>OX376318.1:5000000-7500000 GCA_947369225.1 Hofmannophila pseudospretella | reverse complement strand
CCTTATTTTTAGTATATATTTTTTAATTTTCATTAGCAGGAAAGACAGCTGATTCTCTGATATCGGCGGAGATATCGCAGGCGGTGCGGTCATTGGTGCCGCGACTGCGCGCCCGGCAACAGTTCCGCGGTCTGGGCGGCGAGCTGATGCGGCAGGCGTGCTGCCACTGCATCGCGTCTCTCGCGCGCGCCGCCGTACCATTCCACTCGGCCGACACTATAGGTCAGTAAGCTCCGACCAAAAAGAGGGTACCTTTGACATTACATAACTCTTACGTCCATAATCCCCGAGGATTCTTTTGTGGAGCCGAGCGGCTGATATTGAAACCATTTTAATTCTACAGAAGAGGGCTATTCGTGCAATATACGGGGTGTAACATTAAGAACGGTCAGTATGGGAAAGTCTGAAACTATAAGACATACGAAGATCTGTTCTTAGGAACCATGTCATCAATTTTAGTAACAAGAAAAACTGTATTCATACATTTAAAAAAAAACCTGTACTCAGCCTGGGAATCGAACCCGGTTGTTTTGAAAAAAAATCCAACACTATTTCTATTTAGATATCGATTGTGTAGGTCTTAAGGAATCAATGTTAGTATGAAACGTGATGTTTAAAATTAATAAAACGCGTTGTTTCCATATCTTTTAATTTATTTTAGTAGGTGTTCGAAATGACTACCATTTTGTAAAATACAACATTCAACTCGATTAGGTCAAAATTGTCTCTATGGTGTAGCATAGCAGCCATAGACACAATTTTAACGCAAATTCACCACCAGAAGATACAAAATTCAATAGTAACATCGTTACCTAAACGAGTTGAATGTTGTATTTTACAAAATGGTAGTCATTTCGAACACCTACTAAAATAAAATAAAAGATATGGAAACAATGCGTTTTATTAATTTTAAACATCACGTTTCATTCTAACATTTATTCCTTAAGACCTACACAATCGATATCTAAATAGAAAGTGTTGGTTTTTTTTTTCAAAACAACCGGGTTCGATTCCCAGGCTAAGTACAGGTTTTTTTAAAAATGTATGAATACAGTTTTTCTTGTTACTAAAATTGATGACATGGTTCCTAAGAACAGATCTTCGTATGTCTTATAGTTTCAGACTTTCCCATACTGACCGTTCTTAATGTTACACCCTGTATAATCTACGTTGTAGGGAAATAAATGTAATGACTGTCGCGTCTCAGTATATTTATGAAAATAGGAGTTTTATGTGTGTACGCAAAAAATACAGTTGTATCCGAAAAACTGCGATAATCATAATTTCAATCCAGAAACAAAAACAAACTTGCATTACCACGCTTTAGACTTAGAAAAGTAAACACATCATTTATGGGACACTGTACGATTTTATAATAAGATACCTGATACTGTAATAAATATGACAGAGAAAAAATGTAAGACCCCACATAAGACGGACCTTATGTAAAATTTTCCTTTTCAATCTCGCCTTGAAGATCCCAAGCTTGTATGTCTGTCTGCCTGTCGCTCCACGATTCAATTTGGATGCGGTTTTTTTTTATCTAAACGCTTTTGTCCAGATTTTGTTAGACATTTCATTGGCTTGAATTCCAGTGGGACCGCCAAATCTAAAGCTAATTAAATGAAACTGTCACGCTAACTCATATACTCGATTGTGTACGGGAGTGCTAGACGTTTCGTTTATCGGTCATCGCTAAATTTGACGGCCATCCCGGAATCGATGCCAGTTTCCAGAATCTTGACTCTCTTCTCTTCGATGTCAAATTGGATTCTGGTTTGAGTTGTGGATCTGATGACGACCAGGAAAAGTAAGGGGAGCTCCAAGACGGTAAACGACGATTTCTTCATTTTTTTTAAATTTACAACTAAACCCTTTGACCTCCATCTCAATGTTAATAGTTCTATATTTTGTACTACTTTTTTCACTCCGCAGACGAATGGCTAAGCCTGATCGAGGAGTGTCTCTCGCACGAAGTTCAAGCGATACGTGAGAAAGCAATCCATGCTCTACCACTGGTGTTTGCCCAGTACTTGTGCGACGACACTCTCCAGTATGGAGACATTACCGTGAAGCAGAAACGTGCACTGCTCGTGGAGAAGTACTGTGCACAGCTGAGGAATACTGGAGTTAATGGTCTTGTACTGAGGATGGGATACGCTCGAGCTGTCGGTAATGTATTTTCACTGAATATTGAAGTTGATACTTAACAAGAAAATATAATAATTATAATATAAAATCTGCAAATCTTTTTATACAGTTGATTTGTCATCGGCCTATTTTACGTCCTCATTATTGGGGTACAGCCCTCCTCTTGCACAAGGGCCATAATCCACCGTGCGGGCCCAGTGCTTATTGGTGGATTTCACGCCTTTAGAAAACGCTTTCCTCAGACATGCGAGTTTGCTCACGATGTTTTCCTTCACCGTTAGAGCATAAGTCTTCGGAAGAATCCGAAGAGCTCATTGGTACATGACATTGCATGGTTTCGAACCCAGACCTCACCCGCACGGGAGTCCGGCGTTCTAGCCACTACTCCACCGACGCTCTTTCACTGAATATTTAACAGCAAGACAATATAATCTCCATGACGGTTTTGTGGCGAGCTGTAGCGACACCTCGGGCCTGGAGGCCAATTGTCAAAAACAATATATAATATCGAAACTGGATAAATATCCCGTTCCACATGTCGACTATAAATATCGATTATAACTATATAAATATAGTTATAGGATGTAAGTATTAAAAATACAAAGCGCTTAGTGAAACTGCAGCATATCTACATCCCCTCACATTTACACTATTTTGTGGGGGCCATCTATTCAGTAAGCGACCAGAGCTTTTTAAATTACGAGACAGTGATCATGATTCAGATAACTGTCGTCTCCCTCATTCGTGTGCAATAAAGCATTTATCTATCTATATATATCCATTATGTCCATTCTAATCTAACCAATATTTCACAGGATCTCTACCAAAATTCGTTCTAACCGAGCATCTACCAACTGTAACCAAATCCCTCATCGAATGCACCAAAGTGACTGAGACCACTCAGAAATGGGCGGAGGCGCGTCGCGACGCCGTCGTCGGTTTGACAGAAGTGTGCCAGACCCAAGGAATAGGTAAAAAGGGTTATTATAAAATAAATGACTATTTAAATAATTGGTACCCGATTATGTCAACATTTGTTGATTTTCCCCCCTTTTGCCAAATATGCATAGATACTTACGTAGTAGATAAGTATCTGCATCTACATTATTTAAATGATAGAGACTTAGTCCTTAATTCAGCTTCAGCTGTGCACATTGTGTATATGATTGTATTCATAATTGTTGTAAGTTAAGTGTATTTATTATAAAAGATGTGCTGCTGAAAGTTTCTTGCGCCGCTTCTTTTCTTTTAGCTATAGCACCTTCCGAAGTGTTGGTAGAAAAGTGACGTGGTAAAAATATACTTTAAGGTACTTACTTATTTTTTTCTGATTTCTGATAGTTGGTGGTGTGGAGAAGTATATCGGGGAGATTGTTGAGGCGCTGCTGGCGTGCCTCTCGGAGTATACCATCGATATGAGAGGCGATATCGGCGCGTGGGTCAGGGAAGCTAGTATGACTGGTAAGTGCATAGTAATTTACATTGGTGTAGTTTATGTAAAAGCGTTTATTCTATTGAGTAATTGCACGAATCTCTCATTACCTCTAAGAAGAGTTCCATCGTGTGCTTTAAAATACTAGATTTATTGTGTCGACGGTACCTATGTGGCATTGTGCCTTCAGTGTCCGTGTACCATTTGGATATAAGAAATTGCTGTCGGCCGCGGCGGTAGGCCCGTGACTCCATGGTCGTCACATAGAAATTATTACTTAAAATCTTTCTTTTTTTAGATATTTCGAGGCCGTCATCTTACTTTTGTTGAATTTATGTAGTGTTGCTTTCATGTAGCCCAATGAACGACGGGTTGTAGATTACTGGTGAAACATGCATTTGCGGCGATAACATAGTGGATTATTCTAAAGTTATGCATAATTGACACTCCAACACAAGTCCTCGGGCCAGTGGAGTGGCAAAATCCGAAGCGTAACACTTGGCTTTTTTAAATTAATGCTGTTATAACAATAATACCATGTTTGTTATCTTGCCAGTTTTCTTACCTGTGTAATGTGTCGTAAACAATACATATAATATATCATCCATACTTTTACTATTTTAGATATTTCCTAATATTGTACAGATCAAGAGTGGAGCGATTGACGATATATTTTCCTCATATACGCAAAGGCTAAAATTATCTGACCTCTCTTAGTTAGTTTTAACCTTTTACTCTTGTCTCGACGACATAGGTCTTCTCTCCATAAGCCGCCAATGCGCCGTAGAAGCGCCTCATCTAAACTCGCCCGATGTTATTAAGGCAATAATGTGCGGCATTGCCCAGCAAGCCGTGGAGAAGATCGATCGAACCAGAGCACACGCGGGCAGGATATTCACTTCGCTGATTTACAAGTAATTCAAATTATTTATTCCTATGTCATAAGTTGAAGGTGGTAGGTCCTGATGTGCTGAAAGGGTAGATCCTGATTTGCAAGATTGACTGCGGAGGTACCACCCTCTTAGCTATTTCTACTTCTTCGGTTAGAAGGGTAAGAGAGCCAGCGTAATAGGGTAGTTTCCAAGTATCAAATATTAAATGAATTTCTTAAAAATTAAGAAATAGTCATATATTGATGGTCAAATGTGAAAACAGAATTAAAATTCGTTGAAAAGTAAAATAGCTACAGACAATCAAAAATCAGAACGATAGAAAGAAACGGTAATAAGTTTTATGACGTAACTGTTCTCTAGCGTCATACAAGCAGGTCCTGGCTGTATATAAAGGACTGTTTTGCGAGAAAGGGACACAGCATCTGTCCAATACTAACTTTAACCATTAATATCTCTGATGTTAGATAAGATATCGAAAAACTAATTTTAGATCCTTTTTTAGTATGTCCATGTAAGTTGATAAATGCAATAATTTTTTTAGGTTAATACCATATTACCGGCACATGATCCTCCTCTAAATCCTCCTCCATCTTGCATCTAAGTCCTCAATGTTAGCAGCGCATTGAAAACCCTCTAATAATAATTCTTTGAAGAAGTTGAAATGGCCGCGCCGTAGCTTGCAATGCTTTCAACTCGTTTTATAATATTGCTTTACGATACTTACAGCGACCCTCTAATCACGAACATCCCTCACCACGACGCGTTAAAACGCATATTCCCTTCCGAGGAAGTTGAGCTGAAACAAGCTAAAGACGAAGACGAAAACGACACGATAACCAGTGAAAACTCTAACGTGGTACTATGGTTGTTCCCTGGACACACCATGCCGCGGTTTGTGCAACTATTGACGTACCCGGCGTATCGGTATAACGTGATCAAAGGATTGGTGGTCAGCGGCGGCGAGTTGACTGAGAGCTTGGTAAGAGAAATAATATTCAAATATGTAAGTCCTCCCGACTAGTTCCGGCCTGTTTCGAGGGCCTTGATCACGGAGAGTGCGAAACGCCTGATGTCGACGCGACGGCGTTTCGTGTCGCACTGCGGTAAGCAGTGCAACGTGCCCGCTCGGAGAACGCAGGCGCCGCCGTGAACTTTCATCAATGAGTAATCCGTAGTTAACTACATATTTGAAAATGTCTCACTATCTTATCATATCTTATGATAGGGGGCCGGGAATAATCCCAGCGGCACTTCTACCCTTGAGGATCTTTTGTGCCTACCCCATTTTACACACTGGTCATCTTAGTGTGCACTTTCCTCACCATGTTTTCCTTTACCGTTAGAGCAGTCGGTAAATGTACGTAAGTCTTCGAAAAATACTAAAAACTCATTGGTACATGGTACTGCACGGTTTCGAACCCGGATCTCCCGCATAGGAGTCCGGTGTCCTAGCCACTGTGCCACCGACGATCTTATGTCTCACTATAGTTTCAATTCTAAAACAGAAATAATATTGTAATTTTAAGGCCCAGCGTTCATTAGAAGAGTGGAGGTGGAGGGACTTTCTTTGATAAATATTGAAACTAAACCTTAAAGTCTTTAAAATACGGGCTACCCTGGGATTGCGTGCTTCACGCTGCTTACCTCCGCCCGAGTCCTTTTTTATTTACGACTAAACCCGCAGTTGACCTCAATCTCACCAGGTGGTACTTGACGATGAGACCGATGAAAGAAGCACACGGACTTAATAAGTACTGGCTCTTCTATAAACACTGCCGAAACACATCAACGCCGAAGCGAAGACATTTGACGACAGACTTTACATAGGAAGGTGGTCGCGTGTGCGCAATGATCTCTTATCCATACCGCCAATAGACCCCAAATCGCTGCGTAAACATTGTCGGTCAACTTTGGTGCCGGTAGCTTTATTTGACGTCAGGTATTTGATTTCAGGTAAAACACACGACACAGTCCATGTACACATATCTAATTACGTTGCATGGCGATAAGGAAGTATTGGCATCAATATGTAACACCATCATCAAAGTATTCGCAGATCACTTGAACGTGAAAAGGATCACGGGACCGATATTCAATTTCATAGATAGACTACTAAGTTCAGGTACGGATACCGACACTGGTTTTGTTTACTTTACAGAATGTTGGGGGAAATGTAACATTTACGACACGGTTTTAACAAAATATTTTACACGATCATGTACAGTCGACCACGGTCAACCTACCCAAAACGTCATAATTTGAGATTCTAAAATGTATCATATTGCGCAGGCATAAGGTTGAAAGTTACTCGAAGGTTTTTGACAGATGGTATATTATACGAGTAGCTTGTATCCGACTGTACTTGTGTAATATTTCACTAGAATATTATTGTTATTAAATGAATGATGACTGTAATACCATTTAAGTAAAATAGATTCGTAACGTAAATCTTAAAGGGTGAAAGTGAAACATAGTAGTATGAACTTTGCTAGAAAGAAAATCTCAATATTTTTATACTTACAAATCAGTCAATCAGTTATGGAAAGTAGAACAATTTATTTTTACCTGTATTATACTAAAACTACTTTACAAATACAGATATATTTTTTAAACTTCTTTTATCTCCGATTTTATTGTAATTTTATAATTTTAGGTTCAATATCACCAATACTTGAAGACAAGGAATCTACGTTTGCTATGGACATATTGAAGTATCTACAATTAGAACTGAGAGGAGGAAAGAATATCTACAAACTCCTAGATTCTATAAACGTGCTGTGTCAGCTAATTCAGGTAAATAAACCTATAACCAGTTTTGGAGGCGATGGCAATTTTCGCCTGGCAATATTTTAGGTGGCAATATGACTCTGTGCAGATTCAGTCTGGTGTGGTACCACCCTTTTACCTATATCCGCCACAAAGCAGCAATGCTTTTATTGCTGTGTTTCTCTTTGAAGGTTAATTGAGCCACTGTAATTACCGGCACATGAGGTATTCCATCTTAGTCCACAAGGTTAGCAGCGCATCAAAAACCCTCTAATAGCATTATAGTGAGGTGAGATGTCTATGGACGACGGTGACTACTTACCATCTCGTCTGCTGTCCTTATACAACTTCTTAAAAATTAAGAATTAGACATAAATTGATGATCAATTGTAAAAATAAAATAGCTACATGCAATCAAAAATCAGACGGTAGAAAAACGGCAATAGAGCATTATGACGTCACTGTGCTGTAGCGTCATACAAGCAGATCCTGGCTACATATAAAGCTGTTTTGCTAAAGGGACAGAGCATCTCTCCAGTACTAACTTTAACCATCAATATCTCTGATGATAGTTGAGATATCGAAAAACGAATTTTACATCCTTCTTCAGGGTGTCCATGTAAGTTGATAGATGGAATTAAAAAAAAAGTCGAATACCCAATAATTAACAAAACATTGTTTCTAAAATGTAACTATCGTTTACATAGGTGGGCGGCTCAGTATGCAGTAAATCACTAGGGCAGCTAGTCATTTACTTGTGCTACGCGGATCGCTATGTGCGGCGATGTGCCGCGGCGCGACTATACGAAGCGCTTACGCTGTATGGGGACGTGAGCTCAGTGCCGCAGGAGAATCTCGATCAGGTATGTTATATACTGTGTTATACACTCTTACATACACATACACGTACATAAACTTATGTCTACAACAAAAAAAGTTTAGATATGTTGTGTCCATAATCCCCGAGGGGGTAGACAGAGGAACCACCGGCCGGCCTATCGCCGTCTACAAGGTGTAGAATAGTATCCACCAAGTCCCTTAGTCGCCTCGTACGACACCCACGGGTAGAGTTGGGGTGGTGCTATTCTTTATGGCCGATATGACACAGCGGCGTGGTATATACATAATCAGTCCAGTATTTAAAAAAAATTTTGGTCAGGCCGATATTAATTGTCAAACGATACATACAGAATTAATAATACCGTTCCGAATATGTGTGTAGCACGCCTTGTACTGTCGACCGCAGGTGAACCTACCCAAAACGTCAAAATTTGAGAATCTGATATAATATGTATCATGTTGCGCAGGCATAAATGAGGTTCAGATTTAATCGAAGGTATTTGACAGATAGTATACTATAGCTTGTGGTCGACTGTATAGTAGACAACACATCGCACATAGGCTTTAGTATATATATATTTTTGACACCGTCATGAATTTCAAGGAATCTTAACAAAAAGTTGACAGTATTAAAGTGTTACAGGGTTCTATCGAGTATAGCTTTTTGTCTTCCACTGTAATACCTATAAGAAGTTATATTGTGAATTTATAATGACATCGATGTTTTAATTTTTCTATTGTCTCCTGGAGATTTCGTGGAGCTTGGCTATTCTGTCTACAACTCCGAAAACTAAATTCACATCCTATGGAACCAGTACCTAAGCCTCTTGATTTTTTCGGTCTCTACGTTGCCTGACAACCTATCGAAGAACTAACATTTTACATCTAAATCACGATAGACCGCTATTTATTTTTGTTCAAGCTGAATAAATAACCAATCTAATTCAAATTGTTCTTAGGTAATGTCTGTACTCGCCGAAACCGACTGGGAGAAGGACGTAGTCGAGCTGAGGCCCGTCAGAAACGAGCTCTGCGATCTCATGGCCATCAAACGGCCCGTCTTGAAGCAGAAGCCGACCTCGTAAAGTAACCATCCATGTACTAATTCGCGTACTACTTTTAAACTGCTTCTAATAGCAGGCTTGCGTAACGCAAGAAGGATAAACATTCTAGGTTCTTTGAAAACTGTTTTTAGTTGCTGCTTTGTGCCTTAATCATAACAAAAGTATATCTCCAATGAATTTATTTATTGTAACGCTTTCAACTGAAAAAAAATTAATGTGATATAATTTACTAACGAGATTAGTTTTTTTCGCTTATTCGTGATGTTCTGAATACGGTTGTTTGTGTCAGAAATTATTATTTTTGTGTTATGTATGGACCGTATCATTGCATTTATGTTACTGAACTTAACATTATATTATACTTATGTATTTATTTATTCCTACAACAATTGTTTCATTTCACCATAATTTTGGTTGTTTTTTATTGGATATAAAAAGCATTTAATTTAAAAATTAAAATATATTTATTTTAGGTACTTACATACTCCTATTCTATTAAATAATGAACTATAAAATATGGTTACGATCAGCATCACTTTATAGTAAACATGCAGACAATAAGCAAATAATAGCTAATAGAATGTTAGTTCAGACTTGATTTCACCGTGACCATACTTTCAGTTGTTTTCATGAAGTTTGATTTCGACATTCCAAAGTGTACATAAGTCTTGGTTTGATATGCGATGGTTTCAACCAAGGTGTTGGAGTTGCACTGGATCTTGTGGTGCTTCCGCTATGAGGTTCGCCCAAAAAGTGCCGTAGTTCTTCAGGACTGTCCCTCTGTAAGAAAAAGACTAAAGTTGGATTTATTACGTTATACCAGATGTTATTGGTCAATAATGGAATAGTTTCGACTAACTAACCATTCGGGTAATTGGACGTAATGGACATGATTTTGGCAACTCTAGGCGCCTTTGTCTTTTTGCTAGGAGGTTCACCCAAGACGTTTTTAAATTCTCATAAACAAACAACTTCCCCAAATTGTTCGTTCGTGATTACTTATTTTGTATCGAGAGATTCAGAAATTATATGATTCATCCGTCACACATCTTTCAGACACATCTTTGATTAGATTTGGCGGAGATGTTATCTCAGTGTGAGTCCATTTCATTTCTGATGGTCTTCCCCGGAGAGGCATAATTTTTATTTTAATGTACGCGTTGCAATCATCCAACTAATCCCTTGAACTTATATCTTAGATTAGGACTGGTAGTCTTCCTTGTGATAAAAAAATATTAATACTGCATATAATATAGACGTTTCTAGATTATGTTTATAACAGGTACTTAGCGTTTAATCGAAATTTATCTTAAGGTCGCCACGCTAAAGCGCTCTTAACAGCTTATTTATGTGTGTTACGCAACTGGCACATATGTTGAAGTGAAAGGAGCTTGGATGTAAGGGTATGGGTCAACAACCTAGTCAAGTCTTGAACCGAAATCCATGTGGTACTGGGTAGCAATTTAGTTCCATTAAACTAACGATTAAAATTAAGTGTGATGATTGACGTTTCTTGGCATTTATTTGTCTCATTATTTTTATTTCGTGAATATTCTAAGTAATGCGAAATAGCTTTTGATTCGAATACGAGTACAAGAACTCTCGTAGAGTTATTGTTTGTTTGTTATACTCACCAAAATTAATATTTTTTAAATTGACTTTTATTATTCCCAATTGGAAAAAATCCTTTATCCGTCTTCACGATATCTCTCCGTTTACTCAATCTACATGAATAAATAAAAATAAACCCGCCCTTTAGGCGCTCGCCACACAAGTATTACCTTCGTCTTATCCAGCGGGTCTGCGTGTGTGATGGATGTCCGAATCGAACTCTTTGGGTGGATGCATCTTCAGTCAATTGGGACTTCATCAATAAATGTTCCATAGCATAACTCTCACGTCCATAATCCCCGAGGGAGTAGACAGAGAAACCACCTTCATCATAGGTAGTTGCCACTTTTCGACGTAGATTTGGTAGACAAACATGATAGGTGGCGAGTATCGCCGTTTACTAGGTGTAGAATAGTGTCCCCTAAGACCCTTAGTCACCTCGTACGACAGCCACGTGAAGAGTCGGTGTAGTATTATTCTTTATGGCCGGCACGACACGGCACCTACTATTCTGAAAACTTACGTGAAATAAACCCTGCCCTGTGCATTGGGCGGCGCTCGCCACACAAACGTTGCCCTCGACTTGTCCCTCGGATCCGCATGTGTGATCGCCGAACACTCAGGGTGGATGGTCGTATTAGGGGCCTGTTCCCACGACCCTAACCATTGGTTGGTTTCTACCGACCGCGCCTGGATAAAGAACCCTTTGAACGGCTCCCCGCCTTCTATTGTCACTGTGAACAAAATTTCCGTTACAAGTATCGGCTTAACTAACTCAAACGCTGTGAAGTTAACCGCAAGTCGGTGCGCAGTAGCAAAAAATAGGTACAGTCAATAAATTACATTTTTCGACTGTAACGTGTGCGTTCTTCTATATTCACAGCATTTTAGTTACATGCGCACACTGTACTGATTTAAGTCTTTTTACAAAAACTAACAAACTTCCGAAGCGAATAAAATGATAAAAACAGACCCGTTATATTTCATTATTTGTTGTTTAAGGATAATTTATATTTTATCGAAATTGGTCGATCCGTCCGAGTCCTAGATCGTAACATCGAGACATATACTATCCTACATACATAACTTTTGAATCATAAGTTTAACTAGCTTAGCCGACAACGGCACGCTACAAAATAATAATTTAATTCACTACATAAGACAAATCTGAAATAATTTTTTTTAATATTATCTCAACACGCCAGTAAAGCTAACACGTTGTTCACATCTATAAAAACAGTGGGTAATGTTTTACATAATATTATAAGATGTAGAGCGTATTCAGGGTGTCCCAGGAAATATGGATCAAATGAAGCTAAGTGATGATTGAGGTCATTATCAATCAATATATGATTATCCGATTCTTCTTCATAAAAAAGTTATTTAATGTATTGGAATTTTATCAAAAATGACCTAGTGAACAAACCGAGATTTTGCAGAATTTCTTTTTGTATTATGCTCCTCAGGGATCAGACTTAGCTGTGTAAGCATTTAAAAAAATCATCTCCTACCATGAACTAAATTTAATTCTAGGTTTTTGTAAATCTTTTTTAGACCAGCAAAAACTGAACGTCTTATTTAAATGACATATAATATTTCCTAATTTTTTTAACACTTATAGAGGAAAGGCTGATCCATGAGGAACATAATACAAAAAGAAATTCTGCCAAATATCTGCTAGTTTTTTAAAGAATTGTTTTGTCGGTTCACTAGGCCATTTTAATGGCTATTGGTAATGACCTCAGGCATCGCCGTTTCATTTGATCCATACTTTCTGGGACAACCTGTATGTAATTAAAACTTTCATCATTAAAAGCGATAGATAAAAGAAATTGAAATGTTCATAGTGGACTGATTTTGTCTCATGATTAAATTAATGTAGGTATGTATAGGTATACACAGATTTCCACATAGCCATACATACACTCTACAGGTCACCGCTTCAGGCCGCTTGTTTAAACCACCCAAGAAGAAGTAGGTCAAGGTCGTCTATCCCTGACTTTCACACAGATGTTTAGATTTACTCTCTATGTAGCGTTACTCTAGGATGCCCCACAGCAGCAGAGTAGATTCTTGAAAGTTTATATGTCTATCTATTTTATCATGTTATATCTTCCCATGTCTTAGGTTTGGCTGGAAGAGATCTCTTCTTAGAGGTAAGCTCTACCTAATGTACCCTATAATTATATCTTGTAACATGTTCTTAATTTTTCTCGTGTACAAATAAAGTATAAAGTAAAGTTTAAAACTTCAAATAACTTTTTATTTAATTGCTCTCGAAGTAACGTATACAATTTTTTTCGAGTTACACGTATGCGTTATACCTATTGTTACAAATCTGCTTGTATTTTTACTCCAATTCATCAAGGCGCAAACCGGTAGATCAGCTTAAAGTTGTCTGACCCACAATGCCGTGAGAAGCTTACATAATCGAACTTACGCTCGCTACTATTCAGCAGCTCGAACGCTACGCATGATTTTATCAATGAATTTGTGGCAACATCGTATGTTAACCAGTTCATTAATACTTCCATTAAGATAGATATGGAATCAAATTAGCTGTTTCACGCCAAAACGAAACTTTATTAATACAACATTACGATTTAATTTCATAGGTTTGGAGTTAGTTGAACTTAAAGCTGCTTTATTTACGAGTACGCGCGGTAAAAGCTTCATTCAAGGACATTCATATACGATTTATATACAATTAGGACATCATTTATTTCTGTCCACCCCTTTAGGTAGGAAGATAGTGTAACGTATGTAATTATAATTCCTTATTATAATGTAGTTTGACATTGAATTCAAATGTTAAATTGTGATATCTTTTGTAACATCTTTACGTTTTTTCAAGGTTTACACCTTGAAAAAACTGTTTCAATGTCAGGATTATAATGTAATTAAATGTTTATTATGATGAGCTTAAAATGCCTTTAATTATATATATTTTTTAAATTACATACTTCCTAAAAGTAAGCCTAAACTCAAGTTCACGCCTGATTTACAAATTGTAGCGGCCTAATAATATACCTTAAGTACCTACTCGTATACTTAACTAATATTAAAATTGACCAACCTGTAATAGGTGTGTTCGGTCCATACACCGACGATGAAGCTACCACTCTATATGGCAGGCTGGATAGGGGCTGTGTCCTGTGCTGCCCATGATTGGGCTGATTCGGGCGATCCTTTACACATGCGTCGACGGGTGCACCGTCTGGGAAACTTTCCACACCCCAACACAATAACAACGCCATTAACAATTTATAAAACATTTTGTAATTTTGGCTTTATAAATCAACCCTTTGCCCTTTTACTATCAACCTCAATAAAAACGTAAAATATTTACTGAAACCAACAGTCAAACATTCAGCCGGTGCCAGACTGTGCGTGCGCGCGCGTCTACGCTCACTTTTGTATGCGCAATTGGAAAGGATCTAGATTTTTAACAAATTGACACATCAATTAACGTTTCTGCGGTGGTGAATTAGGTGTGCCGAAATGGATTAGGGGTCAAATTGCGTAAATAAAGTACTTCGGGTTGTATAAAATACAATGTTAAATATGTGAGTACTTATAATACTTTGTATAATGTAAGTAGGTACTTTACATATTTTGTTTTATGTAATATTTGTTATATAAATTATAAAATTATGGTTATATTATTCTGTAAGTCTAAAATATTTCATCTTCAATAAAAATTATCTTATCATCTCCACCCTTTTTATAAGGGCATAAAAGGTTCGGATCAAGAATAACTGGTTTATTATTACTGTCTCTGTTTTCCATATATTGAATCATTTCATCTTCCACCTCTTCGTAATCTGATTCGTCACACATTTGTTCACGAATATCGTTTTGGTAAATTTTAGGTGCATTTTTACCATAATCTAGTTTGATTTGCTGTATATTTTCATTTCTAGGTTTGGGGAATTCATTCTCTGAGCTACTATCTTCCCGGTCAATCATAGAATTGTCATAAATACTGCTCGAAGCAGATAAAATGTTTCGATTCCAGTCTTGATAATCTGTAGTGTCATTAGAAGTATTTCGGGAGACGTTTTCGTCTGTTTCTGATTGAGCCTTAAAAATAGCATTGTTTCCTGTATCTTGAGCCTTTTCTAGAAAATCATAACCTTCATTTGATATACCACTATCTATAGTTTCGTACGCCGTCCCTAGGTCTAGTTTAATACGTTGTACATTTTCATTTCGAGGATTATGAAACTCATTTTCTGAACTACTATTTTCACGATCTATCATAGAATTGTCATAAACACTACTTGATGGAGACATAATGTGTAGATTCCCATCTCGATCAGCTGTACTACCAGCATTTTGAGAGTTTTCGTCTGTTATTAGTTTCCTATTAGATTTAAAACCCGAATGGTTTCCGAAGTCTTGAGATCTGTCTAGAGTATCGTAATTTTCGTTTGATATATCATTATCAATGGATTCGTACGCTGGTTCCAAAATCGCTGCTAGTCTTTCTTCAGTGGCTTGTAAGGATGCTACTTCTGCGACATCCATGCTGGGTCTCATGGTTGTATCTGGATCTTTTAAGTCGTCATCGTTCATAGGTACGGCAGTACTGAAAGTCATTCTTCGGTCAGAGTTGGGAGCTAAACTCATACGTGCGAAGGAGGATTCGCCTCGAACACGGGATACAACCGCGCTTTCAGTCTTCTTGTACGTTGACTTAACTAACATGTGAACCTGGAATGAAATTATTGTAAGTATTGTAAATCCTTCTTTAGGTACGCGAGTGAGAGTCTTAAAACGCTATCTCAGGAATAGTCTAATTGATTCATTTGGTTACTTATGTTCGGTCTCTTATAGAGGCTGTCGTGGGTACTGACGAAAACTGTCTTTATTTACCTCTTTGTTAACATAACAATAAAGCATCGCTACGATGAAACCTTGCAGTCCCTCGACAGTATACGAAATGTAATAGTAGATTTGTTCTGCGGTGCAATTTGTCGTGTTTGGTCTGATCGCCGTTAGTATAAACTGGACTCCAAATATTGGCATCAGGAACAAGGTTGCTTTAGCTGTGCTCCTGAAAAAAAGTCGTTGGTTTAAAACATAAAGCAAAATTCTATACACACATTCTATTCTATTCTATATTGCTTAGAGCCTATGCACACTGCGTTTTTTATACGCGCTTCAAACGAGATTCAGACGCAGCCAGTAAACCTTTGTACACGTAGATCCGCGTTTGTATCGATACAAACGCGCAGGTAACGCGCGTCTGTATCGCGTCTCTGTGTGTTTCCATCGAAACAAACGCGCTTCTTGCGCGCGTTTGTATCGCATTTTAATCGATACAAACGCAAACAAACACTTTTTTGAGTTTTACGGCGCCGAAAACGCGCGTCGTCTGGGCGTATAAAAAACGCGGTGTGCATAGGTCCTTATATGTATGAGTAGATACTTACAACTGATTAGCATTCTCGGAGTTTCTGATCTTGGTGAGCAAAACTCTCAGGACGTCGATGAATAGTCCGGTATTGATAAGGAGGATCAAGATTCGGGGAGCGTCTATGATCCACTGTATATGCGGTACAGTGTACACGAGCCAACACGAGTGGTCGTTGTGCAAGCCCATCACTATTGCCCATGCTACGACTGGTATTATAGCAAACGCTGAAAATAGTATTAGTTAATAGCATCTTTTGAGGAAACAGAATACTTATATTTTATCATATTGCCTAATTGGCGGCGTATTTTCAGTATCTTTGCTTTTAAACCCTGCACACCCTAACGGAGTGACTGTGAAGCGACTATTTCCACCTTTTCTCGTTTCAGTTTCGACATGCGTCAGAGTTTAGTAGGTCTAAAATACGGAGAAAAAACAGGAAAACAAACCGGTCCCGATACCATACAGCATCAATATGTTAAGCTTCTTTCGGAAAACGGCAACAATGAGCCGATGCAAGTAGATTCCTATGACCAGCATGCATATAAACACTGCGTTTCCAGCTACTCGCTCCGCCACCGCGAGTACGCGGCAAGCAACACCATTTGTCGCCATCACTGTATCACCCGTGCTTGTTAGTTCGTCTAAGTAGATCTGAAAAATGTATAGGCTTTACAAAGTGCATTGTTGAGTGCAAATGTTTGCTCAGTTATTTTGTGTTCGCCCATTTTCATTGTACATATGGATGACGTATTTCAAGGAAGAGAGAGGGCATAATGGTCTGGCAGATGAAGCAAGCTCGATTCCTACAAAATTTGTTTTTTTTTTTAGTTTTGTTCGTTTTTTTGCCAATTAAACAAAAGAAGATAAGCAGATATTAAATAGCATTAACATTTGTCAATCATTTGGCATCAGTTCGATTAGATTATAATTTGTTCCTATTGAAATAATATAAGTAAATGGAAGTAATCTCCATGTCAACTTACCACACTTCGACTTACTATCACCAGAACGTTTCTTATTATGATAGTGATAAGCAAGTTCCTATGCAGTGCTACCCTGGTGATCCTCAGTCGCTTGTAAAAGAAAAAGACGAATACGGCCGGAAGACATGTGGCGATGGAAATCGACAGTACAATGATGTAGAACTGATAACGCCTGATCAGTCGGGGTGTGATACTGCAGGTGCTATAGTCCGTATTCATTTCCCATTTGGAGTTGTAGTAGCATTCCTTGTTGCTGAAATCTGAGAATTCACAGCACTGAAGCACACACATCGTGAGAAACTTCACACTAAAATATTTAAAGGTGTGTGAAATGGGGAAGGCTACAGCAAACCACCCCATTATATCTGCCAAGTATGTCGTTCTACGTGGTTAAATTCATAGAATGATCATCGATCGTCATGTAATAGGTACGACTTCTAGTCGTACCGAAGTCAGAGAAGCACAAAACCAAAATTATTCAAAAGAACCACATCCAGTCACAGTGAACGAATAAAGAATTCGATTTTAGATTACAACACTATAGATTAAATATAAATAGATATAGGCATGTATGAAAACTTACGATGACAGACGGGTCCTTGTCCTGAATAGGCGAATTCCGGACATACTTCATTGGCAACTGTGCCAGCATCCGCCGCTTGCCAGCAAGTCCAGCCGTCGAATGTTACTGGACATTGGCTGGAATCTGCTGAAATGCCAATGGTATTTTTTTATCTAGCCATAGTGAATATAGTATTCTGTTAGTGTGGTTAGTGTGCTAGTGATCTCAAGATGGTCCAATTCGATGGGAAGAGGCGCCTCATCTACTTACTTGTTTGGTTACTGTTCTCTACCATATAATTTGTGCAGCAGTCGGATGCGGCATAGACGCACCGCTCCCATCTTCCATGAGCTGTTGGGACCAGCGCATTCCTCACAGCATCAATCACCTCCTCTAAACCAGGGTCGAAAGGGTAACAACCGCATGTACCGTCATCTTTTGCCTAGAGAATTTGATAGAGATAATAACTTATCATAATTAAATTGAATCATTAAATTGAATATATTTTTCTTTGCCTAGAAGCAAACCATCTACGAGCCCAGAACAAAGACCTTATAAAAACAAAATTGCATCTTACCAACACAATCCATACATTAAAATATCGTCAACATAATACTTACGATTTCCAAGCACGGAACGAATGTATTTCCATGCAGGCATCCAGCTCTCAGGTTGAGAAATCTTACAAAGAGAAAAGGTTGAGTGAATTGCAGGCAACCACAGCCGGCCACCCAACGGTAGACTTGTTCATGATATTCCTCGTTACGGTAGTTGCAGATATTTGGCACATCAGGAGGCACTATTTCAGAAGGTTCCTAAAAAGAAAAGTTTGTTTCAGATCTCTTTCCATTTTGAATTCCTATGCGAAATCATCTGTCCATTTGGTTATCAAGTTAAATTTAGTTAGATTTGAATACTATGTCAAGTTTGGTTTTCACCTCTCTCCAGGTCATATAGATTTGTTTCCTTGTGTTAATGAATCCATCGAGTTTCTATTACTATTCTTAGTGTTACATATTATACTAGTAAGAAGAAAAATTACCTCACAAATATAGAAGTCAGGTCTCACACAAGAGAGCCTTTCATGTGTGTGAAACTCCGATGAAGGGCTGCCTGGTGGCCAGTTCACTTCGACAGGCGTTAGACAAACGTTGGGGTTTGCTTCAACCTAGAACCGTGCCAGTGTTTTATCACAGTCTTTTATTTAGCCTATATCTGGGTTACGTTATCTACACAATGTCAATTAGTAGTACTAATGTCAGCAAAATATGATAAATCCAAGTTTAATCTGACTCTGCATCACACACTGTTCAAGTATCTACAGACAATTTTATTTTAATTGATTTTCTTTCTTTGAAAACCTTTTTATAAGTAGGTACTTATTTTATTTTCGGCTTTCCAAAGAATTCATTTAATTTAATTTATTTATTAGGTCAACAGATGACAACCAGATAAATTACAGAAAAATCAATATTAAGTTATGAGCTAGGTCGTAACCCTTAATTAGGACATGGAAAATTGGTTGTTGTACAAAATTTAGTTGGGAAAGCAAAAAAATACTAGTAAAAGTAATGACAAAAAATAACAATAATACCTACTAAGAAATATGAAAAATAAAAATAATAAAGTTTATACGTAAATATTAAAACTACTTTATAACCTTCATATTTTTTGGTTACTTACTACTCGTATATCAACTTAAAATAATATCACACATCGCGATCACACTTTACACTGCCTACAATAAAAGTTTATTTTCAGACCAATATAATTTCACTATATAAAACATCACCATACAAAACACGTTATTCGCCAGAATGTTACTGGATATGATGGACGGTTACTACTGAATATGATGTAGTTTGTAGATGTATAAGTAAAAGCTATATAACCTACCTTTGTTCCTCCAAGAATACAAATCCATAAACAAACGGCGATTACACTAGAAAATTCATTAAATCCGTACATATTTCATGGCACTACAATATCACCTATAATTACTTTCGGAAAATTGACACCAAAAGGTTTATCGTAGTATTTTCACAACACAATTTGGCGACATACTGGTAAACAGGGCGTTTCTAAACAGGAAAGTTGAGAATGTAAAAACAGTAATTGATGTACTTGTATCTCCTCGTCCGATTATAGCGCTACTAATTTCAAAAAATATACCGAACAATTATATTATCTATTAATTTTTATCTTCAGATTAAAGCATTTTCTGTGATTCGCTTTGCGAAACGATATCATTCTTAGAAATTGTAGTGAATCTTTTAATAACTTTTGTAAAATAAATAGGTACATATTTCGTGAAATAATAAGAATTCAATAAGTTACGTTTGAATGATAAACTATTAACGTCACTTAAGGGACGTATAAAACAAGGTTTCATCGAATAGCGGTTAAAATATATAAAAGTTGTATTTGTGGTGATACAATATTTTATTTTGATACAAAATGTATAAGAATTATCAATAATGTTAAGTACTGTCAGTTAGTTTTAAAAGTAAAATAAAATATTTCATTCGTCGTCGATAAAAATTATCTTATCATCTCCACCCGTTTTGTAAGGGCACAAAATGTTAGGATCAAGTATAACTGAACTCTTTTTACTGTCGCTATTCTCCATGTATTGCATTATTTCGTCAAGCATAGTCTCGCAATCTTCATATTCCGATTCTTCAGCGTTAATTTGTTCGTGAATACCATTTTGGTCTAATATCGGTACATTTTTATATTCTGGAATTATTTTATCCTCGTGCTCTATTTTACTCTGAACTTCTTGTAATTTGGGATGATTAGGGAACTTCTTTTCCAAGTATTTAGCTTCGTAATCATTCAAAGAATTGTCATACACGCTGCTCGATGGAGACGAGATGCATCGAATCCAGTCTTGACAATCTATAGAAACACTAGATGCATTCGTAAAGCCGTAGTATTCATCTATTTTGTGTTCCCTGTTCGGTATGAAACCTGAATCGTTGTCGGCGTCAGACCTTTCTAAAGAGTCGTAACCTTCATTCGCTATACCATTTTCTATAGATTCATACACGGGTTCCAAAATTTCGGCAAGTCTTTCAGTGGCCTGTATGGATATTATTTCTGCAACGTGTAGCCTTGGTCTTATTGTTGCGTATTGGTCTTTTGTTTCGTTATTGTTGGAGGGTAAGCCGGTGCTGTATGTCATTCTTCTGTCAGAATTGGGACCCAAGCTCATTCGCGGGAAGGAGGAATCCCCTCGTACACGGGACACGACCGCGCTTTCCGTTTTCTTGTATGTTGCTTTGACTAACATGTGTACCTGTGAAAAAGGAATGTTTAGAATATTATTTTTACTGATTTACTTCTATGAATTTTTGTATCACACGAAAACAATTTCATTAAGTTCTCATTTTGTAGAACAATTTTACTTACCTCTTTATTTAAATAACAATAAAGTATTGCCACGATAAATCCCTGCAATCCCTCAACGGTGTATGAAACGTAATAGTAGATTTGCTCTCCGGTGCAATTCGTCGTGTTTGGCCTGAACGCCGTCAATAGAAAATTGACTCCGAAAATTGGCATCAGAAACATGGTTGCTTTAGCTGTGCTCCTGAAAATATTTTTAATTTGGTTTTCACTTCTATCGGTAAAGTGGATTGTTTTGCCTCAATCGTTTATGATATCGTGTACAGTAACGGATAAGTGTAGACCACGTAGGCGATCTACCACGTAGGTCTACGATTGGAATGGATAGCCTTAAATCATTGGAACAATTTGCGGTTTCATTTGTTTGTTTGTTTTTTAATTCTTTAACCACATCAAATGTATAAAATAAATGTTCCGCAATCAACGCGACCTTCGTGCAAATTTATTTTAAGTGTAATGCTAATGGACGCCATTGCTGATTTAGTTGTATGACCTCGTTTATAGTACTTACAACTGATTAGCATTCTCGGAGTTTCTGATCTTGGTGAGTAAAACTCTCAGGACGTCGATGAAAAGTCCGGTATTGATAAGTAGGATCAAGATCCGGGGTCCGTCTAGGATCCACTGTATATGCGGTATAGTGTACACGAGCCAGCAAGAATGGTTGTCGTGTAATCCCATCACTGTCGCCCATGCCACCACTGGTATTATAACTACCACTGTAAAATACACAGGAGCCATGAGAATGGTTTTATTTTGAGAGGCAGTTGTACCTAACTAACATGAGTGATAAGCCGAGAAAGACATTCATATTCTTTAAGGTCTAGTAATATAATATCATTATATTATGGAAACATGACTAGACCTTAAAGAATCTGAATGTCTTTCTCTTTCTAGGGAATGCCCTATCTCTATTAGCTCTACTTCAAAGGACGTTGTTGTATGTAATTTGAAGAAAGGACTCTGATTGTTTGCTTTCGATTATATACTTTTTTTGTACCTATACCCAAGTTTATCATCAATCCCACCTAATGGTAAACAACGATCAAAATAACACGCGAAATTCGAAATTCCTATTTACTCTGGCCTTGCTACTTCCACTTCTACCTAATCTATCTTATAGAATACAAACCAGCGCCGAATCCGTACAGCCACATTATATTGAGCTTCTTTCGGAAAACGGCCACAATGAGCCGGTGCAAGTAGATTCCCTCGACCAGCATGCAAACGAACACTGCGTTTCCAGCTACTCGCTCGGCCACCGCGAGCACGCGGCAAGCAACACTATGCGTCGACATCACCGTATCACCCGTATTTGTTAGTTCGTCTATGTATATCTGAAAATTTTAAAAACATTGCAGTTGGCCCACGGGTAATACCTACCCCTCTAGATTTCGTAAATAAGCTAGCCTTGAGCATAGCTATTTAGGCTATTGTTTTTGAATAGGGCTTTGTTTGGACCTATGTTGCAATAACATTTCAGACTTGTGAGATTATTCATGTCGATGAATTTTCATACTCCTATATTACCTATTGTTGTTCTAAGAAACAAATCCGTTGCCGTTAACAAAACAGTATACATTACCAAATTTACCAATCTTATCCATCTCACTGCGTATTATGGGGGCTCATTTATAATGCACAACATTGATTAAATACTTTATCATTAATGAATGGCATTTACAGTAATGTCAATTGATTAGATTATTTGTATCAGATGTTGTAATGCAATTGTATCGTCAACTTACAGCACTCCTGCTCACTATCACCAGAATATTTCTTAGTATTATGGCAATAAGCAAGTTCCTATGCAGTGCTACCCTCGTGACCCTCAGCCTCTTGTAAAAGAAGAAGATGAATACAGCCGGGAGACAGGAAGCGATGGAAAACGACAGTGCAGCGATGTAGAAGCGATATCGACGAAGCAGTCGCGGTGTGATGCTGCAGGTGCTGTAGTCTGTTTGGATCTCCCATGTCGCGTTGTAGTGGCATTCCTTGCTGCTGAAATCTGTTAATAAAGTTATAAATTGATTTATTTTCTGAACAAAATACCTGATTGAAAGGTAATACTGACGAGGATGTGGACAGTGTAAACGAAGTTAACCGAAAAGCTAGTAAATCAATGTAACATAGCCAAAAGCAATAAATGAGCAGGTGAGCATGTAAGGCTAAGAATGAATGGTCAAAAACTCACGGTGGCATGCAGGTCCTTGCCCGGAATAGGCGAATTCTGAGCATATTTCTGTAGCGATGGTGCCAGCTTCCGCCGCTTGCCAACAAGTCCAGCCATCAAACGTTGCTTCGCATTCGTTGGGGGCTAGGAATACGATTCATTATTATACTTGGCTTACTCGTATTTCTGCCAATACATTCACACAAGTCTAGTCGCTCAAAGAAACGGCATTTAGTAAGACGCAATCTTTCATAAATCATAGTAATACTATGACCATATCTACGTTACACATTATTAGACAAGCCTAGTCTAGAAATACGGTAACATCTTATAAGTTTTCTACATAGGTAGTAGGTATTAAGTAAAACGTACTATCAATATACAGTAGTACCTACCTACATAAGGTACAATTTTTTTTTCTTTATCCAAGGTTTTCTTTGTCTATGTTACGTATACTTATCTTATGATAGGGGGCCGGGAATAACCCAACGGCACTTCGACCCTTGAGGTTATTTTGTGCCTACCCCATTTTACACACTGGTCATTTCAGTGTGCAGGTTTCCTCACGATGTTTTCCTTCACCATTAGAGCAGTCGTTAAATGTACGTAAGTCTTCGAAAAATACGAAAAACTCATTAGTACATGGCATTGCACGGTTTCGAACCCGGGCCTCCCGCATGGGAGTTCGTTGCCCTAGCCACTGTGCCACCGACACTCTAAAGTTACTACAGTTATCTATCTTAATTCTTAATAAACTCACGTGTCTGGCTGCTATTTTCCAGCATATAATGGCTGCAACAGTCCGAAGCGGCGTAAAAGCATCGCTCCCATCGCCCATGCGCCGCTGGGATCAAAGCATCCCTCACTGCACTAGCCACCTCCTCCAGACCAGGGTCGAAAGGGTAGCATCCGCATGTGCCGTCGTCTTTAGCCTAGTTTTTTGTGTGAATGAAATAAGAAACTTGACAGATTTAATCATCAGTGGCGATATTATGCTCGTCATGTTGTTATTTAACTAGATACCTATCAGAATATATGAAGATGGCATGACTCTGTTCAGAGTCAACCTGGGGTGGTACCACTTTACCTCTCTTTACCTATTTCTATGTCACAATGCAGCAATAACATTATAGTGAGGTGAGATGTCTATGGGCGACGGTGATCGCTTACCATCAGTTGACCCGTTCACTTTTGACTATCCCATATCTATAGAAATTAAATAATTGGTTTTTCAGTTCGTATGCAAAGTATGAATTGTCAAGCCGAATCAAAATACTAACGATTTCCAAGCAAGGAGCGAACAAATGTCCATAGAGACAGCCAGCACTTAAGTTTATTGTGTTGACACCATCGACATAGAGGAAGTCCGGAGTGAAGAGTAGGCAGCCGCGGCCAGCCACCCAGCGGTACAGCTGTTCATGATACAACTGGTTGCGGTAGTTGCAGGTTTTCGTCGCTTCGGGGGACACTGTTTCGGAAGGCTCCTAAAAAGGTAAAAGGTAAAGGTAAAGTTTCTACAGTTATCACAATCGCCACTATTGGGACACAGGCCTCCCCTTTAGAGTACGGGCCCTTCAGAGCATGATCCACCGTGCGGGCCCAGTACTGATCGGAGGATTTCACATGTCTTCGGAAACATTTACCCACGATGTTTTCCTACGCTTTTCCACGCTATTAAAGTAATCTTTAGATGTAGGTACTTATACTTATTTATTCAATAACCATTGTTAAAATAACTTGTCTGGAATAGTTTCTAGACTATGGATCCTAGCGCTACGCCACAGACACTACCTACAGTCATTCTCTTTTCTAAGAGGAAAGAATGTTTCTTCAAATACTTTGGTAGTGTAGGTTACGTAGGTAGTAGGTAAATACTTTGTTCAGCGATACACAGTTGTATATATATACTTATGACAAAGTCACTACTGATTCGCATTATGCTTATCTTTACCTCACAAATATAAATTTCAGGTTTCTCGCAACTGAGGTCTTCGTTTCTATGGAGCGCCACTCGTGGGTTGCGTTGGTGCCACACTTCTAGGTTCGTTTTTACAGGGTTCAATCCATCGTTGAAGTAAGCTTCAACCTAGAATCAATCGTATTTAGGTATGTATTTATAGCGGATTTTCTCACGGGTTATTCTATTTTCCGTGAAACATGTTCCCGATACAAAAAATTGCCCGTTTTACCACGTTATTACCACGTATCTCTAGGTATATCTATGCTTTATCCAAGGAAGATAGAAGTAATGTTATTTTGTTTATGCTGCTCTAACGTTTATAAACTTCCTCCCTCTTTCTAATTGATGGAAGAAAATAATTAGGCTCTCTTTATTCCCGTCCGTTCCTTCATGCTTCGATCACATCTGATCACATTCAGGTCAATGTTCACATTAATCTTTGATCTGTGAGCCACTGAACTCAAGCGTCGCCGGCTCTATCTTCATTTGGCAAAATAAAATTTTGTGCGATAACTAACCTAGCGCTAATAAGGAAATAATTAATTGCTATTATTTACTCGGTGATTATATATCTTATATTTTAACGGAAATTGAATTTTAATAATGGTTTACACAACGAATAGCACCACCCCAACTCTTCCCGTGGGTGTCGTACGATTCGACTAAGGGATTTTGTGGATATTCTACATCTAGTAGACGGCGATAGGCTCGCCTCCTATCATGTTTGTCCACCAAATCTTACGGCGAAAAATGGGAACTACCTCGGTGGTTCCTCTGTCTACCCCCTCGGGGATTATGGACACAAACTTTATAGATATTTATATATTTTGTGTTGAAGACGTGAGTTTATGTAGGTATGTATGTATCTATGCAGAAATTCTCTACAACTTTACACAGAATGTTCATTGATCTACAACGACGAAACTAAGATATTGTTTTCATCAATTATCAATTTAACCAATACTATTTGCATAATTAGTTAAAATATATTTGTATCTAAGTACCTCTGTTTTTCCGAGAACACAAATCCATAAGTAGAAGGAAAATGTAAGCGAAAATGTATCAAGATCGAACATATTTAATAACACTATATTCGCACTTTTTGAACATAATGACTCGCACCAATTAAATCTCACGAAAGGTTCGCCTAGTTACAGTTTAGAGGTACATAATCCGGCGACAGACGTCGACCAACTACAGGATGTTTTGAAACAGCACAGCATCACACATTCCAACACGAGGCCAAAGCATAACAGCTTTTGTTGATTGTCATGTATGTATTTTCTTTCCCGACCGCGGTCGTACTATTTGCCCTAAACAATCCTGTGTTTACAAATTATCAACATCCACGATCAATTGTCTTATCTTCGGATTAAATATTGTGCTGTGATTGGAATATTCTAAGTCAAATTTACCGATTTAAAGATAAATCACTTCTAATGTTATGTATAAGTAGTCATTAGATGATACGACAAGCACATTATACTTAGAAGATAAGATTATACAAAATAAATTGGCAATTTGTGAGAAACATCCATCATGAAAATTATAAAGTAGCAGTTAAGGTACTTAGGTTCTTATAATTTTCCTGGATTCAATTACCTATAATTTTCAGTGGAAATGGTTGCACAGAAATTCCATGCACCTGATAGAGCAAGCGATGGGACGAGTTAGGTCGCAAAAGTCCCATATTTTGAGTACCATAATGGAACTACGTAGATTAAGTTTGGGACTACACGATGACGGTTCCAGCGACGGTTCGGTACAGGTACCGGTACCGGCCGTGTAGTCGACTGCATTCAAACTCATGCGTTGCGCTCAAGTCCCGCCCACTCGGTTCAGGAACCGAGCAGGCCGGTTCCAAGCTGAAACGTCGAAGTGTAGTCGACAGCGCATGAAGCACCGGCTCCATGGAACTGCCCGATACTGGAACCGTCGTCGTGTAGTCAAGAGCCTTAAAGGCCCATTTAGTAGTAGTTTATTCGAGTAGGCAGGCGTTATTTATATATGGTAAGCGACGATGAGGTCGACGATGGAGCATGCGGGTCCAGTAAATGCCTATTCACTCTGGCCTTGAAGATCCCAAGGTTTTAGGTTTCGGGAAATACAGACGTCGGTTCATTCCTTAGCCGTTCGCATAATGAACGAAGAAGCAAGTCGCTTCGTACGAGCAGATGGGATATCAACAACATAAGGATGGAACCCCTCCCCGCGCCTGGTAGTCCGAAGGCGGAATGGAGATGCTGGAATTAAGTCGTGCAATTCCGATGCGCATTCTCCGAAATGTATCCTATAAAATACCGATAGACCTTGCGCCGATGTTCCAGACTATTGGCACAGGTACAAGAAATTGGATTTTACCAGAGATTTCTGTTTTTACATTTCATACTAGAATGTAATATCATAATTTGCTACCTGCCTACCTGTGTAATTATTTATCTATGACACGCACTTAAATTTAATAATAAGCTGTGATTTTCGTGAATGTCTAATCTTATCTGGAAACAAGTCATATTGTGATCATATCCGGAGTGTCCGCTACCTAATGTCTATGCTACTTTAGCCAATCTATGCATATGCTTAATATCAAATCTGTCCGTCATGCATGTTTTCTATACGAATATAGACTGGGTATGTAATAATTAATTACCTACCTACATATACCTACTCGTATACTTAACTATAGTTATAGTTCTAGGACCGTAGCCCGAAAAATTCTTTCGGGAGGTCGACGAACATGTGTACCAATATCGGTCTACATCCTGTAGCCTATAGTTAACCAAAACCACGTAAATACATATCTATAGTATTAAATTGTACAGTGCCAAAACTCAGTAAAAAATATTGTAGAAGTTTTATATACTGAACGCCTGAAATAAAATTATGCCACACGGTCAAATAATGTTCTTATCTTGCTGAGCGTCGAGTAGGCAGGCGTTATTTAGATATGGATTAATGAAAACGACGACGTAAGATAATACCTACCTTGCTGAGTAATTTCTAAATAAAGACAAAAAAATGCCTATGAGTGTGTGTCACCAGAATCGTAGCCAGGCTCAGCGGTCGGATGTGGGGGTCCAAGGGAGTTGATGAGTTTTCAGATAGGTAGTAGAAATCTTTAAATTTTTTTAAATTGAAGTCGCATGCCGCTCGTTTTTTTCCGTTATTTTTTTTATATGTTTTTTATGTCATTAAGTCATTATCTACATCAATATCTTTTAAATTAATGAAATAATAATTAGCTGGGCACACTTATCGTTTCCAGCCTGTATACGCGCTGTAAGTCATTTCCGCTAAAAACGGCTATTTTCAGCGTAGCTACCGTAACTTCAGTAGGTAATTAAAACAGGGTTATCTGATAGCTTACAAATCCGGCCAAGTGCGAATCGGACTCGCGCACCGAGGGTTCCGTTCTTAAAAGATAGTTCTTTTTTTCGTTCTGAAAAAAATATGATTTAATTTTTTTTTCTCAAATATCATAAACGTTTCGACTTATTTATTTTTCTCAGAATACATGACTATTTATTTTTCCCAGAATACAATAACACCTTCTATCAGTATCTACTAATTACTTCAGATTTTTTATCAAACAAAAAAATTATATTTTTTTTTATTTTTCTAAAATTATAAATTTTTGAAACTTCATTTTATTTTTCTTGTATAAAGGAGATTCGAATTTATTCAAATTTTTCGGCTTGCAAACTTCGGAGTTAAGGGTTTATTGTCATTTTTCGAACATTTTTGACCATAAGTTCAAAACTATATATAGCACATAAAATAAAATAAAAAAAGGTTTTGTATTGTAATGTGCAAATAAAGCCCTTTCATATAAGCCCTAGTTGCCCCACTTTCAGATTTCGACCCTGTGTTTCGGACCCTATTTTTCATAAAAAGATAATTATTTCCAAATTTCTATTACTTGGGACAGATGCGGGCAAACAAGTCCTACAACTGTGCCAAATTTCAAGTCGCTAGCTTCAGTAGTTCCTGAGAAAAACAGCTGTGACATATGGACAGACAGACGGACACCGAAGTCTCACTAAAGCAAGGTTTCTTAAACTTTTAACACTCACGGACCACTTTCAAAATTTTTTAAATAACGACGGAATTCAGTAGGAATAAAGAACGTATTTTGAAAATCACTATTTATTACATTTATTTAAGGATGCATCCAAGTTTAGGTAAACTGCCGGCTTTTACAAAAGGGGTCTTTTTCGCTCGAAAAACATTAATATTGTCAGATATGCGTTTCCAGGGTGGATATTTGTGAGAAAAAAAGATAATTTGCTGACCGGCACTCGTGTCATTGACCCCAATTTAAGAAACGCTGTCAAAAAGGTTTCTTTATACCATTTTGGTACGGAACCCTAAAAATACTAATTAGGCTGTCAGAGTGCAACTCGATAAGTTCTTTAAATAAAACGTTTTTTTCTACTGGCGGCGCAGGTGTGCGCGATCATACCCCTTAACTTACCTACTTACATATTATATAACATTCTATATAATTGCATATCTCGTGTCTTCATACTACATACAAATATTCCTACGTCAATGTTTCGTCAGTCTGCAATTCTATCTTCAGGATAAAATCATCCTCTTTTCATTCATTACAATACAATAACATCTACGTAAATGCAAATGCTTGCTTAGTAGGTATTTTAGCCACTATTTATTGGCTAAAAATAACCGTTCTAATGTTAATTTAGGCCCAACGACGTACGAGCTATGCGCACGTGTTTGGTGAATTGAATATCCATTGCTAGTTATGTAGTTAAAATGACAGCGAATTAACACGATAACCAGCAAGGTATGTCGATATCACCCGCACCATATGCAGTGCACGCCCTTGGCCCTTTGAACTAGCTTTAATAGAAAAGTACCTACCTGTCTATAAATAGTTTTACATTTAAATTGCACATAGGTATCTTACTTCTATAAATTACTTACTACCTACAAGTTCTCAACATGATTATTTATTTTATTACCTACAAGTTGAAAGCCGAGAGGTTATGTTTAACGTTCATGCTGTCATGGCGTGTTCGGCCTATTTTATTGTTATAAAACGGTCTACAGTGGTCATTTTTTCGTAAAATTAGTGTATTTTACCTAAAAATCGTCCGTGATAAGTGAACGTTATATAAGACAGTGAAATGGGAGTGAAAAACTACATATGGTGTGAATTCGGAAACTTAACCTCCAATTGCAAGGCACTAAGCATTCCTAATGTATACGACTCTCCCATAACCTCGACGTAGGTAAACTGTTTTTTTCAAAACAGACGCCAAAACGTTCGAGTGATTTTCATGATTCTAACACGGTCATTGGCCAAATTGCATTGTTTACAGTAGCAGAGGACATAATTAAAGAAGAAAAAATAGTTGAAAGCCATAGCAAGCTCTGTCGGGGCCATTTCAGGTTTTTTAAATGCTCGCCCATCCAGTCGCCCTCACAGCTACCAGATAATACACGTGTGCTATTGTAGAGAAAACTCTACTTTCACTGTGTTAAACACGTGTCAGTCTTCATCGTTTGACCTTATTATCGGCATGAGTATAAGTTATGTTCAGTTATTACGATCTTTTGCGCAGACATATGCGCTTTACCTTGTTTACCCATTTTCATACTTATTTAATAAGTAAGTAATTGCGTTATCAATTACTTACATACTTGCTTAGTTATAGAATAAACGATACATTGAAAATCCTGTTAGAAAATACTACTTATCCTTTCGGAGTGCTTTCGAGTAAGTTTTTTTTTAAATAAAACTTAATAATGAAACAAATATAATATTTTTTTTCGATTGGCGGCGCTGGTGTGCGTAGTACCTGGCCTTAAGTAAGTTGCTTCATTTGCAAACCATGGTCCAAGCAGAGGCGTTTCTCAAAATTTTACGCACATAATTAGCTGCCCCTGTACCCGATAGCTGATGCAACAAAAACTTTGAGCTGAATACAAAAAGTAAAATAGTCAGTTCGCCCTTAAAAATATTTTTTTTTTTATTTATTTTTTATTTACTTCTAAACCCGCATTTGACCTCGATCTTGCCTGATGGTAAGCGACGATGAGGTCGACGATGGTGCATGCGGCTTATTCACTCTGGCCTTGAAGATCCCAAGGTTGTAGGTTTCGGGAAATACAGACGCCGGCAGGCTGTTCCATTCCTTAGCCGTTCGCATAATGAACGAAGAAGCAAATCGCTTCGTACGAGCAGATGGGATATCAACAACATAAGGATGGAACCCCTCCCCGCGCCGGTTATTTTATTATAGGTAGATCACATTTTATTACTATAAGTAAGTAGTTCTTTGTATCTTAGTCGAAGTTCTTTGAATGAAGAAAAGACTCCAATTAAGCTAAAATCTTGCTTGTGCTAGAGTTAGGAGTGAGTGGTCCACCAAGTACTCCGGTCCAGAGGTTTACCATAAAAAAAATGTTTATTAAATGTTAAATATATTATTATAACGGTTCCAGACATTAAAAAAAAGGTTTCTGACCTTACCAAATCCCAGAAATCCTAGAAAAAAACCTGCCAAGTGCGAATAGGTTTCGCGCACCGAGGGTTCTGTACTCAAAAGAAATAATTATGCATATTTATGCCTATAGCACATAAAATAAATTAAAAAATAGTTTTGTAATGTGAAAATGAAGCCCTTTCATATGACACCACACTTGCCCCAGTTGCCCCACTTTTAGATTTCGACCCCCCCATTTTAGACCCCATTTTCCATAAAAATAAAAATATTTTCAAATTTCTTTTACTTGGGAAAGATGCAGACAAGCAAGTCTTACAACTGTGCCAAATTTCAAGTCGATAGCTTCAGTAGTTTCTGAGAAAAACTGCTGTAACATACAGACGGACGGACGGACACCGAAGTCTCACCATAAGGGTTCCTTTTTACGGAACCCTAAAAGACGATTTTATACCCATCGATTATCAGACTGCCTGACTTATTCTTCAATGGGGGTTAGTACACTAGTGTCAAGTCCGTCTTCATCCCGATCTTGCTTCTGGCACAGAAGAATATCAAATAGTAGGTACTACGCTTCTAGCTTCTGAAATCTTCAGTTGCATTTTTACTAACATCTACCTAATAGGTGTAACAAATCCTATCATCAACAAAAAAATCAGAATTATCATATCAACCACCTATTCAGAGATAGCGAAATATTATTAATTATTGCTATAAGTATTATGAAGTGGGTACCACAAAGATAACAACGACCTAGACCTCATGGTCCGATACCGGTCCAGTTAAAACTGGTGTTCTTTACATCTTGACTGTTTATGTGCCTTTGTAAATAAGATGTAAATCGTGTGTTTTCTTACTCATCAAGTCATCATCATTATCAAGGCGGTCAATTTTCTATCCGGTTTTGGGTAAAGGCCTCGACTCCATTTCTGACGATGTTGAGCCTGCTCCATCCAATCCTGTCCTCCTTTTTTTTTATTAAAGCTCATTTATATAGTACCTACTCTGTGCTCATAGGTACTTACCGAAGTCTATTTTATTTCCTATCTAGGTTAATTATCGATCTCATACTAGAATTTTGCTGATCAAATAGGCTATCTGATCTGGTCATTTGATGGCCAACGATCTAGTAACATTGTAGATATCACATCTATAATGTTACTAGAGGGGTTTCAATGCTCTGCTAATCTCGAGGACCAAGGTGGAGTAATTATCAGCATATGTGGTCATATTCTGATAATTACACTGGCTCTGATCCCTCAAAATAGATGCAAGCATTGCTGTGTTCTGGTGAAAAAAGGTGAGAAGATGGTACCAATTACTTATCCCGGCTGACTCTGTTAGTCATCATACCACTCAATAAGGAAAATGTTTTGAGAAAACCATTGCAGGAAATGATAATGCTTGTATTCCTTGTAGAATATATTATTATCCTCGGTTATTGTTGAGAACGATGATCAATCTTTGGAATCATTTATACAGGTGTAACAAAATCCCCCTGTAGGGGAAAAGGGGAAAGCGGGGTGTTCTGTATCCATAACAACAAGAGAACGACTTTTTCTATGGGGATAACTGGGATATCAGCTGTTTCATACATTTCGGTCGTTTAGGTATTGAGTTTTGTATGGAACAGCCAGCCCCGTAGGCAGGGGTGTAGTTTTGGGGGTTGAAACCCCATCGAAATTGCTTAAACAGGATCCAGCATAGCGGCCTTCCATCACCTTTCGGGCACTTTTTGGCTGCAATGTGTGAGTACATGCGAGTCATCAACTCCCTTGAACCCACCCCGACCACAGATCCTGGATACGGGCCTGGGAACAGCTGATTTTTTTTTCGCGATTTCAGAGTTGGCCCCATAGTGAAAGTTATTCAGTTACGGATACTGTTCTGAACACCCCCCTTTCGGGACTATAGGGGGCTTTTGTTACACCCAGTACCTATTACAGTAGACCGATAGCGATCCGTAGGTAATAAATAAGCGAGTAGGTGTGAACGAAGACGAATGTCAAACAAATGACAAACAACATGCCTGCTGATCTACTTTGGGGACTCGCTAACTGAACTTAGCAAAAAAAGTAAGAATTAATAAAAATGTACTTATGTCAAATCATCACATGTTACATAGGTACTTATAACAAAGCGACAAACAGCGAAACAGTTCAAGACCACGCTGTAACCGCTTCTAGAGAAGATCCTATTTATTAGAGGAGACGGCAAATAGTACGGGAACAGGTTGTATTTCTTTTTAAATATATTTAGGTATCGACCGATGCCTAACGATCTAACAATCATAGGCGTAGGAGTATTTATCAATAAATGTAGGTAATTCTATTTCCCTAGGGAAAACTTACAGTGATTACTATGATATTGCCTCAGTACCAAGCATGACAAAGCAATTGTCACAATCGCGATTGCACGTTGGAGTTCAAAGTTTATCAGCGTTGTCAATTTCGTATGTCGTATCATTGTATCCTCGTCGTTATATTTATCCATATCTATGATGATGTTTTCGTGTTATTAGGCGATTGTGATTTCAGCACGTTCATAATAAAATAAATAATTGCTGAAGATCAGGAGATGTCGAGACAGTTAAGTTAAACATGGTCCTCCCCAGTAAGGAGGTGGTAGATCGGAAGGCCTGGCCCCCCAAGACGTTTTGTAACCCCCGACCGATCGAGGAAGGGCGTGTTATAAGTTTGACGCATTTGTCTGTATGTCTGTTTGTTTGTTGCATCATCACTCAATAACGGATGATCGGATATGGTTTAAAAAAAAAATAGAGAATTTTATCGAAAGTGTTCTTAGGCATGTCTGATAAAAATTAGAGCATTGATTTCCAAGATCTTGGAGTATCTTTGATGTCAGATAGAATCTCTGGAATGGTAATAACTAGAGAGTTCGAATTTAAGCTCAATTACTCGTGCGGTTAATTAGGTTCATTGTGCGTTCTGCGTTCTGCCAACGTTGGCATTCTGACGAAGAAGATAGTAAGTAGATCTCAATGACAGTAATTTCTGGGAACCTCTAGATTTGAATAGAATAGAAAAGGATGCCGCTTTATCACACTGAATCTTTTATATCCTGATGATGATGACTAGGAAAAAGTAAGGTTTATGGTGGTATCTACAGTGTTAAGTCGGGGTTTCTTAAATTTTAAATTTAGAGTACATTCGATACGGTTTAGGGACACTGGCTTAAGATGGCCTGATGGTCGAGGGCACTCTGTCTGACAACTTAGGTTAGGGGCCTTAATAGGTATATAAGAACACCCACAGGACAGATACCGGCTTCAACAATTGCCATCTGGAGGACCGCAGAGACGGAGAGACCCAGACGTGGAATGGAACCGACTTTATTTATAAAGAACGTATAGTATAATATCTTCAGTTAGTAAGTATATAACGTCTCCATAATACGGTATTAACCTTTTTTTATTGCATGGACATCCTAAAGAATGATCTAAAATTAGTTTTTCGATATCTCAACTAACATCAGATATATTAATGCTTAAAGTTAGTATTGGACAGATGCTCCGTCCCTTTTTAGCAAAATAGTCCTTTATATGTAGCCAGGGGCCCAATTCGCCTAAATTACAACGTTTGTAGTTCTATTTCTATCCAATTTCAATTTAGTTTTCCTTCCAATTCTATTTGGACACCAAATCGCATACTGCTGACGATTTACTATCGATCGGGCAAAAGTACCTTGGGAGGAACTTATGTTCGATCGTTATATTTGACAGTTGAAGCGTTTTGTTACCGTTCAACTGCGATTCAGTATAAACTAAACGTTTTAGTAGAATGCACAAATAAGTTACTGTTCGATCGATCGTTGACTCGATCGGAACTTAACTGAAATTGGATCGTTAGTGGATAATGGAAACACGTCATAACGATGCAGTTTAGATGTTATTTAGTTACGTTGTATTTAGTGGAATCGATCTCCAGGATCTGCTTGTATGGCGCTAGGGAACACTGACGTCATAATATTCATTGCCGTTTCTTTCTATCGTTCTGATTTTTTATTGCCTGAATGTAGCTATTTAATTTTTCAACGAATTTTAATTCTTTATACTTGCGGTTGTAGGTTATTGGTGAAAATTGTAGTACATGATTAGACTTAAATAATATAGGTACTGTTTCTGGGGTTTTTATTGTATTTTATTAATTACGACCGGTTTCGTTTACACATTTGTTGCAACAAATACCTGAAGATGTGTAAACGAAACCGGTCGTAATTAATAAAATACATTAAAAACTTGTGAAACAGTATATTATTTAAGTCTAATCATAATTTTAATTCTGTTTTCACATTTGACCATCAATTTATGACTATAATGCATTAAATATTTTGTTACTTGGAAAGTACCCTATTCTATACACGTGTAGGTGAGTATCCGTGTCCCAACCTCCGAATCAGCACATTTCGTAGGTACCTATGCATAGTTTACAACATGCCTTTTGCAATGCATTCGAAGCATTTTCTCAGGCGAATCCTATATGTACACGATGTTTTCTTTCACCCAATACGGAAACTGACATTGTGATTCATGATCAAACCCGGAAACTCCACGTTTGCATTTAGAAAGAAAGAAGAAAACAAACAATTAGGTACAAATTATTAATATTATGTAAAATAAATAAACAAAGTAAATAAGTTTGATGAAGTGGGTGTGCAGCACCGGAAAAAGGGACTGCCTCAGCCTGTTGCCGCAGCGGATTTAGCACTGCGGCGCTGATTTTCAGGCATCACTCTCTAATGATACACTACCGGAACATATAATTTAATTATTTATTTATTTTTATCATTTCTTGTACTACTGCATTACCTATACTGGCTAGTCCTTTTGATTTAGGGACAACTGGGATACGTGGGGTATCATATGAAAGGGAATTGGACATTACAAAACTATTTTTATCTTATTTTATGTACTATAGTTTTTGACTTATGGCCAAAAATGTGCAAAAAAGACCCCCCGCCCTTTTATCTCCGAAGTTTGCTGGGCGAAAAATATGAAATAATTCGGACTCATTGATAGTTACCTATATTTTACAGGAAAAATCAAATGAAGTTTATAATTTTAATTTTTTAAAAGAATGAGAAATTAATAAAAAATATATTAATATTTTTTACGATAAAAATCTGAAATAATTAGTACTGATAGAAGATCTAATATGTAATCTGGGTAAAATAAAACGAAGTCTAAATATTTATGAGTTTTGAGAAAATAAAATTAAAATGATTTTTTTTCAATTTTTATTTTATTTTTATAATAGCCTATAGGCTGTCCCACTGCTGGGCAAAGGCCTCTCCTCCTCCTTTTTTCAATACTAAAACAATTTTTCTTTTGAGAACGGAACCCTCGGTGCGGAGTCGGACTCGCACTTTACCGGGTTTTCTTTTGTAAGTTTAGGTATAGAGAAAAATCTAGAACATCTTGTTTCATAATAAAGTTTTTTCATAATATTCTGTTGGCGTTCTCCCATAATTTGATAAGAGGTTCAAACTCCTGGCCTACGCAATCAAACACGTCATTTTAATCGCAAAACTACCTACGTACTTAGTAAATAAAATAAACTTAGTAGGTACTACTGAACAAGAAGATCTATTGCATATTATTCGTTGCGTGCGTTATCAAAATCCGTTTAAGTAGAATGAACCACTGGACGTCCGTTCAGTTAGAAGAAAAGCAGCAGCTGTGATCTGACATAAATTCCGTGTAATTTCGCGAAGTTTTTTAAAGTGTTGTGTGATCTTGAAGAGTATAGTATACTAGGTGCCACTGTGCCACAGTCAGAGGTAAATATTTTGTTGTTTTTTTATTTATTACTCAATCAGCTGTGATACAAAAACCAAAATCTTCTTAGCTTCTATCATGTTTGCAATAATCCAGTTTTATAACGATAATTTAGATACGACTAACATGGTAAGTCTATAACAAACAGTAAACATTAGAATAATTTCAAAATAACGTAATATTTAGGTACGTCCTTTCTTTCTTTCCTAAACGACTAAAATGTAATATATTTTAAATTAAGGAAGAAAGTTACTAAGCGACATGTTTTCATAAATGAGAACTCGTAAAAAATATGTGTATAACTACCAAATCGAAAATATTTAAGGCAAGGTAAAAAGGCTGAAGAAAGAAAATACAAAATATCTAAGCTACATCCAAAATGATCACATAAACTTGAGATTAGGACTAATCGACGCAGTTTTTTTTTCTGATTCCGGTGATTTATAATATAACTCAATATCGCCTAAATTGTCCTTTGGTATTTTTTTTCCTTTCCACCATCGATATTAATATTTTAGAACCTGAACCCGCCTGTTTCCTTCATAGATTTTTTTGGAGAGTGTTCCATAACCAGTTAATTAATTCACGTTGACAACTGACTATCTTCCATTACCGCGTTAACAGCTGAAAATTTATCAAACATATTTGACACAAGCAATGGAACGCGAATAATTGTCAACGTGAATAATTTCAACTGGTTTTGGAACGCACTCCAAATAGAAGAATCAAGAGATCAATTTTATTTGTAAAAAAAAACTTCGTTTACTATTTAACATGTGCCTCCGTTTTCAAAAATAATTTATAGTTTATATGTATATAAGTATTCCTTTTTGGTTTTGTTTTTTAACCTTACCAAAGAAATTTTATTTTATTGTATAATATAGACCTTATTGCTCCCGACTTTCTATCAATCAGGGAAAAAAAGAAGGGAATGAATGATGTGGATAATATGTTGTTGTGTATTTATTATTGTAGCTATTTTTGTAACAATTTTCACAATCGTCGTGTGTATCATTCGCCAGATAAGGTCTCAAATAAATTATAAAAATTGTGTAGTTTTTGTTGCAACTACTTTAAAATTGGCGGTTGTCCATTTCAGGATCAATCAAAATCAAAACAAAATATTTCTACCAATAGCGGAACGACGTGATATTAGCTGCTAAACGAGTGACTTCATCGGATTGGTCATAAATCGTAGGATTGTGACGCCTTCCCGGCCGTATAAATATCAGCGCGACAACGAGTCGACCTCTTTTCCACAGTGTTAATTTAGGGGGCTTATCGGGTTATTTTTGTGAGCTAACTCTTATTCAGAATGCCGGAGACCTCAAAAATGAATGGATATGCAAAAACAAATGGACACAGTTATGATATGGAAGATGGATCATTGTTTCTATTCACATCGGAATCTGTCGGCGAGGGCCATCCAGGTTAGTTTTCTTGATTGATTGTACTGCTGCAGGATTACTGCGATACAAAAAGATGGCCGTTCTAAACATGTGCGCAGATAATGTACCAACAGAAAACCCTCCGTTTCCCGTACATTGCGTGAAAGTCCCACGAAATTACTATAGTGCATGTCTGTATCTCGCGGCAACTGTTTATTACATCATGTCTTATTGTGGCCTTAGTATTTGTCAAAATAATCTCAACACGTGGTCTGAGCCAAACATGATGAAATTCCCAACATCTACTTTAGTGGGACAGCACATTGGCCCTAATAATGTTCTGTTTGCATCTTATCACTAACAGCCATGTTCATGTCCAATAATGGTTTTCAGATAAAATGTGTGATCAAATAAGTGATGCTATCCTTGATGCCCATCTAATGCAAGATCCTGACGCAAAAGTAGCATGCGGTAAGCATAAATTCGTCTACACAGTTTTTCTTATATATATATGTTGCAATGATATTATAATAAATAACAATAACAATCTTCAACAGAAACTGTCACTAAAACTGGAATGGTTCTTCTTTGTGGTGAAATTACATCTAAAGCCAATGTTGATTACCAGAAGGTTGTAAGAGAAACAGTGAAACACATTGGTTATGATGACTCGTCTAAAGGTGAGTGTACATACAGCATCCTTGAAACTGCCGTCAGATAATAGTTACTGTGCATTGGCTCCCAGCCAGGTACTGAAACTAGTTTAAACTATACTTGCCTAAATACTGTTCAAAATTGTTTGACCTCCTTATAAATAAATATTGTTTCGTGCACATTAGGTTTTGATTGGCGGACACTAAATTTGTTAGTGGCTATTGAGGAGCAAAGTCCTGACATAGCCAGTGGTGTTCACGTGTCCCGTACGGAACTAGACATTGGGGCTGGAGATCAGGTATTAAACTCTACTAGAGCCTGCTGCACGAAACAAAAATTGGGTTTCAAATGCTCTTTTATGGATAATAAATTAATGTGACATTTTGCATGAATCATAAAGGGATATCTACTTTTAAGAATCATTGAAAATCATTTGGGAGATCATTTCGCATATTCTGATCTGAAATTCTATCTTTAAAAATAATCATCAGGTGAAACCTGTATGAAATATCACCCTTTGTAATGGAGGGACATGTTTGATTCATGGAAACATGACTCGAGTAGGAATTAACATTGTTAACCATGTTAACACTAATGTGCATGGGGCCAGGGTTTGACTACAAGACTTGCAGCGTGATGCTCGCACTCGACCAGCAGTCTCCCAACATTGCTGCCGGGGTGCATGAGAACAGAAATGATGAAGAAGTTGGGGCTGGAGATCAGGTATGCAAACTAACTTAATAAGAGTTAACAATCGAATTATTTGCAGAATGATTCAGTGATGACCAAATACTTAGTTTATAAATATGGCACAACATTCCCAAAGTAAATATTCTAGGTTAACAATTTTTTTAGTTCATTTTGAATTGTCTTGCAAGCTTATTTTGTTACCCTCTATTCAATAATTCATTTGATTTTAACGGAAAGATAATTAATGGCCATTAACTACGTAGGTACATGAAAAATAACTGGAAATCGCTACATAAAATCATTACTTACTAAGGAAAATTATTTATTATAAATGCATGCAAATTGAAATAAATATCAGATTGAATAGACAATTACAATTAGTTCACAGAAATCTAGGATTTCTAAAATGTGGTACATTAAATCACATGTTAAGTATTCTCATTAATCATATTCTTCCTTATCATCACTCAAGAGGTGAACAGTCTAATTATCTTTAGTCTGTAGGTACTGGTATTTTATTAATATTGGTTTAATTAACGTCAATAGATTGCCACTTGTACTCCAGAATATAATACTTCTATCCACTTATAAATACTACTTTCCTGGACTTTAATCAGATACTCAAGGGTACAGTGTTGAAATGGCACCAAAATCGCTATTACTTAACAATTTTTGACATCCCATCAGTAACATCGAAGTTTGTTCAAGATCTTGGAAATCAGTCAACATTTTTGTATGATATAGCTTAGAGTCATTCTTTGTATAATTGGATCATTTGTTCATGAGACATTAACCCACAGACATACAGATTCATTAAACTTTCACACTTTTGGCATTTTCAGAACATGTCTAAAACAAGAATACATCCATAGATAGTTTGTGGATTTTGTACCATCTCTAAAATCAATTATAGATTACCTCTTATACTGTATAGTATTCTGATTTAACTGTATTTTGCTCAGGGTTTAATGTTCGGCTACGCGACAGATGAGACAGAAGAATGCATGCCACTGACGGTGGTACTTTCCCACAGACTCAACCAGAAAATCGCTGAACTGAGGCGAAATGGCGAGTTTTGGTGGGCTCGTCCTGATTCCAAGACACAGGTTAGTTTTCATAGAGTTCATTTAGGTTGGTAGATTCCGGAAATCTTCAAAATTATTGAACTATTCTAAGCCTTGCATATTTTCTTCCAAATCATCAGTAATTATAGGTATGTAAATCTGAAGCGAAAAAGGGCACTGGTAAATGTTACAATCCCAGAACCTGGAAGCCTGTATTTGGAGTCCCTGCTAGGAATATTTACTAGAATGAAATTATTATTACTGTTAAAAAGAGATGAATCAAGTTTATTTCTATTTTATCACCGAGGAGCATATAGTGTATCAATGTTTTACCCAAAAATATTGAGAATGGTGCAACACACCAAATAACTATGAAATTGCTGAACTGTTGAACTTTGTGCGTCATAATATGATCATATCACATACATATCTTGTGACATTTTTATCACTATGCGGATTCAAACTGGGAAGTTGATTACATTTGAATTAAAAAATGTTTCATAAGAAAATATATTATAACTGTCATCCACTAATTTGTATATTATAGTACAATGTGTTGATTTGATACTATTTATGGAAATTTAAGTTTCAGAAGACATTATGATCAATATTGAATTCAATAAATGTCTGAATGATATCAGTTTCTGTGAAAAAAATTAGTCTCTAATAATTTTTTTAGCAATTTTGTTCCTAAGTTTATTAACAAATTAGGTTTTGCATATTTTATTAGCCTTATCAAAACTGTCAAAATTACCATACCATAACTATTGGTATGGTTAGAGTATGCCTTTTAAAAGTAGGTAGTAACTGACCATTACGAATCTGATCACGAATCATGAGATGTGTGGCTGACGACCACCACTTACCATTATCTTAACAATATATAAAATCGGACACGGATTCATAAAAAAGATGTCACCATCAGATCTTCTTTGTCTTGTGTTAATAATAATTTCCAAGAATCTCGGCCAATGACGAGTCAGTCATGGTATAGTAACAAGAAAATGCTGTACGGTTTTTTTGATTCTAACAGAAAAGTCGAGGAATCTTTCCAAATCGACATGACTAAACAAATACAACAAAAACCTTCTACATTTTATCTTTAATAATATTATTATAAACGTACTAAGTACATAATTAAATATAAGATTAATCAGGTGTCAAGGTTTTTTTGTGTAGTTGCTATGAGATCACGTTTCATCATAATTAATATTCTGTATTATTGTTTATGTAGCACGACGCCCACATGATAAAACTGTTACCATGACATGTGAGAGTCAATTGAGGTGACAGACTTGATATCTATCTACTGAGTGTCGGCAAACATAACAAACAATAGAACATAAAACGCAAAGCGTTGCGTAGATGGAGCCACGAGCACACTCCGTAAACAGAAAAACAAAACGAAACGTCATTTTTGAAGATATCATAAATTTCTCGTTATTTGGATTAATTTAACTTCTCAAAGCTATAGTAAAATTGTGATGATAATTATAATGGCATCATATGGCCATTTCAAAATAGCAAACCCAAAAAATCTGTTAAACAGCAAGGCGCGAGTCTGAAGGAATTTGTTGGAAAGGTATACATATCTACATGTTGATATTTGGCTTTATGTGCTAATTTAAAGTTTATTAAACAAAAATTTTGTAAAATCGTCTAATATAATCAAAATAATCATTATTTATTTATCAAATTATTGTCATTGAAACCAATAAATTTAGGTTATCTTATGTTTAGAACAAAATCATCTATAAGTCGTACTCGTACATCGTATTTTTGAATGTTTTTTGTAACTGTGCTAGTGGCGCCTCTAGTGGTAAAACATTGCAGGATTATCTCCTATTGATATTCATTGAATTTTGATTTAAGATGATCTTAATAGATGCCATTTGGTTGAGTTTGTGATGGATTCTCTATCACTCTTCTGTCATGATCGAAGGCATGGTATAATTTGGACATAACGATATCATCAATATATCATTCCTATGTCAACATTAAACCACCCCTATCCGTCGATCATAAATAACGAACTGTGGTGGTTTAATCTTTTACAGTTCTTGACATATATATTTTTAATAGCCTATAATTCGTCTCACTACTGGGCAAAGGCCTCTCCTCTCCCCTTCCACCTTTCCCTATAAATATATCAGTTATAATATTTAGACTTATTCGGAAAATTACATTAATTTCTCTCAAACAGTAAACGGAAAACAGCGTGAGGTAAACCCGCATATCCTAAAACAATAATTCGAAAATCTACTTCAAGTCAAAAAATAAATCTTATTGGAATGGAGCCAATGTATTGAAAGTTTGACATCTAATCCTCAACGCTAACTAATGAAAACTGCAAGACCGACACAAAAAGTAATCTACCCATCCACGCTGTTCTAGTGATGCATTATTCTTAGTAAGAAGAAACATGAGATTTCTATTCTTCGTTTCTTATTATCGCTTCTTAGTCGACAGTTATTTTATCTGTATTCCGTTGCATTGGTTTCAGGTGACTTGCGAGTACATCTTTGCGGGTGGTGCGACAGTGCCACAGAGAGTCCACACTGTTGTCGTCTCACTCCAACATTCAGAGAAGGTATTGTATTAAATTAGCAGTTCGCGATCTGAGTCTCATGTTCTAATTCATATTAATTGTCATTCATTAGAAACTTGAAGGCAATGATGATGAAATGTAAAATATCTGTATAATTTCTTTCTTCATCGTTTATGTAATGGATCATACACGAGTAATTTTCTGATTAAATCTATTGACGTAATAAAAGCATAAGCAATTCATTCTCCACAGATATATAACGTACATATTTCCACCTTGATCGATCCGTTCGTTTTGGCTTGACGCATAACTACCGAGTCAATTACGAATGTTTTTAAAAACAAATTGTACGAAATGCGTACACATGATGCTATACTTAAACTAGCGATTTTATTTGTTTAGCTTGTGACTTACGTTTCTGAAACAGGTCTTTTTGAAGACCTAGCTACATTTCCTTACATTGATTTCATACATACATATATCTTCAAACTATATCCCTATATGTTACTTTGATTGATTCGTATGACACTTCATACGACGACTTTAGTTTGGAGTCTAAAGTTCATAACTATTACGGAAAACCCATTGCGGGCTAGAAAATAGACAAGTTAAGTCCCGTAAATCACATCTCTGTTGAGTTTGTAAGGTCAACAATATTATATTTAGTGCCGCAGTAGATAAATGGCTGTTTATTTCATCGCAGATCACACTGGAAACTCTTCGAGAGGAGATCAAAGAGAAAGTGATCAAGGAAGTAATCCCTGCACAGTACCTGGATGAGAAGACAGTTGTGCACATCAATCCTTGCGGACTCTTCATCATTGGTGGTCCTCAGGTAAGGATCTAATCAGTTTCATGTTCGTTAGTCTCAGATGGATTCGGTTTCTCGACATTTCCACCATATCCGTGGGTCTGTGTGGTTTCGTCGTAAACAGGATATGTCCGCAACAAAAGCCATATTCTGAAGATCGTCTGACATGGTGTCGTTATTTCTTATTGGGATTCGTATTTTTCATTGTTCGCAAGTTTGTTACATAATAAGATTAAAACTTAGCTAAAAATGGATTAAATAGGATATCATAACATAAACTCCAATGAACTTGTTATGTTTTGAAAACTGTTTTAATATAACAAAGGTTATCAAATGGATTTACATAACCCGTGGCTCCTAGATCTTCGCAAACATTTTGTTATTCAAGTGAGATGTTTTTTGAGTGATGTAATGTCAGATAATTAGAATCATACACTTGGTTACAAAATAATATTTTATAATGTGACTTAGTTACAAAATAATATTTTATAATGTGACTTAGTTACAAAATAATATTTTATAATGTGACTTAGTAATAATATTTTATGATGAAGTTTGTTTTCACGATAAATATTAGATACGGTCGTGCTTCTATTATAATACAATAAGCATTCGACTTGCATGGTACAGGTATGATTCGACATACTCGTATGTATTAATTCTGTGATACTGACCTAACCTAATGTAACATTGAACCTGTTCATTGTCTTTCCCTAATATTCAATGTGTTTAGGACCGTCTGGCGGCTAGTCGGTCTTGTATTGCTCATTTCGTGCAAGATATTCTAAGTGTAAAGTGCAGCAGGTAATGCAGGATTTACTGTAAATTATAGTTTGTATATATCTGTCTCTGACTGGAGCCATGAACCCTAGTACGAACAATTTTGGTCTGCATTTATTGTTAATACTGAAGTGTTTGAATAAAATGCATTTCATTGCTATTCTGCAAGTGATTAATGATTTAGAAGCATTAGTAGAGCTTTATTGAGATACGTAAATCTTCTACACTACAATGGGTCTAAATTCTTAGGTGAAATCTTCAAAATTGCTTTGCATTTAGAAGAACTTGATTTTTTAGTGACGCTCTAACGCTTTTAGTTGTGTTCATTTAAATTCAGAGCAGTCCCTTGGTATTTTTATGTCAGCCCACAACTGCTAGGCAAATGCCTCTTTCCAACCTCCAAGGTCCGTTACTGCGAAAACCATCCACATCGTCACGCCATCTTCAGGTTCGTCTGCCACGACGTTTGTCTACCCAATCTACAAAACCTCAACATATAATACTTAATATTCCAGTCGGACGCGGGACTGACGGGTCGCAAGATCATCGTGGACACATACGGCGGTTGGGGCGCACACGGCGGGGGCGCCTTCTCCGGCAAAGACTTCACTAAAGTGGACCGTTCGGCCGCATACGCCGCGCGCTGGGTCGCCAAGTCGCTCGTCAAGGCCGGTCTGTGCCGACGTTGTATGGTGCAAGTAAGTGTTGCTTACATAGACCGCCAGTTGCATAAAACGTCCTTAAAGTTTTCATTAAAATATGTGCTACTCATATACAGGTGGTAGATCCTGATGTGCAGGATCGCCTTGGTTGGTACCACCCTCTTACCTATTTCTGCCGCAAAGCAGAAATGCTTGCGTTTCTGTGTTCCGGTTTGACGGGTAAGAGAGCCAGCGTAATTATCGGCACATGAGGCACTCCATCCAAGTCCTCAAGGTTAGCAGCGCATCGAAAACCCTCTACTAATAATACAGTTAGGTGAGATGTCTATTGGCGCCGGTGACCACTTACCATCAGGTGGCCCGTCGACTTGTCTGCTCTCCTTATAAAAAATACATTTCTACGTCTTAACTCTAGATAGAGATGACACGAGGTTTAAGGAAGCCTTGACGTTAAGGACTTTTCTTGTAACTCACGGAGAGTCGGCTAGAAATCATTGCCGCGTTCACCGGTAAATAAATCACTACGGTGAATCTCTCGGCCGCGTACTACAGACCAAGTCTGTCTTGTATTACATACCTAGTTTTGCTGGAAATGTTTGTTAAGTTTAAGTTGTAATTATATCACCAATAGCCATCTTTTCAAGTAAAAGAGCAGACTAAGAAATCTTTTCTTTTTAATATTCTTGAGTTGTACAGCCTCCCATTTAATCTACCTGCCTGTTAACCAGAGTTGAGTGAAAATTTGGCAGGTTTTATTTTCATAGCTCCACGGCAAGTTATTTAATTGCTAGGTATACATAACTAGTCTTGGTAATTATTATTTGGTTTTGTTGAAAAAAGTGGACTCTATTCTGTCAACATTGTTTACCAAAATAATTTTTATCTCATTTCTAGTGATGATCAGAAGTGGCGCCAACAAAGGACGCTTATCTTGATCCATTTGTAAAGTTATTGTACTCTTAACGTAAGCATTGCAGATGAAAAAGTATGCATCCTGTTTGCTACATTTAGAATAATTATTCTTGATGTGATAAAAATCGGTTAGATAAAAGTAGCATTACCTTGTAAACTGTAAATACGGAAATAGAGCCATACATTTAGGAAACTATGGTACTGCGCCTTATGGACGTTTTATGTACCTACTATACGTTAAATAATGCCTTTAGGTTCCTATTTCACTATTATCATCGTGAAATAGATAAATATCTTTTACTCGTATTTCTCCATACATTATTTAAAAAATACCTGTAACGACCTGTATTGTAGTATCGACAACTGCCAGCTCTTCTCATTGGTGCACATTATAAGAAATTTCTAAAAATTATCCAATTACCGAGTCACCCTGCAATATACGTACGGGTATTTTCCCTGTATGCCAGAGTCTTATTGATTGCGAATATTCTTTTTCAGGTTGCATATGCTATCGGAGTAGCAGAGCCCCTGTCAATTACCGTCTTCGACTACGGAACGTCACACAAAACACAGCGGGAACTACTTGCCATTATAAAGAAAAACTTTGATTTACGGCCAGGCAAAATCGTCAAGTGAGTATTTATTTATTTTCTTATGTATACGATGGAAATAATGTGATAAAACGAGCAGGGAACTATTTTGGATGAGGCAGCGAAGAAACGGTTAAAGCTTTTTGCCCAGCATTAGACGTAAAACGACTGATCTAAATATATAAAGGCGAACCCAGTACATTTTCCATTATTTCTGCTGATGATTTCTGTCAGTTACACGAAACGACTACTGACACGAGACTTGATAACTTTTAACTTTTTATTGTAGGAATAATAGCAAATGTTCGTTCTTTTTCCAGGGAGTTGAACCTTAGAGCGCCGATTTACCAGAAAACGAGTACCTACGGACACTTCGGTCGGGAGGGCTTCCCGTGGGAGAACCCCAAACCGCTCATCGTAGAATGACTTCGGACCTGAGCCCTAGAACATTGTAAATATTCCATCAGTATATTATAAACACTTATCTACGTGTGTCTTTGTAGCGAGGGCGCGATTGTATCGCCGATGTCTCTCTATAGACGATTAATGTTCAGAATCTCACCGATGGAACCGCCTATAAAGATGAATTATCGTCTCCGGCGGTTACATTTGCGAGATTTCAGTGTAATATTAAGTATTCATTAGATTAGACACGTAGGCGTAACAAGGTGCCGTTATTTCTGAATTTGAGTTAGTTCAGGGGTCAAACAGCAGTCCTATCGTTTAAGTCTTACAAATTTTATTTAAACACTTGACATTTTTACAATATTTTTTGTTACTGATGTGATATGCTGATATACCATGAACTTTCCAGTTGTATCCTTATTATTATTAGGTATTTTGAATGAATTCTGTTTTTATATTTACTTAAATGATGGACTGCCAGTCTCGAATGTTCAATAATTGTGAGCTTTACGACGTAAGTGCTATGATTCGTCGGTAGAGTAGACTACTTCCCTGGTCGCGTCACAGTGGAGCGAGTGCGAGGGAGACTGCACGACGTGAGCGGTCGGTCTCTGTCTCCTTCGCTCACTGCAAATGTGGTACTGTGTGGTGCGGCGTACGCTGTTATTCGTTTAAGCCATAACATTAGCTATATTCGTTAAAGTTAAGTATCAGTGTACTGCCTCCTAGCGCTATAAATATATTTTAGCCAATTTCGAACGTCGTCGCACGCGCAGTACAATTTGTGTTGTGTTTCTGAAAAGGAACGAAGTGGAAAAGAGCCATTTTGAAAACACACCGACTCGTCCAGGGATGTAGTGCACTGTGCATTTACTTCATATGAATTAATGATTCCGCCGGTAGGATTAATTAGTCAAAATGCTAACCGTACATTTATGACATTAGCAATTAGCGTTTTAACTATATCGTAGAGCGGTTAGTGTGTAATTGTGATTATATTTTCTTGATCTGTTTCAACCGTTTACGAGTTTCTGATTAACTTACTGTGGACTATCAATTTGTCAGATTTTGGAATTTTAAAATAATTATTAAATCGTGTTTTCCCGGCACACTATCGGGACAGGATGAGTGTTTTATTTTCGTATAAACAGTATGATACAAAGTTGGTTTATGTAGAGAGCCATTGCGCGACAAGTCTCCTCGCCGCCAGTTGCGCCTGCGTCATCCGAATGGTGTTTGTTGCCATCCAGGACTGCATGTCGAAGCAATGAGAAGCTCTGTCAACAATAATAATATCAGCTTCGAAGTCACGCCAAATACAACACAAACACGAAACGTTTAGGCTCAATTTACATTGCCGCGGAATGGAATGGAAGCGAATTTTCGCAACATAATTGTACTAGCATAATGAACTTTATGTCAATTGCGTAACAAACAAACTAATACGAACCAAAAAAAAAGGGCGCGCGTCTTCCGGGGAATTCTCGCGCATTCTCGTGAATTCCCCTAGCGGTAAAGCGTATTTAGTTTGTATGTTACACAATTGACATAAAGTTCATTATGCTATGTACAATTATGTTGCGAAAATTCGCTCCATTCCGCAGCAATGTAAATTGAGCCTCAGTCTAAAGTCCGTACCAATAAAATTCTCAAAAAAAGGTAAACATTACAGTTCCTATTTCTGAATTAACGTAAACCCTGACCAGGAAAATAAAATCCCTGTTACAAGGGTGTCACTGCTACTTTTATAATCTATGCTCCACACCACAGAATGCAAAGAAAAAGAAAAGTTTCATTTAATCCGTAATGTGGCGAGGGTTCAACTCTAACATGGTTGTTTCTCACTCATCTACAAAAGAAAAAATGTTTTGTATAGACCAGGAAGGCAATTCTCGCAGAGTTCGATAAATCTCTATCTTCGACATAATACATATTAGTCGAAAGTAAAATGTCTACTGAAAAAGTAGAGTGTTACCAGAAAATGGTAATCTCGATCGACATAAATGCCGACGGATGTCATTCGGCTTGATAGAAAAACGTTCCGTTTCACCGATTATGTTGGAATTATAATCGAGAGCAACAAAAACGGTACTGATTTAATATATTTTTTAGTTTTAATTGTTGTAATGTATGCGTGTATTGGGGCCCATGACTTCAACTACATTTAAATCGTCATTTTATTCAAATTAATGATAATGAATACATATTTTAACGAAATTCAAGTACCTCCCTACTTAATTTAAGTACTCATCTTAATTTCACCATAATTCGTACAAGCATTTAAAATTACATCATAGTTTTGGTCGAGGGCTTTTTAAATCCAAATAATGCATGATCTTGAAATATTTTATTTCTACTAACTCTTGTATCTCGATGTAATATAGTAGATATATATTTTATTTATGTGATATCAACCATATTTCGATTGTATATTGGTCTATTTATATGGTTTTTACTTTTTAGAAACTGAACTAGATTGCATAATCCTATGCATTGAATCCAAAAATAAAATCGTAAAATTATAAACAAAGTCTATATCTACAATTAAATATTTCAAAAACATTTATATAATGTAAGGATGCGATTGGATTTAAAAATATTGGCCGAAGTTAGCACAACATTATTGCAATAACATGTAAACAACGTGTAACAATGTCGACTTCATCGTCCATATCAACCTCCTTGCCATCAACTTCAACCTCATCGTTAGCGTTTATCTCATCTCATTTCGTGTTGGCAACTTCATTTCTTCATTTAAATTCAAATCATATTCCCATTCCATTTCTAAATTTCATTATTCCATTAATTTCATTGTTTTATTTGTATTTTGCACTTTTTCTCTGTATTTTGTCTCGAACGGATGTTTCTCCATTCACTTTTATCTCCTACTACTACCTATTTTCTACGTTACCATTTCTGTGTTCTGTTCCTTAAAAATATAATATTTATTACCAAATTCTTCTATTACTTCATGTGCACACTGTCCTAGAACCCTGCTAGCCGGCACCTAGAGGACAGACTGTAGCAAACGTTCAAATAAACGACCACCATTATAAAAAATGCGTTCACTCAATTTTAAATCCATTTCGATAGACTTAGCGCTCGACATAGCGATGTCGAGTGCCGGCGACCACTCTTTGCATGTCTATTGCTAGCAGTAGACTTATGTCGAACTCGACATATCGAGAATAACAAAAACCTGTATCAATCGACATCCGCCATTTTTTTTGCGACAAATGTATCTTTCGAGATTAAGTCGAATGTGCGAGAATCGCCTTCCAGAAACGCGCAGGAGACGCGGCGGTGAGAGAGAGAGAGAGGCATATTTTGTGTATAAACACGCAGGAAACGCGGACACTCCCAACTGAGCTAAAATGCTTGTGCTAGGAGTATTATACCACAATGGTCCGTAGGCGGATTCGATCCAGCGAGTTCCATCCTGTTGTTTCGAGTTTGAAGCATATATGCGCATGGACAAATAAACAATATTGTTTTTACCTTCATGCATATATGTTACGTTTTCTTCCAAATTATCTAAATGATTTGTGAACCAATAGGAGGTAACCCTGCAATGTTTACCACTAGAGGCGCCACTAGCACAATTAGATAAATAAATATTTTCGAGCACAAAAATATGTGCAGCAGACTTTAATCCTGAAGATTTTAATGAAATAGGTATTAAATATCGTGTACGACTTTAATATTATTTTGCTCTAAACATAACCTAAAATAATTTATTGCTATCAATAACAAGCACATTTACGAAGTGTGCTAGTGGCTCCATCTACACAACGCTTTGCGTTTTATGTCCTATTGAAAGAGATCGGACGTGTGGCCCCGGAATTGTTTACTATCTACTGTACCGCAAAAAGGGGGTATTCTGTATGAATACCCCTTTTCCAGCTGGAAAAGGGTATACATTTACCTGGGTACGGTGTACGTGGGCGAGGTCTCAGAGAGGTCATGCTCGTGAACGCCGAGGTAGTGCCAGGGGTCGATGGTCCCGTGGATGTTGATAGTGTTGTTGACCTCGGGCTCCAACCCGCCGAACATCAAGTTCACGCGCTCCACCGCGTCGTTCACGAAATACTCGTCGAATCTGCAGGACCATAAAATGCATGAAAATCTTTTTTCGCCATTTGTAGTAGGTACTCTACCAAGGTATTTTGTTCCTTATCGTACATTATACAAATGATATGGTTACGTGCGGCCCCTCACGTCGAACCTCATACCGCACCTCGATTAAGACCCGAAATTTGTCACAGCGCATCCACCATTTTTGTTCAACTTATGTGCCGCGATCTGTACCTTACTTAAAAATTCTTTGGCGTTTCCTTTTCTCGCTGACAGTACTGTACCTTTTTTAAAATATACGAGTATGAACGCAGTTTAAAAAACAAAGTTAAGGGTAAGTGCTCTGTATGTTAATGTTTCATTAAGGTCAAATAAATGATATGAGTAGGTATCTGAATGTTTTCGTGTACCGAGCTATAAAACGCTTTTGGTAACATAACCTTACCTATTGTTGATGTCGCTAGGTTCAGTTCTAGAATAGCGATTGTTTATAGTCCAAGTGTGAATTTAACTTCTAAAATGAGTACCTACAGACATTTTGTTTAGGAGGAAATAAAAGCTAAATGCTTAGTTCTAGGGTATAATAAGTCTTCAGTACAAACCTGGGAGTGAAAGCTCGCCTGCAAATTTCCACGTAAAATTCCACTGAGAGCCATTTAAGGGGGTCGAATACTGTGCCGCTGGTAGGAGCCGTCTGGTAGTAGCCGTACTCTGTGCACGTCTGGTAGTACCATGCCCTGGCTGCAATGGTTTTACAAAAATGAACGGTCTGTTACTCTACTACCTGACTCATTAGTAGTAGTACTTAGTTTGATCATAAAATTCTTTATTTTCAGGTAACAAATTATATAGCTTAGTACTTATACAAAAGGCCCATAGATAACTTACAGACTAACATTATAAAAGTAAAACAACTCATTTTGGTGCGGCTTGAGATGATGACAGTTTTTTGGTCATCGTCTCTCTATAACGAAGTATAACGTATACGTATCTCTCATAACGTATCTTTACTGGTAAATAGTGTAAACTGTAATCTACCAGTGATTTTTAAAAAATAATTGAACCACTAGTTTTAAGTAAACAATGATCAAAATAAAGAGAGGGCTAGGTAGTAGAGTAACAGACTGGGAGGAGGAGATCCTATTCTTTATCATTTATTTTAATTTTTCAGACAAATTAGAAGTTTATATTTTAATTTTACCTGGATTTGGAATAATTTTCCTGTAAAGTCCATTGACTCAAATAATCTCGTTAGTCCCAAACGAAATGCGGGACTGCGGGTGTTTAAATATCGTAAATTAGGAAATCGTATCATAAAATGAGAAAAGTTCGCGGGAGCAGCCATCCTCTGTTCTCGCAGCGGCATCCTTTGACTGGCCCAGCGCGGGTGGCATTTTCAAAGAGCGAGCTTATTGAGTGAACGGAGTATACAGTGGAATCGCCGAAAGCAGACAAAAAGTCAGGGGCATCTATGTTTGAGACTAGACTTTTCTCTGCAGGTAACCTATAACTTATAGTGAGTCTGTCGCCAAAATACAAAATATTTCAGTGTATGTCGGAATGAAGGTAGTTCCGACAGAGTTTAGAAGAATCCGCTAAATGGAACGCGCGTTCTTCTCGTCATGTAGCACATCGTTTTTGATATTGCTAGGTACTGAAACTATGATATGGTAACTTGTAAGATATCAGTTTCACTTTTAAGCAAGTCTCTGGCGGGTGAAGAGGCAGCGTGCCGACGTGCCGACCTAGTGCCTACCCGACATTACTATAGTTAGTTAGTTAGGTTACTTGTTACACCCAGTATATAGGAACATACTGTAACTGTCAGTTATGGCCGGATTACATTTGGTCAAGTACAGTGGCAAGTGCAAGTTGCGACAGTAGCTAGTGACTGTTTACACTACAGCCAGTCAAACAATATTTGGATCCACTGGTAAGGCAGCTCGCAAGCCTAATTGACTCGCCACTGTCCACCAGTTTACACCACTGTCAAATTCACTGTACTTACCCACTTCGCTAAACACTTGACCAAGTGTAAACCGGGCTTTAAAAGAAACGTACTTAAAATTAAGTCTTCATTGAAATACCTAAATGCTATCCCTATCTATATCATAACTCTATAATACATATTTTAGATATGATATGAGATTTAAGAAAGCTGGAGCATTGTGAAACTCAGTCCGCCATGCATTCTAGCAGCTATGGTTGTAGTTTGTTTTTTAAGGCAAAGGGAACAGCCCATACAGCCATGTCTGATATAAACAACTCTTTCAAACCTACATTATAATGCTGGTGTGACAAATTTCAATGCTATCTGGGAGAATCTTTCACGCTTCTGCACCATCTGAACCAAAGAAGAAGGCGTCCCGGACGTAATATGGCTCTTCAAAATCCAGCCAAGTGCGGATCGGGCTGCAGCGTCTTATTTGACTTTGTCTCACTCATTATTCACATCTTGTTGAAGTTCTTCGAGCAAGAAACACCATTCTTACTAGAAAAGCACTACTGTAAAACAATTTGCAAGACAAAACGAAACAAAGCTGACGTGATAGCGCGGAAGAAACTCCCTAGCAGCTATGGAATAATGCCAGCGTTCATGGCTAGTTTATACGGAGTCAGATTTCAATCCTTTGGATAACGCTGACAAGTCACTGTTGACCCGATATGGGGGGTGGTACTGACTCCATGTAAACGTGTCTTAAATACGTGTATAGCATGCCCTTACAGTTAGTATTGGCGCTGTATGTGTTGACAAGATTTATAAATGTCATATTCCCCCAGCAACTAGTCAGTCCGCGTAACCAGGCGATATAACCACCGATTTTCTGCATCGGCGTTACACCTGAAAAATTAGAAAACAATACGCTTTACAAAACATATATCATTGATCACTGTAGGATTGCTCAAGAATAAGTTCGAAAAAAATAGTGTTTTCTCGTGGTCCAAACTGGTCGTCTGGTTTGTTCAATAAGTACCACAAACATGGAAAGCCGACATTTTTCAATATTATGGATTTTTAGCGACTATTGGAGATAATCCTGCAATGTTTTACCACTAGAGGCGCCACTAGCACAACGGTGGCTACGTATCGTTGTCAACATGTAGATACGTTTCACCAAATCTGTTTTATCCTTCAGACTCGCGCCACGCTGTCTTATTAGATTTTGTAGGTTTGCATTTTGAAATGGCCATATGATGGCATATCATCACAATTTTACTATAGATTTGAGATATTATTTTAAATTAACCCAAATAACGAGAAATTTGTGATATCTTCAAAAATACCGTTTCGTTTTGCTTTTCTCTTTACGGAGTGTGCTAGTGGCTCCATCTACGCAACACTGTTTATGTCTTATTAATTACTCTCTATATGTGTATGTGGTCAATACATCAGTATTATTATCTATCACAAACATCAAGTCCTACATAAAGCATAATGATTGAGCCAGGGGCTCGCGCGGGATAGCGGTTGTATAAAAAATTGCTAATTAAAAAATGCAATACCTAAGTGCTTTTTGCGTAGTCAGGCTAGGAATTTGAAAATAGAATAAGCTCTGGAATACAAGGAAAGATGACTTATTCTTAGGATACGCACTGACCTGTGGACACCCGGCGTGGCAGTCGTCTAGGCTTCGTTTACAGCTCTTCCTGCAGGAACTTTCACGGGCAATGTCCAGGCACCACACATAGTCTTAGCACACAGATTTCAGCGGGTTTTAGATGTTAAAAAAGCGGAAAATGGAGTAATTAGCGAGAGCGGTTACAGATCATGCGATTAAATCAGCTGTCGAAGTCCAACTGGTCGGTTAACGACCAATAGTTAAAGCCGGACGCGGTGACGGCGATAACGTTCGTATGAAGGCATAGGTGAGATGACAGGGAGAATGACCACGCATTGGCCGTTAGGTATGCATTTATAAAAAAAGAAGCGCTTTGCGCGACCACATAATACCTACTAAGGACATAAGTATGTCGAAATTTTGTTTTTAATTTTTTACGGCCGTGGATGGTAGTTCAAATGACCCACCTTTAGAATTCGTTATTTATAGGTATAGGTACTCGTCTGGTAACAAAGAGTTTGTGATTTAATATAAGAGGGCAGTCAGTACAGATACTTTATACCAAACAAGGGTGTTAGTGCTGGACTATATGCTTCCGGTTCCAGCTCCGGATCGGTTTCCTGCAAGTCCTGCAACCAATCACATGCGTTCCGTCCTCCACCCACTTGAAATCAGCGCTTCGTCATTGACTGGAGCAAACCGAACCGGAGCGTACAGTCCGGGCCTTATAGGTGCTGGCACGGTTATGTAAACCGCGCGGGTCGATAGTGACTAAATGAACCCGCGCTCTGTACTTGGTCTCTTATTGCACAGGCATAAGGTTGAGATTTAATCGAAGGTTTTTGACAGATGGTATACTACAGCCTGTAGGCGATTGACCTAGTCCGATTGATGTGGTTCTTATCTGACTACTTCAAGATAAATAATGTATACCGAAAGTGGTGTCAGAGAAGAGATTGCAGACCAAGGTTAGTGTGCCTGGCCTGGCTTGCTGCACAGAAGTCGAGAACGTCCAGCTTATGAGACCCGCGAAGTATCCCAATTCGAAACGATCATTGTGGTTTATTGGATTACAATATCTGGAACAAAACGATTATTTAGAATGTGGTATAAAGCGAATGAGCGTCGGTGGTCTACTGGCTAGGACGCCGGTCTCCAATGCGGGCAGTCCGGGTTCGAAACCATGCAAACATCGTGAGGAAACCTGCATGTCTGAGGAAATTAAAAGTTTCCGAAGGCATGTGAAATCCACCGCACAGCACTGGGCCCGCTCGGTAGATCATGGCCGGTATCCCCTTGTGCAAGGGCAGACTTGTGGGGACGTACTAAATGTATGGGAATAGTTTTTTGCTATTTTTGACATTTCTAGTACTCGAACTTCGGTTGACCATATAGAGTCTATTGTTCCTGATACTAAATAGAATTGATTGGCATCAAAATTGTTTTTGGTGAAAAATTGCATTTTCTCTCTGACTGTACCTTTTTTCAAAAATCTGTGAAAGCAGTTTTAAATAGCTCCAAAAGTTAGGGAAGGTCTCCTAATACCATTTTCTTGTAGCTCCAACGGATCTGGTAGCTGCCCTGGGTGCCCCACCGAAACTTTCCACCCTGTATATCTATGGGCATTTTGTATAGTTAGGTATAAAATTTGTTGCCTAAAAATAAAGAATTTATTATTATTAATTTGCCGGTAATTTACCTGTAATTTTCTTGCACAAGCTGTCGGCCTTCCGGAGTTTCTAGGGCGGCCACTGTGTCCAATATGCCCTGCCTTATGGTCGCAATGCACTGGTCGCCACCTTCGGCTTGAAAAGCGTCGTGGACCACTTGCAAGTATCCTGGAGTATGGAAAGAAAGGTTGCGAACTTTATTAGCGCATTTCAGAGCAGGGGTTTCTCGTTGTCACATTTAGAGGTAGGTAATGTGTAAGCACAGAAGTGTGACAAATAGCGAATTTTAAAATCTTTGTGCAAGTGATTTAGCATTACCTACTTATGACTACAATACAAGAATAATCTTATCTTATGATAGGTGCCGGGAACAACAAACGGGACTTCGACCCTTGAGGATCTTTTGTGCCTACCCCATTTTACACACGGTCATCTCAGTGTGTAGGTTTCCTCACGATATTTTCCTTCACCGTTAGAGCAGTCGGTAAATGTACGTAAATATGAAAAACACATTGGTATATGGCACTGCACAGTTTCGAACCCGGACCTCCCGCATGGGAGTCCGGTGTACTAGCCACTAGGCCACCGACGCTCATATAAGAATTAAGATGCGAGGTTTTAAAGTGGCACGCGGACTTCACGTTTCTGATAGATAACATAACATGTTATGGTGAGGCGAGGACTGGGGATACAGGTAAATAATCGGTATTCCGAGTCTGTATTTCTGAGTGACTAGCTACCGTCGACGCATTTTTGTTGCACGACGTGATCATAATCTGAATTTATAGCCATGTATTCACTACAGCGAAATATTTTACCCTAGAAATGTAATAGACGCACGCGAGGGGCGCCACAAAATGTGTACGCAGGTGGGCGGGGTTTAAAACGGTGTGCGAGCGGCGAGTTAATTGACTTCGAATTTTGAAGCCTTGCGTTTGATTTCGAATTTTGAAATCGATTGCATCAAACGATCCTAAGTAATAGTTACGTTGCCGCATATTCGCCTTTGTGACATCGCCGTAAGATCTATTTATTTTTTTCAAATATAAATTTGAGTTTCATTATGTGAGAAATGTGTTGCATCATTTTCAATTCGCACACAGTGGCGTGTGTGTGGTTTGGTACCATTTTTACGGGAATTTTGTTGGAAGTTACTCGTCTAGGGTATCACAGGGTAGTGTCAGTTGCGCATCAAATGTTGCCTAGTGAATACATGGCTTTACACAAGTTACACAAGATGGTCAAGAGTCGTTTCCGTAAACCCAGAATTACAATAGAAAATTTGGAAATCGTACGTCTAAATAAATAATTAAATCTGTGACTAGAATCTCAAATTCGCAACATTTCTTAGTTACTTATTACCCAGACTTATGTCCCCTTTAAGTTAAAGGTACCTGTAAAATCGACTTGTCCTTTAATCGGTCCGCTGGAAGCCACAACCCCGATCACAAGATGCGGGTACCTCTGTTTGAACCACAGAGCCATGTTGGCCGCGTACGAGCCCCCGTACAGAACCACCTCGCTCTCTGCAAAGCAAGGCTGCGTCTTCAGATCCTTGATGAAGTACGCCAGATCTGCCAAGGCCTGGTCCACGTTCAGGAATCGTAGGTTTTCGGTGGTGAAGTTTCTGAAATTGATTATGTAGGTTCGAGAATTCATACTGATTGTAATAACCATTAAAGATTAAAATTACATTGTGATGTGTTTGAAGTACAAGCGTTGCAAGCTGTTAGAGAGTGGGAGGACCTCACTAGGCTAGCCCGTGTGGAGGACCACCGAATCGTGTCGCAGCAACCTAATGTAATGGTTTTATTTCGTCAAATTCGTCAATAACTTTTGACCTGTATAATGTATATTACCAATGACTATATTCCTGAATTTCGAAGTACGAAATTGCGATTTACTATATTCCGAAAGTAGAAGTACGATTTACGTGAGTTAGAAAGTATGCTATAACGAATTAATTAATTTCGAATGTTTACCGTCGCGAAGTATGGTATAACGAATTAATTAAATAAATATATTATTATGTAGAAATGTATAATGTATGATTATGTAATGGCGCGATGAAGTGGAGAAGGATCTGCGGGAGCTCCGGGCGCCTGACTGGCTCGAGACTGCGCAGGAGAGAGAGCGATGGCGCTCTTTGGTATCGGAGGCCAAGATCCACTTCGGGTCGCTGCGCCAGCGGAGTAAGTAAGTAAGTATGTAGAAATGTGTAAGTAAATTAAATATCTGCATTGCAACTTACAGGGCAACTCATTAGAAATTGACGATATCAATCATGTTTGACCTAATTGGCTAATTCCCTATAGGGAAGGCAGCAGCGTGCCGTGCCATAAACCTGGAGACCCCCGACATGCACGAGGTCGGCCATCGAGGGGGGTTTAGTGGATACAAAAATCCCACATAACTCGGTTTCTTACCCAAGTGGCCGGGTTTCTTATGAAAATTTCCCCCGTAACAAACATAAAGATTTTTTTTTATTTTGACCACTAAACCCACATTTGACCACAATCTCGCCTGATGGTAAGCGATGATGAGGTCAACGATGGAGTATGCGGTTTCAGTAAATGCCTATTCACTCTGGCCTTAAATATCCCAAGGTTGAATGTTTCGGGAAACACAGACGACGGCAGGCTGTTCTATACCTACCCACATCGCATAGATACCTAACGCACAAAGAAGCAAAACGCTTCGTGCAGTAGATGGGATGGATATCAACTACGACGAAACCCAATCAACACGCACACGTCATAATCAACACGCACACGTCACAATCAACACGCACACGTCATAATAAAAATAAAATAAAATAATCTTTATTGAAAACATCACAAATTAGTAAATCGAATCGAATATATTCATTCATTCCCCCTTGTATGTAAGGGGGAATGAAAGGGTGTGTGTGAGGGTTTGTTTGGGGGTGGGAGTGTGTGTAAGGGTGTGTATGTTTATGTGTGAGAGGGTGAGTGTGAAAGTATGTGTGTGTGCATGCTGTAGATGACTGATGTGTTATTGTTGTGTACGTAATAGTTTCTCGGTTTATTCATTTCATTTACATACTAAATTCATTCGGGTGGATTTTAAGAATTTATTTTAAAGAGTGCCTACTAAATTAATGACGTGATTGTAACGTGATTCCATTGGCACTTGTCGTTATTAATCGAAAACCACGTCATAATTGACGTGATTTTGTATCGTAACACGTAATGGATCATATTATGACGTCCATAATGTCGTCATAACATGACGTTAATTGTGACCAATATATGACGTCATTTGATGCTTGGAAAGGACGTCAATATTTGCTGCATTTGATGCTTAGTAAGGAAAGCTAACTTCCTTACTTCTACCCACCTGAAAGGCAGAGTCTCCCCGTAGTACCGGTGCTCGGTGTAAACCAGATGGCCGCTGTTCTCGCGCGCCATCTCGAACATGTTGCCCGCGCGCAGCCAGCCCGCCGCGATCGTCCACTCGCCGCCCACCATTATGAAGATGGGGGAGCCAGGGCCGCCGAAAAAAACGTCGTTGGACATGTAACGCTATAAAACAGATCACAATTATTGCTTTTATCTTAGCACAACTACTTTTTCCTACCAAAAGGTTGTCTGGAAGCGATCCCTCTTAGCGATAAGACTGTCTAGAATATGTTAATCGCTTTGTACGCATTGTTCACACAACGTTTTCGTGCCATAAACAACAAAAAATTTTGAATTTAGAGTTGTATAGAAATGTAGATTAGTGGAGATTACACGTACTTTTTCTGGTCATCATTAGCTCCTCAAGAATCCAAATGTGGGAATTACATCATTGTCATTAATATCATCATCATCATGCCTATTAATGTCCCCACTGCTGGGGCACAGGCCTCCCCTTGCACAAGGGGGCACGGGTCATGATACACCGAGCGGGCCCAGTGCTGATTGGTGGATTTCACACGCCTTCGGAAACTTTTAACTTCCTCAGACATGCAGGTTTCCTCATGATGTTTTCCTTCAATTGTAAATGTATATAAATCATCGATAAAATCCGAAAAACTCATTGGTACATGACATTGCATGGTTTCGAACCCGGACCTCCCGCATGGTAGTGCGGCGTCCTAACCACTAGACCATCGACGCTCATTTATCATTTTGTCATTAACATTTGAGCTCAAATTCGAACCACCTAACACCGAACTAGAGATCCCGTCTGAAATCAAAGATATTATACTCCAAGATCTTGGAACAATGGTCCAGAGGTAGATGTTAGAGAGCACTATACTAAACATAATGTTTTTTTGGAGTTAAAGTGGCAGCCAGCGGGCGGCGGCGGGCCCTCAACCCGCCCTCGTCAGTCTGTTTTCGGGTGTCACATGCACTGCATGTGTTAATCTCATTTGTAATTATTGGAAACGGGCTCAGGGAAAGAAAACAGTCTGCACGATTCGATGGTCGTATATTGAATGAGAAAAAAGTATGGAGGTAAATCCCTTTTATAGAAATGGAAAGGAACAAATAAATGTTTTATTTTGTCTACCTTCATTATAACGGACTTGGATATTTGTAAATACCAATAGTAATAAATACCCATCGATGTTACGTGATTTCTTTTATTTTGCTGAGGAACCTAAATATAGATTCGATCCCGCGCCGCAGTCTCTACCTTTGAGCCATTGGCGCTTGATGCGACGTTGAGGTATGTGTTATCATATCACAGACAGACATACATATTTGACATTTTATTAGTTTTTAATACAAACCATAGAAAACGTAGTAGGATTTTGTGGATCGAAGTGATCAAGTGGCATAGGAAGAAAGTTTGTGAGCACGTCTTCGTTCCTCTGTCCGATGCGAGCTCCGTCCGATGTATCCACAGGCGGCTCCATGTCTACCCGGAGGGGGGGCTCCACCACTTTGAGGTCGGCCCATGAGGTAGTCGCCAAGGCGAGGAGTATTAGCGGTATCTGACAAGTGAATGAAAGTAGGATGGCATAATACTGTAGGGTAACTACATCTGTAAGTGTTTATACATTAAGTACCCACTTCTGACTTACAAATTAACAAAACTTGTTCTGAACAATAACTTCTTTCAAATCGATATCTATGTTATTCAATAGTGTGATAAAATCACTGTAACTACTCATGGGGTGACTGTGATATGACACAGTGTCCACTATAAACTATACCCGTAATAGACACTGCAAGCTGTTCATACGGTGTTTGTAAAGCTCTCGCTAAGCTTCTATAAAATACAAGACCTAATTTGTTGAAAAAAAATGAGATATGTCAAGGAAGAAAGATTTATTTGATTTGAAAGTTAATTTACAGGTGACTATAAGTATTATTTTATTATATTAGTTATTTTATTACAAAGAAATTATGCCATATTGGCATTGCAATGTAGTAACAGTTAAGTACTACACCTTATCTTCGGTATTTACTCGAATCTATTTAAGTACCTAACTACTATAAAAATAAAATAAACATACCCATCATTCCAAAAATATGAATAAGTAGCGATAACAAGCAAGCAAGGCATAAACATACCATTGAAAAATATTTACCATTTTATATTCCTTCCGTATGACACACTATTTCATGCTCGACAATTGTAGAGGAATTAAAATATTTGCATGGGTACCCACACTACTAATCGTTCAGATAATTTATTGAAAGCACATTTAAAGTTGTTATCAATTCGTAATCAATAGATAAGGAATGAATAAAAGTAGGTAATCAGCATAAGAGTAAACTGGGTAAAGTTACCCTTTGGAAATTTTAGATGAAAGTACACTATTTCGTGACAGTTTTTTTACAAATGTAAATTTAGCTTACGGCTTTTGAAACAATTTAGAACTCACAAATAGAACGCCCATCGAGCGATGGGTCGATTTTAATTGAATAAGTATTTTTTATCAAAACCTTTATTATTTCTAAAAATTACTAGTAGTAAGTAATTACTTACTTACAGCCTGAATCGACTGTAACATTTACTGTTTTCTCGTGAACCCACTATACTACTCCATACATTTCTCACCAAAAAATTCGTTCAATTTGAATCGAATCAGACAATTCGAATCGCGAATGTCCTTACTCTAGCAACCAGAGAGAACAAATCACTTAGTAACTAACATTCAAGTTTACTGTAAGTTATAATTACTTGTAAATGTGATTGCCGATTGTTTCACTTGAAATCCACTTTTTTGATTGACCCAATCTCCTCAAATTATGGCGATTAACGATTATGTTTCATATCAGTAGATTAATTTCATATATCAGTGACACGTCTATAGGTATGTAAATATTTCTAAAACGATGATTGATCCTGTCTTACTAATTTTTACTTGTTAATATCAAAGAAAAGCGTTCATACGAGTACATACTACTTAATATATGGGTAGAGATTAAATGAATACAAAAGTTCATAATTTTATATAGTTTATTTTTATAATTTTGGAAAGTTACATATAGACATGTGCAAGTGTTACAAGTGTAAAGATGCTTGACTAACAGTTGTTGCTAAATAGACAAAATTTAATAAAGGAAAAGGTAGGTACCTATGAATAGTTACAGTATGCGCCGCCGATGCGCCTAGTAAAGTTAGTTCGCACATGTACACTTCACAATAGGAAATAATCCTGCAATGGTTTACCACTAGAGGCGGACAATGGTACGTAACCAATCAACATGTAGATACGAGTACGTTCCTTTACATATAATCTTTTTTTTACCCTTCAGTATCGCGCCACGCTGTCTTAACAGATTTTTTAGCTCTGCTATTTTTAAAATGGCCACATGTTGCCATGATATCATCACAATTTTTCTAATAGCTTTGAAAAATAAAATTAACCCAATTAACGAGATATTTGTGATATCTTAAAAATTAACGTATCGTTACGTTAACGTTGCTTTTCTGTTTACAGAATGTGCTAGTGGGTCCATCTATATCCTCGTTTTATGTCCTATTGACTAGTCACAGTAACTACCTGTGAGGAAATCAGTTTAATAGGACTCACTTGCTTTTTGTTTAGTTACTTAAAGATGACTTAAATTACTATAGTTATAATTGTTATGTTAAGAAAAATTTCGTGTGCTGTTATAGCTAAATATAGAGGACCATACATTTATGTTACAACTTGTGCAACCTATATTTATGAATGAATAAATAATTTGAATTTGATAGTCTTGGGGGGCGTTTGGGGGGGGGGGGGGGGGGGGAATAAGAACCATTTTAAAGAAAATAAATACCTAACTAGACTATCTCAAAGCACTATTTTCAATTTCAACAATTGTCCCCGTACCGCTCACTACAATCGTCGATCCCGCATGTCAGCTTGCGGCTTGCTCTGCCTGTTTCGTAAGGAACTTCACCAATGTAATTGCCCCTGTAAATAAAAAATAAATAATTAAATCAATATTCGCCTGGAAAAATATGACATAACGAGTAAATGTACTGTAGAATCTAAATTCCTAATCACGATATTATAGTTAGTTACAAAACAGATTATAGATATACAGAAATCCAACGTGATACACTCTAGAAGTATCATCAACAGCATATATACATCGGGTGCTGTCTCAGGGCAGCAGTTTAGTGATTTAGAATTTGTATTACCCTATGAGGCATGGCATGGTCCCATAGAGGGCCAAAGCTTCGTAAAGAAACAGATTTAAAAAAATCTATAGAAGTGCCCGCTGTTGGGGCACTTGTACAAGGGGGCGTAGGCCATGACCCAGTGCTGATTGATGCACTTCACAAACTTTCATAAGAAAAAAAAATACCACAGGCGTGTTGGTTTTTCACGATGTATTCCTTCACGGTTAGATCAGTCAGTAAGTATGTTTTTACAAAAATCGAAAATCCATCCGCGTCCGCGTCCTAGGCGGTACAGTTAAATGACTTATGACAGTTCCGTTTTGAACGGTCCCTTTTTTAGCACTTTGTCCTAAATTTAGTAAATGTCTAGAAAATACACGTCCGTTTATTAATTGACCCTAATAGATATTTAATTGTTACTGTTCAATCGACTAATAAATAATCACAGAAGTTTTGACATTACACGGAAGTATTCTTGTTTTTAAAATAAATCATATTTTTTGGATGTTAAAACTAAAATAAGTAATCATAATTTATTTTTAGGATATCTATTGTTGTATTTCTTACAAGGAATTATAAAAATTGAACAGTACATGGGGCGGTCCAAAAATTGATAGTTAACGGCTTGTTATCAACCTCATTGTTTTACTTTTATTATCCCTTGGATGCAAATTTTATTACAAACTACTTGGCGAACTTTAGTATTTTTTTAATTAATTGTTAAAAAACATGTCTGTTACTTTTCAATCGCTACGATGGAGGTAACACGGGAAGCATTTTGTTCTATGATCTATTATGATTTTAAACGAGGGTTAACGTATAAGGAAACACATGAAAATTTTATCAGTGCTTTTGGGGAATTAGCTAAATCATTTACCCATTCGGGTGTTCAATTGCTACCACATACCCCTACAGTCCTGACTTGTGATTTCTTTTTGTTCCCCACGTTGAAGAAATCTCTGCGGGGAAGGAAATTAACGACTGCGGACGAAGCAGTAGACCAATTTAGGCGGCTTTTTATCGACCTTCCGCAAGAACAGTTTTCCACATGCTTTGAAAGCTGGTTCAGTTTCGAATGCATTGCCCCCGTTGAGGAATACTTTGAAAAGTTGTAAATAAACATTGACTAAAAATTAATGGATCGCCCGAGGTACAGTGATTATTGCTGATAAAAATCAAATAAGTCGTGTTTCCTTAATAAAGAGCATTAATTATGCAAATTATAACTGTAGGTAAGTATAATATTTAATTTCATTAGGTACATCATTTTTATAATAATCTCAAATGTTGGTTGGATATTATTATACACTTTTTTTTGTGTACAGGCGCCTGTTATTTATTATAATTAACGATTCTTTGTGACTTCGGTTCTTCTAAGTCGTGTTCCTCATTGCTGAGGGTCGTGATCATTCTAAGGATTAAGTAATCACATAGAACGACTGTCTTGGCAGATTTAATGGGGTGGTTTGCCATTGCCTTCCCCATTTCACACACTGGTTATCTCAGTGTGCCGGTTTCCTCACGATATTTTCCTTCACCGTCAGAGCAGTCGGTAAATTTACGTAAATCTTTCGATAAAACCGAAAAACTCATTGGTACATGGCATTGCATGGGAGACCGACGTCCTAACCACGAGACCATACGCAAAAGTTTGTAAGTAATAGAAAATTATGAAACTTAATACAAAAGCGAGGACCGACTTGAATAATACTTGAACGTTACGTTAGGGTAACGGAGCTGACATGGCCATCTTGTTGTCTAACAAAGCCTCTTAAAGACAGATTAAAAATGCGAATATTTACGCTGGTCCATAGTCGCAGACGACGAGAAAATTGGTCCAATCGTCATCCGAAGTGTACTTGGAGATTCCACAGCCGACATAGGTAGAGTTTGACCAGACCATCTGAAACAACAGAGTAAAATTAAGCAATGGCAAAAAATGTGAGCCGAAAAATTTATTAGTTATAGTTACCCTGTGGGAATAAAAAAGAGGGATACTACTTTTTCATCCATAATTATTCATCGTTTCATCCATATCCCTCTACATTATTCTACATTTACTTCCGTTGCATATTAAATTTTCTATATAACTAGTGTGTACTTGTCTTGTCTACATGAACTGAAATATGTTATTTACGTTTATAATATTTGTGAACCCTTTTTGTTTCTGTGTATTTATTTTTGTTTATATGTATTTCTATCTATTTGTAAACTGTTGTGTTCCTTAATAAATAAAATATAATAATATAACTAAATGACTTTAGATGGATATTTCAAATTCGATTGATACTTATGTAGTATTTAGATATATATGTAGTAAGTAAATATTTACAACTCTCGCCCATCTTAAAACTCAAAATAATGTAGTACAATAGACATATTATATTACGAATGCAACACAAACCCATTATAAAAAAATATTCCTACCATCTCAAAACAGCGTTGAAATATAATATGAATGCATACAAACCTGAGTATAATGTCCGATGTCTTCGCTAGACCCATCGAAGTCTTGGTCCGTCAGAGGGCCATAAGTGTAATATTTATTTTCGCTGAACCAGGAATTGAGCGCAGCCTGCGGGCTCAGTTTGTATGCCGAATCAGTGGTGCCGTACCAGTAGAGGTTTTCACCGGTTCTGAACCTTCCAGACCCTGAAAAATTAAGGTGTAAATGACGCATTTTGTTGTTTGTATTTTGTAATTATTATCGGCTAATTTGCTTAAACTTGACAAGAGGATATAGGTAATAGGTAAAGAAGGTGATAATACCACCTCAGTTTCCAACCTAAATTGTCAACTTTTTTCGTAAAACAGGTAGGTAATTTTGGCACTAATTCAACTTAGGTAGCATTAATTAACCTACCTATTCGATTCAAATGTCAAATACGTAAATTTCAATATATTAATTTAATTTTTCTTACCGACGGTTCTATCAGGGTTGTGCATAAATTGGTTTCTAGATGCCCATTTCCCCGCTTTCGCTGCCAGCTCGTGGTCCCATACCTGTAGATTTGACTTAAGTTTTTATGGACATCTATAATAATACCTATCATATTTTTTTAACTGAAATTTGCAGTCGATTTCATAGAATTTGTTCCAAATTAACTACGCTATAATTTTGTCGCATAAAGCCTAGCGCGCACTACGATTTTTAATCGCGCTTTTATTTTGTCGCAGAAATGCAACGTATGGAAGTACGCGCATTTGCGAGAAAAAAGTCGCAGCGATTTTAAAATTGTGATTTGTCACATTTTACCGCGTCTGCTTGCGACGCGATTGGCGGAAAAATAAATTGCAGCATAAGGAGTTGTATGACCCCGCGCGCACTGCGATAATAAAATCGCGCGCCCGACCCTCATTCGCATTCCGTTCTTTATAGAGTGAACATAATAATGCCGACAGGTTGTCCTGCTTGACCTTTGATTTAACTACACTTAGATAACATTCAATGGCCAATGGGAAGTGGTCCGACCAAAACATGTCAACCAACACGCACATATTCGATATTAGGTACATCAAATGCAGCGGATGTTACGATACAGTGGTCGAGTCAGCTAGTCGTCGTGTACATTACTACGATATGTGCGTACGTGTTGGACGACTCACCCAGCATGCATACGTCAGTTCCCTTGCGAATAATCCATCCTTGTTGGCATTATAATCACCCAATGACATCACACACTCCACATCGTTATCCGCAATCACTGCACTCATTTTTCCTAAGCGCTCAGTAAACATTGGTAGGTTGTCCGCGCACTCAGTGGGCATGTATACAGACATAACTATAAGGCCTCAGCACCTGAGTGCACAGACCAGCTGCACCCTCACCGCCTCTATCCGTGTGGAGTCACTCTCAAGCGGCAACACACAAGGAAACAGGCTTTTTCTCCACAGTACCGCCACACCCTCGCCCTCTCAGTATGCCAGCCGCCGTATCCACTGCCGACAGGCCATGGTACCCAAAGTTTGAATCAGTTCTGCTGAGAAAATCAATGTAATCTGGCAGTAGCCAATGCTCTTGGATAGCTATGATATGGTAGATACTCTTTACAGAGGTCTCGCTCGTGCTGCACGGATTTTTTTATGGACCAACAGTTAAAGGAGACCATTTTTACTTTAATCTCCGAGGGAGTACCCATTTTGTTTCTCTATCGTCGACGAGGCGTTATATCGATTCAGAAATAAGGATGACTTATTCTTAAAAAGCCTGTACTCTATGCCTCTCGGCCAAAAATCTTGACTAAGGAAGGTATCTTCTTAATTAGCTCTAATAAGCACAGACAAGTAACCTCCGCGAAATCCATGTTGAAAATGAGCAATCCCGATATTTTTATCGCAGTGCGCGCACTGAACTTTCTGCGATATTTTACAGCGCGATTTTAAATCATGTCGCAAAAACCAAAATCGTAGTGCGCGCTAGGCCTAATACCTAATAATTCCACAACGTAACTTTGGAACAGTCGATCCTAAGTTAAAGCATAGCGTCTGCCAAATTTCCTCGATCAAAAGTTAACCTACGAGTAACAAGATTTATTTCTGATTCACAAATAACAATTTGGATAGGTTGATTCAGGTGAAATTTCACTTATACATTTTTCACTATACACAAACATATAAAGTTTTTACTTTTGTAGTATTTTGTTATATGCATCAATACACGTAACATATTTTTTTAATTTTCACCGGCATTTCTTTTCCATACTTGCTCTGCGGTGTACTTTATTGAAGGATAATATTAAAAAAAGATTACTTTATCAAAAATGTTTGTTTACAATGTTGTAAAAAGAACAAAAAACAGACTCACAATATAATTCATCTCGGAGGCGGCTGGTTGACCAGAGACCTGCCCTTTAGCCAGCTGCAGTCTCCTGTAGTTATGACCATCCACGAATTGCTGAACTTGCTTACACGACAAATTAATCACTGCAAAAACAGGCACGCCATTAATATTGCACGATGAAATTTAATTAGTCTTACCTACCTGAGGTTTTTATGTAGCATTAGTGTTCGTGAAAAAACTAAATTTAAAACTAAATTAATTTAAATCACTTTAATCATAGGAACAACATGGATGCATTTCGTTAGTTACAATGTAGGTACTTAAGACTATGTTTGTAATTTTTGTAAAAAACATTATTTATTATTATCATTTATTTAAGAAAACATTAAATCAAATTAGGTTTATCAACTGAATAATCGAATTGATTATTAGCTTAAGATAGTGCGAATCAAGTTTACTTTCAACGAGTCCCTGGTTGGGATCAGTTAGAATCAAGATTGTTTAGTAGGTTCGACTCCTAGATAAATTCTAATAAAAAAAGATACTGTTTTATGCGCGAATGATTTAAGATAACTGTAAAATATATAGAATAATTAACAAATTACCAATTTGCGTCTCCCTTGTTTTACGAAATGTAATTTTAATACTTAGATTAATAATTTTCGCTTAGGAGGTACTTTACAGACTTTATAAAAAAGAAGACGTTCTGGTTAATTTTTACGGTATAATCTAGTCGTATTTTGAATATTCTGGACATATCGAAAACTAATTATTTTAATTTCCATCAAAACCGGAGACAAGTAGTTATGCTTGCCATTAAGTATATCACAGATTTTAAAAAAATATAAAAGTTTAATACTAACACTTAGCTTGAATTAAGCCTAAGCAGGTGAGAATAATGATCACTCGTAAACCCATTGTTTCGCTAAAGACCGCCGGTGGTACAAACAAGACTGCGATTTGATTATGCGGCACAAACTTACTCGTACGTATATTTATAGTAGAGCAAACTTAAAAGAAAAACATCGTCTCGATGAATGGGACGAACAGAATAGCTGAACGTAGTACCGCATATACCTACTTGTTTAGGGTTGGCACTTTCGGAGAAAGTAGGTACGCCAAAAGCTGGGCAAAAGTTCGACAGACAATTTTATGAATCTTTCTTTTTGTAATGATAAAAATGAGAGTGATTAAATGTGTGTCAGCTGTCGAGGCAATACGTACACTTTCCTTATGATGAGACCATTATAGCAGGTCACTGTCGATCTTGTTTACTTTTTAATTATTTATACATAAATTAATAAGTAGGTACTTACCTACGTATTTTTAAAATCCTCACTATGTTTGAGTCCGCAGAGATGTTTACGACGTTTTGACGAAGTCAAAACTGAGTAATAAAGTAATAACTTGTGACATTGTTTTAAAAACCGGCGAAGTGCGAGTCGGAGTCGCGCACCGAGGGTTCCGTTCTCAAAAGAAATAAGTACTTACATATAGTTTTTAAATTTTTTTTAAATTTTTTTCCTCAAAAATTGTAAATATTAGGTCCTTACATATGAAATTGGCGTTTTATATGGGAGGAATATAAAGTCAATTTTTTGTAAAATATATTTAATAAATCAAAGTATGCACCATTGTTATCTATGCACTTTTGCCATCTCATAGGTAGTTCATTGATCCCTTTACTAAAAAAACCATGGGGGCGAGAATCAATAAACTCTCTGAAGGCGGTTTGGACTGCCACATCGGAGTTGAATTTTTTTCCTTGTAAGAAGTTATCCAAATTCCGGAAAAAATGGTAATCTGTTGGAGCAAGGTCCGGGGAGTACGGTGGATGTCGCAGACATTCCAATTGCAGCTCCTCTAGTTTAGCGTTGTTCTGAAGCAGCAGTGGCCTAGAGCGATTGACCAGCCTCGGTTGTTTAGCAGCTAGTTCTTCCATCATGGTTTGCAGTTGCTGACAATAGATATCTGCCGTAATCGTTTGGCCAGATTTTAGAAAACTGTAGTGAACGACACCGGCACTAGTCCACCAAACACTCACAAGTAATTTTTTCTGAGTCAATTTTCGCTTGGGGGGCAGGATTTGGCTGATTCTCCAGAGTTCAGCCAATGCGACGAGCGCTTCCGATTGTCGTACAGGATCCACTTTTCATCACAGGTAATGATCCGATTTAAAATCCCTTCATTATTGTGTCGGTTGAGCAATGTAACGCAGCAGTCGACGCGTGTTTGCCGGTTTGATTCACTCAATTCATGAGCAATGAACCTTTCAAGCTTTTTTATTTTCCCGATTTGCTTCAAGTGGATTAAAACAGTTTTATCACTCACACCGAGGCCTGCAGCTAACTCTGAAGTGGTTTGCGATGGATCCGCTTCCACAATAGCCTTTAATTCTTTATTATCCACTTTGGTCTCCGGTCGTCCACGGGGCTTGTTCTGAAGGTTGAAATTTCCAGAACGAAAACGTTGGAACCAAAAACGTACCGTGTTTTTTTTTGCGACACCAGCGCCATACATTCATGTTTTCCATTGTGCGATATGAGCGACGCCAAAGAAAAAACTAGTCAGGAAAAAACAAATGAATGACTGTTTTAGAAACTCAAATGTACCAGCTATATTGATTTATAAATTTGAATTTGGAATTCTTAACCAAAGAGGAGATATTTCGGATCAAAGTGGCCAGTACGACAAAACGCCAATTTCATATGTAAGTACCTAATATTTAGACTTTATTTTATTTTTTCCGGAATATATATATCTTCTATCAATTCTATTTTTTTCAGATTTTTTTTGTAGATAAAAAATATTTTCTTTAAACAAGTATCTCAGAAATTATACATTTTTGAAACTCCGTTTTATTGTTCCTGTAAAATATAGGGGTTATATGAGTCTGAATTATTTCAGATTTTTCGTATTGCAAACTTCGGAGACACATTGGCACATTGTCGAACTTGCTTTCCCGACTCGCACTTGACCGGTTTTTTTCTTTTGATGTTTAGGTAAAGACAAGCAAGCAGGGTCAGCCCTAAATAAGAGTAATGTACTACCTTCCCGCGTCCGTTACGATGACAAAACATTTTGAATAACATTCTTAACAATTAATTATACTCGTGAAGGGCAAGTACAAATTAATATTCAAATATAATTATAGTACAAATATTAATTTGTACTTGTCCTTCACGAGTATTCACGAGTATAATACTCGTGAAGGACAAGTACAAATATTAGTACAAATTAATATTTGTACTTGTCCTTCACGAGTATTATTGTAATGAATAGGAAGACAGGCAGCATTTGAAATCGCATAATGGGCGAAACGTGCCTTTGAGGTAAAGACTATCGGCTTATTTACAAGTAGGTATTTTCTCAGAACGGTTTAGATTGTTCCGAGGGTATTTTACACATCACTTGTTTTGTTTTTCATATCACTGTCGAGCAGTTGACAGTATATTACTTACAATACAATCTGGACAGGATGTATTTCAGACGTCGTGAACATTTTCCATATACTTGTTGAGTTGACAGTTAAACGAAAAATCCATTTTCGATTCTTTATTTTGTTTTTTTTTTACATTTTACCTTAACAGTATTTTCACAGTACATAATTGGAATAATACTTCACAGCTTTTGAACAATCACATTTCCTTACAGTAATCAATTTTGATGCAAGAAAATGTGCTGCCTGTAGGATAGTCCAAGTACAGCTATTTTATCACTAAAATATGATAGTGTCCATAAGTGTTTTTCATCACACCTGCTCATAGACAATCTTTTCGAACATGTATGGCCGACCGAAAACTGTTCATAGAACACAGGTGCTTTTGACTCGTTTTATATTTAATACAAGTGTACTATAATCTTACTCAAGATCATAACGTCACCAAAAATAACAAATTCGACCCATAGGTGCCAAGCAAATATATTACTTTGGTTTTTTTTACAAATATCAGAAATATGCGATAACACAGGTGATACTAAGAAAAAGTCAATTGACGTTTTGAAGCATCAAGCATAAAATTATAGCTTGTTTAATTTTTTTTAATGTTATTTCGTCTACTCTAATGAATGACCAACATTCATAATTAGTTACTTTAATACTTTTATTATATTAATTATTCTTCTTCTTTCGTGTTGATGATCCGAACTAAATTTTTCCCGACCAGAAGGCAGCCACATCGATAGCCTTCTGGTTGGCTTTGAAAAGGTCCTCCCGCGTGCAGGTGGTCGGACACGCGGGACAGCAGAGCAAGTGCTCCATGGTTTGAGGGGAGACACCACACTCACATTAATTAATTAATAGTTTACTTGCCAGGTGTGATGAAAATCGTCGTGTGATATACGTGCAGAAAGGCAAATGTAAACTCGGGGTCGTAGAGTTCAAACTCGTTACCTCCTTTCCAATTGCTAACTTTCCGCACTTGTATCACAATATAACTATTGTTTAGTGATATCATAACTAAATAGTGAAATCATGGTAAAATAGCGGGACTTGGTTTAACTAATCCACTCCAAATAAAGATGCAATGCATCATACTAATATAAATATGATTACTTTTCAAATGAATGGTGCCTACCAGTTACATTGATTCCGAGAAGGGACATAATTGTAATTTCTTTAGGGACCAGTCTTTGCGGTTAATTTAAACGCACGGACTGGATTTCATACAAAACTTTACGCATGTTAATGTCATATTTGTGCAATATTCTACTGAAATATTGTTAACAATAGGTCAAACATGTTGAATTGTCGCGAAATTAAAAATAAATTAAATCAAAATTTATTTAAAGGTTAACTGAATCATCTAACGGTTCTAATGTATATTAGTACCCTCCACAACAGAATGATAAAACAATATTTCGGTAAAAACATTGCACAAATACGTCATAACTGTGTATAAAAACCAGTCTGTGACGTTTATGATAACATTGGTATATCCGCACGACTGTTCGACTAATTATTATTTATTCAATTCAACATTTCCTTAAGTGTTATTACACTTTTACAGTTACACGTTCTTTATCAAACATAACTTATTATCAGCCAGTCACTGATATGAATAACATTATTTACCCAACTTTGCCTTACAGTGTGTAAACTAAAACGAGTTACATAATTTTGAATCATAGTATGAACACAAGTATCTACTTTTGCTATAACGATTTTAGCAAACATTTTTAGCGTTTTTAATTCACATGACGCGTACTCATTGATTAAACTAAACACGTAAAACATGATAATAAGAACAAAAATATAAAAAAACAAATGATTACGATTAAGTACCCAGTTTAACTTTAAAACGATTTGCAAGTTGCAACACTTGTTCATCAGTGGTTTGGACAAAACAATAGATTATAAAAAAATTCGTATGTAGAACATATCACGCATGGTGTTCATATAAAATAATCTCGATATCTTCGATCAAAAGTGAACTAATACCTTTTGCACCCGCATTAGTTTAAAAAACACATGTCTTTATTCATTCATCTATATACAGAATAAAGTGCTTGTGTACTTGTTACATTGCAGGAGAATGCCCAACAGTGCCGCCATAACCCCACATAGTGGGCTCGATTCCGGGGTGGCCGCCAAAGCTGCTAAACTTAAATAAAACTGTCACGCTCACTCGTATACCAGATTGTGAGATGTTAGCTAAATTTAGCAAATTTCGTAGCGATTATCGCTAAATTTGGCGGCCACCCCGGAATCGATGCCAGTATCATTCATCACATTATAAATTAGAAAATCAATTATTCATATAAATAAAAATAATTAAGCCATACTCGGCGTTTGGATTTTTTTCTTGTGAACAGAATTTTAAACCTACGACCCCGCCATTTAGTGGCATTGCACGAACAAACTGAGCTATTGCGGCTCGTCCTGTGGATGTTTTAAAATAGGATTCGTCATTTAAATACATGTATAATAGTAGTGCCGTGTCGTGCCGGCCATAAACAATAGCACTACCCCAACTCTTCCCGTGGGTGTCGTACGAGGTGACTAAGGGTCTTTGTGGATACTATTCTACACCTGGTAGACGGCGATAGGCTCGCCACCTATTACGTTGGTCCACCAAATCTTACGTCGTTAAGTGGGAATTAGGTACCTATGATGAAAGTGGATCCTATGTCTACCCCCTCGGGGATTATGGACGTGAGAGTTATGCTATGCTATGAATACTAACCAATATTATTCTTGATGGTTAGTCTTAGTTAAGCTGGTATCTGGTCGCTTAAACGCTGTTGGCTATCTACTACGCTGCAAGACGGCCGATGAGGCCAGTGCAGGTAGTAGAGACCGATATTTACTTATACATTGTAACTACACTATTGTTTAACTACACAATTATAAGTTGAATATTGTTTGGGTTAATAAATATTTTTGTTATTTTTTTTTGTAATTCCTCGGCACGGCGGGGTCGCTGGTTCAAAATTCAACCAATTCCTAAAATAAATTTTATTTTAGGAAAATAAGTTATAATTTTTACTGACCATTAGAGCTTAAAATAACATTGTGACAAAATAAATGGTATTTCCTAGTTTTAGACACAAAAAGTAACGTGATTTCCGACATATTATATTAAAAGTTACTAAACTGTTGGTGGTGAAACTGATATGGGCAATCTCTTTTATTACTAAAATGTCATCGAATTGAAACCTACTTACACTTAAGTTTATAAAGTCTACAAATAAAAACATTTGTAGAGTAAAAAAATAAGAGGAAAACGTTTTTTTTCCAATGTCTGTTGATATAATAATAACTAGAGCTTATGTTTGCTGTAAAAATTACAAGAAATAATATGGATATTCCACCCGTGCTCAACGTGACGATAAAATTATTGAAGATTGTCCCTTCTGTCATTTATTTAAAATGGACTAAGTAGCTTTGTATACTTCATTTAGGTTTGACAGATAAGCAGAAAGTGATTCGGGCGCGGTCAGAACCAGGATGGGTGACCGCCAGTAAGACATTTTGATCTGAGCCCTTCCGTGCCTCGGAGCACGTTAAGCTGTCCAATCTAAGGTTTGGTTTGTTCTTGACCCCTAGCCCGAAAGCGGCTGGCAACTGCCCTTAGATCATGTCAGAGGCCTACGGGCAGCCGAACAGCCTCTAACCAAGAAGATCTGATGGTAAGTTATAAAACCAGCAAAATCGGACGTCGCTGACGCGTTGCCAACGTTGTCTTCTAACTAAACACTGTCGGACTCAGAACAGATCACTGTCGGACTCGGAACAGATCACTGTCGGACTCGGAACAGATCACTGTCGGACTCGGAACAGATCACTGTCGATATGGATACACAATGTGACGAAACGCAAAAGTTTCACAAATGGGCATGACCATATTATTTCTCAATATTGTTACCACAAATAGTGCTCAGCTAATAATTAATAATAAATTAGTGTTGAATTGTTCTAGTTAGTGCTTGGGCTATCTGTACCGCTGCCACTATTCTCAGTATTAGCGAGCGCTGATTTAGTATTCTTGTTGTTTTTCTTAGCGGACTTGCTGAGGGTTGCGACCTCTTTCAGCAGATTCTGTATCTTGGAGTTCATTAGGTTGAACTTGGTCTCGTTCAGACGGTCCTTGTTCTTCATCTCGCTCCGAAGCTCTGTCGTGTTTGTTAGATTCTGAGCTTTCAGTTCGGTTATCTGAAATATTGTGATTAGACATTATGATAATACTATAAAGACGTTTTACAAATTTAGTCGATTTGCTCAGTAGACGTTCTGAGCTGGATTGGAGCCTATTAGGCCTGGTTTACGCCTGGTCAAGTGCCCAGTCATGTGCCAAGGACAGTGATGTAAACACAGGTGGTCAGTGGCGAGTCAAGTTGGCTTGCAAGCTGCCTTGCCAGTGGATCCAAATTTTGTTTCGACTTTTTGTCATTGGCCAGGTAATCGTCACTTGACTGGGCACTTGACCAACCAGGCATTAACGTCTCAAGAGGATACAGGCCTACACATGTCTTTGGGATTTCTTTTTCTCAAACAGACATAAAGTGTAATCAAATAGTAACCTTGTATAATTATAATACATCAGAACAGAACACAAGGCTCCATTTTCTTTCTCTAATTCTCTAGGCCGATATAAAGGCCCGATGCAGAGTGGAAGACACGTCAAGCTATACTCTGTGGAACCCTGTCGCAATAAGTTTTTGCCATGTTTCCTTGACATTCGTATGTGTCAAATAAGTTAAAGCGACAAAGCACTGTCCACTGTACCTGAATATACATTTAGGGATTTTCCGGCGGTTTCTTAGCCAACTTAACAGATGGCGCTGATTGTATACTGGAATGTCAAAATGTGCCAAAATATGGGTACATAGCATGCACCTAGGCCATAAAATTTGAATTTAAAAAAAAAACATTTATTATTTGATCGTCGATAATTCTTTGTTATTTAATCACAGTTCTTATTTTATCATTGGGAAATGATGAATTCGATTAATTTCTATATTTTAACAAAAAACTACCCACACCTGGTAGTTTTTTGTTAAAATATATAAATTAATCGAATTCATCATTTCCCAATGAAAAATAAGAACTATGAGCAAATAACAAAGAATTATCGACGATCGAATAATAAAAAAGGTTATTTTGCAATGCAATGAAAAACCATTATGTCAAAACAACACTTCTGTCACTTTGACATTCCCGTTAGATGCAGCGCCATCGATCTCGAATGGCAGAAACTTAAGCTGGAAAATTCCTCATTGTTATGTTATTGAACTGACATACCAATTTATCTTTGGAGAGTAGCTCGTTGTCTTTCTGTTGCACCTTTTTCTGGAGACTCGCGATGGTCTCCTTCAGTTGCGTCATCGCCACCACGTGATCCGAGCTGTTAGGATCCACCTCGCCTGTAAATATGTATTTCTTTATGATAATAGTCTCTGGCTGGACTCATGATGATACATCACTGTGGACATTCTGCGACTGAGTCATTAAATGACAGAAAATGAGCTCAGGCATTGGTATGTTTGCTTCCTCATAATAATTAATACTTTACCTTGCATAGGGTGCATCTTAGATTTCTTCTCCAGCGGCTGTGAGTCGTTGAGTGAGGAATCATTCGAGTTCATTTTCATCATGTCTGATTTGCGTTTATCTTTGTGACTACTCTTCGACCTGCAAGTCAGTTGAACAATTCACCAAAAGACAAAATGTGGGATATGGTATCCCAATTTAAATGGACTAATAAAGCCCTACAAATTTATCAACAATTTCTATAACATTGATCTACTGAAGAATTTCTTTATAATTTTTAAAAGCACTCAAAGAAACAATTGGATCAATATACAGCTAAAACAATGCAAAAAACATTATCTGCGATTTAAACAGGTAAACATTTCGTGGCCTGTGCAAGATGTTAATGCTTAAATTTTAAACCGATATAAGAATAGATTGGACAGCCACATACATAATAAGAGGCATGAAAAAACAGGCTACCCGCATTAACTGCCTGCCTGCTCACCCAATAATAACAAACGTTAAGTGTTTTCGATAAAATACCAGTAAAAAGTGATTTTTTAATCATAGTTAAAATAAAACCGGGTACTGACTTGTGCGCCCTATGTTTGTGTTTATCGACAGAGGTGAGGTGCTGCTTCGTCCGTGCCAAAGCTCTCTTGAGGGACTGAGTGCAGAGCCAGCAAAGCAGTTTGCCATCCACCTGAAAAATTACATTTATTTAAATATTGTTTGTTGTTAAAGGTACTTCCGTAACCATTTTCTCGGGTAAAGTGAACGTTATGGTACCAGGTTCATGTGTAGTTAAACAAAAGAGTTATGGAACGGCCACAAACTCGTTAACGTGAATAAATCAAATGACATCTGACAGTGACAGTAATGAACTCTGATTATTTCAGGGTAAATACTTTCACCTGACAGTTGAAATATTACTCGATTGTCCGGTTCCATAACACAACTTGAACTGTCGGATGAACTATCAACATTGTGTTTCGGAACCGGGTAGAGTAAATTATTACTCTTCGTCGGGTAATTATTAAACGTTATGGAAGGCAACCTAATTATAGCCTTGTTAATAACCACGGACCAAAAAGTTGGTCTTTTAAGTTTGACGCGTATGTCCGTTTGAGTATCGGATTTGTATGCGAGTTTTTTCATATAAGAGTATTTTGTCCAATGTTCTTAGTTATGGCATCAAATTGGTTCAGTGCTTGGACGATAATCAAATCAAAATGTTTTTATTGTAAGTACCTTATAGTACATTTTTGCAATGTCATTTTTTGTGGTAGATGATAGCTGAAATTTATGGTATTTGATGTTAGACGGAATTTCAGTAATAATTTGCGTTGAAATGTTTTTAAATCTGAAAAAGTAAGAGGATCTCGATAAATAACGGTAAGCGCCACTAACACGAGGTCAATATTATATGAAATATAGACAATTCGCGAATTAATTAGGTTTAAATGTTGCCACAAGTTCGCCTAAGGCAGGAGCAAGACAGATACAAGAGAGCGCGATGCCGGCGCACCGTCGGCGCGCCGCCTCTGTCTGTGTTGCACCACGTCGCTTTCATACATTTTGTATGCAAGTAGATTGAAGGCGGCGCGTCGGCAGCGCGCAACCGGCGCGCCCTCTAGACACGATGCGTCTTGCATACAAAAATGTATGAAAGTGAAGCGACGCAACACAGATAGAGGCGGTGCGCCGGTAGCGCGTTGTGGGCGCGCTTCTTGTATCTGTCTTGCGCCTATGGATTGCTCAAGGATGGGGGTTTATCATTGATATACTTTAAAACAGTTAACAATAACATTTTTCTTTGTAATTTGTTTCTTTTCTTACATAATTATTTAAAAAGTATTAGGCTGTAAAACAGACTAGAATATGGTTTTGTGAGAATGGTTGTACGGTTATAGGACGATCGATATTTAAGAGATTTATCAATTATTTATTCTCTTTAAGAGCTTTTTCTGACAATTTCCAATATGTACCATATGAGATGACAGAATGATCAACTTAACCTTTTGGCCGCCAATGTCGTCTATAGACGACAGCGCATATAGTGCTCCACGCGCCAACGTAGTCTATAGAGTACAAAAATAAAAGAATAAAACACAAAGACAAAAGGAAGAGTCTACAATAGTAGATTGTCTAACTAGTGAGGGATAGACCACATTGGCGAACGAGTCTAGTTCACAACGCGAGTCATAGGCGAGTGCGACAAGTGATCCTCCCTCACGAGTTAGACACATTTTTTGTTACATCTGTGAGAAAAATAATGAAGTAAGAAATATATAACTAAAGCACGACACCTGCATGCATTTTTTTATTCAGTAGTAAAATTATTATATTTAAAGTCTTATTTACAATAAATCCTTATAAAATATTTCGTAAAATATTTAGTAGTAAATTGCTTTGCAGCACCTAGTGCTTCTTGGACAATATCTGGTGGAGTATTAATTTCTTGTCTAATTTGTGCATTTAACGGTCGTAAATTTAAACAACAATACATTAAGGTTAAAGTAAATAAATTTACTAAAAACAAAATGACGTTCTTTAGAAGTTTCCATGGTCAATAAAAATGTTAATAAAATTTTCGAAACAGTACTTTTAAATAAATTCACTTTTCATTTCATTAAAATTATAGTTGCGTTTTTCAACTAGGCATAGGTATGAAGCCATTTTAAGTTTACTTTTAAATAATTGATAACAGGCGCCTATTGATAACCCTTGGTTAAATTTACCATAGCGCCATCTACCGACGATCAAAACCATCTCCATGTTGAGGTAGGCACTGTTGTGAGTAATAATGTCTTTAAATATTTAAAACTGAATTTTGTAAACAAATTGAGATTTTGTTTTATTTAAATATTAGTCATAATAACATGCATGACATACCTATATAAAATCTTTCGATTAGAAGGTCTGCTTTGTTTATATTAGATATAAATAATGGCGGCTATCTTGCCCAAAGGATCAGCATAGCGATCCAGCGGGGTAACGCCGCCAGCATCCTTGGTACCCTACCACACGGGCCTAATCTAAGAAATTTTATAAGTTACATTTAATTATTTTTTTTGTGTACGTTATCAAATTAATTATTTCTACATTTTCTCTTCTCTTGTTTCTGTAATTGTTTGTGTATAAATAATTTTAAGTTGTAAATAAACGTCAGAGATATTAGATATAATAGTTACGAGACTTGATTGCCAGTACTTCCGATCGTGGGTTATGGATTTCCATACAATATTGACACATTATTTTCACAGTGTAACAAAAATTTTATAAATTTCATTTACAGAACAGAGGGTAACAAAATATATGCATTAACCTATTAGAGATTAATACAGGTATTTAGTTACAATCTGATTGTAATTTAGATAGAACCTCACTTTTTTACTGTCATCATGTCGGTCGAAAGCGCAGCGTTGTTTGCATTGCTCGCATGTTACGGCTGGACCATACTTGCGTTCGGAGTTAGCACAGCGTTGACACTTGTTACCTGAAATCAATATATTTATATGTAAATGATTATAACAATTTTGATACTTTGTACCTAATCTTTGCAGAAATGGTCTTTACATTTAAAGAACAATAAGTTACTGAGGAATATGGATAGAAGGATAGTTTGATTAAAATTTTACTATGCATAACAAACATTTTTACAGTTTAACAGACATCAGAATAGAGTAATCTATCATTTATAACTATTCTTCCAATGTCTGTTTGTTTAGTCTCAAATAGTATATCTAGATCTTTGTATTTTATCTAGATCTTTCATAAAAGGACCTAATATGCAAACAGGACAGGACATTGAAAAGCATGACATCTTGTATAATACAAGATATGTATACAAGATGTCTGTTTGTTTAGTCTCAAATAGTATATCTAGATCTTGATCTAGATCTTTCATAAAAGGACCTGATATGCAAACAGGACAGGACATTGAAACACATGACATCTTGTATAATATTAATGTTACAAAGGCATTCGCTATTTTAAAAATTTGATTTTTTTTCCTAAATTCATATTTTTAAGTTTGTCTAGAAACTAACTGAAAGTATTAATTTCAAATCAGTTGTGATGTGGGTTATAAACACCTCATTGTTGTTATCAAATGACTGAATTAAACAAGAAGTAGTAGCAATAATGCCACTCGAAGGATAACAAAATGTTTAACTTGTATTTTAGTCATAGGTACAAAGTGGATACAAATGTAATAGTAATAACTATAAACAGTCAGTTTATATTTGTAAATATAACTATGACAACATTAAATACAATATATTATTACAATATTGTAATACCTATTCTATAGAGATTACAAATTGAACAGTCAAAGTTGGCACTGGTCTCAATTCTCAAATAAAATACTATTCTATATTTTTTACACCTATACATACTTACAATACAATCTTACGGCGAAAAGTGGGAACTACCTATAATGAAGGTGGTTGCTCTGTCTACCCCCTCGGAGATTATGGACGTGAAAGTTATACTTATGCTAATACAATTATCTAAATAAGACAATAATCGAAATACCTAACAATCATTGCAGGTTTCAAATAAATGAAATTGTAAAAATTTGACCATAAATAAAAGGAATCATTAAGATTCCAATGATAATGAGTAATTCTTACCAATAAATGCAGCAATGATGTTACAATATTCACATGCTGTAGGCTTCCCGTAAGCTTTCACATTGGCTTCGCACTTCTTACAGATTGATGAAGTGTTAGATTTGCTGAAAATATATATTTATTCGAATTTATTGAGAACAAAACACCACTGATGCTAGTAAGGACATTAACAATAAGTTAATAAATATAATCAAGTGGGGGAATTCCCAATATGTTTTACATTTGTGACCTACTTAAATATATTAAAAGAGAATGTATTCAATGTGATTTCATAACCATTGTTAAACCATTGTAATACTCTCAACACAATGTTATGTTAAGAGCAAACATTATAATATAATGTTGAAATATATTGCTACAGATTCTTAAAACATCCGACTTTCCTTAATGAGTCATTCAATTATCGACGTCAACAGTGATAGGTACCTTGGCAGGCGACACTGACCTTGTCTGTTGGAACTCGGAGCGGCAGTAGGTGCACTTGACTACGGGGAACGAGCCGCGACATTCCTGCAACATCACAAGCAAAATACGCGTCATTATCGACGTCAAATAAACTATCAGTTACATCCGAAACAACATCCACTGCGACGCAATTTTCTTGTCCTTTTTTTAATTTAAACTGAATTTGTCTTCTGCCAAACTGCAGTGTATGCGAATATTACTCGCAGAAATATCTGGCAAACGTAGCATTCTTCAATACCTTGCAAAGTTGTTCGCCAGGAGATAATTCCTCGAATGGGTGTCTCGAAAAGCAACGGGAACAAGCAAAAAGCGGTGTAGACGCAGCAGTACTCATTCTAAACAGGAAAATTTCACTGATTGATAACAAGACAATTTAACATTGATAGGTAAAATCAAAAACAAAATAGTCTCGGGTAAAATTCAACTAAAATAAATGGCAACGTCGACGAGCAGCACGACAGAAATGAAATGAATGAATGAAAGAATGGAACGCCGCCATTGGCAATTTTCGATGGCGTCATAATTTTGTCAGCTGTCAGTCACTAGTGATGTCCGCAAAGAGTTACTAATATTTTATATTTTTCTTTATGACATTTTTGATATGCTTTGTAAAGAATTGCTATGCTTTGCTTTTATACATCGAAAAGAAGATCGAAATAAATCTGTTGAGAATCCGCTGAGAAATCATATATTCTTAATTATTCAGTAGTTAACACAACTAGTGATGTTGTTTGTATTGTAGTGTGAATATCGATATTTTTGAAATGCACTAACCCTTAGCCCTTACCCCTGTCAAGACAGCGCCATTGGTAGTTTTATAATCTGTGTTATTATCTGTTGCACCGGGGGGCGTTTATGCAACCAATTCGTCAATGTACACGTAGGTAGGTTAGGTGTGTTATTCTCCAGTTCGTGGCGCATCGGCGAGCTAATTTGATTACAATAAGTTATTATGTTTACGGGAAAATTGTAAAACTGCGACCGTGGACGGTCTGTCAGTGTACTGAACAAACTTACATTGGTTTTTGTTACACTGTCCATGTAAAATTCTAATATAATTATGTACATTTTCAATAAATAAAACCGCATTAACAGCTGAAAATGTATCAAACTTTTATTTGACATTGACACTACATGGGATGTAAGGGGGGTCACCAACATCTAGACCTCCAAATGTCAAACTCACCTGCACGTGGTGCATCCTGCCGATTAACGAACGAGTCCCTGGCGACCGACTAGTGGCGGTATAACCACTCAAATTATGGCTGGGTCAAAATATCAGAAGCACGATGACGGGCAGCAGCGTCATCGGGGCAAGCGACCCGGCTACTGCGATCGCCAACCCGCAGGCCTAGCGTGGCGATTATGGCATCACCTCTTATGGACAGCGCAAAAAGTAAACGGCCTCCAGTTCCCGGCCGCCCCACTATTCCTGGTCACGGTGGCGGCCATGGTAACGGTGGGGCAGGGGGTGCGAAGAATCCCCGGGCTACGGTAGGCTACCAAAACAAACTGACACTGGCGACGTATAACGGACGAAGTTTACGGCTGGACGAGCACATTGCGCAGCTCGAGGTAGAGTTGGAGAAGATACGATGGCACGTTCTGGGGTTATGTGAGGTCCGAAGAGAGGGGGAGGACACATTAACCCTTGAATCAGGCCATCTACTCTACTTCCGAGAGGGTGATCAACTTTCCCAGGGCGGTGTCGGGTTTCTCGTCAATAAGTCCCTCATAGACAATGTTGTTGAGGTCTCCAGTGTGTCGACAAGGGTAGCGTATCTTGTCCTTAAGTTAACCGAGAGATATTCTCTCAAGGTTGTACAAGTTTACGCACCGACCTCGACACACTCGGACGACGAAGTGGAGGCTATGTATGAAGACATAGCCAAAGCCCTAAACAACACCAGTAAGGCACATTTCAATGTTGTCATGGGGGACTTCAACGCGAAAGTGGGAGTACGGACTTGCAGCGAATCGAGGGTTGGGCCATACGGCTTTGGAGGCAGAAACCACAGGGGGCAAATGCTTGTTAACTTCCTGGAGATGGAGGGCCTATTCTTAATGAATTCTTTCTTTAAGAAGGGACCCCATAGGAAGTGGACTTGGCAAAGCCCCGATACTGTGACGAAAAATGAGATCGACTTCATTATGACGGATAAGAAGCACATATTCAGAGATGTCTCAGTGATCAACAGGTTCAAAACCGGTAGTGATCACCGACTCGTCCGAGGCACTCTGAATATTGACTTCCAGCTGGAGAGACGCCGTCTAATGAAGCCCACGCTCCGACCTACTCTGCACCAGGCCGTGGCAGGCTCCGACCGGTTTCAGCTAGAACTGAAAAACCGATTCGATGCCTTGGAAACCACAAATAACGTTGACGAGAATTTCCAAAACGTGGTGAGGACTATTAGGGATGAAGGAGTAAGGTTTTGTCGGTTGCAGCGCACAGGCACGAAGTCGAAACTCTCGGACGGGACTCTGGCACTTATGAGGGAAAGACGCGAAAACACACAAGCCACATCGTCAGAACAACGAGCACTCAATAAGAGAATAAGGAAGCTGACACGACGCGACCTCCGAAGCTTCAATACACGTCTCATAAAAGAGGCGATCGAGAAGAATAGGGGGTCAAAAGTGTTCGTTCAGCAACTCGGGAGAAGCCACCTGACGAAGCTCAAAATTTCTAGTGGCAGAACCGTCACCTCCAAGCCAGAGATACTCGCCGAGATCGAAGACTTCTATGGCCGACTGTATGCTGCTCATGCTCCGCGGCCTGATCCGACAATCGAAGATCCTAGAGCCACGTTAACCCGACACTATACCGATGAACTGCCAGATTTTAGCCTAGGCGAGCTCGAGCTGGCTCTCAAACAGCTTAAGAATGGAAAAGCCCCTGGTGAGGACGGTGTCACTTCTGAGCTCCTTAAGGCAGGAGGAATCCCTGTACTGAGGGAACTTCAGAAGCTCTTCAACTCCGTCCTACACAGTGGGAGAACTCCGGAGGCGTGGAACAGGAGCATTGTAGTTTTGTTCTTCAAAAAAGGAGACAAAACTCTGCTCAAAAACTACAGACCCATCTCGCTCCTGAGCCACGTATATAAGCTGTTTTCGAGAGTCATCACGAATCGTCTTGCGCGGAGATTCGACGACTTCCAACCTCCGGAACAGGCCGGATTTCGGGGAGGCTTTGGCACCATAGACCACATCCACACTGTGCGGCAGATTATACAAAAAAGTGAAGAATATAATCAGCCCCTGTGTCTTGCATTTGTGGACTATGAGAAAGCCTTTGACTCCGTCGAAACCTGGGCTGTTCTGGAGTCCTTGCAGCGTTGCCAAGTCGACTGGCGATACATCGAAGTGTTGAGATGTCTGTATGACGCCGCGACGATGTCTGTCCAAGTACAGAACCAGCAAACAAGACCCATCCAATTGCGCAGAGGAGTAAGACAGGGAGATGTTATATCTCCGAAACTGTTCACGAACGCATTGGAGGATGTCTTTAAGACCCTGGACTGGAAAGGACACGGCATCAATATAAACGGCGAGTACATCTCACACCTACGTTTTGCCGATGATATAGTCGTAATGGCGGAGTCGCTGCAGGAACTTCAAGAAATGCTGGACAATCTCAATGCTGCTTCACGACGTGTCGGTCTCGGGATGAACTTGGACAAGACTAAGGTCATGTTCAATGACCATGTCGTTCCGGGACCGATTATCGTCGATGGTACGGCCCTCGAAGTTGTGCAACAATACGTCTACCTCGGGCAGACTATGCAATTAGGTAGAAACAACTTCGAGAAAGAAGCCGACAGAAGAATTCAGCTGGGTTGGGCAGCATTTCGGAAGTTACGTCACATCTTCTCGTCGCCCATACCTCAATGTCTAAAGACAAGAGTCTTTAACCAGTGCGTCCTACCAGTAATGACCTACGGAGCCGAAACGTGGACACTGACGGTGCGACTGGTTCACAAATTGAAAGTCGCTCAGCGTGCTATGGAAAGAGCTATGCTCGGAGTATCTCTGCTGGATCGAATCCGAAATGAGGAGATCCGGCATAGAACAAAAGTTATCGACATAGCTCATAAGATTAGCAAGCTGAAGTGGCAGTGGGCCGGTCACATCTGTCGCAGAACCGACAACCGCTGGGGTAGACGAGTTCTGGAGTGGAGACCGCGTTTGGGCAAACGTAGTGTGGGACGCCCCCCTGCTAGATGGAGCGACGATCTGCGTAAGGTGGCTGGCAGCGACTGGATGAGAAGAGCCGAAGATCGGGCTCAATGGCGCGCCCTGGGAGAGGCCTATGTCCAGCAGTGGACTAGAATAGGCTGCTGATGATGATGACTACAATGGAACGTGTATAGCTATCAACGTGAATAATTTCAATTGGATTTAGAACGCACTATTGTGTTGCGTGGGGGTTTTAGCGGGAAAGTCGCTGGAGAAGGTTCTACGGTGTTTATTTTATTTTTAGATAATCTAAGATTTTATTGCTCAAAAGCTGTTTTCTGGTGATTTTGATATCTAAAATTGATGTAGTTTTGTCTAGACAAAACTAATTTTTATTCTCACATTGACCATTGTCTTGAACTCTTAAAATCACAGCTACAATAAACTTCTCTTTTGTGGTTCGTAGTGTAGTTTCACTCTGTGATTCTGCGGCGGGCCATGAGATTTCGCCAGAGACTAGACCGGTTGAAATTTCCGTCATAACTCCTAGGAGTGTTAAAATGTGTCTACACCCTTCGAACATCTCGAAGGTCTACACCACAATATTTTGTTGCTGCAAAACTAAAAATTGTTGTAAATTGTTTAATGGTTAGGCTGATGGCCTGTTTTGCCAATGCCCTGTTAAATTAAAAAAAAAATATTGTGTTGTGTGGTGTCAAAATTAATATTTTGTAATCTATTGGAAATTGTTATTCTTTCGTTTTAGTTTGTGTATTTCATGTTGTGATATGAAGAAGATCCCAAAATGACGATTCCACCTTTTCCAGCACAAGATTTGGCTAAATTAGTCTTAGGTGAGGTGATACTAGTTATATTTGGCGGGAAGAATGGATCCCGTGTACGTAACGGACAAACACGGGTGCTCTGATGGTACCTATTACTTCTTTGTTCTTCCAGGGTATCTAGCAGAGGAACAGCTTATGACCGCTTACGATGAATTCCTACAAGCGAGCCCGTTTCTGGATGCCCTCAGGAACGAATATGATAGAATGTTCATGACATCACTGAAGAATATTCTAGCCGAATATAGAGCACTCAAAATATATGGTTTGTTCTTAAAGCACTACGCTATGTACCAGTTTTATACTGAATATTGTGTAATGAGGTGGTATATTAATTGTTCTAACCTTGTTTTTCAGTGGAAACCTGCAAGCCACTGTCACTAAGGAGAAGGTTTTTTGGATGTGCCAATTTGCTAGAGGTGGTGAAGTTTCTCATAAAGAATGTAGATCTTAACAAGTTACATGAGCAGGAAACTTGCATTGAAAGAGTCAGGTACTTATTAATGTTATTTATTAGTCCACAATGAGTGACTAAACCTGTTTTTGATTACATATTAACACTGAAGCGAAGATGTTTGACAACAGACTTTACATACCACTAGCCAGGCGGATCCTGGAGGGGTTGTACTACCAGAAACTTACTAAGCCCATGTGTCCATCTTCAGCCATCAATTGAGGTCACATGAGGGTTTTGTAGTAAATAAGTAATAATATTATAACAGGTGTTTTTTTTTTAAATTAGAGATCATGCTACAATATATAATTAAGTAATAATATTATAATAGGTGTTGCTTTTTTATTATTTTTTATTAGAGATCATGCTACAATGAATAATTATAGGGTACATTAGGTAGAGTGTATCTCTAAGAAGAGATTTCTTCCAGCCAAACCTAAGACCTACAAGGTAGGTAGGTTTTAGGTTTGGCTACCTTGTTTCTGTATGTTATGGCCAAGTCTAATCAAGAATAACATGATATACAATTAGACAGTACTGTAGACCTCTTGAGGTTGACCCTTGGGTCAAGGATACATTTCAATAAGAGGTATTTCTACAGTCATTTTATCACTTTCTGAAGGGATTGAGAATTGAGATTGCTGTCATTTTACATTTACTGTTTTTAGATCTCAAACTAAATTACTACATAATATACCTATAAATATTTTTTTAAATTAATTAAATAAGGAGTGCAGACGAGCAAACCCAGGCGATCCTTCACATTAGGATCTACCTCTACAAAATTATTTGATAGTTAATGACACAATGTATATTTTTTTATTGAATTTACTAACAAACAACAACAAGTACCCTTTTGCTTATATACTTTTAAACACTTTCAGTTCAGAGATTTTAAACTCAACTAATCTGTCTAAGGCTGCATGTGAAGTCTGCAGTCCTTCGAAATTGGCCAGCTGTGCCTGTAAGAGCAGACCAACTGGTGTCAGTGTTCAAAACATACAATCTATAAAGTCTATGGAAGCTACGTCAGATGATTCTGTGGAAACAACAGTATTAGAAGAGTTGCCAGGTGAGACTTAAGTTAGCTGATATTTCATAGATATTATTACTATCCCAGAATATTATAATAAGAGAGAGATATATGCAAAACTTATGCAGCCATTTCTCAATGCAACAACAAAGTTTAAAAACACAAACTGAATAAAAACAACACAAATATCACGAAAACTATTACATTACATAATACAAAATAACCTCCTGTATCTACAACAAAAACTTTAAAAACCTCTAATAAAAATCCATCAATTTATCTGACCTATAGCATTTACAATCTGACAAAAATCTTTTCGCACGTGGCAAAAATCGGAACTAACGCCGCCATCTAGTAAAACATCACTTCACGACAGTTTGCTACATACAAACTGACACCCCTGCAAGTGCCAATTGATCGTTGTCAAAAGGCGCTGCGAGGTGGCGTATAAGGAACCAATATTTCGTGCTTGTGGGACTGAGATAGCGAGCGAATAGATTTCGTGGGAACGAAAGAGAAGGGTTGAAGGGTTGTTCATACGATTGTATGAACAATGAAGCCGGGTATTATCGGCCTTTCTTGTAATACTATTTTGTTCAGGCGTTGCGCCGGGATAAATCTTATCTTATCTTATCATGTTATATGTACCCTTTGCATGTTATAATTCCTATATTAAATTATCTCGTTATTAATTTTCAGGTAATCATGTTACAGTGAGAAAGAAGCAAGTAAAAGTACTTCTGAAGGATAGCACAGCATTGCCGCAGCAAGTGCAAGATAGTGCAGCAAGTCGAGGCTCTGACCAGTATTCAGAATTGAGTTCAAATCAGCAGCCAAATGGCAAGAAACATGTACAGGTTCCTGAAAGAGATAGTACGGTATCATTGTCTTCTTCAAGCTGCGAACATAATGTTGAACTGGATTCAAAACACCAAGAAGATGCTATAAGTTACTCTAGTATGAACCAAAATGTATTGAATGATAATGATCAATCACAAGTCACAACTATTCAAGACAATTCAGCATCACATAGTGCTCTCCATCCTGTGAGTATATATATAGGGGAAACAGGATTATCATTGTTCACCGACAGCTATTGCCCGCGCCAAAAAAAACCCGCCTCTTAATAAAACTAAAATGTATTATTGTTTAACTTCCTGAATCTGAGTGGGCAAAAACTGTAATTTGCTGTGGGCAACGACTGTGATGTGATGACTGAGAAATCCTGGCACTTGACAAGTTTTTTATAGATTTTGTAAAATAATTAAATAACTTTTGTTGTGAGATGTTCATGCTATTTTTGACTCTATCAAGGTTTTATTAGAAATAAAACCTATGCCAACTAAACTGCAACTAGGTAGTGAATTGTAATGTTTCAGGTTAAATTACAAAACCCAATAGAGTCCAACCAAAAAATTGAAGAGTTCAATAACATCCTGAACATTGTTTGTAATAAAGGGAGTGTTGCAGATCATAGATATAACAATAATTCTAGTTTAGAAAATATTGGACATAGAAGAGAATCTACTGCTGGCACATTTCAAGACTTTGCATCTGGTGTGAATGGTACATATACATACAAGTTTTTATTTTGTGTGTATTTTATATTATGTTAGATTAATGTACCTATTTGTAAGCATGTGTTTCCTATTTTAGGAGTTGATGGATCTACTGTTGTACCTGATTCTAGTTCAGAAATATGCAATGTACGGTAAGTCTAAAAAATCGTTTTCCGTTTTCTATACCTAATTAGTTTGATAATTAAATCATTATGTTTATTACTTGCAAAACAATTCCAGATTACCAGTACCCAAACAATATACCTTGATCAAGAACACACAGGAATTTAATCCCACATACCAGAAAGGTATTAAAAAAACACACATTTTGTTTAAAGTTGGGAGTATAAAAAACGATATCTCACAACCAAATAAGGAAATAACTGATGTGGAAAAAGTAATGCACAAAACAACCTTTAAAAGTGCTGGCATTTTAAGACCAAAATCTACTGAGCAAAAGGTTACAATTTTGTCTGATGTTAAAGTTGATAAACCATTCAATGAAAGTAACCGAGTTATGATGCCTCAAGTTTTAAGAAATGCAACTTCAACCCCATTGATGCAAATGCAAACTATTGTTATAAATGGTACCCCTGCGTATAAACAGGATATGAAGGTTGGAAAAGTGTGCAGCTACACTAAGGATGAGATTATGGCTATGCCTACTATAATTTTAGTACCAACATCAGGTAAATCAGGTTTCTTTGAAATTATTAAAATAGACATTGTATAGCTTGTTGCGATTATTCTTGATATGTTTTGTTTTTAAATTCTAGGTCCACCACATATACCTCCAGCCATTCATACGCAGGCTACAACGTGCCGAAATACTAATCCACCGACTACCACCACAATGTCAAGAGATAGGCCACTTGAACCTCTAGTGGTAGATGTTTCGACAAAGTGTCCAGACGGAGCTGGCAGTGCAAATATTGCTACTGAAAGTATGCCGCCACTAAATGCGCAAAACGATGGTTCAAATGAAATGTTGATTAAAACTGTTGAAACAAGGAATTCAACTGTACCAAAAGATAATGTTGATGGTTCGAACAAAAGTACTCCGCACGTGCTTCCTCCTAAAAGGAAATCATCGTCCACGCCTCGCCGCTCTTCTCATGTTAGGGTTTTGGATTTCGCAACACCAAGAAGGATATTGCAAGAAACAATAAACGAACACGGCACTGAACAAAATGGTAGTCCAGTGGAAACAATCATCAGCAAAAGTCCCAATCTCCATGCCTTTGTAAACACACCGAGGTCGGAGAATATTGATGTTACTATAGACAGTAGCAACACCAGCGCGTGTGCAAAAGAAAATCATCTTGCAAATAAAGCAATATCATCCAAATTCAACTGGGACGCTGATCTGCGTGCTCTCGCCGTAGCAAACCAGCAAGGTGATAATATGGTGAAATCCAAACCAAAACCAAGAACTAAAAAGAAAAAAAATTCACTTTCCGACAATAAAGGCCATGAAGCTGACAAAGTGGAAAAGAAAAAGTCTAATTCGAGAAAAAAGTCTACAGCCAAAGGCAAAAATGTTAATGAGAAGGTAAAATGCAATGAAGCTTCTGAAGAACCAGTATCAGTTGCTGAGGAAACGACCGTAACTATTCCCGTTAAGCCAACAATAAACATAATACCTGGACCTGATTGGGGTGCAACTCAGCATAAAGATAAGATAGATAGAAGTCAAAACAAGTCTAATAATGAAGAAACAGATACTCCTGAAATGGATAGAATTTCTCTGCAAAATGATATAGGTGTAAAACTTAACCTTTCAGACTTACTGGAAACTCCCTATAAGCAGGTTCTTCTCGATATTCAAATGGAAACGCCAAAATTTTTAGGTCAAGATTTACCGGATGATCCAATGTCAGATATAAAAATAATGAACATACCTACACCTCGATTTTTGAATACTCCTAAACTAGTACAGACACCTTCGTCTTATTCATCTCGTCCTACAGATTATTCAAGTGGAGGGTCTTATTATAAACCAGATGACCAAGATTACATGCGTGTAGATTTAGATTATCCTGTGACGTCAGTTATAGAAAAATCAATATCAACAGGCGTAGATCCGCCTACAATAAGTGAAAGCGCTAGTGAGGAAACGTCTGTTCGCTCATCTCGGCCAGTCAGGAAATGCACTAAAAATGTTTCATATTATAACAGTCCCGGTATAAATAATAAATTAAAGGAAGTGGACAAGGCAGAAGTAGCTTCTTCATGTAGTGAAACAGTCAGTGTATGTAGTGGTGATAACAAAGTTGAAAAAGAAACAGAAGATAGTAAATCTAGAAGGCAGAACGCAACTGAACCCAAAAAGAAAAATATATCCAAGAAACGGAAAACACCTATTAAAAAAGATACCGCTAAGACTTTTATGAAATTAAAACCCAGAAGACCAACACCTACAAAAGTTGCAAGAACGAAACGTAAAACTCCTGAATCAAAAAGTAGAAAAAGAATGAACAGTAAAGATAAACACACAGGTGTAACGCCTGTAGCTACTTGTGTCCCTACTAAATCTCGTAGAAAATCATCCACGCCTAGAAAACTACCCTGTACTAAAACATTTCATTCAGAAAGTTCTGGCCATGATTCTCCTGAAATGATTGCTAAAAAGAAACAAAGTATACAAGAAACAAACATACAATGTGCACAAGATTCTGACACTGAGCAATTGCCTCTTCGTTGGTCTGATGATGGTTCCCAAGATGCAAAATTAAAAGAACACGTATACCCTAATCCTAATGATACTGAGGATATAACCAAAATACAAGAATATATTGCAAAATCTGAATTTTCAAAACCTGTTACTTCTGAAAGTGAAAGTAACTTACATATTGATTTGGTAAAGAGAGGATTTGACATAGAAACTGCGAGAAGTATTGAACGAGACTTACTAGATACACCACCATTTTCTAAGAATGACTCAGCTGAATCAACTGCTGTGGAGCTTGAAATGAAGAAAACTGAAGTTACATCAGAAGGGACAGTTCAATCAGAAGTTAAACATATGACAAAAACAACTAATTTAAACATAGAGGAAGAGGAGGAAGAAAATGAAGAAGTTGAGTTCTCTGTACATGAATGTAATGAAGATACAGACAACTTCATCACATGTTACCACGACGACATGAAAGAAGACACGAGACCTAAATCACCACTGGCAAAATTGAAAGATAAATATTGTATTGAAATGTGTATAGATGACGGTGTTTCTATTCGATTGAGAGCTACTCCATTTAGTGTGTTATTTGATCAAGATCCTCAAGATTTGGAAACAGAAATAGCAGTTAGTTCTATATCCAATATTGAAAAACTATACACGCCAATGAAGGATTCTATTAAAGCACAATGTTATGAAATATTTGATTCTACTCTGACAAGTTTAGATACACCCTTGAAAGTGACTAGTCCTAAACGGAAAGACCGTGACATTACAGTCACAGAGATAGTTGAGAACGTTGAAATTAAGGAAAAGAATGATGTTAAGGATAAAATAGAAATTAAAAAACGGAAAAGAATACAAAGCGGAAATGCATCCGATGACTCTTTAAATGATAGTAAAAGAGCAAAACCAGAACCTCAGTATTTACTAAATTCTACAAATATACAGAATATTGATATTGAAACTGTTTTGTACAAATTACATGGACCCTAGCAATATGTATAGTGATACGACTGTAAAGTGCCAGAAACTGTAAAGTTATGGAAGTGCCAGTGTTATATTGAAGAATGCTGTTATAAATATAAGTAATTAATACTTAACGAAAGTAAAGGTTGTTGTTGTGTTTGAGTATGCCCTGGATAACATGTATCATCATAACACGATTTACTACTGTTTAAGGATGTAGGAAAGCACCAGGCCTATTTAGGTGTGTTTTGTACAGTGAATCAGATTTATTATCGCCGGCAACTATACAGTTGCGCGCGGTTGGTCGTTTGCTGATGTGAGTCCACATGCGCGAACTAACTTTATGGGGCCCTCTTAATCGGCGCCGGCAACTGTATTTGTTTTAGGTTCTAGAGATACATGTATGTTTATGTGTTAGACACATACAGTTCACACTTGTTTGTCAGTCGGAATATTCATGTATAGTTATTTAATTATAAGGATATTTGAGTAATTGATCAATTAATTATTTTTAGTTATTGTGTGCTAGACACATCGGATTTGAAATTAAAAAGGTACCTATTTTATGAGCCATTTCGTTTGTATTACTCCACTATTCACTATTCTAACGTTCCTATTACAAAATAGTTTTTTTTTCAGATTAAACAATAAGGGACCTCCGCTGTGGGATGCGTGCGCACGCGACTGATCAATATCCATTGTTGGTTATTTATGATATGAAGTTAAAATGTCAACGACTGAACATAGGGTATTTGACTTAATTTTTTTTATTGCATCAATGAACTTACATGGGACATTCTGAAAATGGATCTGAAATTCGTTTTTTGATATCTCAACTAATACCAGTGATTAATGGTTATAGTTAATACTGGGGAGATGCTCTGTTCCTCATTAGCAAAACGATCCTTAATATGTAGCTTATATGGCACTACAGTAGAGTGACGTCACAAATTGCTATTGCCGTTTCTTTCTCCCTTCTGATTGCCTGTGGCCATTTCTATATCAGTTATCCCATTTGATCATAAATTTATGTCTATTTAATGTTTATGACAAAGATTTTCGCCATTAGTCAAATACCCTAGTCGAGTCGAAATCGACTCGCCCGCGTCGTGCTCACGCACCATACAGCGTTATGTATGAACGTATAATAGTAGTTTATGCAACGGCCACGTAATACGATTTTAACATGAGAACTATTTTGAAACGAAGCGAAGCTGAGTTAGAGAGTATATATTCGTTAGAGTTAAAATCGCCATTATATGCGTTGCATACAATACTTTTTCTACGACCATGCAATATATAAACAGAAAATACAAACCATTACGGAGACTTCAACATGCGCCATGACAGCTTGAAAAGTTATCAGTAACTATGGAAACCGTAGACATGTTTGACGTATTGTCGACATCGCGCAGGCGCGGGTGTCGAGGTTTTTTTATGGCTATAGTACCAAGTAGTTAGCCAGTGAAATGCAGTGCATTTGTTTAATACGAAAGAGTTCTTGTATGCAGTGCCATACAACAAAGAAAAAATTACATATTACAATCGAACACTGTTATTTAATATTTCATTAAAACACTATTTTCACACGACCATGACGAATGTAGAACCTCTTATATTATGTATGGTAGTTTCTTATTGAACAAATTACGAAATGGGAGTAGAAAAAGTTATATACGAAACACATAATATAGGGTAACATGACCATTGTCAGTCTTTAGTCATATCGTTCGTTCGTTCATCGTATGGTTAGTGGTCAACCTTTTGTCAGAGTTGTTCAGGCCGCCCGTAGGCCTCTGACGTGACTTAACGACTGCTGTCGAAAGACAACAACCGGGACCGACTGCTTAACGTGCTCTCCGAGGCACGGAGGAGGTCAGATGAAATATGCCACTAGCGGTGACCCATCCAGGTACCAACCGCGCTTAACGTTGCTTAACCTGCACTATCCCTTTCTGACCGTGCTCACAACTAGGCTACGAGATCCTATTTTTATTAGTACAGTCGCGTTTGGGACCCACTTTTACACATTGAATGAACTTTGTCACAATAAAGCGTAGACGGCTATCAAAAAAGATTAATACTTATTTTATTTATTATTCTTTTTTCATGCTAGGTATATTAGAAAAAGGGGAGTTTTTTTTGAAAAATAGCTCAGTTGGTTAGAGCACTGCCACGGAACGGCAAGGTCGCAGGTTCAAATCCTGCTCGCGGACATTTTTTCAGCCCTTTTTCTAATTTATTTAAGATCTAATAGTAGCGTTAATCTAGTATTTACTATGACATGGTTCTTCAATGTGTAAAAAATAAGATTCGCGACCGTGCAAGTAGGTAGGTATGATGCACGTTTAAACTCATGCCGTTGGAGCGATTGTTCCAAGTGTTCTCATTATCCATTATTCAGACAACGAGCGAATGCGTTCTAATTTGCCTAGCGGATTGCGGAGCCGTGTGTGTGCAGTGATTATGATATGCCGTTTAATTAGATATCGCAATTAGAGACGATCGTGACACCGCGCCCGCGCCGCCGCGTCCGCCGGTGCGAACCGTTCATTACCCATGCTAATGCAGCTACCGATATCCGCGTACTTGCTAATCTCAGGAAAGATCTATATCTAATGGTGTTTTGACAGGGAATCGTGATGGTATATAAGGTCCTATTATATTAGTAGCAAATATATGTGCTGCTCATTTGTACCACTTTACACGAAAAAATACTGTTAGATACTTGTATGAAAATTTTCCATACTAAAGAAAAATAAACCCCATTATTTTGCGCCTTGGGGGCATAAACTCATCCATGTCGTTCATTCGTTCGTTCAAACGAGTTTCATTCATACTTCTTATTTCAGTATTAGAATAGCAATAATTCATTCATTTGTAGAATTTTCAAACAAACCATTTTGTCGTTTTTATCAAAAAAATAAGTACAAAAGTTTTTTTTGTTCTATCGTTATTGTTATAACCTATAGGTAGATGGCACCCTAGAAATATTTGCCGCTAATAAAATAGGACCCTATATAAACTATGGTTAGATATTGCGCATGTCATTTTTCATCACACTGTTGGGGCACAGGCATCCACATAGCACGAAGGAGTACATACGCGCCATAATCCATCGGGCTGTTCGAGCCAGCCCAGTTCTAATTGGTGGATTTTACATGCCTTGGGAATATTTTTTTTCCCCAGATACCAGGTTTTTACGATAGTTTCATTTATTTTTAGTAGAGAAGTAAATGTACATAACTAAGTATTCTGAAATAAATGAAAATTGGAATCGAATCAAAACAATGATATGATTAAATAAATAATAATAAATAAACTTATTCTTATTTATTCCTGATTCGTGCCAAAAAAATCGCCCGAATTTTTGTGTTAGAATTTTAGTAGGAAAAGTATTCCGGATTATCTATAGTACCTCCTTATGAAGCGGTGATAGTTTAAAAAGACACTGTGTAAAGGTTTTTATTAGCAATAAAAAAAATTATCGACGATATATATATATCGCATGATATAATATCATCGTTTTGAGTGGTAATGCTACCTACGTTATAATTATAAAGCATGGTTTTAGCCACACGATACCGACCGACGACGACGTTCTTTTGATTATTTGTTTGCCATTGACATTAATTAATAAATAATTACCTTGATATCTTTGCACATTGGAATTAGTCATTTTGCGACCTATTTGGACATTTTGAAAATTTGACATTATTATGCCTCGACGATATACAGTACGTATAATACCTACTTATGTGTATGTAGGTACCTAATACAGCTGCCGTTCCATTACCCGATTTGGACGAGTTAGTCGTAAATCCTATCAGGAAGTTCTAGGCTTTAACTTCGATGTTTGCTTTATATCCCTACGTTCATAACTCCAGTATTCCGAATTTAGGTATAAAACACTTTATTGTCAATAAAACTGAAGGCTTGATATGAGCTAGTCTCTAGACCAAAATATACGACAGTCGGGGGTTTGGGAGGGGTGGGTAAAGTGGGTCACGGATGCAGCTCCTGACACAAATAGCTACGTAGCTTTTCACCACGTGGCCTCGTCCTCTCAATATCGTGCAGTGCCTTGTCTAGCATAGCAAGGGGCACTTACAGAATATTACAAGGGGTGTACGAGTTGTAGGACATTATACTATTATATCATGAGAGATGTAGAGAGCTGAAATAATATTTCGACACTTAGGTACTTAAGTATAGTCGAGTTTCTGTCTTTAACTCAGTTCGCCTTTGTTCTTTAGCACAAAGAAAGGATTGTTATAAAAAAGAGACATAATATCAAAGTTATTGACTGTTTGAATGTTTAAGTATAATTAGCTCTGATTTGATAAGATCATTCGACTTGTTTACAGTCTGGTACCGGTTAAGGATAGTGGTAGCTGCCCGACTAATATAACGAATTGTTGGGTATCGCTAAGGGAAGGTTCCTTTCCAAATAACTACTGGCAATAAAAACAAGCGTAGGTATTACAAAGTTAGTAGGTAGGACAAAGAAAAGTGTCAGAGAGTCGCGTATTCTTCCTTTCACGGTACACGTAGGTAGTAGGTTCATAGATACTCGCTTTATGCTTTTTGTGACAATTTATCGTGTAGAAAAGAACTGGTATGTATGACTTCTGGTGGAATCCTTTGAATAATAGTCTTAGAGGCGACACGCTATACATACCGTGAGAAAATTCCGTCTACACCTAGACGTAGCGATGTGTGCACTTTCCTCGTCTTGTTATATTGGTAATTTTACTTTTGAGGATAGTTTTAACTTAAGTAGCGTACATTGCTGCGTTTGTTGAAGAGACATTTGATTTGTTAAGAGTTATAGTTGTAATGTATGTTGAGCTAATGGAAATGCTCGTGAATTTAGTTATGGCTAGTAATTCCACAGGCAGTTCGGGTATAAATGATTGCGGGTGATTTTGCACCACCCTCGGCCGCCCCTCCCCCTCTCCCCAATGTCTAACTCCCTATACCCCCCGAAGTGCAGCGCCGACGCGACGTCGCTCCGGACAATCTGCGTGCTCTGCTTATTTTCACCCGTAATTCCTTTGCCGGAAATTGCCTTTATAAAGAAAGAGGAATTTAGTTTTGGAGAAATGACGGCCGGCAGTAAGAGCGTTGTAACGAATTGGACACTCTTACGTTCGTTGTAGAGTTTACTAACTACAAATTAGGATTGTTTAACTCTTATTCAGACTTATTGATGGAGTCAAAATCGTTGGGGATGATTTACCACTCTTTTTAACCCCCGACCGATTAAGAGAGCACGTGTTATAAGTTTGACACGTTTGTCTGTTTGTGTGTTTGTCTGTGGCATCATAACTTGAGAACGGATGATCCGATTTGGACACGGTTTTTTTATTTAATAGAGAGTTTTGTCGAGAGTGTTCTTAACTTCTTAGCTAGGTCTGATAAAAATTGGATCAGTGGTTTCCAAGATCTTGGAATATCTTTGATGTCAGATGGGATCTCCGGAACGGTAATAGCTACATGGTTCGAATTTGAGCTCAAATATTCTGGTTCATTGTGCGTTTCCGACATATAAAACCTTGAGGATCTGATGATGACCATAGTAAAAAGTAAGTGGACTTCAAATTCGTAATATGTAACTTGAAGAATTGAAAGATTATCAGCCCGCCGAAACCATAACAGGTAGATTGGGTCTTCTCGAACTAAAGTCGTAGGGAATCCTGACACATATCAAGATATTTTTTTTAAAAGATGGCGTCCAAAAAATAAATTGAAATGATATGGAGCTAGGAATTTTATGTTAGCCATGGCGAGGCCGAAGGCCAAGCTCCGCGTAGGGCGAAACCCGGATGTTGCCGCAGATCTAATATGCTGAATATTCTTAGCCATGTCAGATGAAAATTGGATCAGTGATCTTGGAGTATCTTGGGATGTTGGAGTAAGATGGAACGGTAACAGTTAGGCGGTTCGAGTTTGAGCTCAAATGTTTATGACTATAGTGGCCTTCCCACATCTGAAACCTTGAGGATCTGATGAAGACTAGGAAAAAGTAAGGGGATCTCCACAATGGTACGTCGGGGGTTTCGTAAATTTTTAATTTAGAGTTATTATGACTATTCTTAAGGAATTTAATGATAAATTTGCAGAATACCACATGAAAGATTCCCTTGCGATTATAATTGGATTGGTAAGGTGTAGGTAGCTAACTCACCCAGATCTTAGTTTTTAGTGGGCTGTACCTATCCTTACCACCAACACGGAAAGTTTCTCTGTAAGTATGCGTGTCCTGAATTAGAATCCCATATCACAGAAACTTGTTCGTATGAAGAGAACATGTACCTACCTATTAATTTATTCTAGGTATATAGCTTGTCTATGAAGGTGAAACATTGAAAAGAGCGAACAAATTGAAAACATGTTTACTTGCATAATTTGTTTATTTTAAATGTATGACTGAAGGTCGCGTAATATGTGATGCTGCGACCCCATAACAGCCGGCTCTGAGCCAACTAGGTCGAACTTTCTGCAACTTTCAGCCACTTCTGCCAGCCTGGTCTGGTACAATGTAGGTAGGGCAAGATTATAACGCAAATTAACTGATACTAGAGTCAGTGAATATTAGGCTCAAATTAACGATTTGAAAGTTTCTACAAATAAGTGGTAGATTCTTCGACAACGGAATTTTTTTGAAGTCTTAGGAAGTGAGGGTGCCGGCTTGATTGCCTAAGGAAGGTAAGGTGCTGAGGATTCGTTTTAAGTGTGTCAATTGATGGTTCGTTGTGCGTGCCCCCCACTCCCACCCTCGAGGCGGCGAGCGTGGGGCAGGTCGCTGGATCGATACCCGACGTCTGGCCCACGACCTCTCCTTTCTTACCACCTTCCTAAATACTAATTACGTGCTTTGACACAGCCTGCATGCTTGTACCGAATGAAAAGAGCTATTGCGGCGTGGGCGCCATGAAAACCTTCAAGTTGCGACGGGATTTTCTTTTTTGGAGACGTCGCGCTTTTATGTTCGTTTTTGTTGAAATTACTGCTAGACATCTTAAGTTGTTCGTCGTATACTTATACCTCGTGATACTTTTTAGACGCTTAGTTTAGCAGTTTTCCTACGCCGGATAATATAAAGGAAACAAGATTAAAAATGTATTCGCTGCACGTGGGCCATAATGCGATTTATCGGAGCACGGGCATGTCGTGACTGTGGGTACGTAGTGCTGTGAATTTAACAAAATATATCATAGGTGTCATTGGCTTGCCTTTAGGTATATGGTTTTAGTGTTTCTAAATTTTTGTTTAGAATTTATTTCGTAGGTACACGTTCTATGCGAACTTCTGTGTAAGATATTGGGTGACAAAACAAAAAAGACATTTGACAATTTGAAACTCTTGAACTTTAGAAGTACCTATACATATAAATGAAACCTAGTAGTAAATGGATTAATTTGATCTCATTAAATGTGTTGCACTCGCCTATAGCAGCTATACGAGTAGTAAGGTTTCAGTGTTATCTAATTCTATTTAATTCCCGCTAAATTCGTGTTGTGGATGGGAATAGCAGTCGAGCCGCCCTTATCTAGATTGAACCTGATTTCGGATCCTCGAACTTGGGTCTCATTGTGAGACCTCAAGCTATCATACCTACACGAGAATATCATATGAGAGAGAGAGAGAGTTCTTTCGATGTTGCCACCACCTCTCTCCCTAATCAATATCCACTCGAAAATGAGTAAAGTAATTCATTATCGTTACGTCATTACGTGCAGCCGGCGGTGCGGTTTCGTCCAGAAACTCGATGCATCTTCGGGCGTGAGCGAGACGCTTGCCACCCCCGCACTTTCGGCAGCCACCTCCCCCCACACTGGGAGGGGGTAATGGACGCACGAGGTTCCTCGGCCGTGCACCACCGCTCTTTATGCTGGCTTGCACGCGTGCACTTGCAAGTTTCTTTGGCGTGCTTTTGTTAGTGAAATCAAACTTGAAATTGCTAGGTGTTTTTTTAATCAAATTAAGTTTATCTACTTATGAATTGCTTGTATGAAATTAAAATAGGTAATTCAATGAAAATATTACCATTTAATGTTGTAGAGATAGAGTTTAGAATTTACAAAATGGTTATTGTTTTCTGCTCTGCTGGATAGCCTCTCCCTAATATAGGTACGTAAATCGTAACTGGGTATCATAGTATCGTGAATGGGTTTGGGTAGGTTTGATTCACGGACTAGGGAATATACATACCTATACCTACCTACTTAGGCCTACCTAAGTAGGTACTAGGTACCTACTTATTAAATTAGAATAAGGAATGGCATAAGTAGATACCAGAGAGCAACGATCATCAACTCTATTCAAATAGGTATCAAATAAGTTCGAAAATATATAACCCGATCTTACCTACCTACACTTTTTGGACCCTTCTTAAAAGTACTTTATATAACGACAACATAATTGGTTCAAATTTATTAAACTTAAAATTCATTTCAGTTCTTACAAACTAAAAAAACAAACTTACCTAATTCCCCTTCTCATTTCTTTATGCATCTCGCGACGCGTCTAATCATGCAAATTTTCCTCCTGTGTGCGGGTGGGAAGAGGCACCTGCACAAATTAGATGAAGTAGGTACAGAAAGAAGCTGCCTACTAGCATTCTGGTCAGAGGTATCTACGTACATAATCACATCCGTGTGGCCAACATATCAGAGAATACCCATAGACATATTGATACGAATGGAACTTCTTGCAATAAGGTTCAGCTTAGTTGTGGTAGGTACGTAGCACTATGACTTCCATGAGTTTGGTATGTCATCCACTATACATCCGGCAGGTGATCGCTTGGGCTGGGTGGATGATCCGGCGTGTAAACGATAGCGCGCAGCGTGCGATCGCCAGAACGCTAGTGAGGAGTTTCAATTCTGTGAATTACTTACCTATCTATTTTGTAGGACTGGCGAAGCAAGTGGCGCCTGCATCACTGCTGAAACTGAAACTCGAACTATCCACCCTCGAAGGTCGTTCAAAACTTCTCTCCGGAATGGAATAGGTAGATGCAGCGAAACACTTTCATTTCATGTACTTATTTCGTTCAGGTTGCTCTGTATATCCGTTGCGTCTATAAAACTTTACTTGCATACAGAATTGTTGACTAAAAAACTTACATTACGAGCATGTAGAACCAGATTTTCTCGCAGTCTTTTATATTCCTCCTACATTTATTTACCAAACCCTAATGCACATTTTTTCAATTAGTCTTAATTAACTTCTATTAGCTTCGCTTCAAAGGATTATTATGAGTAAAACCTGAAAAGTAAACACGGCACCATTATAATATGCGCGAAGCCTGGCACTTTCGTGAGCGAATATTTTAATTATCGCGGTGTACGGCTTCGGGCTGGCAAACTCGTAAAAGGGCACTGGCTGGGTGCACTATCGATCTTCGTTGAATTAGTGTGCGGATCGGTCGTCTTTGTGGTGCCGTCCTAGGACCAAACAGACCAAAACAAGCCTGCCTGCCTCCCCAGGCCCTCCCCTGCCTACCACCCCGTCGTTACCTTATTCCGCAGTTTTCGTGTAGACTCGCTGTAAAGAGACATGAGCTCCAAATTTTAAGTTTTGAAGGCGTGGTGAATACTGAATTCACCTTTTGACTTGCCTTTCGGTGGATGATGACTACTTAAGACACTGTACGTCTTATGGTATTCAAAGTAGAGTGTAATACACTTGTAATATAAACTTAATTTATTGTCCAGATATGAAAACAATACGAGGTGAGGTTAGTAGTTCATTGCATTATTAGGTATATTTATTGTAAATAGGTAGGTACCACTTAACTACATTTACAATAAAAATGCAATGGTTATTAATAAGAGTAGGTATACGTAAGGATATCCATAGATACTTGACCATAATTATCATTCTATGAAAGCATATCATAAAACCGTATGAAAAAAATGAAACATGCTTAGAATCTGATTATTAAAAGTAAAAAGATAAACTTTTTCAGATGTCTTTAGCATTACATCGACATGGATCGGCATTTTTTGCCCGAATACGTTACATTACTAAAACTAAATTTATAATTAAACAAAGGAAAGATCCCAAGCACACAGTGTCCATCTATTGAATTAGTAAAGTCTGTCAAAGTGCATCGCCGAGGCACAAAGGTCGTTGCGTGGGAAATAGGGGGTGGGCTCAGGGCGGCCCCCACCACCCTTAACGGTCTCGTGGGCTTGCACAGAGTAAGCTAAGCTGCAGATATTTGTTATGACGCACCGGGTTTTGTGTGGGTACCGCTTTAGTTGGAATATTAGGAATTTCTAGTTGTAAAATGGCTGTCATAATTTACTCGTACATAGGAAGGATTGATCAATAGTGCTTCTTTTTTTGTTATTTAATACCTGCTATGTAGGTGGCTACTATACAATTCAGTAACTACGTACTGTGTATTTAGGTAACTACGTACTGCGTACTTGTGTTGACAGAGTAGGTGGAGCGCCATAACGCAAGTATCTGTCCCATGTAGTACTTGTTCCATACCACGTTTGGTATGGAACAAACAAAAAATGTCCAAAATAGAGTTATTAAGGCTTGGCTTTCCTCTCGCTGTAACACATAAGTAAAAGCACAAATATTGAAGACTTAGGCCATTTTGCACACTGCACCGCGCTCCGCCGCGGTGCGCGGTGACGCGGTCGAGCTAGCAGTATTGGATTGGATGTAAACCGCGCTCGCTTTACACATTGAAACCGCCGCGGAACGCTGCGCGGAGACGTGGAGAACCGCGCGGCGGGCGCCCAGAGCGGAGACGGGGCATATTCGCCTAACCGCGCGGAGAACCGCGTCAAAATCGGCCTCACCGCCTCCGCCTACCGCGGCGGAGCGCGGAGCAGTGTACGAATCGCCTTATACTAAGCAGACTTATGATAATTTTATAAATGGAACGATACGTATGTCAGATGTCGTAGGAAGATTTCATTATATTATAATATGTGTAAATATTATCACATTATAGGCAGGTATAGTATGCTATTGTTAGTTGATTCATTTAAAAATTCTAAGTCTTGACAATTGGTCTGTCAAAAATTAAATAGGTGAAGACAAAGTTCTTTCTAGAGGTATACAGGTAGAATAGGTTCAATTAAGTAATTATTTTATTGAACAATAATATCTATTAGTGAATAGGTATTTCCATCAATCTATTATTGTTATAATTCTGCAAACTATTGTTATCTACTTAGCTAAGTACCTCAGTAGTTTGCCTGTTTGAGTGTAATGCATAAAAATATTAAGCGCAGTTATTTCCAAAGCGCATTGCGTGAGAACGAAAGGGTGACGCATGCATTCAGTCTAGACATTATTCTACAGCCGACTAGGTACTCATGTCGAACTTATAGCCGTAGCGGTAGGTAATGCGTCCTTTAATAAAAAATCAGGGACAGGCTTGATTACGTAACGTAGACTTGGTTTTATTCTGTAGATTTGTGCAGAGATAGTTAGTAGGGTTCTACAATAGGGTAGTTTCCAAGTATCAAATAATAAATGCATTTCTTAAAAATTAAGAAATAGTCATGAATTGATGGTCAAATGTAAAAATAGAACTAAAATTTATTGAAAAATAAAATACCTACAGGCAATCAAAAATCAGAACCGTAGAAAGAAACGGCAATAAATTTTATGACGTAGCTCTAGCGCCATACAAGCAGGTCCTGGCCTAAAGGACTGTTTTGCTAGAAAGGAACAAAGCATATGTTTACTAAATTTAACCATTAATATCTCTGATGTTAGTTGAGATATCGAAAAACTTATTTTAGATCCTTCTTTAGTATGTCCTTGTAAGTTTATTGATGCATTAAAAAAAATTAAGTTAATACCGTATTCGAACCCTAAATCAGGCCCTAATCTCGTACCGCCTCCTGATCCTCCAGCCCTCCACAGCTGTTGCTTGCATTTCATCAATAATTATAGGTAGGTAGCTATGGAGCTGGAATGTAGACGCCTTAGCCTTTTTGTGCTTTAGCAGTTATTAATTTTTTTTTCTAATACTAGTACCTATTACCGCGTGATTGTTTTCTATGGTGACGGATCCAGAATTTTTTGAAGAGAGTTAGAAGTTATTAAGCCAAATACGCAACCACACAGAGAGAAACAATCCCATATATTCGTATAGTAGATGCTTAGGTAGATACTTACTCACTCGTATTGGTTAGGTATACATATCGAGTGGAATTAGGTAACTTTACTTCAGATCCTTGGCTTAGTATTGTCGTTTTGTTCAGGCAGTAAAGTTGACAGGGCAATGACGTCGCTGGTGCAGGCGTGTATTTCGTGCACCTCCCCCCCTACCTCCTCCCCCCAGCCCACTCATAGCCGACGGTCGACGCTCTCTGAAATAAAAAAAGGATAATCTATCAAGCCTCGGGCCCGCCTCGATAAAAATGAACGATTAGAACACGTTCACCGTCTAGGTGGTTTCAGAAACATATCAGGATGAAACCAACGGGCTAACATACACTAATGTCTATCTGTCGGGTACATAATAGACCAGAATTTGTTTAGAGTGCCATTATGTGAACAAATTCTTTCGTTGCGACTTTCAATTAAAAGTACCTGTGACAACTATATTAAAAGGCAAATCAACGTTATGGTCAAATTGGTTCATCAAAAGCGTTCAGAATTCTTTTTTGTAGTGAAAGTTCGAAAGCCAAAGTGCATTACTCTTTACCCTGGGAAGACGAAAGGGCATGCACCTAATAGTCGTAAGTGCACAAATTCGGCGTCGGCGAGTTCAATGGCCGGGCGTAGACCTACGGGCTACGCAGCTACGCCGCCGTAGACCGCTCGTTCCGGACTTTTCACTTCTGAATTTAGAGAGTTATGTCTAACTAGTATACCAATCGTCAGTGGAGAGGAAAAATGCTAAAGCGCCAAAATGTAGGTTTTGGAAAACATGTTTTTAATCTAAATACTTTAAATCTCATTTCCCAAAACCGTCATTTTGGAGCTTTATCGTATAGTAGGCATCGTTTTTGTCTATTTGGATATGTTAGGCAAAGTAAGTAAACGTTATTTGTTTAGATGTAAATTTAGTTATTACGATATTAGATATTATAATAGCAAATTAGATTGTAAGATTGTGATAACAATACAATACAAAACCATTTATTGCAAACAAATACATATTACAGGTACATCTTGCCCTTACACTGTTGTACATAAACTAATTTGTGGCAACAGGGAGCGTGTTCAGCTTACGAGTATGCTATGGACGGAATCCACAGCGCTGATTTTCAACACGTCCCTTTATCACTTGGAACACACTATAATAATATTACGAATACATGCAAACTAAATACGTATAATAATACTACGTATACTACATATTATTATACCTATTTATATGTGTAATAATAGTACCATCAAGTACAATTATAGCAGAAATTTAAATGTTTCATTGTTTTATATCAGTACCTAAATAAGTAAAAGATGCAATGCGATGCGAATAATCTCAAGAAAAAGTCAAACAAGGCGTGACGAGATCTTGTCGTGCCACTACTGCCCAGACACAAAAAGTGTCGTAAAAAATTTATTTCGTGATGTAACATAGACTTATTAAAAAAACCTAAATTGATGTAATCATGAATTGGTTTTACTGCTCAGGAGACAGAGGGCTAACTGAATTTTATCTTGGTAAGGCTCGCGGTTTCTGAAGCTTTCTATTAGTTTCGTTTCAGTTAGGGATCTGGACGTTTAACATAAATATTCAGCATAAACTTTAACATTATTCGCTATACGGTAAGCAAATAATGAGTAGCGTCAGGTCCAAAATTCGAGACGTATCAAACTAAACAACTTGTGATTTAGAACATATCGAATATCAGAAAATGTTTGTTCTCATATCGACAAATCGGTACATTTTATTTTGATGAACTCTATTGGATATATCATATCATTTATTATTTTGATACCACTTATGGTATAAAAAAATAGTAGATAAATACTACATACGAGTACCTAACTACCTATAGTTAGGTACTCGTATGTAGTATTTATCTACTGCTAAAGGATAAGGCTTGGATAACATTCGATTTACATATATGTAATTGTTTCTTTATTAAATTTTAAAATGTACAAAAATACTTATAAAATTTATTAAAAATGAAAAAAAATGAAAATGAAAAAGTTTATTTACTTATTACAGGGCACACAAAAAAAAAACCTCCGACTTACAAACTAGGTCGAAAACCTGTATCTTGTGATTCCGTCGCACTTACTGTGCAAGCAAATTACAAATTATATTCTTAACCTAAAAGGAATTTGGAAAATTCAATCATAAAGGAATTTAGTAAAGATAATGGGTGGGGGTGTGTAATGATGTAAGTGTGCATATGTAGGTAGTTGCAGTATTACATAACATTCATATATGTTTTACATATATGTAAAACGAATGTTATCTAAGACTTATCCTTTAGGAGTACCTAGATAAGTACTAACATACGAGTACCTAACTACCTATAAATACGAGTAATAAAGTTTCATTTCACTCGAGTAGTATTTTTGTACATTTTAAAATTTAATAAAGAAAAAATACAAACGAAATTTTACTTATAAGGCAATTTAGAGCTATTTCCTGGAAATACTGCCAAGTTTTACGATTACATTACCTATCTATGTCTAGATAATATAATATTTAAGTTCAGCTATATCATATGGTATACCAAGAAAGTGGGTTATCATTTTTTCCTAAATATTCAATGCAACGAAAAAAAAAAAAAAAAAACTTTCAAAGAGATGCAAGCGAAAAGAGTCCATATTTGACGTGCAAATGACATTCAACCTTAGGGTGGTGAACCAATTATTTGACCGAATGTACCTATACTCGTATGTAGTTTGGAAGGTGCAGTCAACTAAGAATGAAAGATGCAATTAATTTTGTTATAAAATAATTCAACAGCGCGGCGGAAGCTTAATTATAATTTCTATGGCGACTCTACTAACTTATAGTACAGGAAGTTGGTGAACAATGCTAGAGGGTGCTTTATAAAACCATTGGCGTGTCCCGAGTTTATGACCATCGCTGCTTGGCGCCGTTATTTGAAAGACGAATGGGTTCAACGGTTTTGCATACTGGAGATTTTCATATCTTGCCGGGAAAATGATAGGATACGACCACATGAAATGATCCGTAAACGCATTATATTGCGTTGGATGTGTAATTTATCACTTTATTTTTCAGTGGTTTGTGATTTAGGGACAAATGAGTTGGAAGATTTAATTTATTTTATTTTATTCTTACTTCGACAGAGGGAAAAGATTTCAATATAATCTTTTGATTTAAATTTATTATGTGATACATATACGTAGTATTAGTAGTATTGTCGAATAACATAATCAACGGTTTATTAAGTTTTGAATTTTGATTACAAGGTCTTGGACTGCTGGATAGGTTGACCATAGGCCATTACTAAGGTGCGACATCCATTTTGAGTAGCTCTATGTATCCTACAATTACGTTCACTTTATCGCGGTCTCCACTAAGATGACTAAATGGTATTTTTTCAGGATATTACGTTCCCCATAACCATGATACAGGGTGACACGAGATTTTTTAAACTTTAATATTTAATAAGTCCGCACGTGGTAGGATTAGGGAGAGAATACTGGCAGTATTCGATGGGTCAGTTTTTGTTGGTATATCCCAGAGGTCAGGGGCGCACTGCCTGTTCGCGGTAGAGGTCTACTTTAGAGTTGGCTATTCGTACACTCGAGCTAGGTGAGAGTTTCGTAATCGGTTGATATCCGTTATTTAACCTTTGCACCGATCATTCACTTGATTGGGTCTACAACCCAAGGTTCCTACTAAAAGGTTTCAACGAATAACAGTACACATCGTTCCAGTGGTTATCAGATTTTGAATTTGTACCTCAAAATCCACCCTTACAAGATTAAGTTTATTAAAACGCTGAAGCTGACGCGCTGACGCGCTGACGCCCTTATCAAACGGAAAAATGACCGTGAACAAATGTTAGAGAATTTTGGACCGGATAAGTGTATGGAAGAGGTTTTCTTTATCGATGAAGCACATTTTCATGTTGAAGAGTACGTAAATCCACGGCATGAACACGATTTGATGAATCCAAGACGACGACGTGAACATTATTTCACCAGAATCGTCAGCGTGATGGGAAATATGCGCCTTCACAAGGAGGACAATGTTATTTATCATAATTTAAAACTGCATTTGCATTTTATGTTATAGTATTCATATTTTTTTGTAAAACAAACTAGTGATTTTTAATTTTATAAAAGTTTAAAATCTGGAATGTGTCCACCTGTATATGCGTATCAATGTGTATGTTTTCGTTTGAATAAAGTGATCGTAAACAACTAGCGCTAGCGCTGAATTCGTGTAAGAAATACTGAAAAATAAGCAACGTGTAGATTGCACGGTGTGGAGCCTTATCTTGTCTGGGGAGTAAAGGAGAGGAGGCTGCTTCCACTGCCAGTCCTCGTTATCTGCCGGCAGCGCCGCCGACCGCAACCTTCGTACGCGCCGGAAATTATAAGTGGGTACCTACTACAGAATTTCCTTTGCACTTTTCAGGAGATAAAGTATATTACATTTATACCTATTTAACCTTCTACAGTCAGCTGTAGTACAGGGTCAACATGTATGTTTGAGATTTTTCAAACCGCTTCTATAAATTCTTTCAGTGCATTGTAGTATAATTTTGTTCTATGTATAGTATGTATCATTAATAGAATTTTAAGAAATATCCATTCGGTTTTGAATAAAATTCAAACGTTTTCTACCTTTAGGTACAGTACATTTTACATTTATATATATGGGACGACCAGAAACTGATATAAGGTGGGTGCACCATGGAAGGCCACCATAACAACTAAACAGTATTATTCCTTTATTTACTGGACAAATAAAACAAACTAAGTATTAAGTAACACTTTGTTTCATTATTTAGCATAAGAAACAAAACATTTATTATGGAATCAATAAATCATAATTAAATTTGAGTTTTACTAAACCCTTCCAAACGGCCTTCCAACAGGGCTCCATATACATAAGACCGATTTAATAAATCAGTAATGTTACATAAAATTGACGTTTTAATAATCAAACACTGTGGTTATACTTAAACTACATTTATAAACCTTTTGTTAAAACAAAACAACAGACATCCTAACCTTACCCACCATAAAAGTAGTCTAAACTGTCCTAAATCAAAGGTTGACTGGAAGAGATCCCTATGGGATAAGCGCCCGCCTTTGTACATATTTTTATTTTTATTTTCTGATGTATTTATTTTTTGTGTACAATAAAGAGACTACAAACAAACAAACAAAACATCTTTGATAATATTTTCACCTAAAAATTATTCTCTGAACATCACTAGAACGCGATAGTAAAGCTAAGAATGTATTCGTCAGTTTACACATCCTTGTGGACATACGATAGATGATAGCGGGCCAGTTTGATTGTCCTATAATCAGACACTGGGTTCGTGTGTTGACCGGGTTCGGGTAGGTACCCGATGAACGCACGAACTCTGTCCCACATACCTACCTAAAATGTATTTTATAAATAATTACTAACATAGTCTTAAGTACCTGCATTGTTACTAACAAAACTGAATCCATGTTGTTCCGAGGAATAAAGTTATTATTTATTTATTTATACGGAAGTCTTGGCTATTTTTGCTTTCTTAGACCTTTACAATGCAGCGGCCTAAACACTAAACAAATATTTAATGGACAGATAGTGCAACGCCCTGAGCGATTTGCATTGTGTACGAGCTCCCACTTTGCGGCCGTTTTACCGACCTACACACTTGTTCGTTTTTGCACCCGCCCCCAGTAATCATGCGATAGGACTAGTGCATAATGCGGTTTAAAAAAATAGTCAATAAATATTATATAAGAATAAATTATAATAAATGTGTCTGCCCCTTTAGTGAACTCCTTTAAAATAGACTAGACAACTGGTTTAAAAAGCAGTGATAAATAACTCTAATTTAAATCTTATGACAAAACAATGATTTAGTGGAAACATTAATTTAAATAAATAATGACTGACTGTAAAAACTGTGAACTGTGACATCTATAAAATGAAACGAAGAACTTATAACTTTCCAACACTATGGCATAAACGCATCAGCATATATGCTCCCTGTCTATAAATATCATCATCATCAGCAGCCTACTCTAGTCCACTGCTGGACATAGGCCTCTCCCAGGGCGCGCCATTGAGCCCGATCTTCGGCTCTTCTCATCCAGTCGCTGCCAGCCACCTTGCGCAGATCGTCGCTCCATCTAGCAAGGGGGCGTCCCACACTACGTTTGCCCAAACGCGGTCTCCACTCCAGAACTCGTCTACCCCAGCGATTGTCGGTTCTGAGACAGATGTGACCGGCCCGCTGCCACTTCAGCTTGCTAATCTTATGAGCTAAGTCGATGACTTTTGTTCTACGCTGGATCTTCTCATTTCGGATTCGATCCAGCAGAGATACTCTGAGCATAGCTCTTTCCATAGCACGCTGAGCGACTTTCAATTTGTGAACCAGTCGCACCGTCAGTGTCCACGTTTCGGCTCCGTAGGTCATTACTGGTAGGACGCACTGGTCTATAAATATACAATAATAATAATAAGTAGGTAAGTATATAATGCTAATAAAAGTCGGACTTTGGTAAAGCTACATTTCACAATGTTATTGAGTAGGGATGGGAAATATATTTGTACTAAAGACTATGTTAAATTATGTATTTATATTTAAGTATCTAAACTTATTTTATTGATGCCACAACACAGAGTATCCTAGTGCATAGGAACTTACTTTTTTTTGTATTTTATTAGTTAATAATATAAAATCCTGTAGAATAATTTAAATAAGAGGGTACTTACGTATAAACTACATAAAACTTGTAAATAAAAATTTATATATAAAAAAATCCATTTCCTGGACGTGACTCAAGATGGGAGCGATTGCCATCTCTAGGTGGCGGAGTCTAAGATTAACTTCGGGTCGCTGAGCTGGCGGAACAAAATCCTACATAACTTCTAACTCATTGGTAATAATTTATTTTAGGATGTTACTATAGGTAAGTATTTGTGAAACCTTTGTAGTCTGAGTCTCTTCCTGTATAAAATAATTTAATTTGTGCTCAACGATGAAGAGCCCCTTAGAGTTGCTTACAATCAATAAAGAGGAATTACACGCACGACCTACAGTTATTTGTTTTTCGCTTTCAGGGATTCCGTGTTTATGGACCCGGAATTTATTATCTACTACATACACCACTCGGTTTCGTAAAAAATACTAATGCACGCTGAGAAAACATCTATGTAAAAGTAACTATAATAATAGCTTAGTTAGAGGTTTGTTACTAACTATGATTTCTAAATAAATAAAGTGAACAATAATAAATAAAATAAAAATAAAAGGGTATTTATTCATTCACACATCAAAGTAATAACTGTAATAAGGTACAACACTGTTATTTTATTCTAATTCTTAACCTATAAACAAAATATATCAATAACACGTATTACCCTATGTGTCTAACGAAATGGTCGAGACCTCAGCGACACGCTGGTTTTCAGGTCTCGCCTAATGTGCTAGATGGAGCGCTCACAACTACTCGAGAGTACCTACTGGAATAATTTAATAATTCGGATTTTATTTTTGCTTTCTGGCTTTATGATGAGATTCTTATCATTTTTTTTTAGCACTCACCGAACAGCGAATGAGAATGAACTGAGAAATACCACTGCTCGCAATTAACTAATGCACTATGCGTTTTATCATCCATAAAATTATGAATTTTCAGAATGTTCTAGAATACATTACTTAAGATGAATCTCAAAATCTTTGGTCATCACTACTTATCAGAAAGTTTTCTACAGTTTACTAGTTTTTGTTGCATGATGCCACGTTATTGTTAAAAAGTCTTTTTGTCTTTCTATTTGGTATTCTACTCTATTTTGCCAATTGTTTGACAAGTTTTTGTATAAAGCATTTTGTAATTCATAAACCTGAGTTAACTACAAGGAAATAAATCCACATAAATACAAAACCCATACGTTAGCCTCACCCACGATGTTCCCACAACAGACAAGCTCTAGTCGAAGAATGCTGGCTCTACGGGAATCCTTTTCCAAATAATTAATGCGATAAAATAGTGCGCCGGCGCAAGCGCGACTCGGGCTATTCCCAATTTAACAATATTGGATATTTTTTATTAAAATTTAATGGAATACAATAGAATATAGTCTACAGTATAGATGTCAGTCTTCTAAGTCGTGTTCCTCATTGCTGAGGGTCGTGATCATTCTAATGAATTAATCACATAGAACGACTCTAAAGGACTCTACTCTCTCTCTGGGTTGGTTTGCCATTGCCTTCCCCATTTCACACACTGGTTATCTCAGTGTGCAGGTTTCCTCACGATGTTTTCTTTCACCGTCGGAGCAGTCGGTAAATACGGTACGCAAGTCTTTCGAAAAAACCGAAAAACTCGTTGGTACATGGCATTGCCTGATTTCAAACTCGGACCTCCCGCATGGGAGTTCGACGAGTACGACGCCACCGACGGTAGCTATGGTGTCGACTCGGATTCGGAAGTTAAATTCTAGGAGTAACCAGGGTTAAAAAAATGGATAAACAAAGGTTAGAGCATGTTAAGTCATTTAGAAGTCTCTTATCTCGTAAATGGAAATGACATACATATACGAGTAGGTACATAAGTGCAACTGCGACTAACAATAAGAAAACTTAAGTCCTTTACCTTATTATCATTGCTTTATTTTTTCTGTGTTTACAAAAGTTTTTGTTTGAAGTTTTTCAAGGTTAATACAAGTTCTCGAACAGGCCCTGGAAAAGATGCTGGGATCAATCACACTGTAAAAAGAGGTAGGGTGTTTGGAAAGACATTGAGAGGCGTTTGCCCATCAATAGGACAATCATTGAGACTGGATATCAGAGCAAGCGGGCATACGCCGGCAGATGTAGGCGCGTGACGTGCGCGCGCGCGCGGTCACGACGCATGCGCGGCGCACAAGCACCGCACGCGCGACCTCTAGCCGCGCTACCCTGCGCCGGGGCACGCTGCAGGCTCCAGCGCCTAGGCCTCCGTACATTTATACTATGCTCGATATTCAAATGCTCGACTCGTAGCGTAATAAAGGATTGTTATTTTTTTCTGAAATTCCTTAGCATGGCAAAACATTGGAATGCGCCTGCTGGATAATGTAGTCAATGATACTGGATATCATCAATACAAATGTACTTATGTAACTAGGTAAGTTAATTAAGCAAGTTTATTCATTATTACACAAGCAAATATAGTCCTAAAATGTTGATGTGCGTTGATGTCTTTTGTATGATTAGCTCAATGTTGACTGCATATACGAGTATATTTATACCTATTTTCAATTAATAAATTTAAATTGTCTCTAGCCTTATGGAGAATGCAATTCCCGGGTTTGATGAATCTTGAATTTATCTGTACGAAATCAAAATTTTGCCCAATGTACGAAATCAATGTTATTGATTTGATGTTGAAAGCCTCAATGTAAATCAAATATAGGCGCCGAATCATTTAAACTAAATGAATAGGTAAAATAGAATACAACAACACTGCGTCTCTACGAGTTTCTACCTATGCATGCACCTCGTTTTATTAAATCACTGCGCTCTATAGGACTTTTTGTGATTCATGTTATGCAAAGATATTCCAGATTTGAGTTAAAAACAATTCAAGAAGACTCCCGGCAATACGTCCACTCGCTTAAATGAATTTAAAAGGGATGTATCATTGAGATAATGAATAAAATATAGTTACAATTATAAACTGTCATTTTAAATACTTAATTAAATTGGGGTATGAAATTTAGGTATTTTTAATTTGTGGAATATTTTAATAGAGATAATCTATGTCGTAATATATATACATACAATTCACTAAAATGAAAACTTAACTTTAAGGACGTTTCCTGCTACTGACCGTAAGACGCCGACCGTTTCTTGTGACGTACCTACTTTAAACTCAAATTGTATGGATATATTTGTTACATATACATATATATCCATACAATTTGAGTTTAAAGTAAGTATGGTACAAAAACGGTCGGCGTCTTACTGTCAGTTGCAGGAAAAGTCCTTAAAGTTAACTTTTCATTTTAATGAAACGTATGTATGCATGAATTTTAATATATGCTATCCCTTTCTATTTCTATCTATGCCTTAGCTCAAGATAGAGCTGACACGAAACTTAAGGAAACCTTAACATTAACAAGGTATTATAACATATAGCCTTATGTAGCTACGTCGTCGCTCGTATGCGGATCGTCTTAGTTTTAATACAAATTACTCGTACCTTTGAGTTTTAGCCTTCATGCGTCTATTATCTAACTGGAGTAAGAGTAATGCAGGGTCAATATAGACTTACTCCAGTCAATATAGACTCAACTATCACAGACCAACCTTAAGTCAATTAAGATCAAGTGGAGATAAATGTTTTATAGGCATTACCAGCGTGCGTGGCTGCATCTGTCATTCATTAAGCGGCGTACACACTCATTCATAACGTGTTACACACGATCGGCCTTTAATGCCGGCGGCGAGCACTCAAACGGGGCTCGCTATTGGGACGTCACTCCGGTAACTAATGCCGTATGCTGTCTGTTACAGGCCTAAATGATGACGGTGCGTTTGCGCACGATAATTTAGTTTCGAGAGAAATTGTGAATTTCGGAAATTTAATTAATGTTATCTATAACAAAAATAGTGTTGACATCCGCCTATTGATCGTCGCTGCTGTTGAGTTTTATTTCTAATTACAGTTTGACTCCAATTCTAATTGCAAAACGCCGAAAAAAGGGATAGAATTGAGATAAAATTTAGACCTATATAATTTAATGACTTTTTTTTAATTTTATTTTTTAATGGGTGGTTTGGTCTCTTGGTTGCGGAGGCCAAGGTCCACTTTGGGTCGCCGAGTCAGCGGAGTATGTAAGTATATTATTTTAGACTTTTCCCTTTAAAATATAAAGTTGAAAAATTTGATGCTTTCTAATCTAAACTATATGATATGGAGAAGGTTCTGTATAAAAACCACACGAGTTACGGAGGCCGAGGAATCGCAAAAATTGTGGCATTTGACAACGCAATACCGTTCATATGACAGCATGTGGTCATGTTCGAGATATGGTTTTTACCAGACATGCTATGCTACTGGGTACAAACAACTTTTTATTCTTTTAAGCTGCGCTGGCCTCGCTTCGTGCGTGTTTCTGACTTTTTGCTTGTTGCTCGATTCTTGCTCCTTTGGCCCTGACTGTGCATGAGTAAAACTGTGTTGACAAGTGACTTTAAAGTTCCCAAGGTCTGTGGTCAAATCTGTGGTCTCTAGCATCTAATTTAATCAAAAACATCACATAAGAACTTTTGAGAACAAGAAATTTTTTTTGCGCCACCAGGACTGGAATCCAGACCCTAAGGAAGGTTCAGCACTAGATACTAACTACGCCAGTAGATCGTTATTTGAATTGGTCGCAGAATCGACTAGACGTTAACACTATTATAATCTCTTCGTTGCTAACTAAATATCTAGTTAGTTTTATAGTAAATATTTAGGTATAACTTGAGACATATGAGAGAATATCTTCACTGTACATAATCAGGATGTAGGTATACCTACTTACCAATCATGTGTCTGTTTTATGTGTGAGTAATAAGGCTTTTCGTAAAGATGCAATTTTGATAGCATCAACCGAAATTAAAGAGCGTTCAACATGCTAATAAAATTAACGGAATCTCGCATCAACCGCACTTACACATTTTACAATTAGTCACAACTAATTAAAAACTTTTGCCTCCTTATCTCACTCATCAGTGTAAGTTGAATAAGTAATATCTGCGAACATGGCTCTACATGTGAAACAAAAGTTCGTATTTACCTCACATCACAGAAACAGCAGATGTGATGTTGAACTTCTTCGGTTGTCACCACAGGTGTCACTGTCACTTGTCACTGACATCGGTTTTTAAAATTAAATACGTTTCCTATTGGCAAGTGTCGATGAGACTCAATTCGAAATTCTCATTTAACTAGAGTTCGTAACTGCATATAACAATATGGTAAGTACGTAGTAAGAAAACAAAACATGAAACCGAATAGTACAATCGTATCATAGGGACCAAAATAGTATATTTACGGCGAGGGCGTTATATTGAATCTAGAGCAAGCGAAGGTTTCTAAAGTAGGTACGTTGCCAGAGATGGAAATAATTTTGGTGCCGAGTGATACACTCTGCTTATCATTCCACCTATGAAAAAAGCAAATAAGAGGCGCTTTTAAATATAACTCATGAATATATTTATATAAAATGTTATTATAATGTAATTACTTATTGGACAAAGCATAAAAACATAACTAAATATAAATTTTTCACTTCACACCTGCAACATACATTTTTACATACAATGAAATTGATGTATAAATATATTTCCTGGGATTTCATGAGTAATAGATTATATATCACATATTTCGCATTAGTTTTAATACATTCCGGTGTTAATATTTCGCTTTTATTACTGAATGAATTCATACATAAACTCACGTCTACAACTAACTGATACACACACGGCTGCTGGATGAATTCAATTTTTCGAAATTATTTTGTAACAATATAAATCACCGTGAACTACTGACCTGTAATATCTATTCTATAGACATTACAGGTCAGTGCCGTGAACAGATGTGGTTCGCGCGTTTCTCATTTGTTTTTTTTATAATACCGCGCCAACTGGCCAGTAACATTTTTCATACAATATTTTTCTTCTATCTCTTTGGTCGCGGGGTGTATTCATGTTCCAAATTTAAATGACTTTTCTTCTCTGTTCGAAAGTCTCTTACAGAAAAGACCAACTTTGCTCCCACTTTTTGAAGAACCAATGTGCGTTTTTCGAATATGAGGGATAAAAAAATATTTACAACTTGCCTTACCACGTACACCCTTTCGTAAGACACATTATCACATTAAAAGCAAATATCCAAAGAGCCTTTCTTTTACGTCATTTCAAACCGAAGAGCTAAAGTTTCCATATTTCCCGACAGTATAATCCACTACTGTCGCGAAATATGGAAACTATAGCTGCTTAAAACTTAGTCCAAAAACAAATCGCCTTCTTTCAATGATCTCTGCCACGTAAACCGCCCCTTCACACATATCTTACTAATTACGGAACAAATTACACGTTGTTTATCACTGCTGATTTTTTTTAATAACAGGCATTGTTGAATATTCGTGCCGAGGAGCGATTCCGTTCAGCCACTGAGTGATTTAATTCGATTTCGTGTGTTGTGTCGTGACTGATGTACGAATGTCTTAATCTATATTCTTGTAACGGCTTGGTCTTTGAAAAAAATTATGTTTTTCGATAATTTTTATTAAATGGATGAATTTACCATCTGTCTTTGAACAACGAGTATTCATATTCAACTCGATTGACTGGCTACCCCCTCGAGGAATATGGACTCAAAATATCTATATATTTCGTGTTGTAGACGTGAGTTTATGTATGTATGACGTGAATATTCAAAGATATTAAATGATGTGTAATTTAATTAACATTACTCACATTGTTTAGTGAAAACAATACCCTCTTACATAAAATTAATGATTCAATTTAGGATTGTTTTCCATGCGAGTTGCGAGATAAATTAATTGCACAGAACTTAGAAATACTGACTACCAACTAATATGCAAGAGAGTTTATTCTAAAAGAAAATTATATTCTAAAAGATAGGTACAAAGTTGATGATTTCCATAATTGAACCAATTTAATCTAGTAGCAGATTATGCTGTAAAAGGAGGATAATTACTTATACTAATTTTGTTTACCATAATAAAGACGTAGGTAGTAAAAGTGTAATGTTATATTTAAACTAGAAACGCATAAAAATAAGTGTCAGAAAAGCAGGTGGAGGACACCTGCATCTTGATTAGTGATTGCACTTAACTCTTCTGGATTAAATACTAGGGTATCAGCAGAAGTGAGCTTTTAATTAATTTAAATGAATACGCAATCGGTTCACTCCGGAGCCTATTAACGATTCTTATCACAGTTGCTGTCATTTTCAGTTGACTTTTCATTACAGATCCTATACGATAGGCGTTAAAAATGCGTAGTTTCACGGTCCATTGCGATTTACAGCGGCATAACAAGCAATTTGTCTTGGAGGGGTTATCGTGGTCGTCCATTTAGTTTTATGTTGAAGTAGAGGGGTTTATATCAGTGATGGATTGAATAACGTTTGCGTATCTGCTATGTTTCGTAGTAATCAATAGTAATCTGCATTTTCCTGTGGGAACACAGTGTTTGATGCGTGTAGATACTTACATAAAAATAATTTAGAAGAAAAGAATTTTTTTAGATAAATAATTTATTAGGTATAGGTAGGTGGTTACAGAAGATCTTTTAGCCCACTTTCGTAACCAGTTTACCTAAACTGGACGTGTTATGTACAGGGTGGAAACGATAAGTGTATCCAGCCCATTATTATGTTAATTTAAATGATATTGCAAAACTTTAACTGATATTAGAATCTGTGTCGTTTATTCCAAAGCCAAGTAAACTAATTTACATATCTAAAAATACTATAGTAGGAAGAATTACCTCTAGGTGCATGGCATCGATTTTAAAGATCAGAGAGAGAATCTGCGGTCGCAGGCGCGTGCCTTACCATCGTAGGCGCAGGCGGCACGCCCATTGCCCCGGGCTGAGTTTGTTTTAGCACGACCACGGCCTCTTCCCATTGCAGCCAAAAGTTTTTATGAAGGAATGCATATTTTTTGGTAAAATAACGATTGATTGTACAAAAACTCCATACAAACTCAATACAACTCATACAATGAAAAATTCTGATATCCAATGATACAGGTGAATTTTGTGGGAAAGTGGACTTTATGGGAAAGTGGACCAAATGAACCTAAACCACTCCACCATTGACTCTACTATGTCCCATTCTTAATAAATAACGACAATGACAACGATTGTGAAACAGAACGATCTAAGAAAGATCGCATGATTGAAACTTGGCTTGAGCTTATAAATGTGATAAGTAGCTATTGCCCGCGGCTTCCAGCGCAGTTTTTTTTGTAATGCGTGATTTAAAAGTATCCTAAACCTTCACGTTAATCTACTTTACGAATAACAGAAATCCCCATCCAATTCGGTTCTGCGGTTCTCGAGTTATAAGCAAAGGAACATTGAAGTTATATTTTTATATAGTAAGTAAGTAAGTAATACGTTTATTTCACATACAGCAATGACCGAAACAGTTATAATTATGATAGATAAAGTCAAAGGTAAACATATTGAAATCATGTCTGATGGTCTGCTGTTGTTGTGAAAAGGGCCTCAACTCAGCTTATTGCTGCAGACAAGAATGCCTACAGCGCTGGTATTCTGTTGGACCATGACCGATGGCTGGCCAAAACCTGTCCAAGAAGACAAATATATGATCGTTTACTTGCACTGTTTGCAAGTTAAAATTATTCTATTCACATTTTCAGCAAGCTGAAATACGGATTTCACGCTTTAAGGGTCCAACTTCTCAGTCCAACTACTTAGTTGGTCCAGGACCTATTTTAGAGGTCATATTGCGAATAAACTGACAGAAACAGAGCGATGTGAACGGATGGCCAGATGATGGTCAACGGAGAGTTTTCTGATGACAGCAATCTTACAGAATCGCTATTGAGAGCGTAGCGGTGGTCAACCTTTTCAAGTAGAGCTACGTTACACATTTTAAAATGAAATTGTTATGCCAGTTTTTAACTCTCATCGATGTCAAACAGCAATTGCATTTCGATAGTTAGGCATTTCAGTAAAAGTTGCAATTATTTAAATTATATTCTTTAAAATCAAACTGTCCCTACTTCGTCTTTTGATTTTAATATAATTTTTTTTCTTCTTTTTCCTGTCTTCTTCACCGTCGGGCCTTCTCGTACAGGTGCGCGTGCAGTGGTTTGTCGTCTGTGAGATGTCTCAGATCTTAAGTGCTTTCTCAATATTACACCACGCAGGAAGCAGGTGGACAACCTTTTTAAAAAAATAATTTGAAAAGCGTTTAGCGTTCGTTCTATAGCGAAATAATTCGATAGTTGGACTGTAATAAAATTGAAATTAAATTTCATTGTCCCTCATGTGATAATCAAACTGTTTTTGGTCCACTACTTTTCCTAATAAAATCAAATAAATAAATTGTTGGTAACATCTGGATGAACGGACCTTGTAATCGTTTCCGACGCACTATGATTCGATATCGATTATAACGGGCACCGATACAGATGCGGCACCGTAAACAATAATAATCATAATTTCATTGTTTGATGGGTTTCAAGGGTAGGTGTTCTGGCGTGCTTTTGAACTGAATTATGAGCAGTAATTATTTAGAAATATCTTGCTTTGAGCTCCTGGGCAGACTATTTTATACTTTGCGAATTTGACTTGACACAGGAGTTTTAAAAAATCTATAGAATTCTTAACAAGTTCGTTCTATTTCACGTGGTAAGAGGTTATGAGTTTCTTGTGATTTAGTCGGTAGGAACAGTATTAATTTTACATTCTAATAAAATACTTTATATTATTTATATAATTCAATAACGATAAATGAAATAAAAGCAGTTCATTGAACTCAGATAAACCACAATATGATTTGCAGTTACCTCAAGATGGTTAATATTAGATTGTACTCGTAGTTTAAAAAATAAGTTCTATAACGTGTGACAGGTAGTACTCCACTAGTCCCTACCAGCTATGGAATAAAAGCATTAGACAGCTTTTTACAAGATAAAGCTATTTTATATTTATTTTTATACGGTTTAACTCCTATTTCACAGGGCAGGTGTAAGTTTATTGATTCTTTAGAATCAATAATCAATAAACTATAATCTTATCACAACATTATTTATAATGTTGTGATAAGATTTCTATCACATAATTATGGTAAATACTAATTATATCAAGATTATTTGCTAACCTTTAACATAACTAACACTATAAGTCTTCATTTAATATGATAAGTTACTCGTACTAAGTATGTATAAGTAGATAAGGAATCAATTGCTTGAATATTGAATTGAGACAATGTAATTACTTTACATACAAAAAAGAAACTGCAATTATGAGTAGCTAAAGAATAGAATAATGTAGGGACTACCTTTAGGCCTAGAAAATATAAAATGATATTTTTTAATAGAAATTTAAATAAGATAAAAAAGTATAGAATAGGAGAAGGATATAGTATATGAGAGGACAATCGTAATCCTTGTTCTTCGTGCAGTTATAGAGAGCTATATCCTTTAAGTACCTACCTAACTTAAATTTAAACATTATTCCACTGAAAAAGTCGTAAGTCCTCTGAGGACTTCAGACTTCTTCAGTGAATAATCCGTATTTATTCTGTAAAATGTTCCACCATAGTTTTAATTCCAAAATTACTTACGTAATTATTTATATTGTTTAAGTATGTACTTTTACACAGAATAAAACAAAAAACCTGCCAGGCAGAAGGGATCTGCCGAAACATGGAATCTATTGATCTGCACCACGATAGCGAACATTTGGCCCTTGAGGCTGATTGTTCAACATTGAAGGTCCATGTTAGAATTTTAATATGAAGTATCCACTTGTCCGGCCTCAAACACTCATCGTTTACGCTTACGAGGCATTCCAGACGGCCCAGCGACTGGCGAAAATGGACGCTCTGCATTTTCACTCCGTTCAATTTGACATGATGATCCGTTACCTTGCTCGTAGTTGTCTCATTGTTGTGATTTTTGTCTTAAACGGTAGATGGGTTGCCGCTCTGTATGAGACATTGCCGTTTTTAGAATTCGGTTGCGGTTTCTTTTCAGGTTAAGACATTTGCTGCGAGCCATGACATAACAACTGATGAGACTTATCAATTATTTTCAACTGTTGAAACCAGATACGAAATGAGACGTCGTTTTAAGTAGCGTAGTTCAAGCGCATCACAACGTAGTTAAAAGTGTTTCAATATCTATAATAGTTCCAAAGTTATAGAGAATTTAATATAAGTCGGTATTTTTTTTTGGCCGTAAAAGGGACCCACTTCGGCAAGCTGTAGCGAAGCGGGGAAACAATGTTTCAGTGATTGTTAGATATCGTTAGAATGGCGCCGAATGACTCATAACTTCCATTTTGAAAGGTTAAATATTGAAGAGCTAGTGGTATGCTGAAAGTACACATTTTCGTCACGGTGAGTAGACACAAGTTCACTCCCATACAAAGCGAGTGTGTAAGATATGAAATAGATTCCATGTCACAATAATAACTGTGATGCACGATCATTGTTCGAGTATCCCGTATGGAGCTTTCTCTAGTCCCTCTCTAATCCACAACCCAGCCAGATTACCATAGATAGTACATATAGGATATAGTTTATTCGTGGACATTAGTGGAAACAAATAGGGGATTAAGTGCACGTTCAAACGAGCACTACATAATAGCTGGCTAACGGCTAATTGGTCCGAAATGGGGTAAAAGCTCGTAAAGCGGACTGCAGTTGGCGGCGTGCGAAAGTATTAATTTAGATAGCGGGGGTATGATTTGACCATTACCACTTGTTTAGCTGTTATTGTGGATGTTTTAGGAAATCTAACTTTACATTCCCAGAGGACGTACTACCTACCCACTACAGGAAAGATTATGTATATACGTTTCGCTATGGGTCGGGCCAACTTCAGGAGTCTTTCCTGTCTAGAGTATATGTTGGGCGGTTTTACACCGGTTTTTTTTTCTCCTGTTTCAACTGTAGAGCTAATACTAATAAGGGGCGCTAAGCGAGACTTTGCGCCCCAGCCTAGTGGTGACTCTGTAGCGTCGTATCGTAAACAAACCGATACGAGAGACTAAAGTTCACTAATGTACCCGTTAAGGGTTAATTATTAAACTTAGACGAGCTTGCGCGAAAATTTAACCCTGAATTAAATGTCTATGCTAGTGGAATTGTCTATGCTTTTCATACAATATTGACATCGTGTTAGAGTTAATCCGAGAGTTAACGGTTCCTGCAAGACGGCCTTAGGAGTCAAGAATCCCAAATGGTGATCTATTACTGACATTTTGTAAGACTCAGTATGAGTAGAATATCTGGACAACTTGTGATAAGAAACATTTTAAAATTCTGAAAAAGTTCAATTATGATCGAATAAAAAGGTGTGGATAATTATTCCAAGAAACCTCAGTTCAAACATAAACAGAATTTGGTGGAATCGTCGTCAAACGTGGATTCGTTTTCCTCAAACCTTATTTAGAGGCTCTCTATAAGATGAATGATGAATCAATTTAGTTTACATGCAAATCTTTTCTTTTTACTGGTAAAAGAAATAAAATAGGATATATTATTTACCCATAATAAACTTACCCAAAACTTGATTATATAGCATAAAAAATGTTCCTTCTAAGTACGTAACTAACTATACTTCTGTTCTTTTAACTACAAGATTTGTCTTGGTTTCCAAATTTGCCTACGTATACGGAATGAAGGCCCTATATTGGATAATTTATAATTTATCAAATTTTAAATATGTAGTTCGAGCATTATTTGCGCATAAATAAAATATTAGTATTATTTTTGGTAGATAGCAATATCTTGAAACCATATTATGTTGAATTAAATAGGGTACAGTCAGCAAAGCCGTAAATAAAATAAATTAATAAGCTCACTACTCGGTAGTTAGGTTCTTATCTGCACTAGTGGTGTGCCTGCCTGCGCCGGCGCTTGGAATTACGACTGCCCCGACAGCCTCGGGCTGGAATAAAGTAATTGTTAATTTATTAGCAGATTTAACATCTAATTCCTCATAATATAAATTAAATTGGCGATTATTACAGCCTCAGCTAATATTAGATAAAAATATTTAAATACTGTAATAGGTTTGTACTTTACCAAATTATTTTGAAACGACCTTTTATTTTGTAAGAACAACGATTCCTTTCGCTGAAACTTAAAAATATAAGTCGTAGCTCTGACAGTATACTTACATAATTCAACTACAATATTTCCTTCCACAGTTTTTTCAAGATTGTGTGCCATTAATTACTATAATTAATAGGGTTCTACTGAGATCGATTTTATAGAAATACGCTAACACGATGTACAACACAAGCAACGTGTGTGCACATCACTGAGATGGAAACCATACTGACATTAGGCCGTGACGATTTGGCGCAATATGGGCGCATCGTGTTGTAAAATCTCGAATAAATCTTATTCCAAGACATGTCGACTTATTAGTGCCTATATATTGGTATTTTTTAAACCCTGACCAATAATATAAAAATTCTCTCAAGAGGGCGCCATTGGAAGTTTTATAATGTGCATTATGACGTTCGCAATGAAAAAATTGTACCATTGAATTCCGCAATATGGCATGGGATTTTATATTCATGATCAGGATATACCCCCTGTTTATGTTTTATTTGAATAAATAACATGAGAGCGTAACCTGTATTTTACATGGGATGGTGAAACATTTTTATACGAATTTCAAAGTGATTTTCATGGCTACTTTCACCCACTGTTTACACTAACAATGTATTATAGTCGTGAGGTTAGCTATGCTTATCCGGAAATTATAGCTATGCACAAGGCACCAAACCTGCGCGTGAGCATCTATGCGATAGAGTCAGGGTGTAGGGCGGGGCACGCAGGCGCCCTCGGCCCACACGACGCGACGGGCCCACGCACGATGCGCTTGCAAACTCCTAAATGCATACTATGGATCAGTGTCTTTATTCTATATCTTCTCACTAGTGATAAAGATCGCTACATATAAGACTTTCTTATCAATCTTTGAAAATGATACGAAAAAAAAAACGTAATTGGAGCGACACACTTTTTTTATCACTAGTGACAAGATACAGAATAGAGCCACACTTTGGAAACATACTAACCAGTTAGTATATTTTTATATTATCTCACTCGTGATAAAAAGGGTGACTCACTCCATATCACGCTTTCTCATCAATCTTTAAAAATGGAACGAAAAAAAAAGCGTCATTGGAGTGAGTTACCCTTTTCATCACTAGTGCTAGTGACAAGATACAGAATAGAGCCCTACTTTTGTTGGATATAAGTATCCAACAAAATTCTGATTTGATACTGAATTCTATTCTGTATCTAATACTAAGGTATTCAAATGCATAAATAAACCTTTTAATAAAAATGGACTTAAATACATTTTTGATGACGACAGTACAACAACACGATTGACCTGATGGTAATAATATTTTAGTAAAATATTGCACGAATGTTTAAAATGACTTGAAAACCGAGTCGTAACGTTGCACTTTAAGCAATACTAGGATTACATTTGTTTGCAAAGAACAACATTGTTTTAACATCTTATCATAGGCACTCATAGGTAGGCAACTATAAGACAGAATTTAACTGATCGAGGTCTAGTTATAGCCTCCTGCGCAGGGTGTGCGGGCTTGTCACGACTCACGCAGCGCGCAGAGCTGCGCGGACGCAGCCTCGTGCTGTTTGTTTTGTCTTCAAGACATACTAAGCTTTCACCCACGCCTGCGACGCACGCTAAACGAACGAAGCTCTATATCAATATGGCAATACGTAGAGATTAAGGCTTTTTAGAAAAGTTCTAAGTAACCCCTCCATTATATACCACAATAGTTTAGAGGTGGGAACGATCTAGCTAATTTCAATCCTACCGTAATAAAATTAATACAAAAGAAAAGGATTTAAAAAAATATATTATAACACGGAATATTCGTATCATTTCTACCAAAAATAATGACTTAAAAGTAATGGCAGTACGGTTTAGCTCAACCAGTTTCATCGTCATCATGAAAACAATTTCCAAAGTTTCCTATATCCCGACGCGGCTAACTAATGAAGCATTTAGATGTGGCACAGTCCGTGATGGCAGCCTCGCGATGAGAGTCTAGAATCTAGATTTTTGCTCCCTCGCTGAGAGCATCTCACGCGCTATTACCTACGCCCGGTCGTGGTCGTGAGCGCGCTTTGCATATTTCGAGAATGCCGGCTAAATGCGTGCTGCACTATAACCTTAGACAATTTACATTATAAGGAGTGGATATCAACGATGAAATTTACTCATGTGACCAACGGGCATGATCGCGTTTCAGTGCATGTACTCGTAATACGAGTATGATTGTAGTCAAATCTTAAAACGGCCAAATTGTGTCAAGACAACGCAAAGAGGGCATGCCCGAGAATCCTAGAGCGATTAGAGAGAAAGATATCGCATGTGATAGAATTACTTTAAAAAACTGCATCTATATAAGAGTAGTATTTAAGGAATTACGGACGTGATTTAATTAATTTAAATTGGATACAGTCAGCATCAGAAGCAGTTTCTTCTTCTTTTTTAAGTCTATCGTAACTCATCGTTGGTTATAAGCCTCTTCTTGTGTACGCCATTCTCCTCGGTCTCTAGCAGAAGCAGTTTAGATGTACAAAAATTGTATGCATTCAATGTTATGATTATCGTACCAGTACTATAGTGAAATGTAATTTCGTATATATTGCACCGTTCATATGTATCTACAGTATAGTGCAGCCGCTTCACTATTTTAATGTTCTAAGACTGGGGCTAAGTGAAATGGATAGGCGTTTATGACGTACCCGGTTAACTGCGATGTTGTTTTCCCACGTTATGATTTTAGTGTACCGTAAACACTTTACAATGTAGCCTTCTATTACTTTAATATTGTACACTATTGAGTTTTGATAAAATACTGACAACTTATTGACGGAGTCAATATTTTAATTCCAAAAGCTTGCTGAAAAACCATGGTTATATTTATGATTACGGATCGGATAGTCTCCAAAGCAAATCTCGTTGCAGTTAAAAGTAGGTTAGGTTATTGCTAATTAAACCTTTGAAATGACGTCATACTTATATACTCTTTAGTACTTTGTCGCTTTAACTTATTTGACACATACATACGAATGTTAAGGAATCATAACAAAAACGTATTGTCCCAGGGTTCCATACAACATTATATATCTTTCACTGTACATGCACACACGGGTAACTGACTATGCCCCACCAGACAGCCTTACGTAAATCACGAAAGAAAATAGGAACAGAAAAGTGAATAGAACTAAATTCGTCGAGCACAGGCTTTGTTACTAGTCTAGGCTAGGATGAAGACAGCACGAGGGTAGTGCGACTTGCGAGCGAGTGCACGCTTGACCTGCGTAATTGTGCGCGCCGGGCCTATAATACCGTAGCGTACTATTCGCGCAAGTTCTTTACATGCTGCGATTTTTCAGAGAAAAGTATATTAAATACGCCAAGCGCAGGCTTAGTTACTAGTCTGGACTAGGATGCGGATAACACAAGGGTGTGCGACTTGAGAGCGAGTGCACACTTGACCTGCGTAATTGTGCGCGACGAGTCTATAATACCGTAGCGTACTATTCTAGACAGTTCTTTACATGATGCGATTTTTCAGAGAAAAGTAAATTAAATACGCCAAGCACAGGCTTTGTTACTAGTTTGGGCTAGGATCCGGACACCACGAGGGTGGTGCGACTTGCGAGCGAGTGCACGCTTGACCTATAATTGTTCGCACCGAGGAGCCTATAATACGAGTACCGTAGCGTACTATTCGCGAAAGTCCTTTACACGCTGCGATTTTTCAGAGAAAAGTAAATTAAATACGCCAAGCACAGGGATTGTTACTAGTCTGGGCTAGGATACCCAAAGAAATTTTATATTATCTATCCCTATTGATTATACCGTACATGTATTATATATTATTAGCGAGTGTTTACTAGGCTGTACCATTTTTCAGGGAATAGTGGTTTATTCATAATGATGAGCCCTATTATCACGAGTTGCTAGTGTGAAACATGAGCGTTGCGAGTAAGTATCACAAACACTAGTAAGAGTGCATCTGTTCAAAACTACACGAGTGTTTCCGAGGAAAATTGCTGTTTCGTGAACCCTATATACGAGTATAATGTTAAGGTTATACGAGTATAATGTTAAGGTAGACTTACATTATCAGTAAAGAAAACGTATAATGTAAATGTCTTTGCACTGAGGTCTAGCCTATTAGTGGCCGGGCAAAAACGTGCGGAAGTCTGCGCCGACTAATTGGGACGGTATTGAGACCGCACGGTGTGTCGCGCCGATATAACTCCAGTGGACTGCATAATTATGGCTTGAAGTATTGAAGAAGACTCAATGTTTTGACAGGAACTTACGACTTCTCCTCACATTGTTTTTTTTTCTATATTTATTTATTTCCTTGGGACATGAAACGCCTCTGCCAAAAATATATTTTTTTCAATACAATTCGTTTGTCCACATTTATATACGATTTTCGCAAAGTCTTATCAATAACTTTCCCGATGTGGACATTTTGCGATCTTGACATTTTCCTAGTTGGAAATCTGGACATTTTACGACCTTGATATTTTCCGACGTATCTCAGTTATTGATAAGGGTACTTATTTAATTCACCTTATTTTGGTATAAGGAGTTTTTGTTACATCTTTTAAACCCATCATCATTTGCAACATTTGCTATGGAATATTCAACTCCCCGCACAAGTATAACACTCATAAAAAACAGTGCCGTTCAATCACAGTCAATTTAAGCAGACAGGAGCTACGCTGCGTTCGCCTCACGCGGGCCGCGCGCGTTATTTTTTCACCACACTAACTCGGCCATTGTGAGGTGTGGAAACACCCATTGTTCCCGCAACAATGGCCGACAGAGCCGCGTATCTTTCAAAAGGCCTCCCGACCTAGGTCTCGTCTAGCTATTACAGCGTATCGAGCTAAAGTCAAAGCTCTAGCACGGCTTCAGGTTTAATAAAGAGGCGCATCTAGTTTTTTTGAATACACTTCCATGTAAATCGAAAGTATTTTAGGTCATATAAGTTTCTCTACTATTTGTAACATACACACAAATTATGTCATGTTTAAGGATATTGGGCGCATTTGTGTCCATGGCTTTGCCTCGAACCATAGAGCTTGACAGATAGGGCATTGATTCCACGGTAACATTATATTTCTTGATGGCACAACAATAAAATAGGTCCAAGCTTGTATGAGAACCGCCCATTTCATTTGCAGCAATATTTAGCATATTATTCTAGTTTTTAATTCAATAGAAAAGTTATATAATATAACTTAAGACTTTCGACAATTTTTAAAATTACTCGAGAGCATGGTCGTTAAAAAGGAATTTTGCAGCATCATCAGACAGGCTGACTGCTATTAATTGCGCGTCTGCGGATCTCCGGATTGCAGCTCCACTGCCGCTCGCGCCGCCCGCCGGAACGAAAAACCGCTGAGAGACGCTGATCGATGCATTCCCTCACAAGAAAATCCTTGGAAAAGACACGGAAAACATATCTATTCAAGTACGTAGACAAAATGAGTATCATGTTTCATGTTACATTCAGACTTGCACTAACGACAAATCACTTGGCCTGCTACCAAATCGGTTCTCGAAATGCAGGTGGGAGGGAATCTCTGCATCCGTTGGTGTAAGCGCGTTGCTTTCACGTCATTCCGCCATTAAGCCCCAGTGGAATCGATCAATTATTTTTCGCTCGACGGGCGGCAAAAAGATCGCCGCGACTGTACGGATATTAAACGCCCGCTCGACGTGGATGGATAAAACTAGAGCCCAGTTTAGAGTAATTTTCAGAAGAAACCAAACCCACAACGCAACTAAGACTCTTCTCTGAACGGAGTTTGAATTACAACAAAGTAAATAATGATAAAGGTTAAGAGAAATAAAAACGTGGTGATTCTTGCAATGAAACAAAATAATTAATTTTCTTATTCGACATTAGACTTTGAAACGAGGCTAAGTTTAACCAATTTATAGTTCCCAAGCATTAAACAATAACATGGGTTTGATAAAAGTCTGAAAGTATAAATAATTGAAACAATTTAAAAAAAATGTTTTTTAGCTGAAGGCGCAAGGCATTTAGAAGCCAATGGGCTTAGATTATTTATATGTCTAATATAAGTCAACCGGCTTCATTTGGTTTTCGGCTGTATAACGAATTGGTTTATGATCGAAGGTGTAAGTACTCTTTGTGACCGAAGCCTAAAGATCGTCCAGCAGCAGTTGAGCTCTAAATAAAACGGTCGGATCGAGCGAGTGATTCCTTTGACGAAGCGCCTGCGATACGTCTATGTTCTTATCGCAGCTCCGACTTTGCTTTTGCTCCGAAATGACATGAAACTCGGAACTTTGGCTATATGGTGAAAAGTGTTATTTAGGATTTTAATTTATAGGTTAACTACAATAGAAAATGGTTTTTTGGGATCGATGTTAAATAGATAGTAACGTATCGTATCACGATTAATAACATAATAAAAATCAAAACTTAGTCCAAACTTTCAACCGTTCAAAGGATCGGTGGTACAGGTTCAGTTTTAACGTGAATTCGATAAGTGTTGACCACTTTTGAGACGGAAGCTAGAAAGCTACTAACTAGAAAGTTTCCGGCTTATTCCCTAAATCATCCAATCATGGTATAACTTCATAGTTAATGGTTACATCAAATATGCCTAATTTTCCTATCTAGCCTCATAGTGTAAAGTATCACTTAGTAATTCGGTAATTTGGGTGGGTGGTAATGCTCGGCCGGCCGGGATGGTGGGTGGTGACGATGGAATCGCCGTGATCGATGCCCCCGCGCGCTCCGGCGCTGCATCCCGCTGCATCCACGAAGCCTTACTACTCGTATTAGCATTATTGGTCTCCTTTTTACAACCGAAAGGCACAGAAAATAGGTACAGTAAGTAAAGGCACTTAAAATTTCCTAGTCACGTGATTAAGTGCGGCTTGGCCCCGCTTTCGGGTTACGCCACGACACACTAGAAAAATTCTAGTAATTTATAACAAACATTTTATTCGTCCTATATTTTTACTGACATCAAGTCCCTTCAATACCGCCATGTATAGCTGAAGGTCTGATCCCATGTGTGTTGAATTCTGTGTAAGTAGGTACTTATATAGTCGGTCATTTTCAGTTTACGTTCGAAATGGAAAAAAAGTCAATAGTTTTTTGTGACTTGGTAGCGTGGAAGTAGAACAAAGTAGAACGAGTAACGGCCCCAATTATCTTAGTCACCTGCAAGTCATAACTGAAAAACATTTGTTACGCAAGTAACTCGTTTGCATTGCATAACAATTTAAAATGTTCAGAACTTTATAGGTCGCTTTCTAGCAAGCTTCTTCAAAGTTTTTAATTTTCACCAAGAGATTATATCCCGAGAAAACTGCTGCAAGAAATGTATGCAGCTTACTTGCATCTGAGCTTATCGCATCTATCAACGTCCGAAGGCTTTCACGGAAGGCTTTGTTCGCACGCCGTGGGCGCGCCCCCCTACACCCCCTGCCGCCCGCCCGCCGCACGTTACAAACAACTTCAGCTAACACCGACCGCCCAACTTTCTTTGTGGGTTGATAGCCTTTCTAAATGTAACCCATTTGCTAACTTTCTATTAATGCAATTAGAATTATTTGCATTGTTTTTATTATTGAAATTGCATTTTTTTAATCTAAACTTTACGTTCTTTGTGAGATGTCTGGATATTTACATGGAAATGGAGAAGGTATATTTTAAACATACTTGTTAGGAATAGTGCTGTAGATGTAACGTTTAAAATATGATGTATTTACTGCATAAAACTGAGCATTATTAATATTTTTATTATGGTGTATACGTCAATGCAATAATAATAGTTTATGCAATGGCCACGTAATTAGCGATTTTAACAAGAGAACCGTATATGAAACGAAGGGTAGCTGAGTTTCATAAAAGATCGTTCGAGTGTTAAAATCGCCCTTACGTGGGTTACATACAATACTTTTTCTAAAAACCACAGAAAATACAAACCATTCGGATCATTCAACAGACGCCATGACTGCTGTTGAATCGACAAAACAGTGCGAGGTACGTCTAATTTCTGGTTAGTAGCCCCTTCAGTTATTACAGATCGTATTAAACTTTTGCCAATATTATTTTCGTCTATTATCGTCGATTATTAATTATTATCAATCATTCAGAGAAACAAATTAAAACGGCGCCGTATTACTGCTTGACATGTGTGTTTGAGGTATTGGCGAGTTTTTTTATGGCTATAAGTAGTTGGCCAGTGAAATATAGTGCTTTTAATACGAAAGAGTTCTTATATGCAGAGTCACAAAAAAATAAAAAAAATACATAAGCCAATCGAAAACTGTTATTTAATATTTCATTACAAGTACTTACCTACTTAAGTTTAAATGCTCGGGACAGATTATTACGTCTAACTTTACGCTACGACGACATCAGTATAGTAATAATCTTTAGCGACATAATCTGTGATATATCAACTTTGGTAATTATTCTATACTTTAGATTCACATTACTTATTCTACTTCACCTCCTGATATAAGATGTTTCTTTAAACAAAAATCAACTGAGAAAAACTTATTAAAAATTTGCTCTAATCCATATCGTGCAGCTCACGTGCCACTAGGCACGAAAGTACGCCGCTCTCAGCGCATCGGTGCAGCGTCGTAAATGCATTTTCTTATAATTCAGAAGCGTCACGTAGTACTACCCCCGGGGCAAAGCCCAGCAAGAGCGCAAACGAATTTGCAGTTGCCTCTTTTTATCTTGAACCCGAACCTATAAAACGGGATAAGAAAATTGGATTGAAAAGGATTGTCGTTTTTCGTGTGGAAAGGAAAATTTTGAAATGTGGAAATGAACCTTCTTGTTTTGATATAAACGAAAAATGAAATATCACATTACTTACTTAGGTACTTACTTATTTGATTAGACCCTTGTAAAACTTTCTGTTTGAATGCCAAGGATGTAATAATTGGAGGAAATGAATCCGCAGAGCTGTAGCGCGCTCCTACCAAGCCCGCTTGCTCGGTGCTTTCATGGGACGTTATACAGTATCCAATATTGTATACGTTTATTGTTACAGATTATGGACTATAGGTAAACCTATAGGCCTGCCGCCCGCACGCCGCATACTCGCCCTCTGACGTTCTGCCCCGCGACCCTTTTGACACGCAGGCGACCCAACAGTTAAGCGTTTTACCATAGACTGCAACATGCAGACAAAGTTAAACATCGAAAGAAATATAAATTCTATTTTCCTAGACTCATATCGCATTTTCTTTTTGACGTGACAGAAACTGTCATAGCAAGTGAGCACGGGCGTACAAATATTTTATTTGGGCAGTGCAGGGACGTCGTAGCCTCCCTGTGCCTATCCCCAAAAGGGGCCAAGGGGGGCAAGCTAAATGGGGGAAAAAGGGAGGGGGTGCGACGTTGATCGATGCTCGTCTTGCGCCGGAGGCTGCACCCGACGTAATTCATTAAACGCTGAAACTTGAAACTCCAAGCGGATTTTGAGTATTAAAACGATTTCTCACGGGGTTGTCCAGACTCCACCTAGTCTGCTCGTAGAAGGCTTTCACCAGTTTGCGTAGTTGTTAAAGTGAATTTAAATGAAGCTAAAAAGTTCAGCAAAATACCTTTGCAAGCTTCCATACCATATACTCTTTAGATAATTAAACGGACTAACCAAGTTGTGATTACTTAGTTTTGGTTTGCTGTGATCCCGGAATTAATCTATGCCAATATTTTCGTTTCGATGTTGATGCTTTTCGGTATCAGTGTTTATAAAATAGCGTGTGTGCTGTGTGTCCTTCTTCGGCCTCATCGTCACCTACCACCTGACGGGATAGAGGTCAAATGCGGGTTTAGTTAAAAAAAATTACGTATCATATAACCTAAAATAGTTGCCAAAGGTGTTATCATCATCATCAGCAGCCTACTCTAGTCCACTGCTGGACATAGGCCTCTCCCAGGGCGCGCCAAAGGTGTACTTACGATTAATTTATTGCTGTAAAACAAATCTATATAAACGCCAAAAGAAAACATCTTTTAAGACGTTTTTACACGAACATAACAGTTTGAAAGTTCCCCGTTTGCTTTGCGGCGTGAGTAATACTCTAAAGTGTGAAGGTAGGTTTCTTGCTGCACCTGCATCAGTCAACGTCACAATACGCTGCAAGACAGCGGGAGATTATGCCATGAAAAAGGGGGCCATAGATTTTCCCAGCGTTCCCGTTGTAAGTCCTGGGTAAACCGACGTTTTTATTTTAAATGTTTTTATAGCTTAATGCTATTATACATGTGCATTCTTGGTCATTGTATCGATTGAGGCTTCGAAATATTGAAATAGCACTGATATTTGAGAAGGCTGTGAGCTGACGAGCTCAAGTGACATAATATGTCAAAGCATTAACTGTACCTATAGAATTTCATCAAACTCCACAAGTATGCACAATCCAAGAAAAATGAAAAAAAAAGTAAAATAAATTTTATAATGAATTGATGCCATTGAACGACCGATTTGTACGTAGATGTAGACAATTATTTCTTGCGAATTCCAAATAATATTCTGGGGACAGGTGTCCCAGTAAACGTTTATGAAGGCTTGATTTTCAAAGCAACATGTGAATGAATTCCAAAATGTAACTGATGTTACAGTAAAGTGAGGAAATAAATGTCCACGTCCAAGTGATATTAGTTTGGCTGATATGCGGCGTATGTGCACAAGCGACTTGGCAGATGCGGCCTTGTTCAGCGGAGAGTTGCACTAAAATCCCTGCAAAATGTATGACTCTGTTTATTAGCGGGAAACATGGGGTTTTTAGAGTGATTTTAGCTTCTAGTTCCCTCACTACTTACTAGAACTACTGTAACTACTAAGAAATGGGTGTAAAATGGGTTACTTCTTAACCTTTCTGATCATACTGCATCTCTTGCAGGCCACTCCGTAGATATATCTGAACAACTTTTTTGAGACCACTATTTGATCCGTATCGATTGGTAAAAGTTGAGTTATGAGGCCTTTTGCGTCATTACGATAGTAAAATTGGATTTAATTTATCACCAACAGTCTATATGTATATTAACGTCCCCACTGTTGGGGCTGAGATTGGAGTACAGGCCTCCTTGAACAAGGAGGTACGGACTATGATTCAGTGCTGAAAAAAACATCTTTATAGCCGAACAAATAGTCATAGCGATTTGATCTTCTAATCTTATAGGTGTCGGTACTTTGACGTGTACTTTAGAGCACGTGCATATCCTGCATGTGACAGGATGACACAATGGTTTCCATAATATGCATTGTGAATATGACGAGAGGGTATTTACGCACGTTTTCGTTTGAATCGCCTATATATTTTTAGAGTTATAGTTCAATAGAATAGAGGCGTGAACATAAAGTTTTATTGTAAACACGTGTAAGGTAACGACTGCGTGATGTAACCACGTACATAATAAATAAGAAGTAAATATACTTAGTAACAGATAGGCATACAGGTGAAATAATTGGTTCAATGTTACGACTAGAGCACCGATTCTTGTAAATCACGTTTTGTGTTAGTGTACGACTGTAGTTGTAAATTATCAGTGTTTACTGTACATGAATGCGTTTACTTTGTACAGGTTTATATTACTAAAGGCGACTATAAAAATAAAACATGAGTTAAGTTGAATCACATAAAATATTTTTAACTTTGAAAGATTTCCTAAGACCTGTAATACAAAGCCAAGAAAAAATAAAATTCTTGGTGACTTTACCTATAAGCTAGTACTTTAGTAGTTTTGCAATTTTCTTTATTACTTTGTAGCTACCTTGTGACCAAACGAAAAGATCTCTCACCAGTCGCCACTGATGTTATCCTCGGTTCCACCGAGAGATTAATTTGGCGGAGTTGCAGCGGGCGGCGCCAATGTAGACGTCTAGATGACGCCGCTGCAAGCATCGCACGACGCTTCGCCTTTTTGTACCAAATGCTCTGAAAATCCTGAAACCTAGGAGAAAAGAAAATGGCGTTCGCGATGATGGAAGAGACCATCATATACCGGTAGCGGGCAATTTTTAATTTCAGAAATCGAGGTAATTTTGTAGGTTTATATACTCGTACAATGCAAGATAAAATATCTTGTAAATGATTTCAACTGCCATTTAATTCAGAAACAGTAGCGGTCGTCGGTACTTTTTATACCACAGTTATATGAGTTTATCTAGGGCAGACATGTGAGGTCGCACACAAATTTTATTGTTGACATACCATACTACAGCATATAGTCTACCAAACGTAATTAATCCCCGTTTTCGTAGTTAACATACCATAATGTCAAAAAAAGAACTAGCCCAAATAAGTACTTACTGAGGGAACTTGTATGTATCTAAAAACTAGCGTATCGAAGAATGTCTAGAATAGGACTAGTGGATTTTTAGTAAATCTCAAACATACGAGTGCTTACATTTTTAGTTACAGAATACCATACGAGCGTCGGTGGTCTAATGGCTAGGATATCGGACTCCCATACGGGTGGCCCGGGTTCGAAACCGTGCAGTGCCATGTACAGTCAGCCTCAGATAGATGTTAGCGTCCAAGGTAATCAAAACCATCTAAAGAACACAAGTTCAATTTTATTTGAGCAGTCAGAATGATCATATTGTTGTAAGCACCCAAAATGGTCAATATATCGGAGCAACACAATCTCCTATATTATGTACGCAGCCAGGGTGTTCATTATTATGTTGGCGGGGAAATCGTTCAAAGGTATCTATGCATTGTGTATGCATCTAAGTTAAGGACACGAGCCGAACGAAAGAAAGGAGTATTGTAAGTACTTACATGCAAACTCTTTTGAGTGGGTACTTGAATCGCTATATAAGTAGGTACAATTAATAACAGATTGACAATTATCTTATCTGTCATCATTGCAAATGAAATATTGTATTTTATAATTATATTTATTGTATTTTATATTAATACATATCTCTTTAATTTATTTCCAATTATGAAAAGATTAAATAGTAATGCCGCAATGACATCAGTTGACATCACACACGAAATTAAAAAGATAGGTAGATGGTTAAGATCATATATATGATCTTATAGGTATATGCATAGATACCTTTGAACGATTTGCCCGCCAACATAATAATGAACACCCTGGCCGCGTACATAATATTGGAGATTGTGTTGCTCAGATATATTGACCACTTTGGGTGTTTACAACAATAAAATAATTCTGACTGCGCAGATAAAATTGAACTTGTGTTCTTTTGATTACCTTGGACGCTAACATCTATCTGACGCTGACTGTACCAATGAGTTTTCGTATTTTTCGAAGTCTTACGTATATTTACCGACTGCTCTGACGGTGAAGGAAAACATCGTGAGGAAACCTGCACACTGAGATGACCAGTGTGTAAAATGGGGTAGGCACAAAAGATCCTCAAGGGTCGAAGTGCCGCTGGGTTATTCCCGGCCCCCTATCATAAGATAAGATACAGAATACCATTATGGACCAAAAATGTATGCGAGTAATTTTGGAAGTAATAAATCAGCTGAGTTAAGTTGAGATTGAGATTATTATTAATTTTGTGGGTTGCAGCGCAGCGCGAGCGGCGCGGCGCGGCCGCGTCAATGTAGACGTCTAGATGGCGGCCTGAACACCTCGGCATGTGCCACTTTTTGTACGTAACTCCGCTTGTGTTGCATTGGGTAACGGCTAACGTCTGAGTGAGGTTTTAGAAAAGGTTCTAGATATTTTTACAGACTGTGTTCACACATTTCTGAAATTTTGTAGTAACCGGACTGAAACATAATGGCTCTAATTTTAAGTGTCTGTTTAATTTTTAGCTCAAATTTTCTAAATATATTCTCCTATTCAGGATGAAGACGTGTTTTGATAATACATAGAGGCTTGCTCTTCAAAGAAATTCCTTACCATTCCTTATCATTACAATGTAGCTGCTAATATAGAGATTAGCAGCTAAATGTAAGATTTTATAAAATAATGAATATTTGTTTTCACGAGTACTTATTTTGTGAGGAAATTTCCTCATTTCTCAAAGCAACTGAAATGGAACGAAATACCCAAAATCCACCATTAATTATGTGGTTACGTTTGTAAACTTAAATCCACAAACTGCACCGCTTTTGGGTATTATCCTTCCTATTTCCTTGCTTAATGGGAGACGAATGTCGTTAGAAGTGGCAAGTGCTCGTAAAATCCGGCGGTTTTCCCCGTGTTCACATTAAAACGTTAAGTTATTTTTCTTAGCACAGACTGTGAAAAATCTTCCCAAATCTTTTGACTACTGGAAATTTGTAACTGTTTACGCTATTGCGTTACTTTACTCTGTGGCGGTGCATGTTTGCAGGTGGCTAAGTTGGAACAGTGGGTAGGTGGTATCGGGGAGAAGCAAGTGGAGCGTATACGACTAATTGACCATCGAGTACATGCAAATCGCTAATTACCGCCGTCGGTGGTCGAAGTTCGTTAATAAATAATGGCTGATACAATTATTTGCAATTACACTGTATCGGGATACAGGGTCCGTTGTAAAATTGATACATTTAAGCACTTACAATGCCATGTACCAATAAGTTTTTCGGATTTTTTCGAAGACTTATGTACATTTACCGACTGCTCTAATGGTGAAGGAAAACATCGTGAGGAAACCTGCATGTCTGAGAAAATAAAAAGTTTCTAAAGGTATGTGAAATCCACCAATCAGCATTGGGCTCGCTCGGTGGATCATTGGCCCGTACCCCCTTGTGCAAGGGGAGGCCTGTGCCCACAGTGGGGACATTAATAGGCTGATGATGATGATGATGAAGCACTTATGCTTTTGTTGTTTATTTTGAGGACATAGACAATATCACTCGATTGCAAAAATAATATTGACCTTTTAGTTGTCTGCCAAGCGAACTTTGACCATAGTGAACATTCTTATAGTTTTTAAAATCTTATCTTGTAAACCATGTCAAGGAAAATCAACCTTGTCATGAGGATGCCACTGGTACTTTTATAATCTGTGTTATAGAGAGCGCAATGAAAAAAAAAGCTTCGTTTAATTCCGCAATATGGCGAGGGTTTTTTGTATTTTTGGTCACGCTTTACACAGAGTGCTGGGGTAAACCATAGTAATACATAGGCTTCGATAGTAATCATTTTGAATTTTTAGGCTAGCCTTATTAACCATGTTGATTCCTGATGTTAAGGTAAGGCCAAAAATTGCAATTTTGGCGGAAATGCGTACTGTAACTTCAAAGAAGAAAAAGAGAAATAAAGTAAATATAGATTACTAAACGTGCACCATCTGTCTTAGCGATAAATCAATTGTAAAATAATGATAATTAATACATTTAGGTGTAAATTCGATCCATTTAGTTATTTTTGCAAGAAAGGTGTCATCGCCTGTAGGGTGTGCAAACGAAGTAAAATATATTGCGCTATTATAAATTAAGGACAAGAAAACACTACTATTGTTTTTCCTTATACTTGAATTGTTTTAGACTAAATAAGCATTGAATATATTACTAATTTCTCTAACTATACCGTATGAAAATAAAAAAGAAGATAATAATTAATGTTTTCTTGAAAATTCGAAACTTATTGTGAATTAACAATTTCTTGTTTAGGGGTCGTCTTCGGTCTAAGTTCTAGTTCAAAAATAAACATCAGATTATATTATTCATTTGCATATCTGCCTACTTATTTATAAAAAAAATCTCACTTACAGTAGAGAAATTTAAAAAATATATATTTTTATTTACACCTAAACCCGCTTTTGACCTCAATCTCACCTGGTGGTACGATGAGGTCGAACAACCTAATTATGATCTTAATTTCCAGCTAAGCAGGTATGGAGCCTTAATAAAAATAGGAACTTCAAAGCCTATATTACATTAACATAAAGGGACAATTTGTCCACAGGCAGCAGGCGACTGCGTTTTTTTAATTTACACAACTTTTGTTTGTCACTTGAAGCAACAGCGGTTTATATTTTTGGCTCATTTTTATTGAAAACAGTCTCTTACAAAAAATTTAAGTCGCGCGACTCGCGTCTTTTTTGAAATATTGCAGTGGAGTGTATCGAATGATTTATTACCTAGAATTATAATACCTACTGTATTGTCAGACCTACATATGCATATAGTTTTGTGTCGTATTATTTATAAATAAAGTTTTGACACAATATTTGATTAGTAAGTTTACCTACTTATTTATTAAACTTGTTAAAAGTAGACTTTCTTCAGGCTTATTCGGAAGAAAATAGTGGGTTATCACTATTCCCTTCGAGGGGTGAAAGTATCCATGAATATGAACAACTTGAGTGGATAAAATTTATCGGAATTTTCTCATTTAAAAGAAATGAGTTTTTTCTTACACCTGTATACTTACTGCAAGATTTTTAGTTCATCTGGAAGAAATATGGCATGTAGGGTAAGAACAGTAGACTGTATTTTGCTTTAGATATACTCGTATCACAAATTTAACCTACCTACAGCAGTTTTTTTTTTACAAAAATGCTAAACTTTTGAAACTACGAAAACAGGACTATATTTTTTGGAACACTGAGCCCTGTTCGTAGTAGATTTTAAATGGTAATTATTATGTAGTAGTAGCAACACCATCCATTAAAAAAATCGATGTTCCAGAAGCTGAAACGAGCACGACATCCGCGTTGCGTGCGCTACGACCGCCCCGGTGCTGCGTGACCGCTGTACCGAGTGCACCAAATACACTAATGCATATAGTACTTGCCTGCTTTTTAGGGATCCGTTTCCCGAAGGGTAAAACGGAACCCTATTAATGTCGCTACTCCGTCCGTCCGTCTGTCACGCAAGATACATACTGCAACAATATGTATTCTATTGACCCAAATATTTTTTTCGACTTTGAAAGTAAAATGAGACCCCTGGGTAAAGTGAGTCGATAAAAATAAATCTTTTGATATCCCACAGTGTTAAGAGGTTATCAAGTAGAGTACCTACATTTCTTTTTTTTTTGTAGAGAAATAACGACGCAAGCTTCAATGTTGTCAATTTTAGACCACTTTTGTTACCAAGTCTATCTCATGAACGGTATTATCTAGGAACTTGAAATTTGGCTAAAATTAAAATATTGGCGATATCCTCTATTTGTACAATCTACTACAAATTGAAGCAAAAGATTTTTTTCGCTCAATACTTACAAATACGAGTAAACTTATAAATACATATGGTGAGGCTTTTCAGGAGGAGGTTTTTCATTGGCTTATTTTCTTTTCAGTACCACGCTATGAAATTGACGTGAGCGGCGTTGAAACATGTTACGTTAAAGCTTAAAGTAGCAGTGTTTGTAATTTATCCAAAACGCTGAGCTAGTTCGGACATTCTCTAATTTTTAGTAAGATAACAATCGGATACTTACTCAATGTGGTTACTTTAACGGAAAATAACCGCAGCCATTATCTCATTTCATATAACTTTTGGGACACCCAGAATACAGATTACTTTCAGGGCGGGAATTTTGTCTATTGAATGTAATCCTGAACTGAATTTATTGTTCGTTCCTAAAAGTCGACTATTTTTTTTAATTTCTATTAAACGTTTTTCAGTTCACGTGTAATCTAATGGACGACGTAGTATCACGCCTGTCCCGAGTCCTGGTCATGCAATACAGCAATTTCATTTTGCATGGCTGCATAAGCATGTTTATTTCTGTTATATTTCACTATGGTAAATAGAAATGTTTTATAACACCCTCCTCGTATCACCATAACACCCTGTGGGATCTGTTTGTTGCACCTGCTGAACTAGGTACAGTCAGCCACACATAAACCTACACTAGTTCAATGACTGAAGGTCAATATATACCATGTCGTTTAAAGGGGAGAGCTTGGATTAGAACCTACAAAGACTTAGGTACCTACTTCGTAATGTTCCTTAATTGTTCTGTGACAATGATTCGGGAAGTAGTGGTACCCTGAAATTCCAGAAATTCATAAAAAAATTAAAGTCATTTGACTAGGTTAGGGATATTTTAGAAATCTTTATCTTATATTTTTTCTATTTTGGAAGCACTACCTCATTTTTTTGGAACTGGAAATGTACTGGAACTGGAAGGATCTACTATTAAGGCGTATATAGCTCGTTTAACACCAGGTACAATTGAACGGAAAGTTGCAGGTTTTTGTTCAGTCAACTGTACCTGCTATGTATTCTATATAAAACTGGTATGAATTGTAGAAGTTGGTACTGTTTATTAAGTAATTGAAATTTAACGGCAGTGTTAAGTACAAAAACAAATACACGCATCTCGGTGATCAGTTACTTGATATTGAAGCTAATATTTTTGAGATTGAGGTGTAATAATTTTCTATTTCCTGTGTCTAAACTAAGTTAGTGATGAACTTTGTTTGGATGCTGGCTAAACAAAAATGGAATCCGAGAAAGAAAGATTATATGAATACGGTTTTTGATCTCAAGCTCCTCTCCCAGGATGCATGTCCCATTATGAAAGATGTGAGATCTATGAAATGTGCTATGTTTGGTTGGAGGCGAAGCCGTGGGTACAAAAGCGCCCAATCTCTTTCAAGAAACTGTTTAAAGTCGTTTTTCCTACAAAAATACTGTATCGACAAAGGCAAAGAGAAATTTTCTTAAAAAGCGAAAAGAAAACTAAAAAAATAAGGACTATAAAATGGGACTTGGAAGTCAACGCACTCTCTTATGTAGGAGCGTCTTCCATAATAATGTTCTAGAGAAAATCCCTGCAGCATTTGAAGAGGGGGGTAGTGAAGAGTGCAGCAAGGAGGGGGTCTGATGTTGATAACCTGGATCGGGAGCGAGGGCGAGGGTCGCAGACCTTGCCGCACGACCGCGCCCAATATGAACACTGCAGCCCTGTGTTTTAACTAACTCCGCGGTAAAGAGTAGAGGAATGTAGAAGGAACTATGACGAAGGACACAAAGAGTTATTGCCTACATCTGCTGCGTCTGAAATTTCTACTGTAATTTTGAGTTGAGAACCAGGAAAATTACTAATTTTTTTCTCAATATTTTTTAGAAAATAAATTGTTAAATTGTTAGCAACCATTTTTAAATCCCTTAGACGGACAGTCAGATGATAAACTAACAGTACCTGCATGAAGGAACGAACGTATGGGAGACTATTTATTCTTTCATACAAAGTCATTTGTCTTAATTGTCGTAGGTCATTTATTTCTGCTGAAAGCAGTATGTTAGCGTCGCGAAGGCTTCGTTTCTCAAACCTAAATATCTAAACAACAGACCACGCAGTTCAAAATTCGAACGTCGCGTCAATCCGTGCTCAGTTCGCGCCATGTCTCTTGTGTGTGGCTTGTACCTAAGCTATTTTAAACAGACACCTAGGTATTTCAGAAGTCAAAGTAGTGTCACGTCTACAAAGCTCTAAACTTGTTTCATGTAAGCTTCGCTATGTACATGATTTTTACATCTAGGTACTCGTACTCCCAGAGTTGTTATTAAAAGTTTAGATAAGACTTTATGCGATTCAGTGCACGACATCAAATAACATGTTCCAAGCTTTGAAGCTAGTAATTGCTGAGCTTATAATTAATATGGAATAAGGGCACTACCTATTTTACTTAGGTATAAACTAACCAAGACTAAGATAAGAGACCGTGATAATACGAGTACATGAAAATGAAACGTTATTTTATTTTCAGTTGAATTTATTTTGATATTTTTTTGCATCTTTCTGTATTTTGTGTTTTGGGAATCCTAGGGAAGCTAAAATATGTTTTACTGGGTGCCTCGGAGAGCACATTAAGCAGTCGGTCCCGGTTGTTGTCGTTCGACAGCAGTCGTTAAGCCATGTCAGATGCCTACGGGCGGCCTGAACAACTCTGACAAATAGGTTGGCCACTAACCATACGATAAGCAAGCAACTGGGTAAATAAATAAATTTTCACCAAAATATTTTAATTATTAAATCGTCATCTATGTTAAAAAAATGGCAACGTATTTCATATATATTATGTTTGAAGGATAAAGTTCATCAAGGTTTAATTTTTTAGGAATAGTATATGTATTAGCATTGATTATGTCTACGTGTCTAATTTGTTTTACATGTATTGCGTTTCCCCCAGACGTCTAGACCGTGAGGAGGTATAACATAACAATCAAACGTAGGCTGTTGAAGTTCAATGGCCAGACTGCAATTGGAGCGATGATCGAGCATCCTGAAGGCGTTGACTCGGGGTGGCTCCAAAATTCCTGCTTGCAGGGGCGAATGGTTATTTTCACCCCAAGTGTTGCGTGAGAGAGGTGAACGTACGCAGTTCGGGGTTCAGCATCGTCTGGCGTCTGGGATATTATGTAACTGGATTCTAATCGTCAGTTTAATTCCAGTAAGGTGTTGTTCAAATAGCTTGACCGATTTTAGTTTAGTGAAATTATTAGTTACATAGGGTTTACATACCAGTTGACTACCAGATGCAGTGGCGTAGAATGGATGTCTGCCACCCGAGGCGAGGCCTGAGTTCGTCTCTGGTGACACTTTGTCACCATTTCAAAAGATTTGCCGATAATTTCATGATAAGTATAAGCTGCGCAGCGCCGTTCTTTTAAAAATCACCATTTGCGATCGGCATAATTACAAATATAACATGCGGCGAACCACGATTTTTTAAATTCACAATCTGGGAGCTCGTAGCCTAGTTGCGAGCATGGTCCGAAAGTGATCGTGTAGGTTAACGTTGGGCGCGGTCGGTACCTGGATGGGTGACCGCTAGTGGCATATTTCATCTGAGCTCCTCCGTGCCTCGGAGAGCACGTTAAGCAGTCGGTCCCGGTTGTTGTCGTTCGACAGCAGTCGTTAAGCCATGTCAGAGGCCTACGGGCGGCCTGAACAACTCTTGACAAATAGGTTGGCCACTAACCATACGATAAGCAAGCATCGGCATAATCTCACAATATGACATGCCACGCAGCGCGTTTTTTAATTTTCACCTTCAGCAATGGGCCACTTGTCCTCCTATTTCAATGCCGCCCCTTGAATTCTGCCGCCCGGGCCCATGCCCCCCATCCCTCCCCACTCCACGCGAGCTAATATAGGTAATATCATTTGTCAAAGTCTCAACCTCATGTCCGCGTAATAATGGTTCAGGTGTATCTCAAACGTTTTAGTCAAGATAGAATATACACTTATAAAATCTGTAAGTACCTCTAAAGCATTAAACTGTAAGTGCATTAACCAATTTTACAGGTAAGACAATTTTGTGTAAAAACTTGTATTCAGTATAAAATTGGCAAAAATATTCACAAAGTTTATTTATTTATTAAGAAACTATTGTAGATTATAATTTGCCACAATACCTAAGAAAATGGTAGAAAACAGTATTATGCTTCTGAGGTACAGAAATGAAGTATAGTAAGTAATGAACATTTACGTCCTACTTTAATGTAGCCAGAATATCTCCTAACACGACACTAAGAGGATATCCTGACCGCGCTGCCGCCTGAGGTCATACGATAGGCCAGTTTACGCAGTCTCTAATAACAATGAGATGAGGCGCACTTTGATACCTCAGGCCCTGCAATTTGCAGCGATTCAATCATGGAATCATAGATAAACCTATCATGATTATAGGAGATCGTGATACCCGGTAGGTACCTACTTGACCCTTAGAATATTGTTCTACCACCGCTATTAAAGTTAGCTGTACTATACTTACCTCACTTTATCACATTATTAAATTCAGGGAGGAAGAGGTGGGCTTCGTGCGTCAGTATCGATAGTTTAACTAAAAGACACTTAGTTTTGATACGGTGAGACGAGATGAAATGTTTACGGATTCATTACGATGTTGGTTACTGAAAACGTTTGTTCTAAAACTCTTTGTGTAAATGTAACAATAAAGTGTTTCTATCTATCTATCTATCTATCTATCTCTTTAAAGTTTTTCTTTTTTTAATGTTTCTTTTTTACGTGATCAGGCCATACCATTTTTGTTACACAATACTACCTAATTCAATGCAACAGGCTATATTATTAATAGCATTAGCTCAAACTTCACGCAGAACAAGTCGCGGGCTAACTCTTGTATACATACTACTAATTAATAGTGAAGTTAGTTCTTATGAATTCACGGTCATTTAATAGTTTGAGTTTCATTGTCTGTAGAGTTAACAGTGCACTTTTATTGCGTAATGAATGAGAGGTCGGCGCACAGCCCAGGGGGAAGGCGAGCGAGGGGGTGGCTGCCATCAGTGGGGGTGGGGGGTGCAATACCCACCCAGAGCCTTATTTCGGGTCATCGAGCCCGACTCCACAAGAGAACGCAGCCCGAACCGCCTTGGAGCGAGGTTTCGTCTCCTATTAATTTTAACAAGAGTGTTGAATTTTGAATTTCTAATTTAAGTAGCTACGTGTAAGTAAATAAGGTTTATTTAGCGTATTTTCTGCAACCAAATGAAAGGAACCTTCACACCGCGTGTAAGTAAATTATAGCGCAAGCTCTCCCTTCGTTTTGTCGTAGAGCCTTTTCAGTTTTTCATCTCATACAATACCTTACTAATAATTGTTGTTTATTTCGAACTGCGAAAATTCGAACTGCCATACGAATAAAAAAATAATATTGTTGTTTAATAAATTAAAATGTAGTATAGGTACCCATAAACACCTGGTAGGTAATGTCTGAGTAACCTGAGTTGACCTGGTTAAATGATTTTTAAGTTTCAAAGAGCGTGTCGCACGTCAGAATTTAAAAAAGAACGATTTTAAAATCCAGCTAAAGTATTGATTGTAAGTATATTATATAATCGATTTATTTACGCTTATAGGTAATATATGGCCGACGAAGTTGTGAATGCTGAAATTACTTATAAACCAATTCAAATAATAGATTGGACAGCCACTTACGAAACTTGAAGAAAACTAAATGAATCTGCCACGTTCATACATTGCTGAATTGTGGTAAGAGTGAGGGTGACGTTTGGTTTAGGCGATGTTTTATTTTAGCGTGTAACACCTCAGAATTGGTGCCATATAAAGTATTTATTAGTAAAAAGAATAAAACATTCTATAATTGAGTGATGGTGGTGTACTTCTTCTTCTTAGTCGTATTCCTCATTGCTGAGGGTCGTAATCATTCTAAGGAATTAATCATATATTTCGACTCTCTTGGCAGAATTCATTAATTTGCAATGGTTTGCCATCGCCTTCCCCATTTCACACACTGGTTATCTCAGGGTGCAAAGGTTTCCTCACGATGTTTTCATTCACCGTCAGAGCAATCGGTAAATGTACGCAAGACTTTCGAAAAAAAACAAAACTCATTGGTACATGACATTGCATGGTTTCGAACCCGGACCTCCACATGGGAGTCCTACGTCCTAGCCACGACGCCACCAACGCTCTCAATGGTACTTACTGAAATAAATTATGTATATGTAAGGTAATAAGTATAGTTAACTTACCTATACATAATTTATTACGTATTTTATTTTATAAAGTTGTATTACATTGAAGACAGTATATACTAATTAGGTACCTACATAAATGTATTAAAGTTTCTTTGGGATTCTTTGAAAGTAACCAACTATGTGATCAATTTTAACAGACAACGTGATAAGGACATTAATTGGATTACTTATATGGTACGAGTATGGAAGTAATAGAAAAATGCAACTGGAAAATAGAAGGCAAATAGTGAAAGATTAATTTTAATCGATATCATTCACTTACACGCAGCAGACCACGGTAACATAATGAATGCTAGGTTTTTCTTATAGTAAATAATGTACTCGTAATAGTGAATTATAATTTTCTTATCGATTTTATAGTTTCGTTTCACACACAGGAAATAAATTATCAACTAAAGTCTAGTATCTAACCTGAATCGAATTAAAAGAGTTTGACTTCCTCGTCGTTAGACATAACGCTCATAACCGTTTTGTGGTCCAGTCTAGCCAGCCACCTTACGCAGATCGTCGCTCTATCTTGGGGAGAGGAGGGGAGAGCTGTAAGGCAAATTTCCGCAATCAGTACAGCAATATTACGCAGATGGTGGTCAATCTAGTTGGGGACTCTGTGTGTAATAAATATTTGTGATCGTTGTATGTTTTAAGATTGTCATTGTACTCTGCAAAGAAACGCGAAAAAAACGAAAAATTTTGATATTTGCTCGTTGACGGAACTAAGAATTTGCAGAACAACAACCAATCCAATTAACTTTATTTTTATCTTTTAGTTAATGCTATAAGTACATTAAATAAATAAGAAAAAAGGTGAAAAAAATGTTGTTCATACTTCATTTTTCCTACCGTATGTATGTGGCTAGTGTAACAATCCAAAGCGCACCCCGACAGGTGAACAGTCCTGATAATCTTGCGCTTGCGCCTACAAACGGCGTGACCTTTCTGTAATTGAATAGGCGTGCTCGTTGCGCGCACGCATCGAAAACGCACGCGAGCGATTATACAGTACGTTTCTATATTTTTTTTGCACCCTTTTGCTATTTTTAGCTTAGAATTTTAAACGGCTTGTTTTATGTTTACCGCTTATAAGAAATTGACGCAATAAATATGACATAACAGCTTCATAAAGTTTGTTGGGTCGTTGTGTATACCGACTTATAATTACAAGGTTTTACAAAATACTTGTTATCATTGTTGAGAGATATTTATAACTGGAAAAACTTCAAAATCCGTTCGATTTTCATAGGTGAAAAACAATAAGCAATAGGTTGCTGGATGAGAAGTCAGATTAAAAGATGTAAAAGATACTGTATGCATCAATACATTTTTATTTTATTTTATTTTTATTTTATTTTTAAATGAAAAAATATATCGTTTAATGTGAATAAACGCAAGAATCATAAAGAAAGGGAGTTTTCCACATTGTTTAATGTGGACAATTTTCTTAAATAATCTCATCAACTTTATTACTTATTCAATAAATCATCAAAGGTCCAAAAGTTACAGCTGTATAACAGGTGCAACTTGTGAGTCTTGTGACGCACACTTTTTATGGTTTAGGCTTTAATTAAATTATATATACGTTTTGAAATGTTAATATCACATTAATGTCTTCACATTGTCATAGTTGTAAATCACATTGTCAAATTGATGATGGACAATTGCAATTATAATATCATTAATTCATTTTAGCAACTCATTTTGATACAAAGTTGCACTGACAATGTGCAATTGGTCATGAATATTTTCCATGAAGCTTAAACTATAAGACAATCAATCTTAGTAGCAATTTTTTTAGACAAGTCTAAACTTAGATCACGTTTGCGGTAGGCATAAACAGGTAAATGAGATCAATGAACTTGTTGGTACAAAATTTTGAATCACATAAAAAACCTTTGAGGTAACATTCGATAACATGGACCGAAATAGTAAAAACTAATTTGTTACTGGAGTGCTACGACTATTTTACAATTTGATTATACGTTACATAAAAAAATCTCAACGGTTTTTTTCTTTGAAAGTTTGAAGCTGTACTTGTTCGGTTACCTAGGTCAAATTACGAAATTATTCATTATATTACCTATATATTTTAAGTAGGTAAGTAAACAAAAGGATCCAAGATACTCCTCACGAAAGTCCTTTATACCGCGACTGCATAGAGGTGAAGAAACGGCCGCTCATCTAGTGTTATATTTTTCAGCAGTAGCAGATCAACTGGCAAAACTCCTTGGCAGATAAATCGGTACAACTCCCCTGTGACAGTCCTAAGTGACTTTTAAGGTTTCGGACCGAGCTGGGTTGACTGAAATTCTAGCAAACCCCAACATACCTGCAAGCATAAAGGACTACCACTTACGTATCTAAATGCGGAAACAAGAACCTAACAACATAACCCAACCTCCACATATATAGGTTCAACACTTGACACCATCGAATTTTCCAAATAGGCACGAGAATGTAACATCAAATGAAGAGCGTCGGTGGCACAGTGGCTAGGACACCGGACTCCCAAGCGGGGTAGTCCGGGTTCGAAACCGTGCCATGTACTAATGAGTTTTTCGTATTTTTCGTAGACATTTACCGACTGCTCTAACAGTGAAGGAAAACATCGTGAGGAAACCTGCACACTGAGATGATTAGTGTGTAAATGGCGTTGGCACAAATGATCCTCAAGGGTCGAAGTGCCGCTGAGTTATTCGCAGCCTATCCCTATTTAAGATAAGATAACATCAAATAAACAAAGCACAAATATTGATCTGCATCCATTGCATCCTAATATTGCATCGTAGTAAGTTTTAATAGACTGAGGTTCGCATCAGTTTTAGACAGGGTCTGATTAACTCACCTACTAAATAAACTGTAGCTAAAATATAGGTAAGGTGTTAGAAACTCGGTAAAGCTTATAATGGATTTATAAATTAATAGCAGGATTTTGGCGACCACACAACAGAACCTAATTTTTTAAAATTTCGTCTCTATAAGTAAGGTGTTAGAAGCTCGGTGGAGCCTACAATGGATTTATAAATTGTATAGCAGGATTTTGGCGACCTCCCATCAGAACCTAATTTTTCTAAATTTCGTCTATAAATAATGGTAAACGAAGATTATAGAGCTTATATGCTTTGCAAGTACTGGCCCCAAATATATTGCGCACTTCTATTTCTACTTTGGCATTTATACCACTAATACATCGTTTGCTTGTCTATCGAACCTAAGGTATTTATGTAAGAAAAAAAATAAAAAAATGTAACCGACTTTATACTGAAGTTGCGCTCTTTTGTGTTATTTTGATGATCGCCGACTTCAATAGAGTCGGTTACATGTTATATTTAAAAAATAATAATCTCGCCTTACCATACTTAATAGGAGTGTCGCTCAGTACCAAGCCTAATGCAATACATTTCATCAAAGTCGGCCCTCTAGTTACCGAGAAATTTCGAGACAAATCCGCATACATATTGAGAACCTCTTCTTTTTTTATCGGCAATTAAAAATCACCAATTTTCTCTTTCTTTTTAATATTTATTCAAAATACTAGATTAGTAATAATAGAGTGAGGCCAGTTCTAAATCAGACCCTGGCACACTGGGGCGGGGGCGCGATCGCACTGCACATGATAATTGATACATCCGAGTGCGGCTAATCAGGCGGAAAACCGCTTCACTGGCCGGTGAGCAGTTCGATTTTTCTCCTTTGATGTGTTTAATAATGCATGCACCGGATCGCTGCTTCCGGACCTAGCTGTAGCTATGCACCTACGCGGCATGCGGGTCCATGACGCCCCCGATGCACACGATTTAGCGGTAATTAGGTCAATTGAATTAGAGACTTCAGTGTGGTACAATAAGTGACAGGTGGAGATAAAAAGAAATGAGCTTTTTGTGAATTCATTGCATTTTTATCATATTCAGCCATTTTATATCTGAAGGTTTAATGTTTTTAAGACACTGCAAATTATTATGGCTTTCATGACTTCAGTTTCATGACTTCTACATAAATTTTCTTCTTCTAGCTAGGAGATTTATGGGTAGAGCTCCCAAAATCATATTTAGATGCCGTTTTCTGAATCTTAATTTGCGAAGTGCCAAGTCGAGGTATCAGAAGACCCAAAGGCTGGCACATACTTTGCCCAGGAAGTTTAGCCGTGCAACGCGGCCAGCGTTTTGGATGAATGAATTGTGCGTTGCCAGATTGTGTGAGATTTATCCCAAGTTTTTTAATATTTGTGAATAGTAGAGATATCTATCATCAAATTGTCAAGGGATTAACATTTGAAACAGAAAACGAAGTGCAAACACGATAACAATGCCAAAAATAATTCGTATTTGGAGTATTCAAAACGCATTATGCAGCAATATAAAAGCTTTTCCGTGTTCCGGTATTATAATTATAGGAGAATACGGTGTTAGTTATAAATTTTGCAGGCGACAAGGTTTTATTTATAGTTTCGCTCCAGTTCGGCTGCACTGGTTGCAGTCTGTTTATTGATTTGCTAACGGCCCGGTTAATTTTGGCAAGGTGAGCAAAATAGCCACGGACAACTAGGGCAACGCGGCACGGGTGAAGTTCCGTTTTAATCTCAAAACGTTCGGTTTTAATCTGTTATTCTTTTTTTCAAACGAGCAAACGGGCACCTAATGATAATTGAATATAGAACATTTATGTTCATCACCTCTTTTTATGGATAAACCGAAGGAGAAAACGGAACACTGGTTTTTATAAAGGCATGAATTATTTTTTTGTAAAATTTTTCAGCAGGATATAGCAGGATTTTATGAATATTTTATAAAAGCTTATACTGTGTGAAGGTTAGGATGATGATGACTTTGGGCCAATGTGAAAGGGAGATCTCTGAAATGCTTGAGAAACTTCTGGCGATGCGCTCGACAAACTCATCAAATAAGTAAGTAGGTTAGTATAGTGGTACTTTCTATATTTTTTAACGCTAAAACACAATTTATACTTAAATAATAGAGTTACAGAGGAGGAAAGAGAGAATGTACGTATAGCTTGAGGTGTGGGTCATTCGTTATGTATGTAGGTAACTACTTATTGACAAAGGCGGCTTGCTTACAAGTATGCTCGAAAATGCTGCAAAAACACTATCATAACCCTAATAGGCTTAACCTTTAGCTTTTCACCGTAAATGCAATTAAATAGTTGCGTGAGCGCAGCTATAGCGGCCTTGCGTCCTCACCTCACGTACACAGTGGAAATGTAAATTATGTCAATATAATTATTGTAGGACACGTCAATTATGAGGTGTTTAAAACCGTTTTCTTTCTATTATTGTTACGTAATGTTGGTATGTAATTTTAGTGTGGGCCCTAAGGGGCCCGGCCCTTTGTACCGTACCCATGTACTGTCATGACTCATGACAGTACTGGTCATGAGTACCACTGAGTGGACTGTAGTACCGAGCAAAAACCCTTATGTATGTTTGGAGAAAAACATACCATTCGTAGGGATGTAGCGGCGTCCGTTAAGACGGATGTTTCATACAAAAGAAACAGGACAGGACATTCAAGGAACTGGGCGTTCAGGTAATTCGACATTCAAGGAATTAAACATGCAGGTAATTGAAGATTCAAGGAATTAGACATTCAGGGAATAGATTTCACTGACAGGACCTTCGGGGCATTGGACGTAACGCCCAAGATCTCACGTAATAAGTACTATATGTCACGTATAAGCACATTGGTAAGTAATCGTTGCCTTTTTCTCTCAGTGCAGTTGGTGGTTCTCCTTTTCATCGTAGCTCGTACCTATACCTATGGTGTAGGTAAAGTCAAATTTTAAGTTGACTCACAAGGAAAAAGTTGACAATTTGGCAATTTGCCTGAGCATTTGGCAATTTACCTGAGCAGGGCCCGCGTTCCATAGGATGGTGTATAACAACGATAATAAGATATGACTCAAAATAAATAAATACGAGTATGTAGTGTTCAAGATTGTGTAGTAAGTAGGATTAAGATGTACTTAAGTTATTACAGACACCCTTTGTAACGCACATAAACTTGAACCCTAGCGCGACATTTGTGATGGTGGGTTCCCGATGGTTGACCAAAAACCCAGAATCATATAAGTGTATAAGAACGCACCGCCCCTTAGGCGGTACTCCGCGTCAATTTGCAGATTCACGAGCCATCAGCCACTTTCTTATGCTTCTTCACGTCACAACGTATCCGATAATTTGCAATGGAAATGAGAAAAAAAAGACCTGCGGAATGAAAAAAAAAATGAGGAAAAGAAAAGAGTGTCTGGTAATCAGTGAGATTACGGTTATACTGTTTAGCACTGAGTAATAATTGTAAAGTTCAGTTTATATGCCTCTATACGAGTAGCTATGGGATGAGATGACGAGTAGTACTTATAAAATGTAGGTAGAGAGATTGCTCTTGAAAATTTAATTGGCTCTTCAAGTAATATTTGAAATATTGTCAGAACACTCATACAAAATTCCATGCACTAACCGTGGCTCGCAAGAAACGTCCTTAATGTTAAGGCTTCCTTAAGTATCGTGTCATCTTTGTCTAGAGCTATGTCGTAGAAAGGGTTAGCATGTGTGTAATGATTTCTTATCTTTTTTTTGCAATATTTAGTAGACTTTTTAAGAGAACTATTATGAATATAATAGTTACCTGTTATATCCCGACAATGACAGTTTTAAACGGAATTCCAAGTCTTATCTCCTAAAGATACTAAACAATGCAGCATTTAGTTATTTTAATATTTGTGCAATAGCACAGCTATATTAAAAAAACTACTACAGCAGACAGCGTTAACTCAGTTTAGCAAATACTCGTATTATTTACATGGATTTTAGCACTGTCTGTGATGATTGTTGTCTAGGCTTTTGTCATTTGAAATAGGCATCTATGTATCATACTTTTAAAAGGTGTGAGTTTTAACCGACGACATAAACGGAGAAGTTCTCAATTCGACGCGTATGTATGTGACTTTATGATACGTGAATCAAATTAAATAAAAATTAGAAACCGACTCTAGAATCTAGTAGAATCGGTATCTATTTTATATTTAAAAAAAGATTGAGCCTCTATTAATAAAGCCTTCTTCCTTTTAGTCGCATCAAGTGACCAAGATCACATTACGCTTTAAAATGCATGAAAAAAATTAAATCAAAAACAGAAACCGACTCTTCTGAAGTCGGCGTCCAACAAAATACCACAAAAAGTCTACTTCAGTACAATCGGTATCTCTTTTTTATTTAAAAAAAATTAAGCCTCTCTTAATAAAGCCTTCTTCCTTTTGTACCTCTTCTAATGCTAATCGCATCAAGTGACCAAGATCACATCAAGTATTACGCCGCAGCGTTGTGCAAGGTGCGCATGCACACCATTGATTGCAGGTGTGTTGACACTCGATTCCAGAACCACATAGGAATCCGTCGAGTCAGTGAGCCGGTAGCGAGAATTGTACTGTGTGAACTGCCCGCCCCGCTTCGGTGACTCATCTGTGAATGCAGCCTTAGTTCGACTTGGAGATACAAAGCTATATGTATAGATAGTTGGCATAGGGTAGGTATAAAACACGAACTATTGCCCACCAAGTTGTACCACTAGTGGTATATCACGAGTATTGGGCAATCCATACTTTTTATGCTAGAGGTCTGGGTTCAAAGTCAGGAGCCGATTTTTTTTATTTTTTTATTTATTGAAAATGTACATAATTATATTAGAATTTTACATGAACAGTGTAACAAAAACCAATCTAGGTTTGTTCAGTACACCGACAGACCGTCTATGGCAGCTTTACAATTATCCCGTAAACATAATTACTTATTGTAAAAAAATTTGCTCACCGATGCGCCATGGACGGGAGAATAACATACCTAACTTACCTACGTCTACATTTTTATAGCGGTTAAGTTTTCATATCTATCCAATTTTTAATACAAATCGGCAGAATACGATTTGTATTAAACGCCACGCTTACTCATATGGACGTACCGATCAACTTTGGCTTCACCGAAACGCTTCATGACTAGTGGCACACGAAAAACTTCAAGTCGCTGCAATTTAGTTTATTTATATTGAGATTACTTTATATTAGTAGAATCGGGCTCTAATGTTGACATTCCAACTTTCCGGAACGGTACAGGAATGCATCCTTTTAGTTAGTTTTGGAATTGAGATTTTACTGTGTGAAACGGAGCGTTGTTGGTGACTCATGTGAATGCACCCATATTTGGTGCCACTCAAAACGGAATAGGTTCTTTTCAAAACTGTTCATACTTGATTATGTCTGCCGACGACTAAATAAGTAAATTAACTCATGTAGAGATGTATGATAAGATCTTGGCTTTGTGTCTAATAAAAATTCATTTCATTTCATAATGTCATTATAATAATATGCTATTGCTAAAACGAAGCGACGATCTCAATGCAAATAAACGTTGCCAAATTTAACACAGTTCGGAATTACGCATGTTTTCTGTGAAGCTACTGCAATCTTATGTAGGTACAGTGGACCACAGGTCAACCTACCCAAAACGTCTAAATTTGAGAATCTGATATGTATCATATTGCGCAGGCATAATGTTGAGATTTAATCTAAGGTTTTTGACAGATGGTATACTATAGCTTGTGGTCGACTGTACATTAACCTCATTAGCTATGGCGTTGCTTAAATGAAATATTTGAACGACAAAAATTTAATGTAAATTTTCGAACGGAAATTAAAAAACTGAAACTACAATAACCTGGCGGTGGTTCCTCTGTCTACCCCTCGGGGATTATGGACACAAAATATCTGAATATCTATATATTTTGTGTTGTAGACGTGAGTTTATGTATGCAGGCGGTCACCGACTAAATGTGAGTTACCAGTCGTCGACCGCATTCGGCAAACGTCAAAGTGTCACTAGGTTCTCATCGAGCGAATGACGTTGGAGGACTTTGGCCAACGACCAAGTGTAAACAAAGGCATGCGGTAACCATAAATCGTCTACCGGAGGTCGGTCGCCTAATCGGTCAACAAACTTTTATGTTATCAACAAATAAAAAGTGCAATTTTACCCTTTTCCAAAGTAAACTGACGAGACGACTTCTCTCCTTGAAACTGTTCGGCACTGACTGAGATACACAATGCGGTATTGTCGTTATTTTTAAAATTTTGGCGGTTTTAGTTTTCTGCGAATAACTCGCCGCCATTGGTTTAAATGCTTACTTCTGATTGGTCAGGCGAAGCGCGCCATCACTCTCCGTCGAATGTCATTAAAAGGTCAAAACCACCAAATTTTGATTTAGGCGGTGTTAGAACTTCACCGACGATATGTAACCGCGCCTTTATAGAAATAGACTATATGCGCTACGAGGGCACCCCTAACCGCACTGCGTACTCTTACCTTGCATCCTTGCATTGCACCATATACTGGGTGTAACAAAAACCCCCTATATAGTCCCGAAAGGGTATTCAATTCAGTATCCATAACTGAACAACTTTCACTATGGGACTAACTCTGAAATAGCGATAAATTATATATTAACACGACCGATATACCCCCCCCCCCCCTTGTTACCCACCCACCCCTTTCGGGGCTATAGGGGGTTTTTGTTAAAAAATCGACTCATCATAAAGTGTAGGCAATATATTTTGAGGTCATCTCACAAAACACGTGAGAACTTAATGATTAACATAAAAAATAAATGCCTATCTTAAGCTACACCTACGTTCGACCATTATCGTGTCGCATGTATTGTATGCAGATTTCCTTTTCATAAAGGCGTTAACTTTATCACCTATAGGGGTATAAATTTTTCTCTCTGTACATGGTCCGGCCTAATGATGTTATGATATTATATCTTAAAAGATAAGGGACAAGATACTTTAATGAGATATTGTTTGGTTTGTGATCTTACATGATATAGCGAAAACGTGTTTGTGAAAAACAAATTAAAAAAACGGCCAAGAGCGTGTCGGGTAGGTACGCATGTGATAGGGTTCCGTAGCCCTTCTTTAACAAAAAATATTTTGCGGACGATTCCATACAATTTGTTACAAATTAACTACACTATATTTTATTGATAACTTTTCGTCCGATTTCAATTTAACTGAATGTATTTACTACCAGGTCATCATCAATAATAAACCATTCTTTTATTCGGATTTTTTGTAACTGTACTTATTTTAAAAGTTAGAGGGAAAGGGTTGCCCTGTATGACATACAGACAGACAAACATGATGATCGAAAGGGTTGTTAGTTGGCTTTATACGGAACCCTAAAAAGTTTTTTTTAATGAGTGTTTCGAACGAGACGATTGCGTGCACGCCAGGTGGTCGAGGCCGTAACTGCAGTGGACAATCGATTCATGGTACCAATGCGGCATAGTATGCGACACTACGAAATTGAAATCACATTTCAACTTTCAAAATTCAACATCAACATCCATCGACGGCTTAACTCTACCCCCGCTCAAACGTGTATCAACATCAAAGTCAATGCACAAGAATCAATACGTCGAATTCGATGGATTGGTTTTAAAATTCCGTGTGGTACGTGTCATCGCACGCGATTGTAAGTTACATCAAAAGAATCGAGTGACAAGCTTTATAAAGGTATGTATTATAGTAATCGATGCGACGCGATGTTTCGATTAGTCCATAGTCCATATTGGTTTCCGCTCGCCGTCTGTGCTATTCGAGACCTAAGTGCGAGCTTCGGTGAAACCAGCGAAGTTTTTCAATGCAGGAAGTTTTTATTCAGGCATTGTAGGCGATCTGAACTTGATATGAGCACGTTTCCGTCATAGGAAGTACCTTTTGTAACCAGTAAGAAGATTAACTGAACGCAGTCCCTTTGAGTAAGAATAGATCTACTAGTAGAACCTAGAACTCCTTTGTACACAAAAGATCCCCTGGGTCGAATTGTCGCTGGGTCATCCAGCCCCCACAATAAGATGAGATATAGAGTAGACCTATATAAGTAAGTTTTCAGCGCTTAGAAGTTAGAAACGAGGTACCTTCACATTTGAGTTGAAAGATCTCTATGTTACTGCGAAACATCTACACCACAATTGAACACTTTTGTTCTACCAAAAACTATTGCGAAAATCAACAAGTCGTATAATAAAAGTTAGCCAGTTCCACAACTGAAAGCGAGGTGCGGGGTTCCATTTTTGTAGTAGGGTTTTGTCAGCAATATAACCTATAATAATAGAAGCAAAAGCCACAATTGAATACAGCAGGGTATTTAACAGACCAATTTACCACGCATACCTCTGATCCAGTGTTAATTTGAAAATAACCATTGGATTGTTGGATAAAACGGTTAATTTGTTTTCAATAAATGTAGTCTATCACATTTAAAAGTGTTGTTTTGTAGGAGATTTTCAATCATTTATTGTAATGTATTGTTACATACAGTCCACATATTATTTATAATAGGTCAACTTATTTCTAGCCACAAACATGTGCTAGATATTTTTATGCGTAACTGACCGGAAATGCTTTTATTATCATAATCTTTCACGTTAACATTGCACATTAATAGCTCTAATTCTTTTAATTGCCCCTTATAAAAGTAAGAGGTACTCAGCTCACGCATAATTGCAAATTACACTGAAAAAAATACGACCTTTAACTTGAACACGTCTTTTATAATTACTGTAGCATACCTTCTACCTATACGCGATGTCGGCCGCTGAAATAAATGAGAAAATTAAATTAATATGTTTAGCGGTCTAATGTTTTAAAAGTACATCATAAAGTGCTGCCTAGATTAAAAAGTCATTAGTTTCAGGGGAAAATTATTACTTATTTTATAAACCCCTGATTGTACCAACTTACTGTGTAGGTATAGATTAAGAACCCTAATGAAATGAAATGTCCTATATAGGTATTATGATGTGATAATTAAATCAGTAGTAATGGTTATTTCGATCATGTTTATTCCAGAACATTGTTTATATGAGATCATCTCTGTCTGATATTAATATTTCGAATTACCTTCAAATTCAATATAATTTTTTCTTGTATAGAATTGTTTACTTATTGGTTATGTTCGTATTTAGGATGAAAACAAAATTTTAGACCTGTGACAATATAATCGACGGTTACGGATGTTTATTTTACTGTTAAAATTAAAAATATTGTTAATTAATGTAGAGTCCAATCGAATCAACTTTAAGTTTTGACATATAAGTACTATAATCGATCTTAAAAACTACCTATGCTCTAACAAAGTATTCACAGAGCGTCGGTGGCCTAGTGGCTAGGACAACGGACTCCCATGCGGGAGGTCCGGGTTCGAAACCACGCAGTGCCATGTACCAATGAGTATTTCGTATTTTTCGAAGACTTACGTACATTTACCGACTGCTCTAACGGTGAAGGAAAACATCGTGAGGAAACCTGCACACTGAGATGACCAGTGTGAAAAATAGGGTAGACACAAAAGATCCTCAAGGGTCGAAGTGCCGCTGGGTTATTCCCGGCCCCCTATAATAAGATAAGATAACAAAGTATTCTATTATAGTCTCTTTATTTTTCTTAGGTCTAATTTAAATCAGAGAAATAGTGTATTGAATGAAAACGTGAATAAGGATTTTTATCCCACATAAAATATACTCGTATGTGGCAAATATAGGAAATAAACAAGTCGGAGCTAATTACGAAATTGTCATGGAAATGTCTCAGAAATTGCGCTCCAATTTAGATGTAAAATGTCGCCGGAGGACAGACGGACTGACGTTTTTATAAACATTGGTAATTGTTCATTGTGTACGACTGCCTTAGTAACTTCTAATTAGAGAATGCACCGACCAAACGTATAAAGGGATCGGTAATAGAAAATTAACAGAAGCGTTTGAAATTGAATTATTATTCATTAACTTAATGTAGTAGACTTACTAGTCTGAATAATGTCTGAATACACTCATGGTACGACTATGTACCTAAAGATATACCCTGACCAGGAAAATAACAGAAAAAACCCTGGTAAGAGGGCGCAATTACATGGGCGCAAGTACCATTGCATTGGTACTTTTATAGTATGTACTTTTCAAGCCAATACCTTATTCCGTTTAGGCGCGAGATCCGCGTGACAGACGGACGTACGACTGAGCGACAGCAATAGGGCTCCTTTTTACCCTTCAGGGTACGGACCCCCAAAAACTACCCCTTCAGGCTAGAAGTCTGCACTGAGGAAGTTATGTCGGTGCTTGCCGGAAACGTAAAAAAATAGGCTGCCGACATGTCTTCTCGAGGTACATACTTAATCTGTGGCTGCGCGCTCAGGGGTTGCGGTGGTCGTGCCATCGTGCGACCTCGTACTTATCTCGCGCGCTCTCACGACTACGCAGCGCGCAGTGCACGACCACGCTTTCGTTAACTGCCTATACTGAGGCTATAGGTAATGTTGTGGTACCTTCAGAATCTATTGTGATTAGGAATTATCGGGTATTTGTTGAGCGTATTTGCGAATACGCAACTACTCGGGTTTCTTGATGATTTCTTTTAAAATTTAAACGTTTGACTAAATTGAGTTTTTAGTAAAATGTCGACTATAGTTGGCTAGTAGAAACGAGGCCCAATTTCTTCTTGCCGGCCTTTGCGAACGAAGACTGAGCCATTGCTGCTCTGAAATTCTATGGGAATACAGATAAATCTAGGAGACACATCGTCAGTCGCATATTTGACTACAACAATGTCGCCTATACAGACGGTACACGGAGAAAGGGTTGAGTAATTTGAATCCGGCACTGCCACGGAACGGCAAAGTCGCAGGTTCAAATCCTACTCGCGGATTGTTTTCACCCTTTTTCTACTTATTTAACATTGTATAGGTTCGGTAACTTTGACAGCTAATTAATATATTTGCCTATATATACTCTCAAACGATAATGAGCAAATTAATATATTTTTCGATATAGGTACCGTATCCCATTTTCATTACTATAACCTACCTTTTTTTGGAAGTTGTCTGGCAGAGATCGCTCTTAGCGATAAGACCGCCTAGATTGTATTAATCGTTTCGTACGCAATGTATCACGCTATTTTTGTGCAATAAGAATAAGAAAGAATAAGAATAAGTTTATTTGTGCGATAAGATGACAAAGTATTCATAGTCCATACACCAGTAGGAACTTAAGCATAGGTTACATTAAACTAAATAAAATTAGTAGTAATATAATATTATTAGTAATTAAAGTGTATTCATTCGTTCAATTGTACAAGTGGGCATTTTACTAGTACCTTGTTTAGCCTACAATTGTTATAATGAACACGTATTTACCTAACGAGTTTAAGTTTCCATTGAATAAGTGAAGTCTAATAAAAATGGTCTAATTTAAATATATAATGTCATATCAGATGGTCGCACAACTCGGTAAGGGCCACCGTACACGTTCCTGGCTGTATGCACTCGGGTCGCGCTCCTTATCTCGCGATCTTGCCATTTGCATCCAGACTCAGATGCGACAAGTCAAACACCACTGTTAACCTAAAAAAATGTTATGGTCTGAAGTTTTAAGAATGGATTTCTTGTCGTACCTATGATTGCTTGTTTGATTTTGTGGAGTGGTTTTTTAAATAGATTGAGCGTGCGCGATGAACGTGTTTTCCGTATTGTAACAATGTTTTTGCTGTTTTGTAATATTAATTAATGTAAGTGGTGTTACTGTAACAGTTTTCATTAATTACAATAAATAAATAAATGGAATGAATGAATGAATACACTTTATTGCACAAAATTAGTGTGATACAGTGCGTACGAAACGATTAATACAATTTAGGCGGTCTTATCGCTAAAAGCGATCTCTTCCAGACAACCTTTGCATGGAGTGTAATTAATTATACAGGTTGTCTCAAAGGAAAGTTTTTATTTGATTAGCTCACTGTGCAAACGCATACCCTCCCATGCCCTTCCTGATGGTTGCGTTTGCAAAGTGAGCTAAACAAATAAAAACTTTCTTTTGAGACAACCTGTACGTGTAGTTCTGATCACGCTAAATAAAACATTACTAAACGAAACCTCCCTTTAGTCTTATATTATGTGGAGTAACAATTTCATTGAATCAGACTGCGTTTTCAGCCGTTTTTCCCTACGAACGCGTAGTTTACATGTTTATTATAACATAATTAATTAGAATATTTTCACGTCTGCAATAACAAACATGACAAACCACGCGCAAGATTTCGTGGAATACAATGACAGCAGTTGCAGGTTTTGCCGTTTCGCGATCGAGTGCGTGGTCGTGCGCTGGCAGTAATGACAGGCCGCACGCGCGCGCGCCGCCTAATTGATAATGGCCGCGGACGTGCGCGCGCAGCGTGCGCCATGGGAACCGGAGGATCTGCGCAGGTTTTGGCTGCGTGGGGCCTACGTAGCCTTCTTTATACGGGAAATTTTGTTAGAAGTTCCACTTATAAATATCATATTAAAGTTTCAAAATCATTTTACATAGAAGGAAATTGGTAACCAGTTAGTTAGGTACGAATGAGTTCCCGAGAGGGATCCTGCATGGGAGTTACCACCGACGCTGTTTCGCCTCCGAGTCCTCCGACAGGGGTGTATGAACGTTTATGTCCGACATGTACTCATTTGTGTACATTATTTACTAAGACAGGTCATAAATTAAACTCTTCTATTTAATTACGGGAACAACCGACGGTTATCGGTTAACTTCACGCACGTACGGGCTTTAACCATAAAAATGAATTACATAATTTTATTATTATGTTCTAAGGCTTTTTTCTAATTTCTTACAAGTACATTTAATTAATTATTTCATAGAAGGATTTGTCTAAGTAATTAATTATACTGTAGGAACGCGCTATGTGAGGACATGGAATGACGTAACGTCAGTTGTATGAAAGGGAAAAGGGAAGATCTTCCACCAGGCGGGCTGTGCCTTGTGACCAGATGTGCTGGTCCAACTATGGATGTTTGGAACTCGTATATATACTAAGTCCTAGGAAAATTTCGATAGCGCGTTCTACACCGCTGTGAGTAGGTACTGTATTGTAGTGGCGCGCGTCGTGCGTCGCCACAATACATACGATAAGTGCTAATTATTTTATATCTCATGCATGTGCAAGGTTATCTTGTTCTTCTTGTCATGTGGTTATAGGCCAACCTATTGTCCAGAGTTATTCAGGCCGCCCGTATTTTCTAGCCCAAGTAGAGTTTCACATCGGAATTATGGCTTGAAGAAAAAGATCAGTAGTCCGGTTGTATCCCGACTTGGCTGAATTACACGACTAGAACTCATTCTGTACAATGGCACGTTATTTTTTTGGTTTTGGAGCAGACGAGCAACCGGGCCATCTGATAGTAAGTCCTGTCGGCCATAGACATCTCACCTCACTATGAAGTTATTAGAGGCTTTGCAATGCGTTGCTAACTTTGAGGACTTGGATGGAATGCCTCTTGTACCGGCAATTACGCTGGCTTGTGCTTTGGGGCAGAAATTGGTAAAAAGGGTGGTCAGTGACTGAGTTTTTAGAAATGGTCTCAAATTTCGGTTATTGACAGCGATACGCGAATTTATTAAGACAGACTTTAAGAAAGAAAAAGATAAGTTAAAATAATAACAATAATAATATTTTATTGTAATTTTAATTTCTTTTTTATAACGCTTATGATGTAGTTAAGATTGACACTGAAAGAGTTTAACCATTATTTTTTGGCATGTTTATTTTTTTGTATTCAAACACAATTTATGATTGTTTATGAATAAATGATGTGATGAATTGACATTTCACTTAACCTACCCAGTTTTTAATATATCTAATGATCGTTTGGGTAAACACATACCTACGTAGGAATATACTATCTGGATAAGGTTAAACTGGGTGTAGTGCTGGCGTTGCATGCTAGTCTGATGCAAGTAAGCACGCACTAGGTAGGTGAGTACTCGTACCTACGACCCGACTTGCGTGTGCCTAATGCTTGCATTTAGCTTGCAACAGGGTCAAAGATAGATTCAGTAATTACCACCGTCTAAAACAATAGTTATTATTTGTAAATAAATACAACGCATGTAGAACCGCAGGAAAAAAAACATGCTAAATACGCCGGGTTCGAAACTTCGTATATTTTAGTGCCACTCGCTGTAGAGACCATGGGCGTCTGGTGTATGGAGGCTAGGGCTTTTGTCCGCAGTTTGGGACGACAATTGAGAGAGCGCTGGTGACCCCCGCGCCGAGTTGTACCTGGTGCAGCGCATCTCGCCATTCAGCGCAGAAACGCTGCTAACTGATGGTTCCTTCCCGCCAGGTGCGACTCGGGGTGTTTGCCAATGCTTAGTACGTAGTTATTTATGAGATAGATACTACTCTTTATTGAATACCTTCTTTTTGGGAAAGCACTGGCTCCCAAGATACAGGTTCGGCTAGTTTGGGAGTCAGGGTATTGTGTGACTTACATGCATTGTGATGTTTTCAATAAAGATGATTTTATAAATTTATATTATTTATATCTCACGCTCACCCCCTCACACACACCCTCTCACGCACACACCCCTCATACACACCCTCTCACCCACACGCATACTTAATTATTTAATTAATTGCACAACCTTATATAATTATAATAATAATAACCTTATTATGTCATAATTTAGATATAGGTGACGAATCGCTGGTGGAAGCTAGACTGCAAAGTCTGGAACATCGGCGCAAGGTTGCCTGTCTATCGGTATTTTATAGGATACATTTCGGAGAGTGCGCTTTCGGAATTGCACGACCTAATTCCAGCATCTCCTTTCCGCCTTCGGACTACCAGGCGCGGGGAGGGGTTCCATCCTTATGTTGTTGATATCCCATCTGCTCGTACGAAGCGATTTGCTTATTCATTCATTCCAGAGTGAATAGGCATTTACTGGACCCGCATGCTCCATCGTCGACCTCATCGTCGCTTACCATCAGGCGAGACCGAGGTCAAATGCGGGTTTAGAAGTAAATAAAAAAATAAAAAAATATCGAAAGAGACCGGCCCCCACAACACAGGGTATCCTAGTGTGGGAGCCAGGGAAATCTGAGAAAATGTAAAGGATACTGCCTGCATGAAAATTTTTTTAAAATTTATATTAGACATACCTAGATTAATTGTCTTTATATATTGTATTTATTTTTATTTGACGTACACACTATGTATGTCTACCTTTAAATTATAACGCATCTTTCACTTTCGCGGGTTTGCTGGAAGAAATCTCTTTTAGAGATAAGTTCACCCTTTGTACAATGTCTCATTTTAATTGTTTTTATTAAGTCTATTGTTGTACAATAAAGTGTAAATAAATTAAAAAAAATAGACTAAGGCTGTAGCAGTAATCTGACTTGTCACTTATTTTGATATGAAATATATTATTTACAAATATATATGTAACTTATTGCGGACAATCACTGTATAGTTTCGTAATTATATACATACTTCCAGGGAGTCAGAGTATTTTCCTTCTTGTACTAACTGCGGAGCCGTGTAGAAAGCTAGTAAATAATCATACGACCTTCGCGTATGACAAATATGGCAGGCGCGTCATGAGATCGCTATAATTGAAACATTTCGTAACAAAAATAAATATAAACATTCCAGACCGTTAATGGGTCAGGTCTAGCCAACTGGCCTTTGCTAACAGCTGCCCCTTATGGAAATAGAAAAAAATATTCAACTACCAAAGTACACGTTTGTCCCTCTCTCCCTCTTTCCTTGTGCAATGGTAAAATGCCAACGAATTTTTTTTAATGACTTAAGAAAACTATTGTTGTCTTCTGTGCCTCGTCGACCCTTTCTGTAATTATATAAATATCATATTTGTATTCCTTACCTATATATAGGTTCTTTGTGGTTTTTCATGTGTTTAACATTGATCGCAAATTCTCTTCGTCTATGATGATTTTTACATTTTCATCGGAAGTCGAATCGCAAATTGATGGCCCGCAACGGGCTCACTTCCAACTGATCTACCTTCAACTACCTTGACCTTGAAATTACGATAAAACCAATAAAAATAAAATTATACCTTCGTTTACTTTACATTTATAAATACAAGTGTATTTTTGGAACCATTCTTGATTGCGTTTTAGAATTTTGTCCCAACCTTGAGCACTGGCTGCAGGATTACGCTATATTACCAGCATATCTTGATCAGGAGAAATTACAATGGAAGCCTTCAAGAGCAAGGTTATATAATAATAGGTATGTAATGGAGCGGTAGTTCGTCGTACCAGGAGTTTAGGGAGAAGGCAGGGGACAGATTCGGATGAAGACTGCTTAAGCGACAGGGGCCTGCCCTTTAATAGAAGAAGAAGAATGACAACAACATGGAAGAGATCATGGTTGCCTGGAAGAGATCGCTTTAAGCCTTTGTACATATCGTGCTATTATTCCTGTAGTTTTTACTTTTCCTGTATTTGTGTACAATAAAGTGTTTCTATCTATCTATCTAACAACGAATTCAAGCTTTTTTTTCTATATAGGAATCATAGATTTGGGTAGGCTTATTTTAAAATTGCGTCTGATTATCTATTAAGCCCGCATACTTTGTAGAGAGAGTAAAATAGTTATTAAATTATAATTGGTGATGAAATTAGTCCGTGCTAATGTCTAGAGTAGTCTATACTTAGGTACGAATATTGGGTAGATACGACATTGCGTAATACCTGCCTCGTAGCGACCAGACAGTGCACCGGTTAATCAGGTGTGAGTATTCCGTTTGGAAGGTCACTTGTGTAACAGACAAATGTAAGTATAGACAGACAAAACAACGCCTGCCCATCTTGCATGAATAATTTGTTCATTTATTACGCTTCATTGTAGAAAATAAAGACGTTTAGTGATATAAACAGGTTTTAGCGAATTAAGATTGAAATAAATTCTCGCGAAATGTCGTTTCTACAATGTTTTATTATTATTTGTATCCACTAGCAATCGGTCTTGCGACCTATAAGCTGGTCTTTTCGGAGATAATTAAATTGCAGGTGTTGATGTTTGACAATCTACAAATAAAACAAGAATGGTACTTAACAAAAAATACAATGAAATGGCGAGGTTTCTATAATACTCGTATTATACGACTGAATAAAATAGTGTTTACTTTTATGTACAGTTGTTATTTGCATTGCTAAGAATGATAATCATAATAAACTAAAACTTTTATAGATGTTGAGTATTGTAACTATGCATCTTTAAACTGGCATAGCATGATTTATCTACGTACGTAGATAGTAGATATATAAATAATTCTTAACTCTATGGGCGACTAGGTAACCTACGTTTAAAAAAATGTAAATTAGCATTTTAACAATAGGAATGAATAAAATTAACACACATAATATATTTGCGAGCTAACTGACTATATTCTGCAAATATTCCCAGAATTGTTTCCAGGGTTTTACTAGGGTTAAATAGGAATCAGGACGGATTGAAGTTAAAATAAAAAATAAAAAAAAATACCTGCCTATATATGTATTATTCATGTATCGTCTATATGTTTCAGTATATGTTTGTATATTTTAGTACCTGTCTCCTTACAAACTTTAATTTTTAAAGCTTATCAAAAGACATTCGACATACGGAATGTCGAATCAAGTTCTATATTACAGTTTGTGCAAGTAGGATGCAGAAGTACGATGGAGTTCCACGGAGTACTGAGGAGGTGGTGGGTCGATATAAATTTAATATCCGCGAAGGATGCTCGTAGCCGCTGGCTAGTGGTCAGGATCTCGTGTAAACATAGTCGCGTTTAGTTGAGGGCCTCGGCTGCGAGGCAAGTGATGCAACGTTCTTGGGTAGCTTTGTAGAGCGTCGTAGGGCCACACTAATTGATTAATTGCTGAGAAAAGATCACTCTTTTCTCACGGAAGGTTTGGATCAAAGAAAAATTAGTCCCCCCCTAGGGGCGGGCGTTCGTTCCTTAATGGAAGAAGGTGTGTGATAGTTAGCTAGGATGCCCAGGTCCTCCAACTTCCGAAATCTAAAAAGTCTGTTGAAAATTGTGGTCATGCCTAAACATCTACGCTACTTCCTTGGAAAGGGGATAAGAAGGGGAGAAGAAGAACCAATGGGATATTTTTTTGTTTATTAAGCAATTAGCTATGCTAGGCATAAATTAATAATTTTTTCACCCTTTTTCTAATGTATTTGACTATGGGAATAAATCCCAAAAAAATGAAATTTTGTAACTTTCTCACTTTTCTGAAATTCTTACCTACTCTACTTTTAAGCATGTACTCGTACGAACTTAAATCCATTTCAAAGAATGTATTCAGTACGATGGATTAGTTCAACAATGCGCAAAATCTACATTATACATTACACAATTTCAAAGCAGTATAGACGAAGTAGATCAACATGGATCGCAAGATTTTCTCCAAATAAGTGAAACTATAGTTTATAAATAAACGTAATTAAAAAGTTGCCATCCTATCTACATTTTAATAATGTAAATATGTGTATAGGTTTTAATTATGAACAATTACAACATCGAGATATCGGGAACATTTGCTGGGGGACCAATAACCACAATTCTGCCGATTTACGTAGCCTTCAAGATGAAAATGCGCTTCATCGCTAAAAAAAACCTCGTCTATACCATTATCTGGTCTGAAATTTCCCAACATTTGTTCACAGTCATTTTTTCGCTTGATATGGTCGTCAGGTTAAATTTTTTGAATAAATTTTATTCTTGTAAGGGTGTAACTTCAGATCCATCTTAATTTTTTTATGAACACTGGAACGATGGATGTTCAATGACGCCGCAATGTTTTCTGATTGAAAACAACAGCAGCGACGCGGTATATGTTCTCGGTCAATCTGATGGGTTTATTTCCTCGGTGATTTGTTTTGTTATTCGTTGAACCATTTAATCGGAAACTTCTACCCACAACCTAATCAAGTGAATGCTCGGTGAAACGTTTAAATGACGGATTTCAACCGATTACGACACTCTCTCCCAACTTGAGTGTACGAACAGCAGACTCTATAATAGGCCTCTCCCGCGTACGCGCAGTACGCCCCAGACCTTTGGGCTATAGTGACAAAAAAAACGAAAAACTGAGCCATCGAATATTGCCAGCATATCCTCCCTAATCCTACCACGTGCGGACTTATTGTCAGTGAGACACCTGTACATACATTATTATATTATTATTTATTAATTTAGATAAATGACAAAGCCCCTTTACAGCTGCTACAATATATATTTTATAGCTAAATTTTTTAATGTAAATCGACTGGTCTGTTCGCTCCTGTCCATTTATGTTTATAGTTAACATGAATTGTGTTTGAATTTTAAATTTATTGTAAAAGCATGACGTAACCAAGAGTTCCTAGTGTCCCGGTGGTTTTAATAAATGAGTATGAGTACACACCTGTAAATTGATGTGTTCGAATACCGCTTAAGCTTATGAAAACGCTCAGGTTAAGCGAGTTTAGTGGCTCGACGCGAAGCATGAAGCGCGCGTGCACCGTTTTCAGTCAAAAACAACGCCATGGCCACGACTGCGATAGAGTGTTACCGCGGTTTGGCCGACCGCTGCGCTCTCTAGGTGGGTGCTCGGAACAGCGATACTGTGGAGACGCAAGAATAGACGATGGGTAGAATTAATTTTGGTTGAAGGTAAGTCGGTGCTTGAACTGCCATTCCAGTATTATCAGATGAAATCACTGAATACGATGTACAATGGAAGACACATTAAGCTATACTCTGTGAAACCATGTCGCAATTTTGTTATGATTTCTTGATATTCGTATGTGTCAAGTAAGTTAAAGTGTATCTTTTACTGTCATACATACCTAGTGCCTTCTACATATCACTATCCACCCTGCAGATGCAGTTGGTACTAATTAGTAGATTACACATGGCTCGAAAAATGAAACCAACTTTCTATGCAGGATTCCTCACGATGTCCCCTTTCATGTTATAATTATGAATGCGTCCAAACTGTAGCGCTAAGGACCAAATCTTCGCTTTTGAGAAGGTGGGATGAAATGCCCTAAAGTCATTGAATTAGCATTGTAAAGTTTTCAGTGTTGTCATGACAACAAACGAAAATCTCCAAGCCAAACATGACTTTGGCTCTTATGCCTATCGTTTTATCTGTCGTGATGTGATACCGACTAGATTTTGCTCAAGATTAGGGTCACTTCAGACGGAAAAATGTTCGCGCACTTTTTTGATGTCACTGAATAATAAACTGTAATAGCATTGCCTTTGCCGCGCGAGTTGACGCTTAGTCGTGATGATCGTAATGCCAACCCCAAAGGAATTCCTTAGCGTCACCCCTGACATCTCGCGCCCAAATCAATCAATACTCTACTGCATAGCTCCGCTGTCCCTACCACGGTGGGGGCGTGGCGGGAAAAGTTGCACATTATTTACGACGGCCACGAAGCCGATGCGGCGATAAGGCGCGTCGCAGTCGCCGCGTCACGATCTGCACTATCTCCCGAGTCCCGATGCTGATACCATAATAGTACCACAATTTACTAACATACAGTGGGGCATCGCTCATTCTAATGAAGGGAACGCCGAAGCGTCTTTGACAGATCGAAAATAAACTATGACGGGAAAAGAGGCGCCCGGCGCGACACTCGGTCCCAGGAATTTGAAACGCACGCGTCCTTCGTTCAGGCGACCTACGGAAACGTACACATTGGGCGACTGCTAGGAAATTGTTCTCTTTAGACTATACCCGATACCAAGATGCCATAATAGTATGTATTAAATACAACCGCAGCGATGTTTGCTATGAGACTTTTGACCTAATATGGATCATGGGATCAGTTGAAATCAATTTCGTTTGTTTGAACTGGATTTGGTCAGGTGTTTGAAGCGAAGAAATATGATACAGAGATATGATACAAAGACAATTATTACAGTACCGTTTAGATAGTAATACCAATTCAAAGTAAGATTTAACGATTGATACAAAATATCCGATCTTGTTGTTGTTTTGTTTATAAACGACTTGTCAAAGTGGACAAAGCCTTAGAAAGTGCTATAGGTGAATCTTCTACTTGTTTGCCGAACCCATTTATATTGAAAATAAATAATTATTAAACAATGACATTAATCCCTCTCACTGACTCATCCGCAGTTGATTTTGGGTCCTGAAATGTTCTGCATAAGTATGTTGAATTGGAATTCTTTACTATTTTACCTTCCTGGAGTGATCCGAGATTAAAAATATCGCTTTATACACGATGCAAAATGAATACAACTATGATTACTTTGAAGGGGTATGCTGTTATCGTGAACATAAATAATTAGTCTATGCATCAAGTTTTTACATTCATGCGTTACTAGCAATTGACCTAAGATTTTTTTTTACAGCAAGCCCATTAAGACTTAAACATGCCTCAGTAACGAAGCTCATTCTTGTGGAAATCATTTGCAAGATAGAGCGTGTGAGTTAAGGGGAAATTATGACTTAATTCCGATATACATCATGTTATTAATTATGGCTTGTTATTAAGCTAGTGCTTCCATCGAGTAATACATAGTTTGCAGCAGCTGGAAGTGGCTTATTTTCTTTATGTAAACAACTGAGAGCAGCTTTTGGAATAACGTAAATTTTCCGCAAAATCATATCAATTATTAGTTACGTAAGTTTTAGGTAATTTTATTTGTAAAGTATTTGTACGCAGATAAAGAAAAAAGAAGGTTTATAAAGAAGTGACAATAAGAATAAAAATAACGAATTTGGTTCGTGCACTTGATTATTTTTCTAATTTGGAGAAAAACACATTAAAATCATAATAACTTCGGCACAGTATGAGGTTGTTTTTACATGGGTTTCAAATAGACGTTTTATAGTTGATAGGTAGTAGATACATAAGTGCTTATTATATTTTCTAATACGAGTAGACATACGACATACTTTGGGAACAGCGCTTTTAAACTGCTATGTATGTCAAGTGAATATTCAGTACAACAGTAGTCTTACTTAGTCAGTCAGTTGGTCTCAGAGGGTTGCGGTTTGAAGGATGGGTTAATCTTCGCATTATTTACATCTTTGGCTGTCTTCTCGTACTTACATCGGTTGCGTGTGCGGTGATTGATCGCGAGATGCGCTGACGCAGCACAGATAGCGATGAGAAATGGATTAGAAAAAGCATACCTACTTATGCGTTAAATATCTGTCGCCTTTAGAACCGGAAAAATATTTTGGTAAGTACTTATTTGCGTCCGTATTTTTCAAGTCTATTTCATTTGAGTAAGTATATCTCAAATTCTCAAACCCGTACCTTATTACCTCCGTTATGTGTTGTCAAAAAATTGTAAATTATGTTCATATATTTTAAATGCGCCACAGACATCATAGCTAACGCCTTGGATATGGATATATTTGGAAAATCTATCCCAGCTTGTCAAGTTAGACTTTTTTTTCAGTTTACAGCGGTTATATACGATTTCCCACCATTTTTTTTTAGTTTATTTGTATGGATATCATAAATATATCACGAAACCACATCAAATACCTACGTACTTACATCCAGATTACGCCATAACAATTAATAAAGCGCAATTAACCCGTTAATTCCTGACATTGCAATTACGTAGTAAGATGGCGGATGTTGATAATCCTTGCCGCAGCCTAAAATAATATTTTAAATTTAATTAAACAGAAAGTGAAATAAGATTGATACATCCGATCGCAGGCAGCCATGGGAAACCTTGGGTACTTAGCCTGTACTGTAGGTAATTTTTATAAAGTTTGATAGTTTCAATAAACTAATACAGGTACTAAATATACTCTTCCTCGTCGAATTCGGCATTCGGAATCCCTGGCTTCGTTTCAAACGAGTTTCATTCATTATTATTTGTCGTTGTAGTTGTGCATTTTATTTTTATTATTATGTATATTTACTTATTTATTGTTTACTATCTATTATATGTGTTTATTTATTATATATTATGTATATCTATGCATTCAACTATTTTAGTATACCTACATAATTATTTATGTATATCATATTACTTTTATTTTACTATTTTACGGTGTATTAAGTAATAGTAACCTATTTCATATCTTCACACTACACTGTCGCTAATCTCTTTAATGTCCAATTAACTTCAGAGGTTGTCTGGAAGAGTTCGTTTTAAGCGATAAGGCGGTCTTTGTACATATCGTGCTACTATTCTTGTAGTTTTTACTTTTCCTGTATTTGTACAATAAAGTGTTTCTATCTACCGTACTTTCATAACTTCAAGGTACCTATATCCATCGTGGGGTAGTCAACGAGAAAAAAACGTTACGTATCTCTATTTAAACGTAGGGCTTGTAAACACAAAATTATTGTTTGAATTGTAAATAATGCGTACTTACTTGTACCTACTACTGTACGTTTTGGGGATAATTAGTTTTTCTCACAAACCTACGGCAGTTAAGAACACAGAATAATAAATTAGTTTAAGAACATAGAATGTGTTTAAACTTATTATCAACCCATGTCGTCCCACTGCACTGCCGCCTCTGTTTTGTGCCACCCTTGGACCTGTGATATCATCCGCCCATATCTTACTGCTGGACGACCTACTCCTCTTTTCCTCGACCTTGGCCACCCAGTGAGGGTATAAATAAGTACAAATTATAATTTTTTATATTATAATTTGTATTTATATTTTTATCTCCTATAAATTACATTAATTAAACAACTTATTTCATTTAAGTTAATTATTGAAAAAAATATTACCATATTCTCCAAAATTATCCAACTACTATCCAACAATATAGAATAAAATTCTTACTTAAAGAAATCATTAGGTAATGAGCAAACAGAAATGTAAAGCATAGAGTTGCTCTCTAAAAATAATAGAGTAAGGCAGACAGTCAGTGACCTGCACTTTGTAAGAGGGAATCCCAGAAGCGGCCGTGCGAGACCGACCACGTGTAGTCACAAAAACTCTACTTAGTGACCGAAAGCTCTGTGAACCAAAGTGCTCATTACCGTACTTATAAAAGGCTTTTAATTTTAATACATTTAAATTAATATTTGTTATTGTAAATAATCACACATAATGAAAGTGATAAATTTTACTTACCTGAACAACACACATTTTCTGTTCGTTGAAACTACTGGATATCCGTCTTGGTATGTCGTATTATTTTTCGAGAGAGTTTACCATTAGCCAAAAAATTAAACTGCTTATTTAAATCTATTTATTGATACTTTGGTAACATGGTAGAATAGTGAGCAGTAATTTTTTGATTGGTTTTCAATTTAACAATTTTTTCTTCTTCTAAAGACTTTCGGTAAAAAGGTAGGCTGAAACGTCAACCTTAGTTCTTACTAAGGAAAAAAAGTGAAGTTAAGTAAAGTAAAAAAAAGTAAAGTAAAGTTACGATTATAAAACGAACTGATTTCTTATCAGTTCGTTTTATAATCGTAACTTTTATGAGCTGATAAAAGTAGGGGTGCCAGCTGTAGCCATTTAGGAGTCAATTTATGACGTGCAAGTTCACTATTAAAAATATGCTTTAATAGGGTCACAAGAATTTGTAAACTTTGCATAAAAATAGTCTGAATTAGAAAAGTAAATTTTGCCCATTATGTAGTGACGTAAAAAACCGGGAAGTCCCAGACGCTGCTTTGTAGATAACGGTTTTCATTATCCACAAAAAAACCGTAAAAAGTCACAACTGAAATTTGTAATGAATTAGTGAAAGTATTTACAGGTATTTACGAACAAAATACTTATACCTACGCTTGGCTTATTCAATAGATTTGCTAGGGCTGGCTAAAACTAATCGAGATCACTCCAATACAGCTACTCATTGATCCGAACTGATTCATTGACCAACAAATTATCCATAATAGAAGACAGGTGAAGTTTCTTGTAAAAAAAAAACTATTGCCAATAAATAAAAACTAAGTTTTAACTTGTTCTTATAACTTCTGTTCTGGCATTTTGAATAAGTTTCTACTGAATTAAGAGTAGTGAAAACACTTAGCATTGTTAAAAATTCAGTTCTTTAAACTAAAAATGTAGGTAACTAAAGTAAGGAATTTAATTTGTTACCTACATACGAGAAAGAAGATGAACTAAAACACCTACCTACATTCTGTTTTACAAGACTAGAAATAAATAGGTAATGGGCAACTTTTGTCCATATATTATGCCAAATCGCAGTGACATTTCCCTACGTATTTCTTATTTATTCCTTCCCTATTGCAGTAAAGAATGCTATTATTTATTATTTAATTTTTACTCTCTTTTATGACAGAATACATGTAAATATTTTAAAGAAAATCTTAAAAGATTTTCTATAGATCTAAAATGTATTAAAATATTTAATAGATTTATTATAATTTTAAACTCCGTGCGGTTTAGGTAAAAAAAGTGAACAACGACTCAATGAATTGAACTAGTTCAGTTCAGTCGTGCACTTGACCATCCTAGTGTAAGTAGTTAGCGATCGCGAGGTATGAGTCACATCTTGAGCATTTTTTGCCACTGTCAAATTTTAGTAGTAACGGTACCAGTAACTAGACGACATTTTCCTTGTTTGACATTTATTTGCTTGTAATCAATTACTACGTTCGATTTTAGCACGGTAGTAGAGCGTTGACAGATTTAATAGATTATCTGTGATTTCTGTATTTAATGTTCTAAATTCTGTACTTTCACTTAACATAATTATTTGATTATGACTAATGACTTTTAATAAATTTTTTAACAATTATTTTCCTGCTACAAAAATAATACAAAACCGCAGATTAGCGGAAATCGGACTACGGTAAAAATACGTTACATATACAATTCACATTTTCTAAGCTTTTTCGCTTAATTTGTCTATATTCATGGGTAGGTACTTTCATGAAGAAAGCATTATAACCTGCTTCAAAATACTTGTGTTGTGAAGAAAAATAAACCTTAGAGTTCATTGAATGTTTGTCGGTACGTTATGTCACTCAAACTAAGTTTACTAAGTAAGGAGGGCAATGTGGTGAGTCGGAATTATTCTGTTTGTAAAGTACCTACCTAGTATTATTACCTACCTACCTAATATTATTTATTGCAAGCTTCAAAAGAAGAATTTTATATAGATTGTACGATCAAATAATTTATTCCAGATCGATCCCAAAAATATTGCCAAATTCAACCTTCCAGATTCGTCAGAAAAATTATTTAGAATTTTGGAATTTTTTATTCGATTTTCCAACTTTTTACTATCGACAGCTGTATCTAGTCTGGGTTTTTCGATGACCGAGCTACTGACAAAGTCATCAATGCACCTGCCTCTACCTTTTCATAAGCATTCAGGGTTCGAAATGTTGTAGTACTTAATATCGTTGTTAATATTTGTTGTATCAATTACTTTTATCTGGATTCAGAGGATTCTAGGAGGTATTATTCGTCACAAATTAGGATTAGGTACTATAATACCTTTTGGAATTGAGATGATACATACGATCGTACCCTACAGTCTTGTTCTACGTTTTAGTACGATAAGGTTCTTTCCTATTCCGATTTAAGTCGCGTAATATTATGCCATTGAAAATGTGTTTTTCTTGTTTATACTTCATCCAAAGTTGGCTCGGATTTGAGAAATTAAATTGAAATGCAGGTTCTTTAAGCAACTTTAAGATTTAGTGGTGTAATATGTATAAGTATTACTCGTAAATGAATTGGAAGGAATGGGAATGATGAAGAAAATCAGAAAAACCCTTGTATTCCTCCCACAGAAATAAATCGGAGCCTACCAAGTTGGATATATTGTTTGACAGACACTAATATAATAATGATATATTAGCAAGTCGGTTCGTTAGTTAAACAGTCTTGGTCTTTATAAGCAGAAATGAAACAAAAAAAAATGTTTATTACAAGCGAATTTAACCCTGTTTTTCGATCCTTGGAATCGAGACTAGACAGAGGTGAATAGGGACGCCGGAGGCTGCGGCGCCTGAAATTCGTCCGGGGTCTCTTACGTAACTGCGGCGGGGACGATTGATCAACCCTAAATTAGTGGGTGAGGGGAGCGGGGCGCGGGGGTTACGGCAAACTAGGTTGGCCGCGGAAGCACACTAACCCCTAGAAAACTAGGGGTGCGAAACTCCACCCCCTTTTCTGGTCACGGGAGCACAGCGATTGGTCCGCTCGCTCCACCGCTTGCCCCTCGCCAGATTACAATCGGTGGGGTGCGCTCATAGAAATAGTACTATGTGCTTGTCTATGTACTATATACTATGTACATAATATATTTGGTGGCCCCCAACTTGTGACATTGAAAACGTAGTCAGTGGTAGTAATGTCTTTGAATATGACGTGCGTTACATACTCGTACATACCTATAATATGATGCTTACTTTGATATGTAATTCATATTGTGGCAATAAAATGTACTTAATTAAAATTTATTCTTTTTGTATACATAATATCAGGGAAAAGCGAAAGGGGAAAGGGAGAGCTGAAAAAAATTGAAACAAAACAAAACAAAATTTCAACTTTACAAAATGTTGACCTGAATAGAATGACTTAAATAAATTAAAAATGGTTTTTATTCTTTACATTATCTTTCTCTAAGTTTTTTATAAGTTTAATGAAACTTATTGTGAAAGAAGGTTTGATTTTGATCGTTATTTAATCGTTTGTTGGAGGTAGTATCAAAATAAGTATACCTACTTATACTATATTATACTTGACTTGATTTATTTACATCTCTAATTAGGTATAATTAGAGATGTAAATAAATCAAGTCAAGGTGTTAGGTTGTATGTATTTTTAATTTTATATTACTTTAGTTGGTAGACTCTTTAAGTTTCTTATGATACGATTTTTCGGTACAATATTTTATGAATTTTTAATTACCGTTTATATAAGTTACTTATGTTTTTTAATAATATTTTGATTTACTTCAATCTGCATTTTATACGCTATCGTATTTTACACCATCTATAGTCTTTTGTTCCTTTGTTTCCTTTAAATAGTTCTTTTATTAATACTTATGTCAATTTCTAAATGCAGTATACAACATTTAGTGAGGACAAGCGAAAATTACTACTGAATCGGAAATAATTTCTTACAAACGCTAGTAAAGAGTAACTTCATCTGGCGAACTTTAAACCACCGGGATGTATGAAGGGACATTTACATATAAGGTAAGGTAATATTATCATAAATAAATAACATACCCCTACAAACAGGCTAAGAAACCGATTTTTGAAAAATATCAAGGTTAAGATTTACAATATTATGACTAATTGTAATTCTCAAGGAATGAAAGATATTATATAGGACATCAGTTCCTATACAAAAAATTTAGTCTTTTACCTATATGTAAAATCATAACACGCGGTTTTACGAGTAAATTATCTGTCTCAGTAGTATAAGTTTTTAGAATAATTTATTCAGATAGGGGCCTATTTGTAATTTTAGCTTAGGTATTTTAGTGTTATTTAATGTAATATTTCTATATTTTTTTCTAAATCTTTTCGGGAAGTTTAATTATTTAATATTAAATTTAAAACTAGGAAATTACAATTATAAATTAAATTAAAACTAAAAACAACTAACCTAAAATCGATTATTAACAACTAACTTAGAAAAACAACTAAAACTTAAAGTTATTTTTTTTTGCCACATCTGGTAAAGCCGTTACCCGTTGGGCAAAGTATGTGCCAGCCTTCGGGTCCTTGGATGCCTCGACCAGGTGCTTCGCGATATCTTTGTAGATGGTCCCAAAAGGTCCCAAAGTTTCAACCCCAAATGGCTCAAATATGTAGCTCCCTCCGAGGCTAGCATATTTGCGCCGTTTTAGCAGAGGCAGCCGCTGAGCCGGTCTTAGATGTGGTATCTGGAAAATGTGACTGAGCAAGGGTGTCAACGCAAGTTGCGTCCCACACCAGAGCTCGTCCCATCTTCCAGGGTCATTCCGTCGGGCCTCTTGCCATCGTCAAGGCTGCAGAATTATTGCAGTTCTCTTTCACACTTGCAGTCAAATTATTTTTATTTATTATTATTTTTAACAAATTATTTTTAATTAAACAATAAAACATTCTAAATGCGTGGCGGATAACTTCTTTTATAAGATTTGGTGGTCACCCCAGAATCAATGACATTGTCTTACCATAATATCCGTGATGATGATTTTCAATGTTAAAGGAGGTTTCTTGGGCCTCACGAGTTTCCATTTTCAAAATTAGCACACCTAAACCTAATTACAGATAAACTTATAAGTTAACATTGTAGTCCAATAAGTCACGTCTTCAAGAAGTCACGTCCAAACAGAGCTTATAACATTGTTGTCCTCGCAGCTCCGCGAGCCAACTTCGCCTGAATGAAACTCCGAGACTTTCGTTTTCCATACGATGCATATTGCACATGTTCATAGCTTTGCATTTTGTTTCCCGCTTTTTCACTTGTGACGTCACCCGATTCATAAGACAGGTAATACTAGAGAAACTTTCTCGAATAATACAACTTGTGTTTATAATTATTTGTATACTCGTACGTACCTATAATGATGCTTTTTGAAGAAGTTAAGGAATATTTATATGTTCATGTAAAGAAATGAAGGATGCTAAGCTATATTTTTAAGTTTAGTTACCTTATTTTCTACCTATTATTAAAATAATAATAGCTGCTGTTCATTTTACTGAGATTTTTGGAGAGCTTCCTTGTAAAAGTTTCAACATTTTCTACGGCCTATTCAGCCTTCATCACTCCATTCCGTAAGCTCTATATCGTCACATTGTGCGCTGCACATCTCTCTGTCTATCAGAGGGACCCCTATACTATACATTTTCTACGGCCTATTCAGCCTTCATCACTCCATTCCGTAAACTCTATATCGTCACATTGTGCGGTGCACATATCTCTGTCTATCAGGGGGACCCCTATACTATACATTTTGTCACTTGGGATGATTTTGTCCGAATTCATGTAGATGTTGAGGCATCGTCCAATTTGTTTGTATGTCAGATGATAAGAATATGCTCGAATATTTATTTTTGTAAAAAAAACTGGATGCACCATACACGGTCATGCGTCGGCGCGTCGTGATCGAAGTTCACAAGGACAAGGTGAGTGTTACTGCGGCATGAAATCGATATGCATTTTTGTCATCCATCCACTAGTATAGATCTATGTTGGACATTTTAATTTCCCCTCCTTATTTTTCTCATCATAATTATTACAATTTTTTAACAATTGCTGTAGACCGAGCAGACGACCCCAACGTCGAGCATGCGTGAAACGACGGATGACTGTAAAGGAAGCATGAGAGGCATGCTGATACACAGATTTGTGTCGCTCCATTCTCTCTGCCTACCCGTAGGGATATGGCGTGATGTTATGTTTTTATGTATGTATATGCTGTAGACCATGTTTGGAAAAATAATTGACAAAAAACCCATTTTAATTTTAAGACTATTAGAATTCTGGTTCCTCAAAAACAAAACTTCTTATAACAAATCCAGTAGTAAAGGTAAGCTAGAAGAGATCTTAAATTGCATAAGCTTGTCTTTGTATACTAATAAGTAAATAAATATTTTAGTTGATATAAATAATTTTAGTTATACAATAAATCAATAATTTTAGAAGATTACAAACTAACATAAAAATGAATGTAAAGATACTTTCAATGAAATTTATTAGTAAACTTCTTTGTTACTATGGCATACAGCGAACTATTTCAAACACATATACCTTATACCTTTTGCCGTTGAAACTACAGGCTGCTGGGGTGCGGAAGCAAAAACATCTGTATCTGCGAGATTGGCCGTCGCCTTCGGGAGAGGCGTTGTGACTCTCGCTCTGGGTCATTCCTGATGCACAGGTTGGCCATAGCGACCCAGTACGGTAACGCCGCAAGCGTTATGGGCACCTTTGCATCGGGAGCGCCAAGTTTATTTGTGCGGTAAGATGACAAAGTATTCATAGATGCGTGGTTATTTTCGATAATTACGCCACAGGTACCTTATCATCTCGTTGGCTATTTTAGTGACTGACAGCGTGTTCGGAAGATAACGCAATACCTATTAAAAGTAATAGGTAAGTACAATAAAGATTGCACTAGCCGCACGTCGTAGTCATAAATATTAAGACACAATGTCAAATAAGCACTTAACTTTGTAGCCGGAAAATTTCCTTTGGTCTACTCTTCTTGTCAATCGTTCAAAGCAATAATCTATTGAGAATCAAGTGATAGAAATAATTCTTTACTGATGCAATTTGGCAGGTTGCGATTTGGCTCTTGTTAATATCATTAAGATAGACTAAACATTATGTAGACAATTAAAATTTACGGTCCATACTGCAAACGACATTGAGGAAATGTAAATTAGGTACACAATGCGAAAGAAATTAGTCAAGATAAATGTGGTATGATTCTGTGCAGAGTCAGCTTTGGTAGGTACCACCATTTTACCTATGTCTGCCGCAATACAGCAATGATTGCTTTGCTGTGTCCCGGTTTTAAGGGTAAGAGCGTCCGCGTAATTTCCGGCACATGAAGCACTCTAACCAAGTCCTCAGGGTTAGCAGCGCATCGAAAACCCTCTAACACTATATATACTATACTATATAAAATATGTGAGGTGAGATGTCTATGGGCGGTGAAGGATGACGGTAACTACTTACCATCAGATGGCCCGTTTGCTCGTCTAATCTCATTATATAATAAAAAAATCCAACAAAGTTAGGCAACTTATCGTTATTCCGTTAATCGTTAACTAACACAGTTAACGTTTTCTTAAAATTGTAACTTTTAAGTTACATTAACGGAAGTTGTTAACTTCCGTTACTATAAACTAAGTTCTTATTTGTGCAGGTCTGCTCAAATCCGGCGCGGGTGCGGGAATGGAACGCGGGTTGCGCCTTGTCTTGTCATGACATAAATTGCCGCCGCACAAACTAGCATATCTTGGGACTTTGCTGCCGATTGTTGCAACGGCAGTTCTAAAGCTAAAGGGCCTAAGACCTTGTCCAGAAGGAGCGAATTCGAGCGAAATTTATCCGTAGGTCTTGTATACTGCAATGTTTTAGTGGATGAACTTCTGGCAGGGATTAATAAAAGGTTTTGGTCCCTTCTAAACGATGAACATTACCAATTGGCTGCTGCTTTCGCTAGGTTTCGCCTAATATGGTTGGAGAAGTATGACTGTACAAAAGTCGCCATTATCAAGCAAAATATGGAGGTTGAGGTTGAGGAGGCCATGAAACGACAGGCCGATGAAATGAGTCGGATCTGGCAGAAATGATGAACACGATATTGAGGCCAATGATGAGTTTTTGTGTAATCACTCAGCAAAGAGAACACAGTGGAAGTAGCCGCTTCTCACGCAAGAAGAAAGCCAAAAACTTAGTCAAAATCTGGCTAGAGACTAATTTCAAGGACAAACAGATTACAGATGTTGCCTTTTTGGGCGAGTAAGTGCTCGTTTCTCAAGTTTAACACGACTATTCCGTCTAGCGCTGCAGTTGAGCGTTTATTTTCTATGGGAGAAGACATTTTCAGGGCTAAGAGAACATCATTCTCCGATGAAAACTTTGATATGCTTGTTTTCATGAAGGGCAACGTGCATTTTATGGACAAGCTGATTCCAGTTTAATTTTAATTTCCTTTTCATGAAAATGAGCATTTCTTTGTAAATAGATAGATTGTTCTCTTTCAGTTTGATACTAATTACTAAATAAATAAAATTTATTGATTGAATCATTTCCTTATTTTCTTACTAAGCTTGTGTTCATTTTATTTCATAAAAAATCAGCATGAGACGAGAAACGCAAATTACGTTAACGATTAGCGGTTTAACTTCCGTTAATTATTTTTAGATTATTAACTCTTTAACGAGTAACGAAGTTAACTTTTTTGCTAACGGATTAACGAGTAACAAAGTTAAATTTTGGAGTAACTGTGCCCACCTTTGAAAACCACATCTGCAATAGGTACGGTGTGGAAATGTAGACTTTAAGAATCAAAATTAATAAGTATGATGCAAGTATGTAAATCTCAAAATAGAGTAACTAAATATACTATATACTCAAATATTAAAGGCAGGAAATTTATTTTCAGTTCAAATTACTGAGGTCTAATAGTAGTTATATAACGAAAAAGAGAAAAATGGAACAGTTGGAAATCCCATCAGATTTACGTATAGGAATTCCCCATATAAATCGGACTAGCGGCAAATCCCTTGCCGTCACGCACGATTATCAAAATGTATCTAAAGAAACCCGATTATTCAGCTGCTTGGATGTTTGATGCTTAAAAAAGAAATTAGAACGGTGTAAAGTGATATCTAGAAATCATGAAGCACTAGGTAAGTGCTTACTTGACAAAGCTCTCTACGGACTCTACATCGCTAATATGTAGAGACGTTCTCTACTATACATACGAGTTTGTTCCAATTAATATTCTTTATATGATGCATCATTATTCTTTAATTCCTCAAATACCAAACTATAGTAAAAAATGATAATTATAATACACTTGAAAGAAATGAAAGGGTCGCAATTTGAATGGATTTTATTCCAAAACACGGGAGATTTTTACAAAATAGCTGCCACCAATAGGGAGGTTGGCCCTTTGTTTGCTGTTTGTGACGTACGTGATACGTATGCCTCCATACTCCAGTGCGTTTAAGAACATTTAGAGTAAACAAATTTTATTTCACACACAACGTACAGAAAGTGTTAAAGAAAAACAGAAAAGATAGTGTAATTACCATATTTAAACCTGTTATTTATATCAGTTATTATAATTATATCCTTTTTACAGTGCGACCAAGGCAGAGAAAGTTATCCTAGCACCTGATTGCGTAGTAATTTTCAGTAATCTTCTTTGTTTCCTCGTGGAAGCACATTAAACAAGCTTACAATGTGGTTTCGTATTTATTTATTCTTAATGATCATAAAACGATCTTGTGTATGGTGGAGTGGAGACATACTGACATGGGATTGTCACGAAGGGCAAAGGGCTAACCTTCCTTTTTGGTGATAGAATTTTGGAATAAATGCATTCATAGTGGCGACCCGTTTTCATTGCTTTCTAGTGTAAAAGTAACTATAATACTTGTAAAATACTTACTCTTAAAATAGCTGTTATGATTACATTTGAAGATTACATCATAGATTTGAATAAATTTAATGGTGGGTAGCTATACCTATAAATAAATGGTAAGAACAGTTATAATTAAAATAACATTTATAAAGCTTGACTTCTTTCTCTCTGTATACTGACGTAACTACTGATTGCGATCAGTTTATTTTTAAACTCGGTTTTTGATTCATTACTATTCTGCAAACTTTGGTTAAATAATATAGGCTGAAATCGTTTAAGTAGATGAATATGAGATTCTATGTGAACTTTATGGCCACTTTGTGAACCATTTAAGTATAAGGCCGAAAATACTTGAAAGGAACAGATTTTTACAGTTACATGTAAAAATCTGTTCCTTTCAACTATTTTCGGAGCACTTTTACATCTCTCTTGATTTCATTATAATGACAGATAATGCACCAGTGTCATTCAGAGTTAATAATTATGATTAGTATAGGTTCTAGGTTTTATATAGAGAGACTGGCGCAGAAAAAAAAATTAGCATCTTTTGTAGCCGGATGCCACAAAGACGTCATTATAATAGTAGAAGAAACACGTCAGGTCGGTTTTAGAAGTCATTCTAATGCGTGTGGTGGCCTATTTGAATATTAGTTGTCATCGTTTTATTTTAAAACATTCACTACAAAGCAGAATACTTGTCCGATTTGCACTTCAATCTGGATTTTGAAGGTGATGATAATATGACGGCAGAGTTTTTTTTATTGTTTTTAGGAGTCTGACCAGCAAACGGGCATCTGGTAGAAAGCGGTCAACGTTGCCTACACACATCTTCTTACTATAGAGTGTTACAGAGGATTTCGAGGAGGATGTTGATGGAATGCTTTTATGCCGGTAATTACGCTGACTGGTTCTCTTACCCTTCAAACCCAAATACAGTAATACAAGCATTGCTGCTTCGCGGCAGAAGTAAGGTGGTATCACTCCAACACAACACTATGCAACAACACACAACCTTCAAATAGAGTCAGCTTGGGTTGGCTATTTGGTTATGTAATATATGTAATATGAATAGGTACTGCTGTGTTTTGGTTTGAAGAGTAATAGACACAGCGTAATTAAATTACAAATTACACTGGGTAATTGTAAAAACAACACAAGTTGATTGTTTTTTCATAACTTTAGTATTCATGAAATATATGCCAACCTTTTCGTATAAAATTTGTATAATCTTATTCAATCTAAATCTTGCAAATATCTCTAAAACTTTTTATGTAGAGTTAAAATGGGCCTTTTGGATGATCCCAAAAAAATGGCACATTAATATATATATTTTTTGACTTGGCACTTTTTCCTTTTGCACTAAGATATCTAGTAGCAATATCAGTTGACAGATTTTGAATATCTTTATCAGTGACGAAATAATCGCCTGTTAACACTTAGCTGTTCCATCCATCCATTTTTTTGTAATTGTCTTTAGCCTAATATTCTACCCCCAAATTAAAATACTCTGTAATATGTTGCTGGTAAGTAGTGCAAAAGCATTAGATTCGTTACAGAGATTTTATGGTTTTTATAAGGTGTTCTGTGAGTTTTCCTCAATGTGTCATTGACTTTTATCACCTAATCGTGATGATAAGGCAATTTCAAAGTACGCGGTAATGAGTTACCGATTTATATTGTATGTAAAAATGGTAAAAGAATTATGTAACTTATTTACCTACTTAGTTTGCTAATGATTAGTGTTGATTTAATATTAACTTATTTACTTTGTAAGGGCTGGTTTACACTTTGTCAATTTCACATGCACTCACCACTGTACTTGACCAGGTGTAAACCAGCCCTAAAGCACAGTGGATGAAACATCAAGCTATACTCTATGGAAACTTGTAGCAATAAGTTTTTCTTATGATTTCTTGACTATGTCCAAAGAACTTTTATAATATTATCTATAGGAACACTGTGAAATTAGTCTAAACGACAAAGTAATGGCCACAAGTAGGTACATACACAGGTCTTCCTATTTTAGCCTTTTAAATGTTATTAATATTACTTACATATTATATATAAAAAATATTAAAAAAAATATTTACACCATAATTTGACCAAAGGTTGTTTAATTTCAGTTAATATGTGTTTAAATTGTATTATAATTTAATAAGTATATACTTTTCGTTCATTATAATATCTATTTATCATTAAGGGAAAACTGTACATGTGAAGTCATGACTCATACCTACATTGTTTCAGTTTATAACATATAATTGTAAGGTTTTATGTTTTAATTACATGTTTGCTCCCAAGGACACAAGATCTAGCAGTAGTCGAAACTCGATCTGTTGCCGGGAAGTCACAGTACAGATAAAACAATATTGCTTATGAACAAGGCTTAGACGATTTTAATGTCAGCCGAGGTCACGACGCGACTGGCTTGCAGAAAAAAAACCGATGTCTAAACTTGCTTTTTAAATGATACAAGTAGACATATTACAAAAAATAAAGGCCGTAACGCATTAGCACAGCGGCGGCACCGGCGATAGGATGCACTGGCTCCGGTGGAATCGGGCAGAACTTTTTTCAGAAGGTAATAATGAATCTATTTTGTAGATCGACTAAATTGTTGCTAAGTTATGTAACTTTGTTAAGAAAATCACATTCACTTACAATGTAAATGAAAATCACTTTTTAAGTAATAGATTAGTCCAAGCATGGAACCAGCTTAGATGTGTCTGCCCCTTAAGTGAACTCCTTTAAAAATAGACTAGACAACTGGTTTAAAAAGCAGTGATAAATAACCCTAATTTAAATCTTATGACATAACAATGATTCAGTGCAAATATTTAATTTAAATAAATAACAATGACTGACTGTGTAAAAACTGTGAAATCTATAAAATTAAACTTATAACTTTCCAACACTATGACATAGACGCATCAGCATACGTATCTGTTGCCTGTCTATAAATATATAATAATAATAAAATTAAAATAAATAAAACGAGACTACAAATGTAAAATTTATTATTATAAAATAATTAAATGCTATTAGCACTATGTACGTGAGACTTCACTCAGTGGAGAAACGCGCTAAGCGCCTCATAGGTGACGAATCGCTGGTGGAAGCTAGACTGCAAAGTCTGGAACATCGGCGCAAGGTTCCCTGTCTATCGGTATTTTATAGGATACATTTCGGAGAGTGCGCATCGGAATTGCACGACCTAATTCCAGCATCTCCATTCCGCCTTCGGACTAGCAGGCGCGGGGAGGGGTTCCATCCTTATGTTGTTGATATCCCATCTGCTCGTACGAAGCGATTTGCTTCTTCGTTCATTATGCGAACGGCTAAGGAATGGAACAGCCTGCCGGCGTCTGTATTTCCCGAAACCTACAACCTTGGGATCTTCAAGGCCAGAGTGAATAGGCATTTACTGGACCTACATGCTTCATCGTCGACCTCATCGTCGCTTACCATCAGGCGAGATCTAGGTCAAATGCGGGTTTAGTAGTACAAAAAAAGGCAAGGGTCATTTTCAAGCCACCAACAATTTAGACACACGAAAATAAATTACCAAAGTCAGTTTTTATTCTTCTATGAAAAACTAGGAATTAACATACTATTTATTTATGAAAAATTAGGAATTAACATACTATCTAGTAACAATCTTTCAAGAGAAGTACAATCTTGTTATTTCTTGGGTGAGGTGCAAAATTTATAACATCATTATTCAATTTTATATGTGATGTGATGAGGTTGATGATATGGCTACGGGTAAAATTTGATACCAATACCTGAAACTTTCGCGTGCGCAATCTCTTCTCATAAAATTGAAAACTATTATTACATGTAGGTGAGCATTGTAATTGTCCTGTATCCGACTGGTAAAGTCATGTAGTACCTATATACCTAAAACGACGTGTCTGCGGTTTTTTTTTTTTTCACTCGAGACATTACGTATTAAATTGCGGTTCCCGTTATGAAAAGCATTTTTATACAAAAGTGGATTACATACTAAAGATTTGAAGATTTATAATAAGTTACAATTTTAACTTACTATAAAACATGGTTGGTACTGAAAGAATCGAGTGGTAGAGCTTTATTTATTCGATCGAGTAACACGACACCTCCTCGGCATGATTAGGCATCTGTCACTACAGGAGTTCCCTTGTTACCAGTGCGAAAGCAAACCAAGACGGCTCAGAAAAACGAGCCCGTGAGCGACTTTTCTGGTAGAGCGATGCAGAAGGTTTCATCACGGTCTTGAAGAAGCGCCGACGAGTCAACCGCAATAAATGCGGAACAGCACCGACAGGGCCGAATTTTTTATTGCAAGCAGCCACACCAACAACGGTCTTACACCTGTCGCGCCTGCATTACTCCACAAAGCCGCAAGATGTTGTGGAGCACATCAAGATGAAGGCCAGCATACAGATGAGGTTTCCCCGCTGGAATCGCGGCACCACGTGCACTTAAAGAACGATCGAAAACGAAAACTGGAGGTGTTCACGAAGGAGGACTTCTGGCCGAAAGGTGTCGTATTTCGTCGCTTTCTAGGAAGGCTACGTCAGCGTCAGCGCAAAGAAGCATTAAACTATAGATTAGTTTCTATTTTAATTTTATATTATGTATGTTAGTCTGTAAAGTATGTATCTATGGGCCTTGTTGTCTGAAAATAAACGTTCATTCATTCATAATCATGTACTCGTAGGTACAGTGTCCAACACATCAGGGTATACCGTTTAGTACTTAGTCGCTTTAATTTATTAGATACATTCATAACATCTCTATGAGTCTGATGTGTCTTCCATTAGATCTTCCACTATACGAGATTATAATTATTAGCAAATAATAATGTATATTACACAAGAGAAGAGGAAATCAATATCCGAACTCAAAACGCCTTAAGATGCGCCGCAGCCCTGCACAAGGCTCTGGTGTCCAAGTTACTGAGCAGAAATACCAAGATCCGGATCTACAAAACTGTCATCAGACCGATCTTGATGTATGGATGCGAGATTTGGACACTAACCTTAAAGGAAGAAAACATACTCTTGGTGACCGAGAGGAGGATATTGAGGAAGATTCTGGGACCAGCCAAGAAGGAAGATGGAGGGTGGAGGATGAGAAAGAATAGGGAGATAGAAGAGATGGTGAACGAACCGAACATTATGGGAGAGACGAAAGCGGCTCGACTCCGATGGCTCGGACACATCACTAGGATGGGGGAGAATCGGGCAGTTAAACGAGCGTATGTGGGACGCCTTAACGGACGACGACCGGTCGGACGTCCCAGATACCGCTGGCGCGATGAAGTGGAGAAGGATCTGCGGGAGCTCCGGGCGCCTGACTGGCTCGAGACTGCGCAGGAGAGAGAGCGATGGCGCTCTTTGGTATCGGAGGCCAAGATCCACTTCGGGTCGCTGCGCCAGCGGAGTAAGTAAGTAAGTAAGTAATAATGTATATTTAAAATGTGAGGGATCGCTAAGTAAATTAGAAAATAAACAATATTTATTTTTCGAAAAGCTATTTGCAATTCTTGATACTGTACATTGATGATCTACCCACAGTACAATACAGTACAGACCTACGTGAATTGACGTACTTATCTTATAGCACAAAATGACATACCTACTTATCTTATAAATAAATTTCCAAGGTGGCCGGAATGCCATGACTGCATTTTGAAATAAATTTCCAAAGTGGCACGAATCTTTTGACTACTGTTTTTGGATTCGACTGTGCTGGTGCGATACTTGCTCCAGAGCTAGGTATACAAAGGTGCCAAGGTATTATTGATCACCCATCTACTTAAGCATAATATGACGTAGGTACCTTCAGTCGCATGCGGAGAAACGTATGTACGCAATAACTATGATTAAGAGTTTCTTAAAAACTACTAATGTGATTCCAAAATTTTGTTTCATCAACTTGTAGATTATACTTACTATATTTCAGTAAAAAAAAATTTAGAATCGGTCCCCATATTTTTACCCCCTTTTGTATATTTGTATCATATAAACAAAATTCTAATGAATGGTAGGCGAGTCACGACCCCCTAGACAATGGTACTCCTGACACAGAATAACTAATAGTACTACTTCTAGGAACTTGAGCGCTCACGACAGTGAATCTTGGAGGCTTCATAGTTGTAGAAAGTGTGGCTTACATTTGTTTACCTGAATTGATTGACTTGATGCACAAGATACAAAATGACGTAACTATACCTTATAAATAAAATCCCTGGATAGCAGGCAGTGCCGCGAGTCCCACGACTGCACTTCTTGGAAGCGGCTCTGCTGACGCGACGCTTGCTATCTGCCGCGCTACGGAAAGGTTAGCTTACCAAGTTACCACGTTTCGCCTCGCCAGGTCGCCACCCACCGACTGGGAAATTCGCACGTTCGCTCTTTATATTGAATTGTAAACGCTTCGTGCCTTATTTAAATTTAGATATTGTCTTCAGTAGGTACTGTATCTACTTAAAGGTTTATTACAGAAAGGGTTTCTGTTATTAGGAAAAACTATTTTACCCTGTAGCATATCTTTGTAATGCGTGAAAAATATCACCTGTCTATATTGGTTATTTTTCTCTAGATAAGTTCTGAAACCGTAGTGAAGAATTATCTTAAAACTAGGTAGAGGTATAACTTATTTAGCTTAGTAGGTACATACTTACAAATTAGATCCTCAGATTATAAATTATGTTACTAATAGATTTTGTAGAATACCATAAAACGAATACAACATTTTCATACACGGAAATAATGGGACCAAATAAATTATGATGAAATTAACTCTACTTTTCTGAAATATTTCATTTGATGTTCTTTTGCCATTAAAGTAAAAAATAATAAATTACCAACTCTATCATTCTGTTTATACTTTTACTTACATACTCGTACATAATTCCACGCCAAATCCCTTATACCCAGTAAGGGATTTGGCAGAAAGAATGGAGTGCCACAAATCTCTGTCTTAACAAGCCTCTCACCTCATTCGTCGTTTCACGCATGCAGAAAATCTATGAACACTCTGTCAATCTTATCTTTTAAGATCAGTCTAGGACGACCCAGACTTTTCCTACTCAGTTTAGATAGATAGAAACACTTTATTGTACACAAAAAACAGGAAAAAGTAAAAACTACAGGAATAATAACACGATATGTACAAAGGTTTAATTATACGAATAACTACTACAGCTAAACGAAAACGTTTTTAGGAGATATTCCCTAACTTTTACAGTTATTATTCAACACTCCATTCACAGATTCATGAAAAATTCCCATCTTTTTCTTTATTTGATGCCAATCAATTCTATTTCAGGTAAGAATCAAATGACTCTATCAGTTCAACTGAGATAAGAGTATACTATAATTATGGCAAAAAAAGAAAAAATATTTTGTAATTGTTTTTACTATGTTTTATTATACTAGCGTTTTTGAACGAATATTTTGGTGAAATGTATGGACTGGCATATATTTTTACTAATGTCCTACTACCTTACCTACCTTACTATCCTTAACTCCAAAAGTTAGGGTAGGTCTTGTAGCAGCCCTTAGTGTGCCGTCCAAACTGTTCACCCTTTACTTATATCATAATTCTTTTATGATCAACTGTAGTATGCAATGTCATATACGATTAAATTAATAGGTAAGATTTTAGTAGTATACTTAATATTACACAAATACCATTATTACGTGTATGTACATAATTGTACGTAGTAAGTAATAAAACACCAGCCAACTGTTAGGATACTGATGTAATATTCTCAGAATTCGGAATTTGCTTGCCTAATGTTACTTGGTTTAGCAGTAAATTGGAACATTTACACCATTGTAATGCACATGATAGGGATTTTTATAAAACACTAGCCTGTCCATTTCATATTCTTCATCGAAAGGTGTAATGATGTTTAATATATAATATTTAAAAATCTTAATATACAGGGTTACAGCTGCTTATATAGGAGGTTTTAGTATGCATAAAAGAACAATTTTGGTTCAAAGAATTGTGATTTAAAAAAAATCGACTTTACATACAAATTAATATTAGAAAGTAAAATTAAAATATATCACCAAGAACGGCGCAGTATGGAGGTATTACAGCATGCACATTAGCGTCTTACTTTTTACATTGCGTTTAATATAACATTTTAATTAAATTTAGATTTTCACAAAATTACATAAATCAATTCGACTTTGTATTTGTATTGTATTGTAAGTAAAACTAAAATATATTACAAAGAACAGTGCAATAGGTATAGAGGTATTGTACAGTAACATCTTCCTTTTTTGTACATCAATTTAAGATTTTCATAAAAATTTTTTGAAGCAGTTTCAACATTTTAATCAATTAGTATGGCCATGGTCTACACTTTTAAATGTTCAAGACTTAGCTACTTTCTCTTGTTAATCAATAAGCCTGCTAAGCACGCCGGCATATAGCATAAGTGGTTCCGTATTTTACTTGGATATTCTAATAAATACTCGTATATCACATCGTAAGTATAGGTTCTAACTAATTATTTAATGAATTTCATTATGTCACGTTAGAATATAATAAAATATTGAAAATAAAAGGTTTATAAGGTGCTGGAGTGTGGTACCCTATAGTGGAGTGGGTTCCGTACTTAAACGGTAAAAAAATCTGCCAGGCAGAAGGGATCTGCCGGAACATGGATTCTATTCTGTAACTCCAACATATTTGGACCATCACGCGAAGAACCGCCAGTTTGCTCATAGTTATCCGATTGTTGCGATTTTTATCGCAAACGATAGATGCGCTCTCGGTCTACGTTAGACATGGGTTTTTGTCAGATTCGGTTGCGCTTCCCTTTTATATCACGGCATGTTATGCGAGGCATGAGGTTACAACTGAGGAAACGTGTCAATTATTTTCAACTGTTGAAACAAGATGCTAAGTGAGACCTAGTTCTAAGTCGCGTAGTTCAACCACATCACAATGCAGTATCTAGTGTTTCGATATCTATAATAGTTCCAAAGATATAGATAATTTAATATGTCGGTATTTTTTTTGGGTATAAGTAAGGACCCAATTTGGCTAACTGTAGCGAAGCGGGGAAACAATGTTTCAGTTATTGTTAGGTATCGTTAGAACGTCGCCGCTTGGCTCAATCCAATGGTATAACTTCCATTTTGATAAGTTAAACAGTTCAAGAGTTATTGGTATGCTGTAAGTACATATTTTCGTTAGGGTGACTTGACACATGTTCACTCACGTACAAAGCGAGTGTGTAAGACATGAAATAGGTTCCATGTCAAAAGGAACCCTTATGGGTGAGACTTCATTATCCGTCTGTATGTTACGGCTGTTTTTCTCAGCAACTACTAATTATTTACTTCAAATTTGAAATTTGGCACAGTTGTAGGATTTGTTTGCCCGCATCTATCACAGGTAAAAGATGGGACCCCGATCCGAAATCTTAAAGAAGTAATTAGGGCAAGTGGGTATCATATTAATATGAAAAGACTTTATTTGCACATTACAAAGCTATATTTTATTTTATGTGTCATAGTTTTAGGCTTATGGCCAAAAATATACGATATATTATATCTCTAAAGTTTGCATGCTGATTTTTTTAATAATTCAGACTCATAGAAATCTTTACAGTTTTTGAGAAATTAAAAAGGTGTTTTATTATTATTTTTTAACGATAAAAATCGCGTCATTATTGTCTTGAGTACGGAACCCTCGGTGCGCGAGTCCGACTCGTATTTGACTGTTTTTTAAACTAACCGAGACCGTTATGCTGGTTATGGGACGACAGACTGGGAATTTCGGATGGTGTAATGCGAGAATGGTAGAGCGGAACTTCATTATTTTAGTTCCCTAATCAATCTTAAAATAAAATCAAACAGGTGGAGCCCACAATGATTTCTAGTATATATTTGTATATTTCAAATAGATGTGACATTATTTTATTCTATGTTGGATAAACTTTTAACCGAGCTAGTATAAATCAGTAAGTATAATCTAATTATATCATTTTTCTAATATTTTTAAATTAGGTACATTATTATATGTATTTTACACATACGCGTAATTGTAATTAAAAATTCTTATAGCTGTCCCAAACAAAAATAAAACTTTGTTAAAGTTTTCAAAGTTTTAGAAAGTACTTAACTAAAGTAGATTCAAAATTATTTATTTGAGGCTTTAGCGGCCGAATTACGAATCGTAACTGAACTCTACGAATACCACAGACTTGAGCGCCAAGGCGGTTGGCGGTTCCGTTGTCCGTTTTTTGGTGGTATAGGCGGGCGAGTGAAAGGCGCGGAGGCCGCTGCAGCGGTGGCGGTGCGCTTGACCGTCTCGGCCGCGCCGCCGTCGCCGAGGAGGACGCAAGGGCGCCGTGCGTCTTGCCGAAATTATTCGGGGCCCGCTGCACAATCGATTTTTCCCGCCCGATGCGGAAAATTCTTCGGGGCGGTGCGGGCTGAGCGCGACGCGAGGAGGGGGGGACGAGGGGGGCACCGGCAGCGGCAGGGGGGCAGGCGGAGTGCAGCGGGGCGGTGCAACGCGCGCCGTCCCAGCCGTCGCGGCGGGCAGACAGTAGGACGGCGACGGCACTGCGAGTCGGTGACCACGGCGCGAACAGCGCGCTCGCCGCACCGTGACATGCTCTGTGCTGCGCGGCCGCGCCGCAGCCCCGCGAGTAGCCCGCCGGTGGCGGCGCGCCGCTGCGCCTGCCGCCCGGCCCGACGCCGACGCCCGCGCCGCTAACCGTGCACACCGTGTCGCTCACTGTTACACCTGAAGCGAGTCCTTCAGCCCGTCTGTATCGACGACCGTCGTCGGATGGAACCCGGAGTGCGCCGATTCGCATCAAGGTTAGACGAATATTTGAATGTGAGTGTTGTGCGCCGCCCGCCGTCCGACCGTCGCCCCGCGCCCTAGCACCCTGCACTTCAGCACGCGCACGCACACCAACACACCGTCTGTAGGTACGTCCCAAACACGTGAAGGGAACTCTTTCTGTGACTCATATGAATTTCCGTGTTACGCATATCTTTGGATTTCTGTGCACGCTATCAGTTTCGAACGTTTTTCCTATATCTTGTATTTTGGATTTGTATGCACACAAGTATATAATTGATGGCATAAATGTGTCCGTTAGGATTTTCATAAGATTTTCACAGAAAGTTTTACCCTTTTACAAGTAATTAGGCCTATTTTTTTAGTTGTACTTACACCTACTCATTAAACTTTTGTTTTGCTTAGTAAATCATCAACAACTGCATTAAGTGCTTAAGGAATCGAACCTAGGGACGTTTAATACGTTTGAACTGCAGGCATTCCGTTACACCAGGAATTATTTAGGAGGTCTCGCCCACGGCGCTGCCGCCGCCGTCGCGCGTCTGAAAACGTCAGGGCGCCTGGAACTACGCTAGCTTGTCCGTCTACACTCTTCGCTCCATGAGACATATTATATCATTCACTTATTATGAGCTTGACGTAACATCCAGAATCCAGACAATATACTGAGAGGCAATCTTTTCATAATGACTGCATGCTTTTATTTATTTTTATATGCAACGGCATTAATTAGTACTTTCTGTTATCTCAGTAACAAATAATTGGGTAAACTAAAAAAATGTTTTATAAATAGAATGATGTTGTAGCTATGTTTTACATTTAAACTGATTCTTTTACGATTCTCTTGATTATTTCTACATGTTGCTTTAAAAAGTTACTGTTTCATTTGGATTATTTTGAATGAATGGGGTTAAAATATGATCAAAAACTTGCGATGGTGCATAGATAAAATTCGTTATTAAAATGCTGTTGTATCTATATGCATGACATGTAGACACTTTATCGAAAGCGTACATAATCTAATCGATGTCAACTTTCGGCATTGTAACGAGATTTCAGCTTGCTCTGAATAAAACTGAATCATTTTATACATTTAAAATTTTAATTAATAGTACAAAAGCTATATTTTTGAATATTTTTCTATTATACATGTATTACTATTGTAACAAAGAAGAGTAGAAAGAGAAGAAAACATCTAAAATATATGAAAAATCGAAGTCATATATAATAGAGTTGTCAAGATGGTGCATTAATACTTTTATTATCTGCGTTATGAAGATCACATAAATAATATAATAATTATAATTACATACATACTTTTTCACGATTGAAATTTAGAAGTTCCATTTTAAGAACATACGTACCTACCAGAAATATATAAATGGGTCAAAAGATAGGTACTAGGTACTTACTAAGAAAATGCAAATCTACATCTACAATACAATTTAATACAATTTTATAATTCTTAATTTTATATTACAATTGGATATTCATGAATATTGAAAATCTAACTTAGGTTTGCAGTCCTAACTTATAGTAATACCCGTGTATTGAAACAATAATAATGGCGTTTTTGTTTTCGCAATTAAAATGTACTTTCTGTATCACTAATTAGGAATTAGGCGACATACATGAGGAAGGAAACGTTACACACCAAACAAATCTATTTATACTTTCTACTTATTTAAAATCCATTCAAAACAAAATTGTAGGCTAGAACTACAACAGAACTATCTTTCAGTAGAACTGGGTTAGTAGAACTAATTTATTTTATTTATTAGGGAAATAAACAAGGATAGACTATGGATTTACAATTATGTTTTTGAATTTTAAGTCTTATTGTTATTATTATGCCGCTTATACCAACACTCATGAAACGTGGGATATCAATAGCAGGATATTAAGGAAGTTAAGTGGAGTAAGAGTAATGCCTACTTTACATTATTCCAGTAGGCATTCCAGTACCGTTATCCGCTTGCTACTTCCAGCGAAAAGAAAAACGTAACACTATTTCAATCAACTGGAATGACTTTTTTGGGATTGATGGAAGATAATGATAGACGAAGTAGCTACTATATTCGGAACATTCCAGTAGCTCCTAATGGAACGTCTACTAGAATAATAATCTAGGCATTGGGTGTGTGTTACCATCGCCAAAGGAAGCAGAACAACGGTTAATGATTCATGGCACTGATTACTAAATATACCTCGAAATTAGAATTTTTGATGGAATATCTCTAAATAGAATATACTCGTAGGTACTTTAAAATTGGAATCTCTAATCTTGACTCAATATTTATAAACGGAATATAGGTAGGTACCTACATTAAAATTGGAGTCCCTTGTCTTGACTTGACTGAATATTTTTAAATAGAATATACCTGAAAATTGGAGTCTCATTACTAAATATTTGTACAACTTATTGTATATTGTTGTCCATTTCTCCGTTCGCATGGACATTATTTTCAACTATGAGTTTTTTCTGGAATAAAATCACCTTACGTACTAATCCACCTATTTTCTAACACTGTACTAAACTTAATTCAAATCCGTTGACCTATTACTTTATTACGGTTGATGGAGTAATAAAAAATAAGAGTAGTAAATAAATAATAAATACAAAAAATACAAATAACTAAACCTTCGCATTTATAATTTCAATTTGTAACAAGTTAAAACGCAATTCGATTTCCCTATAAGTAATTTTACACATTCATGACGATTAAGGCTCAATTTACATTGTTGCGGAATGGAATGGAAGCGAATTTTCGCAACGTAATTGTACATAGCATAATGAACTTTATGTCAATTGTGTAACATACAAACTAAATACGAGCCAAAAAAGAAAAGTAGCTAGGGGAATTCTCGAGAATGCGCGAGGATTCCCCGGAAGACGCGCGACCTCTTTTTTGGCTCTTATTTAGTTTGTATGTTACACAATTGACATAAAGTTCATTATGCTATGTACAATTACGTTGCGAAAATTCGCTTTAATTCCATTCCGCGGCAATGTAAATTGAGCCTAACGCCATATAATATTTTACTGAATATTAATACCATCAGGTAAATCTTGTTGTTGTATTGTCGCCAAATAAAAAAAAATACAATTTATTTTATTATGAGGTTTATTTATGGATTTGAAAGGGTTCATACAAATATTGAAAGTTGAAAATTAATCTTAATAAAGGTTCTAAGTGTATTATTATTAATGGCGACAGTAAAACAGCATGATTGAAGTTATGGTAACAATATTCCAGTAACATATTCCTGGACAATTAAGACATGAATATGTAAATTAATTTGTATGGAAAACGAGTTGTACTTATACCTTAATATCTTACGTTAAGATAAAGGAATAAAAACATTCATTGTTACAGATATTTCAATAAAAATAATTTAAAAAGCTAATCTAAGCCTGTCTAAAAAAGCGATCGCGTTGATGTCCTTTCTATGAGCGTCTTGAGCCGAAATGTGTATCACGCATAAACATAAAGCATTATTAGTAATAAACACCATTTTGCATTAAACAAATAGTGTTCTGATAAAACTCGTGTAGAAAACTTGTATACATGTGTTTTATCAGAATATTAAGTATTTAATAAAAAGTGTTTTATTCTAATAATTTCGGCTCAAGACGCATAGAAAAGACATGTTGATGTGCCATCGCTTTTTGAGATAGCTTATGACTAGGTAAATTAATATTTATTAGAAGTCAGATTTATAACAATAACAGAAGTTAGAAGAGATTTCGACACTAATTAAAAATTCAAGAGTGAATTTTCGTTGTCGTTTAATAACTCGCATCTCTTGTCTATCGGTTCAACTCACTTTCCTCACAATGGTCTCCCTTCACTCCTAGATCTTATAATCACCTCATCTCCAGATTTCGTTGCAACTCACGGGCAATTTAAAGCTCCTGCTTTCTCAAGACATGACCTAGTTTACGTCTCGTAGATAATTCGTCCACCCAAACGTAAACACAAAGTTCTCCTACTACGGCAATCTTGGAGACGTGGACTTGCGAGCTCTTCAGGAAGACATTATAGGAGCCGATTGGGTACTGTTCTCTCTGCGCCAGATCTGGATAGTAAGATTATTGCATTCAATAAAATTATGCTAACTGTCTATGACAAACATGCGCCACTTAAACCTATAAGGTTAAAATATTATGCCGCACCATGGCTTACCCGTGAACTTAAGCAACTCATGGCGAAGAGAGATAGGGCTCGTATCAAATTAAGACACAATTCCTCTAATGAAAATCACGAGGCCTATTTTTCTCTTCTAAATCGTTGCAACCGGTTATGCAGGAATACCAGGAGGCAACATATACATGCCAACATAGCTGTACTGTCCCAGTAAACTCCCAGGAAATTTCTGAAATCACTAGGTTTAGGAAAATCTCAACCTAATAAAATAGTCGACATTGATATCAATGACTTAAAGAGACATTTTAGTACATCTCCTGTAACTTTAGACCTCTTATTAAAACAGAGAACAATTTCTATGTTGGCCAGCGCTCCCATACCGGAGATACCTTCGCTGGAATTTGTCAAGATATCTGCTGAAGAGGTATTAAAAATTCTCAAAAACATCAAGACGAAAGCTGTTGGTAACAGCGGCTTAAGTCTAGATATGTTTATTCCTATTGGAAACCTCATTGCTCCCTATCTGGCACACATACTGAATGACTGATGGGACGGTAATCGGAGGAGGAAGGATTTGGTTTTTTAGGACTGGGAATAACCTGAGCTAGTTTCCAGGATGTAGGGAATAAACCAGAAGAATGGTAATTGTTCTGCTTGGCTTAATCTATCTGCTGGTGTTCCACAAGGTGGTGAATTATCCCTGGTTCTGTTTTCCGTGTTCATAACCGGTGTCACTTCTAACCTGTCATCTTCCTATCACCTATACGCTGATGATTTGCAAATATATGCAGCGGCCCCAATTGATAAAGTTTCGGATGATCTTAATGAAATTAAAACCGATCTCGAGTCTATCGCTGATTGGGCTTATTAGGTATGGATTGTTGGTTATTGCAGCTAAATTCCAGGCTTAATATCGGTAGCCCCTTTTTCATCTCTAGAATCCAAAATATGTCATTGCCAAATATCCTTTTTAATGGACTGTCATTCCTTTTTCCTCTACGGTTAGAAATCTGGGCTTAACTTGTCAGAAGATCATGTCAGAGAACAGATCAGAATTTGTCATGGCTGCTCTGAGATTGGACGAAAACTATTTTCTTCCATGCATTCTCTGAAACGCATGCAAAACTTTCTCCCTCTGGATACCAAAATTATGCTTGCTCAGTCTCTGCTTCTTCCACTTATTGACTACGGAGACGTCGCATTTCTTGACCCTCCGAGGAGTTGATCAATAAACTCGAACGTCTTCAGAATGTATGCATCCGGTATATTTTCGGCGTCCGTAAATTCGACCACATCTCCGCGTATCGTTGGCGGCTAAACTAGCTCCCGATACGACTCCGAAGACACTCTCATATACTCTCCTTTCTCTTTAACATATATTGTTCAGTCCTTCGGCCCCGTCGTACCTCCGCGAGAGGTTCGATTTTACCGCTGACGAGAGTAGTGGACGTCTGCGCTCTGCACAAAACCTGACCCTCGGCCTTTCCACGAACACTTCCCGCACCTACACAAAACAGTCTCGGTTCATGCGGCGAGACGCTGGAACAAACTTCCCGTCGACGTGAGGAAATCGCCTTCTCTGCCTTCTTTTAAAAATACTCTCAATAAGCATTTTAGTCACGTTGCTGAGACTTTGAGCTGAATTATTATGTTATTTGTATGTAAGTATTAAATTAGTGTATATTATTATATTAGTATATGTATTCGTATATAACAAATTGTATATATCATTATAATTATTGAGTATGTATTTTATTTATCTACTATATAATTATTGTAATTTATTTATACTGATTTATTGTACTCCATACTTATACCCACCATAAAAGTAGTCTAAACTCTCCTAAATTAAAGGTTGGCTGGAAGAGATCCCTATGGGATAGGCCCGCCTTTGTACATTTAAAATGTTTCTTATTTATGTGTATTTTATATTAGTACAATAAAGAGATTAAAAACAAACAAACAAACTCAATGCATTTTGCATTAAAAATCTAACTGACAACAGCCTTGGAAGTATGTATCGCGATAATGAATTGCCTAAATAAAAATAATAATAAAGATAAAAAGATATCAGCATGTTGTATATCTGTACTGTATTGTATATCTGTATATCTATTCAGTCAGCAACATTATATAAGAGGAGATAACTGAATAAAACTTTCCGACCTACCTCACTATATCTGTAGATTGTCGAAGAAAAAATATCCTAAGGTGCAACTTTGCACCTCTGAAATATGTATGTACAACAACCTGGATAGATTGGTGTGTACTATTTACTTATAGGCAAGAGTCGTTGTATTGAAACTTCATAAAGGAACGAACGCGCGTCATCATCATCATCAGCAGCCTACTCTAGTCCACTGCTGGACATAGGCCTCTCCCAGGGCGCGCCATTGAGCCCGATCTTCGGCTCTTCTCATCCAGTCGCTGCCAGCCACCTTGCGCAGATCGTCGTTCCATCTAGCAGGGGGGCGTCCCACACTACGTTTGCCCAAACGCGGTCTCCACTCCAGAACTCGTCTACCCCAGCGGTTGTCGGTTCTGCGACAGATGTGACCGGCCCACTGACACTTCAGCTTGCTAATCTTATGAGCTATGTCGATAACTTTTGTTCTATGCCGGATCTCCTCATTTCTGATTCGATCCAGCAGAGATACTCCGAGCATAGCTCTTTCCATGGCACGCTGAGCGACTTTCAATTTGTGAACCAGTCGCACCGTCAGTGTCCACGTTTCGGCTCCGTAGGTCATTACTGGTAGGACGCACTGGTTAAAGACTCTTGTCTTTAGACATTGAACGAACGCGCGTACGCTGATACTATTTTTTAATGTGAAAACATCTTGTAAATCGTCAAATATGGAAGCCGGTTCCGGCATCGAGTGTCACAATTTTATGTCTTCTTTCAAAAGCTAAGAACTTCATCAATTTTAAAGATATGTAAGAAAGAAATAGTATGCTTGAAAACATCGATAAACAAAGCTCATTTTGGAGTCAAACGTATTTGGCAAAAATAATCAGGAAGAAGGAGGTCAAAGCCAAGATGATTTCACACATAAAGTTGGCGACACAGCGTCTCTGTGCCTCTTCAATTTTGTCTTTCAATTAATGAAATCTTGGATAAATAAGTAATAAGCGAATAAGTTTATAGATGGACGCTATAGGTATTTATGTGCTTAATATCCAAAAGCTTTCATTTTTTTTAAATCGACTCCCTTGACTTGTATGGGACTTTAAAAACAATTTTACAAATTTTTTAAGTCGATATTCGTATTTGGTTCAAGGGAATAAATAATAAGGGAAATTTTGGAGTCTGTATCTTATTCCGTTTAGGCGCTAGACTCGAGTGACAGACGGACGGACGGACGTAGTAGCAATAGAGTTCCGTTTCCCCTGCGGGGCACGGATCCCTAAAAACGATATTATATTTTTTTAACTTTCTTTGCTCAAGTTCCTCACGACTAAAATATAGATACGTGATGGATGATGATTATGAATCAATTCGCATCACATAACAACTTTAGTATACGGAACCCTCGTTGTACTAGTCTGACTCGCACTTGGCCGATTTTTTAAAAGATATTCCGTCCATTATTTAAATTCGTAAAAAGATATGATTGAAATTATATATACGAAGATACGAGTAGCTAAAAAAAATAACTTTTTAAGCTTGCATGGTTATTGTCAATACCTATAATAGTTAGAAACGGGATTCTTGTGCTGAAATATCGGGAGCTCAAAACAAACAAGCCCAAACCGTGGTAGAGTAGTTTAAAGTTAAGCTGCGGTTAAACATTAGTGATAATCACGATCGCCACGAGGCGCCACTAGCACAGTTACAAAAAAACATTCAAAAATACGACTTACGTGTACTTTTGAATGTTTTTGATTTTGTTCTAAACATAAGATAACCTAAATTTATTACTTTAAATGACAATAATTTGATAAAATTAATTATTATTTTGATTAATATTGGATGATTTTACAAGATTTTTGTTTAATAAAGTTTAAATTAGCACATAAAGCCAAATATCAACATGTAGATACGTATCTTTCCACCAAATTCCTTCAGACTCGCGCCACGCTATTTTAACAGATTTTTTAGGATTGCTATTTTGAAATGGCCATGATATCATAACAAGTTTACTATAGCTTTGAGAAATTAAATTAAATTAATCCTAATAACGAGAAACTTGTGATATCTTTAAAAATGACGGTTCGTTTTGCTTACGGAGTGTTTACGGAGTGTGCTCGCGGCTCCATCTACGCAACGCTTTGCGTTTTATGTCATATTGCACGCACAATGCTTTGCAGGTAGGGATGTACATCACCGTCTGATACGACAGTGAAGTGATAACGAATTTGTTCTTTGAAGGTTATCTGTGTTACCTACTTCAAATAATTCACGTGCAGAATTAAAATAGAAACGTATTCCGCGATAAAATGTATTAACTTCAGGAAGATACCGAGTATAATACAAAATTAAGTTTTGTTTTGAATAAAGGTTGGCATATTTTATGTTCTGTAAACTTTGAGGCTCATAATATGTTTTTATGAATTAATACTGACGAAAATACTAGATTAGTCGCAATAATTACTTTGGAATTCTTGTAATTTCTCGATTTTTTAATCCAAGCTACTTAACGGGAAATGTACAAGTATTAATTTCATCTAAAAAGATTTGATAGCTAAAGTTCATAAAGGTGTATAGTGCAACTTAATAGTTTAATAAGTCCCTTGGTGAATTTTTAAAGTCATGTCAATTCTTAGAATATATTATATATACTCGTATTCTAAGGTTACTTTATAGTAAATAAATATTTACTGGTTTATGCTAACCATTATTCTGTTTTATGATATTAAACAATACTATTATAGGATGGGAATATTAGTGTGATTATTTGTCGAGGGGAAGGGTAGCGGAGTAGAATTTTGACACGAAAGTATATAGGTACGCTTTAGTTTATCGTTGCTGAATAAAAACGCACAATTTTAATCGCTAAATGTATATAACTTGTATAAAATAGTATTTGTTCATAGCTTGACTACTTATATACTAATTACCTACTTGTAATATTTAAATTACATCACAGTATCGTGGGACAGGAAAGGTGCGAACGAAAACAAACGTGCCATGAACGATCGGCGTCCGCTAGTAATAGAAACACCCTGTATTACTCTAGCTCTATGATGCATGTTCTATTATAAGTACTTATAATATCTAGTGCACTATGTTGTTGTGATCGTAATTACATAAATCTATCTTATTATGAGAATGGTTTTGAGTGTACAGTGGATTACATATCAGGCTTTAACTTAGTTGACACATCCATACGGATGTCAAGGAATCATAATAAAAACTTATTGCGACAGGGTTCCACTTCACAGAGTACAGCTTGATGTACTATCACTATTATACATGTCTATACATCCGTACACTTTGTGGTCGCACTTTATATATTTTATGACTAATTTAACACAACAACTTTTATTCTATGACGTTCTGAAATGCTTTATAAATTATAATAAATACAATCGTATAAAATACGACTAATACAAGCGGGGAAATACATACCTATAGTGAAATAAAAAATATTTTTCACGAACTACTCTTTGGAGGTTCCACTTTGTAGACGCAATTCTTGTATTTTCATGAAATAACAAGTAAATATTTCATAAAAATACAGATATGATAAATACAGGCTTTATTACAATACGCTTATTATTTTTATTTGTCTAAAATTGAGCGCCTATAACCAAAGTGTATTCATTCATTCAAATATATCTTATAACTTAGGTATTTGTACGTACAACGAATGAAAAAAGTAGAATACTAGATGAATACCTAATATAATTCGAGATTCATATTGACATTTGCAATTTTAGAATATAACTGAATCTCTACTGCACATAGAAAATAAAAATACATGAACACTTTGTACAATTAGCATAATTATTACTAATTAGCATTTGGCACATTTTTTGCGTCTACGAATGCGCAGACGACGTTCGTGTCGTCGTTCTCTTCGCGTCCTCTAGTCGCGTCGCTACGCGATAAAGCGAAATTCATCTGTGTAAATTCTTACTCACCTCGATATTCGTACACTACACATATTTTGGACATGGCAACTAATTCTACTATCGAAAAACTGCTGCTACTGAGCCGCTACCCGTCACTGACGTTCGACACGCACTCATGCGCAATGATAATAGGGTTGTCAGATTTTTTTGTTCGCAAATGTACGCACTTTATGACCACTGAGGTCGAAGTATAGGGATTTTGGGATGTTATCCTAACTTCACAATAGGTTTGATCACCGATTAGCTAAGTCATTTTGTTTATTTAAAAAAAACAGAAGAAGTTGCATTTTGCCAAAATCCTTTAAACCTTGTCTTAGATGTAAATCTGCCAGTTCGTGTGGAATTATATATCTTTTTTTAAAACTGGAATTAGGTTATAATATATTATAGATAGATAAATACTTTGTTGCACACAAGGAATTTACATAGGAAAAGAAACATAAAATAAGTGTACAGAGACGACCTTATCACTCAGAGCGATCTCTTCCAGGCAATATAATGCTACACAACTATAAAGATAGGTAATGATCTATAAGACGCGCCTTAAACGCGCCTAGTGATTCAGAGTGACGAATGTGACGAGGAAGGGAGGAGGGACGGTGAAAGAGTCAGAGTTGAATTTGGAGCGACATAGATGAGCCCTGAGAATATTGTCTTGCTTGGACCTAAGAGCCACGTCATGGTCAGAACCCAGGTATTCAAACGCTCTTTCAGGTAAGGAGGAGAGGTAGGGTTATATAGGACATTGTACAGTAGGGAGAGGATATGAACGTTGCGACGGAGCCTGATGGGAAGCTGAGATATGATCAAATTTTCTTACACCAAAGATAATGTGGATACACATATTTTGGAGGCGATAAGTTTATTAAGCAGCTCTTCAGTCAGATCAAGGGAGAAGGAGGGAATGCGCAAGTTCAATTTTGGTTTTAATTGGAAGTAAGTTTTTTCACCGTTTGAACGATCCCAGTGACACAAATATTTTACTACTTATACATTCTATTTGAGATTTCCAACATAAAGTGCCATCCATTTTATAATTATAAATAAATATATTATATTTGGTGATTGCTTTGATCGACACAGGTTGTCCCGCGGTGGTCCCAATTTATGCCAAAAATACGGGAAGTCTCAGGAAATACGGGACATTTGGCAACCCTAAACGATAGGCTTATATAAACGTGTGCAAACACACATGTGCTGCACACCACAGTTGCCTAGCTATAGTAGCTACCTATATTTAAAGTATACAGTCTAGACGCATGTAAACGAATTATTTACACGAAAATTATGCCCGGGCGCAGACTTTACCCTTGAATGCATGCCCCTCGCTAGATAATTCCACCGAATTGGTGCATTGACAAAAATATGATAGATAACGTAATCTGAGACTTTGGGAAAGGTGTCGTGTACTTAGCGGTTTTTGACATGATTTTGTAACGACAGTGAACGCTTTGTATTTTACGTACTTGCCTTTAAATACAATTTTACAGCGTTTTTATTTACTAGTAGCAAATCGCCAAGGCTAAATATAGAGCTAGAGGACGTTTTTTATATTGAACAGTCAAAGTCAAAGAAGAAGACTTTGGCTTTGGGTTATTTTTCCTACCCCGAAGGGGGAAACCGAGTCCTATTGCTGTCGTTCCATCGTCCATCCATCCGTCCGTCTATCATGCGGGTTTAGCGCCTAAACGGTATTCCCTATTGACCCAAATTTAATGTTATTTTTTTTATCAATGTTTACAAATAGTCCATATAGTCCGGATCCCTATAGATATAGCGAGGCCCGACTCACACTTTGCTGGTTTTTTTCTTTGGAATATTATGACAATTTTGAATTTTAGAGAATGCATTAACGCACCGTAGCGTATATGGGACTCTTCTACTGAATAGATACCTTAAACTGGTAAAGGAAGTTTTCCGTCTTCTAAATCCGACCAACTTCAACAGACTTTATTTGTTTGGTGATCTTTTTTATTTAGGGTTCTTGGTCAATGGGTAAATTAATAACCAAGGAAGAATATAATCAAAGATCGGACGATGGACATTCCAGATCTGCAGTAAGAAACCTCTATTTTAACTGAAAGCTAAGGAAGCAAAAATATAAAAGTGGATTCTAGATTTAAAAGGACCAAGTTGTTTTCGACTTCACTAACAAATGATCACCATTTTAATTGGATGTTCCAACTTAAAATTCAAAACTTGTATATTATTTAGTTTAACGTTGGAGAAATTTAACATTATTTATATTTTTTTTAATGAAAATACAATAATTCAATCAAACAGTAGAAAATTACCATCGCTACAATATTAGATAAGTATAGGTACTTAGATTGAAATTGAAAACGTTTATTTAGCGCTGTAAACACCAGAATATAGAACACAATACAGAAGTATACTAAGATAAATACATGCAGCACAAAACATCAGGTGTGGTATAGTGCCAAAAAGGGTACACCAGCTCAGCATAATGCTGAATGAAGCCACAGAGCTGATTTTCAGCTGGCCCCTCAGTGACTGCAGTGACGAAGAAAGCAACAGTGTGTGCGTGTTGTGTTGTATGAATGATAGATAGATAGAATAATGGTAGATATCGTCCAAATACTCAAACTTGATAATGTACTTACCTATATTCCATACGAAATAAAAAATCAAGGGAAGAAAAACCTGGTATTTCCCATTTTAATTCAAATAATGATGTATAGAAAAAAACGGCAAAAAGCTAATAAAAAACCTTCTTAGTCCGCCAATCACATAACAGCCGACATTACGTTATCTTAGAGAGGCTCGAATTTTTTTCTTTTTTTTGGAAAGGATGTATAGTGTGCAACTTCTTAGATGTAACAAAAAAGCCCATCATTAAAGTGACCAAGATACACCAACATATCAGGCCTTTGGTACTTTGTCGCTTTAACTCATTTGACAAAATCAATACGTGTGTGTCAAGAAATCATAACAAAAACTTAATGTGACAGGGTTCCAAAGAGTATAGCTAGATGTATCTTCCACGATACATTTGTCTAGAGGTATAATATATACACAAAACAAAATATACTAGTTAGGTACCTAGTATATATAGATATTTTGTAGTCCTAATATTAGCATGTTTATTTATCTACGCACATGAGGTCACGGATCCTATTCAAACTTCGTACAATTTAAAAAAAAGTAAGTATGGATGTTTCTAGATTCTTAACTATAAAGGCCTGTTTGGGAATGAATAAGTATCTACTTACTTTCATAAACTTATAGTTTTTAGAATTACGGCAAATTAGTAATCAAAAGCAGTCGAACTATGTACTTATTTATGCGACTAAATTGTTACTACAACTACTGACTATTTAAAGAGAGGTACGCTAGAATGCACTAAAAGGCTCAGCATATCTACCACAGAATAATAAAAAAAAACTAGGCACGACGACCTCGATGTTCGTGGTTATAATTTTTTGTACTCGGCGCGTTTTGGGAATCCCAGTCTCTATCATCCCATACATCGCTTATTGGTAGTTACATCTTACATCTAAGGCAGTATAGCGTAAGAACTCAAGATATACGTAATGGTCATGGTGGATTCTACCTTTTGTTTTTCTTATACGTTTCTCAAAGTACAAATAATATAGATCGTATAGAACTCGTCATTAAAAAAATATATGCAAATGGTTCAATATTTACTACTTTTCTCGTGCTGTCCTTCATGTTCGAAACATAACTATAGAAAGACACACTTACTTCTGTTTTATTTATTTTATAAGTTCCACTATATAAATTAGTATAAATATTTATATATTATTATTGCTGTTTTATTTAATATTATCAATAGCATATAAACATTATTCCTGTTTAATGTCTCCATAAACTAAAGGCGATATCGCCTACGCTAATACTTAGTTCAGATTTGCAATAAAAAGACATAATTCTAACGTTAGTTCTAACTTGCCTAAGTCTGGCTAGACAGGTTTGACGCGCCAGACTAAAACTAAAAAAAGGCCCAGCCGAATCGTCTGTAGACCGTAGGTAGATATTTAAGTTTTTTTGATAGATATGCATTCCACACGTTCTATACATGTGCGTAGATATGACTTATTTATAGGTTCATCGGTTTACTAGCTTTTGCCTGCAGAATCGCTCGCGTTGACTTCATTTTTTATGAGAAGGATTTTTTCTTATCCCATGGGATGAATATGTATCATATGTGCTAATCTAGACTATAATCTAACATTAATTAATCTAACATAACAAATAAACGTGATATAGTAAAAAACATTAAAACAATCCCATAATATACATTAAATTTTTTTAAAAATCCGCTGGCAATTCCTTTTTTTTCGTAAGTCAATAGGTTATTCACAAATCGAAGTAAACCCCACTCATTAATTGCTTTAATTTTTTTTTATATTCGCGACAAAATAATATAATAAGGTTTAATTAATATGTTTTGAAAGTGAGTAATATTTTTTTTTAAATATAACATATAACGTTGTGTTTTAGAATTAGGAATAATTTTGATTTAACAATATGTCCATCGCAAATAAATAATAAATTTTTTAAAGTAATTTTCTTAGCAGTAAAATTATTTACATTAAAATTACAAAAAAAAAGAAGAGTGGCAATAATAAAACAATCAATAGAAATGGTTGTAGATATATCAACAAACAAAAATAAACTTAAATGTCACTTGAAAAGCAAGTATCCAATTAGTAAATAAGAAAGTTAGATGATATTTTACAGTCTAGCATAAATTACGTGCATGCATTTTATGAACATATTAGTTATGAAACATACTTAAAAATCAGATAGACTTTCACATTTGCAGTCTAGACTTAGACAAAATTTAGGTGTCGGTACGTAATTTAAACTTAGATTGACCTATTAATGAAACATTTTATCGACATCAGTAGATTTCCTATACTTTCATCTCATGATGCTCACCAAAGAAGCAGCGGTCAAAATTTTAACGCTGCGTGCGTTGAAATTTTGATTTAAAAGGTCTTAAAAAATAAAATTAGCTGTATTCCAAGAAATCGGCTGTTGATGGCGGTAGAGCAGGTAAAATCGCCACAGAATCTTGTGATTCCATAGTATTTCTTATACCCAATTTCCATTCTGAGGCCATATACGATACGTAGAATTTTAGAATGTAGCATATCCCGACTTTTTTCAAAGCAAAACAGAAAAAGTTACTTACTGAGTTACCATATCAATGTTTGGCTATCCTGCTACTGCTATGCTGCTGTCTCTATAATCTGACACAAAAGAAACATGAAGTGATATATAACCTGACCAGAAATTAAACAACCCTCGCCAAATTGCGGAATTAAATGGTTCTATTTTTTTCTAGACTCAGACTATAAAACTACCAATGACACCTACTACCTCTTGACAGGGTTTTAAGTTCTGGGTATACCTTGAACGTCCCTAAATCTGGCAAATAAGAGCGAAATATTCTACAACCTTCTAATAGCCTGAAGTTATAGTGGATTCCACTGTAGCGCAGTTTTGTATGAACTTTTTGGCATTCGAGTCACGTAACGTACGTTCTCAAAATTTCGATATCGGGTAATAACTCGCTCTTGACTTGTGCATGCTAAAATATCTGATTAATCAATCTTGACAATCAATCTTATTGCACCAAACATCAATGAAACGCATAAATCGGGCATTTGAAGTTGTCACGAACGAATCTGTGACATTGTTTTCCGAACAATAATACTGGATTTATTGCCGTGATGTTGGACGGCGATAGGCGGCGTTTCGTGCAAAAATCCTGCGTAGGCGCACAACACATGCTTCGCCCCCGCGATTTGCGTCTACCATTGGACTTCTAATAGGTATATGGTATATATAAGAAACGTATGCTTAGAAATATTAAATTAATACTAGATAACATAACGTACCTATATAAACTCTCTCTCTCTCTCTCCCATTCGAAACTATTGATATTCATATTTCTAAAATATAGCTAATTTAACCATTTTCAAACGCTTACCTAACCAGTATATACGATAGTCGTAGGTTTAATCTGAACTTTAAATTGTAAACGTAGCGAAACGTAAGATAGTGATTCGTGGCGTACCTATCTCTCTGCCTACCATGCAAAGGGCATAGTATGAAGAAATTGAACACTCATAAACTAAAATAACAGTATTTTCAAACTACAAAGTATTTGGAAGCAATCCTGACTAAGTCAAACATTACATAAAATACCCGATACTAAGAGGGTCGGTGGCCTAGTGGCTAGGGCGCCGGACTCCCGTGCGGGAGGTCCGGATTCGGAACCATGCAATGGCCATGTACCAATGAGTTTTTCAGGTTTTTCGAAGACTAACGTACATTTACCGACTGCTCTAACGGTGAAGGAAAACATCGTGAGGAAACCTGCATGTTTGAGGAAATTAAAGTTTCTGAAGGCGTATGAAATCCACCAATCAGCATTGCACTGGGCCTGCTCGGTGGATCGTGGCCCGTACCCTCTTGTGCAAGGGGAGGCCTGTGCCCCAACAGTGGGGACTTTAATAGGCTGATGATGATGATGATGACCCGATACTAAAGACCACATAAGTTCCAAAAGAAACTCCAAACTAAGAAAAATGTGTCACTTATTCTTCTACATAATGCTCAAAAAAGTTGTTCAGTTATGCATAAAAACAATGAAGAACGATCCGAACCAAAAACTACTTGCTAAGCAACATATTTATTTTAACTATGACGTATGCGATCTATAATGTTGCAAAACCGTAGATCAGTCATTCCATAGCGCAGTTCAGTTGACATTGTGTTGCACAGTGACAGTCACAAGGACAGTGTAGATAGATGGTAGGTAGTTGCCAGTCAGGTTGCGCTGGAATATTTTTCAGTACCTGCATTAACAGTCTACGGTTCCCTACTCGACGCAGTAGTTGTGGAATAGATATTCAAACCAGTCCATTTCTGTGGTACTGGTAGAGGCGTTCCTCTAATTAAAAATTAACCTTACGAAAAAAACGCTTTCGGTAAAAATTTAAATGTAGACTAACACCCGAAAAAAAGTGGATCTAAGTGAAAATTCGTTTACACAGGTAAATTATTTTTAATCTAGGTTTATAACACTCTTTAAACGCCATCAAGATATGAATGAAGATTAAGTTACATCGAGACCCTTATATGCAGCAGCAGCGTAACGTTTGTTGATATGTTTAACAGAGTAACACGTACAGTTAGAAGCTAAAGCACACGATTTGGTGCAGCCGGATATCCATCCATCCAGTGTATTACGTAGTTACGCCAATCGGTAGGCAACTGTTCAAAGATATCGTGCGCATGTATGTATGCGGCGGCGTCTGAGTAGGTATATGCATTATTTCGCATGACCTTGATCCCCACGCAGCGCGCGCAGAATTGCGCGTGTAATCTAAAGACACATCCACATGTGTAACTCTAAAATCCTAGTGACCGAACCCGGATTCAAAGACATTTATTGCATAATCAGAAATTAAATTATTGCTTTAAAGGAAAAACCGGTTATTTATTAACCGGTGCTACGGGAGCTACGAAAAAACGTAGACTCGCCTCAAAGAGTTGTAGTACTTGTAGGTAGGGTGAATACATTTCTAATGAATCCTACAATACCTAATCTTTTATTTTATTCTTAAATTCGAGCAAGAGCGTATTCATATAAGAAAGTCTAATCGGTATCACAATATTTCATGATGTTTGATTTAAATCCGCTTATTTACCATCTGGGTAATAGTATCTTTATCTATAATTAACATAATACGTCGATAAATAAACAATGATGGAGCCAAAAATTGATATAGAAATACCATTTTTTATGTATAAAACGATTATGTTTTTTATGGTCTGAGTAATAATTTTATATATATATTATTATTTTGTTGTGTGTAAACTGACTTCTAAAACTACGTTTATTTGTAAGTAATCAGTGAATGGCAGTTTCAATCCAGCTCAGAACGTCTACTAAGCAAAACGACCAAGTAGGCAAAGATCAAAAAAGCAGTTCGCCCATATAGCAAAACGTCGGAAAAGCAAATCGTCCAAGTAGCATAATGTCAGAAACGCAAATCGTACAAGAAGCAAGTTGACCAATTAGCAGAATGTCAAACCCCTAAATCGATCTCCTGGCAGCGTCAGACTAACCGTCACACCAGGCTGTCACAGCTGTACACCAGTAGTATCGTGAATACATAATTAATGACCAATAGTGCAATAAGTATCAGTATAATTATGAATAATCAATCTTTCAAATGGTTTATGTGGAATTGTATAAATTTTCAAATACTTACCTACATATTCCGCCTGTTTTACTTTATGAAGCTAGTATGGGCACGAGACTGCGACGCAAGAGTCGCCGGAGGCTTTTTCTTTAAAAAATGCTGTAAAGATTTCCCAAAACGTCAGTAATTTTATTTAAATGCACATGTTCATGTTGATTTCAAGGACACAAATGTTTATCATTTGATAAACATTGTCATAACTGAACCTAGTAGGTGCATGCTGGTACCAGCATGTACCTACTAGGTTCAGTTATGACGATGGCACTTAAGCACACCTTTATGTAAAATGTAAATAATTTATTATCTTCTGTACGAGATTTTTTAGACGATTATTCACACGTGAGATGTTATATGAATTTAAAAGAACATCACGAATATTTTCGCAGCGATTAGGTACAAGCTGCATCTGTTAAGGGTCGTTGCATCTTAATATGATTTATAGATGAGTTACATTGATTTGACATTGATTGCAATTTGTGGTAATTCATAAGGCAAAACACTAGCAATCATATCATTGTTGCCTATAGCTTTTTCATTCGATCATATGTCCACTCCCTTAAATACGTTAGTCTGACTATTGTGTGGCGAAGGTCGAACATGGCACATACTGTTTCACATCACATGTTGCGTGAGTTATGTTTTGAGAAAATTCACTATTCTTATTAAGAACCTTTCTTTCAATATGAATGTCTGAGAACTGTTCGGAGAAAAGGCTCTTATAATTGTGTTAGCTAAATTTGTCTTGCTTTTTTCATAAAATGTCCTGCAATGTTGACGTCAGCGTTGCTAGTTGATCTCTGTTGGTTTAATAGGTCGTTATCGTTACATTGTCTACTTTATCTATGGTTGGCTCAACTAGAATATCTGTTTTCTGTGGGCTACTCTTACCTACTCTACGGCATATATCCTGAGGTCGTAATGGATTGATTTCATGACCACCAACGGCAATAAAATTTTACATCAGTTTTCTTCTTGTGCCACGAGGCATCAAGAGTTTTGATTTTGATTGGGTATTTTTATACAATCGAAATTCAGTTCGATAAATAATTGTTAGTTACATATTCAGTCGGATCCAATACTGCTTCATTTGGCTGGCTTTTGCATTGTAGCATTGGAATTAGTAAGCAAGTACCTACCCACAAAAATGATAAGCATGGTCTGATTAGGCTACAGGCAATTCCTACGGTCAAAGATTAAAATAGAACGTTCCGCGTCCGCGGCCTTTCTGCAACGAGCATGCGTGATGGGGGGGAGGGGGGAGCAGACGCCCGATGACATCACACCGTTGCAGTGCGGTGCGACCGCCAGCTCTTGCGCAATCGTACGCCCTTGATCTTGACTGCGTCGCGGGCGCACGCGTGTGCGCACTCTACCTACATCGAGGTAGTATAACCACGACTATATTTATCTTCGTGCATAGAAGTGCGAAACGGTCAGTAAAGTTAGAACATAAAATAATAGTAGTGTTTTGTAGTCATTAGCAAATCTGACGGAGTTCCGCATGTTGATCGCGCCGCTATTACCAGCTTGGATGCGTAACCATAAAGCACAACGTAACTATGTGTAACTTTTAACGAATGGTTTTATGCGTTATTTAGTTTAAATACGTCTTTAGACTCTAGATTTACCAAAAAGAGATACCTAGTACACATTTATAGATTTCTAAAATTATAAGACGCGTCATTTCATAAATTAAATCAACATTTGTACATACAACTGGGTAAAAGGCATAGGCTCTATATTTCGGTTCAGGTTTTTCGTATCAGGTGGCGTCATCATCAGGTGGCATAAAGTTAGACAAATAAAATAAACCATATTCACTAACAAAATAAAACTATCTGCGTAGAATTTCCAACAAATGTGAGCTAGGACATTGTTGGGAAAAGTTATTAGTTAATTTGCCTATTACCTCATCATCATTCAATATTAGTAGAATGTATTAGGCCCACTTTACGCCATCCTGTCGGTAGATAAGAGATAATCAATCCTTACCACTGACTTGTGCAAAAATAGGTTTTGCACTGATAACGCTCACCTACACACTTGCATAAGTAAAGTCAATGTCACAGCTAAAATGTAATAAGTTCGAGTAACATTCAAATATTTAATATCGTGGAACAGAGAAAAGAGCTGTTTTCTATTGTACCTATTCGCTTCTTTTGAAGCCGAATAGAATCTAAGATAGACGATGACATTATTAAAGTAAGAATTATTTTTGTTACTATTAAAGAATCTGAACTTACCTAAATAAAACAAGAATTGGTCGAAGTCTGGCACTGGGTTTAGCGCTGCTAGAGGTTTGTGTTAAAATTATATTAGTTTATCTACTATACAGATCATAAATGATGTATGTGAATGTAAATTGTGAATGTTATCCGGATAAGAACCCATCACTAATCAAATCACACTCGTCGACTCAAATTAGATTTTTAATTTGTCTGTTCCTATCTTATCATATAGTTGCGGAGACAAATAAAACATATACTTACCTGCAGAATTCTCACACCTATCTGAAAAAGCTACAACACGATCAGCACGAAATGGTATGCATTAACCGTTGTATCGAAAATGTGGCTAATACTTACCTACATACAATCATGCAATAGACAGATAAACCAGAACTTAGATTAACGAACCTAATTTTAAAAATAATAATCTTCGTTTGTTATTGAGGATATAAATAGGTATGGTGTCATTGATAGAGTCGGGGAAGTACTAGTTTGACTTTTTACTGGCTAAGTGATAAATCTAGTTGAAAAAATGCTGAATCTTAATGATAATTGACAAACAGGTGTTGTCTCAGTAGAACAGGGAGCAGAGGCGTTTCAATTTATCAAACTTTCCACTTACAGCAGGGTGACCGGTAACAATACCTAACTTTTATCAATCAGCGACGGCCATATCCAGAATATGGGGGACGCGGGGCAGAGTTTCTGGGTAGATTGAGTTTTCATGGTTTTGGCATGATTCTGTTGAACTTTCATTGTTCATGTTCAAGGTTTCGGAGGGTATTCGTACCGTCAAGTCTACAGCAATGTATTAAACTTTTAGAAATTCGTAAAAAAATCAGCTCTTTCTGTCCCTAAAACAAAGAGTGATCAGAGGGCCTATCCCGTAGGATTCAGTTTGACAGTTACGAAACGAAAATTTTGACAACGGGTCTCGTAAACTAAGCTCCATATACAATATCGCTACCAGTAGTCTACTGTAACAGAATTTCAGGCCGTAGGCTGGGGGCAGAGCAGAGCATACGCATTGTAAACTTACTCTAAAAATTGTACAAAAATAAACTCTTTTAAGTACCTAATGAAATGTAATCGTGTAATCTTATAGTGTTATGTATACGAGTATGTGTGCAAATAAATTTTAATTCATTCATACAATAGATGGAGGATTGGAAAAGCCAGATTTCAAATAAAATAAAAAAATGCACAGAACTATGGTAATTATATTTTTATTGCGAAGAATATGAATAACTATGAACAGAAATTAAAACAAAAGACATAATAATAAACTACAAAATAAAAATAAAAATATACATAACCATAGACATAATAAGAAATCCAAGCTTGGAATACCCAATACCTCGTTTTCCGAGAGAGATTTTCGATGTTTTCGTTTCGTAGTTGTCAAAAAAATCCTACTAGAATCCTAAAAAAATATAAATATAATCCTTGTTGACTGAAGCATTCTCAAACTCTACAAGTTTAAAATCTTTGTTATGTTATAATATAATAAAGAAGCTTAATTTATTGTATCCGACTGTTAATACTTTGTTTTTAAAATCACCTCTTTAACTTTTCAGCGGCGGGAGCTAGCTCAGACATGGGAAGTGAGCACTATTGCCTAAGGTGGAACAATCATCAGAGCAACCTGCTAGGCGTATTCAGCCAGTTGCTGCAAGACGAGAGCCTCGTAGACGTCACGCTTGCCTGCTCAGAAGGCGCTTCTATAAGGGCTCATAAGGTACGCAGATTTCACGACGCATCTTAACTTAAGAGACCTGGACTGAAGTCGTTTTCAGTCCACGCCACGCCACTGGTGTAGTTACAGAGAATATTTTTGTCATATTCCAGGTTGTACTGTCTGCGTGCTCATCCTACTTCCGTTCGCTGTTCGTGGACCACCCCTCGCGGCACCCCATCGTGATCCTCAAGGACGTCGGCCTCGAGGAGCTGCGGACCCTCATAGACTTCATGTACAAGGGCGAGGTCAACGTCCAGTACTGCCAACTGCCTGCTCTCCTTAAAATCGCCGAGAGTCTTCAGGTAAGTATCGTCGCAGGATGTGTATTTTTAACCCCCGGCCGATCGAGGGAGGGCGTGTTATAAGTTTGATACGTTGTCTGTCGGTCTGTTTGTCTGTGGCATCATAAATTAACAACGGATTGTTCGATTCGGACCCGGTTTTATTTATTTATTGCCGGAGCCGAGAAAAGAAGCCCGGAGCGTTCCCCCGCCTTCAGTTGAATGTTCTTAGCCATATTAGATGAAGTTGGATCAGTGGTTCTAAGATCTTGGAGTAAGATGGGGATCTCTGGAACGGTAACAGTTAGGTGGTTCGAGTTTGAGCTCAAATGTTTATGACTTTCCCACATCTGGAACCTTGAGGACCTGATGATGACCAGAAAAAAGTAAGGGGATCTCCGCAAAGGTACGTCGGGGGTTTCTTAAATGTTTAATTTAGAGTTATTACTCATGTTTCTCTTCCGTCTGATGTTGAATAAGTAGGTAATAAGGCCTAGGAATTCGACTCAGTACACAACTTAACGTTTTTTCTATAACCTAAGATGTCAAAGGTTACTTTATGTTTGGTTTGGGGAACAAAGTAGATAATCGCCACCTGTTATCTCATACTAATGCATTTAGCTGATGTCAAAGTCAAGTTAAAGTTGATATTCTGATTAAATAGTACCTACCTACTTATTTTTAAATGAGTATTTTTCTAGGTAAAAGGACTAGCTGAAATGACGACTCTAAGTGCAGCTGGTATAGAATCCAGAAACGTTCCGGAACCAATGGAGGAGTGTCCACCTCAAGATACAAAGGAATGCCCTAAACCCCACGAAAGATTAGACGGCAGGGAAACCCGGGATAAAGAGGAAAGACAGACGAAAGACACACGAGAAAGGGAATGCAAAGACAACCGTGATACTAGAGAACATCTACGAGATACTCGTGAATCGCGGGAGTCGCATAGGGATAGAGAAAGAGACCTACGAGACCTTAGAGAGCCTCGAGATCTCAGAGAGAGCAGAGAAACGTGGGAACATCGCGAGCTAAGAGAACCGCGCGACTTACGGGAACATAGAGAGCATCGGGACTCGAGAGAAGTTCGGGAACCCCGGGATTCACGGGAATCTCGGGATTTACGCGAAGCTCCGAGAGAAATTCCGGAAGCTTCACCCCCTAGAATATCCCCTCTTCTGTCAGTGCGGCGATTCAGGTCGGAAATCACGGCTGAAATTCTAGCACCGACGCATCCTCCTATACCAAAAGATGAGCCACCCGACGAGCCAATGCGGCCATCGTCGCCAGAGGATGACACTGTATCAATAAGATCTAATGGAGCGCAAAACGATAATAGCATTGGTAAGATCTAAACTGGATGTAACAAGAACGTCTTATAGTCCCGAAAGTTAAGTATCAGTTCAGTATCCCTGAACTACTTACAATATGGGTCCAACTTGTATGAAACAGCCAATTTCTTTTCGCGATTTCACAGTTGGCCCCTTAGTGAAAGTGGTTCTATTATTGATACTGAACTCTCGCCTTTCGGGATCGGGACTATAGGGGTTTTTTGTTACACCATGTCATTGTATATTTTGAATTTATCACAAGATTAATATCGCTAATGAACCACGTGATTCACTAGCGCTAGGTTCGGATACACATTCTTTTTCTCTAGACATCATAGGCATCGATTACGAGCTGGCCGCTTTTAGCGGTAATCGCTACATGCCCCACTCATTCGTACATAGTCTAGTATAAGAGTAAGTGAGACAGTTTCATTTAGCTTTAACGGGTTCTCTGGAATCGACGCCATAAAGATTTTTATTTACCTTGTATGTATCCGAACGTGCTAAAATCTGAATTGACATTTCATTACATTCACGAAAGAAAATGCATATTGGAATTCGAATAAACATTTCATTTCATGATAAATTGTAAAATTTATTTATAACGTTAAGAAATATAAATAAAAATGTTTTATTTTGATAAATTATACCATTCCGGCATTGTCGTCACTGATTCAATTTATTGTAGTTATGGTTTAACATTTTCAAATAAAAGTAAACCAAGGTAATCTGCTACAGATATATATTTCTTGTTATTCTCGTGAATTGTGAAAAATTACGTTATTTACTTTAATTATTTTTATGTTAATATATTGGCCATATAATATTTATGCGTTTAAAACGGTCTTTTTGTATTTTCCAGGCATAAACATGACCATAAACAGCCACGGTAGCAGCGTGTTGGGCACACGGTACTCGCCGGTGGAGCAGAGGCTGAGCGTGTTGAATGCCATAGCACACCCTGGATTGGCCCACGCCTCTCTTCCTTCAATCCCAAGCCCAAGGAATGAACCCATAGCTGGACCTTCTGGCTTGACTCCTGTTCAACAAGTGCCCCTAGTATGTATTTTTGACTAATAAAATAGGTGCCTCATAGGTATTAAGACACATTGAATTGAGCAATTTAATAGCCTGGTTCACATCACTTGTTGTAGAGCAGGCTTTCTTTGTTTTTTTTGTGTTGAAAATGACGAAGTTAAGGTCTACCTGTGAGGCAGCAGAGCCGGTGTGGACTCATCTAATGATTTCTTACAAGATGTAATTTAATATTATTTATTTACCCCCATGCTGTCGGCTCTGTTCTGTGACCATAGTATAAAGTTATATATTCTTTAGAACAAGTACGGTCTCAGCTCCACTGTTGTAGATTTTTTGATGTGGGACTGCTATAACTCAGTGTTTTTCATAGTGTAGTATATATTGTACCTCTGGGTAGATAGATAGATAGAAACACTTTATTGTACACAAAATCAGGAAAAGTAAAAACTAGGATAACTCTGGGATTATGCCAGCAGGTATCGGGGTATGTATTTAGTACACACCCAACATCTAAGTAGCTTTGTGAGGGGGGGGCACAATATCATGTTGATAATCATGAGGTTTGGAAAATAAGTTTGAAAAATCCTGCTCTAAAGTTCTGACAGAATCGAAGATTAGAAGCTCCACTGACAGTACCAGGGAACTTTTATATGACACTAACAAAAGTAATAAATTATACAAATTATTCTGCTTATGTACTAGTTTTTGTTGTTATTGGTTTCTATGTCTATGGAGGCCCTGTGAATTCCAAAATGTTATTTATTTAAAAAAATATATGTTTTCTAATTTCAGTCCCTCAAGAAAGAAGTGGATTGGGACAGGAGTAATGAAGAGAAAGCTGGAGAATCATCTTCTGACTATCGGTTACATGAATCGGTGAGTAATGAATGTCTGTGTTGTTGTACTGTAGAAGTGTAAATATTTCAAAGTAATCACAATTAATCTCAGAATTATTCACATTATGGCTTAGATTTTGGGGTGACCACTATAACTAAAGCTAATACTAAATGAAACTGCCTACCTCACTCATAATGGTAGATTGTGTAAGAGTGAGGATGATGTGACCCCCAGAATTGGTGCCTATTGTAGAGTAGACATTTTCTATAGTTCATTCCGTTAGTTCAAAAACGATCTCAAAAACAATAATTTCATCTATTGAAGTTAATACAACTGATTCTATTAACACCAGATTATTAGTAAATTTAATTGTGATTACTTTTTGTAACTATGAATGTTGCAATTTGAAAGTTAGTGCTTATATTTGAACTTTATCATTCAGCATTCATAAGTAACAGAATTTGCATGTTATTTTGGTAGATAATTATAAATTAGTCTTGCTCTCATTTGTGAGAAGGAATGTCTTGTGAAAAATAATAGATATGAAGCAGGCACTGAAACAAGTACTTTTGTTGGGTAATAAAATAATTAAAATTAAAGCAGCTACATGAAAACAAAGTTTTTGTGGCTTAAATCCTAAAAGAAATGGAAAATTACGAGTGATAAGACTGGTGCTGATGGAATAAGTGAAATTTAATTAAAATTAATTATTTTACTGGTATCAAAACTATTAGTCCATGTCATGAAGGGAATTCCTAAATTAAATATTAATAATTTAGTTTTTTACTAAATATTCAAAAACATTGATTAATTAATTTTATACTTAAATTTTGATCTGTAAAATGCTAATACTTTCCTTATAAACTTATTTTAGTGTATATTGGTGTTTGTCGTGAAAGTTGTTAGAAGTTACTCTGCATGCTTGTTTGAATGCTGCGCTATGTTGAACATTGAGTACTATGCCTTGCTGTCAAGAAGTTGACCTTCATTTTGTTGGCCATCAATTATTTATATCCATTCATTTTTGTTTATATTTTTTGGGCAGTTTTATTTAAACTTGGCCATATACATGCATACGTTATTATACGAATCGTTGATTCAGTACGCGCGCGTTGCTAAACAACAAGGCATTACGCGTAGCCGGTTCCCGAGTCACTCCTGCACATTTTTGGGCAAAAATGAGCGTCAACTTCTAACTTAGATATTGGAAATCTTAAAAAAATATACTGAGACTGCATCTCAATTTAGAAAGTAGTGGTAGAACTATTGCACACAGTTTGGTCCACATGGAACAAGAAAAAAGAAGTTGATGTTCTTTTTGTGGTTGCAGGAGTACGAAGGGTCCGGTAGGGGGCGAATTGATGAGGGGGAAAGAGGATACCCTTGCATACACTGCGGCGCGGCGTTTCCACATCAGAGCAAACTGACGAGGCATATACTGACGACACACACGTTGGACACATTAAAGTACCGGGATGCGATATTGGGGAGGCCGATGGGACTGCCTATCATTGGGCAGTTTAACGAGCCGCCTTATATGAGCATGCCTCCTGAAGAGTCTCCTATAGATTTGGACATTGGGGCAGTGGAGCCAGGAAACGTGGTGCTGTGTAAATTTTGTGGCAAGAGTTTTCCGGACGTGTCGTCGCTGATAGCACACCTGCCCGTGCACACGGGTGATAGACCATTTAAATGTGAATTTTGTGGGAAGGCGTTTAAATTAAGACATCATATGAAGGACCATTGTAGAGTACATACAGGTAAGATTAAATTAATTATAATTTATAACCATACCTAATGATATGAATTAATGTTAATTGTATTGTCAAAGTGTATAAATAACTATTTTGATCCGAACTTATAAATCTTTATATTTTGTAGGTGAACGGCCATTTCGGTGTGTGTTGTGTGGCAAGACGTTCTCTCGATCCACCATATTGAAGGCGCACGAGAAGACGCACTATCCAAAATACGCTCGGAAGTTTCTATCGCCGAGTCCCGTCGACACAGAAGAGGAGAGCCCACATCAATGAGTATGGGATGGCTATAGTGCACAATTAATATATGAAAATATATTAGCCAATAACGTACACTGTTATTGGAAATAGTCAATGTTGAGCGAGAAGTGATAGTCGAATGAACAAATGGAGGACAATATGTTGTAATTAGTTAAGAATGTGATTTAAACGCCGCAACTGTGATCTGAATGATATGAATAATATTTGATATTTCACTAATAGATAAATGAAAAACAAAAGTTGTTACTTCTTCGATTTTCTTGAGGATGAACCTTAGGTTTCATAACTGTTTGCTTATTTTACATAAAAGTTTCAACTTAGGTGCTTTATTTACGTTTTAGATTATATACTTAGAGACACATTTTATGAATGAGTCCCTTGACGGCATAGCCAAAGTTTAGCTAGAAAGTAAATCACTCTTGTAATTTTTATTTTCTGACCAGTGATTAAAATTATGTATCTTCTGGCTTAAAGCTATTTAATTTAAAATTGGAATACTTTTCTCGTTATGAGCTCTGACATTTGGTGGCCATTACAAAGTTTTAAAACATGATTAAAAATTGTAATATATCTTATTAATTTAGAGCTCACATAGTAATCTTTTAGAGACTCGCATATTTATTGTAGTTGTTCATCTCTCAAAGTTAATTTAACCAATCTAAAGATTGATAATGAGTGCTTTAAATTATTATTATTAGTGACCATACGAAAATGCACTCAATATGAAGTTAGGGATTTGAGATTTTTACTAATTTTATGTCTTTTGAACGACGCACGCTCCCCTAAATAATACAAAAGCAATATTACGACATATAATGTAAATAACATATAGTTTGATAATATCGGATTTTTAGAAAATGTATTAGAATTAAATGCTTTTTTAGCTCTGTAAATGTAACACGGGGGAGGGTTGTGGATGTGTGATCATGGGAATCAAAGCTTTAAGCAATGTTTCAGTTTTAACCGAAAGCTATGCCTCTTCCGTTCAGCACATATTTTTATATATCTCATTATGTGTAGCCGTTCTCTAATAATAAAACGGATTAAATAAATATTTATGCACAGTACCGATCCAATACATAGTCTTGTGTTCGATTACTTTGTTCACATGTTGTTAATGTATTAATTGAAAGGACGAGGCATAGTGGGAAAAAATATTTATGAATTTTCTACCTATTTCCATACTACAGACAGAATGATAATAAAAATTTTGTTTTGGATGTATCAGGTGCTTTGTTAAACATGATTGCATGCGTGAAATGACGAATGACTGTAATAGATGCGTATGTGACTTGCTCTGTGGTGCAATCATCTCCTTGCCGACCCTGCAAGGGACATAGGCATACCGTAAAGACAGACATGTAAGTACGTATGAGAGCAGCAATACCATGAAACAAAGCGTTTGAAATTGTCCTTACAATCAGTGTGTTCAACTATTAATAATAACCCAACAGAGTCAAATACAGGGATATTTTACGATTCATAAATAACATTTTTTTACATTGGCACTATTTTGTTTAAAGTATAGCCCTTATTATACCTAGCTTGTGTTTGTAAAGCTCATTCTGTGCAAAGTGCTTGTTCCACTGAATTATAATCACAGTCTGAAAATATCTAAAGCTTTGATTTGATAATGGATGATGGCTCACTTTACTATGCAATTCTCGTTAGTATTTATTAGTTATTAATTTTGATATGCTGACGGTGCTCATTTGGTTGAACGTACTATTTTATGTACACTGAAATCGATTATAGGTAGTCACATAATATAATTATTCATTATCGTTAAAGATATTTTGGTAGAAAATCTAACAAAACCTGGAAATACATATTCATGTCATAATCTTTTGTATAGCACGTTACATATCAACATAGTTATTGGGAAACTGTCGAATTAAATTACAATATTCGTATATTTTATTTGAATTAAATTGAGGTATTCTAAAGATTATACAAACCTAGGTAATATACCTATGTTATTTGGACTTTATCAAACAAAAGTATTATGGTAATAAATATGTACCTATAAGAAAATCTGTGATATATAAACATAAGAAAGCAACATCGGGGAGTTAAAAAAATCGATCTCAGATTGTGATTTGGAATTCATTTCTAGATTTTTGTCACTTATTTAAACTTTAAATTAATTAGTTATTTATAAATAATAACTTATGAGAGCAAATGTTTAGGATAAGATTCGTGTTAAAAGATACCCCAGTTAATTAGAAAATGTTATTAAAAACGGGCAATAATAATTGGCTCTCTGAAATTTATAATATTGGCTTAACGTTTTTGGTGAAAACTGATTACGTGGCGAATATTTTGCTACTTTACCATAGATCTCACTGATAAATATACCTTAAGTTTATTAGGCATCATATAGAAACTAAGATAATTGTCATAATTATAATTATAAAATCTCTTGGCTCGTGTAAAAAGTAATCAATACATAATTATGATTTTAATATGTAAATTTTTATCTAGATAATCGTACTTACTTTAGGCATATTTGGAACATAAACGCCTAACATTCCGAACTGATTCCACGTCAGCTAGATATATGCCACCGATATTGTGTAGGTCATAATCATAATTTATACTTAACTTATTTTTCGAATTTTCTCTCTTAATTATATTGAGCTATTTCGTACGACGACGACGTAAATGAGTGCCGTAGCATAGCAAAATGTTTTGTTTGAAAGTGGATTGTTGAATGTGCTGAAATATGAGTAGTGTCCTTAGGGAGCTCTTTTGATTGCACATGGTAAGATTAAATTAGGTATAGAGAGCAGAAATTGTCTACGAAGTTTGTTTTCAAGTGTTTTAATATAACGTTGTTACTGTAGACGATGAGAGTGCACGATTTGATTCACTGTAAGCCACTGTACATTCCATATGAAAAGGATGTTTAAATTTTCTTAATTTACCAATACTGATTCTTTTCTCTGTTTTAAAATGTGTAATTTGGTCTTTCTCCTTTGTAAGTAAATTTGATAGAGTAATAACTCTACTCATACTTTATGTTGATCCTCTGTTTTGTAAATTATAGCGAATTTATTATAATGTTATCAGGAATTTTGATGTCGGTCTACAATAATATGAATAAAAATGTAAATGCATTTTAGATGATAGATTGGTAGATGCGCTACTTCCTGGAGCTACAGTGTTCGAAATTATGTGAAACAATAAAACATAACAAAATGTAACCAAGAAATTAGAGGTTCAAGAATGTTGTTATTTGAAAAGCTGCACTCTTTTTATTTTGGAGTCGAACGTTACCAAACCTTAGAGCAATATTGAAACCTTAATTAATGTTCCTGTTCTTGTTTTAAGAAAGATTGAATATTTACTATTTACAGAAATAATTAATAGCAATAACTAAATGGATAAGAATAATGCGAATTAACAAATTTGTACGAGTTTTTATCGAAATAGTTTTATAATAGAACAGAACAGTTTTAAAATGATATTTTGTTTCCTAACTTTCAGAGGTAATATTTATTAATATAATTATATTTCTATATATCGAACTGTATATAGGCCGCGTGTTAGTGAGTTTTGGAAAACATGAGCAATAATATTGAACCCGCTAGTGCAGTTATTCAAATTTTAACATTTGCAATTTCTCGTCACGTCCCTGCAGAGATCACATGCTGTTAGCACAAATAAAGATATTCTATAATAATATTATATATTTCAGATTTACGAGTAAATAAATATTAATTTCTTAAGAAACCTATCCAGCATAATAACATTTAAGAAAACACTAGCACGAGATATTTCATGTGTTGAAAATAGATACAATGTAGATTCATTTTTATATTATAAATTGTGACCACAGTTTTATATTTAGAGTGCCTCTTGCCTATATAAGACTTATATAAAGGCTGCAGATCACGGAATATACATAGAATATGTAGTGAATGAACTTTAGGAAAAAAAAGTGTAATTTTATCGTGAAAATTGTAAGTTGCGTTATGATATGTGATTTGATAATTATTTCAATTTGATTTATCATTTGCAGCTATGTTTGAAGTTTTATCCTCCATAGTTAGCGCATTCCAATCTTGTGATTAAAACATAATATTCAAGGTATCGAAGAACCAGTGCAAAATTATTTCATGACCAATGTTACTAGGTATATTACTTACAGTAAAGTTTATTTTGTAGTATTAGGAAATATCGTTTTAAGTTCTGTCCACAAAATGAAAGCAAGAAAAAGGTAAACGCTGGTTATATCCTGTAAATTATATTACCATTTTTAAGTGGCATATAAAGTTATTATAGAACTTATATTGCAAGTTTTCTAAGTTCCTGTAGTTGTATTAATTATTGTATATTGGTACAATTTGTTTTAATTGTAACATGTTTATTATAAATTATTTAGATATATAAATAAACTTTCGAGATCACTGTTTATATTAGCATAATATATCCGCAACTCATGTAAATTATTGAAACTGGGATGTAGATAAAACGCGACGAGTTTAAAAGGCAGGTATTATGTTATGCTATTATAAATAATTGTATTAAGCACAAGTTCAAATAAAGTAGGTCCATTTAATTTATAGAGCTTAAATAAATCATTGCTTTTATGAGGAAGCGGTGATTGATTTTCATTGTGCTGTTTTTGAGGAAGCAGCGATTGATTTTCATTGTGCTGTTTTTGAGGAAGCAGCGATTGATTTTCATTGTGCTGTTTTTGAGGAAGCAGTGATTGATTTTCATTGTGCTGTTTTTGAGGAAGCAGTGATTGATTTTCATTGTGCTGTTTTTGAGGAAGCAGCGATTGATTTTCATTGTGCTGTTTTTGAGGAAGCAGCGATTGATTTTCATTGTGCTGTTTTTATTTAACATTCATTGTTGACATTTTAGATTAACAGAAATCTGTTTTGCCTTATCATTATTAATAGTTCATATTGTTGTAACAAAGAGCAGTACGATTTTGTTAAAAAATACTTACAGTACTTATATCAAGACGGTTGAGGTTTAAATTGGTGTAATTTTTGTCAATTGCAACAGAGTTAAGCAGAGACCCATCACTGTTGATCATTGTAACTTTGAAACAAATATAAGCATATCATAGCTGTAAAAATACAATTTTGACAAATAAAAGCTCTACAATAAATAACGAATTTTATATATTTAAGAAGGTCCTTCAATCTACGTTCTGGGTTTTAACAGGTATGTAAGAAATTAAAACCTTAGAATTGTAATAATAATTTCCTGTTACTAAAGTTCAGAATAATAAACAATTATATTCTGTTTCAGATGTGTCTCGACATGACTTGCGGTTCGCCCAGTATTCCGAGCCCCATACCCGCACGGAGCCCGACCGCGCTGCCATTGTGGTCACCGCTGTTGGCGCTGCAAGCGTGCCGCCTGCGCAGGTACCTTAGTGACGACTGCATGACTTACCAAAATCGACATCTTCTGCATTCCGAGAGGCGCCGGTGTGGCGTCTGCCTCGCCTCTTTTCCCTCTACATGGCTACTCGAGCGCCACGCGGCATTGCAACACGCCTCCCAATCCTCCTGTGAAGACAAACCCTTCGTTTGTGAGCAGTGCGGACAGAGCTACCGATACAGATCCGCCTATGTCAAACATAGAGAACAGAATCACCGAGCTAGACTCCCAGCCGATAAACTTTTCACTTGCGATGTATGCGGGATGCAGTTCCGCTATCTCAAATCCTTCAAAAAGCACCGTCTTAATCACACATTAGAAAGACTCCACACAAAGAACACAGACCAACCCGAAGCTATCGATCAAGTTTCTAGTACGAATGAAGCTCTGATAGGACAATGCGGTGAAATTGATCTTTCTATGAAAAAGAAAACTAGAACTGAAGATACCACAACTCCGCCTATTGAGGTGATCGGCGATGCCGAGCAGGACAGTACTGTCGATTCGAATGGACCTACAGATTCTATAGTGACAGTTGACGATTCTACCGATTGTAAAAATTCCGGCGCGGAAATCGAGAGACGGGACGAAAATACGCCTGAAGAAAGGAGGCGTGTTCCCGTGTCATTCGCCAGCGTAAGTTCAATTGCGGACAGTTCTGAAAACGAGTCACGAGGAGATAGTAGTAAAAATGAAAACTCAAGCTCGCATTCTGGAATCTTGAGTTTTCTAAGTAACGACGACAGACAAAGAGACAGGGAGAAAAGGTTTGCGTGTCCGTTCTGTGGGAAATGTGTAAGGTCAAAGGAGAATTTGAAGTTGCATGTTAGGAAGCATACAGGGGAGCGCCCTTTCGTGTGTCTGTTCTGTGGGAGGGCGTTCGGTGGCAAGAGTGACCTGACGCGGCACCTGCGCATACACACGGGAGAGCGGCCCTACCACTGCGAGGCGTGCGGGAAGTGCTTCGCGCGCGCCGACTACCTCTCCAAACATCTCACCACGCACGTCCACAATGCACGCTGATCGACCACCGCGCCGTCCCGTATCCAATCTCTGCATACCTCTATAGTTAATGACCGAGTCATATTATAACAATAAATCGGAATATTTTTTAAAACATTTTTAAAATTTATAACATAATACATAAGCAGGTTTAATTATACATTATACAGGACAGTTTTCTTTTTGGAGTGATTTACGTGTAGGTTTATAAATAATTTTCTAGAGTCAAAACTATGACGGAAACGGCTACCTTTGTTTGTTTCAGGCTATGATAGAGCAAGAGATTATTTCTTTGGCTATACAAATATACGAAAAAGATTTTACAGAGGACAATTTTGCCTGATGGCGATATGACCATTAAATATGGTTTTGGAAGTTATTTTGATTTCCCAATGTCCGTCCGTTAATCGGTTTGTCGAGTTTTTGACAAATCGTACCTACAGAATAACTAACTAGCTAAACTTTTTATTAAATTTTATCTGCATAATTGCGTACAACTGGTTTACTCTTTTAAATCATTTAATATACAAAAGAGTAGCAGCCATTACTTTAAAAATCTTAGACTCCTTTACACATTATTTTCTTAATCATTCATTGTCCAATATTTTCATTATAACTTACTAATGAAAATATCAGATCAATCCAATCGTGATACCTACTGATACAACCGAAAGAATTGCGTAGGTAAATAACAGTTTTACCTACATCAAATTAACAAATGTTAAATAAAAATGCTGTTGATACAAAATGCTTGTTAAAAGTTCGTTCTGCCATATTTTTATATGCTTAAATATTAATAAGATTGAAAACTCATTCCATGGAAGAAAAACATAGAAAATTGGTAGTCGTGACTAGGTAAGTAGGAGAATGCAAAAAGCTGTGATTCGTATGATTAAGACCAGTCAACAAGTTTTAGAACATCGAAAAATGTTGTATGTAACTTAATCTGAAATAATATTAATATTTAGATATAAATTAATTATAGTTTTAAGACATTTCTCTGTGCCAAAATATGTACCTCATAAAAATAAACATTGAAGTAGATAAATTAATTAACAAGGGTGGTTTGAACACAACTTGTTTTAGTTTTTTGTTATGAATTTTAAGTCATTCAATTTCAGTAAACCTAATCAGGCTGGTATGGATCTCCTGTAAGCTGATTTACTACTTAGGATTTTTTTACTTGTAGTGATGCTAAGCATACCTAATCTGAGATAAATACAAGTAATAACTTTCAAACTCGGAATTAGAACAACACCTCAGAAGGTTGATGTTCAAAGTAGAATCCTCTCCAAAAATACTAAACTACAGAAAATCAGTTTAAATGCCAAATCTGAGAAAAATATTTATTTTTCTTTATTTCAAGATTTCAGTTTACCGTGTTGTCGTTGACTATTTCAGTAGAATTTTAATAATTCAAATCAAAATCATTATCAATGAATTCTTACAACATTCTTAAATTGTTTTAGGGCTGTTTAGAATATAATAACTACTGTTAAATAGTAGTTACTTACTAAAAACTTTTTTGTGACAATCTAATTTTGTGTTCGTCGTTTTGTCATCATCGTAAACAACAAACGCCGTAACTTTGTATAATATATTAAACAATCCAGTCTGATTTTATATAGTAGAATTTAAATAATAGCAACTTTCCACACATGGGTGTCAAAGTGTCAAATCGCAATACAGTAGGTATATCGAGTAAAGCCCGATTTGGCAGATGTCAAAATGACATTTTTTTTTATTTTTTTATTTTATTTATTTAAAAATTCATTACAATACTATACAGCACTGAGCCAATTCGAAATTGTAGTCATAACGTAAATCACATGTCAAATAACATAATAGTTTATTAATACATACAGACAATAATAATACATACAGACATACCTAAATACATAATAGTTTACTTTGCTAGATGTTTGCATTTGCTGTAAAATGCTCTTATTTTATCATTTTCGTATGTTTGTATCGCAAATGAGTTTTTTGTGATATTGAACATTTTGTCGTAATTTGTACGCCACTTCAAAGTTATCTCAACCTACCCTTCTCGAAACGTCAAATCGGGCTTTACTCGATGGCCCCACTGTAGATTCTAATACTCGAAGCCCAATTCAATATAAACTGATTTAATTTTGAAATTACTAAAAGCTAACAATAACATGCAACGAAAACACATTACAGGAATTGTTAATTAAAACATCTGATTATGTAACTATATCTGTTTCGGCTACAATACGGCCTTTTTGTATGTTTTTTAATTGTTATAAATAATACCAGTTGAATATAAATGTATGATATTTAATAAATTATAGTAGTAACTCTGTCAGAGGGATATTTATAAGTAAATTTTAGGTAGTCGAAAACTTTTAGTATAAACGAGAAGCAATACTCTGATTTTTTATTTTTTACTATCGAAATACTCTAAGAGCAATACAGCGTTAATTCTAAAATTGGGCATGATAAGATCATGTATGTGCGTGCAAGTTAAATTGGGCATGATAAGATCATGTATGTGCGTGCAAGTTAAATTGGGCATGATAAGATCATGTATGTGCGTGCGAGTTAAACTTTAAAACAGTTAATCTTGAACACTACAACGTAACCTACTAGGTGAGTACCTAGTAGGTTACGTTGTAGTGTTCAAGATTAACTTTTTTAGGTAGGGTTACCTAATACAGTCCTGATTTAATGGTGAAATAAATATATTTTTTATTATATTTATGATGTTATATGAGTAGACCAGCAAGAAGATGATCACACTAGGTTTTATTAAAATACCCTCATTCTTTGGATATTTACAATTAACTTTTACAATAAATAGAAAAGGTTACCTACATAAAATATAAATGAAAGTCTTACTGCCGAATAAACGCTACCATGCAATATTTATGGCTGGTTATGTTTTTAGAACATAACCGTCGTGATGTCCAATTTTCTAATTCACGCTGTTTATACAAATATGTACCATCGAAATAATGTAATAAATAACACATTCAAACTGTGTATTATGTAGATATTGCCATTACGTCAAAATAATATAAAATATTATTCAAAATTGATGTTGACTGTTTTTTATAATTATATCAGCGGTAGTTACTTGATGTTGTGGTGTAATTTAGTGTCTTATAGGTGTAAGGTCTTCTTAAACCACTCAAAGTACCAGAGTATTTAAATACTACAATATTCCATTATTGCTGTATTTTGGGATTTGAAATATTAAAACAATGTTGTTTACAATGTGTTGTTTACAATTATTTTAATATTCCAAACTCAGACATACTATGGTGACTTTGAGTGGTTCTTTATTTTGAATTCTCGTAGATTTAAAAATTGGTGTGGTATACTTTATATCTGTTCATGTAACATACATTCATTATTATCTTTAATCTTATGTAGGTAATTTAATTTTAAAACAGATTATAAAATGTTTAATGTTCAAGCACAGCAGTGGTTTGTAAATATGCGAGTGCTAACCAGGTCAAATGTGATAAATTAGAATTTAAGTGATCTATTTTGTTCTCTTTTATTTGGAATTTAAGAAAAATGTTCACTGCATAAATTTTTTACCAGTTTGATTTGAGAGTTAATGCTAGAACATATCTTCACTAGGAGGAGTAATTGTTATTTTTAGGACACACTTTATTAATAATATTGATTTTTAACAAAACGACTGTGAGCTACATGGGCATTATTATACACTAATTATTTTATATCCCTTGTCGGAGGACTTCCAAAGTGTGAGAGAACTTTTAGACAAGTCAAATGTGAACGTATTCTAAGATCAGTTGTATTCATGGGTCATTACTGTAGTCTTTTTAAACAACCATCTTTTAAGGAAGATAAAAAGCGCATTATGGCAACCCTTTCAAAGTCACCCCTCGCGTCTATCTATTATTTAGGTAATTACATATAAGTACTCCACTCAAATTAATTATTCATGTTTATTTAGTTCAAAATAATATTACGTCCTTTTACTCGAAACTGGACATATGGAACCGGATGTTTGGAGAACTGGATGTTCGGCGAGCCGGTCGTTTGAGGAATCGGACGTACGGAGAGTGGGGTGTTCACGAAAAGTATCTCAGAACTTTTGTAATGACTTACACCTTTCAGTGACGCACAATTTTAACGGTTTTAAAACGTTCATATCTCCGTCCAATTAATGTTATGTAACACTTACTTACAGTTTCACTGACTGATAATCTGTAATAATAGCGCACATGGAAAAGAGCATGTTACAATTAATTTTGAAAGGATGATGAAGATGTCAATTACTGCCTAGATATTTCTTTTTTAAACATCAAAGAACGAACTAATTAGGTATTTTAAACGTTGGTATTTCTAATCATAGTCGTGAAACACAATTGTATGATTGTCGGATAAATACAGTATAATTTAAAGCGGTTAAAGTGAAATATGTATTTGGTATGAAATGAAGAGCATAGGTAGGTAAAAAGAAACCGAGATGGTTGCTAAAACATTATCTAAATTTTTTTGGCGAGAAGCTTTAGGTTATTTATTGAAATTAGTTGATAAAACACGGTGATTGCAATGATTGTGATATTAATTTAAGAAAAGGAAATGAAAGTATTAACGAACGATGAATGCTCGAAGTCTCTCCACAACCTAGCCAACGATGAACGAACGTTAGACTGATTTTTGGGTAGAAATAAAATAAACCAGAAGTTTCGCAGTCAGTTAATAATATTTATAAAATAGGTGTTGTTTTTCAGTTTCTTTAAAGCCAAACCACAGACTCAATAGTTTACTACATACAACAATAAGAGAGTTTATTTAATTTTTAAGTATAACTTATACAGAATTTTTTATATATCAATTTTAAATTATTTTTCAAATGTATTAATTTTTATACGTCTCCATATACAACAATGAATAAATGATAAGTGTAGTGTTATTGTAGATGGGTCTATTAACCGCGTGGTGCTACAATGTGTAATGATATGTGATAGAAACTGTTCTTCAGAGACATTTTATTTATTGAAACTTCCATAGATAATAAATATAGTTACACACTATGATGATAATATACAACAACTTCAGCAATAAATTGGTTTAGGTGAAAATTATTTTGTCCAACGCATAAAATAAAATACCTATCATAAGTTTATCGTCGTGTCTGTTATAGAAACCAAAATATTCACTGCTTTATGGTATCGTGTTTTCGTTCGATTATGATAGTTAATTATTTTCATCCCAAAAGTGTAATTTATGTATTTTGAGAGAATTTGACCAAAAGCGACGTTTAGAACGAGTTATAACAATTTGACGGTCTTCAGTTTAGTTCGTTTAATCTCCCTGGTTTCGTTTCCTTATATATAGGCACTAATAAGGCTAGGATCAAGATCAAATTAAAAGTTGCAGACATTGCTAGATAGTAAATTAACTACATTAGGTTTTGGGCTCGTCAAGATTTAACGCTAAGAAAATATTGTAACATATTATCGTAACTTGTTTTATGGCCTTATTAATTGTATGTAAATTGTGTGTATAATATTATATACCTATCAATTACAACTATCGTAGAGTCGCGGATATCCTTAAAAAGGAAATTATATTTTTATCAGCCTTTGTTTTATCTGTCTACACACTGTCTAAAAATATTTGTAAATTAATATTTAAGACGATAATATTGTCAACTTTACAGGGTTTTTGTTGAAAAAGGTTTGGTTTATAACGCCTGACATCATTTTAACCAGAAATACTAGAACATAGTACATTTCATACCTACTGTTACATAATATATTTTTTTTACTTGTATATTTCAGATAATTATTATTGTTACAGAGATGGTCCTGTTTTATATTTTTAACGTGATTAACTTTTAAAGATTGTGTATTTTAGTATTTTGGTTTGGCAGTGTACAACGCTCGCCTCCGGTCCATTTGTTTTATAAAGTATCTTGTCCATTGTCCAGACGAACTTAGGCATAGTTCCATATTTTGGATGTATATTATAACTTGATCTAAATTAAATGCTATTGTATATTATTTCATTTAATATCGATGTGCAAAATTATAGTAAATGTCTTGGATCTCTAAAAATAAAAAAAGACAAAAATACTTTACGAAATTTCTAAATGTGCAATAAATGTGTGTTGTAGTGTTACCATTAGGCGTAAAATGTTTAGCAATGAAAGTATAGTTACCGGAACTTAAAGAACAATGTAAATATTGTTCAATTTAAATATGTACGTGTTGTTTAATATTATATTGATCTCATCATTTTAAGCGAGAGGTAACTGTATTTTCGTGGCAATTATGAATATTTGGCACTTTAAAAAAGCACATTTTCCTATTATAATTAATACAATGGTTTGAAAACGTGTTGAAAATGGATTTGTTGGTAATTAATTTCGTAATGAAATATATTTGTTTCATTAATCGAAAATCTTTTATTTATCCATTACACCTACGTACCTATAGTACTCTGTGCCACTACTAATGAATATACAGTGCGTCAGTGGAAAGGAAAAAATGCTAAAGTGCTAAAATGGAGGTTTTGGGTAATGAGATTTAAAGTATTAAGATAAAAAAAAATATTTACCAAAACCTTTAGTATTTTTTCCTTTGCACTGACGAGTGTAGGTACTGTAAGTATACTGTTGCCTATTGCCGTTCTCAAAACAACATCATGAGAAGGCATGCTAAATAGAGACAATGCTATCGCGTTGGAATAGCGCTATCCTAGTTAGCGAGCTATCTCATCGTTTTGAGAACGTCACATCCGTCGACGTTCAACAGTAAATGTTTTGATAAAATTCACTATAGTCTACCGATTAGTATCGAATGAGTCATAGGGAGTACCTACACAGAGGACTAGGAGGACTTCCGACTTACTTAGAGAATCTGTATTTTATTTACGTTTTTATAAAAGTTCGACGTGCCTCCTATGTGAAAAAGCCTATAGGTACGACAGCCGACCTTACGCCTATCGAGGTACTGGCGACAAAAGTAATAAAAGAGAAATGTATGTATTTCCCATAAGCAATCTGAAACTAAGGCTCGATTTATTGCCCACTTAGATCCAACAATGGATCCAACCACGCGGTCCAAGTGGACATAGGTAGCGAAAATACACAGGTTCTTATATGTAGTATAACTTGATTTATTTTGACAAAGCGCGTCGCGCCGCGGACTGTTGGGCGTTTTCTTCAAAGAAATTTTATTTATGACGTTTGTGGTCTTATCCAAGGGTCCAGGGTTCAAGCCCCCGTTCGGGCGCCATATTGTAGTAAATTTAAATAATTTACTAAGGAATCGAAGCCTGTCAGTACAATTTATAGTAGGTAATCTAGATTTACTTGGATAACCGAAAATCGAAAAAAATCATTCTAAATACTGTTTCCAAGTCGAAAGTACTAGGCGTCCATAAAAGGAAAGAAGTGGCGTTATACAGTAGGAGCTGGAGCTGCTCGTGCTGGTGGTGCAGGTGCACGTGTCGGGGCAACGCGGGGAGAGGGCGAAGACACGCGACCGGTGCACGGAATCGAATGAAATCTCTTTAGTTCACACTACACGAATGATTTATGAAAGGGGTGTTCGTCATGTTGAAAAACAGCGTAATTTTCATTCCTATTATTAACTGGAACGTTAGATTTTTGAACGATTTAAAGTGAAAGTAGCAGACTGCTACAAAATCGAGCCTAAGTAAATAAACTGCAAGTCGGCTCGTTATAATAAAATATATTTGGCTGGGTATCGTAAGTATCTAATACCGTAAGTACTTACATAACAAAATAAAAAAAAGAAAATTAAAGGTTTCAGTGTTTCGTTCAATCCCATAGGAGTGTTCACATCAAAACATAAAATATTTCTCAAGCATCAAATTGACATTAATATTTGAAGTACCTACTCTTTATAATTACTATATTTATAATATTAAACGGTGATTGCTTGTATGTGGGTATCTGTGTTGTTTATACATAAATATTTATTATATGTATAAGTTCCTCAAATGTTCCCCTGTTCAATATTGTTTCGTCCCGTCCATATGTAGGTACCTATGTGCTGATTTATGTTTGTTGTATCTTTATAAAAAGTGCAAAATTCTAAATTACGATAAACCAAGTCATAACCGGTCACTTTCACGATGTGTCTCCCTTACAACGTGAATTGGCGCAATTATTGTGCCTTAAAACATAATACCAAAGGCCATTAATAAAAATAAAAAAATAGTTGCAAATTCCAAATTCCAATTAACATATTCATGGAGTTTCTCCCGCGCTTTTGTGGCGTCCACACCAGCTTTTTTTCGTTGTCTTGCAAATTGTTTTACAGTAGTGCTTTTCAAGTAAGAATGGTGTTTCTTGCTCGAAGAACTTCGACAAAATGAGATTAATGTGTGGGACAGTGAAGTAAAGTCAAATAAGACGCTGCAGCCCGATCCGTACTTGGCTGGATTTTGAAGAGCCATACTGCGTCCGGGACGCCTTCTTCTTAATGAAGACTTGAAAGAGTTGTTTACATCAGACATGGCTGTATGGGCTCAGTTCCCTTTGCCTTAAAAAAACAAACAACAATAACATATTCATTATAAATTATGTTATCTACTTATGACTGTCTCAATACTAACTAATATAGGTATTTTTATTTCGAAGGCACCTAGCTGTAGAGGTCTATTGTTGTTTTCCGTGACTGTGATATCGATGTGCAAAAGCAAAGCGCATTATAATTTTCATTCCTATTTACCTACGTGTTTCCTGTCAGCTCGTCTGCCTGGCACGTGATACTGGATTTGCTCCCATGCATACTAATCCGGGTCTACTGTGGAGCACCAGTGGAATAAGTTCCTGTGTTAGATTAAAACCTACGCTAGTACGTATAGTAGCCACAGGAAAAAAAATTGTAAACGATATGAGTAGCAAATTATTTATACATGAATTGTAAACTAGAAAAGCGGTACGCGGGGTCATTTCCGCTGCCATCTACAGTCGTTAAAAATATAGTATAAAATACAAGGCCAAAAATTAAAAAAAAATATGCTTGCCCACCTCCAGAAACACATTGTAGGTAGGAGTTTCTCTCGCGCTTTTGTGGCATTCACGTCAGCTTTGTTTCGTTTTGTCTTTCAAATTGTTTTACAGTAGTGCTTTTCTAATAAGAATGGTGTTTCTTGCTCGAAGAACTTCGACAAGATGTGAATAATGTGTGGGATAGGAAGTAAAGTGAAATATGACGCTGCAGCCCGATCCGTAATTGGTTGGATTTTGTAGAGCCGGGACGCCTTCTTCTTTGGTTCGGATGGTGCAGAAGCGTGGAAGATTCTCCCAGATAGCATTGAATGTGTCACACCAGCATTTTAATGAAGTCTTGAAATAGTTGTTTACATTAGACATGGCTGTATGGGCTCAGTTCCATTTGCCTTAAAAAAACATTGTTGGTACTTTATATACCTATAAAAGGATGTTTAAAGGAGTTATGTAATAGACGTATGAGGGGCAGCTTGCCTCTGCAAAAATCACCTCCTCCTTACATCAGATCCGTCTCTGCGCAGAGAGTAATGCTGAATACCTATGCGACATCAGATCCATCTATATCTACGGCGAAGAGAGAGACCTGAATACCAATGCGATTTAAGTACTAAGTAAGTAAATAGTAGGTATGTAAGTACATAACGGCAAATTGCATAAAGCGTCCTTTATGCAATTTGCCGTTATTTTGCCGAATTCCGACAGCTTTATGTATACAAACATCTCATTCTTTGACGTAAAAAGTACAATGGAAGACACATCAAGCTATAGGTACTCAAGTAATTCCTTGACGTAGGTATGTGTCAATGAAGGTTGAATGATAATGAAGGTTGAATTCTCAGGATGCTTTATGCAACGGCAGGGATTTTAGAAGCACAAAGCAGGTGGCGCTTGTGTTGTTGGAGGTCTGTCAAATTATTGGGTAATGTTTGTTTGTTCAAAATTTGTGGGTCTATGGGCTTATAATTGTTAAATCAGACTAACTTACGTTAACTGAAACCACATGGCTTCTTCTAAGTTAATAAGAATAATTATTGGAGAATGGAGTTCGAAGTAAACTCAAAAGTGAACTTTATCATTATCACAGTCATCATCACGCACGTATACGTACATACAATTCAAAATTCGTGGGTTGCGTGGCCCGCCCGCGCTACGTCCTGTGCCCGAACTCTAATGTGGGGCTACATGTGCATATTGTAGGTATGCCGATTATTAAGATCATGATAGTAAGCTATAAGTATATAATGTCACCCGAGACGCGATATTCATCCACCGCCGCTCAACTCACGAGGCCAGTAGGTCACTATACAGGTGTAGCAATCCGTATCGTCTCTTGCTGTGTCTCTTTCACGATAACTTAGCAACTGAATAAAATAATATTGAGTGGCCTGGGTATTCGCAATAAAAGAGCTTTCCAATTTCCGTTCGTAGCTATAAAACCTTTAACACACTAAAGCGACTTTAAAAAGGAATTGGACCGAAGCCATAGAAATCTATTTATCAGTTTTTTTAGATTTCAATGGGTTCGGTTAGGCCCGCCGATCCCATTTCAAAATCTATGGCAGTATGCTCAAGGCGTAGTACTTTATTTTACCGCGCCCCGCCCGCAATGACAATGTCTATGAAACTTCAAAGATATGATTGGAATAGACAAACGGACGTCCATTAACAGATTTACAGTTCTGTAACCTCTAGTTTACGTATAAGTCAACACTACAAGAAATTAATATAGGTCCATTTAAACCTGTTAAAGTGTATAAAGTTTTATACAGTGTTTATTTAGAATCCTATATATACAAGGTGTTCCTGAGGATATTCATTAACTTCGCCAAACACTTCTATAGCTTTTACATAATATAGTTGACAATGGACTTCCATTGTTTTCTATTTCATCGTTTTCTAGATACTTGCTATTTTAGTTAATTGAGTTGTACAATCATCATCTATAGTAAGAAAACTTGAAACAAAACAATAACAAATTAAGTATTTACCCTTCGTTTGCCCATGTCATTAATAACTTATGTCATGAATTCATGATTGTCAAGTTCAAATTAATCAAAATGCGACGTTGCCACCTCGGATAAAGAGTGTGGAATACTAAGTAATTTAAGGCAAGGCAATTTGTTTATGAAAATAAAAATATATTTTTATTAACATAAAAAATGTGACAATATGGAAAATAACTACTTCGATGTTCTGAGTACACTGTCGAAGTTCATGCATAACCAAAGAAACACCTTGTATATACCTAAATTACTTATGTACTAAATAACATACTTACAGTACCTCAGTTAATATGGCAAGCAATTAAGAAAGAAATTATTCGGCTCCAAATCGATCAGCTAATCGATCCACCGATTTCTTAGATTACATAAAAGCTAATACCTACTGATTCTCCCTGCAATATTCTGTTACACCAGTAGATTATCTGCAATAGAACATGATATCTATATCATGTTCTATTGCCTATCTATAGGCTTGACTATTCTAAAGGTTGGCTTAACCAAGTACTTTTACCCACCCGTCATAATACTTACATAAATTAGGTACCTAGGTACAGTAGGTACGTACCTACTTAATCGTATATCACTTTCTGTCGGACTGCAATGTGCATTAGCTTTTAACCCCTTCCCCCACTTCTTGCAGTGTATTTTTCTCCAGCAGTTTTCCTCTCAGGTTACAACTTTTTTTATTCGCTGACAGATGGTTGCAAATGCAAAACTTTTAACATGTCATACTTTCAGCAAATAAATGTCATTACATTTCGGATCTAAAAGTAAGAGAGAAGACATGATAATGGGTGTGTCACACTGGCTTTTTCATTTTGATTATAAAAGTGCTGTGTGGTGCCGAGCCTAAAGAATAGCCATGCCAACTCTTCCCGTGGGAGTCGTACGGCGACTAAGGATCTTAGTGGGTATTATTTTACACCTAGTAGACGGCGGTAGGTACGCCACGTTTGTCTTGATTGAAGGTGGTTCCTCTGTCTTCGTCTCGGAGATTATAGACGTGAGTAATTGAAATTGAATTTTTTTATTGTGGTTTGGTTACCGATGACTTAGTACAATTTAGATGGGTTGTTGTAAATTCGTCACATTTTTGTAAGTTCCATACATTGGAAGTAAACTCGCCACAGGCCCAAAAAAATATATGTAGATTTGTCACAGGTAGGTACAGGTTGTTGTAAATTCGCCACAAGTCGCCATTTTTGCAAAAAGTACTGTTAACAAGTAAAGTTACAATACTTTCGAGCATGCAATATATTAAACTTATAATAAACATTAGGACAATAATAAACATTCTAACAATAAACATAAAACGCAAAGCGTTGCGTAGATGGAGCCACGAGCACACTCCGTAAACAGAAAACCAAAACGAAACGCCATTTTTGAAGATATCACAAATGTCTCGTTATTTGGATTATTTTAATTTAATTTCTCAAAGCTATATATAGTAAAATTGTGATGATGGCCATTTCAAAATAGCAAAACTTAAAAATCTGTACAAACAGCATGGCGCGAGTCTCAAGAAATTTGGTGAAAAGATACGTAATTTAAAGTTTATTAAACAAAAAATCTTGTAAAATCATAATCATAAACAATAAGTCAAATATTTATCAAAATAATCAGTATTTATTTATCAAATTATTGTCATTGAAAGCAATAAATTTAGGTTATCTTATGTTTAGAACAAAATCATCTGTAGGTATGTCGTATTTTTGAATGTTTTTTTGTAACTGTGCTAGTGGCGTCTCAAGTGGTAAAACATTGCAGGATTGTCTAGGAGACAATCCTGCAATGTTTTACCACTAGTTAGTTAGTTCAGTTAAAAAAATATTATCAACGAATCAATCATATTTGTCAGAATACACAAACTTACAGGTCTTAAAGTAATGCACATGTCACAGTATTCAGACTAAAAATATTAATACCTATCATATCAATTATTTATTAAAAATACTACCTGTACAATCCGTACCACGCATACCTAGTTCATAAGTTTTGTTAACTTAGCGACTGTTATTGTAAGTAGTTTTAACTTTCGTTTTTTGTTTCGTTCTGTTAAATATTAATGTCCAGTGAAGGTAATTTTTATCGTTGATTGCCACTCGCTGACAGTCTCGGAAATACAGCCCTTGAGACAGCATTGTTTTGCGCGCGTGTCATCGAATCTCTTCATCGCGTGTGATCTATCACCTCCATGGACTCCTCGCAGTCCAGACTGCCAGAATTTTGGACATTGTCGGCGCCGACGGGTGATCTCGGGCTGAGACGCTGGTAAGTTCGTTTTTCATTGGTAATTATTGCCTGCCCTGGACATTCTCTCGTTCCCCTTAGTTTGTTTAGCCCTCGAAAGATCCCTGGAATCGCTAGGGATCGCACTGTGCTCCTACCTATTCCTGTTATTCCAGTTAAAATATTCCTTCAGGTCATAATTTTTTTTTTAAGTCATACTTTTAAATTTGTTGAAATTGTTTATAAATTAACATTTCTAATAGTAATGGGTAAATGGTTATAAATATCTCGTATAAATATTATATATCTTAACTGTGGAATAGTTCGTTCCTGTGCGGACAATTTCTGCTCTTACTAATGGTTTATCCAGGGTTCCTTTATTACGCAAAGTTATATTATTGAAATTTCGATTTTTTTTCAGGAAAGAACTCTTTGTAATTTCTTGTGAATAAACATATTTCCACAATATACGTATACGCTCTTAAGTGTCAAAAGAGATGCTTCTCTAAAATACGGTCTATACAACTAGTAAGCTGATCTTTATGGTATATGGCACGTATACCTTTTTTTTTGAAGTTTGAATATAATTAAAGGGTAAACATATCCACAGTAATCAGTGTATCGATAGATGCCTTTTTTGCTAAAGTGTGCAGCGCATAGACATAGCTGGTTAGTTTTTTTAATTTATTCAATATGAGCCTTCCAATTTAGGTGGCAATCTATATATTCCCTGGAAAGAAGCACTATTAACACACTCCACATTTACAGATTAATACCATACATTAATATTAGGAAACGGAAGACATTGTAGAAATTTTGTTTTTTCTTGATAAACCTTCAAGTTCAGAGTAGCCATGTAATCAGTGTTCTTAGAGTTTTATTTACCTCTCTTTCATGTTCATTTGCATTTAATTTAGATCCCTTAACAAGTACAGAAGTATCATCTGCAAACATGACACATAGATGTTCTAAAATCTGTGGTAATTCGTTGACGTAAATTAAAAAAAGTAATGGACCGAAAACGCTACCTTGAGGGACGCCTAGTTTAACTTTTTGAATGAGGATCTATGGACCTCAACTGTATTGCTTTTATGTTCATCGATAGCACCTCAGTCGCTTGGAACCTATCTGACACTACCTATCTGTTAAGTAAGATTTAAACCATTTCAAAACTTGTCCACGTATAACTATCCTCTGTAATTGCGTGTATATAATCGGGTAATGTACGCAGTCAAATGCTTTACTGAGTAGTGCATTATATATGTAAGTTTATAAAAGTAAGACAGAAAATATGGTAATATGTATTCTCTATGGTAATACATAATGGTATTATGTATTCTCTTTTCCCAAAATCGAATATTGACATTACAATTTTGTAAAATCATATTTTAGAGGGGGTCCCAAACAAGTAGAGGGGGTTGATAATAATAAAATAATTTTTGTTTGGTCCGGACAAGGTGACTTTTTTTATACAGTATAAGTACCTATAGGTACATGTTTACTTTCCGATTAATTCTGCAACTTTACTATTAATTTTACTGAAACGAATAAGACGAATAACGAATAATGGATCTCCCAAAGTTCCATCCTTGACAAACTACTTACTCATTCTATTCAATTCTGAACGTCATCTAATCATCATATTTTCGCCTTTTCGCCAATTCTTTATGATTTAGCTTCATAAATATGAAATAGGTAGGTGAAAGGTAATACTTAAGTACCTACTTTTATATCCAGAACCTTCACATCGGTTTATATATGTCGTAGCCACATAGCGTAATGGCGCTTTTCAGGAAGTGCGTAGTCATTTCACGAAGTGCTAATAAAGTTAGATCTCATCTCATTATCTGTCTAATTATATGTTTAAGATTAAAATGCAATTCAATACCATTACGCTATGTGCTAACTAAGGATCTGCATTTCACGAAGTGACTAATAAATCTACAGATAGTGTAGATTAGGTTACAGTATCTGTCTAACTGTGTCTACGGCATAGCGGACATACTATGCTGAAATTAAGCGACTGAACTTCTACCCGGTTACGCTCACAATGCTTTTTAGGTTACCCGCGACGCGACACACCTGACGGAAATTACGTCGCCAAAAACTCATACAAAATAATTAGCCGCCGTACTTCGGCCGCGTAATTTCCCCATAGTGTCTCCCTACACTAAGCAACAAATTATTTATTAACAGATCCAGTTTGGTTTCTTCTTATCTTAGAAGTGATTTCGCTAATCACAGAATACTAGTATTGTTCTAAGCTGTATGTGGTCGTGGGGTCACTGTGACTGCTGCAGGCTCTTTTGCTTTCCTTCAACATAAAAAATGAGTGTGAAATAAATGTATTACTTACCAAGAAGTCCAAGTTTTGCTTCGTAGTAACTGAATTATTTGCGTCTTCTAAAACTGTTGAACAACAAACTTCGATACTTTTTCTTAATGTTCAGAAAAAGTACACAGATGTCCTAGAGACATAATACCTACCTACTTACTTATGACAGTTACTAGGTAGAGGAACATTTACTCGATGTGCGCTACTGCTCCTACCAATGTAATTTTCAAGTCAAAGTTTTGTCGAAAATCAATACCAAGTTATACTTGTAGTTATAAAGAAACCTACAATTTATAACGTTTTAGTTTAAATAAGAATATTAGAAAACTGGTAGAGTGGGTATAGGGTTGTAAAAGAGAAGGTCAAGGTGTTTATAAATTTTCGCCTTAATGGGAATCCTCAAGGCAACTTTGTATAAAACGATCCATTATTTATTCATTAGGTACGATATAATCGGGAAAGTTTCTGCCGAATGCCCCAATTTCGTCGAAAATTCACGAATGAACCTCCTCGCAACCACGAATCTGCAATTATTTAATCGTTTTGGAGGTGTTGCTTCACGGAAACTGCGGATTCCTAATGATATCGTTAAATTTTAACGTAATTATGAAGGAAATCGATTTGCATTGCTTTCCAATAATGGGAAGCTTTTGCCAATGGCTTATGCAAAGCAGCAATGGATGCAGAAGTTGTAGGATGTCAGTAGTGCGGTAGGCGATCATCGTATGGGGGTGCTCCGGGCGCGATGCCGCCGGTCGGGAAGAGTGATCATCCACAGCGGGTGATGTCAGCTTAGAAAATTTTCCTTGAAATGGGTAAAATAGTCTAATAATTTTCATATCAATTTACTATGTACGATTTCTAAGAATACAAGGAAATTTTCTCAATTGTTATTACAATTCCAACAATTGACAACCACATTTATGAAAAAAAAAGCGCAATAGCCTGGACCCTAATCGTGCAGAAAAGTTAGTTTTTCTTCACCACAATCTACCTCTGCTAGATTTTTATTATTAAATATTTTTTGTTGTTGATTAGTTTAGGACTGAATATATGCAAGTAATTATTGTTGGATTCTTTCTAAATCTGTAGTTTTTTCTTCCAATAAGTAAGCCAGACAATTACAGAATAAGGAAAAAGGCGAATAATAGCGGCTATTTGCGGCATTTATTGAATCATTTTATTTGTTTATGTATGTGACAAAAAAATACCCCTACCAAATGTATAGTTTCCTGTATAAGTGACACCCCCAAAATATTGAGCTATATAGGACTGCGCCTACAGTTGATATCGCTTCGGTCTATAATCTATAGACTAATGGCCAATTGCAATTGAATGAAGCTTCCTTAAAATATTGCGTATGAAGGGATATACTAAGGTAATTAGGACGCTTCTTGCAACTAAGACGGTGAGTTATTATCTTAACAATGAGACTGCATTTTTAATATGCATACCTACTTTTAATCGAGAATTAACTATTTAGTTACCTGACTGCAAACCGATCTTACTCTTAAAACTTTCATCGATTTTTACTATAAATTCGTACTAAACAATGTAAGTACTTATAGAAATCGTGTTATAAATCCAGTTTTTCATACAGACATCATATGCGGTGTTTCATAATTCGATTTTCCTATAGTAGAGAGAAAGGGAAAACGGTTGCCTACAGCTAGCAACCCCACAAGGCACCGACCGATTCGCTGCTCAGTCTACTGTGGGACGCCGACGGAAGAGTTTCGTCGCCGCGTTCTGCCCTCCTAATTATTCCAACCAGACCATAAAAAACGCGAGTGTGAGTGTGTGTAAACCCTACTAACTTCAGTGTCGGTTACACCCTCCCCCACCCGAACCCCGCGGACTGTCCAGTCAAGGTCATCTTCAAGCTACTTGACACCTGTTGTGTTTGTATACTACATGTATGTATTATATGGCCATAATCATTAGCATAGATGAGGTACATGTCGTACACTAATCTGGCCGCTAATTGCTTGTAGTTATGAATTATTTAATTCGAGTTGAACTTTGAGGAACGCCTGTAAACTATTCAGCTGTCAAGTTATGTAACAGCGTATGTAATAAAGTGACTTTCTATAGGTATGGGCCGTGGTTTGAGGAAGCAATTAAGAGTAATTAAAAGGACGTTCCGTAAACCAAAATATAATTAAAGGACTAGACCCTTTTTTGTTTGAAATTAATTGGAGGCTCATATTTATTGTCGCCATATCAACTGATTTCAGCGGCACGATTGCGGGTATTTTATTATACAGTTTTAATATTTAATATTCTAACCGAAGAGAAGGGTTGGGACAGACAAATGAATATTTTAGAGGTAAAGCGAAGACTGTTGTAACATAACCAAGTTTTATTACTTAACACCTTAAATTTAAACAACTTTATTAGGTACCTACTTATGTACTTGTCTCAGTTCGATTTGCTTTCTCTATGATAGCGTAATATGCATCTATTTTCGCATGTAATGTATGCTCTAAAACTCGTATGTATGAAGTTTTTTGAAACTTCTAAATTGCTAATTTTCTTATTATCAAAATTTGAACGAATTTTGTACAAACTGAGCAATTGCACCAACTACTCATAATTAAAATTTTCCTAGGTACTTTTTACTAGGGATGCCACATAGGGAAGCCATAGTAGAGGTAAGCTACGACATTCGTCAAATTCTTTAGTGTAAAAATCCCTCTCCAAATCTGAACCCACAGACTATTTCAGAGCAACATTTGCTATAACAAACATTTGAATGGTAAAACTTTGTACACGGTGATGGACTGAGAGCGGCTCATTTTGTATGGTAATCCGAAAAACTTTTTATGGCTTTCAGATATTTGTTATAACAAGTTTCCTCGAAGGAAAAGTGGAGTTCGGGATTTCAGTTTAAGAACTCATCATATTCATATTCTTATTTAGGACATTATGACAGAAAGACCGGATGTGATAGATAGATAATATACGATCACTTCTCAGATTTTGGAAAAGAGGGAGGAAATGTAGGGTTTAACTTAGGGGTAGACATATGTGGGGGTAGTTGACCTCCCATGAGTAAGCTCAATACGTATGATAATCGTAATGCCGGCGCCAGACGCTCGGCGAGCCTCGGCGAGCCTTTACGAACTCGAGCGTGTGGATGGGTCGTTCGTCTTAGCTCGCATAGGCTCGTGGCCGCTCGAGTCGGTCTCGGTAATTTGTACACGAGTCAAAAGGAGCTCGCGGCGAATGCTCGAGAGACGTACACACGCTCGTACGATCGTTAGTACGGCTTCCGCATTGGCGACGAACGGACATCTTTTTTATGATTTACATATATGATTGATGAAACTTTTTTTTAACCCTCGATCAAGAAAGGAGCGTTAAAAGGTTGACACGTATTTCTGGTTGTCTGCTTGTTTCTATAAATATCTACAGAATAAAAAAAAATATCTGCTAATAAAAAATTCATTCATTTATCATATTTATAGTTATTATCATCCAACCTCTTCTTTTTTGGTGAATTCTTCGTATCGTTTTGTTTTGTTTCGCTTTAAAATAAAAATAGGTTATGTGAATTATATATACATAATTGTGTGTATAATATATATTTCACTTATTAATACTACCTATTTTCAATTAAATTTATTTGTGTCGTATCTTTGTCCTCTTGGACAGGTTTTAGCCAGCCATCGGTCATGGTCCAACAGAATACCAGCGCTGTAGGCATTTTTGTCTGCAGCAATAAGTGGAGTTGAGGCCTTTATCACAACAACAGCAGACCATCAGACATGATTTCAATATGATTACCTTTGACTACATAATAATTTTATCATATTTATAACTGTTTTGGTCATTGCTGTGTGTGAAATAAACATATTACTTACTTACACGTCCACCACGCTTGGATGCTCGGAACGTACTGGAGCACTCACGAGCGTGTGGATGTGGACGCTTGGCTCGCCTGGGCTTGTCACAAACTGCTCGGCGAGCACGCTTGCCGCGCGTACGGACGTACCATAAGGATAGAGGGAGTGTGAAGTGAATGGGGCCTAAGAACTCAAATTCGATACGTGTTTCGCCTCTAAACGAGACAAACAGGACGAAATTAAATGAACAATTTAATTCTAGTTAATTTTTAGTTCATTAATTATTGTTTCAATATACTATTTCAATGAATAATGAATGAATGATTAAATTGTACTGAACTGTCCTCAGACGGATTTCTGTGAAGTAACGTCTGATTTCGTCAACTATGAAATTATTAACATTAATTGATGTTGAATGTTTCAACCTTTTTGACATAATGATCTGCAATGATAACAAAATCGATAACCTTTTTTTAAACAGTTAATTTTTTAAAATGTTTTTGACACTTTTAAAATGAATACAATACATTAATGCTAAAAAACAATGTTACCATAATCATGAAGTTTAGAGTTGACTTGATTAGCTGCAACTGCAACAGATATTTTTTTTCTTATTGTGGTAATGCAAGTGGGTTGTGTTGTACAAAGATGTTTCCGGAGACACATACTTTGGCATGGCGCCAGCTAGTTGATACTTAGCGTCATGCCTCCGCGTATGTTCCTACTACTCACGCATGAATATAAAAGAGGGCGCAAGTATAGTTATTCTATATATATATATATATATATATATATATATATATATATATATATATATATATATATATATATATATATATATATATATATATATATATATATATATATATATATATATATATATATATATATATATATATATATATAAAAATATAATATATAATCATACCGAAAAGATATGATTTTAGAGGTAGTTATAGTTACATTATTTTCGTACTAGGTTAGTTTCATATTTCGTCAGGTCAGAAATTTAATACAGTCGCATACAACCGCTCTAAAAGACGTTTTTATTTAGGGTTCCGTACCTAAATGGTAATAATGGAACCCTTATGGTAAGACTTTGGTGTCCGTCCGTCCGTCTGTATGTCACAACTGTTTATCTCAGGAACTACGAATGCTATCAACTTGTTCGGCACCGTTGTAGGGCTTGCTTGCCCGCACCTATCCTAAGTTAAAAAAATAGAAATATTTTTTTAAAATGAAATTTGGGTCGGAAATGTGGTGTCGAAATCAGAAGGAGAATAAAACCAATTTTGTTTTAATTTTAAGTGCCATAGTTTTTGATTATGACCACAATTTTCCCCCTTAACTCCGAAGTTTGTAAGCCGAAAAATCTGAAATAAATCAAACTCATAGATAAACTGCTGTTTTACAGGAAAAATTAAAACAAAATATCAAAACTATATAAAATTTTAGAGAAATGAAAAAAAACTTATACCCATAAAGGTTTTGTTATTCTTATTATAAGGATGATGTGTGTATTCTGAGAAAAATGAACGAAGTCTTAACATATAAGTATTTCGATAAAAAAAATTTTTTCAAGACGTAAACTATTTCTTTTGAGAACGGAACACTCCCTTGACCGCTTTTATTTTCATAGACTTCAATTTTAAGCTCAATTTACCTAGTGAAAACAATAATTTGCCAGAAACCTTATACGAGCGCTCTATTCCCTTCCAAAACAATAATATGCAGTGCAAATAAACATTGATATTTTGTCGTGTGTAGTGGCAATTGGAATATCCTGCACAACACAGTCCAATGCGCACGGCTCCATGCTCAGTCGACAGGCAGGCGATGCCACGAGGCAGCGAGCGGAAGCGTCGGGTTCATTCGAATAATTCAATTAAATCTCGCTCTGAGAGGGCAGCCCCGCTCCGCAGCTGCAAATCGAAATAGAGTGCATTCTGTTATTTATTTATGAAGAGTTGAAAGCCATAGCATAGGTATCGCGGGGCCATATCAACTCCCATTAACAGCCGTTAAAAAATTTAAAAAGTCGCCCATCCACTTTGCCGCCAACCTACCTGAATCCAGAAACATTAGGATTATTGATCTTGATCGTTTGATCCAATTTGCCGTTTAGGGTTCGCGATCAAATTTGAGCGTCGCGTCGGTGGCCTAGTGCGTAGGACGCCGGACTCCCATGCGGGAGGTTCGGGTTCGAAACCACGCAATGCAATGTAACTATTTTTTCGAAGACTTACGTACATTTACCGACTGCTCTAACGGTGAAGGAAAACATCGTGAGGAAACCTGCATGTCTGAGGAAATTAAAAGTTTTCGAAGACGTGTGAAAGCCACCAATCAGCACTGGGCCCGCTCGGTGGATCATGGCCCGTACCCCCTTGTACAAGGGGAGGCCTGTGCCCCAACAGTAGGGACATTAACAGGCTGATGATGATCAAATTTGAACTGAGTTGCACTCTGATATCTATTATTTAATCACAGCCTCGTCTGGTTTGGTTTGTTTAGATTATAGCCTCATTTGGTCAATTGGACACCAATTTGCCTTTCCTAGGTTTGTTTTAGTGAGACAAACCCTGAATGAGCAGAAGGCAGCCTTACCTTAGTACAAATCGGAATAGAGTTGCATTCCATTATTAATTTAACATTTTAACTACAAAAACAGGGCTTAATGCATTTAACATTACCTGTAGACAACAATTTGAGCTTTAGGGTTCGCCAGAGTTTGAATGATCTTGGCAGAGAGTATGATCTAATCTTTGACATTCAAATTTTCACTACACTGTACAATACAATACAAATACTATTTAATGCGTACAGGACAAAAATACAGGACAGAAGAAAAGATACAAAATACAAATACAATTGGCGGCCTTATAGCTTTAAGCTATTTCTTCCAGGTAACCTTTGGGTGATGGAGTTTTAGTAAAATACAATGTAAACGGGTGCAAGAACGATTAAAATAATACCAAGTAATAAAAATACAACAAATATACTTACTTACTCCGCTGGCGCAGCGACCTGAAGTGGATCTTGGCCTCCCGATACCAAAGAGCGCCATCGCTTTTCTCTTGATCAGCGAGTCCATCGGACTTAGTCGGTAGCAAGCTAGGCTGAACTACCGACCTACCCCCCATCCGCCACCCGGGGGACGCTCCTCTACGCCCGCGCCGTGAGGGCCGGCGCGAGGTACAACAAATATGGTATTTAATAAATAATTATGTTTAAAATAGATAAATAGGTAGGTATACTTAGATATTTATAATATATATATATATATATATATATATATATATATATATATATATATATATATATATATATATATATATATATATATATATATATATATATATATATATATATATATATATATATATATATATATATATATATAAGGAAAAAAACTAACAGATAAACACAATACATTCTATAGGCTTTAAGTAATTAAAGCCAAACATAACCACATTGCTGATTGCTGTAATGTTCCTTGATGATAAGTAAATAGATCTAAAGTTTTTTTGGCTCTCCTTTTTTCTCGCTGGTCTATCTCCGCCCTTATCCGTCCTAGATTTGGGCCAGTATACAGCCGTAAGTCGTATAGAATCTCAACGTAAGCCTCACTTGGCTCAACTCTCAACGGACTTAAGTATTAAAGTCGAAAAAACTTGTATTCGAAACTAACATTGCCTACATTTCAGAATTTCGCTTTTGCGAGCCATCAATTCGATTCTCAATGGTATATTGGAAAGTTTACCATCGATTGTGATTGCTTTCAATCAAACTTTGCCATACGATTCTAAATAACTGCACATACTACATGGTACTACTTATTTATAAGTTGTGAAAAGTTCTGATATAAGTTCTGGAGAAGGTAATTTAGGTAAAAAAATAAAGTATATAAATAAATAAAGTAGATACGTCAAAAGCATGTATCAATTTATGATAATATATGAAAATGTTTCCCACTTAGTAGTTTCCTAAATAAACAGAGGTAAATATATTTTATTGGACAGAGGTAAATATCTTATAGCTTTTTACATATATATTTTTTAAACCAGAACATCGATGAAATGTTCTAGATTGGAATATAATAACAAAATAGTATATTGACAAGATTTTTTCTGAGTGTGTTGAATTAAATACTGCAAAATTTTGCTCCAAAATGTATGGCGGAATCACACAATTCGCTTTGACGTTTGATTACCGTTGACAGGTGACAGATGAATAAGTGTTGCCATAAATGAAATAGAAATATATCGATATTGGGAGGCCTTCAATTAATTCCAAGGTATAGATAACCGTTTAAAAATAAAATGTTCGTTTATAGGACAGGATATGGTGGGAAATAATTTCCCACGGACTTATTAAGGGTTAACTCTAATTCACCAGCTAATTATTTTGTTTCTAACAATATAATTAGGTCATTCAATTTTGTTAAATAATGCCTTGAAATGAAAAACACATGCTTATAATAAAACAGTCAATTAGTTTTTATTCTCTACTGAGTAAAATCTCAGCTCCCCATTTATTTCTGTAATTAAAAGCGCTAAGATTCCTCCCCTTCTGACGGGTCAATTAATTACAAAAGCTTTTTGACTTTTAATTAACACTGAAAAGAGAAACAATCCTTTCTAAGCTACACTTAATTAAATAGAGCGTAAAAATTTCCCAAGATAATATGCTGTGCCCTACATTTATAATACAATGAACTGCCTTCAGGAATCTTTTCCGCTAATAATTTTTAATTAACAAGTTAATTAACAAGGACAATATCTTTTAATTTATTTACGTAAGTACATAATCATTAATGTAGGTATACTTACGACAAAAAAATTAGATTAGTTTATTTAGTAGAATATACAAGGCAGACTACGGTATCTGATTATAACTAACCACTTATATAAGTAGGTAGTTTGATATATACCAAGTAACCAAATATTCCCATAAGGAAAAGCGAACGATTGTTTAAAATAGTAGATCTATGTTTGATAATATCAATGTTTGATAATTTATTTGTATTACGATGGAAATGCGATGTTTCTGCATTAAATATTAATTTTGTAGTTTCCTTATTATTATATTAGTTGACACTATTAATTATTATTATTGGATTAGCAGGCAGGCAGCTAATGCTGGTTAGCCTGTTTCTTCAAATTTCGTAAGTGGCTGTCTAATCTGTTCTTAAACTGGTTTATAGTTTCAGCATTCACAACTTGGTCAGGTAGGCCATTCCACGGGATGACTACCCGGTTGAATAGAAGATGATGTTTTGGGAGTGTTTTGGCCGTGTTCCGCACTAGTTGTGTGCAGTGTCTTCTTGAGTGCTCCTTCAAGTTCAATATAAAGAAATTCTTCATTTCATCTGTGTTATAGTGATTGTTTAGAATTTTGTAAGTCTCTATAAGGTCGCCTCTATCTCGTCGCTGTTTCAGTGTCGGCAAATTCAGTCTTTCCAACCTCTCCTCATACTCTAGGTTCTTGAAACCCATTGGTAGCTTTGTGGCTCTTCTTTGGACTCTTACTAGGATCCCAATATCTTTCACAAAGTATGGGTTCCATATCTGAAACCCGAACTCCAAAATTGGTCTCACATAAGTCTTATAACATATATTGCTAGGAATAACTGGGGGGTCATGTAATGAAACGATTTCCGGACTATGAAAAGAACAGAGTTCTTCTTTTTAACTATGTTTATAATATGCTCTTTCCATTTTTGGTCATAATTAATAGTTATTCCAAGGTCCCTCTGCTGACTCACAGCTTGCAACTTTGTAGAATTCAGGTAGACTGCCGTCTTTTGATTGTTTCTGCCAATATGAAGAACGGAGCATTTTTCAGCATTCAAAGTTAGAAGCCAGTCCTTAGTCCAGTCTGAGATCTTTGTCAGGTCTCGCTGGATAGCGTCAGATACATGTAGGTAGTTGAGGAATTTAAGAAATATTCTTATACTTATTTATTTACTCACCTACGGATTTATAAATTGTTTATCTACATCGTATTATCTCTTCAGTGAAGAGGTCTGTCGACGATCGGGGAAAAATCTCTCCTTACTTTCCAAAGGAAAATTCCTAGAAAAACATTATCTGAAACCTAATGACTTCTGACGCTTTTTATTTTGATTTTAGAGCAGTAGATGCCTTACCTTACCTGTGTACAGCTTTTAACAAGCAAGAAAAAAAAAAGTATTTTTTTTTTAAACTGAGTGTTTAATTAAAGTAAACACGAGTACTTAATAATAAAAGTTAAGTTATGAGAACACGTTTTAAGGGTGCCTTCTCACCGCCAGTATTTGCCTGTATAAGTAAATAAGTATTTCATTTCGAGCAATGAGTAGGTATTGTGTTAAGTACCTAATTTAAGCTTAGTCGCCTTTTAATGAATGTGAAAAATATTCTTGACCGAAATTCCGAAACTTTGAGAATAATTGGAACTTAGATTAGTATTGATTGGAAATAGGTAGATCGATGTTGTACTTCAATTTAACATTAAAAAGTGGTAGGTAATTTATTTCAAAATTTCAATCAAGGATTTCAAAGGAATCCGCGCGTGCGACTATCCAGTGATATTATTAACATTAGAGTACACGAACCTTGATTTTGGGGTACATCTGTAGCCCATTATTAACTCGGTTTTTGAATAGAAATAAGTATCTTTAATGAAATAAAACAACAATAATTGAAAAAATAGACTTTATTAAATGAAATTATTTAATTTCATTTAATACAAATACAAACAAAAGTAATTAACCTTCTCATGTAATAATTGTCAAAAAAAGAAAAACCTCTAAAAAAATCAACGTTTTCCTAAAGTATTCAATCATTTTTTTTTTAATAAGTAGGTAGGTACTATATTTTTTTTAAGATCAGATTTTATTTTCGTCACAATCAGGACATATGCAAACCTGATGATCGATACATATCCATTTCTTGCAATGGCTACAATGTTTTCTGGTGCTCCTCATACGTAGCCCAACAGACTAACTAATGCGCAGATTTCGCCGGTGCGCGCGCGCCATCGGGTAACTGAGTGTGTCCAATGGTTAACCAACGAGGCTTCGCCGAATGGCCGCGGCTGTAACGTGACCATTGCTGGGCTACAGGTAGCCCACGCGTGTACTCTAGTGTTAACATCAATATTTCGATGAGATAACTAGTCTTCGTCTAATTTTCCACCATTTACAGGGTTCCGTAACTAAACAGTAAATAAAAACTATCATATTGAAAGGTATTGGCATATTACAAAAACAATTTTTAAAATAATATGTGCCATAGGTTTTTACTTATGCCCTAAACAATGCGCTAAAAATTATCCCTCCTCTCCTACTTTACTTATGTTCAAAGTTTGCAAGCCGAAAAATTCGAAATAGGAAAATCAAAGATAATAATATATTTTACAGGAATAATAAAACGAAGTTTTAAATATTTAAATAGGATCATTATCATTCTTTACTAATTAATTTAAATTTAAATGTTTGAGAAATTAAAAAAACAGAGTAGGTACTGATGGAAAGTGTTGTATTTATTCCGGGAAAAATAAAATAAAGTCCCAAACGTTTATGGTGTTTTTAACTGATATTTTTTTCAAGACAAACATATTTTTTTAAGGAAATATTCTGCAATTGATGATGATTATGAGATATTGCGCTTCATTCACATAATGTCTTGAGTACGGAACTCTCGTTCCGCGAGCCGATTCGCACTTAACCAGTTTTTTTATTTTGTGCTATGACGCTGTAATGCTCATGTGCAGATGGAAATGGAACGTGTGAAATGGGCTGCGCTTGCGCACAGAGCGAGTCCCCACACGGAACCTAACATGACGATACTGTTTGCTACCATTGCGATCATCATAAATTAGCTAAGTACATATAAATTGTTATTTTATAAACAAGTTCAGAAAATCTTTCAGGTTTAAACTCATTTTCAGATGTTACATACATCTGAAAATGAGTTTAAACCTGAAAGATTTTCTGAACTTGTTTATAAATTAACAATTGATATGTCCTAGGTAGGTAGGTAAATACTATTATAACCATGTACCGAAATGTTAATACCGAAAGGCGTAGTTATTGGACCATTTTTACGAAGCCAATTATTAGGACAATCCACTAAGCCAAAGAGGCAATCTATAGGTACTTACTTACCTAATAATGTCCCTAAGGACGGTACCAAATTTTTCAGCACCACTATATAGTTTGATAAATGATAAGTCTTGTCTTATTTTAGTGAATTGGCCGTCGTGTAAATGGCCCATTATTTTGAGTTTTCGGTACAGTTTCCGTTTAAACACCGTTCAAACTATTAATCAATCATCATGCCCAAGATTTCCCTGAAGGCTCTTTGAGTTTGAGGTCGTTATTGATAGATTTAATAGCCTGAAAGTTTAAAATTGAAATTGGAACTAATATTTATTTAGGTTGTGTGTACCTATCTTTTAATTCAAGTCTTAGAACACTGTCAGAACTTACCTATCTAGCCCGTGTGCTCTATCTTCGGCCTCATGGTAACTTAGATTGTAGGAGAAAATTAAAAAGACCATAGGAATTAAATCAGACTATAACAACAATACAGTTACGAGACTTACGACTTACCGAACAATACGGGCTTAGACAACTTTTTTCATGAGACGGAATTTCGCAAAAAAATAAAATACCACTGAACAACTTCCGTTTATTATATTTATGAAGCTGTTATGAAGTATTGTTATAAAACTCATTTAAGCCTTCGAACGCTATAAAAGCACCCGTGTGCACATAAGGCTATTGTTAAGTCATAAGCAAATTAAGACACTCTACTTAAAAACCGAAATAAAAAATAAAAATCATTACGAATATGGATCCGTTTACGGTTTAATTAGTAGTCTGATTTTGTATTCTACTAGATCAAGAATTGGATTGAATTTCCATTTTGGTTGATTCAAAGATTCTAAAACTTGCTATAGGGGAAATTGAATTGTTGTTAAGCTATGTCTTTCGAAAAGTACTCGTACAGCTATAAGCACATATAATTCTATGTATGTATAGTATTAAGCCCGCTAATATAATCGTCATGCACGATACTCAAAGAAGCCATTTGTAGGTATGAAACACTTACAAAATGTGGGATGTGCAAAATAAAAAGTGTATAAACATTCAAGGCACGGATGGGGGGCAGCGTGTGCGATACCGACTCAGAATTAACTGTGATTTATAGCTTTCATGAGCTGAGCCTCCAGCCGTATTTGCGTGAGTGAGTGCTACTCTGCGCTACTGCTAACTCATGTAGAGACTGAATAACTTGAAGAAATGATGAATTTTACCTAGAATTCTATACTGAAATGTCCTAATAAAAGTAATTTATCTAATATCTCAGCGGACAGGTTGATAATCTGGAGATCAACAGAATACCAACGCTGCCGCACCATCTGCCTGCAGCATTGAGACTGCAGAGTTTAGACCCTTTTAACCCCAACAGCTGGCTATATGTGTACCACATAATAGCTACCATTTTTATCGTTCTTTAACATTATCTGTATGTTGTGTGTGAAATAAATCATGTACTTATTTACTACTAAAATTAATTTAAAATATAGCTGTAAAATATAGCTTTAGAATTAAAACTAACTAATTCCAACTTAAGTTTAATAAGATACCAAAGTTAACAGCCAAAAGTCTTTAGTTTACTCGTGTGTATTAGCAATTCGGCACCTCAGTTATACAGCCTGTAGGTTCGTAGGTAATTTCATTTAAAATTACTGTTTCCAAACGTAGCTTCTAATGTATGTGAAAAGATCATGTATGTTAGCAACCAATTAAGTTTTTTTGGCCTGGGATATAAGGGAAAATGCTAGAGACTGTTCAATCCTTATGATGTTGCCTTTTTTTTAAATTTTTTTTTTAAAGTTCCGTCTCGTATATTAAGAGATACCTTTTATTAAAAGGATTATTATAAAATAAATGACTACTTAAATGATAACGAGGTTTGGTCCTAAATTCAGCTCCAGCTCTGCACATTGTGTATATGATTGTATTCATAATTATTGTAAGATATATTTATTTCAAAAGATGTGCTGCTGAAAGTTTCTTGCGCCGTTTCTTTCCTTTCAGCTATAGCACCTTATGAAGCGGTGGTAGAGTAAAAAAGAATGCGGTTGTAAAAATGTACTATACTTACTTACAATTAAAAATAACATTTTGATTTTGTTTTTGATTTTAAGTTTTGAGTTGAGGTTCGTCGTGCGTAGTAGGACGTCTCGATGAAAAAAGGAACGTCTTTGTTTAAAATGATAGGCCTGGGGACAGCTGTCAGACAGTGTGCGATCGGAATTTGTATACCTATCAAGAAGAAAAACCTTATCATGAGAGTGCCACTAGTACATAGCAACGAAAAAGGAGTACGACGGTAGTCCGGAGAAAATGATCGTTAGCGCGTTCGTTAGCTTTGTATAGAGATTAGGCTTCAAATGTGTGCAGAGTTTTCGATAGTGACGAGGAGCGACATCTGTCGACGATTAGAGCGATGTAGTCATAATTTGTCGCTCGGTTGAGATGTCAAGTGTCGACTGATTGTCGCATAACTGTCGCTGCATTTTAATGACAGCGCTTTTTAACGCAGAGCAGCTGGGTGCGTTCCCTAGCTTCCAAACAAAACGAACATTATCGTTCTAACGTCACGCCGGAATGCCGCGTGGTTATTTATTACACATCCCGATAGTAATCGAGCCGGGGTCCGCTGTATAACAATAATGGGCACGCGAACCAACAAATTAACGTACCTACCTTTGAAAGGAAGCGACGACATTTTCCCTTCAACCCAGCTGTTTCACCCATTTTATGTTTCTGATTAATCTCTACTATAAAACGCGACCTTCTTTTGTCTGTTTGTATTTAGGGTTGAACTATTCCTCTTTACATTTACTTACCACACAGAAATCGGATAAGTAATAGCACCCAATTTCAAAATCTTTGATTTACCGACTGCACTAACGATGAAGGAAAACATCGTGAGGAAACCTGCACACTGAAATAAACAGAGTGTCACCGTTGAGGCAATGGAACACTTGCTGTGCGAATGTGTTGGCTGGAAAGCGTATGAGTCTTCTGGGGGTAGCCTACCCGAAACCAGAGGACTATAGGCTCCTTCCTGTAAGCTGTATAGCGCCCTTGATGCAAAGCATCTTTAAGGAACAGGAAGGAGACTAAGGTAAGGGGTGAGTACAAAAGATACCCCCCAAGAGTACAAAAGATATAAGGGGGCCAGGGATAACCCCAGCGGCACTTCGACTCTCAGGGAAGTCATAAGATAAGATAAGAACAGTGTGTCAAATGGGGAAGCAATGAAAAACCCCCACCCCATTAAATAATATGCCAAGACAGTAATTCTAAGTTAATTGTAAACGACCACGATCATTTCGACTGGAAGATGAAGATGAGTAATACGAATAACAAGGAATACTCTTTGCATATATTATGGTAAATTAAGCGCCTACCAAAGCTACGTATTAATTAATTTTCGGTTGGATAGGTACCTACCTATTTAAATTTTAAACACATTAACTGAGCAAAGCACAAAATGTGTGTTTGTGGTTTCCTTGTGCTACAAATTAATGTGGTAAAAGCTGCTACGCTGGTTTAGTTACGGCGTTGTGAAAGTGTTAACCCAAAGTTGGCTGAAATTCAGGATAGTGCTTGCTTTATTTTGTTTAAAAGATGGACACTGTTTATTTATGTTCTAGTATTGCTAGTCTATTTTCAGTGATCTTTGGAGGAAAACGTGATACGTATGTAACTATTGTTAAATACCTCAGTATCTCGAAACTTTACCAATCCGGAATAAAACAAAAATGAACCTATACTTTCAGTTGCACTGTACGTTAACTACACAAGATAAGAAGAAGAAGTTGCACAAAGGGTGCTGAGAGTTCAACTCAAATTTAAACGTCATCTGTCCTTTTCTACGTCATAGCCATAGAATGAAACGTAATTAGCAGTATTGTAATTAGCCAGATATCGCTATCTACATACTTACTCGATAGATTTCAAGATAATATCTCACTAGACTATAGGTTTATAAATTATAACACTTAGTATTTGTCTAAATATACCTACAACACTTACAATAACAACTTACGTTTATAACGTACACTATAACTTGTATTACTGTTTGTCTCTAAATAAATTAAAATAAATTAATTTATCGAAGTAGTACTACTTACTAGTATCAGCTAATAAAATCGAGGCTATCTAATATTTCAAGTGTGTGCCGGAACATAATTTTCATATAGACTGACATTAAAACAAAATTTTCTTACTCTTTATACGTATAATATCTACTCGAAAAGATTAATCACTTGCGAAAGAAACGCTTGGTTCCGCATATAGAAATAATGAGTGATGAACGAATAACGAAACAGGTATATGAAGCGAAAGTTAATGGAATTAGCCTAGACACCTTTAAAGATCAAATTGACAGAGTGCTCTTAGATTTTAATATACAGAGCAGACGACCCCAACGGCGAGCATGCGTGGAACGATGAATAAATGTAGAGAAAGCAAGAGAAGCGTGCCAAGACAGGGATTCGTGGCGCTCTGTTCTCTCTGCTTACCACGCAAGGTACATAGCGTGTAGGTAGATATTAAAGAAACGCAAAACGGCCTTTTCTATCGGAATCGGAACATACGGTGCTTTCCTATGGCGTGACTTAATAGCACCACTCATTCCAAGCTACTACTGCCAGTTAGCTAACTTGGCAAGGTTATACTGAAAAACTGAAAATTTTCATGCAGCCTTCAAGTTTAACAAAATGGAAACAATTTCTAGTAAATAATGGAACATTTATGTAATATTTTAAAATTTTGTAAACCTTTATTAAAAAAAAATCTGGTTTTTTTCTAAGATCAAGGACAAAAGTTTCTAATACAGAACAGAAAACGGTTAAAAGGATTAATAATCCTTTCTAATTATAACAATAGTAAAGTTTTCAAAAAATTAGTGGTAAAAAATTAGTGGTAAATAGTACTTATTTACATTAATTGACAAAAAATGTTACTTCCTTCAATATTAAAATGCATTTGTCCCCAAAACCAATTTATTTACTGTACAGACTGACTCTTTAAGTATTCAGGCAACATTTTGTCTGAGAGACTGATAGTATTAACATAAGCTGAGAACAGGATCCCAAAGATCGTGATGTGAATTTGTATTCCTTTCAGAGGAACTAAACAAAAGTACTAAACAAGATAATGGAGAGGAGTGCTCTTTCTATGCATTTTTAATATGAAATCCTTAGTTAATGCCATCTAAGTAAATAATAGAGTTATACTAAAATACATAGTAACATTAATGTAGCTTTAGGTCCCATGAGGCGACGACGTGTGTTTTGGTCTATTTGGTGTGAGAACATTCCTACAGTAAAAAGTAAATAATATGTACTAAGTTGCGAGTGCCTCTACGCCGTAGCTTGACCAGCGTAGCAACATGTTTTCACAATAACCCGTAGCACTCGGCAACCGCGGGTACACTAGTAGGGGCTTCGTGTAACGTATCGAACTATTATAAATAAGCATTTATATTATTTTTCCTATAACTAAGCCTTGAAATAGTAAGCCTAGTTGGAAATCTATGTAAAAATACGAAGTAGGTATTAGGTATTTTTGACTTAATTAACTGTTACCGTACTTCATTACTTGGAAGTTAATGTGTCTTTTATTAACTCAAAGCCACAGAGACCTTTGATTGAGTTTATTATTATAACAAGGGTCCTAAAGCAGTGGTATTTATATTCATCGCCCATACTACACTTCTCTACCTGCGCTTATAGGGAGCATTATAGGCTGAAATATAAATGAAATTGCGACCTCGCGCCCAGCCAGCCGGCCTTGCTGCTATTTCCATCGGACTAAGGCTCCGAAGGACGTATTTAGCTCAAAATACCTAACCTGATCTAAATGCAAACAAGGTTACTTCCACAATGTGCATTATATTGCCTTTGTGACCGCAAGGTAATATTATAAGCTCCAAGCATCTCCCCGTCCATCTTTCTATCATCTTTTCTTTTCTTTCTGAAATAATTCTTCTTTTATAGTTCAACTTATAAAAGTCGTTCCAGTTATGTAAGTGAAATGAATAGTGAAACAAGTACATAAATTAGTGATCCTATGAGGCTGATATTATGGTCACCTTGTTGTGTAGAAGTCTCTAATGAAATAGATTAATAGTACTATTTAAGTATCATAAATAAACATTCATGAATTGTTTTTCTAATTTAACAATATTTAAATTAACAATATGTATGTGGCAGCAAAATTGACAATCTCGTTTTGTTATAATAACGCTAGCGAAATTTTAATAAAACGAAATATTGTCAGTCGGACGTTGTTCTCACAATATGACGAGCAAATTTTAGTTACAATATAATTTCGCTAGCCAATCCTAGAGAAATTGTGAAGCGTCATCTTTTTTGATAATACTGCTGAATCAACTTTCGAAGTAAACCTGATTGGTCAATTGTACTTAGCTGTCAAAGTCTTGTCTGAGCAATCAAGCAAAATTGACCAATCAGTGCGCTGGTGCACCTCGGAGCCGTTCTTCGGCCACTGACAATGTTACCAGCGTTATTACAATTTCTCTAGAATTGGCTAGCGAAATTATAATGTAACTAAAACGGGCTCGTCATATTGTGAAAACAACGTCCGACTGACAATATTTCGTTTTATAATAATTTCGCTAGCGTTATTATAATAAAACCAGATTGACAGTTCCGCTGCGCCATGTATAAATGTATCAGATACAGTCAGAAATTATCAAAAAGAAGACAATTCTTTTTGTCGTGAGTTTGGGGCATTAGTGTCTCTGTAAATATTTACGAGTATCGTGTGTACACAATTAATTGCTCTATTACTGATTAGGAAAGTTAAGTTGTGTCATTATAATAATTATATATTATTTATCAAGCATTAAGTAATGGTAGGTTTTCTTAAATAAATTAGATAAGATTGAAAAAATTTCTGCGAGCAGGATACGAGTATAACTTTTTGACACGATAGCTCAGTTGGTTAGAGCATTGCCACGGATCGGCACGGCAAATTTTTCAACCTTTTTCTACATACATACATACCTTCACGCTATGTGCCTTGCGGGGTAGGCAGAGAGAACGGAGCGCCACGAATCTATCTTCCTCTATAGTCATTCGTAGTTTTACGCATGCTCGCCGTTGGTGTGGTCTGCTCTGTGTAAGAGCACACTGTCTATCTATATTAAAACCTTTTTATAATTTATATTATAATCCTGTTTAACTAGAGATAAAGATAAAGAAAAAATTATTGCCATCACATCACATAATCAACTTATTCTAAGTACGATACATTAAAAGAATAAGACAATATTAAAAATATAGTTCGGCGATGACAATTGGTGAAGACTCAGTTCTTGCCGGCATGGACTCCGGAGTCATGAAGAGCCAAGAGAGACTTACTAGTCTATATTCAAGTAACTGTATATTTTAGCCTGGACATTATTTACCAAAGACTCGATTATCTAAACTTTTGCTCATGAAACATGCACGAGAAGTGTTTTATTCACCGGCCATTTAGCCGGTGAATAAATAAATATACCTGGTACTTTAGCCTGTATAATACAATGTTAATAAGAGTTATGAACACGTCAGCACCTCATTATTCATTCACACTTAATGGTAGGACTGGAGTTTCCTTACGTAAGCCTAACATAAACTACCTAAGTTGCAGGCTTCGGAGATGATTATAAAATATTAACTCGGGCCTAAAAGTGAGGTGAAAATTAGTTCACGAACGAATTAATTGGGGTCGCATCGGTCACTCGTTCTTGGACAAGATATAAATCAATATCCCCGGTTAGTATAAAAATAGATGCGGTCTTTTAGAGTTCAGACTTAGTTTTTAAAATGTCATTGATGTGCATATTTTTAAGTGTTTCAAAGATTTAAAAATATCACCTTTCTCTGCAATTATAAATAATATGCAGGTCTTGACATGACTTGTGATCGCTTCGGTCACAAGTCATATGAGAGTTTGGTCTCCTTGTATATCGGATATAATTTTCGCACCACAATCGATTGCCGACCTTGTTTCACATCTTACGTCAAAGCGAGATAGATGTAGAATTTCCGTTCGAATAGGAACGTATTAGAGGACCTGACTTCAACAGAAGCCACATAGGCCGGATACACATTAATTACTTGTGGAATACTAATGGAACTAGAGTGTTCCGCGGGGGTATCCTTGTCCCTTTTGTGCCTTTGTATGGCTGCTGAGCAATCAATATACACTCAAAGGAACGTTTGTGGGACCTTTTCGAAGAGTTAAGTAGGGACAAGAGATTGCCAGCTAGACGAGAGTGACATTTATTAATGGAAGCTTGTTTGTCAACTAAACGGTAACTGACTCAGTACAATTACAGTGTATCTAAGTACCTGAATAATAAGATTGTTCGGTTATTGCTTTGCTTTCGTTATCCCATCCTCGTCGCCAGTTTGATATATATCCTGGGATATCCCACAGGACTCCTACGGGAAGGCTCTTCAATGAAACAAACTTGTGTAGCTTATCAACGTCTATTGAGGAATGAATGAATGGAACTTATAAATTATCTACCCTACATATATCACAATTATTATCGTCCTTTCCAATAAGAAACATAATTGCCAACGCTGTGCTAGGCGTGCGTACACGCAACACGAGCGAATGAACACGATAACCAGCAACGAACAGTAAAAGAGATATCAACACTGTGGAACACTGTCGCAATAAGTTTCTGTTATGTATTAGGTATTCCTTGAATGTGTCAAATAGGTTAAAGCGATAAAAAACTAAAGGGTATTATTATTATAGCCTGATGTGACTGAAATCTCCTCAGTTATTATAGTCTGATGTGACTGAAATCTCCTCAGTTATTATAGCCTGATGTGACTGAAATCTCCTCAGTTATTATAGCCTGATGTGACTGAAATCTCCTCAGTTATTATAGCCTGATGTGACTGAAATCTCCTCAGTTATTATAGCCTGATGTGACTGAAATCTCCTCAGTTATTATAGCCTGATGTTACTGAAATCTTCTCAGTTATTATAGCCTGATGTAACTGAAATCTCCTCAGTTATTATAGCCTGATGTGACTGAAATCTCCTCAGTTATTGCTTACTTATTAAAAATATTTCTAGAACAATCAATACAGATAAGTATTTACTCGTATCATACACAAAATGCTTTCTCTTCTATTTCTTTATCTACATCAATTTGATCAAAACATTTCTAGAAGTAATCAAACTAACCACACGTACCTAAATAGGCAGACACCTATCGAAGTCATTTCCTATCCTCTCTAATATAGTGGGTTTTTATTGAAGACGAATCTTCAGTAGGCCGCAGCCCTAATGGACAAGGCACTTAACTTCAGTCGGCTCGCCAGGAATCCAGGCCAAATCCGATTACCGATTTTTTTCCCACCTCCATTAACATTAATGGATGACTAAATTGCACAATATTAATCTTCCGGGTATTAAATTATGTATATTAAATCTTGTTTTGGATTGCGTTTAGTCAATATTTTGCATTTAATAACCAAAAGTTACACGCAATTTTACGCTTATTATACTAGATCATTAATGAACTTTGAAATGACATCATCAAAGCATGGTGGTAGTTTTATTATAATAGTAAGGAAAATATTGAGATTGAAAAATATTATTAACATTTTTTGCAATTACCTAACTTTCCTAAGTTTTTTTGACGTACAAAAAAAACATCTTAATACCGGTAAAAGTTTAATATTAGGTTTATAATTAATGTTCTTAATATACCATAGAATAATTATACTTTGTTTATTTACATTTACACGCTAAATTCTGGATAGAATTATTTAATGAGCAGCGTTATGACAGGAAAGATTGCCCTTGAACTTTCCCTCGACTCTTCTGTAACTATACCTATAATAGGGACTTACCATTCAGTCCCTATGTCCTAATACAAATGAAGTCTATATAATTGAATTCTTTATTATTATATTCCGAACAAAATTTCGTCGGGTATATTTGAAGGTTTTTTTCTTCAATCAATTTATCAAAATTGATTGATTAATGTAAGCAAAGACTAACAAGGTGAAGCATAAATATAACCATGTAAGTATATTTACTAACGAATACACAATACTTGCGTGTTCCTGAAAATATTATGTTTGTTTATAAGTTTGTAAATAAAAGCAACAGTAATTTTCCTGGATACTTACCTAATTACGAGTACCTACCATATGTGGATACTCGAAAATGTTGGAACTTAATGGCTTTGTTTTTCCGATTCGATCAGAAAATACAAAATACTTATCATCAGTATCTACTACACGTACCTATTGTTTTTTCATCACAACTCAACACACGACAATTAATTTCACTAAGTATACCTACATGTTCTGCATATATAGTACATTACTCTAAGCTCACCTTTAGTTATTATTTCGGGACCTTAGCACTACCTTGCCAGAGATGTTAGGTATCAAAATATCTCTATACAGATTATCCCCCTATGTATCTAAATGACTAACTTCTACATAATATTCCTATGAAATGTAAGGTCTAACTAAATTTAAACACTGCTTGACCTCTCATTCAACATTTGGTGCTCCATCATCCAATTTACATGAAGTCATTCTGACGAAGTCATTCAGTGATCTTGTTAAATTAAAGAAATCATTGTATCCAGACCAGAAATGTACATGTACTTACTTATTTGAAATATGAGGTTTCGATAAGCATTTGCAACTGACCCCTTCCGTGCCTCGCAGGGCCTGTTAAGATATCGGCCCCGGTCGTTACGCCATGTCTGTCTCAATTAAGTGTGAAGTCCAAGCCTCAATGAAACGACAAAAATAAAATAGTATGTAATAATTCAGGCCGTCCGTAGGCCATAGGCCAGGCTTGATCATCAAATAATAATTGTGAGGAAAATATTGAGATTGAAAAATATTTTTAATGATCGCCTGAACATCGCTGACAATAGGTTGGCCACTATCCGCACCAATAAGATGTTTAATCATAGACTAATAAAACAACTGTCAATCATCATTTAATGATGACAATGTTTTATTTCATGAATACATAGTTGAATCTAACATTCCACAAATATATCATAAAAATTAGAAAAAAACTGAGCATTTGTACAAACCGTGCAATTGCACCAATAGCTCACAGTTCCAAGTTCCACTGGTCCGTGAACAGAGATCCTGACCTTGCTCGTCTGAAGTTAAGTTGAGAACTTGAAAGTCTTTCCAACGTTTGCATAAATTGCAACCGTCTAGAATTGCACTTTGAACTTGGGAAGTCGAATGTTTCAATGTGTCAAATGGCTGTGACATATTATCAGCTCTACATGCGACGCCAGCAAAAACGCTGAGTCAGCGCTTTTTTGTTGTTTGCGTCACATTAGCAGTGTAGTATAATATTTTGTTATGGACCTATTGCTATGTGAGTGTATATCTAGTGTGTATATGTTTATCGTATTGCGTTGTAACAGCAAATAAATAAATTATCTATCTATCTAAATAAATGAATACATAATAAGAGTTGACGCACATAAGTTTACTGGAGTATGGTAATGAAAACTAATTTGTAATCATGATTCGTAGACACCGTAGTTAAGGGTACAGAATAGTAAACGGTAATATGCATTGTTGTGAGTACTAAATTATCGTAGAAAAATGATCAACATAGGTAATGGCGTAGATTCCTAGGTATCGTCATAGCCGTAAACTACTGTACTTTTTTTTATTATCATTTAAAGGCATCATAATAGAGCGTCGGTGGCCTAGTGGCTAGGACGCCGGACTCCCATGCGGGAGGTCCGGGTTCGAAATCATGCAATGCCATGTACCAATGAATTTTCCCGTATTTTTCGAAACTTACGTACATTTACCGACTGCTCTATCGATGAAGGAAAACATCGTGAGCAAACCGGCATGTATACGGAAATTAAAAATAAAATCCACCAATCAGCACTGGGCCCGCTCGGTGGATCATGGCCCGTACATCCTTGTGCAAGGGGAGGCCTGTGCCTCAATAGTGGAGACATTAATAGGCTGATGATGAAAGGCATCATAGGAAAATGATCATAAATACAATCGGCGTAGTTCGTAGCCCCGTCGTAGATTACGTGCAGTGATTAATAATTATTATTGTTTGTATAGTCACGAGCGTTAAAGACTAATAGATTGGTAATAAATCATATTACTATATAGGTATACGAGCTATAATACGAGTAGTTGTCATATTTATAAGTAAGTATATTGTATGATTAGGTTTTTTAAATTGATTATTAACTATTTTATTATTATATGCAATTAACTGGATATAATTATTTTTATGTGAATAAAGTTTATAAGCCTTTACACGTGAAAGTCGCACATTTTATAATATTTATTTGCTGTAAATAATTCGACACTTCAAACAAATCGTTATATCAAAGTCCCTACTTTTACAGAGAGTTGATTTTTCTACAAAATTCAATATTAATTTTTCGCGTAAGTTGTTAATAAATATGAGCACTTTAATCCCTCAACGAGAACGTGCATTTTAACCACCTTTACCTTAACAACCTGTAGATCTAAACAAAAAAGTAATCATGTTACGGGTCTTAATTGATCCTTAATTTTAAGAAATTGGGCATTAAACTTGACAATGAACTTGGCAGATGGGCTGGAGGTGTGTCTTGCACGCTGCAACAACCCCAAGGCCGGCCGGTCTCATGGCATTGTATTACCACATCGATTTATCGAGCGGCGCGCGCCGTCGGCTACCTCACCCCACCCCTTTTCTCACCTCTACAGCCTAAGCTGCCTTACTCGGTTACTTTATCTTGACGATTTTCTTTTCATCTGACATCTAGAACAAATGTTACGTATGTACATTTTCGGTCTGGCGCCTTAAAAGGACAAATATTATGTACATTTTCGGGGTCAATTACTTTAAACTACTTAACTATGATAATAAACGTTATCTTCCACCCTGGGCTGTAATTGTTTGCCGGACCAACTATTAAATGAACTGAGTTTATTGTTTCATAAACAAACTACTGTCATGAAAATTCGATCAAAAGTTTACCCGAACATTAGTAATTTTTTTTATCGTACCCTTACTGAATCATTTAATTGCCTTTATTAAACGACAACTTTGTAAGTAGTTAATATGCGAACGTTAATTACACACAGCGGGTAACATTATAAATACAAATCCCCACGTTCCATACTACGTAAGTATACTTACGTACGTATATGATAAAACATTCGTTACATCACTTCTAAACTGTAATTATAATTTACTTAATAAGAGACACTAGAGAGCTTGAACTTTCCAGCAATTAACTATTCAAGTTTACATATTAAATTGTTTTGGCCCATTAAATGGGCTTTATAAGGATTTGCATACATACTTGGAACGGACCAGCGACAGCAATGTTACAAGTGTTATTATGCTTCCATTGATACTAATTGACAGTAGAATATAGTATGCTAAGACAATGAACTGTGCCATAATCATCATTATCGGCAGCCTATTAATGTCCCCACTGTTGGGGCATAGGCCTCCCCTTGCACAAGGGGGCACGGGCCATGATCCACCGAGCGGGCTCAGTGCTGATTGGTGCTTTTCATTTCCTCATACATGCAGGTTTCCTCACAATGTTTTCCCTCATCGTTAGAGCAGTCGGTAAGTCTTTGAAAAAATCCGAAAAACTCATTGGTACATGGCATTCAGCATTGCATGGTTTCGAACCCGGACCTCCCGCATGGGAGCCCGGCGCTCTCATGCTATAATAGGTATATGGTAGCGTAGTGGCTAGGATGTCGAACACCCATGTAATAATGAGGTTTTCTTTATATAGACTTACGTACATTTAACAACTGCTCTAACGGTGAAGGAAAACATTAAATCTCCAAAGAATGTCGTTCCATCCTCGGGAATTTAGACACGGAATTCCGGCTCCTTATTTCGAAACCATACCGAATGGGATTTGTATAACGCTCCATTATGTCTATTCCATCACAACAATGATGTGGCGTGAAGATGGATTGCGATCAGATGTGGCGTAATTTCATGTCATAAAAGTTTTGGAGGAAGGGTTATGTCCGGTACTAAATATATAAAAAATGTTTGACATTATCTCAAAAACTTGACCGATTCTAAAAATTATAACTACTAGACCTATTCTAAACATTATTTTACTATCAAGTAGACATGTGTTTATATTTTAGTGAATATTTTTTAAAAATCGATTCAGTAATTTTTGAGAAAATCTCAAACATAGGCGCTTGTGTGTGTCTGCAGTCTCAATTAGTTTAGTTTCGTATTTCACATTCCCCGTAATCAGTCATTCTTGGAACATACGTATTCTCATTAATCGCTACAAGACAAGCTGTGGGTACTAAAATTTTATTAGAGAAGTGGTACGTGTTCCGACCATCAACTACCTTTACTCATAGGTACATAGAGTTTTATGTCGGTTCAATGACCTTACAATGCATTTCGTCGTGTGGAGCATGTAGAATTAAAAATTCGGAAGTAAAATTCTGTAGCGTAGATTATTAGCGCCAATCTTGTAAAAAAATTGATTTTCTGAATTACAGATACGTTTTTAATAACGCTGTACACTGTACTTTCTGGGCCATTGTAAGAAGAATCTTTATTGGAAGTCGTTTTTGTATTGTTCTACTCGTAGATGAAATTTATTTGAAATGTACCTAAAATTACTTATACTAATATTTACAAAAAACCCTTTTTCAAAATACAGTAGGTACCTTTAGTATCAAAATTGCCTTGTATTTGAGATAGAAATTGTGTAATAGGGCACCTGTTAGAATCACTGGCAGACCTAAGAATTTTCTACCTAATCCTTACAAATGAAAAAAACACTGACACCATAATAAAATTTATTCCTTCCATCCCATTTTCCTGAAAGTCATTTGACCTCGTGTTGGAGCTAACATATAAAAATGTTATCATGTTATTTTTTTGTCAATTCTAACACGACACTTCCAGATTTTTGTTCCCGAAATCTAATAATGCAGAGGAGAGATATTATATGAAACCAAGATTAATTTAAACATTGGCTATGAGATTGTATGAAAAAGTAATAGGTACAGCTGCCCAAAAATGTGACTGTTCAATTTCAGTTCAAAATGGCGTTTAGTATCAGGACGGCTAATTGTTTTATTAATACACACTTTTGAATCGATTTATAAGACTGTAATTTAAAGGGCCCTAGACAGGACACAGTGGCGTTTACTACACCGACAAGAGCATAGCTCTTAAATTGAAGAAGAAGAAGAATTTAATAAAAACCATCCTATGCGAAATTCAAATTGTCTATTCAATTCAAGAACTAATGCAAAATATCGTTAAAAGGTGAATTTTATTTTTACTTATTGTATGTAGGTTAGGTATTTACCTACTTGTGGAATTGGATTCCATCTCACGCGTTCCTTTAGAGCTTCTGTAATTGGATATTCTGTTTTTCTTGAATTTTAGCTACCACTGTGTATTGTGTCAGCTGTTATTCAACTTGTATTAAAGAAGCCACATTGTCTCTACATAAATACCTACTTGTAGAATATATTTTACACTGAATATGTTACTGGTTCCAATACTGGTTTCATTTTCAAATTATCAAGGGCTAAAAAAGTCGACTAATCGGTAACATTTTACTGAAACAAAACATTTAGCTACTAGGTATATTCATTAACTTGGCAATAATGATGTTAAGCACTTCGGTTTCTGCTTTTTTCATTTATAATATTGTCTTTTCAGTGTGAATTTTCATAATAAAATGCATCTCATAGTACCTAAATTAGTAAACGAGCAACAAAGTAATCAAATAACACTTACTTACCAATATTCTTTGTTTTCAATTAAACATAAATTGCTATACACAAAGCTGGGTAGCAACCATCTAAAAATTTAGTAGCCACACATCGTTCCCCGCGATAACTTACAGCAGAAACTCCATTTCGTAAACTTGTACATAGCCGAGCGGGTTCCGTAGGGTCTCGGACCTCGTTAGAAGTGCGACAGTCTGCATACAGAGTAACCCTAAGTTAATTTACAGCGTCGACTGCTCCTAAGGGACTCGATTCGATCTCGACAAACGGTGCCCTGATATTCTGCCTGTATACAAGGGCAGAATTCATTTATTGCCATCAAATATTTGCTGCTCGGGTTAGATTGCTCGCTGCAACCGCGTTTACAGTTTTGACTAGGTTATAGTTCGGTTCGGTAATGGAGTTTTGAATCCGTGGTCGACTATCCGTGGTTGCATTATGTTTCACAATGGCAAAAGTTCAATTAAATTGTTAGGTTTCGAGTATTTGAATCAATTTCAAATTGCAGTCGGTCCCGGTTGTTGTCGTTCGACTGCAGTCGTTAAGCCATGTCAGAGGCCTACGGGCGACCTGAACAACTCTGACAAATAGGTTGGCCACTAACCATACGATAAGCAAGCAAGCAATTTCAAATTCAATCCTGTCATTAATGGACAATTTACTGCTAAACAATTTCATTTCCATGCATTCCATTCTCATGCATTTCCATGAAACCTACAATACTTTTAACTCTTCCCTACTTCCGCTTTTGTCACCTCACCTCCATAAAATACTTCACTAAAATGTTCAGTTGAAATCGGAAAAGAACGCAAAAGGATTGATTATTGTTTGTCCTGTAACCTATTGAATCCCGGGTTCGAACATTATGTATCCCTAGGGCCCCATTCTAGTGAGAGACCGATGAAATAATGATCACTTTCGACTGGGATCACAAAACCCGGGATTCGAGGGAAAAGGGTCACCTCCATGGCACGTGAATCCATTATAACTCGCCAACTATCTGTTGAATGCGTGTGCGATTCCTATCGGATACTTGACGAAACTATATATATACCAGTTTTTTCGTCATTTTTACTTGTATGTTTTCTTTTTATTATGTTAAAGGTACTTAATCTCGTAATTTTTTTTATTTAGTATTAAGCCGTATGCTCGGCGTGCTTAAATAAATGAGGAAACGGATGAATTTTAAATCCTGTTCTGGGGAAAATTTTCGACCTTTTTCTGAATTAGTATTTAATTTGTAACATCTGTAATGTTTCACAGTATGTTGTGGATATTTTAAATAGTCCACTACTCATATCTTCGGATTCACCCTCCCTCCCCACTATCACCTACTTGAACAGACTCAAAAATACTAATACCTAGTATTCGCGACAACTGTAAGACTTTCCAAAAATTCGATTCCTTATTTAATTTAAAAAAATGTTAGAAATGAAATTACAGGTGCAAGATCGCCTGGGTTGGTAAGTACCATCCTCTTATTTATATCTGCCGCAAAGCAGAAACTCTTACGTTTCTGTGTTTCGGTTTGAAGGGTAAGAGGGCCAGCATAATTACCGGCACACAAGGCACTCCATCTAAATCCTCAAGGTTAGCAGCGCATCGAAAACCCTCTAATAATAATACAGTCAGATGAGATGGCAATGGGCGATGGTGACAACTTACCATCAGGTTACCCGTTTGCTTCTCTGCTCGCCTTGTTTAATAAAAAAAACAATATTCAGTTCCTTCACTCTCACCCAGTAAGAGATCAATATCAAAAGGTATTTTATTATGCCCTGTGTACTATAGGAGGTTTTCTACACTTATTTTCTACTAGCTAAATCGTTGGAGAAAATAGGCCCATAAAAAGAAAAGGTAAAGACCAGAACAGATTTTAGGGAGGACAGCTAGTCTGAGTTTTTCTCACATTTTCTTGATAGAGATTTTCGTCTTTATGTGTTTCAGTAATACTACATAATGACAAGTATCGAAATTGAATCTTTACAAGTTATGTTTAGCTGGATCCGGGAAAATGGCAAAGTCTGTAAAATGTCAAACTAATTATTGTGCCATAAACTTAATATTAAGGTAAAAAAAACGGATAGCCTCCTACGTGCACGCCACCGGAAACCATCCAGATTTTCTTTGTCGTTTGCTGTTGGATCTATAAGCTTCAGGAAGCCAATTCTCACGAAGTGATATTTAAAAATATCACAGTAAATACATATCGAAAAAAATGGATATCGAAGGACGGGACTTTTGGTTATTCTCGCATTATTACCTTCGATATTAATCGAGTCTAAGCGATCGAAATGCAACGAGCGGTCCTTAGCAGTCGATATTTTAGGTGATATTAATAGTCGACGTGTGAGACGGTATATTTAACGAGTTTCGATATAATATCCCGTTTATGAGAATATTTTAAAATAAATTTTTTATGTCTGGCCATCTGACTTCCAACTAGGTTTCCCTGTGTGTGGGATATCAGGAATCCATTCATGTGTCTCACTCGATACATTTTAATTTACACTCAAACACTACACTTATACTTATTTTTTACTTTAAAATTACCTGTAATTTGCACTACCCCCGGAAAAAGATAATTAGAATGTAGGTATTCACACTATAACGATCGCCTCCAGGTTTGCTTCAGGATATATTTTTTTGTCTAACTTATTCTTTCAGATTTTATATAAATAAGTATCTTTAGAAGGTAAAATGGAATGAACTGTATAGATAAGTATTCAGTCGAGTGGTCGTATTACGTCGTTCAATCCACTTACGGCCCTTACGATACGGTCGAGCAATTTGATTGTGATTGATTTACCATTTCCACGGCAATAACACTCTTTCTCTTTAAATTCTACTAATGGATTCTCTAATAGAGTTACAATACCTGTTCTAACCATCAATTACTTACTACTTTCTTTTATAAAACTAAGGAGTTGTATTTTTTGTGTGGAAAGTTATCCTCTCTGTATAGAATTGTCATTTCATAGGCTCGTAGCCTAGTTGCGAGCACGGTCAGAATGTGATCGTGCAGGTTAAGCGACGTTGGCGCGGTCGGTACCTGGATGGGTGACCGCTAGTAGCATATTTCATCTGAACTCCTCCGTGCCTCGGAGGGCACGTTAAGCAGTCCGTCCCGGTTGTTGTCGTTCGACAGCAGTCGTTAATCCATGTCAGAAACCTACGGGCGGCCTGAACAACTCTGACAAATAGGTGGGCCACTAACCATACGATAAGCAAGCAATTTCATAGCTAAGTACGATATAGATATTTTTAGTTTTGTTTTTTTCACCAATTTCACTTAATAACTTTAACCTTATAAATCTAGAGAGAAACTATAGAGCGTTGGTGTTGTGTTTATGATGATAGTCTATTGACTAACATAAACACAACACCAACGCTCTCGCTCTAGAAAAGCGTCGGTGGCGTAGCGGCTAGGACACCGGACTCCCATCCAGTGTCATGTAGGTAGTAGGTACCAATAAGTTTTTTTAGTTTTTTCGACGACTTCGTACATTTACCGACTGTTCTTATGGTGAAGGAAAACATCGTGAGGAAACCTGCACACTGAGATAACTAGTGTGTGAAATGGGGAAGGCAATGGCAAACCACCTCATTAAAAGTCCGCCAAGAGAGTCGTTCTATGTGGTTAATTCCATAGAGTTGTCACGACCCTCATCAATGAGGAGTACTACTTAGAAGAAGACATAAATAACATTTTCATGCAAAATAAACCTGAATTGCCTTTCGTTTTCACGTTATTAAGTAGCTTAAGAAAAACCTTTACCTAAACTTAAATATTATGAAACTAAATGAGCAAACAAATTAAACTAAACTGAAACAACGTAAATACACACGATCCCTGACTTCGTAAAGTTTAAATGAGAATTAATTCAGCTGTTATCACAAAGTAAGTACAAGAAGATAAATAGATGTTTGAAACACGTGTAAATTAAAGTGTCGTGAGGGTGAACACGATTTACGATTTCAGTAGAACTTTCAGTAGGCAGCTTAAAGTTCAAGGATTTTATACGATATTCAAATTGTTCAAATTACGTTCCGGTTCGCAGTTACGGCTGATGAGGGGTTATCAATTTTACATAATGCGGTATAGGATAACAAGATTAACAAGTATGTAATATAATCAAATGTAATGTAAGCTGTAGGTATCAGTAGTACTGAAATAACTCTAAATTAAAAATTTAAGAAACCCCTGATTTACCCATTGTGGAGATCCCCTTACTTTTTCCTGGTCTTCATCATATCGTCAAGGTTTCAGATTTGGGAAGGTCACCATAGTCATAAACATGTGAGCTCAAACTCGAACCACCTAACTGTTCAGCTCCAACATCCTAAGATGGCTTTCTTAAAATTCCTAGTTCCACATCCTTTTAATTTTTTTGGCCGCCATCTTTAAATATTTTTTCTCTTGTAATGTCTCAGGATTTCCTACAACTTTAGTTCAAGACCCAACCTAACTGTTATATTTTTGGTGTGCTGATAATCTTCCAATTCTTCCAGTTTCAGATTGTGAAATTGAAGTTCACTTACTTTTTCCTGTTCATCACTATATCCATAAGATTTCATATGTCGGAAATGCAACATGAACCTAAATGAGTACAAATTCGAACCATCTAGCTATTACCGTTTCAGAGATCCCATCTGCCATCAAAGATACTCCAAGAACTTAGAAACCATTGGTCCAATTTTTATCAGACCTAGCTAAGAACACTTTCGACAAATTCTCTATTAATAAAATTAAAAAAATTCTTTGTGACCCTAACGAGGCTGACATGGTCACCTTGTCGTGTACCAAAGCCTCTAAACTGAGATTTAAAGAAAAAAAATCGTGTCCAAATTGAACCATCCGTAGAACTTTCTAAATCCACAGACAAACAGACGACAGACAAACGTGTCAAACTTATAACAAATTCGCTCGATCGGTCGGGGGTTAAAAATTAGCAAAGAAGATAATAAAATAATACAATAATGAGTATTATTTTCTACAATGTCTCTTCGCATTATTCAGATTGTATAAATAATGTAGGAATCTTTAAACATTGTTTGAATAAGCTTTGATTTTTACAGTTTGCTGACTATTTTACATTATCCTATATATTTACAATGTTTCAAAAATTTCTGTTAAAATTCTTTGAACATAGATTAACTAGATGATTTGCAGCTGTTAGACCAATTGAAAAAGAAATTCTCGATGAACCTAAATCGATTACTCGAGAAAGAGCATGCAGATTTTTTTTAGTAGATATGACCTTCCATCGATTCATCTATGTTAGACGCAAATGCTTTAACGTTTTATTTCTTTTTCAGGTACAATCCCAGCTGCTGTAGACTCCTAGAGCCCGAGTGAGATCAGACATGACGTGGTACAACAAGTATCTAATCCAACTAGCAGACTACTTCCGATTGCATTACACATCTTGTTAGTGAATCACTGAATATGAAATCATACGAAATGATCTGCAACAGCAAAATTGTGTTCACCAAACTCTTACTGTGTTTTTTTGTATCTGGTGTGTGGGGTAGGTCATGGGCGAACCACCACGACACAACCACATCAACCACCCAGACAACGCCTACAACTAGCCCTATTCCAAAGAACTTTCACAATGATCCCCTCATCGTTGAAACAAAAAGTGGTCTGGTCAAAGGTTACGCTAAGACGGTAATGGGGCGGGAAGTGCACATTTTCACGGGAATCCCATTTGCCAAACCACCTTTAGGACCTCTCAGGTTTCGTAAGCCTGTACCAATCGAGCCCTGGCATGGGGTCCTTGAAGCAACAGCCATGCCTAATAGCTGTTATCAAGAGAGGTATGAATATTTCCCTGGTTTCGAGGGAGAAGAGATGTGGAACCCCAATACCAATATCTCAGAGGACTGTTTGTATTTAAACATTTGGGTACCCCAACATTTAAGGGTGCGCCATCACCAAGACAAGCCTCTCGCAGAGAGGCCTAAAGTGCCAATATTAGTGTGGATTTATGGAGGAGGGTACATGAGCGGCACTGCCACGCTTGACTTATACAAAGCTGATATAATGGCTTCTTCCAGTGATGTGATAGTTGCTTCTATGCAATATAGGGTTGGTGCGTTTGGATTTTTGTATTTGAATAAGTATTTTTCTCCTGGGAGTGAAGAAGCGCCGGGTAATATGGGCCTATGGGACCAGCAGCTAGCAATACGTTGGATCAAAGACAACGCTCGAGCATTTGGTGGTGATCCTGAATTGATAACGTTGTTTGGTGAATCTGCGGGTGGTGGTAGTGTGAGTCTGCACATGCTTTCACCAGAAATGAAGGGGCTATTCAAAAGGGGTATTCTGCAGTCTGGAACTTTGAATGCGCCTTGGAGTTGGATGACGGGCGAGAGAGCACAAGTAATTGGAAATGTTCTGGTGGACGATTGCAACTGCAACAGTAGCTTGTTAACCGCAGATCCGAGCTTGGTTATGGATTGCATGCGTGGGGTTGACGCCAAGACTATTTCTGTTCAGCAGTGGAATTCCTATACGGGTATATTGGGGTTTCCATCAGCCCCGACGGTTGACGGAGTATTTCTGCCAAAAGATCCTGATACAATGATGAAAGAAGGCAGTTTCCACAATACTGAAGTGCTGCTTGGAAGTAATCAAGATGAAGGTGAGTTGAGTTTATGTCTTATATTATTTCTATAGGTAAGTATATAAGAAATCATTACGAAAAAGTAGGTTTATTTCTCATTCTTATTATATGGCCTGTAGCTAGTAACGCTAATGATATACTTTTATTTACTTACACAAGTTTTGACTAAAAACTAGACAAAGTCTCATCAAATAACATCATGTCATTAACTTAGAGGTTAAATTCACGTTTGTAAATGAGTTACAGTAGCCGAGTCTGAAATTCAGACGGCGCAATTTCACGTGGTGTTTTCGAATGTCAGGTAAGGTCACTACCATCGAATAAGTGCTATAATACGCTTATTATGATCAGAGTACCATTATCGGTCTAGAGTTCGAGGTTATCTCCTCTATCGCGACCGATGGCGCACGCCTGCGCAGACCTGTGTAGACACAACAACATCCCGCCGTACTACCAGGTACTACAGACTCGCCCACGTACAACCCCCCCGCGACCCCCTCTCACCTCCCTCTCCGTGCGCTGTTGCCACGCACTCCCTAGAGGGGGGTTTTAACTAGGCAACAGAAAAGTGCGACGTAGAAAAATTGAAGTTCTATCGTATCTCTGACTGTGTAATTGTTTAATAATAAATTGTTTTAAAAATCCGACCAAGTGCGTATTTGACCTCACCATATCTATAGGGATCTGTACTATTTATTTATAAGGCGTAGGTACTTATATATATTGAGTGAAACAAACTTTTGCCTTTCTTTACTCGCAACTTACAAACTGTCAAAGTTTTAGATAATATAAAATTTATTTGGTTTTAGTAAGTATTTGATGTTCGAAAGTTACTAGATAATACCGTTCATGAAATAGACCTGGTAACAAAAGTAGTCTAATATTGACAACTTTGACGGGTTTGCTTTGGAGACGTAAAGGTTACGAAAAAAAATTTACCTGTAAAAGAGTATTCGTATTCTACTTAATAAGCTTTTAACAATGATGCCTTACACGATAGGGTTAAACATATTTTTTATATCGACCCCCTCCCTTTACTTATGAGATACTCCTCTAAAATACTTATCTATTATAATTCTACAAAATTTTAGTGTCTAGGTATATTCGGATTTGGATCTAAAGAATACCTAATGTGAATACATATTATGTAATTAAGTCTGTATCTCGTTTAGGAGCTAGAAGCGCGTGACAGACGGACGGACAGCGGAGCAAACTTCAGCAGTAAAGTTCCGTTTTCTACTTCCCCGAAGTCCCTAAAACTGAATTGAAATAATATCCTACCTCATGTACCTACCGCATTCAAAAGCACCTGTCTTACGGGGTCCAGTACAGTCAGAGGTAAAGTAATGAAATGACGAACAATATTAAATTTCCCAGTATCCGAAAACCGTCTGCATTTATATTTCTGACCAGAATTACACTTCCTTTACAAAAATCATACCTCTTTACGTAAATTTCCTCTCTTTTGTAATACGCACAATCGCCCCAGGAAAGGATTTACAAAGCCAATCAAAATATACACATAAAACAATCTTATACGCTTTAACATTCGTTTGTATTCTTTTGTGATTTTTTCCCAGACCTCTTCAAACCTAATTGAACCAAAAGTTGTTTTCAAAGTAATTATAAAAAATAATTACTTTGTAGAACTCTGTCAGGTACGGTGAAGATTTATGTTCACGGAAAGGTTGGTAGCGGGAGTTGAATAAGTTAAAGGTAAGGTACCTATACCTAACGAAAACCCTAATGTGTGTGCTTAGGGCTTTCTTTCCATGGTCACGAGAAGTACCCTCTTAACCTCTCGGGAGCAGGAATGAATTTTTTTGGGACAAACACTTCAATTCGTTCAGCTCTCAACTATACTTTGTTTGGAGCGAAAATTGTCTCTTATTTTTCGTTCGTCATATAAATTAAATAAAAACTAGCTGTTATCCCGTGAATGTGTTTATCATCATTAGGCTATTAATGTTTGATTGTCATCATCATCATCATCAGCCTATTAATGTCCCCATTGTTGGGATACAGGCCTCCCCTTGCACAAGTAGTACCAGCGGTTCAAGACGAATATCGGTAAAATTTGGCACTTTATGATACAAGCAAGGCACTTTGCACAGATGTTGTCGAGACCAAAACAGTAGATTTGACCCGAAGCATTTTCTTCCCTTAGGATTCAAGATGGATTAATTGACTGACATATTATTGGTAATATTTGTTGCTTTTGTTCACATTGTCGTAAGGCAAAATCGATTTTTAGTCACATTTTCGTATTCAGCTCCTCAGATTTAGCTAAAAACGATATGTCGCACGATGAATTAGTTAATAAAAGATTTTCTCTTTTGAAAAATCTCAAAGTGCCAAATATTTTACCCCCCTAAATTTGGGTTGGTTTTTTGCCATCGCTGTACTTTTAAAGGTCAATAAATAACCTGAAAAGTGAGTTTCCGCGATAAAATTGGACAAAATACAAAATTTTATAAAGAACCTACCCTTACTTTAAACAGTGGCCGCCATCTTGAATCCTAAGGAATGAAAATGTCACTGCTTCGGGTCAAATCGATTATTTTGGTCTAGACAACAACTGTGAAAAGTGCATTGCTTGTATCATCAAGTGCCATATTTTTCAGCGTATACCGCTACTACTAAAGGGGATACGGGCCATGATCCACCGAGCGGGTCCAGTACTGATTGGTGGATTTCACACGCCTTCGGAAACTTTTAATTTTCTCAGACATACAGGTTTCCTTCACCGTTAGAGCGGTCGGTAAATAAGAATAAGAATAGTTTAAATGTACATACATTTTCGAAAAAATCCGAAAAACACTTTGGTACATTGCATGGTTTCGAAACCGGACCTCCCGCATGGGAGTCCGGCGTCCTAGTCACTATAGACCACCAACGCTTAGTTTGTATGGTTTAGAACTTTTTGTGACTGTCAAACAAAAGTCAAGTTCGAACTTCAACCGAATTTTTCGGTTGAAGTTCGAACTTGACCTTTATTTGACATTTAGATTAGCTCTGCAAAATTTGAAGATATTCTGTTGAGTTAGAAGAGTTTTAGAAGTAGAAGTAATTAAGTAATTTGGTGATTTGGGTAGGTACTCGTATTTCAGTTCTCAAAACGATGAAATGATATTATGGGATGGCGTGCTAAACAGTGACAATGCTATCTCATTGGTATAGCGCTTTCTCTCTTTAGCAGGTCATGTCATGATATCATTTCAACGTTTTGAGTTTTGACTACTAATCTGTCTAAAACGCCATAATTTGATACTTGAATACAGACCAACCAAGTTAGCTATTATACCGTTAATAGCTAACTTGGTTGGTCTGTATTCAAGTATCAAATTATGGCGTTTTAGACAGATTAGTACTAATTTATAATTCTCGTCATTAATATTACTTACATTAATCCTTTAATTGCTTAATTAAAACAAACGTCTATATTTATATTCGTATAATCCAAAACAATTTACATTCTTTAGGAAAGGTTGGCACTAAACCGTTCACTTTACTAATAAAAGTATAATATTCTATAGTATATTTAAATCTAGAAAAACAATTAAGTTTTTCTAGATTTAAATATTCTTTTTTTTTAACCTAACAAGAAATACGATTAACACCTAAATTACATAGTACTCGTATGTACATGTTAATTAGACACATTAAATATAAATTGTTTACTTACCCATTTTTTAAATAAATATTTACTAAGTTTAGTTAGGGGTGGATTAGGAGACAAGAGTTAGTAACGAGAATCCTTTGGTGGAGCCTTATTTCTTACGCAATATGCAGACGTAACGATGTCGTATCATAAATGCAAGGTTACCACCTCTAGCGACGATTCGCGACCGCAATCTCGTATTTTATACGCAAGAGTCGTGATTTCATTTACCTTTCATGCAATATAATGTGGTTTTGGAATTGTAAACGTGATCAATTTACTTTATTTGTTATTGGTACTTGAAGACCCATTTAAATTTAGTTTTAATATATTATTATTAATGTAGGTAGGTACTACTCATTGATTATTATGCGCATCAAGTTTATTTCCAACAATACAGCTGTTTTTATTTACTACACAATAATTGCCCATGATGATGATTTCTCAGGACGATATTTATTAAACTCAAGTGCAATTTTAGATTTTAAGGCGCTGTACTGTACTAGATCATGATTTAGTATACGAGGACGACCTCATTTTATTCATAAACTTAGTCGATTGAGATCTGGAAAAAAATAGTATCCCATCAAAACATTTCTGTAAAAAGAGGCCAAGTCTCGTGTTAGCCGCTTGGCCATAAAAAGTAGTGAGATCTCATGTATAGCCAAGTCTGCGGTATTCGTTCGTATTATGAATTTGGCACTTTAATTTTAATCATAGTATTGGTATTTACAAATATCCCTGTCCGTTATAATGAAGGTAGATAAAATAAAACATGTCTTTGTTTCTTTTTCACTTCTGTAGAAGGGATTTACCTCCATATTTTTTTCTCATTCAATATACGACCATCGAATCGTGCAGACTGTTTTCTTTCCCTGAGCCCATTTTCAATACATAGAAACTATACTAAATATTGATTGCCATTGATGTGTCAATTTCATTAGGTATTCAAATTTCAATTGAAATACTATGTGACTTGGCCGTAATGCAGGAGTGCAAAGCTTGTCACTCCGTTGAAAGAGCTACGTAGGCTTGACCACACGAGCCGAGAATCCTATATCAATTAGTGCACTACGTACACTGAGCCCTTGACTTTTGTAGATTGAACAGAATATTAAGACGAGGTCTTGCACTCCTGCGTAACGCCCAAGTGGTGCCCAACACCAAGGTGGCAATGGAGACGAGAAATCGGACGGACCTCGCACTGTTATGTCGATTCAACAGCAGCCGTGGCGTCTGTTGAATGCCCCGTAATGGTTTGTATTTTCTGTTAGTTCATTAGTTATCTCGAGTTCATCATTAGTTCATTAGTAAAAAAGTACTCAGCTACGCTTCGTTTCATAAACAGTTCTCGTGTTTAAATCGCTATCATTACGTGGCCGTTCCATAAACTCTATTGTTGATTTGTAAATAATACTTAAATATTTTAATAAATTTTAGTACTTACCTACTTTTTATATGGCATGAGTTGACAGTCGGAAACTGAATACTTACCTAACGAACCACTTCTGCCGCTTACATAAATTGGCCTTGGCCTTACATAAGTAGAACTACGAGTTCCGGATCGACCCAATGTTTGATGTGACGCGGGTCATCTTTAGGGATTTTCACGACACCAACCTACACTATATTCTCAAGAGAGCTACCTTTTTAAATAAATAAGATATCGAAGCAGTAAAAAGATATTTTTTTAATAAATAATTATGTAATTTTTTTAAAATCGCTGATTGTCTCTTTCCGATTGAATTGATGTATACGAGTACCTAGATGAATTAGGAATTTAGTTTAAAACTTAACGTACACGTTTGACGATTGTCTATTTTAATAATTAATAAGATAACCTATAATTAGGTTAACAGAAGAAAAATAGTTAAGTATGAATAAGGATGGAACAAGCAGATAATGTCATGTCAGGAAAGTACTGTGAAATAATGGTTTTTGCTAAAACACTGTGCGGTATTATACGATATTTAATAAGTCGAAACAATCTATTATGTAGGTACTTACTTATCATAAAGTAGAAAACCCATAATTTTCTTTGTAATCACTACCGTGTATCTAATGACTCCATTAATTGTACACTTTCAGTATAAAAAAAACTAGGTAGGAAAGTAAACAGATTTTTGTTGCTTAAAACCTGTTTGGTCGAAACAATAAATTTCACTCAGATATTCAATTTTCTCGAAAACAAGTTAGGAAAACACCTGGCCTTTTCCACGATTTTGAGAGGAAATCGCTTAAATCTTCGCCTTTGTAAGTATACAGCGGCAGTTTCTCGAATTTGTTATCCTTATATACACAGCGATTTCAAAGATTATTGAGATTTTTCTGTACAACGAATCTGACTTGCTCGACAGTAAACTTCTACCGCGTTTCATGGAGTTATGATCTCAGTAGTGATTTAGAAGAAGTTTATCCTTATTTCATTTTATTATAATTTTGCAAGTTCAGACATGGCTCAACGCGATCCGATGACCGAATTTGAACTGTATCTAAACCTGAACATGTGTAAACGAAACCGGTCGTAATTAATAAAATACATTAAAAACCTGTGAAACAGTATATTATTTGAATCTAATCATGTACTACAAGTTTCACCAAGTACCAACAACCGCAAGTATTAACCATGTATCTAAACGTTGATTGGTAGCTTTGTAAGCTTGTATAAGCTTACAAACAACTTGACAATACTTTTAACAATATAAAATATTCATATTTGAAGGAAAGATTAAGAAATTAGGATATAATAATAAAACGTAAGGAATTTATTATTCAAGCAAAATGTCCGACTACTGGATAAAATGACAAAAATAATGTTGATTTTAAAATATAATTATCTATCAGTCATTATTACCTAATCCTCTTTCATGCGATATTCATTGTAATAACGTAAAATAGGATTCGTTTTATTTAGACCTGACTTATCTATGATACTTAAGCTAACTCATGTTACCACATTAGGAAGATGATATATTAAATTATTATAAAAAACCGATACGTGAATAAGCCTACGAGGAACCTTCGAAGCCTGGTATTTGTGCAGAAGTCAGAATATAACCTAATATAAAATAATATCAGTAAAGAATCTCAGTACTGCGAGACACGACGTGCGTGCGGCGTGCGAGTTTTGAGTATGGTAACCGTTTTGCTCTCCTCGTACATTCTGTTGAGTTTGAAAGGTATTAAAGACATATATAGACGTCGTTAGGTATATTATATTAAAAGAAAGATAGGCAGGCTGAACTGCCTCACAAGGCAGACTTGTTTTCGCCCTTTTTGACGAAACAGCCAAAGACAATATATGCATATATGTACTTATATGTGTATATATATGTATATTTATTAACGTTGTCTTTAAATTTTGTATTTCTTTTTATTTGACGTACACACTATGTCTACCTATAAATTATAACATCTTTCACTTTCGCGGGTTTGCTGGAAGAAATCTCTTTTAGAGATTAGTTCAGCCTTTGTACAATGTCTCATTTTAATTGTTTTTATTAAGTCTAGTGTTGTACAATAAAGTGTAAATAAATAAATAGACAATGTTTCTCTTGTTTCTCTTCTTTCTTTTCGAGGTCAAATGCGGGTTTAGTAGTCAATAAAAAAATTTAAACGTGGTTCGGGCGGTGTGTACCGGTTCATGCCTTGAACGCTTGTATTGAGTTTCCTTACTGTTTTTTACATTGTGGTACACATCACTAACAAGCACCACTGCTTGTTGTCGGTTTGTTGCCCCGATTAGGGCGATACGTTTTACCCAGTTCGTTAGACAGCCGCGGGAATTATACATATTATATGTACGAGTATAACTCAACGTCATGTGGGCCTAGCTTTTTCGTCATAACATGACTATTGGCATGGTAGTACTAAATAAAACTTATTAAGTTTATTTTGTTATTTCCTAAATTGCTTGCTTGCTTATCGTATGGTTAGTGGCCAACCTATTTGTGAGAGTTGTTCAGGCCGCCCGTAGGCATCTGACATGACTTAACGACTGCTGTCGAACGACAACAACCGGGACCGACTGCTTAACTTGCTCTCCGAGGCACGGAGGATCTCAGATGAAATATGCCACTAGCGGTCACCCATCCAGGTACCGACCGCGCCAACGTCGCTTAACCTGCACGATCACTTTCGGATCATGGTCGCAACTAGTCTACGAGCTCCTCATTTCCTAAATTAAAAACTCACGAAGAAGGTGGTTCCTCTGTCTACACCTCGGGGATTATGGACGTGAGAGTTATGCTGTGCTATATGAGAGTCGGTAGCATAGTGGCTAGGACGCCTGACTTCCATGCGGGGGTTCGGGTTCTAAACCGTGCAGTGCCATGTACCAATGAGTTTACCGTATTTTTCGAAGACTTACGTAGGTACATTTACGGACTGCTCTAACGGTGAAGGAAAACCATCTTGAGGAAACCTGCACACTGAGATGACCAGTGTGTAAAATGGGGTTGGCACCAAAGATCCTCAAGGGTCGAAGTGCCGCTGGGATTATTCCCGGCCCCCTATCATAAGATAAGATATGCTATGCTATGGTAATTCATAGAGCAAGGAGCCAATATAATTCGGACACAGAAAAGCTATGTATTTAGGTCTTTATTCGGATGTACAGTGGACACCACATCAGATTATACCCTTTAGTACTTTGTCGTATTATCTTATTTGACACACTCATACGAATATCAAGGAATCACAACAAATACTTATTGCGACAGGGTTCCACGGAGTATAGCTTGATGTATCTCCCACTATACCTAACTTATTTACCTAATTTAAAACTTGAACTTCACCTTGTACACTACCGTACGCTTCCGTGTAATTGTACCCAAAGTTTGTCTAGCAGAGATCGCTCATAGCCATACATATGCACGAACTATTGTACCTTAGTTAGAGCACAGAAGTAGGACTTATTATATAATATGCTACGGGTTAGAGATATAATGTCTTTATGACAATAGGTTCGTGACTGCAGCCCTGTAGTCTCGGGCGAAGAATAGAGCCACGGTAACTCCTGCCTGTCGTAAAAGGCGACTAAAAGGAGGGATCAGGGTCGCGAGCGGTCAAAGTGGGGGCTTTGGCCGTTCATTGGCGGGCGACCCTGGGGAAGGCAGCAACGTGCTATGGCCGCACGCTGCTGTGACGGAAGGAACCGGGAGGTGGAATGTACACCTCCCAGGAGAAGCCCAAGGCAAATGCTAGGAGGGCACCGGTGCGTTCCACTGGCGATCCCGGAGCCCTCCGATACGCACGAGGCCGGCCATCGAGGAGGTTTTAGTGAGTTAAAAGCTCACATAACCCAGTCTCTCCCCCAGGAGGCTGGGTATCTTACGAAGATTTCCCCACCGTTACCAAAAAAAAAAGCTTCGTGACTGACTTAAACCAAATTTTCTTTTCGTCATTTATTTAAATTATTTTCTATTGATTGATAGGCATAGAACAAGCAAAAGGTCAAGAAAAAAAAAGTATGAAGACATAGTTTTTTTACGATATAGTCTAGACATTGTGAATAAATATGTACAATAAGCACCTCATTTGTTGCAGGGACGTACTTCCTACTTTACGACTTCCTAGACTACTTCGAGAAGGACGGGCCGAGCTTCCTACAACGAGAAAAGTTCCTAGAAATAGTCGACACTATCTTCAAGGACTTCTCCAAAATAAAAAGAGAAGCTATTGTGTTTCAAGTAAGTTGTTATATTTTTCTATGGTGGGGAAAACTTATCCAAGTTAACACTATACCTACTGATCTATGTGGTACCTGTAGGAATATATTTACTGTGTACTAAATTAATTAGTCGCCCATACCCCAATGTCTAAAGACAAGAGTCTTTAACCAGTGCGTCCTACCAGTAATGACCTACGGAGCCGAAACGTGGACACTGACGGTGCGACTGGTTCACAAATTGAAAGTCGCTCAGCGTGCTATGGTGCTATGCTGAAGTGGCAGTGGGCCGGTCACATCTGTCGCAGAACCGACAACCGCTGGGGTAGACGAGTTCTGGAGTGGAGACCGCGACGATCTGCGTAAGGTGGCTGGCAGCGACTGGATGAGAAGAGCCGAAGATCGGGCTCAATGGCGCGCCCTGGGAGAGGCCTATGTCCAGCAGTGGACTAGAGTAGGCTGCTGCTGATGATGAAATTAATTAGTACACAGTAAATAAGTAATTAGGAAATAGCAATCTGACCAAGGATACGCATGTAATCTGACTACGGACACATTGAATTATAATCTGACCAGGGACACAAAACAGTGGCCGTGGTCAGATTGATCTAAGCTGACCACGGATACCGGATTAAATATTTTATTATTAACCATTTTCATATAAATATTAATTATGTATTTACCAATAAATATGAATATTGGTAAATCTCTCAGATAAATTGAAACCAAATTACTACTTGTAGGTACAGACTGTTAAAATTTATTATTTCTATATAGTCATAAGGTTCGTCAAATAACATTCAACGTTTCGGTCTAATATCGTTTAGTTTTAATTATAATTATTGAAAAACCTACGCGATAACAATATTCTGTATACAGAAAGGCGCTTTTCAACTTGGTATCGCACCCTTTCCCTGCAAATATTGACGAATTGTTGATATACAGGATGTGCGCAGGTTAAAGGCCATCATTTCCGATTCTCATACATGCGTGTACAGGCATCGTGTAGGTACATAATTCCGGATAACAAATATTTCCTTTGTTGTTCATATTTTATCGTGACATCCGCGACACCTTAATCTTGTCACTACGAGTAGGCTACAAAAAAGCTTTGTTTCATGATAACTGTGCTTTGTAAGGAATAAGTGTGTCATTATAATTCAAGCAACCGTTTAACAGAACATATTATTCTTTTATATAAAGAATTTATTATGGGTACATATGGACGTAATCAGTATTGATCTATTTAATCGAACTGAAAATAGAAGAAGACTAAAAACAAATCGCAGGTTAAAATCCTGCTGACAATAATGATTATACATACAATTAGGTAATTAATTGAATATTAATTATACCTAATATCTAGACACATGGTAGTGTATCCATCAAGTTCGATAAAAAGCCGACGCACTGACTATGTTTATATTTACATGCATGATTTTATTTCCGTAGACAAGCACCTAAAAAGGTAGTAAAACAAATATTAAAAAATTACATTCGTGTTTATAATTAAATTAAGTAGGTACATAACTAATAGGTATTTTTAATTAAATGAGTCATATTCCACGAAATTCCATAGATTGTAGCTTAGAAAACTGTACCTACACATATGTTACCATATACCCTAGTTTCTCAAGTGAGAAATTGACGTAAACTGAATTAATAAGTCCTAAAGAGGAACATCCTATCTGAGTTACCGTCAATAATGCGAAATGGTCGTCATTTGTTGTTGCACTTGCTGTTGAGTTGACACTATTCGCATGAGCACTATTTACCAGGCGTTTGGCTAATTATGAAATTGAAATGTAGCTCCTAATTTGGAAACGTTTGTGCAAATGTCCGTCCAACCATCAAAATAGCCTGAGGTTACATAATTTGTCATACTGGTATGAGTATGACCAGTGACCACTAGGATAAACTATTCCTAGTGGTCGTACTCGTCTTTGTTTATCCTAGAAGAAGCGAGCAAAAGCCGGATTCACCTATAGAGATGTAAAGATCGGAAATTACCGGAAAAATATTAGAAATGAACCAAGGAAAGCTTAGCTTTGAGTCATGCATGACATTCGTCCAATTATTCTTTCGTAAATTTTTGTTTCCTCATATACTTTCGTCAAATTATTGTTTAGTCAAGTCCACATTTGTAACATATCCAAATATACACCTAAGTATACATGTTTTCACTCATTTTACGTAGGAAATGGTGTTTTGCCTGACACTGTATTGCTCATAAATCATTTTATTTGATGCGTAACATCGGCTCTAAAAACCTTTTAGGGACTTTATTTGTACACATAAACCATCAAGAATTACATTAAAACATTTTAATTAAAAATAAGTTTCATTATTATTATTATTTTTGAAAATTTCAGTACACCGACTGGGAGGAGATCACCGACGGTTACTTAAATCAGAAGATGATTGCAGACATCGTTGGAGACTACTTCTTTGTCTGTCCTACTAACTACTTCGCTGAAATATTGGCTGATTCCGGTGTCGACGTCTACTACTACTATTTCACACATGTAAGTTTGATTTTAAAAATTGTGTTGCTTACCAAGACCCATCTTTTTATTTTATCTAAAGGTGTTTAACATCTAATTACAATTTCAAAAATTGAAATAAAAATTACAATTGAAACTTAAAAAATGGAAGAGGCACAGGGACGCCGTGCCGTAAATTTTATGTATGAAAATATCTTAAATTATGGACCTAGACACCAGTTGATGTATGTTGTTGGACTCGTCGACTCTTTGAAACAAACGATTGTAACATAGTGTGTCACTTGGGACGTGTACCAGAGCAGCTCGGAGCGTCGACACCGCGCGTTTGAAATTTTCTCGCCTCGCGCTCGAACTCGGGCCAGGTTGGTTTCCGTCAGACTTCTCCAATTGGTGTAATTTCTTCTTCAAATGATAGATACGACACCTCTCCGCATTACTAAGTGAGTTTTGTTGATTTCGGTGCGAGTGTTGTGAAGGATCTTTCGACTATTTTGCTCGAACTCGAGCCGGGCTTGTTTCCGTCAGACTTGTCAAAATGATGAAATTTCTTCTTCAAACGATAGATACTATACCTCTCCGTATTACTAAGTGAGATTGCTCGATTTCGGCGCGGGTTTCGTGATGGATCTTTCGACTTTTTCCATGTAGGTAAATTCACTCTTCTGACGGCTGCTGTTACACAAATTGTTGCTTCAATGCGATACTGATCACAGCGCTAGATAGTCAATTTCATTCGGAACAAAACAGTATATCAATTGTTATTGTACCTTTCGAAGTTGTAGAAATATTTCACTTTGGACCGAACAAGTCACGATAAATGTATGGCTAATTTTGAACTTCTTCCTCTCTCCTGATTATTTTAGCCAAATACATTTTACTTCAAAATGAACTTTGTATAACGATGATTTCAACGATACTATTTGTTTTTACATATCTTTAAAATTGACGAGGTTATTAGCTATTGAAAGACGAGCAAAAAGTGTGACACACTTTGCCCGAACATGCACCCAGGCTGCCATACTTCACGAGTTATAAGATATTATCATATATATAAAATTACAACGAAGGTAATTCAAATATGGAGTATATTTGAATTAAGTCTGGGACTCATAATGGGATAAATACGAAGTTACATTCTATCGTATTTTTACAATATGCTATCGTATTTGAAAAATACAATTTGGTTTATTCTGTTGGATTTCATATTAATAATTAAAGCAAGACACAAGTATATACTTTATTCAACAGTTTCCTTTATTTAGTATAAGTAGATCTACAATAAACCCTAATGTATTTTCAAATGTCAAGGTTTTACAAACTACTATAACGTTCCAAAGCGGTAAATTCAAAAATAAATGAAAAAGTATTCGCCAGCGGTTTTTTTTTCAAAGGCATTACTGTAGGAAGGAAGACGCTCTTGAAACAGCAAACCGGTTCGAGCTAACACGTTAATTTGGGTAACGAACCACACGTAAGGACCCTTTAGAGAGCCTGCCAGCTACATACGCTTTTTTGCTTTTACTACAAGCGGTATCAAAGGGAAAACGGCCTCAGTCGAGAAAGGCTCACAGTGAATTTTGAGGTGTCGTCAGAAATCGAGTGTATGAAAAGCAAACGTATCACTGGAAATGCTTTAGGTTTCCATTACTTTTTTGTAATGTTTAATACTTATAATTAGTAGATAAATACAGGTATATAGTACCATGTATATTTTTCAACAAGCATAAAATTCATCAAGGCACATACTATAGCTATTATACGCACGCACGCACGTAATATAACTGATTTTATACTTTGAATACATCTAGCAACACGGCAGAGTATCCGCCAAGTTCGAAATAAAAAGGCGGCACTGACTGTGTGATATGTACACGAACCATTTAGAACAACTTTCGACCGCCCTTAACTCTTCTATTGAATGACTCTTGTGTTCACACAATTTGCTAAATTAGGGATTTAGTTTTAAGCAAGCAATATTTTTTCTTTTTAAAAATGTTATTTATTTATGTAGATACGTTTGAAAGTTAACTGAATTTGGCACCCACTTACTAGATCTCAATCATTTTATTGGCGAAGCTGTCAGAGCCACTTTTTCACATTTATGATATTGGTGGGATTTTTTATCACGTAAGACACTGGTTAACCATTATTACAACGTGGCTTGGTCCATGCTAGCAACAGCTAGCAATGTGGGCTAACAAGCCCACCCTTTTTATATACCCTTTTTTTATCTGTCTGAAATACGAACTTGGCCTGCTTTTATAATAAAACAGTGCAATTAAACGTAAATTATAACACTAGAGTAATTAATAGGTGTGCATAAGTGGTATTTAATGTGCGAAATACTTGCATACAATACGGTTATAAATCTAGGAAAATTCAGTCTCAAGTCACCAATTACATACTTACTTAGTTATCAAACCAGGCTTGTTACGATATCATTAATTTAAACAGTAATTGTCTGTTTTACTCACGCGATTAACCCTAAATAATGAATTAGTCTCGATGGCTCAATAATAATTGTCATAGATAACACGATTTCATTTAAAGGGTGGGAATTGACCCTCTACGAATAATAGCCGTAATGTTTATAACTTCGTAGGTTTAGTACGTTAAGTTTCATATAGATATACCTATACATACTACATTACTAGTATTAACTTCTCTCTGAGCTGCCCCTAAACTTTTGCTACTAAAACGTCCTTGACCCTAACTAGGAAATATAGATGGGGTAATTTGTGGGAAAACTTATCGGAAAAGGCAGTTGTATATTATATCAATTTAGGTTTTTAATTATCGTTTTGAGGTGGGTGACCTTCAGTGAGTTTGATTGATGTAAAACAACAAACTTCGTTAAAAATGTATGCCTGATCGATATACTATCGAGACTGAAAACATTTCAAAGTTATTAGATACTCGATTCAGTGTCCAAACTAAATCTACATAACATGGACATAATCTTTATATAGATTTTGGAATGGGATATGGTAATCTGATTTAAAAAAAAATAGTAATGTAATTATATTCTTAACAATGCTTTTACAATCTAAATTCCCTTTATAAACGTAATAATATAACACACGTAGTGCGTCGTCGGCCTTTTTCTTTCCGAAACTTGGCGGACACACTTTTGTGTGTCTAGATCTATCTATAATACCATCCCTGTCTGTTATTGTCTAACTAATAGCTGAACCATGTTAGTTCCGTATTGTTTAGAATCTCCATTATATCCGATCCGGGTCGATTAAGACCCATTATGTCGTACAACGTTCGTTTCACGACTGAATGTTATTGGGTTGGGCACTGAGTCGCCGAATTAAATCATCTAAGATTAATTATTTATTGATCGAAACGGTCCCGTAGACCCAATCTCATTAATATGGTACTACACAGATTATGTAGGGTTGGTTCATAATTAATAATTAAAACCTCGTGTTTAGTGTGTGTAAACTATTAATTAGGTATGTACAAATAAAATAGAAAAAAAGGTTATTTTTTCACCCTTTTTCAAAATTTATTTGAGTATGCCTAGCCATGGCTAATTGCTTAATAAACAAAAATTAGGTATGTACAATGTATTGATTTTCACTTCTTTTATCTTCATTTATAATTATAACCCCTTCACTTTATGGAAATTAAGAGCAGTGAAAAGGTCTTCCTTATGTCTTACTAGAGCCTTGTTTCTGGTTTTCAGTATCATTATTTATTTACCCTGACTACTATATACAGCGTAACCAAAATGTTCATAATGGCCAAAATGACCAAAACGTCGAACGTAACTAAAATGTAGAAATGTAGTCACGATAAGCCTACGTATAAAACTAACTGGTAGGGTTCACTATTTCTATAGTAATTTACAGCGTTCACGCTAAAGCTTAACGGAAATTTTTAATTTAGATTCAATTTACTTCTTCAGACGCACCTTGCGCTCTTTCTGAACAGTGAACCATACTGAACCGTCACGCTCGAGTCGGTGACGCTGAATCGGGTATACTCGGCTCCATTCGACATCAAGCGCGCTCGGGTCGGTGACGCTGAATCGCGTATACTCGGCTCTAGTCGTCATAAGCTGTCATCAGCCACGTTTCGTTTAATTGTTTATTTCTCTAGAGATCTAAGTCGTGCTTTGAGTGTTTTTTTTTAAGTTTCTATCGTGTGGTCATAAGCACACACCCTCTTTTTAATTAGATACCATTTACTAGACTTTAATCTTTATTATCTTTATTTAGAATTTAATCTTTTTAAAAGAATGTTGAGTTGTTGACACAAAAAATTCTGCGCGAGAAAATTAAATGTCAATTCCTCGCAAACACACCAGCCGGAAGTCGTCCTTATAAACGGTGAGGTGAAAACTCTGCTAATGCGAAAAAAGTGCCGTCCAACATGAAAAAACGAGATAAACGGTCGACAATAAATCAAAAAGTTAGTGGGGTCGGAGCCGGCGATTTGTCGTCCAAATAACGACTTGACAGACGACGCCGTGTCGTTTTATGGGTCACGAGGCTCCAAAAACAAGCTGAGCGACGTCGGTTGAGTAACTATTTGTCTTTCTAGTCACTGAATAATAAAAAGAAGAGTTTGCACATTTTACAGGTCAGCGCAGTCAGGTATTCACTTGTCAGGTATCGGGCGTTGTTTTGAAGCTCTTTAGCCATCCTTGAGAGTGAAAGACTGTTAATAATTTATTACAGTAATCACTTTAGTTATTAGCTCATTGTTTCTAAATATTATCTTTCTTTTGTATCCTCATAATCTCATATACACGAAATGAAAGAGTACCTTCTATTATCTGAACACTAATGATTATTCTATACCCTGACCAGGATTATAAGAACCTTATTAAGAGGGCACCGTTGGTAGTTTTATAATCTGTGTTATGCAGTTCGCTATGTAAATGGTCGGGGTATAAACAAATTGTTTGATTATTTGAATAGTTGTTTCTTGAAGGTGGTAAGTGTGTGACCCTATGTAGGGTCCTGTGACGGTACCATAACTCATTTACCTATTTCTGCCGCATAGCAGCAATGCTTGCGTTGCTGTGTTTCGGTTTGAAGGGTAAGAGGGCCAGCGTAATTACCGACTAATAAGGCACTTCATCATCCGTGAGAAGTCTATGGATGGCGGACGGTGATCAGTTACCATCAGGTAGCTCGTCTGCTCTCCTTATACAATTAAAAACTAAGATAAATTGCTAACTAAATCCCATTTCTACTATGTACCATATAAGTTTAAAATATAAGTAGTCGTACGAAGCGAGTTCATCCAGCCTCGAGCATTTTGTTGTAGTAAAAGTTCAGCTACGGAGATAATAGAGATATATACTTTTTGTTAAGGAAATCTGATTTTCTTACGAGGATTAATACACCCGTGGGTGTACGGAAGTTTTTGGTTAGGGATAAATCCAATATTTTAATTTAACTTGCTGTGTAGGCTGAGTAATGACTAATGAGAAATAGTTCTTGGCCTATACTACCACCAGACTTATTGTTCCCAATCGTGAGCCAATTTGAGACTGAGACTGAATTTGGAAATCACTGTCCACTCTTTTCAGCAATACTCGTATATACCATTTCTTGTAAAATAATCGTTTCAAGAAAAATTTCTTAAGAATCTAGATTGATTTTATTAAATTTTTACAAGAGTTTAAACTCAACAACATGATAACATAAATATTCGAGTTTTGGCCAGACCCAGGACACAGAGAAACTATTCTGTATTTATATATAATTTTGACGGTCGGACCTAAGGAGGAGAAGAAGGGAGTCTAACGGCCCGTCACTCGTCCAAGATAATAATAATATCGTTAAAATGCCGCTTACCATAATTAAGAGCATTAATTTCTAATGATCGTAACCCTTTTTACAGTGATCATAATGTTTCTTTTTATACGAGTGAGAAAAGAACAAATGACTGTCTGGCATTCATAAATAAGGAATGGGTCGCGGTGGCTCGTGGCAGCGTGGCTAAAGGTCACAGATTAACAAGCTATTTCGGGTTCTGACCCGACCGCGTTCCGTTTCTGGTGCTGACTTTTTTTTGTCGGCAAAATGCAGTTTATATTTAATATTGCTACGTTATTATTTTTAAAGCTGTTAGCTCTCAATCTAAATGTTGGTCGATTACGGAGCCGATGGTCTTCGATGGTCAACCAATATCTAATTAAATATTAGGTCAGCGTTTATTATAACTAAGTTGTTACTCACTAATTTTATTTAGTTTAATATAACATATGCTTAAGTTCCTACTGGTGTATGGACTATGAATCCTTTGTAATCTTACCTCATAAATAAATTTATTCTTATATGTTTTCCGTGGGAAATCTAAAACAAAAAGTATAATAAATATGAATGAATTTATTTACAAATCATATAATATATGAGGTGTGCCGGCGCGCGGCGCGGCGCGGCGGCGCGGCGCGGCGGCGTGCCGTCAGCCCACCGCCTTTGCTTGTTTTGCGGCTTAGGGTTTGCATTCTATCGTTGGAAAATGACCACTTTTATTTAAATTTGGAATCTCTCTGCACCTCTCTTTTCCCTTTTAAAAGGGACACTTAAATAATCATTAAAGATTTGTACGATATGTAACACTGCCTTTAAAAAGTTAAAACCTGTGTATGTGTCCCTTTTAAATGTTAGCTTCACATTATTAGTCTGCGGTACGATATTTTCGATTCGTCGCGAAATGTCCATTTGTCCAAGTCGAAAAATGTTTTCGGACGAATCTGGAAAATTGAATTCTGAAGATTTTTGAAAAAAAAACCCTACTTAAATGAATAAAAAATAAAATATATTTCGTACGTACAGTCGACTTCAACATATAATAGCTAATGAGCCAAAGTATACCATCTGTCTAAATACTACAATTCAAATTTGAAGTGTATGGCAAATGCATTAAGTTTCATTTCAGATAGCAGAAATTTGACAGGATGATATACATTAGCCAACTGTACATTTAGCATTTGTGCTTAAACCGGAAAAGAGTATACAAAGTAGGTCAAGGTAACAGAAAATTGGACATTGAATTGATACCTTTATTTCGTGTCAGTATTTACCTATCTGATGAACTTAAGTAAGTATACCAAACTATATACTTACCTAAATGTTTTAAGCGACGCGACGTGTCAAACAATTATTATTCTGATCTTTTCAAGGACAGATAACGTTTAATTATAATAAGTTTACAACTTTGGAACGAAGAACTCTTGTTTGTAACTTATACTTTAATTAATTTGACACTTATAAGGCTTTTGTGTTTAGTAGTCTTGATTACCTATTCCATTGAATCTAATAATTGTGACTCATAAAGGTTACTCTAACAAAAACTATATGCAGATCAATTATAGTTTGTTTGTTAGCAGTTTCCATACGCTACGATTTATAGCAGAAAAGCGCTACGCCGCCCTCTACGCCGTAGCAAAGGTCAGCTGGAAACGAGAGAGTCTAATTAAAGTAACATAAGATGTTACATTTTAAAGTTGACCTTTAAGAATAGCGTATACTAAATATTATGCCATGCATGACAACGCATAATGGTGAGCTCGACCGCCTGCATTATTAAATGGATACTCCGTGCCAGCGAACTTACGTACAAAATTTACAAGCAACGTGCATGTACGTAATGGTATTTAAGTATAACACGACTTTGTAACTAAACCTTCCGAGAATTTGGATTTTGTGCTGTTTTTACCCTGGATTGTGTAAATTAATTATGTGTATTTAACAATGATTACCTATATTTTATAAGATAAAATATATAGATAAAATCTTTGGCACATTATGGCACACAAAGTCACCCTGGAGTAGACAAATAAACGCTTAATTGATACATATGTTTCAAATATTTGTGTAACACAATTATCGAACACAAATTGTGTTGTTCAAAAGCTGTTTATACCTTTTTTTGCACTACTTTTGCTCCATCAAATATAATTATGTAGATATAAAATAAACTGTTTCAGATAATAATAACTGGTCACATTTTCATGAACGAAATCCTTCTAATAATTTAAACCTGTTGTGCTAGTGTGGTATCAAAATACTTACCGGGGAAATCGCATCATTGTTTAGTAAGTGATATTTTGGTATCGGTTACATACATAAATCAATTTCCGAAGTATTTGAAACCCTGCACGCTCTTTATAGATGTTTTTTTTTCTCCAAAGTTATTGAAATTTGAGCAGTCTATATAGTAAATATTTTTGTAATGCTAAGTAAAAGCTGAGGGAAGATGAAAGATAATACTGCGAACTAAAGACCGTAGGCGGCAGAAATAGTAAATCTCGTAATTCTAATATTTAAATGTAGGCGTAGTAAATACATTGAGAGTTAAGTAAAATAAACATCTGTAGGTAGTCTGAAAGGAAGTGAACAATACTGCAAGAAACTACCCCTACGCCTACTCATTCATAAGCCAGGTGAAGAAAGTTCATACAATTGTGTTGTGTAGGTGTGATTTATAAGGAGTCAAACAATAATCTCGTCTGAAATATCACTAAACCTTATAAAGCTGGTATAGGAAGGATAAAAATACAAAGGAGGTAGGAGATTGCTTTCTCGTTGGCAATATAAACGTTTTCGGGATGACTCTAATCGCCTCACCAATACAATGATTAAGATAGTTCTATTAAGTGCTATTTAGGTACTCGTATCTCATTCAATATCTCAATATATATCGGCATAGAACAAAAGTTATCGACATAGCTCATAAGATTAGCAAGCTTAAGTGGCAGTGGGCCGGTCACATCTGTCGCAGAACCGACAACCGCTGGGGTAGACGAGTTCTGGAGTGGAGACCGCGTTTGGGGAAACGTAGTGTGGGACGCCCCCCTGCTAGATGGAGCGACGATCTGCGCAAGGTGGCTGGCAGCGACTGGCTGAGAAGAGCCGAGGATCGGGCTCAATGGCGCGCCCTGGGAGAGACCTATGTCCAGCAGTGGACTAGAGTAGGCTGTTGATGAATCAATATCTAAGGGATTGTTCAGGGAAATAAATGTGCTGACTGTCGCAGTTCAGTATATTTATGAAAATATTATGTATGTACGCACAAACTTACAGTTGTTTCCGATAAACTGCCATAATCATAATTTCAATACCTGAAACAAAAACAAACTTGTAGTCCCACGCTTTTGACTTACTAAAGTAAATACATCATTTATGGGTCACTGCGTACGGTTTTATAATAAGATACCTGATACTGTAATAAATATGACAGAGAAAAATTTAAGACCCACATAACACGGACCTTATGTAAAAAGGGTTATTATAAAATAAATGACTACTTAAATGATAAAGAGGCTTGGTCCTAAATTCAGCTCCAGCTCTGCACATTGTGTATATGATTGTATTCATAATTATTGTAAGATATATTTATTTCAAAAGATGTCCTGCTGAAAGTTCCTTGCGCCTCTTCTTTCCTTTTAGCTACAGCACCTTACGAAGCGGTGGTAGAGTAAAAAATGACGCTGTAAAAATGTACTTTAAGGTACAATATATTTTTTTATTTGGTTTTGATTCAAAACTGTCTCTGAAATACGTAAGTATAGTCTGTTTGTTACTCTAAATATCTGACCCCCACTTTATTTAAACAAAAGGTGGTTAATTAAAAAAGATTGGTAGATAAATACTTACTTACACACTTACTTACTTACTTTACACTGTTTTCTTTAGTTTGAACATTTATTTTGAGAAAACCTCAACGGTTTAAGGAAAGGTCAGATAATTAGTGTAACAGACCGTACCATAAAATAGGGTAATTATTATTGCGTCACGTCTATTGAGTCGTAGGCCATCGTTAGGGTTCTGTAGTCAACTAGGAACCCTTACCGTTTCATCATGTTTGCAACTACAAAAAATCTGAAAAAATCTAAATGATACGTGGTAGTAGGCACTTTCAATTAAAATTATAACGGTTACTTGGTAAAATATAACTTGACAAACTTACAGATAAATAAATATGGATCTGGATTACCATTTCTTTTATTAACCAGTTAGTACGTTTAGGTCATTTTATATACGAGCATTTATTTGCTACCTAACCTACATTATTTTACCATCTAAATTTCTAACCCTCTAACGTGGAAACATCAGACTGAGTCAGGCAAGTTGGTGATTAGCTACACACTAAATTGTTTTAACCCTCCTAACAGTTCTACCTATAATTTAGCTAAATATATTTTTAATATAGGCACCTATTATACGTAAGTATACATTATAGGTACCTTCCAATAATCCACCTCGATGTACGAATGTACATGAGTACATTATCACGCTCAGTTTTTCAACATCTTTGAAAGTACTTTTTCCTTTATCATCTGACTGAAATGTCCCATCGTTATTGCAGACTATTTTTTAATTCAAATGTTAAATAAAATAATACGAGAGTGCACATTCACTCTATTAACGGAGCTTACGAAATATCAAGTATCTATGCAATTGCTTACATTAAACTTAAAGAACTTATTTCTCGACTCAGACTTGTGCACTATTTACTATTAGGCTTGTGCTATATTTACATCTTAAACCACTAAAATGACGAAAATATTGTGTACACTCGTACACGAGGAATGATCCGTTCTTTTAGCCTAATTAATACTTAAATTGCTACTGTCTCTCATATAGAATGTGATTTATAAAACCTCAAGCCTTGAAGCCATGTAGAACACTAACTTCTTTCTTTCTCCATCCAATACTAAAAATGGTTAAGCAGGAGACTGGGCGACAGAGTCAAGAGAGAGCGATAATCATATCCATCACCATCATAGTTACATGGTGTATAGAAAAAAAAAGCTTTAAGAGGAAAAGTAGCCGAAAATCAACTTTATCGGAACAAGAAACCGAACAGTTATTCTCAGTTTTTTTAAATATTTATGATCAATTAGAAAAGAAAAATTAAATTTATAAACATTCATTTATAGCACTAATATACTTTCTATATGTAAAGAGAATTTAAAAAAATCGGCCATGAGCGTGTCGGCCACGCACAATATAGCCGTTATATTACAAAACATATTTTGCAGTCGATTTCATACAATTTGTTCCAAATTAACTTTCTTTGTAAGTTTGTTGAGTTCTATTTCACAACGTAATTTTGGTACTATAGGTTCGTTATTACCTTTATTGAAAGTACTTACGAGCAGGTATCATACGAATTCTTTCTGTTTTTTCTACCTATATTTCCCTTTTATATATATATGCACATGATGCTACGATTTCCTACCTGTAACCGTACAAATCTGATGCTATTCAGTGCCAAAAAGGGTACTAGCTCAGCTTAATGCTCCGGCAATGGCAAGCCACAGCGCTGATTTTCAGCTGGCCCCTCGGTGACTGTAAACTTCTAAATGAATAGTCCTATGTGATCTTATAGGTACCTACACATTGTTTCCTATGCCTTAAGAGTCCTAAGACCAATGTTTCTCAAATTGTCTCCTCAACGTTTCCAGCGTACCAGCACGAGTCTGTGGGGAGAATGGATGGGTGTGATGCACGGGGACGAGATGGAGTACGTGTTCGGACATCCGCTCAACATGTCCTTGCAGTACCACAACAGGGAACGAGACCTGGCGGCCCATATTATGCAGTCCTTCACTAGATTTTCTCTTACTGGGTAAGTGTTTTAAGGCCCAGAATTCATTAGAAGAGTGGAGACGCAGCGAATTTCTTTGATAACAGTTAAAATACGGACTGGTCTGGATTCCGCGATTCGCGCCACTTGCCGTCGCCTGAGTCGCTTGATACAAAAATCCAAAAAAAATACAAATATACTTTATTGCACACCCAAGACAAAAAAAAAAACATACAACATAAAGAGAGGTACAATACAATGTGCAGAAGGCGGCCTTATCGCATGGTATTGGCATGCATTAAAACGGTATTTTAAATTGTTATCAAAGTAACACGCTGGGTCTCCCTCTCCGATAGTGTGCGCTGTGCCTACTCGATACGAAGCCAATACGATGTCCATCCGGACAGAAACCGTGGTTGGTTTACTGGTTACCCACCCACTACACACGACTACATGCTATGTGCTAAATTCGCCCACGACATACCCTTCCAGCCGATCAAAGCTAAATTAATCAGTAGAAGACTACCTACTTATAAATACAAAAAATTTAACTTGGAAAATCTGAGCTGGACTCACCTTTTCAAGTTATCATATATTATCTAATTTTGAAATATGGTAAGGTAAAAATCCATGATGATTTAGAAATATGAATCAATAATATTGTTTGAGAAAATCTTTATCAAAGAGACACCACAAACTTTTCAAGTATACGGAAGGTTGTCATGACCTAATTGGAATGATGCGTGGGTTTTAATGCCCACGCATCATTCCAATTTGAAATCAATATCTTATACATTTCTTTTAACCCTGTCTAGAACACAAGCATTGTGAAGTGTTACAAGGCAATCTAGCTGATACTGTCTAACAAACAATTTTATTTTTGTAAGACTGATGAAAGTTTTAACGAATTTATTTAATGTCGTATTTTTTGCAATATTTTAATGAAATATTGTAATATTTGGTCAATCAATGCGGTCGCAATATTAAAAATTATATCTAAGAACCATTAATATATATAATATAATTAATATTCAGCTTTCAGCTACCAAAGCCTTCAAAAGCATGAAATAACCTTAAAATAATTTAATTTTATTGTTTTTTATTTATAATTTCACGACAAAATAACAGCATGATTGACATATAAATAATAAAATAATATTTCAGTAAAATATTGCACAAATACGACAATAATGTGTATAATCTTACTGGTTTTCATATAAAAGTTGATATACTTAAATAGCACCATCTGTTGGCAGCTTTGAGAATCATCGTACGCTTGTATCGTTTCAGAAAACCTCACAAACCAGACGAAAAGTGGCCTCTATACTCCAGAGCATCTCCGCATTACTACACATACACGGCAGATGGCACTAGCGGCCCGGCCGGGCCCAGGGGCCCTAGGGCTTCAGCCTGTGCCTTTTGGAACGACTTCCTGAATAAGCTCAACGGTGTGAAAGGCACATCCTTTTTCTATTTTCCTTTGTGTCTTGTCTTGTGTATGTGTGGCATTTTCTCGTTATGATGCTAGTCTTACCTTGCTTGCTAATATTTTATTTTTAAATATCTGCAATGTATTTACCGCCTCTATATATTCTTGTTTTTTTAGTAAGCGTTTAATGTTAGTTTTTTCAATAATTCTTTTCTTAGTTTTTAATGTTGATAGTACAAAGTTTAAGAATTATAATTGGTTGGAACGATATTCGTCAATTGTGTTAAGTAGGTACTAAAAAAACATTTTCTACTCCCATTTCGTAATTTGTTCAATAAGAAACCACAGTCAATAACAAAGAGGTTCATTCGTCGTGGTCGTGTGAAAATAGTGTTAAAATGAAATAGGTAGTAAATAACTGTTTTCGATTGTATTATGTAATTTTTTCTTTGTTGTATGCACTGCATACAAGAACTCTTTCGTATTAAATGCACTATATTTCACTGGCCAACTACTTGGTAGTATAGCCATAAAAAACTGTCAATGTTAAGCTGTCATGGCGTCTATTGAAGTTTCCGTAATGGTTTGTATTTTCTGTTTATATATTTCATGGTCGTAGAAAAAGTATTGTATGCAAAGCACGTAATGGCGATTTTAACACTCGAACGATCTATTATGAAACTTAGCTTCGCTTAGTTTCATAAATAGTTAAAATCGTGGCCGTCGCATAAACTAGTATTAAAATCCTGTAGGAAACTTAAGAAACTTCTCTAGTTCTTAAAACAAAATCAAATATTGATCTGAAATTCATAGCATGATGATGCAGTTCATTTATAAAAATTGACTTTGCCTACTGCAATGATAACTTACCTATTATCACCTCTCTAAGTATATTTAAAAACACGGAAATCGGACTAGTAGCGCCCATAGGGTGAGTTTCAAAATCTTTGTCCAGATAATACTTATGACGAGACGTGGAATTTATAAATGGGTTAAGTGCCATGTATTCCATTTCAAAGGCCTGTGCAAAGTGCCTAGGTGCCCAATGTTTTGGTACTTAGCCCATTTGCAAATTCCACGCCTCGATTTATGAAATGTACGATTATTACAGTATTAATCTTCATTACAGAATTAGAACACGTACCGTGCGATGGTGCAGTCACCGGCCCATACAGCAGCGTTGCTGGCACCAGTCTGCCCATAGTGCTGCTTACAACTCTCGCGACCACCGCAGCTTTGTAAGCTCCCAAAAGACTTGTAGGTATAGTTATGTGCAAAATACATGGCCCCCAGGCCCACGTATGAAGGATTTCTTATTCAGTCTGCCACATATGAACACTTTTTGTTTAATTTCAAAAGGGCAGAGAACAAGAAATACGTGAAAAAATTGTAAATTTTTCTAGTATTTCATGCACTAATTCATTATTTCCAGAAACCTAAACTTTTGATACGATTGTCGATCAAAGTCAAGTGAGAGTCACATCTAAGATTTTATTAATTACAAAATGATTTTAGGTTTTCAAGAAATAATAAAGATTTCTGCGTGTTTATTTTAATTTGGGCTATCGTATTATATAAATATTTTATTTTTTTCTGTATAAATATCGTGATTTTTTTTGGAAATTAAAAAGTTAAATCGCTGACTTTCCCTTTGTATGGGAATGAATCACTGACCTGAATTATTAGGTAATAATCGAGGAGCGTGGAGAGTGGAGCGAACGCATCTTATATATTTTAGATCTCGAAAACCGTAACTACTTGGACAATTTCAGTTGTAAATCTTCAGAAGTATTAAATGTTATTTTAAAGTGATGTGAAGATTGACGATTTGATAGTGTTTTTAGACGTAATTATCAAAAGTATGTAAGAATAGATTGTTTGAAAGATACGAGAATTTATGGATTGTGAAAGAAGTATTTTTGAAAACGAGATGTAAAGATGAAAATGATTATTTGATTGATTGTTGCTTTGGAAAGTTAAACTAAAGGAACTGATTTTGTGTAATGTACCTATTTAGAGGAATATTAAGAAGCTTATATAAGTTTAACAAATGCTTCAGGAATCACATCATTTCTATTAGAGAACGAACTGTAATCGAGTTAATTCTTTTGTATTATAATAGCTAAATATTGTACTCATGATGTTAGTTACATGTTTTGTTATTTAGTTTCACGATGTTCCTGTAAGTACCAACGTAGTTGATTTGAATGTTTGATGTTTAAAATTTGTTAAAATCGTGTATTTCATGTTATGAATATAAAAGTATTAAAATTATGGATATTCTTGTCATCCATGTATGTAAATGTGAAAATAGTGAATAGGCTTTGGTTGTTGAAGCAGCTATGCTTTCACACACAACAGGTGATCTAACACTACATATCAACGTGTGCCTCTGCTTAAATAGCAAATGACATATCTCTATTGTAGCAAATTTTTAGAATTTTATATTTGTGATTGGAATACGAGTCGACTGTATACTGCGAAATGAATTTTTATCAATATATTTATTATGTCGTGTTTAGGACGCTACTAAATTGTACCACTCGAGAATCTTATGAACTTGCAATTCTTATGACTTCGAACAATAGCATATTTTGTAAATAGTCCCCCTAAATGATAGGATACTGACACTATAGATAATATATTAAAAAGATGCAATTAATTTCACAGTAGGAACTCTATATCTACATCAAATAATTATAATACTATTAAAATATCTACACTGCCTAAATCTAAATCCAAATGTAATTTAGACAGAATGTAAGTGGAGGAGACGTTAAAATATATAAATAACATTTAAAAAACTGTCATTTTTCCTATGATCAAATTATTTCTTTAACAATCCCATAGCATTTAACTAGGTGTAAAATCAGCATAAATCTAATTGCTCATCCCACATAATATTTATGTTATCAACTTATAATAGCTATATAATATCCTAGATGTTGTAATTTGTCTGTATTTACAACAAATATTTTACATACCGTTGCTGTACCTTCAGAGGATTGAAATGAAAAAAAAAAGTGAAGTAATTGTTTCGAAATTGTACCTACGTAATCTGTAGCTTAACAATGCTTTAAGTGAAAATCGTCTTATGAATATAGAAACATTTTTAAACAAATATTTATACTAGAAAAATAATAGAGTTAGTGATGTTCATACGTGATTGTCAATTACTATCCTTGATCGAGTTTGAACTGTTGGTGACATAGAGAAAGTATCTTAGGGTTTTGTCAATGTTTCAGTAGGTATCGTCTTGTTTGCAAGGGGAAAGTGCAAGACCGGTGACATGTATGCAATGAAATTAATAGGTATCTAGTGGTATTTGTCAAATTCTTGCATGTTTTTTGATCGAATAAGTACCCGCTTCCCACTGAAACACTTATTTTTGCAACAAATTCGATTCGAAGGCGGTCTGTAGTGTCAAGTGAAATAGGTAGTGTTAATATAAGAAATATTAAATTTCACATTAGAAACTGGCGAAAGGTTGTGTAAATTTAATATTTAATATTAAGAGTTGTATGCACTCTTATTCTTCATATCACTAGTGTAGATGCGCAATCCACATTGGTGTTATTGTCAAATATATAGGAAGGTTCTTTCTTAGTACAGGGTGCGTGTCTATGTATACCTACTTACTTAAGGCGTTTTTCCTGTCATGTGGATTTTGTCTTGCGGAATTGATCCGCATGCGTGTCGTTGACAAGCATATTTTTTCATACGAAATTTTGCTGCTGTGCGTGGATTCCGCATATACGGGACGCGGACGTTGTGTAACATATTATGTTAGCTCAAGCATGCGGAGCAAATCCGCACGCGGGGCTGAATTCGCGTGACAGGAAAAAATCCTTACTCAATGATAATAATATCGTGACATAATATATATTTTTTTACTACTAACCCCGCATTTGACCTCGTTCTCGCCTGATGGTAAGCGACGATGAGGTCGACGATGGAGCATGCGGGTCCAGTAAATGCCTATTTACTCTGGCCTTGAAGATCCCAAGGTTGTGGGTTTCAGGAAATATAGTCGCCGGCAGGAACAGATGGGATATCAACAACAAAAGAAAGGAACCCCTTCCCACGCCTGGTAGTTAGATAAAAGTAGGTAATATAATTTTGCCATTGGGTATATACTTAATGTTTGTTGCTATTTAGCTACACTACACTACACTGGAAAAATATTTGTAACCATTATGTAACTAAGTAATTCGAATTCGAATAACTAGACATGGGTTCGAAAATATAAATACATTTTACTCTGGTTTAGAATTTTCTGTAAAATTAGCATCCATGATCTGGTATCAAGTCTCTAACATTATTTACGAAGTTTTAGTGCAGTAAATATATATAAGGTTAACGATATCTATACTCCTAAATAATTTCATTACTGCACGCACTCTACATTTAAATAGGTTTGTTGTTTCGTGTAAAAATACGTTTATTAATTTTCTATTCCACTTTAGACACGCGCCTTAGTGTAACTTTAATGAACCGCACAACACTGACTTTCTCGTTGAATAAAGCACAATTTGAGAAATTGTATGGGATAGCTTTAATTAGTAATTAAAAGTAATCTGTAAAGTGATTGAAGGTAAAATGGTGTTAATATATTATGCTGTAATTTCTGAGAATGATATTCGTAATGTTATATAATTATTTCAGATGTTTACTTATTGATCCTATTATTTTAATTACTTTAGGTGTTATACATTTAAGGTAGGTAGGTGTTATAATTAGTTATTATAAATATCGACTTCGTTTTAATATAAATGTTGTTTTGTCGTACATATTCGGTTAGATGTACAGTAATTTATAAATTTTGATATATAATTTAAATGATGATGTGTATTGATTGTTTTGTGTTGCAATAAATTCCTGTGCTTTAAATAGTTTATTTTATTTTCTGAGTCTTTGTATGGAATGCTGATATCGTTTATTTTACACTCTTTCTTTAATTATAATGGCCTAAAGATTTTTCTTTTCTAATCCAATGGCTGCTTTTGCTTTATTTAAATTGTTGATGTTTTAGGCGTACATTTATTAATAATTTAAATATTTAATTTATCTTTAATCGGAACTACAGTTATATGTCAATACGTATGTAGTATGTACTTGTTATTTAAATAAGCTACTAATTAGATGTAGTTTAAGTAAGTAATAATTATGAATGTAATTTAAGGTGTAGATTGAATGTGATTGCCATTATTGTAAAGTAATTATCCTTCCTAGATAAATTGGAATATATTTGAGCTGATGATGATGATTGTTATTAATAATCCACCTGCAATGAGTTAAGATTCGTTTTCAAATTATATATAACACAAGTCACAACATTGTGTTATAAAATAATTTGAAATCAGTAGTTTTATACTTTGACTTTCGATTTTTCGATTATTCGAAATGCTGTATAACAATCATGAAAATTATCATATAAGGTAGGATCTTGGGAGTTAGTGTCCACACTTACGCCCAAGATCCAAGATCGATCTCCAGATCGATTGTCGATGGGTAAATCGATTATTTTTGCTATATGTAATCCTTATTTACAATAACGTTTGATGTTAACGGTTAAATGTGTAGTCAATTAGATAACGAACCTGTGGAAATGTTAGAATGAGTAAATGTTAGAATGAGTAAATGTTAGAATGAGTAAATGTTCGATGTTATTTGTGTATTGAAGAATAAGGTGTTTTTAGTGTCATGCGGGTTTGTTCTGCATTTCGAATGCAGTCAATTTGGATCTGAAACGAAGCAGTTTCCAGGCTTCAGGAGAAAACTTAATCCCATTACGTAACTACGTTATTACGGATAATAATCATAAGTTGACCTACAACTTTTCTACGAAGCTAATAGGTAAGTGCCATTATAAAAACAATCTTCATTTTTTTTAAATAAAAATCATTTATTTAAAATGAGGCAGGCCCAGGCGTAGGTGGAAGGACGATATCGACCACTTCCAAAGAGGATGGTATAAGGACGCCGAGGATAGGGAAAAATGGAAAGGAGGAGGGGAGGCCTTTGCCCAGCAGTGGGACAACCTATAGGCTATTAAAAAAATATCATTTGATTTGTTGTGCATGTTACTGGTGTTCCTTTACGTTAAAACTACGAATTTGGTGTAGTTCACCACAATGTTCCAGAAGTGAATTCGATCCGGCGACGCTGGCACCGCATCTTACTTAAAACTAATTGGCATTTAATTTATTGTACCTAGGTAAAGAGCGGGTCAATCTATATGGCGTATCTGAATATAGGCACGAGTCGCATTTCAGTAGTGTTAGCGGGGTGTAGAAGAGCGAGGGATGATTACGCGACGCCGCGCCGCGCGATATGGAGGAGCATATGCCCCGCTCCCTCGCTCTTCTATTATACACCCCGTTAACACCTAAAACATGTGTTGTAATGTGACTCGTGCTTAAATTCAGATCAGATTCATAACATGGGATCATTTCGCATAGATACAAGAAGTCTAGATTTTTCCTCTTGGCAACCTGTATAAATATGTATAGATAATCTGAATAATTCGTAATATGCGATAACCGCATGATTCTAAAATTTACTTAACTTTGATAACCGCATGACACTAAAATGGACTTATCTTTGATGCTTTCTTGTACATCTGTGCAAACCGTATAGTAGATACCGCTTTCGAATTAGGTGCTAATTGTAATACACGGATGTCTATGAATTCATTTTATACTACCTACTGAAAACAATATAAAATGTTGACAATATCTCTTTTACATTCGGACTTCTAAGAACTTCCTATTTTCTTTTATTAGCATTCTCTTATTTATATGGAAGCCCTTAAATTTATAAAAAATACAATTAAATATATTGTTTGAACGCCTTTTATATTCTCTTAAAAATTAAGAATTTCGGCATTAATTAATATTTCTAATATATTGCCTCTAATGATTACATAGTTAGAATTATTTGGATTTTATTAATGTAATAATCTATTAGGTACCTAATTCGTTTGTACAGTTGCACGAAAATTTATTTCGATGTAGTAAGAATCAAAATATTTTTATCTGAATGCTGTTAGACAATAGTTATAAATATTTTGCTTTAAATAATATAATTGATTATTGTCTCTATCCAGAAATACTCAATAAAACTTAATTAAAAACAACTTTTTTTATTCCTGGTCCCGATAAATCCTACTTGCGGTAGGTGACTCCGTATATCAACTTTGTAGTATCACCGTTTTACCTACATCTGCCTCAAAATAGCAATATTGTTAAAAGGGTAAAGAGATAGTGAATTCTATGGTGAGTAAAAAAGTAAGTAAGTAAGTAATACGTTTATTTCACACACAGCAATGACCGAAACAGTTATAATTATGATAAAATAATTATGCAGTCAAAGGTAAACATATTGAAATCATGTCTGATGGTCTGCTGTTGTTGTGTAAAGGGCCTCAACTCAGCTTATTGCTGCAGACAAGAATGCCTCCAGCGCTGGTATTCTGTTGAACCATGACCGATGGCTGGCCAAAACCTGTCCAAGAGGACAAAGATACGACACAAATAAATTTAATTAAAGATAGGGTAGGTAATTACCGACACATGAGGCGGTCCATGTTAGACCCCAAGGTTAAAATAGCTCATCGAAAACCGTTTTTTTTCTCAACGATGTCGGAAATGTGCTCTATACATTCAAATTTTGAGCCAGGGAAGTACACATTTCCTGTCTTGAAGCCAAATACTGATTTTTAAAAAATGACAGTAATGGATTTTCATATTACCTTACCGGGCTTAGACCAGGAATCCTCTCGTCTTTACTTTAAAAATATATAATTTGTAACATCAAAATACAGTGTGGACTAAAGAATCGGTCCCGCGTCTCCGCCTCCCCGCACTACCCAGACACGTGTACCTGCACCACTAGCGCGAGCTGCTACTGACAACGCCACTTCTTTCCTTTTACGGACGCCTAGTACTTTGTAGACGTGGTGATGGCCGGTGGACCAGAGCCCTCACTGAGTGGTGGCCAAGGTTGGGGAAAAGAGGAGTAGGTCGTCCAGCAGCCAGATGGGCGGATGACATCACCAAAGTCGCATCGAAGACCTGGATGCGACTAGCACAGCATCGTATAGGGTGGCACAACAGCGATGAGGCTTATACCCTGCAGTGGGACGACATGGGCTGATGATGATGATGAGTACTTTCGATTTCCTCGCATTATTTGAGAAAAGCACTTTGCAAGCATCGCCGAAATAGCCATCTTGGATCGTTAAAAGGTCATTGTCAAGGCCAATAATGGCTAATTTCGTAACCTCTGCAGTAATAAGGTACTATAAACGCCTTGTACTCGTAGTTTATTAATTTTGCAGTCGTCGTACAATAATAATAATAAATAATTTTAACATAATAAATACCTAATAAATTGCCGCTTTTGTGTGATAAGGAAGGTGGCTTAGAGATAGATAACACGAGTGAATGCCCGTCCAGATACATCACATGACCGTCCTTTGGACCAGTCAATGCCCGTACAGATAAGACCATACGTACCTATCTACAGGCCTAAGTATCCACAGGCCAATTTGATGTCATTGAATCATTCAATTGCTCCATTTATTTATTCACATCTACATCCCAGAAACATCTCAGTCGCAATGGGGAACAAAGAGAGTGAGGACGTTCCATTCAGACACACGTTAGTCAAACACAATGTAATCAAATTTGGATATATGCACTTGGCTGCATTATACGGAGTGTATTTGTGTTTCACCTCTGCTAAATGGCCAACGTTAATATGGGCATTTTTACTACTAGAGTTTGCAAAAATTGGAATTACCGCTGGAGCGCATCGCCTGTGGTGTCATCGAGCGTACAAAGCAAAGCTACCATTAGAGATTCTTCTCTTAATTTTTAACAGCATTGCATACATGAACACGGCAACATATTGGATTAGAGATCATCGTGTACACCACAAATTTGCAGATACCGACGCTGATCCTCATAATGTCCATCGCGGATTTTGGTTTTCACAAATTGGATGGCTATTTGTTCGAAAACATCCTGACGTTGTGGAAAAAGGAAAAACCGTATTCATGGAGGACGTTCACAAGAATCCATTGTTGCGGTTTCAGAAAAAATATGCCATCTTCGTGATTGGATTGTGGGCATATGTTATACCCACCGTCGTGCCCATGTACTTTTGGGGTGAATCGTTCAGCAATTCTTGGCATATTTGCACTATGCTTCGCCATGTTCTGACCATCAATCAAATTTTCTTAGTGAACAGTATCGGACATCGATGGGGTAACAGGCCATATGATAAGAATATTAAGGCAGTCGAAAATATCGCGGTTTCATTGATGTCAACCGGAGAATGTTTCCACAATTATCATCATGTATTTCCATTTGATTACAAAGCGTCTGAACTTGGAATGACAAAATTCAATGCCGCCACCTTGTTCATTAATTTCTTTGCGTGGCTCGGATGGGCATACGACTTGAAAACTATACCTGATGAATTAATTATTGCCCGATCAAAGAGGACTGGGGATGGCAGAAACCTGTGGGGTTGGGGCGACGTCGATCAAACAGAAGAAGAAACTAAGGGTGTCAAATATTTGTATACGAAAAATTGATTGTATCTGTAATTTTTATTTGGAATTATACTCGTATGTACATTTATTGTAACTTTCTGGTAATACAATAAACAAATATGTAAAAGCGGACTATAGTGATTTTATACCTAAAGATGGCAACTTAAATTTGTATTGAAATAAAACATCAGTTCATTGTTTTTTTCATTTTATTGACAAAACGGTTTTATACTGTGACTAGATAAAGATACTGATATCGGTATTACTTGCTACCCTTTTGCTACCCTTACCTCATAAAACTTTAGTCAGAGAAATTACTTCTTCAAAATACAGAAGAAATAGGGTAATAACAGGATTGTACTTACATATTTCTTATTGTGTAGAATTTTATTACAATCAGTAAATACCATTTTCCTACTTCGTTAAACGGTTTAATTTAAAATATCGTAAGTTACCTACTTACACACTACAAAGTAAAGAAACTAAGTTACAAATTTAAATATGTTTTTATATTTTTAAATAAATGTATTTTAGAAGTAATTTTTCTCTGTTTCAGTTTGTATTTAAGACTTACATACCAATTAAATCAAACACTGATCCTAAGTAAATATTTTATGATGTTTTTCATTTCTAATCCTATACATAAATTATTTTACCAAGTGTTAACAAATGATAAACATTCTATTACAACTCATTAGGCGGTAGAAAATTGCTACAATTATCTAATGGATACAGTTATTCGTTTCAAATAATAGTCCTTTTACTCGTACAGCATTTAAGTACCTATGTACCTACGTATTATAATGACATTGCAAAAAAAACTAAGAAAAGACGTGTGTTCACATTTTCTTTACAAACACTTTAATATTGCCATAGTCGCGAGTATTAATCAGTATCCCACATTTAAAGGTCATTCATTCCGCAGATCAGGTCAGCATGTTCGATCTCCTCAAGTGGCAGAGAGGAAAACGCCACGGTGATAGAGTTGTGGAACCGACCGCTCGACACGAGTTGGATTACTGTGTCCTCACAGGCTATGTACAAAGGACGGTGCCCTGAAAAGAAAAGCAAATATGGCTTTATTTACTAGATTAGGTACTTAATGGACTCCATAAGTCAAGTTTAGCCTTGATGGGTCGGTTAGGGTATTCGTACCCGAGAGAATATTCTCTTAGGGGTAGTTTTGAAATATGAGTTCAGTTTATTAACTCGGACGTGGGATATGGTAAAGGAGACTGACTTTTCAAGAGGTTATTTTGAAAAGTGGGAACTATACTTACGATGAATGTGGTTCCTCTGTCTAACACCCTCGGGGATCAAGGTCGTTACAGTTATGCTATGCTATGCTATTATGAAAACATTTCGGTGAGGTTATATCCAGTATGACTAATATCTTCGGTAAAGTTGTAGTAATAATTACTTAAATCGACTTTTGACGAGAACTCTCTTCCGACCCATTTTCACCGGGCTTGGCTACACCTAAACACATTGAAAAGCCGGGAAAAGGAAATTGGTCATTAATTATTGACATTGAACAAACTGGAATAATCTTTTGGGTACCTACTTACCTACAACTAACAAGTTTAGTGAGAGAAAATATTACTAAAATAATAGTAAATAGTGGTACCTAAATAGTGTGATATCTCAAAAACTGTTGATTTCTATCAACGATAGTGGTACTGATCCACTTTCACCACCCAATAACCATTAACGTATCACTCGAGCTCCGCCCAAGGGACAGTGAGGTCAGCACAACAGCCGTGTTACAAACGAGACGTACAGTCGGTATAAGATTTTCTTTAAAACTAGTGTTATTTATTTACTGATAATATACTCTAAAAACATGGCAGTGAAGTTATTAAGCAGTCTTTGAAAACATGCGAAACAATACATGGTTATCCTTGTATATTTTTCGCTACAGGTGACTCTTCGAATACCTACCAATTAAAAAGTTCACACGGAAAGATCCATGAAGTCAACTTTGTGTAAAAATTTACGTTAATTGTACTTCACTATTTCCTTTTCTATCTTTTGTTTGTTGTCTTCTATTTGTGCAATATAGTGTATTTTACTTTTTACTTACTTTACTTTCTAATATAATTTCATTGCTATTTCTTAGTAGTATTAGTTGCCGAAATAATAGTAATAATATATAGTCCAAAATATAAAGATACAAGTGATTGAAAACTATAAAATGCATGAGGCCATAATCAAAGTGAATCAATGACTTACTGTGTAGTCTTCAATTGACATTCTCCGAGATCTCATAAACCATATGTCCGGATAAGAATTGACGTTTGAGTTACGTTTGAAGTCTGATCAACTGTACGAGAACTCTAGCTGGGATAAGGCCGTGGACTGCAGGCAGTCTCGAGATGCCCGATCCTGCGGCTCAGCAGAGCCCAATTGCGCAAGGTAACCGAGATAATAACCGGATATAGTCCACTCAATAGACACCTCTTCAACATAGGTATCACAGATAGCTCCCTGTGCAGAGCTTGCATGGAGACAGAGGAGACGGTCGCCCACGTGCTTTTGGAGTGCAGTGAGGTGACCACCTACCGGGCGGGAAGCCTTGGCACCCCAGGATCACATCCCGAAGTCCTACAGGACATTAAAGGAATGCTGGACTTTCTCGCGAGGTTGGGCTGGCTCGAGTAGTTTCTGCCACACGCAAAATAGGCGCTGAAGACGTCGAGTTTACAACTGTACGAGAAAGGTTTATTTTTATTACCTTCATTAGAATCCAGTCCACACACGCTGTCGAGCACCTCCATTTTGGTGTGATCGAGTCCACTCGCGCCGCCAATTTTCACGTAGTCTGACAACCCTCGCTTAGTGCACTGCACAAACAAACGGATAATTTAAAAAAATATATATCTTTAAACTTCTTTATATTATATGTAAAGCTACTTCAAGCTATATAAATTATTTTCTGAGTGGTCATAGAAATGAATACTGTGCACTCTGCAGAAGGAATCTCCAATCCAATTAGTAGTCCACAGTCCAATCCAATTAGTCTTATGGACGCCCACTGACCCTTACACCTACCAACATACACCCCCTCACACACACACCACATACACACACCACACATCCCTATACACACACCCTCTCACGCACACACCCCTCACATACACGCATACTTAACTATTTAATTTAGCATTGCCTTGTTTTCATAATTTATTTATCGGAAGAGACTGGCCCCCACAACACAGGGTATCCTAGTGTGGGAGCCAGAGAAGTCTGACAAAATGTAAAAGATACTATCTGCATCAATAAATTTTTATTTTATTTTTATTTTTAATCTAAAATAATTTTATAAAATAAAACATTTCATTAAGTAAACTATTTTGTTTTAATTATCATCATCATTATTTGAGTCGAAACACGTCCACTGCTGGGTCTCCATTTTCTTTTTTTATTTCAATTTGTTATTGTTTGTTACTTGAATAACAAATTGCAATGGTCATATCCATTTAAATCCAATAATAGCTACCTCAAATCCGCTCTTTACTAATAAGTGTACTGTGCACAACACATCAGGCTTTGGTACTTTGTCCTTTAACCTATTTAATACATACGAATGTCAAGGAATAATAACAAAAACTTATTGCGACAGGGTTCCACAGAGTAATGTGTTTTCCACTATAAGTACTATACTTATCGTAAAAAGTGTCAACGAATTTAAGAGGTAACCAAAATATTTTAATTTCTTATATTTTTTTTTCGATTGTAAACTATTGACTATGAGCGGCCAATTTAAATAAAATATTCCATATTTTACTTTACGATAGCTGTATGTCGTGCCGGCCATAAAGAATAGCACCACCCCAACTCTTCCCGTGGGTGTCGTACGAGGCGACTAAGGGATTTTGTGGATACTATTCTACACCTAGTAGTCGGCGATAGGCTCGCCATCCATCACGTTTGTCCACCAAATCTTACAGCGAAAAGTGGGTATTACCTGTCGGTGATACCTCTGTCTACCCCCTCCGGGATTATTGACACAAAATATCTATATATTTTGCATGTTTGTATGCATGTTTGTATATACTTTACGAGGAAAATTGTTTTTCCCAAAAAAATACAATGTTTGACTTACACGCTAATGATTCTAACATGTACAAGAAAAAAATTGCATATTTTTAAATTACCTATACTTACATATTTAAACATTTATCTCGTTTTACGATTCTTCCATACTGTCTAGGTAGAATAAATAGGTAATTACATTCATTGTCGACTTTACCACCAAGAAGTCAACAAAATAATCCCCCAAAACTAAATCACGCAACAAAGGGAAATTGTTTGATTATTACTTCTAGATATCATGTTATCGGTATTCTTAGGTCCTTATTAGTTAGTAACATGTGATTGTAGTAAGCACTGACTATATTATCACGACAATTTATTGGCGCGACAACTCAGAAAATCTTTTGTTGCGTAATTGCCAAGTCACAGAATGTTCTTAAACTTAAGATGGACTTGGAGTGACTTGTTAGTGAATGTAATAGAGGTAATAGTAAAAGCATTGGACTTGTCTGTACATTGGATCTCATTACTTTTCCCGAGAGACATGAGATTTGGCTACTTTTTACATGAAATGTTTTTTGGGGATCTCACTTCTTTTTGTAAGTACGAGGCGTAGTTTTTTTCCCTTTTCATGGCACCGGTTTCTAATTAACAGACACGAAACGATGCCTCGTATTATAATTTCGGCTTTATAGGAGGTTTTTGTTGCATCCTCTAAAACTTTTCGTATGAAAATTGACACTTAACCCAGCTTAAGCCGAGAGTGACATTAATTATGCAAGTGGTCCTTATTCATTCATTCCGACTTTTAGGTTACAAATACAAAGGGTTTATCAACAAGCATTTATTTGCTTTTCGGAAAATTGATTGTGAATGTTACTGTACATAGGGCTACTACTGGTCTATTATTATTTCCGCAAAGTAATGCCTGATTCCATCAACTTGTGGGTAGACAGTAAGCTCTTGAGAAGAGTTTGTTTAAGAAGAAAATAAAGGACGAGGTCCATTATTTGCACACATTTGGAGTTAGCAAAATTAATAAAATAAAAATTCTTCAGAGATTTAATCTAAAAACCTTAAATTGGCTCATCTATGTTAGAAGATCAAAACGCTGGGAAAGCACGTTTAGGTATTATGAGATTATCCTCTAAAATTGCTGTGGGTTGCGTCTGAGGAGGAAAGAGTATCTAAAGCTTAGAAGTATGCAATAACTTTTATTGTGGAAGATTATTAAAAACATTCTTATTCGACAGTTTGAAATTGACCGCTCTGCCCTCTGATGACAAAACGCTGTAACCTCAAAATGGCCGATTTGAGAAAAACGCGTTTAAAGTTTTGTTTTTAAATATTTGCTCCTAAATCTACAATTTTGATGCTAGAGCACTGAAATTTGTATAATTAGAAAGTTTATAGAAAATACTATTGTCCACACATACAGTTTTACACTCAAATGTCGTTTACAAGCAGAAATGACTGAAAACGCGTTATGTCATAACATATTTCGACTCTGGTGATCAGTCGATGCATGACAACACGGTAATTTCATACAATTATCGACTTTTGTATGGGAAATTAGATTTATATAAAATGGTATGTATCTAACAAAAGAACACAATGACATTTGCCGAATTTTAGTAATACCTACAGAAAAGATTTCTTGGAAGCAGTTGCTGGTTGCTTCCAACACGGGCGACATGTTGAGGACTCGTGTAGCATCATCCTATGCACAATTTGCGAACGAAGAAAGAAAAGAAAAATAAACGTCAACTTCAATTCGAACATGGCCGCGATCGATAACGCATTACACGGCTCGTTATAATTATTTTATTTAATTGTAATACACATTAAAAGTCTACAAAAAACTACCTCTATTCTATCGCCTGCACCCCTCAAGAAACCCTACACCTATATATTTATTTAGATACATGTTTTGATACATACTAATTGTATAACAAAATATATGATTATAGATGTTAATAAGATTTTGGTTGAAGTAGCCTTGGTAGCCTCTGATCGTGTTTAATCGTGTTTAATCTTTGGATAATTTCCTGTACTTTTATTATTAAGTGCCTAATCTGTAAAAATACTAAACACCCGACCAGGAGCTTTTTGTCTCTAATTGCTATGAGCGCGGTTTGTTTATCCCGACTTAGAGACTTAACCGGATCTACTCAAGTCCTCTTTATCGTACTCTCCAGACTATTTGTACCCTATCATTTGTTTACAAAGCCGTTTTTTATTAAACGTAGGTACTCACTTACCGTATGTACATTATTTGTTTTGATCAGCATTGTAAGAATACTTTGTTACAACCTACACCTACTTTCAATCATACACATACGAGGGTTAAGCTTAAGGACAATGGCAAAAATAATATATGAAACTTCCAAAAGTTCGTCAAACTTTTTCCATAATTCTTTCATACTTGCTGCCATAGTATTAAATCTTTTTGATTTATAGTTTTTAATTTTAATTTTTTTACCGACTTCACTATCGCTATCGCTAACATCTTGCGATAAGGGGTGAAATGAAAAACAGCGCTGCATATACCCGAGTATGTCAGCATTTGCTGACTTCCCCCTATTGCCAAATATACATAGAGTATCTGCAACGATAATGTCTTTTCCACTGATATGCTGAATATTTGTAGAAACTGAATTATTTTTCTTTTATAACTATTATAACTATTAATTATTCATTTGTTGTATTGTTTATGTGCCAATTTAATTGGTCTCTGGCCTCTGATAAACTTCTCAAATAAATCTAATATCACTCCACAAGCGAGTGTTTCAGTATTTATTTAGGCTTTAGTCATTGCTCTGTGATATTAGGTTTGATAAGTGATCGGTACATATAAGAGCAAGAATGCAGCTCTATGGGGGAATTTTACTTCTTCAAGTGCCGCTGATTTTGGGACAGGTGGGAAAAATTTAAACAAATAATTCCACCATATATACTGACTGACCCGCAAATTAGTTTTTTTATTAGTTTTGTTTTATATTATTTTGGACCGTACCGCTAGCAACCGTCCTGTTTACGAGTACATTCGTGATGCTTGCTAATATAATTTCCTCCTTCGATATACCAGACGGGGGGAAGGGTTCCATCCATCCTTAGATTATTTTTCTTCATCTATTGCAGCAATTTGCTTTTATTTCATAATGCGAACTTCTATTTCCCGAGTCTCGGTGGGGTGACCAGAGTAAAATTACAATTAAAAAAAAAACAAGATGGCGGACGTGGCACCGTCATACAACTCTCTCATTTTCCAAACGATTTTTATGAAAAAGGTGAGCTACAGGCGCCTCATAATGAACAACGAAATTTAAAAAAGTAAACAAATACCAAGATGGCGCTCTCAAAATGGTCGACTGAAATATTGAGGTTTTCGACCTAGAAAAACCCGAATTGATCTCCAAGTTGCGCATGCGCTAGAAATTTATATATATAATATAGTTTAGAAAATCTCGAGTGGTCTCATCTGACGATGTAGTTTTCCAGAAAATACCGTCTTTACAAAATCAAGTTTACGGTCAGAGGGGCAGGCGTTTTGTAAAGGACAAATTCTCCCATACATATTCCTATAGCAATGCTGCCGGCTAGGCCGAAGGTCGAGCGTCCCCTCCGGTTCCATGCAGAGTCGGACTTCCTCAAGTAACTTTGGGGCGGCCGGAGGCCGAAGATCGAGCTCCGCTTAAAGGGCGAAGCCCGAAGCGTCATGCAGCCTACAACACCTCCCCTCCTGCCCCCGAGTAGTTTTTACGAGGCCACATACCGAGTCTCTAAGCCTTTGGGCGCCGCAGGCCTGGCTCTTCTGGCTAAATACTTCAAGAAACGTGCGGTTAAAGTAATGTATCTGTGTGGTTAATGTAATATTATATATATACAATAAGTATATTTTCTTTACAGAAATAACTGAAATCCCATCAAAAACATTTCTGTAAAAAGAGACATAGTCTCGTGTTGGCCGTTTGGCCATAAAAGTAGTGAGATCTCAAGTCTGCGGTATTCGTTCGTATTATGAAGTTAAACACTTTAATAATAAAAGTCAAGGGATCAGTACACTAATTGATATAAGATACCCCCCTTCGCCCCCCACCCCTTCTCCCCCTATCCCTCCTGGATCCGCCACTGAGTTGAGATTGAGATTTAATGTGGGTACAATTGTAATTATAAATTTAAAAAACTTACACGATGAATAGTCCCAGTCTCGAGCTCGAGCAAGCTTCCTCTCTTCACCACTTGTCCCACGTTCAGATCAAGCACCCTTACGGTTGCCGGAGACACGGCAATAAGGGAACAGTTGCCGGTCTCGCCGTAGTTGCGCAGTGTATACACGCCTTCAGACCCGAACAGCATCACGTTACACGCTGGGGATTATCATGGAAATTTAATTGGTCAATCAATTTCAGGTTCATGTCTATTTATAGAGTGTTGGTGATATTTGATATTGGTACCTACTGAAATATGTTTACAACTGAATATTTTTGTTTAATCAAACCACAGCCGAAAGAGGTAAGTTAAGGTTTACGTAATCTATGTAAGGGCTGTCGTCAAATTATGTCTTCGCTTTGGCGTTGATATGTTTGGGCAGTATTTTAGAAGAGCCAGTGCTCACTAAGCCCGTGTGCTCCATCTTCGTCATTTACCACCAGGTGAGATTGAGGTCAAATGCGGGTTGAGATGTAAATAAAAAGAAAGATATCTTATTTCTTATCAGGCGTTGGAGTGCAATTCCTTAGACCGCGGCGGGGAACAAGGACCCGGACTGTGTTTAAAATTTCTGGGAAAGAGTGATAATGAAATTAAAGCAAGTATTATTCCTTGTTGGGTATACTAGAATACTTACGCCGAGCATTCCTCACGTGCCGTATTGTAATAGCGAAGCCCTTGTCCCTGGCTGGTACGCGATACTGGATGAGTGCCGCGTTCTGCCGGGACAGTAGCTTGCGCTGTGGTCTTTGGTCACAAGTCTCCACCACTCTGTCATCGTCCCATGCGTCTGCAGGCCACACTTGACCGTTGAGCTCCCAACCGTCTATCCACTGTAAGAGTAATCAGATTTTGGAATAGAGTTGGGCCGGGTGCGTGAAGAGATTCAGTGATTTCAGGACAATCGAAAATACAATGTTCGTAAAGCACCAAAGTTTATATGGATGAAGGGGTTGAATCATCCCAACTTCATACGTAATATTAGGGCCAACTGTACGGACCGTAAACTAAAACCACAGATAAGACTCTATCTCTATTTATATTCTGAGATGGCAGATAATTAGATAAGCCATAATAATTATTATGAAATAACGGAGTGATTTCCTACATTAAAATCTTGCTATAGATTGGAGTTGATTTTATTTGGAAGAAATGATAGTGATTCTTATTAGAACGTTACTTCGCGGTTAATTGATGCTGCGACTGCGTATAAAACGGATTCTCAATCAAAAACTTTCGACTGGACCATCGCTGAATTATTCAGTTTTTTGTATGTTTATGGCGAATAATTAAATACCTGAATATGAAAATGTATATTTTGTGATGGTTTTGTATTTTTTCCCCATGTTTCATTAGTATCATGTTTGTTTTATAAATGGGCTCGGTGGAAAACGGACAGTCTACCTGACGTTAAGTGGGCTAGTAACAATCTCGTGAACGTAACTGATGCGAAATTGCTGTTTCCTGTGCCATTATCAAGTCATTGGGTCTATTACGGGACTTAAACCGCTCTGAAGAGCAATAATCAAATGTATTAGATCCACGCGAACGAAATTGGGGGCTAGTTTAAAATATTTTTAGATTTTGTATCTCAAATAAACCATGACCAGGAATATACACTATCAAGAGGGCGCCATTGGTTTTGTAATTTGTGTTAAGGAGTTCGCTATGAAAAAAAACCTGGTCATGGTATTATAGTCCTTACGATATTAGTTGGCACGATAGGACACTATCGCCCACTACTGCGTATTAGATTGACCGATAAGAGATACATGTAACGTTACTTCTCTAATCGCGGAGTAGTAACTAGTAAGAGTATAGCGGTAGGTACCGGGCGACCTCTGCCCAGAGTCAGCGATAAGCATGTATAGTAATATAATAACGTTTACTACACATGCTTATCTTTGACTTTTACACTTACACTTCATTTTTGTCGAGCTGTACCAACTATTATCGAAAGGAATTTAGTGCAATTATTTTACTGTGTTGATAAATTTGATTGCATTGAAAATAGGGGAGGGTACCATTATTGGCATCCCTCCAGTCATTGGCACTTTGAGTTTATTATGTCAATAATAGTACTTTAAAAACTTTTGTTTGAATGAACTGCCGATTTAGATGGTTATACTTATTTAATGTAAATTCTATTACATTTGTTTTAGAAAACTTTAAAAATAGAATTAATAATATGAATTACATTAATTCATTTTAATTTAATAATAAATAATACTTCAATTATAAAAATAATTCATACTCATTATTTTTTTATAACAGTACTTTTGGGTATTTTTCAGTTTTATTGATAATTTTCACAATAAATTATTGTTTAAGTGCTCCAAAACAAGTTTAAATTTGTTGTTCAATCCTTTATGAATCCATCACTCAAAAAATTTCAGCCTTTGAAACCATTTTGAAGTAAACAAAATTCAAACTGCGAAATTCCAATTATTGTACTCTCCTACCAGAGCAAGAAGTTATCCAATCATGAATACTGAAGGCAACTTATATGGAAGGTGTCACGTTTTCAGCAGAGTAAAAATAAAAAATAGTACATTTTCAGTTTTCTTGCAGACTATGCAGATGCGCCCTGGTGAAAGTAAACAATTAGATTAGAAATTGCAATCTCGCTAAGTGGTCCAATGCAGTAAAAGAAGGGAATATAATTTCACAAATCAGGTAGGTATCGTGTTTTAACTTGAAAATAAAATAACTATTAAAATGTTCATATTTTCTTAAATTATGATGAGTGTGACTAATGGCGCAAAATTTATACAGCCTAACCAAAGAAGATACAATTTGACCGATACAACACTTACGCTAAGAACTAAAATGCATAAAATATACAAGTTCTAAAAATAGTCATAAATAAGTTACGCCTAAGTTGCTAATTTATTTAAATAAATGAAAAGGTATTACGTTCTCTTTTCAGTTTTATTTAGGCTGTATGAGGTTTTACTTGGGTTAGGGATAGTAAGCCACTATATTGCCTTAAGGGTCCTACAGTCGCCAATTGAAGGTTTTTTGTCAAACTCTAGCAACGACACGATTTTGCACATACGTAGGTACTTCAAACCTCTATCAATGTCTGTGCTTGAAAAATTTTTGTTCAATTATTGTTGTTCAGCTAAAAAGCTCCTCACAGCAATAGATAAGTACAACTTTACAATTATCGCGTGTTTGTGTTTCAACGACAATTTAATGTATTTATATTAAAATAATTAAGGTCCGGCTTTGAGTAATTTATTTGATCGCGATTGTACAAAATCAGACTCAATAAATTATGTGATACAAAATCCAACTACAATATACGATATAACCTTGTCGCACCCCACGACGGTACCATACGATACTACACACTGTTAAAATGACAAGGTTGCATCGTATTTTGATTTTGTCTTTTATGACAAACAAAATGAACAAGAAGAAAAAGAAGCTTGTATGTATGGAGATTATACCTGCAGGATTTTACGAAGTTTGTCTTCGGCAAGAGTCCAAAGCCGTAAACTTATAGACGCTGAAGGTCAAACCCTCCAGGTCATTGGCGACAGTATAAACCTGAATCTAAAATAAACCTCATACCTCCATCAAAACTGATTCGCATTGTATTAATTATGTACTGTACAAACAACCATTTTGTTTCCTCTGAATACATTTTAATGGCCTGTCTATATAACAAAAATCAGTTTAATGATGTGATAACGTACCCATTTATTATTAATTTACAAGCTAATGAAGATGTAATAGGTGCAAGGTTATCTATTTAGTCATAACAATGATAACAGAAGACAACGCAGGTACAGGATATGTTATATTAAGAATTTACGATAATGGCTAATAGATTTTAATAAGTAGTACTTTAGGTACTTTTTAGTATTATGTATTTAAACTATGTATACGTACTTATATGTGTATTTAATTATAAAGGTACTGTGAAGTTTCGTAAATGTTTATTAGTATGTATCGAAAATTCTGGATTATCAGACAAGTGCTTATACATACTCGTATACCTAGTATATATAGTGTGAAAGACAATCCATACCCTGAACCCTGTCATGAATCCTGTCGCAAGAAGTTTTTGTTATGAAATCGCAACATTCATACGAATGAACCAACCAACAATGTTTAACCAATGTGTTCTGCCCACCATGAATTACGGTGCCGAAACATGGACGCTCACATAAGAAGCTGTGCACAAAATAAGGGTCGCATTAAGGGTCATGGAGCGTGCCATATTAGGTATCACCCTAATGGACAAGATCCGCAACACAGCGATCTGACAACGAACTAAAGTCCTAGACGTGGGAAAGCGGGTTGCGACGCTGAAGTGGCGATGGGCGGGACACTTGGTTAGACGTGGTGATGGCCGGTGGACCAGACCTCACTGAGCAGTGGCCAAGGTTGGGGAAAAGAGGAGTGGGTCGTCCAGCAGCCAGATGGGCGGATGACATCACCAAAGTCGCATCGAAGACCTGGATGCGACTAGCACAGGATGGTATAGGGTGGCACAAAAGAGAGGAGGCTTATACCCTGCAGTGGGACGACATGGGCTGATGATGATGATGATACGAATGAATGTGTCAAATAAGGCCAACGCCACGGTTCTACAATCAAAGAGTATTAAAATATTTTATTGCCATTTTATAATCGCAACAGCGAAATATAGTAAATTATTTTAATAACATCAACTATGCAATGCAGCTACGACTATACGGCTGTGCTATGCTGTGATTGAGAACCTGTGTATCCCTGTGAGGCTGGCATGGTTCTATAATGAACCGAGGCCTCAAAAAAAAGTACAGCAAAAGACAAGTTTAGTAAATGTTTAAGTGTATATCGTTATGAATAAGCTAAGTTGTGTTTCTACATGTCATTGATAGTCTATTAAAGATTATAGGAATACGAGTAACTGTGACTGAGCTATGTAAAAGTTGGTTCTCACCGCTACTAGTCCCCCGTTTTCACACGGCACGTCCAGGTAATTGAAGGTAACTTGGATCCTCTTATCAGGGTCTGCTATCATGTAGATCCCACACACTGTGGGCTCGTCAGACCGGGACTTGAAGAACAGCTCCCCTTCCTCAGAAGTCACTAGAAAACAATCTGTAAAGAAAATAATGAGTAATACGTCTTGTGGTTCAAGAATAACCGTGAGCTGCAAGATATGTCCTTAATGTTAAGGCTTTCTTAAGTCTCGTGTCATTTCTATCTAGAGCTATGGAGTAGTAAGGGATATCATGTATTTTAATGAAGACGTAACTTCAAGGACGTTTCGAGCAACTGACGGTAAATCGTGTGATTCGGTTCCTTAACGTTAAGACTTTCTTAAGTCTCGTGTCTAGGAGCTATGGAGTAAAATGGAATAGCATATATTTAAATGAAGAGTTGTGGATGTTTTGTGCAACTAACGGTGTGACTCAACTTGCACCAAGTATCGATCTTCATGTTTTGTACAGTGAATAAAATGAAAAAAAATATCTAATAAAATGAGTACTTAATCGACTTCTATTAGCTATATACAAGTACCATCTGTATTTCTTCTGAACTCTTCTTCTATTTCCTATAATAAAAGAAGACGAAGACGAAGAGTTTTTTAAGGATTGTCTCAGAAAAGCGTTTAATTTTTCTTTTAATAGATGTTTTATGAAAGCTCAGAACTTATTAAAAATGATTGATTAAAACTGATTAAAAACGCCTATACTTATAGACGCCATGGAAATAATATGAAAACTAAATAATATAACTGACCTACATCACCGTTTTAGCCGAGGCATCTTTATTAAATTTTATTGCCTCTCAGGTCATGTTGGTTCAATCACTTTGTAGCCGGTTTTATTTTAGGATGAAGTTGATGGAGGATAGAGGAGTAGATAAGAGTACGAATATGTGTAGGCGAAGGTATTTATAAAAGTTAAAAGTCCTCCCACGATATTTTACTATACTTACTTACTTTTATTGAAAGATAACATTCTTTCTGAAAATTCCTTGATCATTTATATTATAATGAAATGGAACAAATTCTTGTTTGATAGGTAAGAGTATGTAATATTTTTTCATCTACAAAAAAATAAACGAATATTAGCGACAGCCACGTTGTTAATCTCAGAAAAAATCAAGGAATGCCAATTGGGAGTACAACAAGGAGGAGTCTGTATATTTTTTTAGGGTTCTGTATCTAAACGGTAAAAGAGGAGCATTTATTTTTAGTTATTAAGCATTTAGCCATTCTGGGCAATAGCCAGCAAAAAAAAAACAAAAAAAGAAAGAAAACAGTAAAATAAAGAAAAAATAAATAAAGGAAATAAAGAATAAAAAGAAAAATAAAGAAATTTTTAATTAATTATTTTTTTAATTTTTTTTTCTTTTTTCTTTTTCTTCTTTAAACATACTTAAATAAATTAGAAAACGTGGTAGAAACATTTTCTGCGAGCAGTATTTGAACCTGCGATCTTGCCGTTCCTTGGCAGTGCTCTCAACCACATTCGCTTGTGGGCACACGCGAATGTCAATAAAAATTCAGTAGCTCTCACGTGCACATTTTGAATAGCCATTAGTTTTGTATGGAGACGTAATTAATGGTGCAGGCACGTTTCACAACTACCTCACAATATTAAGTCAACGTGTTAAGACATCTCTGAATTTTCAGAATTAAACACCCGGGTCCTGCCCTTCCTTTAGCTACGAGCTACGTAACCACGTATTTAATGTAGGGATGATTATGACAGCTTGCTTACAACTTCTGAGTTCGGTCAGTCTTCATGAATAATTTAAGAGCTTTCCTCAGATTAGATAAGCACAAAGACATATTTAAAAGGTTAGATAATCCAAGTATATATGATTAGACTTAAATAATATATTGTTTCACGGTATTTACTTCATGTTTCACCAAGTACCGCCAACCGCAAGTATTAACCAAGTATTTATGTCTGTGTACGCTATTTTTAATAGTAATCCCTTTGAATCTTGTGTAAGGGTATTTAAGGCTGACCTGGTTTGCCAAACGAGACATTTATTTGTAATATCAAAAACAAATCTTATGGAAAATTGGAGAAAGTACTCGTAAATATTTGTCATAAATATACGACAACTACAAGACCTTTCTGTCTTACCATGTGCTTATTGACTTAGCGATGATGTTCCAAAAAGGTTAAAAGAGGTTTTCTCACTGAAAAAAGATTGCTTACTTCATATACAAACATTTGTTTCTATATCGACGGTTATATTTTCAAATGTCGTAAGGGACATACGACCAAATGTCCCTTACAATATATGAAATTATAACCGTCGAATTGAGCTGACCATATAACTTCAATGAACCAAAAGCTTTATCGTGTCTATCAAATAATATTGTGTCCAAAAATGAAGTTACTTTATAGGTTCAAAATCAAACAAGTTATTTTAGTGCATCAAAGTTACTAAGGTGTCAGAGTATATTTAGCATCGCTTTGGAGCTGGAGACATTGATGACGAGGACCTTTTACGATCAGTTTTATACGAAAATGTAATCACTAGTTAATTGGAAAACAACCATATACATTCTAGGTAAAACAGTAGAAATGGGCTCCAGGTGAGCTTGTATTGTCATTAACAAGGGATCAGATATATTTACCTTCATTAGGATCTATGATTCTGTGCGTAGGCCGAGGTAACCTTCGCATCCTGGAGAACCACGACTTTGCAGGCGCCGAGGTTCGTAGACGACCGTATTCAATACCCTGCGAAAAAAATATTCTTATTAAAACCGCAATATTTTTAGCAATTGGGAATATGTATTAGTCCATAATCTATAACTGTATAAAAGTGAAACCTCGTCGCTGTATCTGGTACCTTTTCACAGACAAACGATGAACAGATCAGCATGTATACCAGTATGTATAGATAATTCTTGACCCAAGGCCTGCGATAGACGCGGGCAAAAAGGGCGGAAATTTAGTTCGTTCCTTCATGATTCTAATCTACGAGACTCCTTTTTCTTTCATGCAAGATTAGAAGTCATTGTAAAAGACAATGGGTTAGTAAATTTAGACCGGAACGATTTATCGGTCAATAAATTAATATTATGCAATGCTAAGCTTGCAATGAAAACAAAGTATAGGTTCTTTACTTTTCAATAAAATTATGGTGACCTAATTATTAATATCAGTTTCTGTAATACGAGTAAGTATAGTAACGAACTAATTACCTACGTAACTGTACTTATAGCGTAAGGAAGGAAGTAAGTACCAACTTTAAAAGGATATTCCTTTTAAAGTTGGTACTTAAGTTTTTAAGTTTTCTACTTTCTTCCTTACGCTTTATTATTTGTTTTAGGCATATTAAAGTTTTTTTTTAACTTATGACACTAGATCGAAATATGTGCTTATACGAGTAGTTATGAATTTTAGGTATTTGAGAGAGTGACAATAAGTTGCGTAAGTAGTACCATCAATGATACTAGTGTTCCTAATTTGTACCTCTAGTACCATCTATGGTACTAGAGGTACTGATATCCTATAAAATGGAGGTACTGAGTTCTATTAGTACTTTACGGTGTAATGTATCGACGGTTTTAAACTCAATTGGCGTAAGGGACAAAGTACCTACAGGTTTTCAGGACGAGTAAAAACAAAACTTTTCCATTTGGAAATGGATCTGTGTGTTAGATAAAATGCTTGAAATGAAGTATACTTTTGTGTAATAAATTAATCATGTTGAAATAACCTAAATTGAATTCGAGATAATAATTCTCTAATTGAGTTTAAACTTAATTAACACTTTCGATATAATACGTTAAAAATTGAATCATTTACACACAGACAGACTACTATTTATAGAGATAAGGGAAAATACCACTTAATTATATATCTCCAAAATTTATAATCGATCCTACTGGGGGTACTAAACTAGCAAACAGATTATAATGTCATTTTGGCAAAGCTAACGTGTAATTAGAGGCTAAATTTATTTGTACCGAGTCTAAATTGCTCTAGAGTGATTTTAAATGTATCATGCCCACATATCCTGCTCTCAGTACGTGAGAGTCACACAAACGACATAGAAATGAAAAATACTTTTATACGCGGGTGCCATAAAAAGCAATAAAATACTCTCGCATTGTACACACAAGCCGTAACCTGATAAGATTCGATAATCCTGACATATTTTAACGACAGCATAACATTCTTTTGAGTATTTGTGCAAACTAGAAAACTCCGGTAAAACAATTAGTTAGGTACTAGGTAATACATAAATTAGGTTTTAACAACTGCAACAACGTGACAAATTTATCATTGCTAATTTATTTATCAGGCCTAATTAAAAAGCTAAGTAATTACTTACTCGTACCTGCGTAATTTTTTACTTTACTGAATTTGCTGCTAGTGTTTAGTTAGTTAGGTATGTATTTATTGTTCTGAGTTTAGTCATTATCTGCCTTTTAATATCCGTTGGTGGAAGTTACGACTGCAATATCCTTGTTAGGGAAATTTTGTCCTAACCACAATGACAGTTGAGCTGGTAATGACGAATAATTTACCAAACGCGACACCTAATTCTCTTGAATATAAATTAGTAAACCTACCAACCAATATTGTGCAAAATGACTTCGTTGTATATTGGCATTATTATTATATGTATGATATTAATAGGTACTGTGATACTAAGTACAAGAGAGATAGACTAGTTGCAGTAGTGTATACAGAACTTTTAATAAGTTTGTGCTATCTATGAAATCTCTGAGCAGAAACCTAAATAAATAGGTATACCTACTTGAACATAATAGTGCCTGAATGAATTTCTATTTAAAACAAATGACTTCTTGATTATAATTCTAAACATTACGAAATGATAGAATACTCATATAACTATTATGTCATCAAAACTACGAAGGTGAACACGAGACTACACAATAACTCCATCCGGAAGTCACGTTCATAACAACCTAAGTAAATATCTAACCTAACATAATAAGCTTATTCTATAAAATATAATACTTTTATTTTTAGGTACAAAGACATAAACATGAGATTATATGTTGAAATTTTTATTTTTTTATATTTCTTTAATTAATATTTGATTCTTATCAATCTAAACCCGTGTTATTTCACCGTTGGACATAGGTCTCTTTAATCTTTCCCTTTCCTTCTCTGCTCCCCTTTCCTTCTCCTCTTCCCTTTCTCATTCTTTTCTGATAGGGATCAGGGCACATTTCTCGGTCTTCTCATTTCTCATCCAGCCATCATCATCGACCTTTTTTATGTCGTCGGGTTAAATACACTGGGATTTCTTGAATATCCTCCACCCGCCTACCCCAAACGTTATCGGTTCTTCAACATACTATTTTGGCAAGCCCATTGCCACTGCAACTTGTTAAATGAGCTATGTCGGTATTCCGCCTCCGTGTCTAGGAAATACGGACAATATTGTCTAGAGGTTATCGTACATAGTCAATGTTTAATTTTCAGTATACGTTATAACTATATACATATAGGTGCCTATATGTATATACCTAGATGCTAAACCTGAAAGTTTCTTTTAACGAGGCTTTACTGTACCTACATCCTCGGTAAACTTTGTTTTCCATATGCTGCCAACTTGGGTATAAACCTCCTTATTATTAATTTGTGATTACCGGAGGTAAACTTGTTGTACTATAGATAATATTAACAAATTTTCTACTCAAATAATGTACCGTGTGCTCACTGAATCTGAACTAAGTTATTTTCAGATCATTTTGATTGATCATAAGGGCTATGAGTAGGGCTATTATAGTAGTAAATTAATTTTAATTTACACCTATCTCTATCTCTAGGTACATACATAAAGTCTATAAAGTCATACATAAAGTCTGTAAAGGTTGTCATAAAGGTTGTCTGGAAGAGATCACTCTTAGCGATAAACAGCCTAGATTGCATTAATTGCTGTGTACGCATTGTTTCATACTAAGTTTTCGTGCAATAAAGTGTATTCATTCATTCATTCGGTATGGATTATGTAAAATTGTAAAATCGAAACCTTGTTTTGTTATTCAAAGGATATAAATAGGAGTTGAGAGGAAATTGAAATACTGCCTTGCATTCTAAGCGCAAGCTCATTTTCAAACTTCCGCACTCTGAAGGACACGGAGATTTCTCTCTTCTACTCTTTATAAATCATAAATACAATACAAAAATACCTACATTTTACAGTTTACAAGCAGTAGATCCAGTAATCCTAATATTGTCTAGCAATGTTGATATGTAATTCCAAAGTTACCTTTCCATTTAAATTCTATCTATAGCTGACAACCCCACCTTATGTTTTCCTTACTTGTTATATATAGTACTGTATGTGCAGGGTATAAGAAAAGAGGCGTCCTATTCACCACATCCGACAAATTCGCAAAATAAAAAAATTGCTTCTTGCGAGTTCTTGTGTACTGTATATCATACCTAACTTTTGAGCTAACTTGAAATTTTCCTACATCATACTTATATAAATATTCATACCTATTTATTTTCATTATTCCAGAGTGTTGCTTCTAAACATTAAAGAAAATAATATTTAGTTAGATCTACACGCGCCACGCCGACATACATAAACAACCCACCATAATATGTAGGCACGTGTGCCTGAGTACTTTATAAGTGCAAATAAATAAGCACACCGCTGGGATAGATGAGATCTTGAGTGGAGTCCACGATAAACGGACGTACTTATTATGGTATGAATGGATATATGACGACATCTGCCTGGTGGGGAGTTACTGGCTGCGGGTTATATACCGTACAATGTAGTTTGGTCACGACTCTCAACATCCAAAATGGAAAAACAGAGGTGAGAGTCTTGGTTTTGCTATCGCTGCCTTCCAAGGAAATTTTAAGTACTATATACAAGTTACTTGGTTTAACATTTTCTTGCTGTCTCCAGAGAAAAGGTGGCTGCCTCTATCATTTTGACACATGGATAAAAAAAACGATGTTGTAAGTATCAATGAAGATACAAAAGTTTGACGTAGCGAATATAGTATTTGACTCAATTTTTTATTGCATCGGCAACAGTCAACACACATGAATATGATGGAGCTGGATCTGAAATTCGAGAGCGTTACTATTAGTCTGATTTCTGTGGAAATTCGGGAAATTCGTATTTCTACATCTCAATTAGCAACAGAGATATTAATGGTTGAGATGCTCTGTCTATTTTTAGCAAAACGGTCCGTAGTATGTAGGTGGTATGTTGCTTGTTTGTATGCCCTACTGTCATGTGACGTCACAAATTACTATTGCCGTGATTTCTAAATGTCTATAACTATTCTAATTTTCAACTAGTTTCGATTCTGTTTTCATATATAAGTGTCCTATTTTTAATGCTTTTAAAAGCATTGATACTTATCAAATACCGCATATCCTTATTAAATACAGCATCTAACCTGATCCACTCCATCCACTGATGGCGCTGTTTCGTATGAAAACTTTGATACTCGTGTACGAGTCGAGATACATTGACTTTCGGTTGCCTTGCCCAGAGTTTTTGTGTATGTTAGAGTTTCTAAACTCAATTCGCGTTCGGAGAAGATTATGTCTCGGTACCAAAAGATTGATGATGATGAAAGTATATACGAGTATGTACCTGTCACTCCTTTCCTTTAGAAAAAGTTCCATGACAATTATTGCCCACCATACCGCTTATCAGTGTTCATATGGCGTGAAACAAATAATTTTGCCAGTCATTAATTTAACGGACACGTGTCGTCAACAATAGTGACGCACGTCTAGATAGCGGTAACACTGTCACTCGATACTGTTTATTATCATTTTGATGTGAAAACACCTAACTCGTGAAGTATGGGAGCCGGTGCGGGCATCGAATGTTACACTTTTATGTCTTCTGTCAAAAGCTAATAACTTTGTCAATTTTAAAGATACGTAATAACAAATAGAATCATTGCAAACATCGATAAACAAACCTCATTTTAATGTATTTAGCTAAAATAATCAGAAGAGACGAGACGAGAAAGGAGGGCAAAGCCATTTTTAACTATGCCCGTGATACTTTGAAGTCTTATATCTCAATGACAAGACATGTCAGCGAGATGTTTTCACACATAATGTTTGCGGCATAGCGTCCCTGTGCCTCTTCCATTTTTTTGTTCATTATATTCGATATCCTTCCCCTCTTTCATCAAAGCCTTTATATTTATCTTATTGCTACGCTATAACGAAAGTAACGACACAACATTATATGTTCTGGAGTCAATATCTTCGCCGAGGAAATTGTGAAAATACGTCAATTAATTACCTATATAGCCTATATAACAGACAATGTTATAGACTATAACTTCGAAGATTTTGGCACTGCGTTTTGCAGTTAGACCCGAACTTGAAAAAGTAAAAAAACAAAATGCTATCTACTACGCTGCAAGACGGCCGATGAGGCCAGTGCAGGTTGTAGAGACCGATATTTACTTATACATTGTAACTACACTATTGTTAAGTGATTACTGATTATAATTTGAATATTGTTTGGGTTAATAAATATTTCTGTATTGTATTGTATTGTAAAACGACGTGAGGTTTCCTGACCTGGGTCATACATATTTGTATGAAAATCTATTTCTGTCGTGATTTCTTTTTCGGAAATTCGAATGTATTGAGCACATTTCCGAGCATCTTTGAGAAAAAAGTATTCGATGTAGGTGACTTTGCCAAATAGAAACTAATGGTAATGGTTCATAGCTGCCGTGTCAGGCCAATCTCTGTTATTTTAAGTTACACGAGTTACGTCTAGCCAGTGCGAATCGTGTTTTTTAACCCCTCTACACATTATACTAAACCCCCTTTTTTAAAATTTTGCTTCATTGTTGAGGAACTTCAATTGTCAAAGTCATGTAACTCCGACATTGGCCAGCGCAATCACACCTTACTCGTGTAACTTAAGTTGCCATAGATGTGCGTTGCGGTGGCGAGATGCCGCGGACGCGGGCTATAACAGTTAACATTAGTTACAATAGATACGCATGACCACTTCGTTGGTAAATAGATCGCCGCTCTTAAATATATTCCCGCGCACTTTCAAGTAGGGATGTTACGGAGGTGGTTTTACCGGAACCGGAGTCGAAACCGATGGTTTTAAATTTGATTTATCGGAGTCGGAACCGGATTCGGAACCGGAGTCGGAGGTAGAAGAGATATGTTCGGAAGAAGTTCAAATTTTAAACCGTTTTTTAATTTTTATAGCTGAACTGGCTAGAATTCCTTTATGTAGTCCTACACTATTTAATAAAATATCGATATTTGAATATGTTTGCTCACACGCAAGAAAGAAATACCAGCAGATGAATCAATTAGGCAAACTAGTAATTCTAAAGAGAAACAGAAAAAAAACCAGTCGGTCAAAGAGCTGGGAAGGAATACAAATACGTGAATCTAAAGAAAAACAGGAAAAGAAAAAGGTCAAGTCAATTAGGAAAGACGAAATACAAGCAAACGAATCACGCAAGCAATCTGATGAATCTAAAGGACAAGAAAAAAAGAAAAAAGTCACACAGCGAAGTCAAAATAAAAGCTGATGAATCAAACAAGCAATCTAATCAATCTAAAGGGCAACAGAAAAAGAGAAAGAGTCAGTCAAACAGCGAAGACAAAATAAAAGCTGATGAATCAAACAAGCAATCAAATCAATCTAAAGGGCAACAGAAAAAGAGAAAGAGTCAGTCAAACAGCGAAGACAAAATAAAAGCTGATGAATCAAACAAGCAATCAAATCAATCTAAAGGGCAACAGAAAAAGAGAAAGAGTCAGTCAAACAGCGAAGACAAAATAAAAGCTGATGAATCAAGCAAGCAATCTAATCAATCTAAAAGGCAACAGAAAAAGAGAAAGTGTCAGTCAAACAGCGAAGACAAAATAAAAGCTGATGAATCAAACAAGCAATCAAATCAATCTAAAGGGCAACAGAAAAAGAGAAAGAGTCAGTCAAACAGCGAAGACAAAATAAAAGCTGATGAATCAAACAAGCAATCAAATCAATCTAAAGGGCAACAGAAAAAGAGAAAGTGTCAGTCAAACAGCGAGGACAAAATAAAAGCTGATGAATCAAACAAGCAATCTAATCAATCTATAGGGCAACAGAAAAAGAGAAAGAGTCAGTCAAACAGCGAAGACAAAATAAAAGCTGATGAATCAAACAAGCAATCTAATCAATCTAAAGAGCAACAGAAAAAGAGAAAGTGTCAGTCAAACAGCCAGGACAAAATAAAAGTTGATGAATTAAACAAGCAATCTAATCAATCTAAAGGGCAACAGAAAAAGAGAAAGAGTCAGTCAAACAGCGAAGACAAAATAAAAGCTGATGAATCAAACAAACAATCTAATCAATCTAAAGGGCAACAGAAAAAGAGAAAGAGTCAGTCAAACAGCGAGGACAAAATAAAAGCTGATGAATCAAACAAGCAATCTAATCAATCTAAAGGGCAACAGAAAAAGAGAAAGAGTCAGTCAAACAGCGAGGACAAAATAAAAGCTGATGAATCAGACAAGCAATCTGATCAATCTAAAGGGCAACAGAAAAAGAGAAAGAGTCAGTCAAACAGCGAGGACAAAATAAAAACTGATGAATCAAGGAAGCAATCTAATTAATCTAAAGGGCAACAGAAAAAGAGAAAGAGTCAGTCAAACAGCGAGGACAAAATAAAAGCTGATGAATCAGACAAGCAATCTGATCAATCTAAAGGGCAACAGAAAAAGAGAAAGAGTCAGTCAAACAGCGAGGACAAAATAAAAACTGATGAATCAAGGAAGCAATCTAATTAATCTAAAGGGCAACAGAAAAAGAGAAAGAGTCAGTCAAACAGCGAGGACAAAATGAAAGCTGATGAAACAAGGAAGCAATCTGATCAATCTAAAGGGCAACAGAAAAAGAGAAAGAGTCAGTCAAACAGCGAGGACAAAATAAAAGCTGATGAATCAAGGAAGCAATCTGATCAATCTAAAGGGCAACAGAAAAAGAGAAAGAGTCAGTCAAACAGCGAGAACAAAATAAAAGCTGATGAATCAAACAAGCAATCTAATCAATCTAAAGGGCAACAGAAAAAGAGAAAGTGTCAGTCAAACAGCGAGGACAAAATAAAAGTTGATGAATCAAACAAGCAATCTAATCAATCTAAAGGGCAACAGAAAAAGAGAAAGAGTCAGTCAAACAGCGAAGACAAAATAAAAGCTGATGAATCAAGGAAGCAATCTGATCAATCTAAAGGGCAACAGAAAAAGAGAAAGAGTCAGTCAAACAGCGAGGACAAAATAAAAGCTGATGAATCAAACAAGCAATCTAATCAATCTAAAGGGCAACAGAAAAAGAGAAAGAGTCAGTCAAACAGCGAGGACAAAATAAAAGCTGATGAATCAAGGAAGCAATCTGATCAATCTAAAGGGCAACAGAAAAAGAGAAAGAGTCAGTCAAACAGCGAGGACAAAATAAAAACTGATGAATCAAGGAAGCAATCTAATCAATCTAAAGGGCAACAGAAAAAGAGAAAGAGTCAGTCAAACAGCGAGGACAAAATAAAAGCTGATGAAACAAGGAAGCAATCTGATCAATCTAAAGGGCAACAGAAAAAGAGAAAGAGTCAGTCAAACAGCGAGGACAAAATAAAAGCTGATGAATCAAGGAAGCAATCTGATCAATCTAAAGGGCAACAGAAAAAGAGAAAGAGTCAGTCAAACAGCGAGAACAAAATAAAAGCTGATGAATCAAACAAGCAATCTAATCAATCTAAAGGGCAACAGAAAAAGAGAAAGAGTCAGTCAAACAGCGAGGACAAAATAAAAGCTGATGAATCAGACAAGCAATCTGATCAATCTAAAGGGCAACAGAAAAAGAGAAAGTGTCAGTCAAACAGCGAGGACAAAATAAAAGCTGATGAATCAAACAAGCAATCTAATCAATCTATAGGGCAACAGAAAAAGAGAAAGAGTCAGTCAAACAGCGAGGACAAAATAAAAGCTGATGAATCAAACAAGCAATCTAATCAATCTAAAGGGCAACAGAAAAAGAGAAAGAGTCAGTCAAACAGCGAGGACAAAATAAAAGCTGATGAATCAAGGAAGCAATCTAATCAATCTAAAGGGCAACAGAAAAAGAGAAAGAGTCAGTCAAACAGCGAGAACAAAATAAAAGCTGATGAATCAAACAAGCAATCTAATCAATCTAAAGGGCAACAGAAAAAGAGAAAGTGTCAGTCAAACAGCGAGGACAAAATAAAAGTTGATGAATCAAACAAGCAATCTAATCAATCTAAAGGGCAACAGAAAAAGAGAAAGTGTCAGTCAAACAGCGAGGACAAAATAAAAGCTGATGAATTAAACAAGCAATCTAATCAATCTATAGGGCAACAGAAAAAGAGAAAGAGTCAGTCAAACAGCGAGGACAAAATAAAAGCTGATGAATCAAACAAGCAATCTAATCAATCTAAAGGGCAACAGAAAAAGAGAAAGAGTCAGTCAAACAGCGAGGACAAAATAAAAGCTGATGAATCAAGGAAGCAATCTGATCAATCTAAAGGGCAACAGAAAAAGAGAAAGAGTCAGTCAAACAGCGAGGACAAAATAAAAACTGATGAATCAAGGAAGCAATCTAATCAATCTAAAGGGCAACAGAAAAAGAGAAAGAGTCAGTCAAACAGCGAGGACAAAATAAAAGCTGATGAATCAAACAAACAATCTAATCAATCTAAAGGGCAACAGAAAAAGAGAAAGAGTCAGTCAAACAGCGAAGACAAAATAAAAGCTGATGAATCAAACAAGCAATCAAATCAATCTAAAGGGCAACAGAAAAAGAGAAAGTGTCAGTCAAACAGCCAGGACAAAATAAAAGTTGATGAATTAAACAAGCAATCTAATCAATCTAAAGGGCAACAGAAAAAGAGAAAGAGTCAGTCAAACAGCGAGGACAAAATAAAAGCTGATGAAACAAGGAAGCAATCTGATCAATCTAAAGGGCAACAGAAAAAGAGAAAGAGTCAGTCAAACAGCGAGGACAAAATAAAAGCTGATGAAACAAGGAAGCAATCTGATCAATCTAAAGGGCAACAGAAAAAGAGAAAGAGTCAGTCAAACAGCGAGGACAAAATAAAAGCTGATGAATCAAGGAAGCAATCTGATCAATCTAAAGGGCAACAGAAAAAGTGAAAGAGTCAGTCAAACAGCGAGGACAAAATAAAAGCTGATGAATCAAACAAGCAATCAAATAAGTTTACTCCCATGCCTCTCAAAAATAATAGAACGTGTTGTACAGCATCAGCTCATGAATTTCGTGGAAAAATATAACATTCTCCCGCATATTCAGTCAGGATTTCGGGCCGGTCACAGCACTAGGCACTGCACTATGTCATGTTACTGACGATATAGTGGCAGCATCTGATGAAATTTTTTTTAAAAGACTGTCAAAATTATTTATAATTTACGGTTACGATTTTAGAATATATATATTTTTTAAATTGTAATCTCCTAATATCATTTAATATTGTGTATTCTATTTAGTCTTAGTTACGTTCGAATTTTTTATTATGTTTCTACTAAGTATGTAGTTAGTATCTTTTAGTTCCAACAGTCAAAATATAATGATAATTACATTTGTATTCAAAATTATTGCTACCTACCTAATTTTAATTGTTATATTGTTTAGCCCCTTGCTCATAAAGAGAATTAGAGTTAAAATTACTTCAAACACGGGTTTATATTTTACTAATATTGTTAATAAACCTAATTCTACCCACGAGTCCAGGTGTATGGTAACTTGATATCGTTATAGGCTCTGAATTCGTTTATACCACTACACTACAGTACCTTACCTATTGACAAATTAAAATTACCTTAAAAACAAATATTAAATTCTCCCTGTCACACCAATCTCATGCATCTAGCACCTACATAAGATAGACCGCATACTTACCGCGTCCTGTCTGATAGCGGCAAACTGTTGTAAGTTAAGTTACAACATGCGGCGTGGCCACATTTGTATGAAACAGTGGTTATGCCCAACTACTTTTATTTGAATAAAACGCAAAATATTATTTATTTCTGCGGATTTTAAAAGACCCTTTATGCCTAAATATTTTTGTAACCTTTTTTCATACAAAGATATACTATAAAAGTTATAATTAACTCTATAGGCTAATTTGTCTATCCACAACTTCAAACTCAATTATCTCAAAATGCATTTTTTTAAGTTGCACGAGATTGGCCTGACACGGCAGATAGGTGAGTACATACATACATACATCACCAGCCTATTAATGTCCCCACAACAGTGGGGTACAGACAACGGGGGCACAGGCCTCCCCTTGCACAAGGGGGGTACGGGCCATGATCCACGGGCCCAGTGCTGGTTGGTGGATTTCACATACCTTTGGAAACTTTTATACTTTTAACTTTCCTCAGACATGCAGGATTCCTTACGATGTTTTCCTTCATTGTTAGAGCAGTCGGTAAATGTACGTAAGTCTTCGATAAAATCCGAAAATCTCATTGATACATGGCGTTGCATTGTTTCGAACTCGGACCTCCTACATAGGAGTCCGGCATCCTAGCCACTCCCGAGTCCGGCATCCCGACCACCGACGCTCTAGATGAGTAATATCACAATTTTCACGAAACTGAATTGTGAATCACAAGTAAGAGCTATTCAAAACTTAGGGTTAGGTAGGTACCTATGAATGATTGCTTTGTATTTACTTATCGAATGTAAATAACTGTTTCCGTTGAAAAGTTACTAATGCTTGTTTGCTTAAATGTAACTTTGTTAGATTAAATATCGAATTCGATGTAAAACTTGCACGTAAAGTGCTTACGTAACAAACATATCCAAGAACTGCCTACGCAAAATTATTGACCACGATTAGCAAATAAGCTGCCCACGCGGTATTTATAAACATTTGTTCAGGGTGTACAAAATATCCATAGAAACTAAAATATCCGTTGTCTGTTCTAAGTTATGTAATATTTTTACATTCTTCTATTTCGAATATTTTGGCAACAGGCCTGGGAGGAAGAGTCACAAGTAACGTGGATGTCTTCCCCGTGAGAAGGGGGGTTGGAAAGATTCCGGTGGGGCAGGGGGTGGTTATATTCAACATTACATTTATTTTTTCATAAATGAAGTGGTGTAACTAACCTAATCGGTACCTTTCCGCCATAAAGGATGGTGATAGTTGCAAATGTGCTCGTACTAACTGTACCAATGTAACTCGCTGGCTGGAGGGCATATAAGTCTTCTGGAGGTAGCCTATCCTAAATCAGAGGACTATAGGCTCCTTCCTGTAAGCTGTACAGCGTCTTTGATGCAAAGCATCTTTAAGGAACAGGAAGGAGACTAAGGTAAGGGGTGAACACAAAATATCCCTGAGGGTTGAAGTGCCGCTGGGGTTATCCCTGTACCCCTGTCATAAGATAAGATAAGAACTGTACCAATCAATCGTATATGTACTCACTGGGTTTCTTTGAACTTTCCAAATTAACCATTAATTCATACACACGGTCACCGATGACAGAAATAAACGTAGACAGCTTCAATTCTTCTTTAATGGCGTTAGCCTTGAAATATAAGTCCACGCGCTCACAGTATAGCGTCAAATTGCCGTTATCCACGTCGAACTCGTTAATTTTGCCGATCGACATTTTAATAACACTTGAACACTGTAAATATACACTGCTACTACTTATTTTCTCCAAATCGTCGCCAATAGGTTGTATTGGAATAAAATAACGTTTAATTACTAGACTGCCAAATGGCGGTAGACAATATATAAACCTACCTACATAATACTTATCAATTATCGTCAAAAAATACGGCAAATTTTGTAAACGATGGACATTACGTGGGTGTTTGAACCCCAAACCATATTTCCTGTCTACCTTAGTAGATCAATTGTAATCTAAGTAATCACACACATGTACGAGTACATGCTTAGTGATGCGTGAGTGTCATCTGTCTCTTGCCCAGACTTTGTCTATCGGATTCGATTAGGGTATTATTCTGTGGATCGGACCCGCCGTTAGCTTATTTAGTTATTAAATAAGCAAATCCGTGAGAAATGTCTTGAGTAAAGGTTTGCACAGATTGCTAATTCAAAATATCATCAAATTTAAGCGAATTGAGCATTTGTAGAAACTGAGCAATTGTACTGCTCATAATTCATATTTTAATAATAATAAATATTCTACGTGTATTTTACGGCCCTACCGTTGCCAGAAATTGCGTATAGCGTATTTTTTAAGCTTTCAGGGGTTAGTTGTAACATTTTGTGGTAGGAGATGCGACTTTCATATTATGTTACTGGAGGGAACAGTCAACGAGGATAAAGTCCATAAAACCTTAATAAAAACCGCCTTTTAATCAGTAAAATGTTATAATACAAATGAAAACCTGGATGTACTCGTATTTTATAATTATTTGTGTCGGTGCCAACCACACGCAACCCGTTGCATTGCGTGTAGGAAAGTCAAATCTGGCTGTGCAACGCGTTGCACGTGATTGGCACCGATTCCAAATAATTATAGGTACAGTCGACCACTAGCGACAGTCTTAGAATATATATCTCCGCTAAAGTACCATCTGTCAAAAACCTTCGATTAAATTTTAATGAATGTGCAATTATGGTAATATTTCAGATTCTCAAATTTTGACCTGTAGTCGAGTGTACTTACCTGTTTTCATTTGTATTAAGTACTTATAGTTATTTGTATCGTTTTAGTGGTTTGAAGACGGTTTTTATTTTTTTATTAAAATAAAACTTAAATATTTATTTTTATTAAAATAATAACATACAGTCAAATTGAGAACCTTTTTTTTAAGTATAACTCTCACGTCCACAATCCCCGACGGGGACAGACAGAGGAACCACCAACAACATAGGTACTTCCCACTTTTCACCGTAAAATTTTGTTTTGTTTTTTGATGTCGATTAAATATTTTGGATTTAACCCCAAACCTATCTGCTTACAGTCTCTGCTCTTACGAGCTTGTAGAATGGGGTAAAGGTAAGTAAGTAATATTTTCATTTATATGCAAATTGTTCAGTCAGCTCTTTGATAGGCAATTTATTAAAATGTTAAATTAGAAAAGGTTAAGAGGGCAAGAAATTCATGCATCTTATCTGAAATTTAACCTTCCATTCCTTGAAATTTAACCTTCCCTTTTAGGCATCTAATACGGAATGGTTGCAATTGTAAAAACATGCAATATTAAAGGAAACTGACTTACACAATATTACGGGAAGACTTGATAATCTTTATGGAATTCCAGTGAGAGCAGATACCTACTTGTTTAGAAGTACTTTCACTATTTCTAAAATAAAACTGGAATAAGAATTCTAAAATTAATTTACTTACCGGCAAAAATAAACCATTCGCCCCTTCACACACCAGTACCACAACCACGAAGACAAAAGCTCTCATAGTTCCAAGTAACACGAAAAAAGTTCACTCCACCAAAATTGTCTTCACCAAAAGTTCGATGTAAGTTCGCTGAAGCGCTGACGTGACGGGTTACTTGTGAATAGGGCAAGTTAGCCTCTGCCCCTTTATAGGGCTGGCAAACGTTACTGCGCACCCCCTCTGCGCTTTTACAATTCGCAAACTTAATACTTCCGTTGTTTTTTGGACTGGAACGTTGTTGAAGCACCAATTAACTGGGAGCCATTGTAGAAACAATTGAGATACCTAACCTAGTCCTTAAAACTTTTAATAAATCTGTTGAAACAGTTCTTGCACTTTCAATGGTACCTTTTGTTGAGGCGATATTATATGTAGGTTCAGCTTATCTTAGATAGCAGAATATTTGCGGTGTATTTATAGAAATTCATTTACTCATCGTCAATTGCAAAATGAATGAGGAGTTATCTAGTGATTTCCACGTCTGACATGTTATAAGATAGCTCTATTACAATTGTGAGTTGTTAATGTTATCAGTTTGTAGCACGAGCGAAACATTTTATCTTAACTATTTTCATAGCAAATATTTTTGAAGTCATTCAGTGGCAAATACGTACCCATACTTTCTTAAATGTTATTCGAAACTTTGTAACAATGTCAAAACAACTTTTTAGTACATAATTATAGGTTTGTGGGTTCCACGTTTAATTTTTATCAAACTATACCTATATGTCTACCTATGTGAAGAGATCTGTCCTCCGAGATACAGGAACTTCCTAGTTCAGAGGTCAGTGCCTATAGTAGGATAACTGATTGCTCACTAAATTTATTTAGTTTAATGTAACATATGCTTAAGTTCCTACTCCAATGTAATCTTACCGCACAAATAAACTATTCTTATTCTTATGTAGATTTCAGCCCTCTTTGGAAGGTGGTATGACTCTGTGCAGAGTCAGTCTGGGGTGGAACCACTCTTTTATATATTTCTGCCGCAAAGCAGCAATGCTTGCATTGCTGTGTTTCGGTTTGAAGGGTAACTCGTAATTACCGACACATGAGACATTACATCTAAGTCTTCAAGATTAGCAGCGCATCTAAAACCTCTAATAACATCATGGTGCGGTGATATGTTATGTCTGTGGGCTACGGTGACCATTTAGGTGCTTCGTTTGATCGTCTGCTCTCCTTATACAATAAAAAGGGGTGAGTAGAAGTCCGGCTACTACCGCTCGTGAATTGGATCAATTCGTAGTCGGCGCTGAACATCTTGCTCAACCTGATTCGAGCTGGTTTGATTTTCTTGGGCTTCTTTCTTACAATAATAGCGGCGATCCCTCTACGTATCCGAGAGTGGTTTTGGTTGGTCGCGAATGAGATTATGTCTTTTTATTTTGGCTCTTTTTTGTTTTCGGTCTCGGCATTTTTTTTAATTATTTTTTTATTAGCCTTTAGTTTAATTTTCAATTTTGTTTATACTACAAATTTTTTTTTCGGTGTCAAGTGATGAAAGGTTTATGAAATTCAGTTTAATTTGTTCCAAACGGACAAGTAGTTTGGTCGCTAGCTCGCTCCTTTATGAGCGGCGACCGCACCTCGTCAATTTTTCAGAGCCGTCTTCCGGAGGGTATGACGTCATTGTTTTTTTTTATTTTTTTTATTTTATCGGGCAATCAACAGCGTACATCATAGATTTGACAGAACAGAGTGAATTAATTTTAATAAGGCAAATAACAGATAACTTGTTGCTAAAATAGAAAAGTTAAAATTTAATACAATATATAATATACATACATATAAATATAAACTAGAATAATTAATATAAATATATACATAGTAAAATATTATTATTTACCTTTTTATAATATTTTTATTTGTTCGTATGGCAGCTGGAATTATACACAATATACAATAACAGTAGGTACTGCGATATGTCACAACCAAATAATATTATAAACAGGTAAATATTATAGGTATTAAAAAAAGGTGAATGTAAGTATAAAATGTAGTTAAATATAACATTAGAGAATTACTCAAGAAAGTGCAACAAAGAGAAGATGCAGACAAAAACTAGCAAAACACAAACAGTCAATTACACATATCTAAACTAAAAAATATGTAGTAGGTAGGTGAGTACGATAATATTATTCATTGAAGCGCATATATTTGTGTTTTCGCCGAATTGATCTTTTAGGCGGTATAAAAAACGTAAGACGCTCATCGAATTCACGTCACAAAAGCATGAGTGTACGAGTATAGTCGCCTGCAGAAACAACAGTAATTTTCTAATAAATAAAATAAAATAAATAAATAAAAACATAAAAACAGCCTTTAATTCTACCACTCATACACAATCATTGATAAATTAAAATAAAATTAACATGTCATTTTTCCATTATTTCTCTAAATTATTATAGGTATGTCAATATTTATTATATATATTATTTTTTTTAGTAGTTGCCGTCTCTGGCATAGGTTTCCCCCAATTTCCTGTAGTGTTCCCTGTCCCTCACCATTCTCGTCCAGTGTGCTCCCATTTGCTCTGCAAAGGTATCGTCCCAGCGTTTATAGGGTCTTCCTCTTTTCCTTTTCCCTTATTTTGGGTACCACTCCGTGACTTTTTTCGTCCACCTGTTATCCTCTAGTATGTGACCTGCCCATTTCCATTTTAGGTTTCTAATTCTTTTAATTATGCTGGTAATTTTTGTTTTCTTTCTGATATCTTCGTTTCTCACCTTATCTAATTTTCTAATACCCAACATGCTTCTCTCCATTTTTCTTTGGCAAATTGCCAGCTTAAGTTCATCTTGCTTTCTTAAGGACCAAGTTTGACATCCGTATGTAAGACACGGTAGTATAGCCACCTCATATCGCTTACTTTTAACTTCTATATTTATTTCTTAATTTTACATAATTTCTTTTAGACTCCAGTATTTTTTCCAGCTTTCGGCTATCCTTCTTTCTATTTCTTTTTCTGTACTGTTTTCAAAAGAAACTCTTTGACCTAAATAGATGTATTGATCTACATACTCTATTTTCTCGCCATCAACTATTATGTCTTTCACGGTGAATTTTCTAAAAACTACTACAATTATTAAAAATGTTTTACAAGTATGTAGCTCAGTTAGACTTTAAACTATAGACGACTGAAGGAATATTTAGATCAGGTATATTAATTTTTGTGAAAATCTCAAACTTACATGATATTCTTATAAATCATTTCTGCAGGTGACCATTCCTAATTCCTATATAACTACTATATATTGATTCATCGTTGTAATTTATATACAACTATTAAGTTTGTCTCAGGGATGGCCTGGCAACTTGGCGAATGATTCCTGGTTAGATTTTAGACCAAAAATTTAGTTCTAGTAGACAGTATAGGTTGAAGTTCAAACGGAGACGTAATTTTTATTTTTATTTATATCTTAGAGAATCTAAACTTCCAATAAGGATAGAAATGGATACTAGGCAGCAGCTAGTGAATTCGGCATAATAATTTCAATGAAACTAAAAATAATCCTTCCGTTTATTTGGAACAAAAAATATCAATCTTTCCGAGAAATCGGACACTGTCCAAGTTTTGTGTGCCTTTATTGCGTTTTATTCTGCTCGTATATTTATCCCAGATATCGAATTTCAATTAATCTAGTTCATTCTATCTCTCTTATATAATTTCCAGACAACATTGAAACGGAGTATATTTTACATTGAATCAGTTTACTAGATGAGATGTAACATCGATTTTTTTAAACTCTTTCACTTCATTAGTTTTGCGCTGACGAAACTATGAGTATCTATGTAAATAGTCCATAATCTCGACGTAAGCAGACGCCTTGGCAATTCTTCCGCTGGCCTAGATTTGATTGTAGGACACTTGGTTTTTTCTCATTTATTTTATTCACTTTACTTGCTGCTTATAAATTACAGATCATTCATTTTATGACCTACGAGTATTTAAACAGATTTACCTGCGGCACCACTCTTGTGGAAATAGTGTTTCTTAACCTTCTCTTAGTCTTAGAACCGAGGAAGGAGAGTAAATAACTAAGTTCTTACATTTCCGTGTATGGGACGGATTTAGAATATCTACCGCAACTGGATAAAGCTTGTTACTTGTACTAGCAAGTTACTCAGATTAGTCGCCCTAGTAAGGGTTTCTAAGTTCGCCTGGCTAGCGACCACCCTTCGATGTAAAGTCTGTCGTCAAATATCTTCACTACGACGTTGATGTGTTTCGGAAATGTTCATAGAAGTGTCAGTTCTTACTAAGCCCTTGTGCTCCATCTTCGGCCTCATCGTCACTTACCACCAGCGTGAGATTGAGGTCGAACACGGGTTTGTAACGGGATGTGACCCGCATGCTCCATCGTCGACCTCATCGTCGCTTACCATCAGGCGAGATCGAGGTCAAAAGCGGGTTTAGTTATACATAAAAAAAATATATGTAAATTTAAAAAATCTTTGGTTGGGACCCGCAATTTTCCACACACGATACTGCAGGTCTCTTTTCTATTTATGATCTAAATTAAAAATAGTTCGTGTAAAAGGAGCTAGAACTAATATATAGAAAGTTGTTTATTATGAAAAATCTTAATGGAGCTATTAACGATACAATGAATTATCCATTATGAGGTATAATAATAAAACTGTTGAAGCACAGAAATAAATCATGATAGATCGGTGAAGTGGGCGGGGCACCCGTGTCTTAATCTTGTAATATCCTGCAAATGAAAATGTTGACACGCGCGATTCATATGGCAGCTCGCCCGCGTCATCGTTCTATCTTGATTTATTTCTGTGTGTAAGAGTCATTTAACGTAGTAAAGTGGCATACAAGTCTCTTATATGGTACCTATTTGAACCATAACATTTATGGTAGAAATAAATTCTTCAAATGCATCACCAAGGAAGAAATAGCTTAAAGTTATAAGACTGCCAATCGTATTTGTATGCATCATGGACCATATACCCATGTTTTATTTATAAATATGCATTGGTATATTGAAAGATTTATTATTTACCTATAACTTTTAAAGAAGTATCTACCAGCAAATATTATTTGTAATTTTTGACACTGCTAATCATATTACTGTGGTTTAAGGATGAACGGAACTAAAATAAAAATGTTTGTAACGATTTAGTAAATTTATTTCATGTCGTTATCAATGCTTTCTCTAAGGTAATTACCTGATAAAAATAAATATTAAAACTAATGTATCTACAGACAGTCTCAATACAATGCATAACTATAATAAGGAGCATAATACACTTGCCTTTGCGGGTATAGCACTTGAGCCAAATATGAAAATATCCCAGCTATGACCCCGTACAGTGCTCGAAAGAGGCGAACGAATATATCAAGCTGAAATGACAGTAGTGGGACTTTGAAAGCGAAATCCATTGTACGGCATATCTAAAGCAAAGTCTGCCTGCACTTCGCCAGGTCTGGTCGTCAAGTCTGCTAAAGGAATAGGGGCATCAATCGCCGTAAATATTGGGGGTGATGTATCTGGAACTCCTGTGAAAATCGGGTATAGTCTCGGCTCAGCATTTTGTTTAATCGCTTTTGGTCGTTCCGGTTTCCATGTCACATCAGCTTTAGCGTTATCGGCTATGTGTATTCTGTCAACCTTGACATTGCCAGTATCTAAATCAGACCAAGGGTTCTGTATAGACATGGTTGGCGGAGGAGTCGCAGGCATGACTGACGGTGGTGGCCAGCCGTCGTGACTTCGTCTCTCGAAGTGGGGGTCGTAGGGTGGAGGGTAAGAATGGTAGAATCCGTAGTTCACCGGACTTGAAGCAATCTGGAACAGAACGCCTGTTAACCGGTTATCCAGGTGAGCTGTTAATCAGTGCTGTAAAGCCTATATGTGATTGAATTGAATTAATCGCTATTATCGTTAATTTATGTCTGATATTATTTTTCAATTAACTGACGTAATTATCACAGAAGAGGAAGAAATTAGTATTTGAAATCGTTTATAGAATGAATCATACCTTCCCCCTGTCCCCATCATAATTAAGGTCTACCTAGAAAATGTTAATTTGTGTAATGTTAGTAAGTACGTAATTAATGTTATGGCAAATGTTAAATCTGTAATAACACACTATTGTAACATAATTAGACTTTGTTAAATAATAGTTTGCAAATAATTGAAATTCAGAGGATATTACCTTTTTGAGCCCTTGAATAGAAGCGAGGATAAGGGCCATTTTGGCAAGGAGAAGTGCTTTTCCCCCAAGAACTGCGAGGAATTGGAAACCCATGGGAATGAGCACCATGCCGATGGAGACGACGCCGAACATCATCATCGTCATCATTTGGTGACGACGTCGGCCGCGGTATTCAACTGTTTAGAAAAAAAGGAGTACAGTCAGTATCAAAAGCAGATAAGAAGCTCAGGTGTCCAAACAATTATAAGCATTCAATGTTACCATTAATATTTTGGTAGAAGTGAGCGTCGGTGGCACAGTGGCTAGGACACCGGACTCCCATGCGGGTGGTCCGGGTTCGAAACCATACAGTGCCATGTACCAATAAGTTTTTAGTATTTTTCAAAGACTTACGTACATATTTACCGACTGCTCTAACGGTGAAGGAAAACATCGTGAGGAAACCTGCACACTGACATGACCAGTGTGTAAAATGGGGTAGGCACAAAAGATCCTCAAGGTTCGAAGTGCCGCTGGGGTATTTCCCGGCCCGCATCATAATATCAGATAAGATACCATTAATATTTGCACAATAAAGATACTTATTCAAATAGTTGTGTGCACCCAAAGTCTCCAAGATTACGTAATTATATAAGGTTGCATGTTCAGAATAATTTATTTTTAATACTTTGCTGTGCACATTTTATTGATTCTATTTAAAATCCTCGTTGTTATAAATCTACTATTTATAGGAGTCACAATTTACCACCTTTGGTATAGCTTTACTTTCATACGAATAACTAGACATATAGATATGTCTAGTTATTCGTATGAAAGTAAAACTTCAAACTTCAATATTAAATCCTGACGGAGATTACTAACGTAGCGTCAAAGAATATTAAGTTTACTATTATCCTGTTTCAAAATATAAACTTTACTCGTATTCGTATCGATGCTTTTAAGATCTTACCTTTTTCCGCTGATTTTGCTTCGTCAAAATCGAATTTTACGACGTGTGTTCGGAGAACCTTCGCCATGCGTTGTAAAGCCATCGTGCGCCAATCTCCTTCATCTAGTTCTTGCTCTGACCAAGTGCTGTCATGAAATACATACCTAAGATATTTTTTTTTATTTTTTTTTTATTTTATTTTTTTATTAAATAAGGAGAGCAGACGAGCCAACGGGCCACCTGATGGTAAGTGGTCACCGTCGCCCATAGACATCTCACCTCACTGTATTAATATTAGAGGGTTTTTGATGCGCTGCTAACCTTGAGGACTAAGATGGAGTGCCTCATGTGCCGGAAATTACGCTGGCTCTCTTACCCTTCAAACGGAAACACAGAAGTGCAAGCATTTCTGCTTCACGGCAGAAATAGATAAGAGGGTGGTACCACCCCAGGCGATCCTTCACATTAGGATCTACCACTACCAATTAATTATTACAGGATATAAAGGAACCCATGAATATTATAAACAATCTACCTACCTACCTACCTACCAGTTACCCATGAATATTATAAACAACTTCACGGGAAAAGTAACGTTGAATTCCCAAAAAAAAAATCGTTTTTCCATACAAAGATCATTATTGTGAAACATCTTCATTTTGAAACTATATTATTTTGGGATGGACTCAAGTTTAAAGTCCCCAATTTGTGTGAAAAATCGATTTTTTTCATCCTAATATCAAAATTCTTTTTGTCGAATGTTTCTATGGACTTGACATCATGTACAAAAAACAGAAATTGAAAGGTGGAATTTTGGTGGAATTATAGCTTAAAGAGATTTCTTTCAGACAATTAATAATTTGTCTTGCTACAGCACTGTTAATATCTATTCTTAGACTAACTTTGACTCAAGATAATCCTAAATGAAACTAAGAAACAATTCGTTAAGGTAAGGAGGCGCAATGGGATAGATTTGCAGAGGCTTTGATCCCAAGTGGATGTATTTACGTAGGTAGATAATCCTACATCTCTATTGAGAAAATAGTAGAGCTAAAGCGGATATTTGTAGATAAGTAAGTATCTGTGTATGTCTCTTAATTACTAGCAATACTATAACTTATATGTATAGAGCATGCGGTAACGAACTGCAGCGATTTGAAATCTGACCGAACCATGAACAAACCAACGCCCGCCCGGACTACGGAGACTAGTTTTACCTTCATCCAAGGACTGAAGCCATAGGAATCTAGGAAAATCTAGAAAAATCTAGACATTCGAAAAAAAACATGAAGGAATGAACGCTCGTAGTGAGACTATTTTTTCTTTAATCAAAGAAATAATAGATTTCGACAGGTTCGGTCCAATCACATTTAAAATTGTTGCAGTGTGCTAAAAACGTTAAGCTCTTGACTTGGCAACAGAGGTCCCGATACATCATAGCATTCATTACTTATCAATTTTAGGGAAAACTATTTTTTCATCACAGCTCTACAGGGTGTAACAAAATATCTGTACTCTCTTAAACATGATTCAAGCAGTATATTGCTTTTCAACTTAAGAAGAAATTTTGATATTCAGATTTGGGTCGAGGGAATACAATATTAATTGAAATTTTTAAGACTAAGTTCATAAATCTTATTTCGATTAGGCGCAAGAACCGGCAGACGGACGGACGGACGATGAAGCGAAAGCAATAGGGTTTCGTTTTCCTCTTCGGTGTACGGATCCCTAAAAAATGGACAGTAGAATTATTCCACTGATAAAGAAGAAATTTTTAATTATATTTTAGTATCCTATAAAAATGAGAAGCAGAAAGTAGAAAGCTTAAAAGTGGTTACTTTTGACACTTTCGCTGTCTACTTCTTATTGATTCACTATGAGGATACAAAAACATTAATAAAAAATGTATTACCTCCCTGGAATAATTCTACTGTCTACTTTTTTGACAAACGCCTTAATTTAGCAGATATGATTTTTTATTCGTGAGTAGCGCTAGTTTTGCCCGGGTTGAGCCTTAATGCAAACATTAAATTGCTTTACAATTCAGAGCAAATTCATTTACGTAGTAATTTCTACACAAATTGAGGCTGTTTGAAAATACGTATTGTCCGGAAATAAGGTTTTCCGAGAGAATTTAATAACTGTAATAGGTAAACCCTTTAGATATTAGCATTTTAGCCACAACTTTTAAAGTATTCATATACGATTTAAGGGATAGGAAGACTATACTCGTATACCGATATTAGCAAAATTGGCTTTTTTTCAAAATGATCTAGACTTATACCTAAACCATCTTCCATTTTTCGAAAGTTCCTTTATCCCCCATTAAAACATACTCTGTCTCTTTCTACGTGATGGGTATAGAAAGAGATAAGATCATAATTTTAAGGAAGCGTCTTGCAATCGGGTGTTAATATATTTGCTGATTATAAAAAAAAACTAGACATTTTTGTGAAGTTCGCATTACACCTTTTATAAGATATGACACCTAAGTTACGTTTTAAGATTATGATGCAAATAAATTTAATAATTTGTCAATGTAAGGTAAGTCAACATTGCTGAAATTGGAGCGTCTGCGTTTGCGCAACGTTACATTCGAAACCCACTTTGTGCGCAATGCTGACAAACAAAAATAATCTTTCGGTCAACGACATCGAAACAAAGCGTTAATAGATTACGAAACTTTAGGTACCTATTAAAATGTTAGCATATACAGGATGTTATCACTACATAGTATAAAACAAGGTCCCTGACGCGACCGTCTGTCTATCTGTGATAGATACCTAATCTCGAAAACGGCTGGACGGACTTTGTTCCGGTTTTCACTGATTTATAGATTGATTCCAGAAGATGATCTTTTTTACCCTTGTGAACCAATCCGCCTCTGTATCCGTGTCTGGTCGCTTAGTATAATATAAAATTTTGAGCTTTTGAGAATTACTTTGTGTTTTCAGATAATTCAGAAATCTAGGACTGGACCTAAATAAAACTTTCGAAGTGTTAGCAAGTAGTTTGCTTCCTAAATGCTATAGCTACATCATATTTCTAGAATTTCATTTCTCTGTGATATTGCAATAGGTATATAATGTCAATGTGCTCGACCAACCCTCACTACACCATAAAAGATAAGACAAATATATAAACACGGAACGATAATAAAATTGTTTCCTAAGTGAATTTGGGATATAAGTGGCGATATCCCACGCTTCGGTGTAGGTGGGCGCTGCCTACGACTCTGTGGTGGTTTGTCTCTACTTTTCATTAGACTTACACTATTGGAAAAATGAAAAATAAGGAGAGCAGATGAGTCACCGACGCCCATAGACATATCAGCTTACTATAATGCTATTAGAGGGTTTTCGATGTGCTGCAAACCTTGAGGAATAGATTGAGTGCCTCATATTCCGGTAATTATGCTGGCTTTCTTACCCTTCAGACATAACTGGCAATGAGGTATAAGTTCAGTAAAACAATCAAATGGAACCACTGGTTCTAATGAAATCACGTATGTTCAAGAAAACCGATAAAATAATACAGTCAAATGGTTTATAAAATTTAGAAAGGTCACTTAATCAGATGATGAAGCAAACATATTCGTAGCGAAAAATGTCCGGGATGAGGACGCATACATACATATTTAAAAAAAATCAGATGAAAAGGTGATGAGTCCCTCTACACCCAAGTAATTACCAAAATGTATCCTGTAAAAAAACCAAACTTTCTCTTACCTGGTCTCATTCTCATGCACGATATTCCCAGATCGGTCCACCAGTTCGAATCTTACCAGATTGACACCGTCGGCTATGGGTACGATGTCAGGACTAAGGGATCGATCCAGAGCCCTTAAGGTTTTCCGCTTCATACATCTGACGAACTTGGGAAAGTATTCTTTGTGGTCGATGACGTCTTTAACGTCCACGAGCTGTAAAAAAAACAATAGCACACTGATCCAGAAATGTCAACATCCTTGGTGAAACACACACCTTTGACCACAAACGCGCATTTGATAAAAACGAAAAGCACTTTTGACCGATCAAAACCAAGCCTCCTTGAGTAATAAGTTACTGCTCCCTAAGGAATAAGATTTAAAGACACTCTGTATAGTATTTTGCAGTATACTTATATGTCGTCGGCAAATTATATTATTTGTACTTTAACAAACGGCGTCGTCAGTTTACAAACGCTCGCTGTTTTGTAAAATGCTGAAGGCAAATTAGAAAATACCTCGGCTTATGCAAACAGTTTTTTCTGGGTTGTTAAAAAAACCTAACGAAGTCTAGGGCGACAATAAGGCGCAGCGAGCTGCGCTTGCTACGCCTGTTTGCCGCCCTAGCCTTCAACCTAACTCATCCGTGTCGGTTTCGCTCCGACATGTAAGTTAGCTTGATTTATTATTCCCCCTTTTTAAAACAAACAAAACAGCCAGCGTTTTTAAACTGACGACGCCGTTTGTAAAAGGACGAATACAAAATTACAATTTGCCAACCACATACGAGTATACACATAATTCGAGCCGGTTGTATGTTTTAAAATTAATGTCCGTATTACCTTAATATCCGTATCGCTAAGTGAGTTAATAAAGACTACACTTATTAAGAATAACAATCATTATAATAGAAGAAGATTATTTTACTCGCACGCCGCCGCATTAAAGTATTCGACAAAGTCCAACTTCGGGCGTTGCAAAATCGAAATTCAGCAAAATCGTAATTGATGTGGGTAATTTTGAGATAAGAATTTGATTCTACCCAAAATAAAATGACATTGCCATACATCTCTAATTTAATCAACGACTGTTATTTCGGTGCAAATTCCATTATATAAAATGAAGTAGAAACAAAATTAAATTAGTTTTAAAAACATACAAATATACAGGTAAATATGTAGTACTTGTAATTTAAATCAGCTACACAATTTGACCATAGGGTATTTCGTCATAGGAACATTCAGATAATGTTGTACATTTTGACATATATTTTTTTCAAGCACTAGTTGAACCTTTTAGCATTTTACGTACGACGTATAAATATTTAAATATATGCAAATATTTTTGTTTTTGTATTTTTTTCGATGGAGTGAAATTTGACGAATCGTGTAACAAATTCCATACGTACCTAATAAAGATTTCAAATTCACTATAATATTTGTATCACAATCTCAATCGATAAAGTTTACGCATAAAATTGTATATCAAATCATGAGTTTGCGACCTACCTCGCCTTAACAAGTATCCCATCTACTTTCGATTCAACAGATAGAGTAACAAATAAAAGCTAAACACTTTACTCTTCATGACTTGCTTTTATTCGATTTATTCCGGACTCATACCACGTACCTACTTATGTTGAATGAAACAGCATTTCTGTTTTCTAGACACTTCCAAAGTAATAATAAAATATACTATTCTCGTATCTCCATCCTACATCATACTAATTATATTCCCTTAAAAGCCTTTTATTTCATATCAAGTCAAAGTGGAAACGTACTTTCTTTCTGACGAAAAAATGAGACATTCCTTATATCATACTTATATTATGTCAAAAAGAAAAATTAATATGCCACCTCTCTTTTTAGAGTTTCGTATACCCAGAAGAACGGAACCTTTTAGCTGTCGCTCCGCCGTTCATGCGACCGTCTGTCACGGGGTTTTAACTCTTAAACGGAATGAGACAAATCCGACATGAACATTTCATATAAATGTCATTCCCTTGACCAAAATCCGAATATCGACGTAAAAAATTAGTAGAATTATATTTTAGAGGGGGTCGCATACAAGTAAAGAGGGATCTTTAAAAATATTTTTATTTCATATCGTGTGGGATTCATGTCGTTATTTAAAGCTCATCAAGTAACAAAGGGAATATACACAGGAGGTAAGTAACTACATTTTTTTCGTAGAAAAATAATATGGTACGTACGTAGGTACTTATGCAGCCGTCAAAGTTGTCAATTTCCACTTTTATTACAACATTGTTGACTTGTTTGTCTCATGAAGGTAGTTGATGCAACTAGGAACTTGAAAATTGGCTAGAATACCAGACCGTGACATCTTATCTTAGCTTATGATAGGGGGCCGGGAATAACCCAGCGGCACTTCGACCCTTGACGATCTTTTGTGCCTACCCCATTTTACACACTGGTCATCTCAGTGTGCAGGTTTCCTCACGATGTTTTCCTTCACCGTTAGAGCAGCCGGTAAATGTACGTAAGTCTTCGAAAAATACGAAAAACTCATGACCGTGACATAATATCCTGAAAACTTGATACAATTGTAATAGTTTGTAGGTTGTGAGCAAAACACGCAAATATTTAATTGCTCAAAAGTTACAAATAGATCTGAGAGTAATGGATCTCTTTGGATAGAGCGAGGCCCGACTCGCAATTAGCCGGCTTTTAGAGTATCAGACGAAATCTTATGCTTTTCTTATTACAAAATACCTACCCACAAGACATGTTTGTATATGAAATAACTCTAAATTAAAAATTTAAGAAACCCCCGACGTACCACTGTGGAAATCGCCTTACTTTTTCCTGATCTTCATCAGATTCTCAAGGTTTCAGATGTTGGAAACGCACAATGAACCTGAATGCTTGAGCTCAAATTCGAACCATCTAGTTATTACCCTACCAGAGATCCCACCTGACATCAAAGATACTCCAAGAAACCACCGATCCAATTTCAAAAATTGGATTAGTGGTTTAAAATTAAATGGAGAATTTTTTAAAACCGGGGTCAAATCTGATCCTCCGTTGTCGTGTCGTGTTAAATTTAAACTCCCTCAATCGGTCTGGGGTTAAAAATATATATTACGAGTAGTAGAGAAAGAGCAATAATACTTATTACCTATGCCTATTAATAGTTTTCAGTAAGTATAGACAACGAAACTTTCCTTTAGACAAAACCCTTTTAACAACACCATTAAAGTCTTGAGTTACCATTTTATAATGTTGTTAAAATCTTATGGACCATTACGTCGACACTAAGTACTTACAAGACCTTGGTATATGCGTGGGTAATGGGTATCATCTATAAATCCTAAGTGCAATATTAGCGAAGCGTTCCAATGTTGGCTAAGCCGATTATTAGCGAGGATTAGCAGACTGTTCCAACATGAATAGGATAGTACCTTTGTGGAGAAGCTTTTTTATAAGCAAAGTCTCTAAGCACATACGTAATTATTCAGGAATATTTAATTTGTAGAGCTTTTAAACTTCAGGCTTTTAAGCCTTAAATTCAATGAAGAATATATAAGGAAAATATCTTGTAATCGATCAATTATAATCACGGCAGTGATCGTATGATCCAAGGAAAATCTATCACTTGATTTTCCTTGGATGAAAGAAAAGGTAAAGAAGTAGAAGAAAGGAAAAATGAGTTCCTTCGTAGTCTTTTGCAATTTAATTTGGAAATATATAATACACTGGGACGCAAAAATAACGGGTCACTTAGAAAAACCGTGATATCTCCCAAAGTTGTAGAGATAGATCGTTCGTATGTTATAAGCAGATCACTAGTCATCATCATCATCAGCCCATGTCGTCCCACTGCAGGGTATAAGCCTCCTCTCTTTTGTGCCACACTATACGATCCTATGGTAGTCGCATCCAAGTCTTCGATGCGACTTTGGTGATGTCATCCGCCCATCAAGCTGCTGGACGACCTACTCCTCTTTTCCCCGACCTTGGACACCACTCAGTGAGGGCTCTGGTCCACCGGCCATCACTACGTCTAACTAAGTGTCCCGCCGTGAAGAACAACCAGAAAACTGAGATATGTTATATTTTGTTGCTATAAGTTAGAAGTGTTTTTTACGTTATTTAAATTAAAATTAAATAGTGGACAAAAGGTTTGTGGACTTTTTATGTATTCATAAGACATCTTCAACATATTACAATTTCAGGAATCAATCTCATATATTTAAGGAAATATAATAGTTTTTTTAAGTGACCTGTTATTTTTGCATCCCAATGTATACATCCAGTATATATCTATGTATTAATTATCAAGGAAGGAATGCGCGCTAATTTTTTCTTAATCAAAGGTATATTCAATGGGTATACCCAATACTCTTCTATGTGACTGTATTTAATTTACATGCTCTTAATCGCTTGAATTTGTGCTTTATTAAATTAAATTTTACTTATTTCTTAATAAAATTACTTACATTATTTATTCGGGAAAATCTCGTTGAAATTCATATCACAAATGCTTTCGTTAATAATACTTGGGTAACAATATTAGCCTAATTCTGTAAAGGAACTGAACCCCGCCTACAGGCGAGATATATAATGAAAGAATTCCGGCAAATAAAGCTTTATTGTATGAAGTTGCTTTATTATGTGTGTAATTACGCCCAGAAGATAGACACGAAGAGGTTATGTCTTGTACGAATTCCCGACTGTACGAATGTCGGAATAGTCTGTCTAAATTACAAGATGTTTGTGGGAATTATTCACGATGGCAACATTTTGAGAAATAACACCACCTTTACAAGGACAGGTACAATTAAGTGTCAATACATTTGTCTATTTTTAGAGGTTCTCAATTGTGCGTATGTGGATTTGTAACTAGGGGGCAGATTTTAATAAAAAAATTTGTTTTACGCTTGGTATTGTTTGAATTAGGCAATAGTACGAGTGAATATATCTAAATCTGTTCAGTTACTGAATTATTATAAAAAATGTTAGACAGGGTACCTCGGCCTGCCTCTAGCAACAATACAGTTAATGTGTCGAATCGCTTTCTATGATATGAACATTAATGCACACATAATGAAGCTCGTAGAGAAATATTAATTCTGAATCGCAAATTAGTATCATTTGGATCACTCTATCACTGTTATGGCAAAGCATGAAAAAAGTATGTTAAAATAAATAAAATTCACCGACACTACTGAAGTCGGCGATCAACAAAATAACACAAAAGAGCGTGACTTCAGTAGAGAATATGTTTCTTTTTAAATATTTTTTTTTATGTTCCTTTTCCATTGATATAGATAGATAGATAAATTATTTATTGCTTACAAGACATTTACATAAGAAAGGAAACGGAATAAATGTACAAAGGCGGCCTCTTCTGAGCGATCTCTTCCAGGCACTTAGTAGAATTGTTAATAGGTTACCGGCAGTATAGTGCAGAGAGCGAAATATCAATTATTTATAAGTTTACGTAAGATTACCAAAATACTATGACCCTAAGCTGTAATACAATACATTTATCAGGAAGGAACGCCCGAGGGAGACTACTTTTTCTTTCATCCATGATTAAGTATAATGTAATACATTTATATGTTATACATTTTATATAAATAAGTATAGATATATGACTTTCTGCCTTAGAACGAAGAGATGCGAATTACAGTTATTCCATTCACCATATAATTAATGTGTATTATTATAGTATTAGGATGTGAATGCTTGTCAACTTTAATATTATTGTGCGTGAAGCAAATTACTCGAGTGATTCGCCTCGTACGATATGCTCGCCCTGTGGCGGCAGCGATATTCTAATCGGATGGATTACACAAAAAATATATGAAAAAGATGTTTAAATTGGCACAAAGCCTATGGGTACAGCAGTGGGAAAGCAGCTGCGAAATAAGAAGTCTAGATATATCAGTTCCACGTACCTTTTTCGAACAATCTCGCCAAATAATTCTTACAACATCAGCACCTTCCAGCCATAAGTCGGCCATAAACCGGCTCAAATATGCATCAGGATCTTCTTTCTGGTCTCCATGACAGCGGGGCATGAAACCCAGAATAAGCAGCCACAAAACTGCATGTCCCATATCTATCCTTCGCATAGTCACAAAACTCATTTTGTTTTCAATTGTGCCATTTCTCTCGGGAACTTATGAGATTCTGCAATCTATTAACCGAGTCAATCATTGGAATATAAATTTATATGGCCTAAGTCAATATAGTTATTTTAAGGTCTTATATACTGTGGACTTTGCTTAAATAAAGTAGCGTTCATCTAGTAGTTCTAAGATTTTCCTTTTTCATTATATCAACGTTTTTACATTTTTAAAACCACTATTACTCGTATTCATAACGTTTTTGATAGACACTGAGTCCCTTTATCACTGTACCTATATTAAAAAAAGAAACAGGAAAAGCAACTTACTGTGTAAGTTACAAAACTACCAACTTTTGTTCTACAAGTAACATCGCATAAAAGTTGGGTAACATTAACAAGGTATGAGGGGATACTTAGCACAATTCTGCCCGTTATAACATAGTTTGGAAGTATAGTCCAGGAAAGATCAATATGGCTATCTTAGTTCGCGAGAAGATTAAAGTTTAAGAGATTAAGCTTCAATACCTTAACAGTTTCAGATCCATTAGTGTAAAACCTTACTCAAACAAAACTTACCAAGTTCACGTTAAGAAAAACAAACACCGCCCCTGAATCTTGCCATTTATGGTCCCAAAATACACTGTTTTATGATATCACAGCACCGTATTCTGTCAAGGTCACACCATGAATGGTCAAGTGTAGGTGACCCTGTTAGGTTATATTGAGCGATGGAAAGCGATCTATTTTCTACGTGGTCACAAAGCAAAACATGTTAATGATTGACCATGCAAGTACTACACGTTAAGTTATTATTTGTTCAAAGCCATGACGATCCGTAGTCATAATACTTATCAAACGTGATGTCTCGAAGTTATAAATAGTTTTAACTGCCTTTCCACTTTCTTATACAAAATATACTTATTTACATTAGATATCTTAAATGAGGCTCGTAGTCAGAGAAACAACTAAAACTTTCAGTTTGTACTCATACTCATACTCATACCATTTATTGCTTTTCATGTGTTACAATTGGTCTTGAAAAATATATATTATCTGATCATACATGAAACCCTGAGTAGGGCACCGCAATATAAAATAAGAGATTATAATAAATTATAATAGTAATAAATGCTAACGAGATAAATTAAATTAAATGTCATTATAAGTTATACATAATTGATTTTATAGTTAGTTTTCATCATCAAAAAACTCCTGCAGTGAATAGAAACATTTATTAAGAAGATACAACTTTAATCTTTTATTGAATATCGGGTCTTTTAATTCAATGTCGATGATTTGTGAAATTTTGTTATATATTTTTATTGACATAACGAACGGTCCAGAACTGTGTAGATTTAATTTTGATTGTATGATTCATAAAGCGCTTTAACTCACTTCATAATGAAACTCACTCATATAAAGGTGGATTTCGTTTATTAAGGAAAAGGCAACTGAAGTAGTCTATTTAGGTAACTTCTGTATATCATAAAGCCGTCTTTTCTAAAGTTATCTGTCACATTCGTCTTTCACTATAAGGTAGGTTTCTGCCTATTTATGAAAGGGAAAATTGTTTCATAAGACGTAGGTTAAGTACAGCCTGTTGAAGCTCCTTTTGAGTTTGGGTCCCTAAACTTTTGAACCCTACCTATGCATCAATCCTGATACTGATAAATAATACAGGATGTACCTAACAAAATATCCGTAGAAACTTCTTGCGGGGTGCCTCAATAGGTATCCATATTTTTTAAATACAGCAAGCAAATCTTTGCGGCAGAAATAGGTATAAAAGTTGACGCTGCTCGGAGTCATACCACCTTATTTATACTCGTAGATAGAGTATAGGTAATATAAAAATAAAAAACCCGACTGCGTAAAAGCGAACTAAAATGATGAGGCATTACCATATGGACTGGAAAGCATTACCACGCAGGCCTCCGACTGCGTGATATCGTTTGAAAGCATGAATCTTCGAGAATCAACGATATTTTTGGAAACAGTGACCATTTGAAGCCGTCTTGTTTGCATCTGTTTAGTAGCGCGATCCGAACTTTAAGCTTTATAGAAGAAATATCACGAGTTACGAGTAGATACTATTGGATTGTTTCAATCGAGTAGGTAGTAAGTTTTTTATTTTTTGGTGGAATTTGATCAAAGCTACATAATTATATATTCGTATTTGAAATCGTCTCATTGAGACCTCTCTTTTGATACCCATGTCGATGTATTTTAAAGAAGAAAAATTTATACCTTCAACAATTGTGACGACTGGCAGCCGTCATATTGGATTTCTTGACACTTCATATATCCTATGTCACTCTCGGGATTTAGAGGAAAATAATAATACCTCATTAGGCGCTACGAGGGAATAAAGAATACTCCACAAACAAATATAGATGCGCGAAAAACATAACTCCGCCCTGGCTGTCGCGCAGTTCGGAAAAAGACAGGTTCCATTTGATGTGAATAACGTAACGAACACCTGTCTTTGTTATGCAAATTTCATCCACCCCTAGAAATAACTGTTCTTTCAATTGAAAAATACCCTAAAGTTTAATTTCGCAGGGTCCGCCATGTTTTGATAACGGCTTTGTGAGCAAAATGCAAAGGTGACAGACCATCAATAAAGAATATTTTCCTTTGTAACTTTTTGATGAATGGAATTGTACCCTGACTGTGAATGTTTGACGATAAGTACGCGTTGATCGATATTTATAAACTAACCAGATGACTTTTACCCGTCAGGCAGATAATATGGCGGCTGGTCAGTGGCGGAAACTGTTGCCCACACACCAATTTATGTCTGACAAAAAAGGCAGCGAATATACCAGTAAAACTACAGTGATTGCCCTCTCGACCAGTAACATCCCACTGTATAATACCCAATGCCAAATATGATTTAAAAAAATAATGGATAATACCTACATCAACTTTATGAAAACGAGTTTTAGGCAAATACTAGGGAGATGTTGTTATATTCACGTAAAGTTTTCAATCGACGGACATTCACACTCTCATTTCCCCTATAAAATTAAATTAAATTAAATTATTTATTAAATCAGACAAAAGAGTCCATAACCATTTGTAACTTAAAAATTTCATCAAATACAAAAAGGTGATAAAATTTCGCATGACATACACAGTAAAAGAACGTAATAGTACAATGAATAAGTAAATTTTGAATTTTGACTAAACTAAAATAAATTTTACAACATTAACAATTTATTCCAAAATTGAAATATATCCAAACCGTGGGTTGATATAGCAGCAATCAGGCTATTTTTACTTCTATAATATTGACTTCGATAAAGTCAATTAACTAATGGTTGTGACATGATCTAACGTCATCTAGAACTATACACATACCTCTGTGGGTAAACTGTGTCATGTGTGACCACTTGGTGACCACGCCTTTAGCTTGAAGGAATTTATAGAATCATAACGAAACCTTACGCCAATTAAGTTACATTGAACATAAATATTACTGTCCTTTAATGCTTGTTTTTATTTAATTGTTATTAGTGAATGCATGCCATAAATAAACAAACCAATTAATAAGATGACACACTTATTATTATCTAAAACTGAATCAGTACCAAGTATTAATCATTTGATAAACTAATGACCGTGTCTCACATAATTTATTGTAAGGTATCAAAGAAAATTCTTGACTTTTCTTCTAAGTTGTATTCCTCATTGAGCGTCGCGATCATTCTGCAAGAAATAGTTACATAGAATAACTTTCTTTGCAGATTTAATGGGGTGGTTTGCCAGTGTCTCCCCCTTTTACACACTGCATGATTTTCTCAGTTTCTCCACAATGTTTTCCCGCACCGTCAGAGCGGTCGCTGAATGTACGTAAGATATTATATTTTTTCGAAAGAAAAAAAAACGAAAAACCCATTGATACATATATACCTTCTTACACACTTTCGACTTGGTAACTGCAGATCAAAATGCCAACTATATTGTTACTGACCAAAACGGGTACATGCTGAGAACAATACATTTTAAATGTATAATGAACTCCTCACACTTGCGAAATCTATGTCAGATCATCGACTAATTATTAAACAATAAAATGATTATGACGATTTGGCCATTTTGGATGATGGACTGAGTGGAGAGAGAACGTAACGTAAGATTCATTATACAAAATAATTAGTATAAAAAACTAAAACCTAACTAAAACGTATAAATATTAGTTTAGTTTGATTAAAAGTTTAATTGTAGTGTTTTTTTTAGTGATTGTATAAAATGTTTTTGTTATTTAGTGATTAGGGCTACCTTTGCTCGTTAAATAACTAACAAACTGATTTTTGTATACAGGTTAATAAATAACATGAATTTGTCCTGCCGTACTACAGTATACCTGATTAATATGAGCTCTTTATTTACCTCTATACGCATTTAAGAGTTCTCTAAAATCGTTTCAATAAAGGGTGCGACCATGTTTGTACGGCACTTACTTAGCAACAAATAGTTTCTCCACTATATTTGTAGTTCCGCTCTTTCGTTGTAAGAAATGTACAGACATATAATTTGATGTTTATTTATCACCTTCTCCCGAGTCCGACAGTTGACCCTTTACGAGAAGTTCTCTCGAGGACTCGCATGCTATTTAATTTTTATGAGCCAATTTCTTAGCGAATTCACAATACCTAGATTGTTCATCAAGTATTCATTGAGTTTCATTCCAGCACAATACGTATAAGTATGTAAAAGTAATGTAAAAGTTCCTTTGTTGTTGTTTCTTTTGAACTAATACGGCTTTTCAATATTTAATTGCTTCTAGCTTCCGCCTGCGACTTTATCTGCATGGGCCTGTTTTTCCTCTATTCCTCCATACTAATCCCGGTCATAGGTATATAGAGTAAGTACTTAATGTACCTAGTATTGAAAGTAATTCGAAATTGTTCGTATACACATAGTCAGTGCGTTGTCACCCTTTTTTTTCCTAACTTGGCGGACACACTGCCGTGTGTTTAGATCATGCCTACTCGCATTGAAAAACAGACTAATGCGATAAAAATTATAGAAAACCTAAACAAAAACTGATTTTCGACATTTTACATTACGCGTAAGTTTACGTAGTCAAACACTTAAAAGTACTGACAAATCAAAATAATGTGTCTACCCGAAAGATCGACGAATCAGCAAAAATATGACACACGACTCAGTGTGATATTGGGCGTGGATCACTGAACATGAATCTTTAATTTTATTAGTAAGACAACACAGTGTGTACGAAATGTGCTTATTAGTTCAGTGTGTGTAAATTATTAACTATCCGGAATAAGCGTAAGTACTATAAGTATTTTCTTTAAAATTTAATCTGTGATTATGTTCTAAGTAAGTTTGGAACATACTTTAAAAAATATGGGTACCTATTTTGCAGCAGCAAAGTTCTTATGGCGCTAACTGCCTGGCCTTAACTTAAAATCATCAAACCAATTAATAATGCTAAATAATGTAGTATTTTATTTAAGCTTCCTGGAATCAATAAGACACAAGGACCTGTCCTTGAAACCTTAAAAGCCTTCATCATCCAGAACGTTGTCATTTGTAGACTCCTATACCTGTAGTTATAAATAATCTAGAGTCAATTATTCTGCAAATAAAGCGTTATAATAAGACTTTTTTCGAAACTCCTAAATAGGTAACTATCGGTAAAGATTGAAGGAATCTTTTATATAATCTAAACTTTACTAACTTTTGCTGTAAAAAGGTATACTTAACAATAATTAAAATCTGCATTGACTTTCATTATTTTTTTCACACTTTTCTAGATTCACTTTCAAAGGTGAAAAAAGTCTTAACATTTTTATAGTTCTGTCAATCTCTAATACCATAACTTAGGCACAGTTTATTGTACTTAATACTTGTTCGTACAAGTATTAAGTACGATTGATCGAAGATAATGATATCATATTGGCATTTAGAAAGTAACATAAGTTTACATTAAGTTAAAGTTGGACATTTCACACTATACATCTGAATAGCTCAGTATCAATAACACAAGATACTCGTGTATCTTGTGTTATTGACACTGAGCTATTCTCCCCGATCATAAGGCAGTCCACGTCGATAATGTTTTTCGAGATGATATTGTCTGATTATCTCGAAATAAGCTAGTAAATTAGATATTGACAAGATAGCCAAAACAATTCCATTAGAGAGTGCTGGCTAATATACTATCGCCCTCATAATCTGTCTTACTTATACTATTGATGTATCTATTATATCGATTTATAGAGATATTTTAGTCAAAGGAAATATATCTCTTTTATAAATCCTATCCACTTTAACAAGGTATTTAAAAGGTTAGGTAATTTTAAATTATGAATACTCGTACTTATAAACGGTTATATGAAAAAGACAAATATAGTAAACTTTATTAAAATAAGAATAATTATCTAGGTATGTGATTATACCTTACTTATGATACTAACTCCATTTTTATTTTTTTAATAAACTTCAGAGAAGAATATTTTCAGGTTTTGGAAAATGAACGGAAAGAAGAGATCAGATAAGGATCTTCTGCACTTGGGACTTCCACCAATGGAACTAGCAGAATCTATACCGAAATTAAAACCAGAAGGTAAATTAAAACCTGAACGCATTATTGTGTTATAATGCAGTGTCATGTGCCAGTGAGTTTTTCCTATTTTTCGAAGACCTACGTACATTTACCGATTGCTGTAACGGTGAAGGAAAGCGTCGTGAGTGAAACAACTGAGATTACTAGTGTGTAAATGGGGTAGGCACAAAAGATCCTCAAGGGTCGAAGTGCCGCTGGGTTATTTCCGGCTCCCAATCTTACGATAAGATAATATAATGTGTTATAATACATAATACAGGGTGTAAAAAAGCCTCTATAGAGGCTAAAGAAGGGATTCAGTATCCATAACTGAACAAATTTCACTTCCGTGCCAACTCTGAAATCGCAAAAAATATATCAGCTGTTTCATATTTATTTGCGATTTCAGATATGGCCCCATAGTAGAAATTGATCTGTTATAAACCCCTTTATATGAGGTTTTTGTTACACTCTGTATATACGTAGTTCACTACAAGAATATTTTTTAATCTAATTATGTTTTATAGTTTCAGTACAAGATAATAGTGGTTTAAAAAAGTTCATCTATTCTACACTACCAAAACTTATTGCGATACTAATATTATTATTCATTACTCTTGGATCCTTTATCATACTTTTGACCACATTACAGAATATCGGTGAGTTGATAAAAAATAATCAAAAATCATTTTTAATTAAAGTCATTTTATATAAGATTAAATGAATGATGTTTCAGATTACAATCATAAAACAGAAGTGATTGTTGTCACACGAATATTTGACACGTCAAACAAAACAACTGGACAAAATGATGTAGAAATAATTATGAAACTTCTAAATGATACGTCACATTCCACAACAAACAGAGAAAAAAGACAAGTGCTTTTTCCATCTGATAGTCCGAATAGTGGTGAAAAGGAAACTATAGAAAAGTTTAATGAAGAAACATATCAAAAAGCTAAAGATGTCATATTAAATAATGACGTTATGTGTAATAATGAAAATAAAAATGAAATTTGTAAGCAAATTGTCACTAAACTGAAATCTATAACTGAAGCTAATGCTGATACAAATCCTAATAAAGAACATGAAGGAATAACAAAGAATACGATTAACACAAAATATGCTGAAGCTTCAAAAGTTACTAATAAAATTAAACATGAGGAAGATGTAATTCTTACTTCAACTGATAAAACAAAACAAGAAACAAGTCCCAAATTTCCAAATAATATGTTCAAGTCTACGCCAAATGTACTATTTGAAGGCAAAACTAGTGGTTTATATCCTCATGATAATGAACCTAATGTATTTTCCTATCCTCAACAAGTGCCTTCACCTTTATCTGAGACATGTCTATTAGCACGTCTTTTAAAAGAAAACTATCCGACTATACAAGGTAGGTATATATTTCAAATCAAAAAATTTCAAAATTGCCTTCTACTACTTGAACCACTGTTAAATTATCATCATACGTTTCAGATGTTTATAGTGAGCCAGCTTCTGGATACTTACCACCATCATATGAAAACCACCCGTTACCGTATTCAGGGTTAGTAACATTATTTAACGAACCACCGGAACCACTAACATTTGTTATTGTATTCTCGTGTCTAAGTGGATAAAGCAAGCCAAGTTCTTGATAGTTTTTGATTGTGAGAGGGTTAACAGCTCCTGATCCTCAACTGGTCAATAGGGTATATGCATGTGTTATTTTTATGGTTTTACTTGGTTGTTTACGTTGGTACATTACCGTAAAAAATGTCAATTATATAAATATGAATATTTATTATTAAAAAAAGGCGTCGGTGAACCAGTGGCTAGGACATCAGACTACCATGAAGGAGATCCGGGTTCGAAACCATGCCACACCATGTACCAATGAGTTTTTCGGAGATTTTTCGAAGACTTACGTACATTTAAAAATACTGTCTGTATTTATAAATGTATGTAAGTCTTCGAAAAACTCCGAAAAACTAATTTGTGTATTTATAAATAAATACATACAGTATATATATATAGATGCATAGCAAATCATTTTAATTTCTTTGCAGATACGTTCCTCCAGTAATACCTTCACCATACCTTCATGGTCGTGATGCAGAACACCGAAAGCGTCCAGTACATCCTCAAGATGCAGATATATTTATGAAATTTTTGACACAAGCGCATGATCAGTAATAAGTTATTTAATTTCCCAAAGAAAATTGTGTAGATAATGTTCTAAAATTGAATCTATACTTATACTTACCTACCTAGCTGCTAAATAATACACTTATACATGAAAAGGAAGTTAACTTGTTTTTAATTTTGTAACTTTTTTTATAGTCCAAAATCACCGGTACCAGTCTGTAACTCAACGCATCGGGATGAAGGATGTTCACGTGCTGCCAGTTGTCCTGAAGGGACACTTGCTTGCAACAGTGGCGAATGCATCTCTGAGGGACAATGGTGCGATAGAACTGTGGACTGCAGTGATTCAAGCGACGAGACAAGCTGCAGTTGCAAGTCTAGGGTGGACAAATCTAGAGTCTGTGATGGATATTTTGACTGTCCTTTTGGGGAAGACGAAATGGGCTGTTACGGTTTGTCGAAACAATATCTTTTATTTTCATTATTTATTAAAACTTGAAAATTCGTTTTCTTACATTACAGCTATGAACTTTCAATGGTTACTGAATGTTGTACTTACTAACAACCAACTGTTTTTTCTAGGTTGCGGTGATTTCGTATTTAGTTGCGGAGATGTAGATATGAATTCGCAAAGTACATGTTTCACAAAGGAGCAAAGGTGCAATAACATCGCCGATTGTCCGAATCAAAGAGATGAAATTGAATGCAATATGTTATCACCGACTCTGCACAAAAAACCAGTAAGACCAAAAACTAAATAGAATTTCCTTAATACGAGTAGTAACTTTATTAACGTTTTGTCAAAAAATGAAACCTATTTTATTTTTAGACATAATCTGCCATTGAGCAAAAGTTATTCGTTGGAATCGAAAAGTTTGAAAGCGAACCCGTGTCACCGTTTCCGGAGCTTAGGTAGAGAAAACTCTACTTTGAATCTTTTACGCACTCAAAGTTTTCCTTTTGATTTTATTGGAGAAACAAAAGAACGACCTCACAATTGTATTACTGACTTAAAGAATTAATTATATTATACTTAAAAGTTAAATGCGCACGGAGCACTTAGCTTCTTACTTCTAAATGGCATTTTATTGTAGAGCTTAACTTCCCTTAAAATATATTTTTTCAGCTGTTTGCTGTCTCAAACACGGAAGGATTTCTACACAGAAATTTCAAAGGCAATTGGTATCCAGTATGTACAAACCCTTACATGTGGGCACATGACGCATGTCGTCGTGAGACGGGCCTTATTTTAAGGTAAAAGAAATGTTGTCTGTTACATACAATGTTTCTATAGTGATTTTATAATTACCTTACTACCTCTGTTACTACCTTTATAATATCTTTTCATTATTTTTAGACCTCCATTCATCCAATTGGTGCCAGTGGATCCAATGTTAAAAGTAAACTATTTGAACACCGGTCCTGGAGGTTTGGTACACACTAGTACTTCGTGCTTCAACTCTTCGGCTGTTTACGTCACTTGTCCAGATTTACTTTGCGGAACAAGGGTCCTGTCAACTTCACAACTACTACGAGAGGTTCATGTGCTTCTTCTGATATTGCTATGATAATGTTGTTTATGATGACGGACCAATAACACTTGAAATTACATTTCTAGAATGCAGCTGTAGAAAATCATCTCTTCGGACGGAATAAGAGATTCCTTCTCAAAAGTCATCCGTATCCTTTGATGTTTTACCGCCATCGTACGAGACGATACATTGCAAATACCGCTGATAAAAACAGTAATCGCAAAGTTATACTCTCAAACGTAAACAAAACATCAAAGTTTGATGAAAAGAGAAACAAACGAGCAGAGAGCAGAGTTGTTGGTGGTAAACCTAGTGACCCAACTTCATGGCCTTGGATGATAGCGATGTATAGAGATGGGATGTTCCACTGTGGTGGAGTAGTTCTAACTCAACGTTGGGTAATGTCGGCTGCTCATTGTGTACAAAAGTAAGTAACAATTTTAATTTCAAAAGTTTAGAGTACACATAAAGTACAGCACTGAACAAAACGGCCGCAAAATTTATGATCAACAATTTACGCAGCGGTTGCCTTAACAGCCGTCAGCTGCACTCTGGCTTGTTCCCATATTTAACGGGAAATGAGATGTTGTTAGTACTTACCGTGAGCAAAAACTGAAGAAAGTTATTTAGGCAACATTACCTGACTTTGTCACAGACATTTAACTATAATTTTGTTTGACGTGACTATTTCCTTCACAGCTTCTGGGAACATTACTACGAAATACAAGTGGGTATGCTCCGTCGTTTCTCTTTCTCGCCACAAGAACACAATCATCATGTCACCCACATAATCGTCAACCACCATTACAGTCAAACGGACATGAAAAATGACATGTCTCTGTTGCGAGTCAAGCCTTCTATAATATTTAACCGATGGGTTCGACCGATATGCTTGCCGGGGCCAGAAACTGCTGGAACTGATTGGATGTGGGGCCCAGCCGCTGGTACACTGTGCACCGCTGTTGGGTGGGGAGCTACTGTAGAACATGGACCTGATCGTAAGTATTAACCACGAAATCCAAAGTACTTTATTAACTTACATAATAAGCTCTAGATACGGGAGCGTGTCCGTCAAGTTCGGAAAGAAATAGGGCGACGACGCACTGACATGTGTTATATTACAGGAACCATTTCGAGCCATTTTCGATTTTCGATAACTCAAAATCTAATTGACATACATACCTGAAATTTTGTATGTGTATTAAGATTCACCCTATTACTCAGAATCTCACATAAAAATTGTTCAAATTGTTCCTGAGAAATTGACCTCTTAAAATAGAATACTCGACATCATAGGTAGATGTATTGTAAATTACCAAAATATCACTTAAAATAACCCAACCTAAGGAATAAAGTGTAGTTTTCATTCCTCAGCTGATCATCTGCGTGAAGTAGAACTACCTGTATGGGCAAAATGTAAACATAGTGAGGATCAAGCAGGAAAAGAGATTTGCGCTGGACCTGTTGAAGGCGGAAGAGATGCATGTCAGGTGGGAGAAGTCCTAAGACATTTTTACTCTTTTTATAAATAGTATATAAGTACCTGTATAACCTAAGCAGTTAGATATCAAACCTAGAGTCAATTTGATTATGAGAAAGAGAAAAGGATAACATTTGCTAACTGACAAATTATATATGTAGTCATATAAATTATGTAGGTAAGTAATACAGCTTGTGTACCATAATTGTTTGAATTATTCTAGGGCGACAGCGGCGGGCCACTTCTGTGCAGAAACCCTTTAAATTCACAACAATGGTACATGGCTGGAATTGTAAGTCACGGTGATGGATGTGCTCGTGAAAATGAGCCTGGTGTTTATACTAGAGTCAGCCTCTTTGTTAAATGGATCAGGTTTAACATTTGTGAGTGTACTAAGTTTTATAATACCTTGTATTTTGTGATGGGAGTATACAAATCAGTTCTATTTTTTAATTACCTTTTATTGAATTTCAGTTTCAAAAACGTTGCCAACTATTCAACCTAAACAAGAATGTCCTGGTTTCAAATGTGTGTCCGGAATATCTAAATGTATACCTAAAAAAAGAATGTGTGATAAGATTGTTGATTGTCTTGATGCCGATGATGAACGTAATTGTGACTCTATGAGATCTACTTTTACACTAGGCGAAAATAACCTATTTTTAACGACATCGTCCAAAGAGGACTCAGTAAATATAGACCAAAAGACAAAAGAAGCAGACGTGGGCGATAATCTGACTGCTAATTTAGAAGGTTCAAGCACAGTGGTTGTATCAACTACAAATAACCCCGTAACTAATTCTGAATATTACAAGACAAGAGAGGCTGGAGTACCACCCTTAATAACCACAAGTAATCTCATAACTGAAACGACTGAGATGCATGAACCAAATGACCTAAATCAAAATTCGGATACAAATAATTCCTTATCCAAAGACAGCTTATTACAAAACGAATCAGATATGATAACAGCATCATCATCGCTTGATAATGTATTAAAACCTGAAGTAAATTATTCACATGCGTCAACGTTAGAAATATTACATTCAAAGAGTTCCGAAGACTCTACTATTTCAAATAATTCTGAAGAGCAGGTAACAGTTGACCCTAATAAGTCAGCTGTGAGCGAAGAAATGGATAGAACAAGTCGCGGTGATATGCAGTTTACTATAATATCTTCCAGGGAATCATTGGAATCACGGTCGGTAATACTGGAAGAAAAAAAGAGTAAAGAAGCAGATATTCATGAAGACTGGACCGATTCTGAGAGTACACTATCTGATAGTTTAGTTTCAAAACATAATAATGGGAGAAATGAAACACCTGGTGATTCAAACAAGCAAAATCAACATTTTGAAACAACCACGGCCAGTCAAAATTCTGAAGGTACGACTTTGGATACAAGACTTGAAACAAAAGAAAGTTTCCACCTGTCGACACTTATTGATAATGCAAATACTAAACCAGAATCAAAAGATCTGATAGTAGACTTGCATCCAAATTCTCAAACGACTTCATCGTCTCATGCTAATGAGAATGTAAGTGAACAAACTGAAAATGCTGAACAGCAAGAAATATTTGATACTAGTGATACTAATTCTAATATATCTCCTGCGAAAAATCTTCAAGATGCAGAAGGAAAGAACGACATAATTAATAAATTAAAAGACATTGTCTTTACTAATCTTCAACCTGCGAAAATTAGAAAGAAGCATATTATTCCTAAAGAATTTGAATGCAGACGGTGAATTATATTTTTAATTAATAATGGTTCTTATTTTATTTTTGTATTTATGCATAAAATTCATTGTGCTATTTTCCAGAATCTATCAGATCATTCTTTATCATCATCGTTGTGATCACAAGGCCGATTGTGAAGATGGAACTGATGAACTCGGATGTACATGCACTGATTATCTTTCTACATTTGACAAGAATCTTCTTTGTGATGGCATTTTCGACTGTGCTGATGGACAAGATGAAATTGAATGTTGTAAGTATTACTCATAAATTATGAAAGTACGTGTTAACAGGCTACGGTGTTCTTAAGCTTTTCGTTTAAGTACCAATATTTTATTCATATCCATTAATCAATTTCAGATGTCTTATAATATTTGTTTTACAGACAATTGTCCTGAAGATCAATTTTTATGTCACCGAAGTCAACTCTGCTTGCCTTCGAAATATGTGTGTGACGGTAAACCACAATGTCCTCAAGGGGAAGATGAGTTAGACTGCTGTGAGTATTTAGCGAAAAATATAACTCTTACTATAACTACATCTAGTTATTCTAAATTTCTAACCAATTGACAGAGTTGTTCAGGTAGCCCATAGCACTCTGATATGGCTTAACGACCCGGGACCGACAGTTAAATATGCTCTCCGATTCTCGTATTGTGAGAAATTGTTGCTATAGCGATCGCCGATATGTATATGTATAAATCGGTTTGCCCCTTAAAGATATAAATTAAAAGAAATTAGCTATCAATTTATTTATCCAATTGTTGTATATATTTTAGTTGCCTTATCTAATGGAAAAAATATAGTGTATGACCTCGACAGCAGACCAAAAATAAGTTTGGAAGGTTACCTTACTAAGAAACACACCAAAGACTGGCATATAGTGTGTGAAGATAATTTATCGACCGATCAACAAGAACAGACTGCTACACATATTTGTCGTTATTTAGGGTTCAGGTAAATATTATTTTATTATAAAATATCCCTGCAGTATTTGTTTTTACCACACAAAACTTACTATATTTTATTAAAATTACAGCTCTGCAAACAGATACCTTGTGAAATATATAAATGTTAAAGAAGGTGAAATATTAAAAGCAAAAGAAGATGACAAAAGAAACAGAAGAGATATAAACGAAGTACCGGTACATTTTGCATACAGAGAAGTAGAGGAGAATACAGCCAGACATATAATAATAAAAGAACCTCAAGTTCTAAAAGAGCAATGTGTTCCTAATGTAACAAAAACATGCATGTCTTTATACGTTTATTGTGACCATTCATTATTTAATGAACTGGATGTTGCTCCAGAAATTCTATATAGTAGAGAAGCTGAAGATACTACTCACATGTGGCCCTGGGTAGCTAAAGTCAATGTGGCAGGCGAATATAAATGTACTGGTGTTTTGTTGGACCGTTCATGGGTTGTAGTCAGCCATTCTTGTCTTTGGGATTCGTTGTAAGTTATACAAAGAATAATTGCGTTATATAATTTAATAATCTATATAATAAAATATAAATCTAGCAATCTAATTGTTGTCCGATATTTTGTAGGATTAACCATCATATCACTGTAGTTCTCGGATCACACAAAACGATAAGTTCTGTGCATGGAATGTACGAACAAATATATCAAGTGGATGTCAAAAAAGATTTGTATCATAGTAAAGTTACACTTTTACATTTGAAGGAACCTGCGCATTACTCTAACATGGTGAAGCCAATGGTTCTCCCGGCGGTATCGTGAGTATTTTTACAAAAAGAAATAAACTTATGTACCTAACTAGGACTTAACATTCATTTTCTTACTTACATAATAATTATCAATGTATTTTGTAATATTTCAGCAATTTACATGAAACAAAACCAACGATTTGCGTAGCAAATGGTCAAAATGAGAAGAACGTCACCGTGGGTGTCTTTCTACAGGAAACAAATGACAACTGCGATTTAAATTCCCGATGTTTCGTGCGCCTTCGTCCGAATGAAAACATTTGTGAAGTAAGGCATTCTCTAAATTGTTCAGACCTATGAAATTCAAATGCTTTTACTGATGGATTTTACTCAATGGAGGAAGATAAATATATATTTAAATTAAAGGCACTTTACGTTAATGTACATTTCCTAATATATGACGTCAAACGAGCACTTGTCGAACGTATCTCGAAATAACAAGAAACAACTGATATAATAATAACTGAAATTGCGAGTTTTCCTTCAGCTTTATGTCAAAGATGATGTTCTCGTTATAATTAGTCACCGCAATCTGACAATCCGATCACATACGCCATTGCTTCTTCAATTTATGGGACTTAATAGTTTATTTTTGATATTGCCAAAATTAGATTGTGATTCTACCTAGGTATATAAAGGGATCTAAAGTATACTTTACGAGTAGAAGTTGCTCACGTAAAACATCCTGTAATAAAAAATCATTATATCATTTTTTTATTATCAGGTTATTAACGTACGCACTGTTGGGGCTCAGGCCTACATTAGGAAGATACTCGTATAGTTAGTTGTTCTACCATAATATTTTTTTAATTGTTATGTTTAATTTTATTTCGATTAAAAAATTTTATTCAACTTTTTAATTTCATTTCTAGCCTGGAAGTACCTTCCGTCGACAATGGTCGGGCATTATCAGCTGTCACTCGAATCAGGGCTGGTACCCTGCAGCATCATTCGTTGACAATGGAGGTGAATGTGGATTTGGCAACCGCATTCAAGGAAGCGAAATTGGAAACCTGAAGAATGAGATGAAAAATTACACTGGTTAGTATTTATGTTATTAACATAAAATTATGAAGATAAACATATGCTATTAAATTAATATCTATGAAGGACATAATAAATAACATGGCATGAAATAGGTTAGGTACATATAACTTAAATTTTATTTCCTTAACCTAAGGCAAACTTACATTATTATTATTTTCAAAGTAAGTTATAAATCTCTTCATTCTTAATAGGTACATAGAGCAATAAAATTAATATTTTACGATGAATATTTCACCATACGATTTCTAGAGTTATTATCTGTGGATGTCAATTTTTAATTTCAAAAGTTACTGTTACAGAATTAATTTGTGATTACATTTCCACACAAATGCTCAAATCCTCTTTGTTTTCTACCTAGATATGAAATACATAATGCAAATGATATGATCCGCTTGAGGACATGCCATTTAACCTCTGTTTTCGCCCGCCTACAGATAATGGTACCTACTAGTCAATATAATTTCAAATGAATACTTATTCTGCTTAGGCATATTCTGCATTAATCGTTCTAGGGAAATTACTACATGGAACGACTTTCTTGACAGATTTAATGAGATGACGCAGCCATTTGCCATTGCCTTCCTCAATTCAAACTGGTCATCTCAGTGTGCAGGTTTCCTCACGATGTTTTCTTTTACCGACTGTTTTGTATGTAAGTAATTCGAAAAAACCGAAAAACTCATTGCTACACGACATTGCAGGGTTTCGAACACGAACCACCGTATACCGGTTTAGGGGAGACCGGAGTAACTCTAAAATACTCTTTCGCTACTTCAGTCTATAAACACTTAAAACTTTTATTAAAATTACCCCAATACTATCTACTCGTACAGGAAGAACTGAGTCTGATAGTCTGTCAAATACTCGTATACCTACTCTGTTCGCCATTCTACACTCTATAAACACTTACTTAGAGTTTTATTCAAGTCGCATGGGAATCCGGAGTCTCTTGTACTTTGTACGCTGCTCCACAGTCTATAAATAGGTATAGGTACAGGCTTTTATGTAAATTACCCCAATATTATCTACAGGAAGAACTGTGTCCGATATTCTCTCAAATATACCGTATTCGCTTCTCTACACTCTACAAACACCTTTTATTCAAATTAACCCAATGTAAAATGTTGTTTACAATAACATAAATATAGGTACCTAACAATTATTAATCATAAATTAATTAAATTACATTTGCAAATAGAAATACAAATAATGTCAACTTAACACCTAATTATATATAAACCTCGCCCCTTGCTTTGCACCAGGAACGACCCGGAGCGAGGGTCACAACCCCTCTCCCTAAGGCGACGGCCAATCTCACCCACAAACGATTTTGCTTCCGCACCCCAGCATAATTAACCCAATTAAAAAATTTCTTCCACAGGAAGAACTGTATCCAATTCTACAGAAGAGGCCATAAATGATGTTTGTTATGGTCAGAGGTGCGGTCGCGGGCAGTGCATAAGTCTAACCCAGGTTTGCGATGGAGTGAACCACTGTCATGATGGAAAGGACGAATCAGAAACAGCCTGTATCAAAAAAGAACATATCTGCTCGAAGAATCCCTATCATAGGGGATGTGGTATGTAATCTCAATGGTTTCACCAACCCCCATAGTCTTTTTTATTCAGACTTTTTTACCCACGACGGAACGGAAAAGGTATATGCGTTTGACTTAAGAGGATGTTTGTTTGTTTGTGTGTACGTTATTTTATCCTTTTTAGAGCATACAAAAAAAATACAAAAATATTTAATACGATCATTTGACAACATCATTTTTATAAATTAAAGCATTACGTTATTATATCATTACTTTTTTACAGCTTAGTTTTTTTCCGGGGTGGGTTTTTTCAAAATGTCTATTTTTGTCTTTTATTATTGTGTAAGGAATTTTATTTTATTTTATATTATTTGGGTAGCTTACAGCCTTATTTACAAGTTACATATACATATATAAAAACAATAGCAATTTAAAAGCTTTATGCAGACGAACAAACGGGGCATCTGATGGTAATGGTCACCCTCAAACAATATCTCACCTCACTATTTTGTTGTTAGAGAATTGCGATGATGCGGTGCTAACCTTGAGGACTACGTGCCTTATGTGCCAGTAATTACACTGGCCTCCTAACCCTTCAAACCGAAACACAGAAAAAATAAGCATTGCTGCTTTGCGGCAGAAATATTTAAAGGGGTGGTACCACCACAGGTTGACAGACGGAACATCAACTGACACTACATCGAATGAACAAACTTCGACAGGACAATACACCCTGTAATGCCACCTTCAAAGCTCTAATTGAATTGTAATTTTATGCCAATTAATGTTGATTTTCTGGAAAGGAACGTCTTAATTATTAGCATGTTAATGAACTTGATGGTGTATCTTATTAAATATTCTAGTCTCGCATAAATGGGGACTCAAATAGATAATTATGTTGGTACCTCAGCTACCGATAAGATAATAATGTAAATGACCAGTTTAAACTTCATTCATTACTACACTAGTACATATTTATATTATCTCATTTTATAAATATGTAGTAATGAAAGAAAGAACCTTGAACTGGTCGTTTATCTCATTTATCTGGCAGGGAGCAATATGTAATAAGCCGACGCCTTTCAATTGTAATCAATATCAGAAAATTATACAATAATATTTACATTCAAAAGTGGTATGATCGACGTTTAAAAACAGCGTATATATTAAAGATAAATATTTTTTATTATACCTTCTAAAAATGGGCCCATTTATCAACTGAAAACTGTGCGGCACGTGTCACATTCCCGCTTTCTTATCTAAATATTTTATATAAGTACGTGATAATGTTTTATGATTAATAATTTAATAAAAAAAAATCTCAATTTAATTGAAAAATGTAGCTTCAAATATTTAAAGACGTTGTAATTACTTTTAATAAGTACGAGTAGTAGCTGATGGCAAGCGTCAGAAAAACAGTTGATTTGATTGAAGGTTGCCTGGAAGAGATCGCTCTTAGCGATAAGGCCGCCTAAACTGTACTTCACTATTTCCTTTTCTATCTTTTGTTTGTTGTTTTCTATTTGTGGAGTAAAGTGTATTTTACTTATACTGGATTCGTTTGATCCCATGGCATAAAGACATTTTATTTATTTATTATTACTTTCATAATAATAAATAAATAAAATGTCTTTATGCTCAGGTAATACACCCATAGTACCTACAAGTTTTGTAAAAAGACAAGTAAAAGTAGAATAACACATAAAAATAAAATAAAATTGAAAAAAAATTAAAAGTAATGTTTTAAAATGTTGTAATGGCCACGCTCACTCTCCATGGACATAACGACTACTAACAAGAGTTAATTGCTTTAGATAATTATTTTTTATTTTATTCTTTACTCGCGGGCTTACAAAAAATAATGTATCAATCTCGTGCAAGAAGATCACGTGTCGCACTCGTGTATCCATCTACAATACTCGTCTTTGGCTCGAGTTGCGAAATAATATTTGCTACAATTTTGATTCTTCCCGCACTATGATAGACAATCTATTATAGAATTCCGTGTCGATTGCAACACGAATCTCTACTGTAGAATAAATAATATGCCCCTACTGACATTCCAAGGAAACAAAACACAATGGCAAAATTTAATCCCAAGGGTAATAAGCTCAGAAGCATCAATATTGCGACGCGGGTGACGGATAATAAACACCTATTTACACCAATATCGTATCGATCAAACGTCCGCGCCCTCGCCTCCCATGAGCAACGTAATTTTATTTCCAAGAATTTTATTCGCTTTTTGTACGAATTCTCGACACCATGACGCGAATTCTAGCGATTCATTGTTTCATTGCTTTATTTATTTTACTCCTACCAATATCAATATTGGATGTCGATATTAAAGTTTGAACGGTTTAACCGTAGTCATAAATTAATTGGTAACGACACGAACTGTCACAAAACAGATCTAAAGCAACTTGCCAACAAGTTAAAGTTTCTGATCTTGTAATAGACTTAATTGACAGAGAACATACTTCGTGGTTTAACATCCCTTTCAAATTGGCAGCTAAGCAACGCGGCAATTATGTTACTGGCCAAACCCGATTCCAGGACGAACTAGTTTCGCCTAGGCCAAACTAATTATCCTAGGCCGAACTAGTTCCTCCTATACGCGATAGGATTAACCTATATAGCCTAGGCCGAACTAGTTCGTCCTAAGCCCGATAGGATCAACTAGTTTCGCCTAGGCCAAACTAGTTGATCATAGTATGAATACTAACTTTCCAGGATAAACTGGTTTGGCCCAGTCTATACTAGTAGGAAAAATGAATAGGTATTTCAAGATAAACTGAATAAAATACTATATAATTTAAGAAAATAATCATCATCTTGGTTTACAACTCCTACCTCTAAAAATTGTTGAGTGCAAACGTTGTACTCATTTCTGAAAAAATAAAATAGATGTCTCAACTATTATCGGTCTATCGTCAGAAATACATTAATAATTAAGTAGATAACGAAAAGAAACAATACTTATCTGCAATCTGCAATATAGTTTATACTAAATAATCCTGCAAGAAACAAGAACCAGATACATAAAGAAACAATACTTACCTGCAATATAGTTTAGGCTAGACGAAATTAGTTTAGACTAAGCCATAATACTTTATCCTGGAGAGTTCATATTCATACTACGATCAACTAGTTTCGCCTAGGGGTTCCTAAACTTTTTCAGTTGGCGGCGCACTTCCTGGTTTAGTATTTTGTCCAGACGCCCAAGTCAAAATATGTTTACATGCACAATGATATGAAAACAACTTTTTAGTTAAACCTCACAATATGGCTCACATAATATTGAAAACAAGAAAAGAACATTGACAAACAAGATTACATTAAAATTAACAGAAAAGTATAAAAATACAGTAAGGGAAACAGATACTTGATCACTCTCAAACGAACTGTCGACTTGCTTATAGTGCCTCGCAGCGCCCCGGAGAGCCGCGGAGCACACTTTAGGAACCCCTGGCCTAGGCTAAACTGGTTGATCCTATTGGGCTTAAGACGAACTAGTGCGGCCTAGGCTATACCGATTAACCTATCGCGTATAGGAAGAATAAGTTTGGCGTAGGCAAAACAAGTTCATTCTGAAATCGGGTTTGGCCGGTAATACATATAATAAAACCGCGACAGCCGCCACTGTGAAAGGGTTCATAATTAATTACCACTTTCCTTTCAGAGTGTTCATCTGGTCAAATGAAATGTCATAACGGCAGATGTGTAGCTAAAGAGTTGTTTGGAGATGGACATGACGATTGCGGTGATGGCACTGATGAGCCAGGGTACAGATCCTGCAGCAACTATATATCCAGAGTTAAGCCTTCAAGACTCTGTGATGGCATACTCCACTGTCAGGATAGGAGTGACGAAGATCCGATGTTCTGCAAATGCTTTGCTAAACGAACTTATAAGTAAGTAACACTTAATTAAAACGTAATAAAATGTAGAGGGCATGTCTACATGCCACAAATTTTCATAAGAGTCGAAACTTTTAGGCAAAATAATTTATTACACTTTTGAAATAAAATAGGTAAGTACTCGTATATATTTAATTAGGAATGTCTAAGATACCGTCTGTGGCAGCAACAAAGGCATAATTGTGTCTCTAGTTCTCAATCTACAGAAGTCCTTTTTCCTAAAAAAATTAAGCGTCTAAAAGCTATATTTGTTTACGGCACTTACGATATAAGCTTAACGAAAATAGCAGGGTCGTTTATACCGGATCACTGACCACAGAATTACTCTTAGGCGGGACAAAAACATCTTAGGTTTAACAAGAAAGGCAACCCTGACGACGTAGTCAGGCATTTTATGACAACAATACTCGTAATTCATTTTGGCATAATAGCGATAGAACATTGACTTCAATAGGGCATAGCTCTTTGCTTTTTATTAGATATTCAATATTAGTTAAATAAAAAGCCTTAAATTGGCAAGATTCTTTAAACTTGTAACTATGTCGAATTCATCGTCCATATCAACCTCCTTGCCATCAATTTCAACCTCATTGTTAGCGTTTATGTCACCTCATTTCGTGTTGGCATCTTCATTTCTTCATCTATATTTTAAAAATTCAAATTATATTCCCATTCCATTTTTAAATTCCATTATTCTATTAATTTCATCGTCTTCACTTTCTCTCTGTATTTTGTCCTGAACGGACGTTTCTCCGTTTTATAAAAATGTCTCCTACTACTACCTATTTTCTACATTTACTATTTTCTGTGTTGTTCTGTTTCTTAAAAATATAATATCTACTATTACCAAGTTCTTCTATTACTTCATCTGCACACTGTCCTACAACTCTGCTAGCCGGCACCTAGAGGGCAGATTGTAGCAAATTTATGTCCTTTTCGATCAAAGTATAACAAAAGATAAAAAAAAAACTCGACATATTGCGGAATTTTTAATAAAACTATTTTTTAAATTGCAATCTCCATAATACAGATTAGGGATGTTACAGAGATGGTTTTACCGGAACCGGAGTCGAAACCGAAGGTTCTAAATTTGATTTATCGGAGTTGGAACTGGAGTCGGAACCGGATTCGGAACCGGAGTAGAAGGCGGAGGCAGAAGAGAGATGTTCAGAAGAAGTTCAAATTTTAAATCGTTTTTTAATTTTTATAGCTGAACTGGCCAATTTTTTTAATGATGACGTTTACGGCGTTAAAACATGTTCCTTTTTAGAGTAGTATACATACATAAATAATAATACATAAATGTATTCCTACACTATTTAAATAAAATATTGATATTTGAATATTGCTCACAAATCTTCGGTATAACCTCCGATTCAAAATTATCGGAGCCGAAGTTGGAGTCGGAGGTGTAAAATCAATCGGAAGTTCCGACCTTTCGGAGTCGGAGTCGAAGCTCCGTAACATCCCTAATACAGATTATAAAATTAGCAGTTGTACCCCTCGACAGATTTTTTATTTTCCTGGTCAGGGTAGGTATACTAATATGAATTTTGCTATTTATTTTGTTGAGTTATCGAGTCATACTACTTAGGTAGACAAGCTCCTACTTACCGTATTTAACACTAAGAGTTCTCACACACACTTTCTCACCAGCCTATAAATGTATTATATTAAAATGTCTATAACTTTATGGTAATGGAATTGACATACCTACTATACTCCATACTTATTTCATATGAGTTCTCCCTCACATTTGTTTCCCTTTACACAAATTGTGATAAATTCGTATATCGTAAATATCAATATCGATATCGTGTTCGAAAATGTGATCTTAAAATATTTATTACTGCAACAGGGACATACTTTAGGTACTAGCATCTAGCAAGGGAATAACACATAAACATATAAGTAATATGTACATGAATATACTTAGGTACATACGAGATCAATAATCAAAAAGATTTTTGGATTTATTTAGATATAAATAAAAAATAAAGCCGTTTGGGGTTGAAACATTGGGACCCTGGGGCCCGGGAGCGCACCGCGTCTTCAAGGACCTCGCAAAGCGCCTGGTCGACGCGTCAAAAGACCCAAGGTCTGGCTCCTATTTGGCCTAGCGGATTTGCTTAGCTATCCAACGAAGCAACGCAGTCAGTCTCTTGGGTACACTGCCGGATGTGGGGGACTTAACCCATTTTTTTTATCTTTAGCCTTCTTAGTCTTAGTTTAGTTTTAGCTTTAAAATTATTTTAGTGTTATATTATATTTTCTATTTGTGCATAATAAATATATTGTAGCAGATAGTAAACAGAAGAAAGTAATTGTTTAAACATCTGACAGAGACACCTAGACCTAATATTTCACTAGGTCAGCGCAATTTACTGTTTCTTGTAAGGAAATTAAACATAAATATACTTAGTTTGAAAAATGTGCGCTGAAAATAATTCACGTTCCTAAAATAATATGTAAACTAAAATCAAAATGACTATATAAAATCAAAACTAGAAGAGTTTACTGTAATAAGTACTTAACTTGTATTTAGACTGTATTTCTGTTTATTTTAGATGCCACGGTACAAGCGATGAGATAGAGCACTGCGTAGCCCCAGACATGGTCTGCGATGGGGTCAAGGATTGCCCCAACGGAGATGATGAACGCACCTGCATTGCCCTGAGCTCTCCGGAAGGATCCACTAAGTATAAAAAATATAAAGATATAAAAGAAAAAGCGCAAGGTGGCTGGCAGCGACTGGATGAGAAGAGCCGAAGATCGGGCTCAATGGCGCGCTCTGGGAGAGGCCTATGTCCAACAGTGGACTAGAGTAGGCTGCTGCTGATGATGATGATAAAAGAAATATAATTATAAATTATAAATAATTATATTAGGTTAATTATGTTAGGTTATACTAGGTAATTATGTTAGGTTTTTCCCATTTCTGGGGTCAGTTGAGAGCGATTATTGTTATTATTATTTATTATTATTAATTTTATTACAATAGGGATAGGTGGAAAACAGCAAGGAAGGCTTTGGCCCAGCACAGCAATGGGACACATTATAGGTGACAAAAAAACGTAAAGAAGTAAGCAAGTATTCGCGTTTACTTCACAAACAGCATAGTGTGATATAGTTATATTTTTTATAAATACCTAAATGGTACAAAGTCTATATAAGCATACCACCCCTGCGGTTGTGAAGAGCCTCAACTTAGCTTACTGAGCTGCAGATAGGGATACCACAATATTGTAAAAGATTATCGTCATAAAGTTTCTTTTATTTAATTTCATACAGTTATAAATATCAGGCTAGCAATCATATTATTGCTACATGTCAATTACTTATCGTAATAGAGAAAATAATAATACAAATGAACGAACGGACTTTTTACAAGTAGATTTGAAATATACCAGAGAACGACACGACCCCAATGACGAGTATTCGTAAAATTACTGTAGACGAAACCAAAGAGGTGAATTATGTTATGTACGACCAAAGAGGTGTAGACCAAGGAGGTATTATGTTATGTACCCCGCAAGGGACATAGCTTGAAGATATACAATAGACTTAAAACGCTAAAAACTGTGTCAATTTCAGGTATGGTACAGGCCAAGTCATAGCTCGCTCGAACGGCGTATGGCTCTCCAAATGCTATCCCACACAGAATCACACAAAATCAGAATTGGAAGCTATATGCAGAGGATTAGGCTTCATCAGCGGTCACGCAAAGCAACTGTATCCGCCAGGCAATAAGGTCTACTATCCTTACAACAACCTTGTGGTAGACCCATTCAGCGATGTAGTGCTGAATAACAACACTAAACTAAGACTTAGGAGTAGTGATGAACCTATAGCTAAAGCGGTGGTGAATGAATCGCTAGAGAATTGCCACCCGCTGTTTATTGAATGTATTTGATACAAAGTTTCATTTTATTTATTCAGAAAATGTTTTTATTTTTTAAGAATTTTGGAAGTTTTTTTAAAATAAATGTATATTAAGTAACTGCTTATACTTTTTTATTTTCAATGTTTGGTGTATGCTTAATTACGGAATTTAGGGCGCTAAAATTAATTTGCGAATAATTACAATTTATAGTTTGGGTCTCCGCAAAAAAAAAAACCCGGTTATTTAAGAATATAAAATTTGTAAAATTTTCTAATCTGTACCAATCAATGCCATCTATCTTTTTTCTTCATAATGTAATTTAACTTAAGGTAACACGAGCTCAGGGCAAGTTGAAAACGTGTAGAGTTTGTTTATTAGCCACTGATTAAGGCTACCAAGGAGTTTTGTGGTTTTGAAACAGTTTGGCAGATGGCGCTGTTTATACAGATTTAACCATGAAGGAACGAACGCCCTCCCCTAGCAGAGGAGACTATTTTTTCTTTCATCTAAGGATTAATTGGTAGGCAGAGATAGGGTGGAACTCTCTTGTAGTACGCCACGGTATTATTTCTCAGAACTCTATCGCTAATTTGTTAGAAAAGTAAAATCGTTTCTCTTAAAGGCATTTATCAAAAAGTGGACAGTAGAATTTGTTCCACAGATGAAGAAGATTTTTAAATAATGTTTTAGTTTTTTTTTTTCGACTGAACCCGTGTTTGAGAGCGCGTTAACTAATACCATAGAATATATAATAATATTTGCATAAATACGTACTTAGACCTCAACTTCACTTAGTGGTCAGTGGCGATGAGGTCGACGATGGAGCACACGGACTTAGCAAATTCTGGCTCTTCTATAAATATTGCCGGAACACATCAACACCGAATGAACTTCTTTCAAAACCGCCATTGGGTGCTAATCAGATCACCAATTGATATTAACTATGTAATTATATTCTTTTCTTCTATTAAAATTTCAAATGTTTTTTTCCCATGGTATTCTAGTGCTGCTGAACATAATAATATGTAGGTAAGCACTTATAATATTCTGTAATCATCGCTCACCTAATCCTGTAAATCTATCTATAGGTAAACCGCTTAACTGTGGGGTCGCCTGTCGCCTGCGCGATAAAAGGGGCGCGGGGCGGGACGTCAGAGGGCGAGCATGCGGGTGGCAAGCCCCACCTCCCGCCCGCCCAATGCTCGCTCTCTGACGTCCCGCCCCGCGGCCCTCGCAGTTAAGCGGTTTAAATATAGATACCTACCTATTCTTCTACATTTATCTGACCGTACCTACCTCAAATAGTAAGGAGGTACAATAAAAAGCACGATACATAAAACACTATAGGCACTTAGTCGGCAAACTTGACCGGCAGCCAGGTGATCCACCTGACTTGCTCTGTGTAGACCCCACAGTAGCAAGACAAGTCTAAAATAGCGCTGAGATAACTAAATCTAATCACAGGTCAAGCATGTAGCCCCAGAGGATATCAATTCAACTCCGACCGCTCGTTACAAACATTATGATTCATACTTAACATTTTAAAAGAATTAGATAATTTAAAATAACAATAAAATGTGGATTTACATAATATCCCATAGATAAAACAAACGGTCGCAACTCGTTCAATCTCAAAAACCTGATATGTGATTGCATAATAAATTTGGATTATAAGACTGTCTAAAAGTTAAAGGTCATTAAAAAAGATGAGAAGGTTTCGTTTGACAATTTTTTAATAAAATAAAACAACAATATCTCATACATATATAAGTTACGAGTGCATTATGGCAAATTATTAACTTGTTTTCTAAGACACTTAGTAACAGCCACTTATTTTTACTGATCTCATTTGTAAAAGTAATTATTTATTATGGGCTATGAATAAATTAAAATATAGACCACTTGCTAATGCTGAGAGGATCCAAAAAGATGCCATAAATAAAGATTTTGTTATAATAAAACAAAATGGGTACGTACCTGTGTTGCCAACACAGAGACGCCATAGAGTCTGCCTGAGATAATGACAACACTATTTCAAATTTAAGACACATGGAATACTAATGGCGACATTATGTAAATAAGAATCGGTTGAAATATTATTTCGAATTAAATGAAATACGGTAAGTATTTCATTTAATTCGTTTTCTTCTTGATAGTGAACTTGATGTTGTATGAGTATTCAATAAGATTCTGGTAGGTAATCTAGCTGAAACAGTTTTGGTTTGTTTGTTTGTGTAACATTTTTAGCAATGGGTTCCTTAGGACACGAAGAAATACGTAGTTACTTTTTACCCCGGGAAAATATCGGGTTCCTACGGAAAACTAAAGTAATCAGCGGGAAATATTTAAAGAAAGCTGATAATTTACTGAGGAGAACTTTAACTCATAAAGTTGTCTTGAAAGCTTAAAATCCAAGATTTAAAGTTACTTTTCGTAAAGATGTGGTTATTTTATATAATTTTAGTAACACTAAATATCATTTTGCCTATTTTTGGATTGTAGTTTGAAGGATTGTAAATCCAACAATGTCCATTGTATTGTAATTTTGGCTGTATAAAGAAGCTTTTATTTTAATTTTGCCGGCCGTTCTATTTTTTAACTAGCCTAGTGCAAGGCTGTGACAACTTTGACATGGCAGTATTCATTGCCGTGACACATGCAAACAATCCAATAATTTTATTTGTAATCTGCGGGTACACCAAAAAATTGCCAAAATAAATTTTAATAGGCGTGACATTCAAAAGGAAAATTAATGACATACTTAGGTATTTGAAATCTACCTGTAACGTGAAATGAAAACGGTTACTACAAACTGTTGGTACATGTAACCAAAGCTATATTTAAATAAACCACTTTTGCTAATTTCAAAGTCTTTAATGGAGAATTATTGATACAAAGAGTATTACTTACTGGCATATCAATAGGACGTTTTTAGATTTGAAGTATTTGTATTCGCAAAAAAATCAATCAGTACAATCGAAGGATTTTTCCTTTAAGCTCTCGAAAGGTACTGCTAAAGTGGTACAAACCGCTGACTTTTTGCACGCCAAGGCTCCTCAAGGGAAGGTTCGAAGGTCCGCAGTAGAGTCATCGAGTTTTTATTTCACGCACGTAGGTAACTGTTTTACTGATGGTTATCGCCAAAAATAACCTTTAATTACCATGTATTTTGAGCTGCCCTGACCTTTCACACAGACACTTGTAGAGGCTACCTCCTTATGTAGGTATAAGAAATTACTAGACGGGTCTCAGTTTAGTCCTACGACTATATACGAATATTTTCAATACATGTAAAGGTTAATACAGAATATCTTTATTTGCAAAAATGTAGGTGTATTTACAGGATGTTGTTGTTAGTTAAGTACCAATACATTTTGCCTTGTACTAGGCGTGCAAATTATTATTCAAGTCAATTCAATATATATTTTTTTCAGATAACTTGATCCATTGTGTTAGTGTACTTAAAAACTATGTTAGTAAATTATAAGAAGCAAGTAAATTTAATATCAACACAAGTATTTAATGCTATCTTAAAAATATATAATAGTGTCTAAAATATATAATAGATATTGTTAATTCTAAGTCTGTCATTACAATTTATCTGTCAAAAATTCATTTAAAGTATAGTAAGTTTTATTCACCAAAAATGTGAACAACTCATTCCTGAACCTGTTCAAGTCATGCTTAAGTAGGCCATCTGATAATAAGCATTGCTTTACCATATTTACGTATCACCATTACTTATTAGTCTTATTACAAAATTTCATAAATTGTAATACCATTAATATCATTTATCATTACCATTGTTTCTTAATATCATTTTCTAAATTGTAAGTTGTAGGTGAAATGTTTAATATTTACTTTCTTGGTGGAACGAATCTGCATCTTAATGTTTGTTCACTGTATTAATATCCATACTTAATTAAATATCATAATATTATACACACTAACATAGGGCACATGTTATTGTGACAAATACACTATCAGGGTAAGTTTTTAGTCCTCTCTTCGGTTCTAGGCATCCATGTCACTTCTGGCCTCCTTGTGTAGATCATTTATCTTATATCTAGATAATGAAGAGCCCTCTCTAGTCCAACTCTACATTTAGCTACCATTACCATACTGCTATTGAAACGTCAATAGTAAAGGTAAGGAAAGAGTTACGGCATAAAGGTAGATGGAGTTCCATAAATTGGATTTACCTAAAACGCATTATTATTTATTATTCCTTCAAGTTGGTACTAATGTTAATACCAACTTAACTTAACTTTTCACTTCACGTATGTACGTGAAGTGAAAAGCGATTGTATAGTCATTTTAGAAGCCACTGCCTGTAACAATTGGCAGATCTGACAGAATCACAAGTCTACATCCGGTCAACTCATGAATTATGCGACACATCGATTACAAAACGGAACACAGGATCAATTGCGAGCGGCTGCCTTTGAACCGACATTACTTTAATTTAATGTTAGCTCTACCATTACACTAACTTGCAACTTGAAATATACTTTGTTTGTCTTCTCGTTTTTTAACTCCCGACCGTTGAGGGAGGGCGTGTTATAAGTTTGGCCGTCGGGCGAGGCCCGGAGCGTCCCCCCTTCAGGCGCCGCAGGTCTAATATGCAGAATGTTCTTAGCCATGTCAGATGAAAATTGGATCTTTGGTTCAAAGATCTTGGAGTATGTTGATGTAATCTCACTGTAAGTACCAATCAACTGTAAGTAAGTATGATGGGATCTCTGGAATGGTAACAGTAAGGTGGTTCGAGTTTGAGCTCAAATGTTTAACACTATGGTGACCTTCCCACATCTGAAACCTTGAGGATTTGACGAAGACCAGGAAAAGGTAAGGGGATCTCCACAATGGTATGTTGGGGGTTTCTTAAATTTTTAAATTAGAGTTATTTAATTAATGATCTGTAGCAACATACTAATCGCAAATATCCGCAAAACAATCCATACTCAAGGGTTAAAATCTATTCATATACGAGTATGTATGTTATGTCGTGTATTAATTCATTTAAAAATTCGGTATTTGAAACAAATATTTTGCAAGAATTTTAGTTTATAATTATTGATTTATATAGGTAAATGAAAAAAAGAATAATGTTGTCATAACGAACACGAATTTCCTAATAAATTAATTAATGATTTTAAACTGCATTGAAAACAAAACACAGTCATCAACAGACAAAATTAGTTACAAACACAACCTTTAAAATTATTAAATATTTTTTACCTGTATTTGCCAAGCTTGCCAAAATTGTTTACCAAATATGGAGGAGCGGCATTTAGCAATATGTTATTAATATATGTGCCTAATCACCTTTATTATTCGATTGGCTATAAATAAAAAAATTAGGCACCAAAATGCATTAAATATCTTAAACATCAGGAAGACATAACAAAGCATTACCTTGTACATGTAATAAATCTGTCACTCGGCACTTATCACTGATCTACGTCGATAACGAGCCAATAAAGCACCATCTAATTAATGATTGTTCAAAACTTAAGAAAAAACCGCTCCAACGCTTCCGACATCAGTATTTATTTACCTCTTGACCCGCCAAAAATGTGCGCCAAAACTTTAAATTTTTTTGTGTTTCATAAAAAAGCACGGTTGCCTATTCTCTTAATCAATCAGTAAGTGATGTTTACAAGTTTTTGCAAAGTCTCGTTATCTATTCGCGTTGACGTTTCCTGTAACGTATGTATTATTTGATTTGACGGAAAACTATTGATTTATGATCTATAAATGCGAAAATAGCATGAGGACGCTTTATGCAAAATGTTATGCTAAAATTAACTAATTATATTCGATTACTTCATCGATTTTATACCCCTGTAATTATTTGTATTCAGTTTGTCTATTAAACCAAGGTTAAGCAAGTTAACAAGTAAGTATATTTACATTTCGTTGAATAATGTTCTATAATTCTGAGCTTTTATATTTATTTATCTTTGTGAGTGAATATTGGCCATACGAGTGTCTACTGTTTGAACAACACATCTTACTAAAACTCGATACATCTGTAATATTGGCCATACGAGTGTCTACTGTTTGAACAACACATCTTACTAAAACTCGATACATCTGTAATATTGGCCATACGAGTGTCTACTGTTTGAACAACACATCTGACTAAAACTCGATACATCTGTAATATTGGCCGTACGAGTGTCTACTGTTTGAACAACACATCTTACTAAAACTCGATACATCTGTAATATTGGCCATACGAGTGTCTACTGTTTGAACAACACATCTTACTAAAACTCGATACATCTGTAATATTGGCCATACGAGTGTCTACTGTTTGAACAACACATCTTACTAAAACTCGATACATCTGTAATATTGGCCATACAAGTGTCTACTGTTTGAACAACACATCTTACTAAAACTCGATACATCTGTAATATTGGCCATACGAGTGTCTACTGTTTGAACAACACGTCTTACTAAAACTCGATGCATCTGTAATATTGGCCATACGAGTGTTTACTGTTTGAACAACACATCTCACTAAAACTCGATACATCTGTAATAGTTTGATAGTTGTTGTGAGTAAAAAGGCAGAATTTGTTTTTGCTCAATATTTTCTAATAGTCCTTATAAATAAATAGTACGGATGCCTATATGGCGAGGATTTAATGACATCGTTTCTCTCCTGCATCGTCAGGTAACTAAATAATTATTGCGTTAGTCTAATTTTACGATTTATCTTCATCAGCAGCCTATTTATGTCCCCACTGTTGAGGCACAGGCCTCCCCTTGCTAAAGGGGGTACGTGCCAAACGTAAAATTTTACGATTATATGATATTATTTCATTATTTCTATTGAGTGAATTTGAGTATGGGTATTCTTCAGAATATTGACAAAATGAGTATCTATTTGGTATTCGTATAAAATACATTTTTCACTCAACATTTTATTTTAACCTAAATAAATACAAAAAATACAATAATTTACGCCCTAAAAATGCTCATAGAATAATAAGCACCTATTTTATTCCTCACGCCTTCTTTTCAACATGACTGTAAAGGAAATAAATTGGAACCACTTTTGAATAACTACTACTTTACTATTTTGAGCATAATAGATAAGCGATTTTATTGTAAAATGTCAATGTAAGACATGAGTCAGATGCCGCCGTGACATCATTTACTGTTTTACTAAATGTATACAAAATGTTAAAAAAATTAAAGAATTATTGATACTGCGCTTGAACTGTTGACCTAAAACTAGGCAAGTCGTTTATTACGTAGTTTTATTAAACCTCACAAAACAGTTAATGAGTCATTATTTTAATTTATTTGTTTTATTCAATGCCATGAGTCATTGTTGGACCCTATGTCACCTAGAGCCACAGCTAAGAGGTTCTCTTAATGTTAAAAGTCAGTCAGCTTTAACTTGATAATAATTTAATCAATATTTGAGAAGAACTTACAACGCCTACTGTGTACTTTAGGTGTTTTAGCTGAAAATCTATTAATGTAATAAAAACTAGACAGGGCGTTTTCACATTAGACGATAACGACGGTTGTCGAATCTCATACATTTAGTACAAGACACTTTGTCGTCCACGACACCATACCGTACCACCACCATACCACGGCACCAGCGTCGTACGTGTCTGTGTCGTTATCGTCTAATGTAAAAAGTCCCAATCACACGGACGAAAATTTAACACACTCGTAGCTCCTCTTACACTAGGGATAAGTACTTACATCTGATCCACCACCCGGGCCCATTCAGTGCTTTTGGATTAATCATTACATCGTTCGCAAAAAGATTAAATGATTATCATAAAGTGGCAATACTAAACAGAGGCAGCGCTATACCAATACTAAACAGAGGCAGCGCTATACCAACGCTTGCCAACGCGATAGTACTGTATCTGTTTAGCACGCCATCGCATGATATCATTCATCGTTTTGGGAACGGTAATAGCTACCCGTGTTTTCAAATTTAAGTATTCTCAAATATGCAGGTTAGTTCATAAGGTTTTCATACACGGTTAAGCGGCGCGGCGCGGTCGCAGCCCAACATTTCGAGCTCAAAATTTCGACGAGGATCCGACACAGATGGTGTTTTAGGTTAGAATGCTGAGGAGGGAGTGAGCGAAGCGAGCCCGAAATTTCGGAGCAGTTCTGTCACAGATGACGAATCAGATGAGAAGGCTAGGGCGGGAGCGAGCGTATATTTCGGAGCAGATTCGACACAAATGCTGGATTAGGGTAAAGGGATATTTGAACTCCAAGATTTTGGGGGGTCATTACCCCCGTGACCCCCCTCCCCTTCCCCTGGAACCGCGCCTGCGGTTAAAGCTGTAAAAAAACTTGAAAACTCATTTGTACTCGGGTGATCTGCGATCGAACCCGAAGTCCAGTATCCTAGCCCACTGTGCAACTAACACTCACGAACCAAAATTCATTTTGTATTAAGGATCGACCTAGTGGTCTGTCCCAAATTCAAGCAAATCCATGGGCGTGTACGTATTATATTTACCGGCATGTCTGCGGTAGGTGCCTCCAGGTGGAAACGTGAAACATCGAAGGCCAACAAGGTGCTAAAGTAAATGCTATTCCGGAAAAGTCTTAAAAATTAACGATCAAAAATTTTTAAAGTGTCAAATGCATCAATAGCAAGCATTTAAAAGATGTAAAGGATATACACATTTGATTTAGGTCTTGTTAAGTTACATTATTTTCATTTTCAATGGTACACAAGTAAAATATAGCTGTGACATTTTGAATCAAAATAAATATGTTATTTCTGGCTCACCCTGCAAAGCGGCACTGTGTATTATTTATTATGTACGATCATAAAGTCAGTTCTGTGATAAAATCTGTCATGTTTAGAAGACACGTAGGTAAGTAAAGTAAGCAACAGAATCAATGGAGTCAATTCACGGTATATGCTAAGTCTATGCACGTGACTGGATTTTATAAAATGCTGTAATGTCGCTGTGTGGTTCTGGCCTTATTTTCAGACCGACAGGCCTTCGGACGCCTTAACGACACTAGAGTTTAACTTGTTTTAACAAACTTAGTTCGGGCTCAAACTAGGGGAAGTAACTTATAAGTTTGAAGGATATGTCCGTTTGTCTGTGGCATTGTATCTCAACTACCGATGGTCCAATTGTACATGATTTGAAGTTTCTATCAAGAGTGGCTATGACATGTGTAATGAAAATTAGTCCAGTGGATTAAAGGTTTTTTGAAGTCAGAAGGGATCTCAGGAATGGTAATGGTTAGGTTAGGTTTGCTACAGTCTGTCCTCTAGGTGCCGGCTAGCAGGGTTCTAGGACAGTGAGCACATGAAGTAATAGAAGAACTTGGTAATAGATATTATATTTGTAAGGAACAGAACACAGAAAATAGTAAACGTAGAAAATAGGTAGTAGTAGGAGACAAAAATAAAACAGAGAAACGTCCGTTCAGTTCAAGATACAGAGAGATAGGGCAAATACAAAGAAAACAATGAAATTAATGGAATAATGAAATTTAGAAATGGAATGAGACTATGATTTGAATTTAAATGAAGAAATTAAGATGCCAACACGAAATGAGATAAGATAAACGCTAACGATGAGATTGAAGTTGATGGCAAGTTGAGATGAAGTTGAGGTTGATATGGACGATGGAGTCGACATCGTTACAGGTTATGTTAGATTCCCACATCTGAAACATTGAGGACTTGATGATTACCCAGGGAATCTTTCCCCTTACATTTGCAGGTTACGTTACAGGTTATGTTAGATTCCCACATCTGAAACATTGAGGACTTGATGATTACCCAGGGAATCTTTCCCCTTACATTTGCCTAAAGAAATACGTGGAGATTTCTTAAATTTTCAATTTAGATTTATTAGGATGATGATTACATGATTAAAATTTTATAAAAATCTTACAGTGAACGTTTCAACCTAAAGAGTCGTAAAAGTATGCGACTGATACACATTATATGTAATTAATTGAAGAAGTTTTGCCATTGTACCGCTGCCACTCTGTCTGCAACTTCTATAGAAAAAATTACATTTACATACGCCTCATGAGAGGGCAACGTGACTCTCCAATACATATTCAACATGAATCGTAAATTTTCAACGGCACATAAAAAGGAAACAAGACAGTGTGGCCACCTGACCACTATAACCCGAGATCGTGCGATAAAATATCGCCACTGAGATTTATTTCACACGGCGTCCGCGATTAATCGAGAAATATTAATTAATGATACTTACTCAGGGGTCAATAATCTGTTTATTGTTATTTTACTTGGGCTTTGAATTTCAGTATTGTTAGGTATAAAAATAATTAACGACATAAAAGGTTAAGAGAGGGTGTAACTATTAAGACCGAAGGCCCTATTGGTTATGTGGGCTAGGGCCTGAAAGACCAAATTTGAATTTTAATAGGACTTATTGTAGAGGCGAGGAACATTACTGTAGAAGCAATCAGTGCAGTGCTGGCCGAGTATGCTAGGCCAGCAATTGCTATTTACGCCTATTAAAGCGAAGAAATCGAAAAAAAAGTGAAATACTATACTGCTTCCAAGCTGCAAGTACTAGCTGGGAGTTCATAAAAGTCAGTATATGTTTAGTACTCTGTGAAATAATACTGTTATAAAAGGAAGTGGCGTTATACCTATAATTATTAGAAGCTGGAGCTACTGGAGCTGGTGATGTTGGAGCTGCAGGAACTGCTGGTGGTTGAGGAGAGATAATGCCGTGTATAACAAATAAGGATTTTCAGATTTCAGGATGGCTTGGAGCTAGCTAGAAGCAGCTTTCCGGCCGTCATTTCAGAGCATCTTAGGGAAAAATATTATATAAATTATTTGACGTCGTAAATTCATAAATCAAATAATAAATTACAATTTTGACAGCATTAAATTATCATAATGATCCTAATCCGCTATTAGTTAGGCAGGTATTAGTTACGTAAGTGTATCTACTTATCTTTATTTACAAACTTGAAATATAATGCACGGGTTAATGTAACTTTATGCAACAATTACAAAGTTATAGTTATAATCTATAGGTAAACCGCTTAACGTGGGGTCACATGCGCGGCAAGAGGGGCGCAGGGTGGGACGTCAGAGGGTGATCATGCGGCGAGCGGGTAGCAGGCCCCATCTCCCGCCCGCCGCATGCACGCCCTCTGACGTCCCGCCCCGCGCCTCTCTTTCCGCGCAGGTTACCCCACAGTGAGCGGTTTACCTATATAGTAAACTATACTAACAAAGGTACCTACTAGTTATGTTATACCTATAACTATACGTCTTTTGCAATATTAACTTGGTAGTAAATATACGATTGAAAACACGATTGATGATGCATTCTTTGTTTCGACATGATTATGCTTACCTTAGAGAAGTTCCTTACGAGGTACGACGTACTATGTAAGTACCTGCGTACCTATACGACATTTTTTATTGCCATTTCGCCAGTCCTGAACAATATGTTTAATTTTTTTTTGACATATGTATAATAACCTTATTCACGTGCGGTTAACTGGACTATTTAATCAAATTATAAGGTTGGGCTACGACGACTCACAACTAGCGTAATGTCTATCAAAATCTGAAAACAAAAAAAAAGCAAATCTGAAAACAAAAATATTCTTACTTCAAAAACGTACCTAAATAATTAATATACTTACCAATTAAGTAAAATAAATGAATTGCTGATAGGTTCTCTTCTTCTAAGCCGTATTCCTCATTGCTGAGGGTCGTGATCATTCTAAGGAATTAATCACATAGAACAACTTTCGTGGCAGATTTAATGGGATGGTTTGTCACCGGGCCCTGACTGAAAACCAGCGCTCCGGCGGTGGCTAGCATCTAGCCATATCGTCACAGCATAATGCTGAGTCAGGGACCCTTTAGCCACATATGCAAGTTCACAATTGTAAACTTACTCTAGACATTGTAAATAAGTAACTCTTTTAAGTACCTAATGAAATGTAATCGTGTGTAATTTTATCGTGTTATGTACGTATATGTGTGCAAATAAATTTTAATTCAATTCAATTCCATTGCCTTCCCCATTTCACACACTGGTTATCTCAGTGTGCAGGTTTCCTCACGATGTTTTCCTTCACCGTCAGAGCAGTCGGTAAGTCTTCTAAAAAACCGAATTTCACAGCAATATGCGATTAGTAATTATAAAAAATATAGGAAGGCACTTACTTATTTTTATTTATTAAGCATTTAGGCTACTTTTTTTATTAGCATTTTATTTGTAACAGATATTCTCCTATAGATGATTATCGTTTCTATAAACCAAGCTTACCCATTTGTTGTTCACCCTCAATTTCAATATAATTCATATATGACCTTTAAAAACCATGACATTGGCCGTGAGCTGACCAAGCTAGACGACATCATTTAGGTAATGATGTCGTTGAACGGACTACTATTTAAGAATAGACTTTGAGTTCATAATCTAAAACCTTCGATGACCTCTACATGGCTTCGATGGCTTTGTCGTCTAAATTATTCAAAACAATTGGTAGATATGTACCTACATGTATATTATACCAGATTTATTCCGTTTAAAGATTAAATCATATCTATCGTTGCGGTAATGTAAAAACACCGCTTCGACTGGAGTTTGTAGGTAGGTACCGAATTCTTTATAAGGAGTTGGTATAGGTAGTATAATGGAGAATCAATTCTGTATGCCTCGCCTTGCACCTAAAGCTGTTTTCTTCTTTTGTTTATGATGAGGCAAGGCGATGGCTATTATTAGATGTCTCAGTCATCTTTTATCTACGGTTCGGTTATATCGGTCTAAAATTTAATGGTTTTAATCTATTTTGGACACCAAAAAGACATAAAACCATAATTCTTTACTACTTAGGTAGGCATTCATGTTAATATTGATGGTGAAAGATGTTTTACTGAGCAGATCTTAAAATTTATTATAGTTTAAAAAACCAGCATAGCATAACGGTCACAATCACAAATGAGGTGACAGCAATTTAAAACGGAGTTCATGAATCAAACCGCGAGATCTAATTTTTAATGTCTAGATAATTTATTACTCCATTAAATATCCATTTTAGACGTTGTTACGGATCGAGCTTTTTGATTTTAAATTAAAATGATACACACATATAAAAACTTATAAAATATTTCTTTTCTAATCCGAAAACAAAATGAAGAGTTGCCAAAGCAGAATGTTTTTCATGTGTACAGACATGGGCCCTCACTCCTGAAATAGACAATATCATAATTATTTGAGGTCATAATTTGGTGCAGAATCTCCATTTCCCAACAGAGAGTAGATAATATCTACTACGTTTTATCATTATCGAGCAGGTAATTTTTTAACTTCTGTCAAGTATTTGTCGAGGATTGATGATGCGATAAAATCAGAAGGAAATTCTAATTTGCATTTTAAGTAGCTGGAAAATACGAGTGAGACGTCAAAATATTTGCTCAAGTCTGCGTCTGCTACGATGAATTTTGTTCATCTGTTTTCATCCGTGTGATATTCTCATAATTATTGACGTACATAACACCGTTTTAAAGCTATAAACATATTGAAGAACTTGTACAAAAACAGAAGGCTTTTCCTGTCAGTTTTGCGCATCAGGTAACTTTATTCTAATAAACTAACGCCTACTTAGAACTTTGTTTGTAGAACTTTGTAACTATAAAGTGTAATAAAAAAGTTATATGGACATAGAAGCGTACATTATGACACATCCTTCTAAAAAAATTACACATATCAACTTCTACTGGTTTTTGTCACGCAAATAAACTGGACAAGCGATTACCTACGACCACAAAAATTCAAATTTCGAAAATAGAATTCGATGACCAAAAATTTAATTATTAATGTCTCTAAATAACTAAAAGATTTTATTAAAAACAACCAGTTGTATTATATTACCTATCAAACCTTTTAATTTGTTATACTAATATCGGTCTGGTTAATGAGGTGGGAATACCGGAGTTTATGCTGAGTTTAATTAATTAAATATACCGTGGGATATATCTGCGGCCCTTACCAGCAGGCACTTAAAAAGCTTTATTGCCACAAAATGTATTGACATATGATCCAATAACGATACTTTTCGCTGTAACATTATGACTCTGACCTTCAACTCTTTTGTGCCGAACTTGAACTAGTCCAGATTCTGTTAAGGTTAAGCTAGATAGTGCCAGTTTTTTTATTGTATAATGAGAGCAGAGAAACAAATGGGCCATCTGATGGTAGGTGGTGACCACCTACGCTCATAGACATCTCACCGTACTTGGGTTTTCTTTGCGCTGCTAATCTTAAATGGAGTGCATCATCTCTCTTACTTTTCAAGCCGAATCACAGCAATGCAAGCATTGCTGCTTGGCGGCAGAAATAGGTAAAAGGGTGTCATCTCAGGCTGAGCGTCGGTGGTACAGTGGCACCGACCGGACACCCGTGCGGGAGGTCCGGGTTCGAAACCGTGCAGTACCATGTACCAATGAGTTTTTCGTATTTTTCGAAGACTTACGTACATTTACCGACTGCTCAGATGGTGAAGGAAAACATCGTGAGGATACCTGCACACTGAGATGACCAGTGTGTAAACAAAAGATCCTTAAGGGTCGAAGTGCCGCTGGGTTATTCCCGGCCCCCATTATAAAATAAGATAAGACCACCCCAGGCTGACTCTGAAAATAACCCATGCAAAGCCATGGCAAGTCTCTATATAACGTCCTTTTTTTATTAGTAAACAAATATTTGGAGGGTGGTATGTGCTGGTCATTTGTACCACTTTACACGAAAAAATAACCCTGTTACTTGTATGAAAATTTTCCATACTAAAGAAAAATAAACCCCAATATTTTGCGCCTTGGTGGTAAAAACTCATCCATGTCGTTATGATTGAAGCGAGTTTTATCATATTTCATATTTCAGTATTAGAATAGCAATAATTCATTCATTTGTAGAATTTTCAAAAAAACAATTGTGTCGTTTTTCTCGAAAATTTAATAAGTAATAATTTTTTTGCCCTATCTTTAGTGTTATAACTACTTATAACATACAGATGACACCCTAGAAATATTTGCCGCTAATAAAATAGGACCCTATATATAAATGCATATTTAAGCCACACATATTTACAGAGTTTGCACGACCTAATTCCAGCATCTCCATTCCGCCTACGGACTACCAGGCGCGGGGAGGGGTTCCATCCTTATGTTGTTGATATCCCATCTGTTCGTACGAAGCGATTTGCTTCTTCGTTCATTGTGCGAACGACTAAGGAATGGAACAGCCTGCCGGCGGCGTCCTTGGGATCTTCAAGGCCAGAGTGAATAGGCATTTACTGGACCCGCATGCTCCATCGTCGACCTCATCGTTCGGTTACCATCAGGCGAGATCGAGGTCAAATGCGGGTTTGATAGTCAATAAAAAAAAAAAAAGTTTCTCTGGTAGTCATTATAATATAACAATGCGATTTCTATTAGTAATTATTACCTATGTAATGTGTTAATAAATAAATATTAATATTATCACTTGTCCTTAACAAAAACACGCAACATCTCGCCAAGTCCACGCTTAAACTACACGACATCTCACCGACATTTTGTCATATTAACATATTAATTACCCATATACATATACCTGATTGATCACACGTTATGTAACATACCTGTGTGTTGTGTTATAATCGATCCAATCGAAATTAGTAGGCGACAATATTAGGTAATTAATGTTTGCCAAAATTTATATTTTTTATATTTATATATTAGACAAGTAAAGCAAAAACTTAAGTTATTTACTCCTTTTCTGACACGATAATATATCTTTTGTTCTTCAAAAAAATTGGTTATCCAATTCGATATTTCTACCAATGTCAAGGGTATTGTTTAAATCACAACCCACATAGCATTAAGTAAATACTTACTATAACGATAGATCAAGAAGCAGGCGAAATCTTCACATAGCGTGTTGTAAGTACCTATAGGTAATATACATGCCTCACATACACACTAATATCCTCATTCATACAAACAAACACATTCATACATCATAACACAAACACACTGTTGCTTTCTTCGTCCGTGCAGTCACTGAGGGGCCAGCTGAAAATCAGCGCTGTGGCTTGCCTCAGCATTATGCAGAGCTGGTGTACCCTTTTTGGCACTGTACCACACCAGATGTTCTGTGCTGCATGTATTAAACTTTGTATACTTCTGTATTCTGGTGTTTACAGCGCTAAATAAACGATTTCAATTTCAATTTTACAATAAAACCTCTATATAAAAGTGATATAAGACCAAGAGTAAGATAAGATTTATTGTGTAAGTTTAGGTAAGAATTACAAATATTGCAGATATAGTTGCCTTAACATGTCACACTAAACTTTACCTTTACAGGCATATACACCAAATTCACAAGTCCAGTAAGTATATGTGAAATGGTAATGGACTATAATTTTCATAATCATAATTATTTATTGCGTTTCAGCCCTTTCAGCAGCCCATGTATTCACTTACTACCGCGATCATCGGTTATTCATTGCCCACCTCTTGTACCGATCGATCGTGGAATAGAGTCATTTCAGTTTATCTTTCTCGTTAGAAGCATCAACACAAGTATATAATTGCATTTAAGAAAGACTCAACGAGTCTTAGCGGCTGTATCCGGTACTAGAGGTGGGATTAAAATAACCGGTAGCTGCTACTGGCTCTGGATCAGACCCGGTAGCTAAGTAATGAAACAGCATCTTGTAATTGATGGCACTAAATAAAATTAACTCGGCAGCGTTTTAATTTTTTTGCAGCGCATTTCCGAACCGGCAGTATCACTTGTACCATAGTTTATACTTACTTATACAACAAATTGCAATACAAAGTCATTGTAAATTGTAGATGGGCAGCTGATATAATGACTTGACAGTAAATATTATGGGAGCGGGCAGCATTGCCAGGACAGCATTTTCATAACTGAATTGTATTTTATACGCCTTTTGCACCCGTATATCATGTATCATATGATTTTTCCATCACCTGAAGGTTGCCTGGAAGATATCGCTTAAAGCTATAAGGCCGCCTCTGCACATTGTATTGTACCTCTCTTTATGTTGTATGTTTTGTTTTTGTCCTGGGTGTGCAATAAAGTATATTTGTATTGTATTGTATTATAGTTAAATTCGGCCCAGTACCGAATGGGATGGTATGATTATGTTAGGTTGACGATAAACGGCCAAAACCGAAGTCAAGTAACAACCCTCGGTTAAATTCAAATATTTATAAAAGTCTTGATCTGGCATCCAGTTTTTTTTTAAAATATGTGAATTTATTCCTTCATTGCATAAATTATTGTATTTGTATTATTATGTTATTATTTTTGTGAATTTCAGCTATTCCACATTTGCTGCCAACCTACCTGTTATTTTTACAACCATTTAAATTTTTCTAGATAAGTTGTAAGTACCAAATATTTATTTAATTTGCTGATTGTTTAAATACGATCCATTGTTTATCTCATTTCTTATGCGACTCCATAAAATAAAGTATTTCTATAAAGTGACGCCATCTAAAGGTACAACTGTACATACCTTACTATCATAATAATAATTTAGTCATAATCGATTTTTAATTTATTAGATTATAGGAATCAATATTTCAACATTTTGTCAAACATTCAGTATCAAGTTCCGTATTTACCAAGGTTAAAGTAAATATTTAGGCAAATATTTTTGTATTTCTCTACGTAATAATATTTCAAGTGTAATATGTCTAGCCAGTATCATATGACAACCAGAATAAAACTATTTGGCGCCACACACAAAACCAATAATCCATGTTAGAACAAGAGTTCTGCGTGATTCTGCCTTAAAATTATTCATAACAACGCATTAATTAATTAATAAAATAACTTTGTACCTACTTTAGGTATTTACTACGTTTATACCTACTTACATAAATGTTATTTATAATAGAATAGCGCATTTGTGTGATTTGTCATGAATATATGGGGCCGTGTGCCCTACGGAATGAAAGTCAGCATGTTATGCGATGATGAATTATATTTACAATATTGCGATGATGAAAGGAAGAGGTGTGACAGCGCGAGTATCAGAAAAGCGGTAGCGATTGTTTAGCGACGTCAGCAGCGTGCGCAAACTGCACAGCGCGCATGCGCCGTCATTGTGGCGCGAAGCCGCCACAAATAATTTAATGGAAATTGAAAAAAAGTACTTGTACATAATTTAATATCAGTTTAGGCACTCGTCTTCTAATAATAATCTATTTATTTATTAATTAAAATAAATAGATTATTTTAATTAATAAATAAATTTATAAATAATTAATAAATAAATAATTTTTTCTATTGCTCTTGTTTCTGTAATTGTTTGTGTATAAATAATTTTAAGTTGTAAATAAATATCTTCCTAAAATATTAAAATTAAATTATTTGAAGTAAATTGAAAATGTTAAATACTTATGTATGGGATTATTATGGTAACCCATACCATAATAATCCCATACATAAGTATTTAACATTTTACCATTTTTAGGTACCCACCCCATACCATAATTTATGTTTTGGCTTAACAATTACTGGCATTAATTATTTTTATTTGTATCACGATGGTAGGCGTTAGCATCTGTTATACAGTTTTGTTCCTGATATCTACAGGTCTAACTATCAGACAATTTTTTTTTACCTACTGTATATTATGATAAAAGAAGTTATGTATTTTGAGCAAAAAATAATAATATTTAAATCTTTGACATTTTAAAAGTCAGTGTGTACGCGTCAGCTAAGCAGTATAGCTGGTCGCTAACCCACGTTGCTAAATCCATAGGGGTATTTATAGGGTATGAGATAAATACTTAGAATTGGACGGAAGCTACACCACATACGCTGCGATCACCTTCAGGTGTTCTCAGCTTGTTCGTCACCACCTTTCAGCTGGAACCTGACAGCGCTTCTTCACGGCTTTGTATTTCTGTCGTTCACTAGCAGTGGGTATCACTCACAAGCGTTTTTGGATACATTTTGTGGACTGTATATTTGTGAGCGTTTGATCAGGTCAGAGGAACACCAGCCCATGGGACCCATGGAAGACCACGAAAAGACGAAATGCGTACTATCTTGAGTGCGTTTTGCAGTGGATAAACGACGGTAGGTTTGGGTAAAGGGATGTGAGAAATAATATGAAATATGAGGGTAAATTGAAAAAGAGACGATGCTGTAGCATCGGCGCGAACAGTCAGGACTAACATTTTTTTTAACTAGTTGTTCTTTTCATCAGAAAAAATGTGTTAATGGAAACCGTATGTCTAAAAATACTTATAGTGCGAACGTGTTAACTTAATTATTATTGAACTGACTTTATTTCAAATTTCGGAATCATAATTCGACTTATGATACCATAGTTCAAATAAAGTAAGTACCAGCCGGAACTCTATTTCGAATGCCAAATACTCGTATGACTCCAAATAATTTATACTTACTATTTACACTTCTTCTTCTAAGTCGTTTTCCTCATTGCTGAGGGTCGTGATCATTCTAAGGAATTAATAACATAGAACGACTCTCGTGGCAGATTTAATGGGGTGGTTTGCCCTTTCCTATTTCATACACTGGTTATCTCAATGTGCAGGTTTCCTCACGATGTTTTCCTTTACCGTCAGAGCAGTCGGTAAGTCTTCTAAAAAACCGAAAAACTCATTGGTACATGTCATTGCTTGGTTTCGAACTCGGACCTCCCGCATAGAAGTCCGACGTCCTAGCCACGACGCCACCTACGCTCAAATGCTGATAGGTAGAAAATGTTAAATTAGTGATATAGCAAACCTTATGGACTTTCTTCTTCTATTCTATCTTACAGCAATATGCGATTAGTAATTAGAAAAAATATAGGTAGATACTTACTTAATTACATCAGGGAATCCGGGGCCCTAGCCACTGTGCTACCGACGCTCTTATGTAAACTTACTACTTACACCTAAAAGGTTTTAATTTGTGTTACAATCACTTAGAATGAAGTTTTATTTTTTGTTAAAATTAATGTATTATTAAAAGACTGTTTTCGTATTATTTATTTCGCTGTTTGTTTATTCGATGACCCTCAAATTGTTCCTTATGTATGAGTTATGATATTACATGGCTTTGGACAATGATCTTGACCGCCATTCGTCTCCTATAAAAACTAATTCCGTCATGCTATAAATAAAGTATTTAATTTTCGTTTACTTTATGAGAGGACGGGACCTCTCCCCTAAATTAGAATCCTGAGGACTTCAATTGAAGGTTTTTTTACATTTATTTACCTTGCACAAGTAAATAAAATACGGTGCACCAAGTTAGCGACGGAATGGTGGTGGTGGTGGGGAGAGAGCAGACCACCAACCCGTAGTCGGGTAATAACGCTAAAATGGAGGACAAACTGTGAATTAGTCTAGCATAGCGCCGCCGCCGTATGGATTGATGCTTGAAGGAAGGTCCTTTACCCACAGTAGTAAGCTGAGTTCAATACGAAATGTAAATTACGGAGGTATCATTATTGGAGTACGTTTTATTAATAAATAATAACCAGGTAAAGATAAAATTAGTTAGGTTAGATTCAAGTATATGTCTAGTTTTTTAAATTAAATAGGAAGCGCAGACGAGCAAACAGGCCAGCTAATGGTAAGTGGCCACGGTCTCCCATAGACATTTCACCTCACTGTGTTATTATTATTAGACGGAGTGCCTCATGAGCTGGTAATTACGCTGGCCCTCTTACCCTTGAAACCGAAACATATCTTATCTTATCTTATCTTATGTATGACAGGGGGGCAGGGATAACCCCAGCAGCTCTTCGACCCTCAGGGATATTTTGTGCTCACCTCTTACCTTAGTCTCCTTCCTGTTCCTTAAAGATGCTTTGCATCAAGGACGCTGTACAGCTTACAGAAAAGAGCTTATAGTCGTCTGGTTTCGGGTAGGCTACCCCAGAAGACTCATACGCCCTCCAGCCAGCGAGTCACATTCGCACAGCAAGTGTTCCATTGACTCAACGGTGTCACCGCAGGCTCTACAGGTGGGATTGTCTGCCAGTCTCATCTTGTGTAGGAGGCTCTTAGTGCCAAAATGGCCTGTGAACGCCCCTACAATAAGACGGGTAAACCGAAACAGAAACGCAAGCATTTCTGCTTTGTGGCAGAAATAGATAAGAGTATGGAACCAACCACGGCGATCCTGCACCTCAGGATCTACCTGTAGTTCCATATAAGTACAAATATCAATAAACAAATACCAGTAATCAAGAAGGTTACGGGTCATTGCTCTCTATTGAACACGTGTAAACACAACAACATTCACTCGCAAATTCATTAATCTCATTTTCAAACATGCAAACCGTGACTAATCGAATAGGAATATTTATAAAAACATTTGTCTGTATTATCTTGCTGTGACTTGACCTCTGCATTAAGGTTCTAAAATATACTCGTATCCATCTATCGTAGCTCATATACGGAGCGATAACGAATGCCTTAAAATAGCACCTCTACCACATCACCAGTGCGGTGGGAAGAGTAATAATATTTTATTTATTTATTTATCTTATCACAATAGGAAGACAATCTATTAAACTTATCTATAATAGTGTTGGAATATACAACAAAAAGTCATTGAAACATTAAGAAAAAAAAAACTCTAATGGCTGGTTTACACTTGTTCAAGTACAGACACTCGCCACTGTCCATTTTACTTGCACTCGCCACTGTACTTGACCAAGAGTAAACCAGCCCTAAGATTAATAGCCATAGGCGGTCAAAACACGGAAACGCATCTCAGAGCGACTTCATCAATGCGACCGACTTAGCATCGCAGAAAATTACATTAGTCGCACGCAGCGTATCACACAGCTGCCGCATCGATGTACGACGGTCTCCTTATTTATATTATACAAAACGACATAAGTTACATACAATACATAATTTGCGACTTGTGATTGGTACGACGTCATAGAGTGACTAATCACGCACGCACCCAGTGACGTGTTGCACGTAGCCAGTCATATAAAGAACCGTATAGAACACAGTTACCGGTGCTGCGGTGCGTTTGTCGTTTGTTGCTTGTAAGTCGACGTCTCCTTGCATTTAAGTACTCGTTGGATGTATCACCTATGTATGTAATTTATTAGGCGCAAACTGGGTACAGTTATAGAAGGTCACTTGGCCAAAAGTTCAGTATGCCGATTTGGAATTTAGTATCAGGCTGGAACAGCTAAGTGTTAACAGGCGATTATTTCGATACTGATAAAGATATTCAAAATATGTCAACTTATATTGCTGCTAGGTCACATAGTTCAAAAAGTGGTAAGTTCGAATTTTTTATTTCTCAACAGAAAAAAGTGCTAAGTCAAAAAATTACATGTTTTGTGCGTATAATGGGCCATTTTTTGAGACCATCCGTAAGGTCTATTTTAACTCTACATAAAAGGTTTAGTACCAATTAGTGAAAATATCAATGGATATTTTTAAAAAATCGATTGAATAAGATCATACTAATTTCATACAAAAGAGTTAAGTTTTTACAGGATTATTTTTAAATTATATCTAAAATGGAAGAGATTAACTAATACTAAGCCATTCATGTACAGTTGAAATAGATCTTTTTTGAAGGAAAAAAAAAATACTACTCCTACGCACAAAAATGAATTTTTTGACTTATCACTTTTTGCAGATGAGATTTATTTTAAATCGACTTAACACTTTAGGTGACCTAATAACAACACCAGTTGAATGTTTTTCATAACTTTAGTATTCATGAAATAATTACCAGCCCTTTCGTACCAATTTTTCGTAGCAATTTGTATGAACTTTTTCACTAATTGGTACTAAACCTTTTATATAGAGGTAAAATAGAGCTTTTGGATTATCATAAAAAATGGTTCCTTACGCATAAATATGTCAATTTTTGACTATGCACTTTTTCTATTGAGAAATTAAAAATTCGGACTTACAACCTTTTGCAATATGTGACCTATATCAGTTGATAGATTTTGAATATCTTCATCACTGACGATATAATCGCCTGTTACACTTAGCTGTTCCATCCTGTATAGTTCTAAAATAATATTCGGTATTATTCAAACATTAGCTATTCTATTAAACCAAGTGATACAATGGGGCTGAGATTATATCGTAGGTCGATTTTTTTACATATTTTGTGACCTCTAATAAGTTTACTTTTATTGAACCCACAAACTGAATTACGTCGTTCACACTTCCGTACGTCATTTTAAAACGTAGTCTTGTCATACAATACGCATTCGCTATGATTACGTTAAAATTCACACAAACTACAAGACTGATGATCCGGAAAGAAGAATACGTAATACAAATCTATATTCCTGTTGGATTTAAATATACTTTTCAGTACATTTCCGGCTATCATAGGCACTTGTCAAAAACTACTGGACTATACAAGGTAATATACTTGACTCTTTGGTAAAGTTCCATGACACTTCACTTACGTATTTCCGAATCAAATACACTGTTTGAATTGTCATTAGCACAACACTTGATTCTATATTTGTTGAAGTTTATTAATTATTCCTTATTTACACTGTCTCAGATGATTTTATAATATAATTTGGTTGAGTATGTCTATGATTAATTTGGTTTAGTATCTAGACGTTTAAGTAAGTAGTAATTGTAAAAAGAGTAATTATAATGCTTTATTTAAAGGGTCTGTTTTGACTTCACGGTGTTTCCTACAAATAAGGAAACCAATTCCACAGATGTGTCAAGGCTCAGCTTTATAACGCCATTTTTATGATCGCGAGTAACTGCACTGTGTGTCAAAAGTCAATAATATATTGGTAATAATATATTTCTGGAGTAATGAATATATTTTATTTTATAGCCCTTATTGGATCCCTTTTAAATTTTATAATTTTTTTAGAAAACTTTTCATGGTACATCTTCTTCTAAGTCGTATTCCTCGTTGCTGAGGGTCGTGAGCATTCTAAGGAATTAATCACATAGAACGACTCTCGTGGCAGATTTAATGGGGTGGTTTGCCATTGCATTCTCCATTTCACACACTGGTTATCACAATGTGCAGGTTTCTTCACGATGTTTTCCTTCACCGTCAGAGCAGTCGGTAAATGTACGTAAGTCTTTCGAAAACATCGAAAAATCACTGATACATGGCATTGCCTGGTTTCGAACCCGGACCCTCCATGGGAGTCCGACGTCCTATCCACGTGCCACAGACGCTCTCTATTGCATGGTATATACAAAAGGATTATTGTACAAGTAAAATACAGTTTCACGACTAAAATGAATGTAAACATCCTTACATACTTACATGTAGGTGTTTGTTTATTGTAATTATAGATGAGATATCCATAGGATTGTAGCTAGTAGACAGATATATAGATTTGATAGGTGTATGAACAACAATTTCCTGTTGTACATGACATATTAAGTGCCCTTACATCAGACATCAAATTGTCTTAATTAACAACTAGTAGTTGACAATGGATATTAATATGCCTACATCCCATCTACATATTTAGTTTTCACTGCTCGGTTTACGCTCATACAGCATCCTGATGTTGCATTGAATAGTGGTTTAGTTTAGACAAAGTCGTTTTAACAGTTTTATTAATACTTACATACAATTTTAAATTAAAATATTTTTTATTATTCGAGACAGCTAAGTATTGTGTAATCATATTTAAGGTACCAAAAGCTTCGAAATATGGCAGTAATTTTGTTAGCGTATACTGCATTGTGCCCGCTTTGTTGCGGTTTTCGGTCAATGACTGCTTGTTTTCTACTATACCTATAATATTATGTGTTCCTAATATTATTTGTGGTAGGTAAGTACTAAATGCTTTGAAATAAGGATCAGTTTTGTAAGAGAAAGGGTACATAAACTACCACTGTGCAAAAGGCATGATTGTGGTTTGACGATTGACGACTCGGTATGTTTCCTTTGTATTATTGCCTCTTCTAACTGTGACTCACTCGATATCAACATTTCACCGTCACTTCTTTGGGAAGTTATGCGGTTTGCAACGGTTCTTCCTTATTTACTGACTCACTGCTCTCCTTCTTCGAAATCGCCCGCATTCGGTTTCGTATAAAGTAGTGAAACAACTTAATTTTTATGTATTTTATGTAAGTATAGTAAAGAGATTACTAACAAACTGACAACTTACTCGCAGATTTTTTTCGAGACCTCTAGAAACTCTCTCGAGCGAGTTTAGGGTACTAAAGAGATTTAAATGTTTTGACACATAAGTACTCTTCAGTAATTCAAACAATATCGAGTCTATCGTAATACCATTCCATCTAAATCGACCCTCTAAGTTACCGAAAAATTTCGAGACAAATCCACATATGCGTCGAATTGTGAACCTCTCTTTTTTTTCTTTGCTTAAAAATGGTAGAAATCATAGAGCAAGACCCGCGATATTTGCCTTTTTTTCGAGAATAATGGTAGAGACGGATTTACCAGGATGTACTGTGTTGGTCATAAACCAATATTAGGAATATAAATGTAAATACAGAGCTATATTGATATCACTACATAGAATATGCAAAATGAACAAGTTCCGCGAGTTTATGGCATATTTATGAACTTTTATTGTTTTACAAGAGAACACAAAAATAAACATGATTCTGTAGACACTTACAGTAGTAAGTACCTACTTATGTAATATTTAAAATTAATAAAGTTGATAACCTGTTTTTCAATCTTGTCAACTTTGGTACGATGTGTGTAAATTGCCTTATACAACTTTATTGGTAACAAAAATAGGATATCGCAAAAGATATTATAAAACAGTAATTTGTGTAATTTCAGCGGTCCCACGAATCAGACAAGTTACTCATACTTTGGCTTGAACCTATTCAGCTTTTTTTCAATAATATTATGACGCTTTTAGTTAATGTAAATAAATGAATAAAAAACCGGAATATTTACTTACACTTATCAATCAACCCAATCACTTCCTGTTGTGGATTCACCTGTCTCTTTGTAAGGAGACCACCTGTTTTGACATTGAATGTGACATGTCCATCGCCCTCGGAATATTGCTAAAGTAATATTTTATGACATTTATTTAACCATTTAACCCCATTTGTAGTAAAAATTTACAGATAATAAATAATACTTGCAAGTAGGTAATATATTAATAATCAGTTAATAAGTGTTTGCTACTTTTTACTATATATCTATTATTATTCATTCAAGTTCACAAAGTATTAAAAGCATTTCTTAAAAATGAAGACATGAAATGATGGACGAATGTGAAAACAGATGAATTGATGTTGAAAAATATAATAACTACAGTAATACCCCGCTTTACGCGACCCCGTATTGCGCGGATTCGTTGCAACGCGAATTTCAAATTTCGCGTTAAATTGTCCCGCTTTACGCGATTTCTTGCAAACATTGACTGGGGTATTCCCTACAAATTAATTTCAGGTGCGACACCATTTCTCCATGTTAACTATGACTAGGCGATTCCCCAGAAAATGTTTTCCGTTGCGACTCGTCGTCTTTATGTTGACTCTCCAGGTATGACAGATATAGGTGACGATGTTTGGAAAAGACTTTGGACGTGTATTTTCGTGAAACTAACGCTCAAAATGTATCACTTAGTATTTTGCAATAAATTAAATTGATTTAGTATGTTTATGTATGGTTTTTGAGCAGACCCCGATATACGCGAATTTCTCTGTAACGTATCCTTCGCGAAAAGCGGGGTAATACGGGCAATAAAAAATCAGACCTAAAAAGAAAAAAAAAAGGCAAAAGAATCTTACCATCACGCGAGATCGGGATCAAATGCGGGTTCAGAGTACAATAAAAAAAGATGGTAGAAAAACGGCAATATAGAATTATGACGTCACTGTTCTGTAGCACCATGCAAGCAGGTCCTGGCTAGAGAACCGTTTTGTTAAAAAGGGACAGATCATATCTCCAGCACTAACTTTAATCGTTAATATTTCTGATGTTAGTTGAGATATCGAAAAACGAATTTTAGATCCTTCTTCAGAGTGTCCATGTAATTTGATAGATGGAATAAAAAAATTGTCACATACCCTATTTCTGAAGTACTGTACTGTACTGTACGCATTTCCGCCAAAAACAACTGACTAATTCCCCAAAAGGTTTAGTATCTAAAAATTATTCGACGTTAGTATGGTTGTCCCAGGTTCTATTCAGAGCCACGAGATTGTTTGTTTACTTGAAAACAAGGAAGAAAAGAAAACTTATCTCTATCAGTTTTTACGCAAACGCTATATACATTTGGCTTTTGTTATCCCTTTTGCGTCAAAAGATTCCTTCTTTACGTCATCATTACAAACTGAAAGGAAGGCCATTGTAAACACATAACTTTACATACTGTACATCCGTAAGTACATGCAATACGCACTTATTGTGAATGCAGCAGAGTATGGAGACGCTGTGTCTGGCAGCGCTAAAGCATACATCACCGTCAGAAAGGGTTAGCCTGCCCTCCACGAATAAGAAATACTCACCGCAGACGTAATTTATGTATTTACCTGTTATTTATTTATTGATAAAATGCTCGGTACACCTCTATTTTAATAGCCATACCTATAAGTATTTATGTAGGAATTTTTTTTTAATTTTTATGTAGAAAGAGTTTACTAATTAAATTTTGTAACAAAATATAAATTTCTTAAATACTAGTAGGTATATCTACTAAGTCATCTATTTAATGCCATCAAAATCGAGAGCTCTGTCAAATAAGCCCCAAAGCCCCCATAATGCTTATATAAATCTCCTTGGCGTTCATTTGCTCTTTTACATAAGTTGTTATCCTTTCATTTATTATTTCAATATACCATAATATAACAAGTTCCAGCTCATAATATTATCAGCTGTAGAAAAAATATTATTTTCTGTAAACAATAGAATGTTTTTCTGACATGCGTGAATTCTTAGTATAATTATTATTAGAGTTAGTTTTCTTTTTATTATAGAGTCACTGTAAATGACACTAATTCTACTGTATAAGGAAGTAAGTAGTATAATATTTCGCGAAGTCTTTTTCAGAAGTTACAAGATGATTTCTCTTAATCAAAAAACAATAAACATTAATTTTCCCTTTATTAATGGCGTAGTTTTCATTACTAATGGATGCTAAACTAGAATTATGGTCACTGGTTTATGTTATCATTTAATAAGGCTATTTATTTAAAGGTCAAAAGAACTGGTTTTTGGACTTTCGAGTCGAGGTAGAGTTTTATGGATCATCATTATTATTATTATTGAAATATAGGAGTACGTGACTATAGTTGCTCGTATAACAAATTACCTAATCAAGATTTCGGAGTGGGAATAAATAAAACATAGCATAGCATATACTTACGTACATTTACCGATTGCTCTAACGGTGAAGGAAAATATCGTGAGGAAACCTGCATGTCTGAGGAGATTAAAAGTTTCCTGAAGCGTGTGAAATCAATCAATCAGCACTGGGCCCGCTCGGTGGATCATGGCCCATTACATCATTACCTACTTACATCCCTTACATACCTATTTATAAATCAAATGGGAAAATTTAGAAAAGAATGATTACAATCTACATACAGAAAAAAAAGAAAATATGAAATAGTAAAATATTGTGTTATTGATATTGATCTCTATGGATAGAATAAATAGGGTACACTGAAAGTTCCTGGCCGCTCAAGTATGTTTGAATTTCGAATGTCATATTTTTTTAACATAAAAACTCATTGGTTGATTATAATATTTTTTTGGCGGGATATCGCTCGTCAATTGTTTTTATCACAAGTCGAAGTTCATTCATTCAATAGCGCGATGAGTTTTAATGATTTTAAAAGTTCCCTTTCTCCGCAAGATTGCACTGCTCGTCTTTAAAATGCTTATGGGATACTTAGCTCCTCACCTGAGCACCGTAAGTCGTCGGTACGCTGAATTTGATCATGGCCGAGTATCTTTCTAAGATGAGATTCGTAAAAGTCGGCCCACAACTGCGATTATTGAGGAAAATGTGGCTACTGTCAGGCGGTTTATTGAAGAAAACCGACGTATCACGTCCTCATGTTTTCAAAAATGGTTCGAACGAATGAAAAAGAGTTTAAAATGTTACGGAATTTGAAAAACAGTAAATATATTACTTTACTTATAAACTTTTATTTATGAGTTACGCACAACTTTCATTGTGCCCCACGTAAACGTACATTAATTAAGCAATTAGCCATGGCAATCGTACAATTATGGATGAAAAAAAATCCTAGGGGCGGGCGTTCATTCCTTCATACGTACACTATACAGTACACCCCACACAGGGTACACCCCACACTGGGTACACCCCACACTGGGTACACCCCACACTGGGTACACCCCACACTGGGTACACCCCACACTGGGTACACCCCACACTGGGTACACCCCACACTGGGTACACCCCACACTGGGTACACCCCACACTGGGTACACCCCACACTGGGTACACCCCACACTGGGTACACCCCACACTGGGTACACCCCACACTGGGTACACCCCACACTGGGTACAGCCCAGTGTAATTGTATGTAACTTCCTACTTAGGCACTGTACCTACTATTTAATGAACCCGGATATTATAATTACCTTGTGTTAAATAGATAGATTCTGCGAGTTTTAATGTCATATGTGGAAATGATTAACTTTTAATTAACCCAATAAAAAGTAATAAAGCAATAAAAGATGGATTCGTGAAACAAGGTCAAAAAGTCCACTGCCAAGGTTCGTTCAAAAATTATAGTTAGTTAGAGATCAAGGTTAAATAAATAAGAAATATATAAATTTAGATATCAAGGTTGTACATTTTTACGTAATATTTCATTTAATCAATCTGGATCATTTATAATGTATGTACAATATGTTTTTCATTCCGTGTAACCACACAAATATACAAATAATTTAGTATTTAGGTATACTTTACAATTTTTATTATCTAAATTTATGAAACTTGTTTCTTCTTTACATTCTAGAGTATAAAATCCACCAAAAACAAAAATGTGAAAAAGGGGCCAAGTTCGGTACTATATTTGGTGGAATATCAATACTTTTTGTAAAGTTACATTCCAATTAAATAGGTACCTTACTGTTTATTCGGCGTTTACACGGTATTCTTTTCTTTTGATTGAAAACTAATAAATCTCCAAAAAATAAATTATACCATCGAAATTCATGATCAGATCCTGGAAATCAATATCACTCTAGAAATTGACTATGATCTTCTATACACTAAATCTATCACGAGGCCTGGGCTAATTATCGTTGAGGAGTTCTGTCCATTACCTTCGAAATCCTTAGTCAGATCGTAACAAACAATATGTTTCTTTTATACATTCTTAATGTCCTTACTAGATATACAAAATTATAAGTGTAGGAGATCGAAAATCGCTCGAAATGGTTCCTGTAATGTAAAACACGTCGTGCTTTGTGCCCTTTTTCTTCCGAACTTGGCGGACACACTCCCGTATGTCTAGATTATTGCTGGTATTCAACTAAATATAGATCACCGGACCATACTTTATTTTGTCATTGAGTACAATATTTAATATCATAATAATCAATACTTTATAAAATTATACAGAGATACCTGTTCTATACAACTGCGAAAAAATCGTCCAAGAGCGATATCGGGCACACTCATTTTAGGGTTCCGTAGACGTCGTATAAAAAAAAATTTTTTGCTGTTACTTTAATACAATTGGTTCCAAATTAAATACCTATACTATTTTTTCTAGTTATATTTCACAATATGACTTTGGTGGTACTCGGTCCGTTATAATTTTGTATGGTATTGTTCAGATTTTTTTGTAACTGTATTTCAAAAGTTAAATAATGGAACGCTTTGTGGGACATACAGAGAGACGGACGGACAGAAAAAAATAGAAATGTTCCTAGTACCTCTCAAAGTACCTGGTCGACGCGTCCAAAGACCCAAGGCTGGCTATATGGCCCAGCGGATTAGTCTAGCTAGGGGTATCCAACGGGGCAACGTAGCCAGTCTCCGGTACACTGCCGGATGTGGGGGATTTAGCTCAAATATTTTATCTTTAGTTGTGTTTTTATTCTTAGTTTTTAGTTCTAGTGTTTAGTTATTGTTTACTAGTTTTACATTGTAAAATATTAAACTACCCCTTGTTAGGAACAAGTGACGGAACCCTAAAAACAAAAGTTTTCAGAAGCATCTCAAAACAGCTGTGTAGTTGGGTACTTTATATCTGTCTGATTCCATCGTGTAAAATAAAAGTCCATAAAATAAAGTCATTAATATGTAAATTGGTGAAGCCTCACCGAGAGTCCTCCTCAGGTGGTAAACCGGCTTGGTTAGTAACAACCACGTTGTCACCTAGCTTTTTGCTCAAAATTTAATTTATATTATTGACTTTCTGAACAGTTGGGACCTACGTAAATAAATGGTGAACTAAAATTGGTAATGGTAAAAAGACAATGATTTTTTAGCCTATGATTCAACAAATCTTGTCATATATGCGTATGCGACACAGGCGCAGAACATTGTTGTTTAAGGATTTTTTGAAACCTGGGTTCGATACAATCCGCGACCTCAATCAATGTAGCATTCGGAATTAGTAGGTAGGTAAGTACTGGCTCCTCGTACGCCGAAGCGAAGATATTTGGTGACAGTCTTTACATAGAAGGATCGCTATTAAGGTGGAAGACGGGCCCTATAGGGATCCTATCACCAACAAGCTTACTCGAGTTAGTTTAGTTGCTACGATTTTCCAGTGGCAGTAAATATTGTAAAATGTTCATAAACACGGAGAAAATGGTTTTGGTTTTAGGCCACTTACACACAGTTAAATGATGTATCCTGAAATTATCAACTCCTTTGAAACGTTCCTTTCATAGCGTTTGTTAGCTATAGACCAGTATTTCTCAAAGTGGGCGATAACACCCCCTTGTGGGCGCTGGAGGCTTGCAGGTAGAAGGTCCAAAGAAGAAACGTGGTCTAGGTGCGCGATAGCTAATTTAAAAGAAAGGCGAAAAATTATGCGTTATTGATTTTTAATTACCATTAATTTCAATCTTATTCTTACCCTGATTATGTTTTATTTGTCACGTCACTTTCTTAGGTCGTGTGTTGTGTTTGTAGCAATCCACCTTTTGTTAAACAACGCGATTTGTGCATGAATTGACAGAATTATCGGTCATCATTCATCCTTCACATTAGATAAGTTTTTAATCAATCAATCATTTATTTGTCAGAGAATACACAATCTTACGGGTCTTTTAAATTCAAAACTTTGTTTCATTATGGATGAAAATACCCTTCAATAAGATAAAGTATGCGTTTTAATTGCTCAGAAATAGGATATGGCATGTTAAATATAATAATTGCAATAGCCGTTTTTAAATGCACATCAGATAGTAAATTAAAAAATTTTGAGGGGCGTTTGAAAATTTCTGATTCTCAAAGTGGGTGGTGGCGGGCGAAATAAGTTTGAGAACCAGTGATCTAGACTAAAAAGATTATGATGGTAGAAACTTTATGTGATACCAGAATTTTATGGAAGCAATTGCCTCTCATCGGTGGTAGAATCAAAACTTATTTAATACCATTTAAGATATTCCTCGCATACACCACTATCTAAATACACCAGATATTTATAATAATTCTAGACTCGTTGTTAGTTCTCTACATATTTATCCTAGCCAAGTAATTTTGCTCGATCAGTTCAAAGTTCAAGTTTCTGGAGTTTTCTGACTTATCTGTTTTAAATAGATATTTAAATGTCAACCTTATCCTTTTCAAAAGATTTAACATTAAAAAGCCTTTGACACGAGAAAGGATAATTACATAGTGTATTGGTTCTCTTTCCTTGTTTTTTAGCTGCCTATAATTTCGTTTAAAGACCACTTCCGTCCCGGCCAATATCTGTCAACATATTTCCACGTTCGGCTGGGACACATCACAAGAACTCGATTTCATTGACAACCAGAGGCTGCAGCATAATGAGTTTTAAATTATTACTGCAGATAAAAAGTGTCCGGTCGATGTTCGCTTAACCTTTCTTCGTTTTGTAACTGAAGACACTGCACGGTCGATGGTACGGATTTAACTAGAAATATCGCTTTTGCCATCGTAAATACTGAGGTTTCACGAGTTACACGAAAATTGTAAATAAAATGTCTATTTTGATATTAATTAGTGTTGGGTATCGGTGGTGGTCGTACCGTAAGTGACGCGCGTGCGGCTGTGAGATGCGCAGACGCAGCGGGCGACCGGCGACGCAGCGTCTCCATGGTAACGCGTCGGCGGGTACATAAGCGAGCGCGTGCCAGAAGGCTTCACAGATTATCAAAGCCTGGAGAGCGCGCAGCACGTAGTGCAGCGGATCACCAGCAAACACAAAAGTTTGACGTTTCGTAAATTATAAGTGAACTAAACTTTAGTTACGAATCGCAACTAAAATCGTGTAATTTTCAGTTTCAAAGTGTTGTGAAAACTTTAAACTAATCACAAGATGATGTCCTTAGTGTTGTTCGTTTTGGGAGGTTTCCTCGCGACAACAGAAGGCTGCAGCGGCTATGGGAAACAAACGTTAAGTAAGTTTTTCTCCATTTAAGTTTTTAGATTAAACTTTCACTTATAAAAATGAAATTAGAGATTTTACTTAAATATTAATATAATTTTAGAAAATAATTTCTAATATTTAATCATATCATATGTTTCATAATTTAGTTTTAGTGAACATATCTGATTATATAAAGAAACGTTTCCCTTCGTTTTCCTTTATACTCAAAACTCATTTATTTCATAATCTTCATACACTTTTCAACTATAATATTTATTAATTTATTTTTAGAGTCTCTTAAAAGCCATATTTCAGTAAATAATAGTGTTCAGCCGTTTCACCATGTTTCAGTAAATAATCACATTTTATTTTCAATATTGTATTAACTACCTAAGTTAAAGCTGTTGAACTTTCTTTCTAACAAGATTGATAACAGATAGATTAATGAAATCTCGTATCATAGAGCTATGTCATTGACAATGACATTGAAAACACAAAAAATTGAAACAATTTTCGCTCAGAGTCAATAAATTTTCTAGCCGCCACCCAGTCTAGATTATTATGCTAACAAGTTTTTCGAAAAACGAAGCCCGTATTAGCATACCCGAATGGGTCGAGATCGTAAAATTTTATTGTCATAGACACCTGTATGACACGCACTGGGCCAGTAAATCAGATAAATCCGACAGACTATGAAGTCATTGGAGACAAAATGCTAATTTCGCCTTGACATTCGTCAGAACGACATTTGGACTAAAATAATGATGAGTTTTTTCTTCGATAGGATCTGGAGGATTATCAGCGTACGAGAAGCAAGCTATCGTGGACGCGCATAATCGCCTGCGACAAAGTGTTGCGCTAGGGCAGGTCTCCAGTCAACCACCGGCGGCGAATATGATGGAAATGGTGAGAAAACTTTTTTTAAATAATTGTATACCTACATGTAGAGAAGACGAGCAAACATGCCCTAATAGTAAGCGATCACCTTCACCCATAGACATCTCAACTCACTAACTTAGATGGAGTGCCTCATTTGCCAATAATTACGCTGGCTCTCTTTTCCTTCAACCGAAACAAAAAAATGCAAAGTGAAATAGGTAAACTGGTGGTACTACCCCAGGCACAGAGTCATGACACTTTCAAAACTTCTCCATCTAACAATGTTTAATGAAAATAAATTTAATCAGCGCTGATACTCAGGTGTCAGCACACGCTGAGCGTACACCTGTTGTCATCTATATTGATTTTTTAAGTTCGTTTTAATTATTTTGTTGCTTAGTTTATTTGTTTGATTTCTTTTCTAGTATATCTTATATCCATATTAATTGTATTCATTATTATGATGATGCCAATGTTTATTTCTTTATTAAAAAGTCTAGCATCTTTACACTTCTTTGTTTTTGGTAGTACATTGTAGATAATGAGTGTGTAGTACACTTTGTCTTAAAATAATAGAAATCAAATAATGACAACTCTCCCTACACCGATTGAGTAGACGTTTTGGGAAAGTGGACATTTTGGGAAAGTAGTCGTTTTAGGGAAGTGGACATTTCTGACCTGAAGGTTATTGTCTATGAAATTAATCATTCAGTGTTGCAGTAAACCTCATTAATACTTTCAGCATACTTAATAGCACTGTAGTTGCATTATACTTAGAAAAGACAAAATTCGAAACTTAATTTATCAGATGTTTTAAATGTTATTATGATCTTTTTACCCTTAGATAATAAAAGTTCAGTAAACGAGATTTATCATTTAATGACGTCTGACCTTTTATTTAACCTGACCTAATATTTAAAAAGATTATAATTATGTCAAATTAACGTACGCAAAACATTTGAAAATTTTCCAAATCTTCACTTGTAGAACACTTGTTGAACCAGTAAAATGTTTGCAATGTACTAATATGGCCACAATTATGACTGTGTCGACAAAACGATAACGATTTAAAAGGAATTCGGTGGACCCGAAAAACAACTGCTCAAATTGGTGGCAGTGACCTTTCGAAGGTTCAGTGTCCGATGCCTCATTAGTCGCAAAAATGCAGTCGCTGGTCGTAAAAATGCTTTCGTTTATGCATAAAAATAGAAATATACATTTTTACTGGCCTATTCGACCAGTCCGACTATTATAAACACCGTGACCCAGAAGTAAAATTTTAGAAAATATCAGGATTATTAATATAATCTAAACTAAACCAGATTTATAAGCTAAAGCATGATCCATCAGGTCTCAGTTGTAAATTAGGTGGGTCTATAGGCATGCTATGTTTACGAAAAGATGCTTATGACTTAGGCTTAATACAATCTCAACTTGATGTTTCAATGGTGTTTCTTTTCTTTTCAAGGCGTGGGACGAAGAGTTAGCAGCGACGGCCCAGCGTTGGGCTGACCAGTGCACTCCTGCGCACGACAGCGCCACTCAGCGGGAAGTCGGCCGCTGGCCAGTAGGCCAGAACCTCGCCGCCACGTGGACCACTCGCCCACTAACCACGCCTGAAGACTCTCAACCAGATTTTATGAAGCAGATCAACGCCTGGTTTGACGAAGTCCGTATCTACGGATTCAAAGCTATCAGCGGCGGTCACGGCACTGGGCATTATTCTCAGGTAACTAACTGTACAATTGATAACATCTATCGTTACTAAATGGTTATCAGTAGAACACGACGAACAAAAAAATTAAGATGCTCTAAAAATATCTATTCTTTATTCACATTTAGCACAAACCTAAATTAACACGATCAACATTTGATTCTATTATTTTTAAAGCTTCATTCGAGTGTATGTTTGGGTTAAAAATTGTGTTCCACTTCCACTTGACCTATCGCTTTGTTGTAATTATTGCTTAGCCTCTCAACATTGTGACGTTGGATCATTAGATTCCTAGCTATAAATATAATTCTCAGACTTTATATTTATAATTACAATAATTTCCTTTTTCTATCTGTCTAGTTGGTCTGGGGCGAGACATCTAACGTAGGCTGTGGGTTCACGTTCTACTACGACCAGTCTCGAGGGTACACAAAGCTGTACGTCTGCAACTATGGACCGGGAGGAAATGTCATCGGATCCATTCCTTACGAGAAGGGCTACCCCTCTTGCAGCAGCTATGGCCTCGCCGACTCCAGGAAATACTCTGGTCTTTGCTGTAAGTATCATTACGTTATTTTGACTCGGTCACTTTCACTGCAATATGGTCGAATCCGTGTTCAATTTCCCCCAAATCCCTTTAACAATTTAGCATGATCCGCAAAGATAAATTTACCACTGTGGCTCTGTTAGTTACTCGTATATGATTTTCGAAGCGACAATGCCAAAAAGCTTGTAGTTGAGACTGCGACGCAAGCACCTCTAGACCACTGTAGTAGACCAGACTAGATACTAAATAAACGTTTATTTTATTTTCTAATTAGTAACGCGCAATCATTAAAAAATAATTATTCATAAAGTTTAATTTATTTAATTTTGTTAACAGCTTCATCGACCTATACAGCTAGCACGAGCTACGAGACAGTTGACAACTCCAACGGCTACATTTCGAATGTCATCCCCGACAGCAATGGAGACTACAACTACCAATATTACAACCAGTACGATAACCAGTACGAAAACCAGTATCAGTACCAACAGCCTGAAACATACACCTACCAAGCCGAATCCACAACCTTCAGGCCTCTTATTAGCATCTTCAAGACTGCTTCAAATCTGTTCACTAAACCAAAGTCAACAGGGTTCAGATTCGGTACTGTGTACGTATGATTTGGACGACGATCGTAGTATTTATAAATTATGGTGACAGTTGTGTTACTTGACTGATATTCGAAATCTCGACGCGAGTTTCGGAACTATTGTAGATAATTTGTTATTCCTTGGTTTTACAAGGAAACTGAAGTGCATAATTGGCTTGTAATTTTCAAAATATATTGTGAAGGTCTCGGTAATTTTTATTTTATAAAATTATGTTGTATTGCTGTCGTGAATGACCTTCTAGTATTAGCTGTGAGTGTGAGAGTGTGTTGTTATTTAGATTGTATTTATTTTTTACAATAAAATAGATATTTTTAAATTATTCCTTGTTTTATTTTCTCGTTCACCTTGGTTATTGATGTGATTCAGAATAACTCCATAAAAATAATAACAAAAGGCATGCTATATCATTATCGATTCTTTACATCACCTGACTCGAGGTACGAGTATATCATAAAATACGTACGTATAACATAAAACTGGCCTTTGTATCTATTTACATACACTGTGCTATTTTATGACACCAAAGTACGATTAGTTATAGTTATACATACTTACTTGTTTGACGAGCACGTGTACTGAAAAATATCATCTCCACATTTCAAGGCCATTTATAGGTGAAGCTAAATATTAAATACTCCTAATTTTATATTATAAGCATAAGAGTCAATGCTGTTGACACTGGATAAAAATCTTTTAGCTAATTTGTGTTAATGTCGTTATTATACATAGGTAAATAAATAAGTGAGTTTCAAGTGGGGATTACCTAGCATATACGTATATAAATTCAAGCACCTCCTACTTAATATTCAAGTAGGTACCTAACGATTATAAACAGTTTTTTTCTAAAATACTTTATAAATTTATTTTGTGGAATTTATAGCAGGATATTAATGATAATTCAAGCAATATTTTTAACGAATTTGACAAGACCTTACATTTTGCTGAATTTGTCCGTATAAGTGTCATCGTGTCGGAGATAACTTGAAGCTGTCTCCTCTTGTCTAACTATACAATAAGATCGTCTCTATCTGTCTCTTTCTGTGTGTTATTTTAATACTTCTAACCCTTTCAAACAAAAAGAAAAAAAGACCTTCAAAAAGACCTGGAAGCGGCTAAAATATCCTGGGAAACCATAGAGTCTGCGGCATCGGACAGAGCGCGGTGGAAGAATATTGTCTCTGCCCTATGCACCACTAGTTGCTCTAGGACCTGAAGAAGAAGAAGAAGAACCCTTTCAAACACACAAAATTGTTTCTAATTTTGCCGAGCTACTCTTAAGGGTGTAATATAGGTCAGGTCATTTCACCCAAATCCGGTAACGTGAAAAGGAATTCTAGACCAGTGACACTACAAAACGGTCACGGGTTAACAATTAACATTTATATTTCAACACACTGTTACTTCCTGATGTGAATCAATGGGATTTTTAATCCTTTAATTAATAGGATTTAAGTCAAGTGTATCTGCAATTCATCAACACTATCAAGCGGGTTTAATAAAATAATCATTGTATAGGTTATTACGTTGGTTTTTATTGTCTGCCTTATTATAATCGTTCTGTCAACTGTGTAAGTACTAAATAATTATAGACTGTCGAAGAAAACCATTCAGTTTGCTTGAAGGAAAAAACTTTTCTACCTATTAAATAGAAAATCGTAAATCTTAAACATAATTTTGATGGGTATTGGCCGTTAATATTTATAGGTACATAAAGACTGATGGGTACTTTGCCTATATTGACTCTCTGACCTTTTTTTATATTCTTTTCCTCTAGAAATTATGGCGATTCCACACAGACAAATCACTTTCGTTTTGAGGAACTTATAGGGGGAAGCACGACACGAAATTTAATGGATGATGGATTATTGTTACTCAATCACTCCGTAACGGCTCAACGGCTTTGAAAAAATGATTTGGCACGGAATTATATAGAATAGCATACAAGCTAGGTACCTTTTATCAGAGAAAACGCATAGCTAAATCTTGTAGTCCACGAGAGCAAAGCCACAGGCAAAAGCTAGTTAACTATAATAATTAAGTGATCTCATGATTTTGTTTACCTATTTAGAAAATAAAACTAAAGTTTTATTTTAGGTTTATGTTATCGTATGAAACAGGAACTTAGGTCCTTAACCTTGGCATCAAGTTGTCCTCGGCAGGTTACAGACATTACGTATAACGCTTAGCCAAATATGGTGCGAGGTGTTAAAACCAATATCTTCCGATTTGCACTTCATATAACGTGAAGTAAAGTGCTAAATATGGCGGCGGTACTAGAAAATTATTGTGCGAATTTTATTTTCGTAGTTATCACTTTTTACGTGGTAACGTAAATGTTGAAGGGCTTAGAGTGCAATTATTATTTTCTCACGTTCTATTTTTGGTTGATAAAGATCAAGCCATTTCTGCCCCTGCTGGCGTAAGTGTCTTCCTTCAAGCACCACTCCATCGGGTAGAATGACTCAATGCAGAGTCAGACTGGTGTCGCAAAGCAGCAATCTGCTTGTAACGTTGCAATATATTCAAAACGAACCTTTTAATTACTATCCATTTAAAAATTCATGTACGAAATTTCAAATACCTGTGCCTCGTTTTTTTTTAAATAGACTACTAAACCCGCATTTGACCTCGATCTCGCCTGATGGTAAGCGACGATGAGGTCGACGATGGAGCATGCGGGTCCAGTAAATGCCTATTCACTCTGGCCTTGAAGATCCCAAGGTTATAGATTTCAGAAATACAGACGCCGGCAGGCTGTTCCATTCCTTAGCCGTATTATAACTTCTAAACGCATGCAAAAGAAAACAAATCATTTGTCACTTTCATTACCACGAAATCCTTCCTATTGTTATTTCATTCTATTATTTGAATTTTCCGCGCACCGTTTCCCGGTAATTATTTAATCAATGGGCCTGTTTTTCGACCAATCAGAAGTCGAATAAGGATTCCGCGCCAAAATTGAAATTTCGCGCAAGCGCGCGAAGAAAAGATTGAAACGAATTGCTGTATTTGGAGAGCATTTTGGAGTTTTCGTTAATTTTATAAGATTTTAAAACAATTTTGTCAATGTTTTATTCTAAAATTTGGATTTGAAGGTGTTGTGGCCGTTTTTTTCGTAAGGACACAACAAAGGAGTGTATTTATGCAGAAAATACACAGTCATGTTGACTAAAGTAAACAGGTAACTACTATGGTACATTTTTTCTAGTTGAATCCAACTAAAACTATACAGAAATTACGTCTTTTACCCGTTGCAGGACATAAATAGAAGTATCCTCAGGTATAGAAATGTGCATGACACGTTGATCTATGAATACAGGTACCTACCTATCATTACACTGCATGTTTGTTATTTGCGTCCGGCAAAAACTACATAGCAATTACATACCAAAGTCCATTACTAATTACAGGACATAGAGACGGTATTCACGGGTGGAGAAATTACATTCATTTTTCATAAATTATTTAAGAAACAAGGTATACTATTTATAATTATTGCCGTATTACTTATTTTGTTTGAGAAGTCGTTTTTAACCCTCGTTCCCTTTTCCAGGGCAGCGGCGGGATGTTCCATACGTTTGAAGGAGCCAGGAGTTTCTAGAAGTTTCATTTTCAAGTTTTTGCCATATTATTGTTTTACTGGAGGAGATTTCGTAAAGTTTCCAGAAGATGTGTTTTTTTCATTGAGAAGATTTTGTTTATGCTTTTATATGTTTTTCTTGGAGAATAATGTGTTTACGTTTCTTGTTGAAAATAGTTTTAGTGTTTTTATTTGGAAGAGTTGAGATAGGGTTTCATCAGTTGTTTTCAAAGAGTTATATCATTAGAAGTTTTATTAAAATTAATTTCAAATTTCAAAATGCTTTAATGTAATTTGAGTAGCTCAGGAACAGTTTTATAAAACATTGTTTAATTTTTAAGAGAATTATTATGAATGTTACATAATGTTCATAAAGGTTACATATTTTTTAAGATTCATCGGTTAGTTTGAGAGGTTTTTTACCTTTTAATAATTTCCGTTGAGTATCATTTTCCTTTCTGTTACTATTTTCCACTGTGTTACGTTTTCTACAGTGAACATTTTACACGATGTTACAAGTTTGTTTTTAATCTTAATTTTGAGAGAGCGAGAGGTTTCCGAACCAGTTAACTTAATAAATTTATTTTATAATCTTAAAATATAATCTTAGAATATAATATAAACATATTATATGGGTCAAAATCCTTAATCTAATAAACAGCCCCGAGTCGCACCCGGCGGGAAGGTGCCCATCACGCTGGCAGCGTTTCCACGCTGAATAGCCAGCGAGATGCGCTGCACCAGGTACGACTCGGCGCGGGGGTCACCTGAGCGCTCTCTCAGTCGTCGGCCCAAACCTCGGACAAAATCCTTGGCCTCCGTGCACCATACGCCCGTGGTCTCCACAGCGAGTGGAACGAAAATATAAGACGTTTCGAGCACAGCGTACTTGAAATGTTTTTGTTTGGCCGCCCACTCGGCAGCCGACCCTGCTGTCCGGACGGTGCGGCCTAGATGGGAAGCCGCGAACGTGCTTACGCACGTGGCGTCCCACAGCAGGGATCTACCTTTCTCCCAAGGCACCAACGTTAAACCGTCAGGTCTCTTGCCATCAGTACGGCTCAATCCAGGAGGCTCCAGGTCGCAGGGAACATTGGCCGAAACCAGGGCACGCCGCACGATCTCGTTAAGTGCGTGGTGGCGCGGGAACCTGCCCGCACACTTGGCACAACTGAGCCCGTGGTAGCCCCTGGCGTCCACTGTGGTTCCGCAGTTGCATTGATGTGGCTCGCAAATGTTGCACCCGAGTCTGAGCCCGACAGCCACCGTTAATGTGTCGTTATCTAGGTGGGTGCCGAGATGGGGTGACGGTAACGCCTGCAGCCACGCGCCCGCTTCAGGTCCAGAAACGGCCATGATTCGAGCTCGATCCACGCCGGATGCCGTACACACCATTTCCTCGAGGGCGCCCCTTGAGAAAACATCATCCCAGCCTCTCTGCATATTCCGTTGCTCCGGTGGTGCTATTGCAGGGCACAAGGTCGACCACACCGCCAAAGCCTCGTCCCGAAAAAAATTAACATATATTTTAATTGTAATCTTTTACTTTGTTTTTTTACTACGATAACTATATTTTTTCTTAAGTTTTACTTTTCATTTCATTTTATTTGTACCGATCGTTTGGCTCTATTTCTCTAGCCGGGATAGAGCGGTCTGACATGCTGTGCGACAGAAATCTGTAAAAGGGTGATGGTACCACTCCAGTCTGACTCTGAAAGCATTGCCTTACCTTGCTGTGTTCCAGTTTGAGGGGTAAGAGAGCTAGCGTAATTACCGGCACATCTGCCAATGCACTGAAATCCTCAAACTTAGCACTTAGCAGCGGCGCATCAGAAACTGTCTTGTAATTTTTAGTGAGGAGAAATGTCCATGGGCGTAGGTGACCTCTTAGTATCAGCTGGCTCGTCTGCTCATCTGCTTTCATATACTGTAAAAACATAGGGAAGACATCAATCAAAGATACCTATGTATACTAGTACTTAGAACTTCCTTGACCTATCATCATACAAAAGAAAAAAAGAGATCACTATGCTGTGCCCATTCAGATACAGAAGACATCAACGATACCGCATTATTGAGCATACAGAAGGGATGTGCTGTGGTGGCTTATTTTGACAACAATTAACCCTTCATTTGCAAAAATGCGAGTCTAGTCTAGTGTCTAATGTCTATACTAAAAACTAAAAAAAAACGCGTAAAAAAACAAAAAAAAACACCATGGCATTAAAGTAAGTTTAGATTTTCATTCGATCACTCTGTATTGATCATTTGCACTTACAATACCCACGCTGGGTACTGTACCTAAGTCACTGATCCTGATCATTCTGACAACCCTTGTAATTATATTTGTATTCCCGCTCACCCAATTTCAGATTTAGATTAATGAGTAGAGTATTACGCGTATGAGTTTAATATAGAACTAGCTATGAAGAATCGAATGCGGTATTTTTTCTTTCATCCAAGGAACTAGCTGCTAATGCTATTGATCTTTACATTATAATATTTTCAATCAATAAATCTAACACCCTCCACACATACCTTATGTAATCATAACACGTACTGTGTACTTTGATGGTGATAATATGCGTTAGGTACATAGTAGCATCGATTTGTATGTAATGTAGTATCGTGGCTCACTGTTCAAATATTACACTATTGATACAACTAATAACCAGCAATGTTATAATGTACAATCGACCACTAATATACGAGTATTTACAGCATAACAGCGCAACAGCACCGGAATTGCACGACCTAATTTCAGCATCTCCATTCCGCCTTCGGACTACCAGGCGCAGGGAGGGGTTCCTTCCTTATGTTGTTGATATCCCATCTGTTCGTACGAAGCGATTTGCTTCTTCGTCCATTATGCGAACGGCTAAGGAATGGAACAGCCTGTCGGCGTCGGTATTTCCCGAAACCTACAACCTTGGGATCTTCAAGGCCAGAGTGAATATGCAATTACTGGATTCGCATGCTCCATCGTCGCTTACCATCAGGCGAGATCGAGGTCAAATGCGGGTTTAGTAGTCAATAAAAAAAAACAAGACAATAATTGTGAACGTAAGTCTGTGTTGACTGTACTCCAAATAATTTTAGTCCAAGGTTCTACCCAAATAGCCCTTCTTCCCGTTTCCGGATTTTGTCACAATATTTGAGAACCTTCAAATCTTATTATGGGTTTACTAACTAGGTATTGTTGTACATACTTACTTGTTATCTTTATTTAAGTGGACGTACAAGTGGACTCTTGTAACTTCATTGTGAAACTATTTTTGGACGATTTTTAGTGTTACGTAGCATAATGGTAAAAAAGGAACCCGGTGAGACTTCGGTGTCTGTCCTGACGGACAGACTGACGTCCGTCTGTATGTCACAGCTGTTTTTCTCAGGAATTACTTTTTGGCACAATTAAAAAACTTGCTTGCCCGCATCTATTCTAGGTAAAAGAATTGGGAAATAATTTTATTTTTATAAAATTAAATTATATTTGCCCTAGTGGGACAACTAGGGCGAGTGGGATGTCATATGAAAGGGCTTTATCTGCATATTACAAAACTTATATTTGCCCTAGTGGGACAACTAGGGCGAGTGGGATGTCATATAAAAGGGCTTTATCTGCATATTACAAAACTTATATTTGCCCTAGTGGGACAACTAGGGCGAGTGGGATGTCATATGAAAGGGCTTTATCTGCATATTACAAAACTTATATTTGCCCTAGTGGGACAACTAGGGCGAGTGGGATGTCATATGAAAGGGCTTTATCTGCATATTACAAAACTTATATTTGCCCTAGTGGGACAACTAGGGCGAGTGGGATGTCATATGAAAGGGCTTTATCTGCATATTACAAAACTATTTTTTGTTTTATGTTCTATAGTTGTTGAGTTATGGCTAAACATGTGCCAAATTGACCGTCCTCCCCCTTACCTCCGAAGTTTGCATAGATTGCTTGCTTATCGTATGGTTAGTGGCCAACCTATTTGTCAGTATTCTTCAGGCAGCCCGTAGACCTCTGCCATGGATTAACGACTGGAACCGACCGACTTCATAATGTCTACTTTCTGGACTTTAGGTGTAACATTACGACTCGGTTTCCATACAAATGATTTCACACATTTAAGGCGTATTCGTGCAATAAGTATTTCTCTGAAATATTACTACCATCAATGCTGTCGCCAAATCAAAGCATTTTGATTTATATGCGCTCGAAGGTTTTTAATCATATAAAAGGTTATTGATATTTTTATGCTGTTTACCTGTTTTATTCTCATAATTGTTACACGTTGTTTTTAATTATTTTCATGGAACAAGCCACTAGGCTCTGGCCAAATATAAACATATTCATCCGAAGTCGATTTACGTGGAACGGAGAAAGCACGTGAATGATTTTGCTAAGTGACATAGGGCCTTTATTTCATAATACTTCCACGATTGATTGAGAAAACGTTGGTAGCTCATTATGAAAGGTTAAAACACAGCTGCTATCGAAAAAAAAACGATATTGTCTGTAGTCCTAATAGTAACTAAATAGAAATATTAATGTGTACAAATAAATGTTTTCATTTTTTGGCCGCCATCTTTTAATAATTTTCTCTCTTGAAATGCCTCAGGATTCCGTACGACTTTAGTTCGAGAAGACCCCATTTAGCTATTTTAGTTTCGGCGGGATAATAATCTTCCAATTCTTAAATTTCATATTGCGTAATTAAAGTCCATTTAATTTTTCCTGGTCATCATCAGATCCTCAAGGTTTCAATTGTCGGAAACGCACCATGAACTTGAATATTTGAGTTGAGCTCAAATATTCAGGTTCATGGTGCGTTTCCGACATTCGAACCATCTAGCTATACCGTTCTAGAGATCCCATCTGTCATCAAAGATACTCCAAGATCTTGGAAACCACTGATCCAATTTTTATCAGACCTAGCTAAGAACACTGCAAAGTTCTCTATTAAATTTAAAAAAAAACCGTATGCAAATCGGACCATCCGTTCTCAAGTTATGATGCCACAGACAAACGTGTCAAATTTATAACACGCCCTCCCTCGATCGGTCGGGGGTTAAAAAGTCCATACACAAGCAAAATTATGTACAATATATTATATGTTAGCGCCATCTGTTGAAAAACCATAGAAGCTAAAGAGTTACTAACACCTCGCTAAACAGATATGTCATCAATTGTATTACCTTCGAACAGTAAATAGTACGTACACATTACGTACAGATGGCAGTATAATGACAAAATGGATGAACTAGATTTAAAATTTAAACTCCTTGGCCTTTGTTACCTAATCCCATGAAGTTACGAACGCCCACCCCTGGGGAAGGAGACGATTTTTTCTTACATCCATGTATAATTCACTTTAACCACTTCCTTCTTTCTGCAGTTTGCAAATTGCCAATGTCATGTAGAAAAAAACACTGAGGTTTAATCATAATCATCATGTAGAAAAAAACACTGAGGTTTAATCATAATCATCATGTAGAAAAAAAACCTGAGGTTTAATCATAATCATCATGTAGAAAAAAAACCTGAGGTTTAATCATAATCATCATGTAGAAAAAAACACTGAGGTTTAATCATAATCATCATGTAGAAAAAAACACTGAGGTTTAATCATAATCATCATGTAGAAAAAAAACCTGAGGTTTAATCATAATCATCATGTAGAAAAAAACACTGAGGTTTAATCATAATCATCATGTAGAAAAAAACCTGAGGTTTAATCATAATCATCATGTAGAAAAAAACACTGAGGTTTAATCATAATCATCATGTAGAAAAAAAACCTGAGGTTTAATCATAATCATCATGTAGAAAAAAACACTGAGGTTTAATCATAATCATCATGTAGAAAAAAACCTGAGGTTTAATCATAATCATCATGTAGAAAAAAACACTGAGGTTTAATCATAATCATCATGTAGAAAAAAACACTGAGGTTTAATCATAATCATCATGTAGAAAAAACACTGAGGTTTAATCATAATCATCATGTAGAAAAAAAACCTGAGGTTTAATCATAATCATCATGTAGAAAAAAACACTGAGGTTTAATCATAATCATCATGTAGAAAAAAACACTGAGGTTTAATCATAATCATCATGTAGAAAAAAACACTGAGGTTTAATCATAATCATCATGTAGAAAAAAAACCTGAGGTTTAATCATAATCATCATGTAGAAAAAAACACTGAGGTTTAATCATAATCATCATGTAGAAAAAAACACTGAGGTTTAATCATAATCATCATGTAGAAAAAAAACCTGAGGTTTAATCATAATCATCATGTAGAAAAAAACACTGAGGTTTAATCATAATCATCATGTAGAAAAAAAACCTGAGGTTTAATCATAATCATCATGTAGAAAAAAAACCTGAGGTTTAATCATAATCATCATGTAGAAAAAAACACTGAGGTTTAATCATAATCATCATGTAGAAAAAAACACTGAGGTTTAATCATAATCATCATGTAGAAAAAAAACCTGAGGTTTAATCATAATCATCATGTAGAAAAAAACACTGAGGTTTAATCATAATCATCATGTAGAAAAAAAACCTGAGGTTTAATCATAATCATCATGTAGAAAAAAACACTGAGGTTTAATCATAATCATCATGTAGAAAAAAACACTGAGGTTTAATCATAATCATCATGTAGAAAAAAAACCTGAGGTTTAATCATAATCATCATGTAGAAAAAAACACTGAGGTTTAATCATAATCATCATGTAGAAAAAAAACCTGAGGTTTAATCATAATCATCATGTAGAAAAAAACACTGAGGTTTAATCATAATCATCATGTAGAAAAAAAACCTGAGGTTTAATCATAATCATCATGTAGAAAAAAACACTGAGGTTTAATCATAATCATCATGTAGAAAAAAACACTGAGGTTTAATCATAATCATCATGTAGAAAAAAAATCTGAGGTTTAATCATAATCATCATGTAGAAAAAAACACTGAGGTTTAATCATAATCATCATGTAGAAAAAAAACCTGAGGTTTAATCATAATCATCATGTAGAAAAAAAACCTGAGGTTTAATCATAATCATCATGTAGAAAAAAACACTGAGGTTTAATCATAATCATCATGTAGAAAAAACACTGAGGTTGAATCATAATCATCATGTAGAAAAAAAACCTGAGGTTTAATTAGATACATCGAGGTTTAATCATAATCATAATAATTTATTGTGAGAATTTAGGTTGTAGTTCTTAGAACAATTTCCAACTTATCGCTAAATTCTACCTTCACAGGCATACAAAATTTGTACACGAATATTGTTGTATAGTATATATATCATTATAATTGTTGAGTATGTATTTTATTTATCTACTATATAATTATTGTATTTTATTTATACTGATTTATTGAACTCCATATTTTACCCACCATAGAAGTAGTCTAAACTCTCCTAAATCAAAGGTTGGCTGAAAGAGATCGCTATGGGATAAGCCCGCCTTTGGACATAATTTATTGTTTTTTTTATTTTCTGTGTATATTATATTAGTACAATAAAAAGACTACACACAAACAATAGGTATACCAAATTAATCAAGATAATAAGTAATGTCATATATATCATAACATAATCATAATCACTATAGTACTAAATATCAATTCATGGGATAATTCATGGGAGAATTCGGGGATCTGAATGCCTAGTGCTTTACATTCAGAGCCTAATGGAGTTTCTTGTAGAATTCACGCTATAACCACTTGGCAACTTAATGTGTAGCGATCACTGGCCTTATTACCTGCCAAAAGAGGTCAGTGGTGGCAATGCATGGAATTAATACCATGGAGGTGTTATAAGAGCAAGTATATATAAATCTCTTGATTAATACCTTAGATTATCTATCCATAGATAAAACCGTAGCGTAACCACCAATGAGACAGCGATATTTGTGTAAAATGTTGCCACTATAATCAAAATTCCCTTTTTTATCTATCCGTATCATGGTCCTATCTTATAGTAGTATGGATAATCTAAGATTAATACTTATTACTTCATGGGCAATGTAACATGGTTGGCAGATGTCATGATTGTTGTCATCACCATATCTTAGACATCATGTAGGTATCTCGTGATTTTATATTCGATTTAATTAAATTTTTGTGTTTTCATTTCAGCTATGCAAATAACTGCCGTAGTACAAACAGGTAATTTGAGCTAATATTGTACACAAAGCCTGAATTTACCTGTATTACTGTACCTTTATCATCATTATTCATTCATTCCCACTGTTGGCCCACGCTCAACTACTTTGTAAAACGAGAGGGCTTTGATCCACCTCCGGCTCATGAGCTCATCATTGAATTAGACATTGATTTTCAAAGTCTTTTTATGCCTTTGCGATGTTTTCCTCCCACCACATCTTATCGCTCAGATACAATCCTTCCACACTATGTCGTACCACATTATGTCGATCCCGGGAAGTTTCGTTTTGCGAATCTACGTCTTACATCTTATAACAACTGTGCCATAGTACCTAGGTAGGTATAGTTGATAGTTCCTGTCCAAAGTATATAATTATGATCAATGTCATTACACGCTTTCTTTATTTAAATGACATTCATCAGATGAGGAAGATCAACCACCATCGAAAGAAGAGCCAAAAAAGGTACCTCCCTATGGGACCATAGAATGGATATATTACTGGAGCGATATTGAGGGTCACCTAGCGACACCCATCAATGTGACCATTACTGGGTCCCTGGTGTACCCTTGCCCTGAACTTAAGTGGTATAATTTCGACGTATATCCCCACAAGATTAAATTAACTAACACAGGATACACTGGTTCGTATATCCATGAATGAGGTAAACCGTAGCTAAGAGCGCCAGTGGCCTAGCGGCTAGGACACCGGACTCCAATGCTTGGGTCCGGTGTCCTACAGTACCAATGAGTTTTTCGTATTTTTAGAAAACTTACGTACATTTACCGACTGCTCTGACGGTGAAGGAAAACATCGTGAGGAAACCTACACACTGAGATGACCAGTGCGTAAAATGGGGTAGGCACAAAAGATCCTCGCGGGTCGGCCGCTGGGGTTATTCCCGGCCCCCTATCATAAGTTAAGATAAGAAACCGTAGCACATTTTTGTGCAAATATTAGATGTTATGCGAATATTTAGAGTAGTTTTCGGAAAAACTAAACACCTATTAAATGGCTTTTACCAGTAGCTGTACAGAAACAATTTTATACAAGAACCTAATTATAACAATATGCAAATCACAAAAGCTAGTATAGGTTTTAGAACTTTTAGAGGCTTTAAGCCTTTTAGCTTTCTCTAAAATTACCCCTCAACCGAGTCTCGTTTTTCTTGCAATCCCCTAATGGATGAATTACTACAACTTCATGTATGCTATGAAAAATATTAAAATATGTCTCCATTGAAATTGAAATATAAAGCTGCCATGAGTCCAGCGAGCTGATAAATGTAAGGAGGCGTAATTCCATACGAAAAACCTACCTACCTTTACCTTCTACCAAAATTACTCCACCAAAAGGTTGTCTGGAAGAGATCGCTTTTAGCGATAAGATCGCCTAGATTGTTTTTTTAAAATCTCAGTTTTGAGGCTTTGGTACACGACAAGGTGAATATGTCAGCCTCGTTAGGGTCACTAAGAAAAGGGAAGGGAAGCTCAAGTATTATTAAGGTCAGCCCTCACTTTGAGAGCCAACTTAGCAAATAACAGTAAGTGTTTCATATTATCTGATAAGGGCTGACTCAAAATAGTATTGAGCCTCCCATTTTGGAGCCTATTGAGGCCAAATTTCTTCCTCTCAACTTTCACCAGGTCACACTCCATTAGGAGGTGAGTGAGGTCTTCTACATTGTTGCAGTTGGTACTTGTAGTTGTAGTTATTTATCTTAATAGAATTTTCAACAGACAACCAAGTTTCACTTATCACTGCCATATGTATCTTGTTTTGTATCAGTATTTATTCCAGTTCATGTAATTCTGGTTGAAGGCTGTTTGCGTTCTATTGCAGAAGGTTCACGACTTTGTTAACGGTAAAGTTATCCATATTTGAAGGCTCCTATTGTATTAATCGTTTTGTACGCAAAGTATCACACTAATTTGTGCAATAAACTGTATTCATTCATTCAAAACAAACAACAAGTGAATCCATCACCCTCCGATGTTTTACGGTTCGAATAAACGTCATGGTATCGCTGAATAGTCGGGAAGAAGCGCGTGTTACCGTCAATCTAAAATGATGTTCCTTTTCGTACCGATCGCAAGTCACATATGTGTGACTTGTAACTACGCCCCCTGCACTGCATTCTGGCGAATGTCATTTTCACTCCATACATTATAAGCTCGTTGACTGTGTCTTTGTTTGTGTGTCTAGTGCTCCTTGGCGCGAAGTGGAAAACAGAACGCCCGTACATCGAAGGCGGCCCACTATTGGAGAAACACATCATCTCCCAAATACATTTCCATTGGGGCCCCAATATGATGAAAGGCAGCGAACACATTGTAGACAGCAGAAGCCATCCTGGAGAAATGCAGGTTTGTTATAGTACTAACATTTTGGAGATGTGTTATTTTGGGAAGTGACATGAACCAACCTGAATGTCACTATGGAATTTATTATTTATTGATTTTTTTTTGGTCACTCTCCGTGCTATTTATTTTAGAATTAAACTAAATTTGTCATCTAATTCAGGGTCAGTGCTTCAGCGACATCTCCTGTGTGTTTGTACCTACGATGAGTGGCCACTGACGTTACCATCAGGTGGAATATCAGTGTGTATCTAATCTATCTATAAAAATATTTGTAGACTTAGTGATCTGGAATCGAAATCTTCATCCGTCGATTATCTACATAAACGACATCGTTAACCAGTGGTACCACTGTGGTACTGGCCGATGGCTAGCTTGACCGAACCCATAGAAATCTAATATTCGGTTTTCTAGATTTCTATGGATTCCTTTCGATTCCATTTATAAATCGCTGCAGTGTGTTAAAGGCTTGTTAAATGCGTGAAGCAATTTATTTTCCACGAGGTTTATACCATTTGTAAATGTAAAGTCTTTACTGTTGGCGCCGAATAAAACATGTGCATATAAAAGCATAGTGCACATTGATTTGGAATTATATTGTATGTTTGCAATGAAAATGGAATCGACTTTCAATGTACCTAGGGCGATCCATTAATTTTAGTCAAATAGAAAATAAAAGAAATATTACAAATGTTTATTTACAACTTTACAAAGTATTCCCCTGCGGCATCAATGCACTTATGCATTCGACTGAACCAGCTTTCAAAACACGTGATAAACTGGTTTTGCGGAAGGTCGAAAAAAAGCCGCCTAAATTGGTCTACTGCTTTGTCCGCACTCGTAAATTTCCTTCTCCGTAGAGATTTTTTCAACGTGGGGCGTCCGTCCGTCGTAGTGGGCCTGTAATTAGCTTGTTCAGTCGAATACATATGTGCCCCAGGAGAATACATTTAAAAGTTGTAAATAACCATTTGTATTATTTCTTTTATTTTCTATTGACTAAAAATTAATCGACCGCCCCTCGTATGTTAACCCTCGTTAAAATCATAATAGATCATAGCCCGAATGCTTCCCGCTTTACCTCCATCGTAACGAATGAAAAGTGACATGTTTTTATTTACAATTAATTAATAAATAACTAAAGTTCGCCAGTGATATTTGGCCAAGGAGTTTGTAATCATATTTGCCTTCAAGGGATAATAAAAGTAAAACGAGTATGTTAATAACACGCCGTAGACTGTCAATTTTTGGACCGCCCCACGTAACTACTTCACAGAAACCCGAAATTGAAATCAGATAGCGGTTTGACTATGACTGACTTTTCCATTAAACACACGGTCACCTATGCAAGTATATTTGTGTTTGGCGAAGGTTACATTAAAACCTTGCTTTCAACTATATTTGTTTATCCAATTTCACGGACCCGGGACCTAGCCTTTAAAGCTATAACAGGTTAATATATATAGGTTATATTTTGGGTATGGAATCGTAAAAAAATATTTTTACCTAGTGGCTACTCAAATAACTTTTTAACTGTTTTCTGTCAATAAATTGGTCTATTTTTTAAAAAGATGTAACAAAAATGTCGTGTCTAGCTCGTGAAGGAGGACAACTTGTCGTACTCGTCTGTCCACAACGCTCGACTACGGGTCGCGTTGCGAACTAGCCTCGTTCGCCAATCTGGTCTCTCCCTCACTAGTTAGACAATCTACTATTTCAGGTCACTTTCTTCAGGTCGGAGTACATGACGCAGGAAGAAGCATTACGCCACAATGACGGCGTTGTTATGGTTTGCTACATAATAAAGGTACCTACTTACTTATTTCTGTTTTACAATTGAATAATTATGATGAATGATCTGCAATCCTTTTTCCGCTTTGAAATTTTTTTTTAACGTGTTGTGTCATGCCGGACATAAAGAATAGTACCACCCCAACTCTTCCCGTGGGTGTCTAAGAGGAGGCGACTAAGGATCTTTGTGAGAACTATTTTATACTAGTAGACGGCGATAGGCTCGCCACGGCGAAAAGTGGGAACTACCAATGATGAAGGTGGTTCCTCTGTTTACCCCCTCGGGGATTATGGACGTGATAATTATGTTATGAAAAAAATATGTCGCATCTTCACCGATGAGGGTTGCGGTCATTCTATGGAGATAAAAACCATAGAACGACTTCCTGGGCAAAAAATGAAATTGTTTTGCCATTGCTATCTCCAATAACTCAGAGTGAAGGTTCCTTCCCATCACGATATTTTCTATTACCATTAGAGCGTTCAGGAAATGTAAGCAAGTCTTTGAAAAACCCGAAAAAACTCATTGATAACAATATGACACGACAGGAGTCAGTGTTCTAACCACTACACACCGCCGCTTTCGTTTTTGATCCGCAGTATGGAGTAGAGCCAGATGCGCGCCTAGAGAAAATAATTGAAGGGTTTCCGAGAATACAAGAGGCCCAAACTAACACCCGCATTGGGCCATACCCCATGTGCCAGCTGCTACCGATGTTCTATGAGGACTACTTTCTATACTGGGGAAGGTTATCGAACGTGAAAGGAGAAAACTTCGTGGTCCGATGGCTTGTGCCGAGAAATACACTTTATGCTTCACTGGATCAGGTATTATATATTTTTTTTAAATTTTTTTAGCTAACTTATTTAGCTACGACAAAAAGGCAGACGGGCCACCTGATGGTAAGTAGTCACCGTCGCCTAGAGACACGTGCAGTACCAGGGGTATTGCTTGTGTGTTGCCGGCCGTGGAGGGAGAGGACTTTTTAACGTTCTTTTTGAAGCATCCCATGTCGTAGCGCTGAGGAAAAACTTCGGGTGGAAGAGTGTTCAACATTTTACAGGTGCGTGTCAGAAACGTTCGTGTAAAACGGGTCGTGGTAGACACCCAAGGCTTTAGAAAGTGCGGGTGAAAATTGAGCCGCCGACGAGTGGTGCGATTCAAGAAAGTAGACGACGGCCCCAAGTTAAATAGTTCAGAAGAGCCCTCCCCATTATATACGCGATAGAATACGCAGAGAGAGCCAATGTCTCTCCTATTACGAATGTCTTTACGAACCTACTTTCATTATACCTACATTGTCACTTCTTTTATTCTGTTTATATCAGAAGAGAACTCCTCTCTTCAGGCCATATCTTCGTAAGAATGTCTCCAATTGAGTAAAACAAGTTTTTTTTTGTTCAGATGAAAGCATTCCGAAGACTGTGGGATCCATGGGATGAACCGAATTTAGGAAACGCTAGAGCACTGCAAGACGTTGCAAATAGGCATATTTTCTTCATAAATCCACATTGGAACCAATACAATTCCTTACTGCCTATACCAAGAGTGCCAGAGCCTTCTATATCAGTACTCTCGAAAGAATATCAAAATAATCTCTGGATGTTGCCGCCGCAAAATGCGTATATGCTTCCCCAAACAGAAGAACCTAAAAAGATTCAAAAATCTTTTGAGGAAACTGCCGAGGAACAAAAGCAATTATATATGTAAAAGATTAAGAGTATAAAAGCACTATTAATATTTGGACAAAAAGTACACCGCAGAACAAGTATGGAAAAAAAATGCAGGTGAAAAAATAAAAATAAAATATATATTACGTGTTTTGATGCATATAAGAAAATACTACAAAAGTTAAAACTTTCTATGTAGGTATAGTTTTCGAACCCTGAAATCAGTTTTCATACAAAATTGTATGGAGAAAAAAATAAAAGGATCCTGTTTCAAACGAAACATAAATATGCTTTAGAAACTAGCATATTAGGCATAAATACAGTTATCTATTTTTTTAAGAAGACATCATGGAGATTCTTACTTACTTTCAATTTACTTATACTAACATTAAATTAAATTAATTAAGTAATTAATAAAATTAATAAATCAAACGAAATATTGTTTTATGTAGTTTCACTTATGAAAAGTTCTTCACTTCTTTCAGTTTCTTTTTGTAATAAAGGGGGACGCCAGTGTAACATACAGATAGACGGCCGAACAAACAGACAGACAGACAAGATAAAAGGCTACAGAACCCTAAGAACCTAATAGGTATAACATTCATTGTGCTTTTGAAGAATTGGATGCATATTTCGAAATTATAGTTTGCTTATTCATAAATAGTCTTAGGTATATATTGTTGTTGCTTTTGTTGGAGTCGTTGGAATATTCATACTCCGAAATATTTCACTCCACGAAATATTTTATGGTTCCTTGACTACGGTTATTTGACGCTCTAGTCAATGTAGCCCTGAGCCGTTCTGAGTATTCCAGTAATGCAATCCATTTTACTAAAAATATTACGATATTCGTTCTGGACTTGTTTAGTAAATATTAATGTATTAGAGAGGATTGCAAAACTACCTAGTAACGCATGGATCTCCCAAATTGTCTCATTTACACAGAGTTTAATAATTATTAGATATCAGACCGCGAGAAGTATAGTATTGAGCAGACTTTACACTAGCGTAAATAATGCGTGGTCAAATCGTACAATCTAGGTAAGATAGCTAGAAGCTGCATGTTTGTATGGTTTATGGTGCATGTTTGGATGGTTTGTGCTTGTTGTGGGTTTTTGACTCTGAACATATTATCCTGTTTCATCCCAAATTACGTTTCTTACCTCTTTGCTGAGCAAAAAAAATGACAGGTTTATTTATACTCGAATGTTTATGCGTCATCCACAAGTCGCTCATTTCAATAAGTCAACGCGCCTGATTTTATAAAACGAATTTTGTTTTATTATTTCCTGGATCTAATTTTACTATGGACATAAACATGTGTAATGAAACGAAACCTATGGATCCTGAAGCCTTACAGGAGAAAATACGAATGCTGTATAAGAAATATCCAGTCAACCCCGACCATGAGTTGCTTTTATGGGAAGATTGGGTTATCATAAGAAAGGAAGAAGTCGAGAATTTAGCGAAACGAACAAAGAGACCACCAGCAGATTTGACAATGAATTTGTTAGAGAAAGTCCGTGAAGAGAAAGAACGAAAGACTGTACTGGAACATGCTCAGGTAGAGAAAAAGATAGGTGTGAGAAACACCTTATGGGATCAACCAGATAGATTGACGCAATATTGTTATTGTCAACCAGTTTATGAATTGCAAAGAACTCCAGTGGAATTAGGTCGTCCTGGTATAATTGAACACGTTGGCGTTCCACATTACATCCAAATTACTGAAAAGGGTTTGATTGGTGAACCAGAACGTAAAGCTTGTGCCAAACTAGACGCCGACTATGAGAAATATCGAAAGAAAAGGGAAGACGAGCTACAAGAGAAAATTAAGCGAATTGATCCTTTTAAGTTCGTAAATTTTGTTCGTGACCTTGTAATGTATTCTAATTTGCAAAAACATAAGTTAGTCGCATTTGCGACGTAGTGTTCCAGATTTATCGTACTAATTTGCAAAAACAAATTAGTCGCATTTGCGACGTAGTATTCCAGATTTATCGTACTAATTTGCAAAAACACAAATTAGTCGCATTTGCGACGTAGTATTCCAGATTTATCGTACTAATTTGCAAAAACATAAATTAGTCGCATTTGCGACGTAGTATTCCAGATTTATCGTACTAATTTTTATCGTACATATTTATAGCGTTGCGTTAACCAATAATCTTGAGCAATAATTTTGTTGATCCACATTATTAACCAACTAATTGTATTTTTTTCTATGTAGGTCTCAAATGGAAGAGTTAATCGTAATTGGTTCGAAACCTAAACCTCCTCCAAAACCGCAGCCTATCTTACCCGAGATCAGAGTGTCACCACCAGATTGTCCACATAAAGATGCACTGTGTGGTGTCTATGCTCTCAGGATAAACAATACAGTTGTTTTCAAAGATATTCCTGCTCAGAGCATATCTCACCTAATGAAGATTCAAAAAGAATACTGGCATGAAACATGTCATGCGTGGACTTATTACTTTAATGTTCCCTTGGGAAGAGTGGGTAGAAGTAAATTATTTATTCAAAACTTGGGAACCGTCGCTCTCAGATATTGTTGGAAGAGAATCAAACGACCGATCCCGTACGTACCTGAAGCTACATACCAACAAGTTTTCTTTTTTAATAAGAATGAGGATGTGTTACCACCAGGCCAAAGCAAAGAACTTAATTTTAGCTTTATATGTGATAAGCCTGGTATTTTCAGCGAATTTTGGGAAATCAGCATGTGCAATATCTTTTTCTTCGATGCTTTGGGAACGAAACTTATTATCAACCTTTATGCAGATTCGATCGAAAATATCGAATATCAATCAATTGATGTTGATAATCTTTTGCACGAAATCGAAATAACTGCCTTGTATAGAATGTTTAAGAGTATGTTAGACGATGCTGTGGATAAAGCCACTACCATAAGACCTCTCATATATCCATATAAAAAAATATTTTTAGAGGCTGAATTGTTTGTAATGAAAAATCCAGTATGTTTCTATCATCAAACCGATGTTCTGAAACTGAAGGAGAGATACGCTGAAATGTGTGGCAAGGAATGGGATTTATCTATCGCTTCGTGGAGAGATGTAATGATAAGTAAAGAATTTGATGAAAGAATGATGACTTATGAGTTTCTTAAAAGCACCCATCGCAATTTGCTAAAGCCTTGGTATGAAGGTGATACTCTTAAAACGGAAAAGCTTCGTGTAGTCAAATTGCTGCTGGGACAGTTAGCTGATAAATTTTATGACGAGTTCTTACGTATATCTGAACTAAATGGTATGATTACGAGGGAAATTCCTGATAATCGTGCCTCTAAAGTATTTGAATCTACAATAAGCTTGAACCCCACTACAGAGCAAAAAGTTCGTAATATTCACTACATGCACATGTATGAACATGTTGCAAATACTATCGAATTGTGTGCTGGTGTGCTTAGTAGCTTAGACTTGAATAGATGGATAGAATTTGATTTTTGTCATTTTTACTAATTATGATTGAATAATGCATTTTATTCTATTGCATTTTGCAATATATAACACTATTGCTGTATATTAATACAACAATAATTATAATTCGTTATGTTTATAATTTTAGTTTTCATTTTTACATAATTTCTTGTTTTTAAGATTTTGGGATCTGCTCCGAATTAACAATTTCTAGGACATAAACACTACATTTTACGATCTAGTAGTTTAATACTGTAGATTGTTACGTTGACTTATCATGCGTATACATAAATTATGTTACGATAACTATGAATATACGCCGTCTTTTGGCGACAAACCGCGGATATCAAATATATCCTTTATTTTCAGTAATTACGAATGCTCTACGGTTATTTAACGGTTATTACGGTTACGGTGCGATTATTACGGTGCTACCTTAACATCTCCAACTACGCTCGGGCCCATTCCAGTAAAACGTTGATCGTTGTTGATTGATTTGCTCATTCAAAGTCTGACTAACAATGAAAATGAGGGTATATTGTGTTTATTAGAGCTATGGAGAATATTTATTAGTTATTCGTTTTCTAACTATCTTTTATTTATTTAAACTAGGCAATATTTATTATTTCACTTTAAACTCCGTATCTGTTAATAACATGATAACATAATTATTTATCTATAGTGAATATTACTACGTTAAAATATATAATAAAATAAAATAAAAAATTATACCTACATTTTAATTATCTTTTTCCGGTGGTGGTGAAAATTACAAGTTATTTTAAAGTAAAAAAAATGAATATAAGTGCAGTGCTTGAGTGTAAATTAAAACACAAAGGGAAACCTAGTTGGGAGTCAGATAGCCAGACATTGAATAAGGGTGAGTGAGTGCATATATTTTGAACCCTGAGTCAGGTTACATCTTGAAATAACTACTCGTATCTCTTACCTGTACCTACTTATGTAAGTTTAAATAAATTGAAAATTGAAATTATACTTAATCACAGTGAATTTCAAAATCTTTGGTTATAATTCGACTGCGAAATTAAAAGCGACGAAATCTATGGAAGGTAACAGATTTTTTCCTTATTGCTTTATTATTAATATAATACAGATTAGTTAACAGAGTTGGACATAAGTACATTACATAGTACAATTCACTACTTTAACTTTCTACATTGTTAATTATATTGTTGCCTTATAGTTTAGCTTTCACTTGTTTCACATAGATTACTGAGTGGCCAGGCGGATGGCGTTGTGTCGGTCTAACATTCCGCTCGATGGGCTGACTGTCAGGCCCCTCCAATTGTCTCAGGAGCCCCAGCTGTGAACAACGTAGTGTCATCAAGATAAATGCGAATTAAACCTATCGAGTAGCTGCGAAAGGCAATTTTGTAAAGAACAGATCAATAGAATTTTATGTTTGTAGGTTTAAAAAAAGAAGATGTTTCTGTGGATTCACATAACAAGACTAATAGTTGTCTTTTATGGAAATTAAAATCGGAGATAATTAAAACAACATAGGTACCTCAATATAAGGATTGAATATACTCGTATACGTTTGTGTAACTTTAGTTTGACTGTCAATTTTAGAATGTCTGTTCAGTACCAGGAGCTCTATTCTTTTGTTATTATACGCCATTATTTCTGCAACTACTTAGTATTCGGTTAGTCTGGTAAATAGGTGAATAAAATCGTAAAAGAATTCAATTAGGTATACACACTATTGAGCCCTTCTTCGTATCAAATCTATAATATAAAGACGTTTGACTTTTCTGAGGATATTTCTGCAATATACACTTGGGCTCAGTTTTTAAATCCGCTTTCGGTACAAACGATTTCGTATTCCATTTTCATACTCGTAAATATTTCATATACATGTATAATGCATGTATACCTAAATTAGAAAGCTGTATTATTATGGTTTAATCCTTTATTTACTTTTTTGGCGTCTTTTCTTGCCTTCGTAACTAAGCTCATGGAATTCTTTGGTGAATTCACCAAACCTAAATATAAATACCTTACAGCTCATATTCTGGTTCGGAAATAGAATTCTCAGAATCACAAAGACGAAACCTGCAAATCCTAGAAATCGTAGCTCATTTCGAAATAAATTGTACTTACTTTTTATCTCAGTTTACATTAATTTGACAGTACCTAGTGCAATACTTTCTATTTCGTATTTACCTTATCATAATCAGGATTTTGTGTAAGTACATAAAGCATCTGTCGTAGAACTGGTTGTAGAATACTTGATCTAAACCTTATTTTCACACCCGGTATATTGATGAATGTTGACCTCCTAGCTTAGTGTATTATCTATACTACAAAAACTGGGTGTAATTTGTGTGTTATGGCTTTGTGTATTGTTTCTGAACCCAGATAATATTCTGTATTGTTCCTGAATACAGAGAATTTAATAGAATATGTTCTGTGTATGAGTGTATTCTATTTATCAGATGTTTATTCAGAGTGTGAACGTACTTATATCAAGGTATATTTTACATTTTGTCGTCCAGTAACTAACAGTACCTGTTCCGTGCCAATCTGCACAGGTTTTTCGTAGATGATCCACGTAACACATTCGGTGTAAGGCGGTGTCGTCAAAGAACCTTTGTACGTAACATAACTGCCTTCATGTAGGTCGTCTCTCTCCATCCAAGATAGGGATTCTAAAAAGAATAAAACGTTTTTAGAATCAGTCAATCACTTCACGGTGGCAGCGTGTTTTGAACGTGGTACTTACAAATCTGTAACTATTGACTTCTGGTAGCTTACATAATCCATTCTATTATAGAATGTTTTATGATATGAATGAAATATAAACATGTTCGCAGTCACTGAACAGAGCGTGTGTCTTACGTATAAATAAGTGGAGTTGATATAGTTCAAAGCACTCTCGTCCTACGTGACTTGGCGTACAATATGGTACAAACTTCCAGGAACATCGCTAGAAATAGCCAGAATCTTGTTAAAGGCTCGGTCATAATATGTGACGTGTGAAAGTATAGAACGTAGAGACGAGCTCATATGATGAGATTTACTGGAAAAACTGCTTAGCCGATATACTTTTTTACCTGAAATATCTTCGACATTCTGTAGCCGAAAATTGTGACTAATGAATTATTGAGATAGAGTATGTTGCTTTAAATTTGACATGGAGTTTTGTTCGCAGATCTTCACAATTTTAAAGGATCCTTATTCTTACAAGGAATTATTTTAAAACTTTTATTTTATTTGTTAAAACTCTCTCAGAAGCATTCTTATATCTAAATATATATTTTAGTATCAGAAATCAAATGGGAATATGTTACTCGAACTTTGTCCTAGCTGAGTGGTTGTTCAGAAGTCTTAGCCTTGTGTACAAAGATCGTTGTCAGCCAAAGAATTGGCAAAGTGACTCTTTCTCGATATTAAATGTAATTTTACAGAAAACTAGAAACTTTTCCTTAAAATGGAGTTCCGTTCCGTCTCCCAGACGGAACGGAACTCTTCGTATTTATTTTACTGAATCATGTGCTAAAAAAGTTCTAGTTAGTTCTAGTTCTAGTTCTAGGTGAAAGTTTTCTATGCTGAGGGTCGTAATCATTTTAAGGAATTAATCACATAGACGACTCATGTGACAGATTTAATGGGGTGGTTTGCCATTGCCTTCCCCTTTTCACACACTGGTTATCTCAGTGTGCAGGCTCACGATGTTTTCTTTCACCGTCAGAGCAATCGGTAAATGTCTTTTGAAAAAACCGAAAAATTCATTAGTATACATGTCATTGCATAGTTTCGAACCCGAACCTCCCGCATGAGAGTCCGACGTCCTAGCCACCGACACCCTTGACTCAAACTAAAAGAAATAAATGTTGAACTGACCTGCCGTAACTTGTACAGCCTGCTCCCTTTTCTTGATTCCCTCCAAGCCTTCCACCAGCTTATCGAACCTCGGATTCGGGGCATCAACCGCCTCTAGGAGGAATCCCACGACCGCAAGACCATCAGGATGACCCACAGCGGCCTCCAAAGACTGGTACTTGCTATTGTAGTGGACGAAGTGGCATTCTGCTGCGTATCTGAAATTTTAGGGGATAAGTATTTTGGGATCCCTGACACTGACGGACTTTTCATCATTAGACTTAAAAAGTCTACTGACTGGGCCTCTATTAAGGTGCTCTACTGAGGCCTAATATTGGGTCTCTATTGTTTGGGGTACAGTAGATCTAGCTACCTTACTTTACTTACTTTATTTATTTCGATCGTCGCTTTATGGTGGACTCTTCTCGACATTTCGTCTAAGTATGATTAGCTGTTCTGCGGTAGTCATTTTAATGATTCGAAACCCTTGTAAAGGAATCTAAGTACTTACTTAACTTTTCAAAATTGTAGGCGGCAGTTGGATATAAGTTAATAAGTTAATTTTTTTTACATTTTTTGAATGTTTAAAATCGATTTAGCTCGTAGATTTTATGTACAGAGCTCTGACTTTAGCTTTAAAATATATTTATTCAAGGTTAATGTTAGGCTAGGCGCATGTTTATGACTCTGTCTAGGGTTGTGATACTCGAATACTACAACTTTCCTAGGGCGGGTTTTAGCACAATTTACACAAAATACCTTGACATTAATATATAAGACTGAACAAAGGGGGCTAGGGAAAAAAAACGTTGCTGCATTTAGTCAGACATGACTAGACTTTTAACTTTCATTTTCGACTTTTTTTAAATTTGAGCAAGTATTTGCGCTCAATCAAGCAGCAAATCGGATTATACTCTTAAAATAAAAATACAGCCGAAGCATTATAATGCATTTCAATTTCATGGAATTATTGCATTTCAAGATCATTTAATTTTTTTATTTTAAATTGCGTAAAGAAAATTCTCTCAGGGCAAGAAATATTATTGAGGCGAAAGAAAACTCAGGGATTGAATAAATGGGATCCTATTTTACTGAAATGCGCGAAATATTTCACAATAAGTATTTGATAAAAGGGTCTCCGAATCAGCTTTAGGTATCTACCTTCCAAAGTTGCAGAACCTTCGTAGGCCCTTGTGGCGTAACGTATTTGGTTACGAAGAATGAAGAGTCGTTTCGTTGTCATGTTTTTGTGTTTTTTTTTACAAAGACTTAAGTATTTTATTTAACACTTTTGCTGTGGACGTTCATCTCTATGTCTTAGCCTAACCATTTTAACCACAGATGTTTTCGGCTTTAAGTCGTAGCACATTCGTAGCTCGAAAATGCGGGGTATATGTGGCTTCTACGACGTAGCGGTAAATATGTTTTGGCACCAATCTGTCCAAGTCCTACAACGAATTCTGGCTCAATCAGTTTTGTTCTCTTTCGTCAGTTGAAACTTTGTATTTTAGAACGACTGGTACTACTCGAGGTCTAATTTGGGTTACGATTACTTAGCTAATCTAACAATCTAAACATGAACGAATGAAGAAAAACATCATGAGGAAACCTTTGAAAATTTAGAAGATATGTTTAATAGACCATGACCATTGCATGACCATGTAATTATGCGCACTAAATCTAAATCCTCAAGGTTAGCTGAGAATAGAAAACCCTCTAATAATGTTACAGGTAGGTCAGAAATCTATGTGCCACGGTGACTACCTACCAATGGTCTCTTTACTCGTCTTATGGTGACCACTTACCCACTACTTACTTATTACCACTTACTTATCAGGTGACCCGTTTGTTCGTTTGCTCTCCTTATACAATAATTTTATAAAATCCCATTGCTACATTAATGTAATGCCTCATAGAAGCTGATGTAAATAGACTGTGATGACGATGATTACCCGTGTCCATCGAGCACGTGTTCGCAGCCGGTGAAATCGTCCACAGACCAATGGAAGTGCATCTGCTCGAAAATGTACTCGCCGATCAGAGGCCCTCCGTTGAGGCGCGGCCGCGCAGCTGTCTCGAATGTGAAGTATGCTGGAACAGAAGTCATTTTCAGGGATCCGTATCCTGAAGGGGCAAACGGGGCTCCCTCGTCGTCTGTCGCTCCGTCGTCCATCCTTCCGCCTGTCACGCGGGTCTAGCGCCTAAACGGAATATTAGATACATCGATCTTGAAAATTTCAATAAATTTGTATTCCTTTGACCCAAATTCGAATATCAACTTTAAAGTTTTGTAAAATAGATTTTTAGATGGGGGTCCCATATGAGTAAAGTATTGGTAAGTATACAAATTATATTTTTGTACCCTATCGCAGAAAAATAACGATGTAAGCACACAAAGTTGTCAATTTTAGAACATTTTTGTTTCCAGATCTATCTCACGAACAGTGGTATCCAGGAACTTGAAAATTGGTCAAAATTGGTCATAACCTCTATTTAAACAACGATACAAAAACTACAGATTACGGCCCTAAGAAGTATAAGCTAATATATTATATGGAATATATTAACATACATGTATATTCTAAGAGTATGGGTAGGTATCGACTCATTATAATATATTTGACTGTACTTCTACTCATTTACTGTAATAAAGATATATATTGACGATTTCACGCAGCTTACGTAGCTTACCTTTATTGGTCTGCAAGCTTCAGAATCAAAAGTTTTGGTTGAAATTCTGAATATTATCACAGTAAAGATTCATAATGTTTAGAAATAACAAAAAATATTGTGAATTATCTCAAAAATGATAAACCACTATTGCTAAGCAATTTTCTTTTTTGCCTTTGGATATAAAATAACAATGTGTTACATATTTTCTGACACGTGCCGATTATGTAGTCTACTAGAAAGGTAGCATTATTAAATTGGAGTGTTTCACTCGTAGATATTATATTATCTATTAGAGCAACTATATTGTTATTCTTGTTATCCCACCGCTGATACCCGCAGCGGTAATAAATTGAGGCCTCGGAACCTTGAACGTGGTTCTATGCCTAGAGATAAGTATAACGTTTTAGAAAAACAATACGAAATTCGTAGGCGTAATTTTATCTTATCGAAGCTACTTCATGAATCGATAATAAATAATTCTGATTTATGTAATGGGAAACACCCATATTTTGTATGATAAGAATTAAACATTTTTATTTCTGAGAATCTATCGTTTGTTTCTCTTTTTAGGGATCCGTGCCCCGAAGTGGAAAACGGGACCTATTGCTGTCGCTACTCCGTCCGTCCGTCCGTTTGTACGGATACGGGTCTAGCGCCTTAGCAGAATATATAGTTCAAAATTTCACAGAATAATATGTATTCCCTTGATCCGAATCCGAAATCGACTTTAAAATATTGTAGAATGGTTTTTTTTGTATGCCCCATTCCCATATAAGAAAAGGGAATCGATAAAAAAATGTTTTTGTACCCCACCGTGTGGAGTATCATTGTTTAAAGCTCATTAAGTAGAATAGGATTTTTTTTATTAATTATTTTTTTCGCGAATAAATAAAGACAAAAGCGCCTGTCAAAGTTGTCAATTTTAAACCACTTTGCTTACCAGGTCTATCTCATGATCAGTATTTTCGAGGAACTAGAAAGTTGGATACAATATTGGTCATATCATATATCTAAACAACAAATACTAAAACTTGATATAAGTACGAGTATCTGTAATAATTATAAGTTGTGAGTAAAAAAAAAAATACTTTCGCTCAAGACTTACAAATAGTCCTTATAAATAGCACAAATCGCTACAGATAACTCGACTCCCACTTGGCCGGTATTTATATTATCTGTAACACAATTTATTACTTAGCAAAGTTTTATGGCGCTACATTGACCACTTAATATTTATGTAGGTATACTAATAATCGAAAAATTCAGTTATCTGGGTAAGTACCTTTCCTTTAAAATAATCATTCCTAACACCAATTTTAATAACCTATAATTCTAGCTATAAATAGTTGGTATTATTCACGCCGGGTACAGTACGTGCAAATGCCAAAATGTTCAATGTGCTTGATTGTCAAAATGCCATTGCCAAAATGTACAACAAAAGTTTTCTCAGACTGCAAAAATTTTCTCAGACTGTGAACAAACTTACTCGTAGGTCCAAATGAAACAAATCGGTTTCTGTATATAGGCAGTAACACTGCCCTGGGGATTAATTTATACGAAAAGTTTACTCACGATTCTCCAAGTACAAAAAAATGCTCTGCACGTACAGAAATTTTGTTCTTTACACCTTTAGATGAGGTCAAGAAAGAGAGGTTTTTATTAGAGCCAAAGACGTCTTGAAAAATTTTATTGGGCCTAAAGATATTATTATTCTGGAGTTCCTAGAATTTATTAAACAGCAATAAAGTAAGGCCCGTACTCAATTAAATGTCTATCATTTTACGTTCGCTGGGGATGTAAGCTTTTTTTTAGTTAAAATGGATTTCATGGTGAAATTGTCAATTGATATCTCGATGGATTCTCGATGTTTTCTATCATAACAAGATTCCGTCACCCAAACAGGATACCAGGAAAAAATCGAGGATGAAGCATGAAAATGGTATTACGCGAAAAAAATCCAAATTAAGATTTCAAAATTGTGATTTTGAATGACGAAGTTCTAACAAAAGTCAGCAAATATTTTTTGCGAATTTGAATTCTTTTCTGGTAACGATTGTTCATACTTTATTCATAAACTGCTATATTACTTACACTTTCACTATAACTTGGCTTTCTAATTTGCTGCTCCGTGATTAGTCAGCGGGCGTGACTAGGCCGGATGACAGCGATGACTCACTATTTTATTAACTCGAATAGACTTATAAACACTTTTAATTAAAAAATAAAAATGTCAAAATAGCTTTGAATAATAATTTAAACCAAAATTATGTCTTAATTTATGTTCTTCAAAAGAATAATTTCAAGAAACTCACCAGTTTGTCCATTATTGAGAAGTACGCCATTGGCCTTGTTGTCCCAATAGCCTTTAAACTTGAGTGGATCTAGAGATGACCACGTGGGGCAACGCTGAAGGGAGATCGCTATGGGGGACTGAGATGCCCTTAACTTGGATATTTGCTCCGCTGAAATATCGGATACAAGACTCAGTCACATGAAAATAAATTAATGGAATCCATCTTCATATAAATTGATATGTCGTAACGATTCAAATCATGACCACAGGATTGATCTTAATACCTAAGGCTCTGTTTTCAACTCGGGGATCGACCAATGAATTTCATTATGAACATCCTTGGCCCAGAGTGCGCAGAGAAAACTATTCTCTTTCATATATTTCATATAAGTATTTGTCTTTATAATTCCAAATTCTCTTGCTGTGTGGTTAGTGACCAGTTGTCAGAGATTTCAGGCCACCCTGAAAACGACTGCTGTCGATAGCCTAGATCGAACACATCAACAACAGTCTACCGGCTGAGCCCCTCCGAACCTCTGACTACCGTCGATCCTAGTTCTGACCGTGCTCTACGTTGTTTAACTTGCATACTCACTTTCTGACCATTCTAACTGGAGTTTGAAATAAAATTTATTAGAATAAATTTGAAATCACGGAAATTTCTCCGTTAATAAGTCATGTATTCTAACTGCCGCCGTCGACAAGACAAAAAAAAGAAGAGTAGTACAATATGCCGACGACCCACGTGCTTTCTGAGTAAAATTCTACCAAAGACCATCGAAATTCGGCGCTATTAATCCGATTTCTGTAGAAATTATGCTCAGTCATGCAGCTAAACATTTTAGTCTCCACGAACAGAAAACAACGCCCCGAAAAAATTGGAAAGTTAGATTGAATTAACGATTACAGAAGCAGAACCGAATATCCTATCGCACAACATTAATTAATTAATGATTAATGACTTACCATCAGACGCTGCGTTGCATTTTGAAGTACTAACACTCAGAAATTTGGGATGAAGTTTCACTACTCTATTTTCCATTTCAGTTTTTTTTTGCTTTAATTTTTGCAGCTACTTGTTTCACTTTACACCAGAAACGTTTGTATTTGTGTGCCCTATTCCGAAAACAATTGAATTCAAAGTCAAAGCAAAACAGATTACATTTATCAAATATATTTTTATCATGTTTTCGAACAGCGATAGGTTGGATTAACGATTACACTATGTTCTTATGTAAGAATAATATTTATAAGTAAATACTTACCTAGCTTAAAAATACACTATAGGTATTTGTAGTAAATATTTGGTTTCAGAAAACTACCTAATTAATTTCGTCTTTGTGTTAGATTAGGTTGAAATTTTGTATTCATTTCTAACATCCTCATTGTGAATATAAAGATCCATCTAATCAAATCCGTGACAATAATATCATAAACAATACAATGTATATTTCATTTACCTTTAGACTATAACTTGGGAAAACAGTTGGAAATCAAGTGACTCTTTTATTAAAATGTAAAATCTTAAGAGTAAAGCTGCGAGGAAAGTTAGTTTGGAGACATTTTACCTATAGCTGACAAACAGAAGTTAAGCATTCTTTTGTTTTGTTTATCTTTGATGGATCATCCTAATGGCATAAAGTAGCTTGATAAAACTTGACTGTTGATAAACTTGACTGTTGATAAAATTCTTGACAAAATCTTCCCATCAGCGGGCCCGATAACATTTCGTAACATTTCTACTAGATATTACATAATGTAATCCAATATAATCTCTTTTTTTACAATTATTATGAAATCGAGTGTAATATTATCAACATGGGATGAATATTAGAAATAACAAGTTCTGAATAAAAAATAGTTCCAAATAAATAAGAATGTTCTTATTTACGTTGATTAGAGGCGTAGAATAACTATTGACAAAGACAGAATTAATTGAAGATCCAGTTGCGTTGGCGACAATACATAACTTTCCTGTTGTTCGCTTCGTTACTTTGATACAGGTATTTCCCAATAACCAATTAGGCATTGGTTTTTGTGCAATACCAATGTAGAGCCTAATTATATATGAAATAATAATTATTCTCTTTTCTCTTAATATTGTAATTATTATTACATTATACCTTCATTAAGAAGCGACAATGGCTCAAAGAATAAGTCATAAGACTTCGGCCAAAGCGTCGCCGGATCAATACGCATACAAGCGCAAGCATTTTAGCCTAGTTAGTTAATGAGGAATTATATTATATGTAAAATATAAAATATTACCAATGTTTTTTTTTAAATATACTTACTTATTATTATGTATCAACGGTTATTGGGTATAACGGTTATTCAGCTATCTAATAGCACTGAATAGCACCAATCGTGAGATTGCTTGATGATAAAATCAATATTTTCAGGCAATAAGATTATGGAGTTTATAGGGCATACTAAAACATAAATACGTGCTCATACGAAGACTGATGCAATAAATGACGAGGCTAATATTTAGGTGCACGCTTGGTAAGTAAAACATTTCTAAATTACTTTCATTCAACCTGCTATAAAGAACATGATCGTGCATGCGTATATAATCGATGGAGAAATACTCATAGAACACTCATTTTAATAATATGTATTATTATATTTCAAGTGACTCCGACTCAGATAGATAGATAGATATTGTAGTGGTAGATCCTAATGTGAAGGATCGCCTGGGGTGGTACCACCCTCTTATCTATTTCTGCCGTGAAGCAGAAATGCTTGCATTTCTGTGTTTCGGTTTGAAGGGTAAGAGAACCAGCGTAATTTCCGGCACATGAGGCAATCCATCTTAGCCCTCATGGTTAGCAGCGCATCAAAAACCCTCTAATATTAAAACCCTTTAATACAGTGAGGTGAGATGTCCATGAGCGACGGTGACCACTTAACAGCAGGTGGCCCGTTTGCTCGTCTGCTCTCCATATTTAATTTTTTTTTTAAAGATAATTTAACGCCACCAATAATCTCTAATGCGGCCCAAAAGAGATTAGTGTTGTGTTGATGTTTTCGTAAGAGATTCTTGTTTTAAAAAATGCGTATTATTTTAGTTACTTTTTATTTTAAAAGTAAAGTATTTGTAAACTCGGCTTAGCGGCTCGGGATTCAAATTCTTTATCTCGTTTACACAAGTTGCACAGTTTCGGCACAGTAGGGTAGGGGAAAGAGTACAATGATTGGCACTTGAACCAATGGACTTGCCAGCAAGGCGGCGCTCAGTCGCACGTAGAGAGCGCCGCATACAAAGAGTTGAGCGAATTTCTCAGTTTGATTTTTTTTACTTGACATTTTTAAGATACATTTTCAAAAGTACCCTTTATTCACTGTTGATTTAAAGGATAAACATTCATACAAACATTAGGTACAGTGATCGGCCCCTACTCGAATACAATCTGCGGGGGTTATTTGCGAGTAATTTTGCATTAAATCACAAGTAACGCATTGACCATGCATAATCATAAAATAAGAAGGAAAGCAAAAAAAACTTACCCAAGCTAAGCGAAATTTCATAAGAAATTACAGAAAATTGGATACGCTCACATACATGGACGAAGAAAATTATTTTTTTCGCTGTTGCCACTTATGAAATCCAAAAACGATTTATTAATGTTACCAATAAATAAATGGTAGATTTTTAAAATTAATTACGTTTTCTTAGTAGGCAATGTTTAATATTTGCTTAATACACCCAAAGTGCCAATGATTAGGGGTGCCAATGATTGGGGGTGCCAACAATAGTACCCTCCCCCCATCACAAGAAATCCGAGAGTTCTTTATATTGATTTTTATATATGTTGTTGTGGTGAGAATATGCAATAGCCGACTGCATGTAGTGTTGTCCGCTTTTCGCCCCTGCAATTCCATATGAATATTTCAGTAGTAATCGATACCATTGACCTGAAACTGTTCCTTTATTGTTTCTGATAGAGAATTGATAATAAGTTGAGGGCCTGTTATTATTGTCACTGTGTAGCTTTCGACCACTCGACCACACAATATTTGGCAACCATCATGAACGCACGTTTTCATCATTTTACAGTGTTGGTTTCAGTAATAATTCGCACTCAATTTTTTTAATAAAAGGAAAAATCAAACAAATATTGTTTTCTTAATTTATTATTTAAAATTCAACTACAACAATAATCTTAGATGAAAATTAAATTAATATAAAATTAAATATTCTAACTTCATCATCAGTATCTCTCTGAGACTCTTGCTTTTTTTGGATTTACGACGATTAGTATAATTTGTCGAATTTTAACATTATTTCTAAGAGAACCAATATACCTTGCGATCGTTGAGTGGCTGCGGTTGGCGAATGAGGATTTTCTTTGCTTGGCCATCGCCTTGGTCGGCACCTATCAAATTGTGGACAGCTTCTACTACCTCCTGAAATGAAAATAAAATAAAATCAATCAATAAAACTAGAGTTGCTGATAGTTACTGCGCACGCGACGATAAAAAATTATACCTATTGAACTTTCAGCAGAAGAATGTAGGAACACACTTAAGTTTTATCGAAGTGATAAAAGAACCGGCTTACGAGTCACGACCCACTTGCATAAGCGGTCCCAAAGTTTATTGCGAACACACCGGCTGTTAATTATGAAGAAACTTTGTGCTCCGAACGAAATTACACAAAATTTCCGTGTACACATCCCTAAACAATAAACCTTTCTCTTTGTCGTATTAACAAAATATTCGTAAATAACGAAGGATATTTCAGCTGACTTCACTTTATGAAAATCTAATTTGTAAAAGTTCAAGGAACTTTTACCTTTACCACTATAATAGAGCCATTATTATTTCAATTTAATATGATTAGTTCGATACAGGTGCACCATTAATTTTGTGAAAATAGCTCCGACGTCTCGGTCTAGTACTGAAATCTTTAAAAAAATATAGATATGTATACCTCTTTGTAACAAAAAATACTTATTTATGTCAATAGTAGATATTATACTTTCCACTCCAAAACAAACATAATCAATCAAGTGCCAACGTAGATAATAATAATTAGACACTAATTAATCACTGAAATTTAGATATAAAAAGTATTAAATGCAGTATTTATGTAATCATAGTATTTATATAATCATATGTAGGTATTCATATTAAAGATAAAAATTACACTATTATGAAATTTCGAGTCAAAGGCTTGTCCATGTTGTGATTTATTTGTGAATATTGCGTAAAAACGTACCATCTGTATATTCCATTGCGGTATGTTACACTGAGTTGCGGTTCCGGAACCGCACTGAAGTTATTTAACTTTGAAGTTATTTGAATTTACCGTGTTGAAATTTTAATTAATTTTCAATATTTTTGACGGATAAATTTGTTTTAAAATTGTTAAAAGTGAAAATATTATTAGTATACAAGGTAAGTAATGTAATATAACAAGTAAATTAAACGCAATAACAATATTTAATGATATTTCCAATAATTGGGAAAATCTATTATGATTACTAGGTCGAGCAAGTCCATTGTCGTTTGTCTCGTGTCCGCGCAGTCACAGTGTAATTTGCGAAAAAGAGAGCGGCATCTATGATCATAGAGTAACTGATAGGGTTAAAATCAGAAGGGATAAAATAGGCACTTAACAGGCCGGACATGTTTATTTAACAATTATTATTGAGAAATGTTTCTTATCCGCATATTCTTATACAATTACGGGGCTGTTACGATAAATTCGTTCAAAATCCGATTAAAAGTATAGTTCATCGAGCAAACGTTCTATAGTTTTAGTGAATTTATTGATTTCTACGAAATCGTGATTAATATTATTACTAAGTAAGTACTGTTTATTTTGTTAAGGAGTACGTGTACGTGTGCACTGCGCTATTGCATAAATACTTAATAAAGAACATGTATTTATTTGCAATAAACGATATTCTATTCTATTCTTTTTATTTATTTCCAGTGACACTTCGTGACACCACACAGTTAAAGACTATCAAGTAGGCAATATAAACACTATGTCGCATCTGAGGCGCGTTGATTGATCCTATGAGACATGAACATCCTCCGCTCGCCCCCCGTTTACCCCGATTTCTACAAAACTCGCATTCTTTGTTTCAAATAGCTGTTCTAGTGCGTGGTACAGTATACTTCAATGGTGTATTCCAATTCCTAAAAAAAACAAGACCAAATTGATTGTTGGCTATGTGGACCGAATGAAGACAACTTTTCAACTGTTTCTATCAACTAGCTTTTCAACTGCAAAACTTTTTTTCCTGTAAGAAGAATTGATTCAAAAACGTTAGTATATGATTGCTGAACTCACCCTAGTTACAGACAAGGCTTTGCCCCTAACCATCCATAGCACGGACTCAGTGCAAGGCGGGAAGGTAAGGGAGCCCTGGTAACACGCGCAGTCCCTGAAGGGAGGGTTGAAGACGCTCAAAGGGTTCAGAGGGACGGTCCCGTTCGAAGCGTTGCCCAGTGCCGTCTGCAAAATGTCTTTCAAACCGCAATGGGTTGCTTTGCCGAACTGTAAGAAATAAAACTTATAATTATGAAAACGGAAACAATATGGTTGAAATAGACTGACGTGTGTTTGTAAAGTAGTTTATTTTTAACAACCGACCGATCTAGTGCGGGCGTGTTATAAGTTTGACACGTTTGTCTGTTTGTGTTTGTCTGTGGCATCATAACTTGAGAACGGATGATCAGATTTGGACCCGGTTTTTCTTATTTAACAGAGAATGTTGTCGAGAGTGGTCTTAGCTAGGTTTGACAAATATTAGACCAGTGGTTTCCTAAATCTTGGAGTATATTTGACGCAGATGAGATCTCTGGAACGGTAATACGAGTAGCTAGATGGTTCGAATTTGTGCTCAAATGTTTAGGTTCATGTTGCATCTCCGACATCTGAAACCTTGAGGATCTGATGATGATCAAGAAAAAGCAAGTGATCATCAATTTCCTAATATGAAATTGAAGAATTGGAAGATTATCAGCCCGTCGAAATTATAATAGTTAGATGGGGTCTTCTCGAACTAAAGTCGTAGGAAATACTGAGACAAGGAAAAAAGGGAAAAAAATATATTTAAAAGATGCCGCCACTAAATTAAATTGAAATTATGTAAAGCTATGAATGTTATGTTATGGCGAGGCCGAAGGCCGAGCTCCGCGTAGGGCGAAGCCCGGAGCGTCCCCCCACCTTCAGGCGCCGCAGGTCTAATATGCAGATATGTTTGGTTCTAAGATCTTGGAGTATGTAGGGATGTTGGAGTATGATAGCATCTCTGGAACGGTAACAGTTAGGTAGTTCGAGTTTGAGCTCAAATATTTATGACTATGGTGACCTTCTCACATTTGAAATCTTGTGGATCTGATGAAGACCAGGAAAAAGTAAGGGGATCTCTACAAAGGTAAGTCTTTCTTAGATTTTTGATTGAGAGTTATTATTTTTATTTACGACTAAACCCACGTATGACCTCAATATAACCTTACTCACTTACCACCGTAAGTGACGATAAGGTCGAAGATGGAGCACACGGGCTTAGTAAGTACTGTATCTTCTATAAACACTGCCGAAACATATCAAAGCCGATGCAAAGATAAAAAGATAGATATAAAGATCTGAATCTGCAAAGATATTTGACGACAGACCATAGAATTATGGATTTGAAGTTCATAAAAAAAGGTATTTACTTACTACGAGAATATCCGTAGGTAGAGATAGATTAATAATGAATAATGATATATAAGTCAACTCAATATATACATGAATCTAACATAGATAATAAGTTTGAATTTAAGCAATTAAATTAAAGATGGACAATCAAAGGACGTCCTTGGAAACCATGAATTGTTACTTATTATTATTATGAAAAGGTCAACGAAGATAACTGTCAGACCGCTCTTGAGTAAATAAACCTTGTTTCTAAGGTTTCGTACCTAAACGGTAAAAACCGGCCAAGTGCGAATCGGGCCTCGCTCTATCTATAGGGTTCCGCACTAATACGCTAACAGTAAGTATATTTTTTCATACACTAAGTAGATTTAAGTACGTACTTGTACATTTTGCGCAAAAAACTTTTGTTTGGTTTATTCACAACTTAGAAATTTTAGACCGCTTTTGTTACTAGGTATATTCAGGCGAACGGTGTTATTTCGTGCAGCTAGGTTTAGGGACAGGGTCTTCAGAAGTAACAATAGCCTGATTGCTGCTATATCAACCCACTGTTTGGATATTTTTAAATTTTGGAATAAATTGCTAATATTGTAAAATTTATTTTAGTTTAATCAAAATTCAAAAGTTACTTATTCATTGAACTCTTACTTTTTTTATTGTGTATGACATGCGAAATTTTTGTCATCTATTGTTTTTTATTATTTGATGTAATTTTTAAGGTTATAAATAGTTATGGACTCATTTGTCTGACTTAATAAATAATTTAATTTATTTAGGAACTTGAAAGTTGGCTCGAATGTTGATCAAAGCGAGACCCCACTCGTACTTGGCCAGTTTTTAATATAGCTGGGACAGTTGCGAAGATAAAGATCCCAGAACAAACAGTAAAGTAAGAAGGGCAAAAAATTCAAAGGATTGTTAGAATTGTTGAAACAGTATAATCCCTCATCAACAGTTCAAAACAACTCGACGTAAGTAATTATTCCCGAGACAGTTCTGTTTAGATAAAATCCAGCCTCAAATTACGTAAACTGTTTCAAGTTGTTGGCCTGTAAATGGTTTCGCGTACCTTCAAAATAAACTATAAGAAATATAGGAGATTCTACTCGTACTATAGTAAGAAAAAAAACTCCTATCACATGGGCGCCACTGATACTTTTGAAATGGAGATGGCAATGAAAAAAATTGTCAAATATTCCGAGGGCCGAAGTACCTCTGGGATTATCTTCGGCCACCTCTCTATGATAAGATAGGGATATAAGGAGTTATAGGGATATAAGTATTCTGTAGAAGAACTATAATGTAAGTATATACCTGTGTCGAAAATATGACTATGTAGCAGATTATAATTTATTGTATTGTATTTGTTTTGACAATAACTCTTGGATTAAGTTTTATTTTTTAATATTTTTTGTGACATAGATTTTAATAAACAATTTTTTTGTAAATTTAATTTCTTTTTTATAATGTAGCTAAGATTAACACTGAAAGAGTTTAATTATTATTTTTTGGCATCTTTATTTTTTGTATTCATACACAATTTATGATTGTTTATTATTAAATGATATGATGATATGATAAGATAAATTTCATGTCAAAATATTACATGAATGTCAACATCCTTAGTTTAATAAACCGCCCCGAGTCGCACCCGGCGGGAAGGTGCCCATCACGCTGGCAGCGTTTCCACGCTGAATAGCCAGCGAGATGCGTTGCACCAGGTACGACTCGGCGCGGGGGTCACCTGAGCGCTCTCTCAGCCGTAAGATAAATAATTTGAATATTCACCTTATAAATGTTGACTATCCCCAGAAACGCTTGAGGATCACTGCTTGAAGCGGCAACGGCTTCTTGGAAAGTGCCGTATTCAGCAGAAATATGCATTGCTTGGGTCTCCAATGGGTACTGGAGACCGCCCACAGTATGTTCCGAAGGCCAATGAAGGATGAGACAGTGGAACAAATATCTTCGACTATGCGCAGCGCCTCCGTACACAAGCGGTTGTTTTTTCTTTGCCCACTCGCCGTAAAGAATGACTAAAATGAGAAAGATACATGTTACGGAGGTAATTTCGGAAACAAAGTTAGGAGTTTTTAATTAATTTGTGCGTGGTCGCCCACAGACCGCCCGTCTCTTTATACATTGACATGTTCCAGGTGCTCCAGAAAACACGGTGGGCTTTGTAAAATAAATTACTTACTTTTTTTTATTGACTACTCAACCCGCATTTGACCTCGATCTCGCCTGATGGTAAGCGACGATGGAGCATGCGGGTCCAGTAAATGCCTATTAACTCTGGCCTTGAAGATCCCAAGGTTGTCGGTTTCGGGAAATACAGACGCCGGCAGGCTGTTTCATTCCTTAGCCGTTCGCATGATGAACGAGGAAGCAAATCGCTTCGTACGAACAGATAGGATATCAACAACATGAGGATGGAACCCCTCCCCGCGTCTGGTGGTTCGAAGGCGGAATGGAGATGCTGAAATTAGGTCGTGCAATTCCGATGCGCACTCTCCGAAATGTATCCTATATAAAATACCGATAGACAGGCAATCTTGCGCCGATGTTCCAGACTTTGCAGTCTAGCTTCCACCAGCGATTCGTCACCAGCGATTGCTAATAAAAATACAAGAAGCTCAAAGGCAAGTATCTGAAGAATACTTGTGTTTTCTTATAAACTGCCTATCGCTCAACCTACACTAAAAAATGTGTAGGTTGAGCGGGCGGAGTAGTACCTTTTTACAATTGTAAGAAGCTCAAAATTGAAATGATAATTCCTTTTCTAATCATTATATATGCATACTATAGTAAGTATCATTGTGTGACTATAACTAGTATGGTAAGGGCCGAATTGTCTCACCGAGTTCCACTGCAATCCATCGAACATTAGGTTACAGCTGTGAAACACGAATTAAGACAATTTGGCCCATAATGCAAATGGTACACCCAATACTTTATGTAATACCTGTGAGAGAAAATAAAATAATATAATAAAGTAAATAAATTCAGTTTCATGTTCCTCAATATTAACGTGTACATACAGTTAACAGAAAAGTTAAAGGCCAATTTATCAAGCAGGTATTAATAAAACACTAATTTATTAAAACATTGTTTACCTATTTTGTATGAAATTAATAATGTGTCAATTACTTAATTTAACAATGTTATTCTACATGGTATTAATATCAAGACTTCCGTTATCCGTATAAATATCGTAGTTATTGTTCATAATGCTTGAGAAAGGGCCTTATAAAAGTTATATTACAGTCACAATTCACGTCATCAAACGCGAGCCGACATCACACTGCGCAAAAAGGGAACACCGACTCATAAAACTGCGACAATGAGTGACGCCTGACGCCAACATTGAACAGTCCTTGCGGTTTCAAAGGCGGAAGCCTATAAACTCTAAAACTGCCAACGGTCGTAAAAATCCGACAAAAACACTTTCCCGCACTGTCCCCCTGCAATATGCTTGCCCAATCTAAGCTCCACCATAAAAAGGCCGAAAGTAAGGCGCATATATATTAATTTTCCGTGACATATTTATCGCTTTGTCCAGCGAAATATTAACACTAGAAATGTAATAGACGCACGCGAGTGGCGCCACAAAATGTGTACTCATGTGGGCGGGGTTTAAAACGGTGTGCGAGCGGCTAGTAAATTTGACTTCGAATTTAGAAGCCTTAGCGATAAGGCCGCCTAAATTGTACTTCACTATTTCCTTTTCTATCTCATGTTTGTTGTTTTATATTTGTGCAATAAAGTGTATTTTACTTTACTTTTACTTTACTTCGAATTTTGAAATCGACTGCATCATACGATCCTATGTAATAGTTACGAAGACAGATATTCGCCTTTGTGACATCGCCGTAAGATCTATTTTTTGTTCAAATATTAATTTGAGTTTCATTGTGTGAGAAATGTGTTGCATTATTTTTAATTCGCACACAGTGGCGTGTAGTTTGGTACCATCTTTTACGGGAATTTTGTAGGAAGTTACTCGTCTAGGGTATAATATGTCGCTGTTTGACTCCCTTTCAGGAAAGATAATTGCTTTTGAGGCTCGATTTTCAGGCCGCGCGCCGCTCGCCGCTGCCGCTCTAAGCTCACTGTATAGAAATTGGCAGTGGCGAGCGGCGCGCGGCCATTTTTTAAATCAAGTCTAGTGTAGTAACTTACTGTCCACTTTAATCGGTACTATAGACGTTTTATCATACAAGTTTGCAACAAACTATAACCCTCGACAGACCATTTTGTATCAAGGAGTCACTAATTCCTATCGTGATATATCCTAATTATCCTAATATATAGCATATCATTTATTGAACTGGTGTCACTACTAAGGTTTCTGATATATTCTGTAGACGTAAAGTTCACTCCATTGTAAAACAAAACGTCCTAAAATAGAGATTATAATACGAGTATCAAAATAGATTCCATTCATATTTGACTTACCTACATGAAGATTAATTAATATTTGATATTGTTTCAACATGTCTAGGCTTTAATAATTTTCTATACTAGTAATTATTTGCGACTTCACCCGCGTGAAATTCAATAATGAAGTAAATGTTTATCTTCAAATATATTGCAGTCAGATTTATAAAGTGCATTATTGTATTTTACCCAAATTGCCTAGATCTATGAACTTTTATTCCAAAATGTCAAATCGTTTCAAGCGATAACTTTCGAGCTGCGAGTGTGCTACGAAGTTGAGAAAAACCTGATTAAGGTGTCTACGGCTACGTGTGCTACGGCGTAGCCACAGGGAACACATTTCCAGAACAGGAGGTTTAATTTTGGAGTTGAGGTATGTGGATAGGTAATGTATGAATGTTATTTTGTATCGGAACCTAGCGAGGGGGTGGGTGAGGTGAGGTACGGGGGCCGGGAACCATCTTTGACAGCATAGTTCGCGCTCTGTCTGTGAGACCAGAATAACATACATTGAAAAGAGATGTAGATAATTGTTTTGTTTAGCACGTCCTGTTTTTTTTACAACATGCCTATTTAATATCAATTTTATTTGTGACACATGGAGCTTATCTGATAGGTAGGAACAATTTGATACTTTATGATCATTGATGAGGATAGTGTTGTGCATAGGTTTTTTTTATAGAATTGACGTTACGATGAAATGAAGTGAAAAATCTATATTTATATTAAATACATAGCAAGTCTAGAATTAATGGTTCTAGTAGTAGTACTACAAACTTACATATATTATATTAATTTGAAAATTAAAGTGAGTTTATTAAAGCGAAGTCGCTGGTAAAAGATACTACTTATATAAAAATACAGACACACACATTTACAATTTACAATTAAGTATCTCTGCCCAACACTTCAGTCCATTTACGTTTTAACGATGGCTATCTAGAAAATCTACCAAAAACACGCGACCAAAATTAAAGGAGATAAATAAATAGTACATAAATGTTTCCAAAAAAAATTATCGATAGTTATTTTATCAATTAACATTATCCCACACTAACAGTGAAAATATATGGAAATTTACATTATCCCACACTAACAGCGAAAATATATGGAAATTTACATTATCCCACACTAACAGTGAAAATATATGGAAATTTACATTATCCCACACTAACAGTGAAAATATATGGAAATTTACATTATCCCACACTAACAGTGAAAATATATGGAAATTTACATTATCCCACACTAACAGTAAAAATATATGGAAATTTACATTATCCCACACTAACAGTAAAAATATATGGAAATTTACATTATCCCACACTAACAGTGAAAATATATGGAAATTTACATTATCCCACACTAACAGTGAAAATATATGGAAATTTACATTATCCCACACTAACAGTGAAAATATATGGAAATTTACATTATCCCACACTAACAGTGAAAATATATGGAAATTTACATTATCCCACACTAACAGTGAAAATATATGGAAATTTACATTATCCCACACTAACAGTGAAAATATATGGAAATTTTAATAACGAAAATATAACGTTTATATGCATTATTTAGTTACTTACGAGGAATATGAAATTCCAGGTGTCCCACTCTGTCAGAATAGTTTTTTCACAAATTTACTGCGCACTTGACCATTTTAAAGTATATCTTTGCAGTGGAACATTTGGGACAAGACTGACATGATGAAAATTGTCAAATGACATTGACCACGCAGCCAGACGAGACAAACATTAGCTCTCCATAGGGGCGGGCGTTCCTACCTTCATGGTAAATATTATAATTAGAATAAAAGTACAAACTAGGTCACGTAGTCAGGTATTATTAATAGGTATTAAACGTCTACAAAATGCTAGTCAAAAATTAACTTAATAATGTAATTTTCCACGAGAACATGGGTTGAAAATTATATCAAAAGCTCACATCCCGTGCAAACTAAAATTCCATTAAAAGTTAGGTACTCATAATTATAAAAAGTCCTTCAAATCCGGCGCATACTCGGACACATGATTATATATTATATATACACGTCATGGATACGCTATTGATCGGAACGTAACTCAAATAGAACAATAGATAGATTATACCCTTTCCAACCGACCCTTTATTAACTTATAAACATTATTTACTTTGTCGAGGCGTTAATCAAGGAATACGATGCCTCGAATTTTATGGACGCAGTCATAAAAATTAAATGAAGTTAATAAAATAAAACTATAACAGCTAACTCTATTGGGCATTTGGGAAATAAACTTATAATACGTTATAAACTTTACACCGGTGCGGTGTTACTGGGCACTCTGTTCAGTCTTCATGTGTAGCTCCAATTAGATATGAATTCTTGATTAAGCCTTTACGCCCTTTTTAGTGTTCCATACCATAAAGGTAAAAAAGGAACACATGTGGTGAAACTTCGTTATCCGTCCGACTGTCAGCTGTTTTTCTCAGGAACGACTAATGCTATCGACTTGCACAGTTATAGAACTTGCTTGCCAGAATCAATTCTAGGTAAAACATTAATTGAAATTATTTTAGTTTTATTGAAAATGGGGTTCGAAATGGGGGATCGAAATCTGAAAGTGGGTCAACTGGAACGAGTGGGGTATCATTGGAAAGGACTCTATTTGCACTCTACAAAACATTTTTATTATTATTATAGGTGCTATAGACTTTGACCTATGGCCAAAAATGTGCGAAAAAGACCGTCCTTCTCCCTTTATCTCCGAAGTTTGCAAGCCGAAAATTTGAAATAATTGAGATATACTATATACTCGTAGATAGATAATATATATAGGAAAAATAAAACGGAAGTTTCGAAACTTTACAGTTTTTTAGAAATAAAAAATGATTTTATTTTTAACCACGAAAATGAAATAAGTATTAAATTAGTGCTAATAGAAAGTATTATTCAGGAAAATTAATACATTTATGGTTTTTGAGGAAAAAAAATTAAACTGATATTTTTCAGGGTGAAAATATTTCTTTTGTGAACGGAACTCTCAATGCGCGAGTCCGACTCGAACTTGGCAGGTTTTCTAAAACTACCACCGCTTCGTAAGATGCTACATTAGTTCAAAATTCTATAAAATAATTGGAAATTAACTTATAAAAGTTCATATTATACACATTGTGCAGAGCAGGAACAAAATTTAGTACCAATTTATTATTTAAATAGTCATTTATTTTATAATAACTCATTTTACATATCTTCATGGTGTATGCTCCTCAGGTAAATCTTAACATGATTTCATTAGGCAACTTTACGGTATTCTCTTGGGACCGTCTTGTTTCATAGCCTGCATAAAGTTACCCTATCATTTCGGCTAAAGTGTCACTTACCTGTGTATTTCAGGGGTAATAATGTATGTAGAAGGTATAATGAGGTTCCCGGAAGACCCACGGAGCATTGATATGAATATATCTCATTAATATATAGCATTTTTCATCTCGACTAAGCAACCCAGAAATTAAAATATATATTTTGATGATTAATGCTTGCGGTTGTTGGTACTTGGTGAAACTAGTGCATGATTAGACTTAAATAATATACTGTTTCACGGTATTTTTATTGTATTTTTATTAATTACTAAAATACAATAAATAATTATTAAGATACAATAAAAATACCGTGAATTATTACATTATGTAAGTCTAATCATATACCCTGATAATGACAATTTATGGGACTTCTGAAGTAATTTCAGTAAGTTTACTAAAAAAAATTGGTAGTTTTTTTTAACTACACCATCAGTTGCAATGACGTTCATGCTTCACGCAACAATACGAATAGGCGATCTAATATTTCAACCCCTTTAAACATACTTCTTCCATATTTTCGTCATTGCATAAGAAAGAAATGCCACTAGTTATATAGCTGGAGCAAGAAACCAAAAATGTTGTCCTTATACAGAGTTTTAAGGAAACTTTATACATTTGCACAAATAACTCAAGCGTCGTAAAATAATTGAATTAATTTGCGCAAGGTAGCGCAGATTAAGCCAGGCGGTAGTTGAAAACTTTCCAGCATTTAGCGAACGAACACAAAATCGCCTTTATAGACAGGACAGAAGCTATTAGAGGGTCATTTTACGTAAATTATGCTTAGTAAATTCTAATCCCGGGCACTTTTCCATCTAACGAGCAGCATAATGCGAGCTCGTGAGAAATTTCTTTTTTTTAACGATAAAATGTTGTATATTTTAGTGGACATTATTTTGGATTGTTATTTATTTTAGTTCGCGAAATGAAAGCTGGATTCCAAATACCACGTCTATTAGTTTTATTGGAAAGAAGAAAAATCTTAAGATATAAGAACCAATATTATGATGTCAGAAACATTGAAATGGATCAGGTTCGTTTCCTCCAAATACCCGAACTTCTCGTCGCATCGGCCAATCAAATCCCTAAAGGTTCAAAGATCATTTCCTTTCCCGGAACGAATTACTTCAAGAAATAATAATTATATTCCTATATTTACCTTCTTTTCTGCACAGGCCATAAAGGTATGTGGGTAAGTACGTATAATAAGTATCAGGTACCTAAGTCCAATTCGTGAGCTTTTAGAAATACATTCGGGCCTTGAAAACGTCGGTGTGCTTCGGTTATCGTTAACGATACGCGATTGTACTAAGACTGTAGTAAGACACGAGACACAGGCCGATTTTACCCGATACCCGAATGATTACTTATTTAATTTCATTCTTTTTCGTCTGTTATTTACCACTTAACCCGCGTTTGACCTCATTCTCACCTGGAGGTAAGTGACGATGAGGCCGACGATGGAGCACACGGAATTAGTAAGTACATTTCTGCCTTCATGTGCTCTCTACGTAGAGATATGAAATGAGATAGGATAATTTGTGTGTATAAAATTAAAATTAAAGTCATACATGTATTATCTTGATACACCCTTACCGAATATTACGAACGTATCGGGATGAACAATCCAACGCGAAAACATTATTATAGGGGTTGTGATTTATATATCGTTATACTACCTATATATTCTGTATTCAAAATACTAAACTGTAAAAGGTAAGAATTTTATGATCCTCATTCTAGGGAGTAGAACATTTTTCTACGACTTACTAATAAACCTGAACAACCAAAATAGAATTACAGTCGCGTAAAACCGCAATTTCTCTAAAAAAATATGCACCGGATGTAATGTGAACTGAGATGGAAACCCCCTGGCTTCGATACTGAAACGTGTATCCGAATGTCAATCAGACGACTATTATAAAATAATAAACAATAACCAACGAAAATTAATATACAATAAGCATGGAAATGTAGGAAAACAGGCGCTCGTAAATTTTGTGAGCTTAGCAATATTTTTCATCGTGCAAAGTTTAACGCAGTATCGTGTTCTCCGAAGCATACAACCTTGGGATCTTCAAAGGCTTGATGTGAATAAACAATTAGGCTTGCGGGCTTTTTGGTATCATTTAGGTACCTACTATTAAATGAGACTGAGGTTAAGCGCGAGGTAATCTTAAAACAATATAATTCCAAAACTGAGGGCGTCTTAAGGTTCCAACACTTCTTAAACAATAATATCGGTCTGTGAATTTAATGGGCAAAAAATCACATTAAGTAATTATTTAAACAAAGATAAGATTATGATGTGTCTTATGGACAAGTCATTATATAGTTAGAACTCAAAAAGTGAAAATGTGTTAAGAACACGGAAGTACCTATGATTGTAGGTGGTTCAGAGGAACCAGACAGAGGTCTACCCTCTCGGAGATAATGTGGAAGTGAGAGTTATGCTATGCTATGCAAAAATAGAAAACAAAAATTGAAATTTTTCATCAGTTCTTTGCAAGACGTCATGCCAATTAAGAACCTGATTAGGATTGCAATTTTAAAACTAAAATATCAATCGCATCGTTAAATCTTAAATCACGATTTATAGCTTAGCTTCATCAGCTCATTTGATAGCTTCATTTGTTATCAAAATTCTGTAATCTCAAAAAAATAATTAGATGTTCAGCAGAACGCACGGCACATTCGACATGCTCACACATATCATGTCCTTGTCTATCCGAGTGAACAAGATGGATTAAAATGTCGTTTTTGCATGTACCCAGGTCCACAGATATTTCTGACGGGTTATATTATCTCTGGATCATCCTTAGCGGTATTGTCTAAGCTCGGAACTAAATAGAAAGCACTTACGTCTTTTCCCATCGTTATGTAAGGTCAAGGTCAGGGGCTGAACATCATAGTTGGCGAACATCAGTTTGCGACCCCCTCGGGCTTTGAGCAGGCCGTCTGTTGGCAAATCTACAGGCGACTGAGTCCGGCTGGCGCATTCTGCGTACTTCTCATGCCACTTGTGTTGATCTAAAGTAAGAAAATTTCAGGGTGCTAACGTCACTTCGTCAAAATCTTATTAGTTCTAGTCAGGAATAAACTTTCTGAGTTTGAAACTTTAAATACTTTCAATCGTGAGCAAATTGTGAGTCGGAAAGGTGGAACCTCGGCACTTCAATGCAAATGCTTTACGTATTTAAAGGAACACTCACCCCTTTAAAAATTGATAAATTCAAAATGTAAAACGGTGAAAAAAAAAATTTTGAGCCACTTTTAAAAGGTTTTACCGCAGGTAACCGCAGGCTACGCAGCCGAGAGATTGTTTTTAAGTCGATAGAACTCTTTATTATTAATCACTTCCTGAATTCGTTTTTTTTTATTTTGTCACTTATGACAAACAAACAGAACAAGAAGAAAAAGAAGCTTGTATGTATGGAGATTATATCTGCAAGATTTTACGAAGTTTGTTTTCGGCAAGAGTCCAAAGCCGTAAACTTCTAGCGCTGAAGGTCAAACCCTCAAGGTCATTGGCGACTGTATAACCTTAACAGGATTCCAGTAACACAAAGTCTTTTTGCTTTTCGTATGAGTATACAAAAAATCAAATAGGTGAATATCTTATCTTATGATAGAGGGCCATGAATAACACCAGCTGAACTTCGACCTTTGAGGATATTTTGTGCCAACCCCATTTTACACACTGGTCATCTCAGTGTGCAGGTTTCCTCACGGTGTTTTCTTTCACCGTCACAGCAGTCGGTAAAGTACGTAAGTCTTCGATAAATACGAAAAACTCATTGATACATGGCACTAGGCCAACGCTGCAAATAGGTGAGTATCAAACAATTACATTACGATCACAATAAATGAAGGCCCGAGTCCACAGTTACTTAAAATATCAAATATTTTAAACTGAAGATCATTATCTTTTTCTCTACGAACTGTACAATAAAATGTGTAAAAGTATATGAATTGTGGTTCTTATTTTACCGCTGTAACTCCAGTCTTCAGAGATTGATGTAGGCTCAGGTATAGCTGTAACAATAATGAAATCAAAATCAAATCAAATCAAAATATTTTTTATTTTAAGTACATTATAGTGCATTTTTACAACTTCATTCTTTTTTACTCTACCACCGCTTCGTAAGGTTATTTTTTATGTTATTCTTGTAATTCATACAATAGATACTTCTTTACATAATGTTGTTAAACAGGTAGGTGTACCTACGTACCAATTTTAGAATACACATTGAAAAAAATCCAAGCAATGTATCAAAAAGAGGAGGATCAAAGACGACTTGCAAATTTTTGGTCATCCACATGAGTACGTATTCATAACAAATTACAAATAGAAAGGTTTTTGCCTCTTTGCCTTTGAAATTTTTACATATAAAAGTTGAAACACGAAAATAAGCCGTAAAATATTCACAATACCATGCAAGTTTCGGTGCATTTTATATTTGCGAGCATAATACTACGACACACAATACCAATTTAATTAATCCTATTGGATAATGTTTTTCATTTTTATTTTATAAGTACATCTTGGTTTACCTACCAACATCTCTAGCACCTTTCCAATGTAGAAATTTCTGAAAAAATACGAGATACAAGAATTATAGAAACACCTTGTCCTAAAACAAACTTAGTCGCACAGTCTCTACCCGTACTCTGCAATAAACATTTTGTAAATTAATAAAGCTTTTCATACAAATATTCCAAAATAAATTTCCGTTTTTGGTGGTTTTGTGGTATGTGATATATGATAACATATTTAACCTACTATCAAAAAAGAGAGTTAGGTAAAATTATGAGTGAAAACATCTAAATGTGTTCAGTATCTGATTTGTAATAAAAATGTTTGAAAGGATATACCTTGGCCTGCCTCTACCAACAATAAGGTTAATATTTGAGTAGTGGGAATGTTGGAAAATTCGGTTAATAATTTATCATACACTTACTCAAAATACAAATACTGGCTATGATTTATAAAATTAACCCATTAATTTAAGTACCCTTTTCTTCTCTAAAAGGAGAAGACATAATTAATATATTTGCCTGGAAAAGGCATTCTCCTTTGTTTCGTCTTCAACCTCCTATTAAGCCGTAACAAATTAACTTCGTTTCTGACAGGATTTCATCACCTGCATTCTGGAATGTAATTAGCACCCATCTCCTACAGTGCTTGGTAGCTACTAATTAAGTCTCAACACTAAAACACAGCAAGTCTAATCTCGGATAAATTGTCGTTTATGTCAATCAATTATATAAACAATTCCATAGACTAAGTAAGCATAACAAAGAATTTTCATTAACGCTCGGGACCGTAAGTAACAAAATTAATTTTCTCTGCCAGCCTTAATACTCCTTTAGTAGCACCCTCAATACTCAACACACTCGATTTCTTTTTTAATTTGGTGCCCGCCACAATACTGACACCGTTGAGTGGATGCGGTCGCCTTTTTGTTCTCTGTTTTGTAATACCATGTAATACTGTACTTAAGTACTTACTGCTGGGCTGTACAATAGAATTACGAACTCTAGTAGACATTGTAGCACAATGTACAGTGGAACACACCTCAAGTAATACTCTGTGGAACCCTTTGACAGTCCTTCGCATGAATATGTTAAATAGTTAGAGTGACAATGTACCAAAGGATAATTTGTCCAATGTACATGCAGAGAAGGACATCATTCGATTACGTTGCTAAGGTTCGTTTGACGTTTCTAGTACAATTTTCGATACGATCTACGATATAGGTCGCTATCTCGAATCGATTCAAAAGATTTTAGATAAGAGATCGATTCAAATCGGGCATCTTTACATCACACGGTCGCACGTAGCAAACCAATAATTTAAAGAATATGTAGACAACAATAAATGTTTTCTCTGTCTATTTATTGTCTAAATATTATTATTCTTGAAATCAGAAGGCACTCACATGATTCGTAGACTGATGCCACATACTGTCATCTATCGAAGTAATTATTGGGAAAGTAGTGGGAAAGTTGAAAACCCAAATGGTTTTCGGCTGAAACAATAACATTAATCTTCCTTAAGCTGTCAAGAAAAGGGTAAGTGCGTCGTTTCAGGGACATTCAGCCACTGAAAGCGAAAGTAGTACTCTTTGTGAATTCAAATTCTTTCAGATTCAATTCAACTGCCTCGTCTAACGGTAAAATAAAGCGTTCAAAAAATTTAATCTTGCTGAAAGCTATGTAATTTAGTAAGAGCTTCGCTGCTGAGATTTCTTTGAAAGCTCTACGAATCATTACCAGATTTTTTGCAATGTTAGCAAAAGTGTTAACAGCTCATTTCAGACTAAATAGCATAGTTTTAGCAAGTAAATGGGTTTTCTCATAGTTTGAATTTGTTTTACGTAGAGATAAATATTCCCATTTGTTCTGTCAACAGAACTCCTGAGGAACAGGCTTTTTTTTCTGAATTACTTACCCGTCCATAGTTGAGTCTGTCCCGAGCTTCGTTATCCAGTTGCCTCTGAATGTCGTCTGCGTCATCAGAAAGAGTATTAGGCCTTGATGTAGTTTGATCTTGTGTTACGTCTGAAATTACTGGTATGTTATACTGGGCACCTATATTCATCATCATCATTGTCAACCGCTGTGTCTTCGATACGAGGTATTAGACACGAGTCCAATTCTTCCTTCATGTTTTTTGATGTTTCTCTTCCCCATCCGTATTAGAAATATTTTGCCGCTCACACTTCTTATAAGCCTAATAACGAGCTTTCAATATCCCTATATAATTACTTAGGAAGAAGGAACTTCCCTAAACGAGGAACCTAAGCAAAATATAGGTTAATCTATTCCAGTTTACCTGTTAATCCAGTTGATTGTGTGTTCAGTAGTAAAAAAATCCATACTGCATACTTTAATATCACTTCATTGGACACCATGCGAAATTATCATAAATACCATCTAAAACCGAAAGAAATAGGTATTCTCATTATTTTCAGAATTCATATTTTCTGATATAATAACTAAAAGGCACACGTATACAAAAACCGTAGAAACATTATACTCGTATTTTTGATCTGTGACAAAAACATGACAAAAACTCACCTCAAAAATTGACATTTAATGATTTATTTCAAATATTTTAATTTTTCATTAATATATTGAGTATATAACTTTTACATTAAAACTTCTTTGGTCGTGGCCATCTAAACGGTCAGTAATAATTTCTTCAAATTGAGTCCTACTCGTCCTACTTTCGAGTAAAATGTAATGGTTATGCATAGGTAAAGTACTCCTCTCATATATCCCTTGCTTTGAGAAACTTAAGGATCCCGAAGACTTCCTCTTTGTCGGGAATAAGGACACTAGAAGGACCCTGACTCGATCTTGTTTTATGATATCAGAGAGAAGGTAATCACTACGTTTTATATATTGGGAGATATTGTGATTGCGATAGACAACTAGAGAGGATAGCGTTAGGGGATAGCCTCCCCAAGGGGCAAGTGTTCGTACCTTCATGGAATAATGTGATAAAAAAACATGACTACAGAACAGAACATGAAAGCAAAACATGGCTGGCATGGCCCGCACCGCATGTAAGGACATTCATTTTTTCTTTATTCAAGGCTAAAGCGAAACATGACATCCACAGCGCAACACACTAAGTACTTACAAAGTGAGTACAAAGGATAACTACTATTACGTAGTACCTACATACACCGTAAGTACTTTCTTTCTACCCAATTAACAAAATAATAATAAAAAAATCATTAATTCTGAATTAAAAACAAGTATAAAATAAAAGTATGGGTTGTGTATATTTCACGCTAATTTGCATAATGCCTGCCTGGTTAACGGGATTTTTAAAGCTGCTCACAAAGTCGGCGGCTGTGATGTCTGTTTTATTTGTGTGAAGAGAAAATTAAGAGTATGTTGGGAAAAATACAAGAGTATGTATGTAATACCAAAAATATATAGATGACAACTATATATTACCAGTGCACCTTACCAGTGCAGCCCTGAAGGAAAGAAGTTGTCTGCAGCCGTCGTTTTTCAGCACTTATGGTAAGCGCGAGCGGTTTTTTTTTCACCAAAAGCTTTCAGCGCAGCTCCCAGGAGGACAGCTTCAGATAATCTTTACGAACTTGTGCTTTTCCTGCAGATTGGTACTGGACAAATTTATAGCATTTTGGATTTTGAAATCATGTTTAATAAACCCAATTAGTATGATGTTATTTTGATCCACCCCACTACCAGACATTTAGTGTCGAGTCGGTGACGTATATAGTGGGTCAAAGATAGTCGGTGGCATAGAGACATGGCTGGGACTCCCATGGGGAACATGGGAGTCATGGACATAGCTTCAAATACAGATTACCATCCCTCTGGAACATCTTTATGTTAAGTATATATTATTTTCCTTAAGTGAAAAATGTTACTCTGTTTGAATATTTGTCATCGTTCTAGAAAACATTTCAATCTAAAATATTATTTTAGGTCTGATATGAATGCACATCAGAGTTTCGAATCACGTCCAAGTTGTTTGGAGAGACACTCGCAATTGCAATTTCCATCTTGGCTGTTCTCCGAGATTCTTCGTCTAAAATACACTTACCTACCTTGTATGTTCAACTTACATTAAGGGTATTTGTAATAATACAGTCGTTTTTCCCGAGGTTTACTATATTGGTTAAAATTTTAATCTGCCTGTAAAAAAAAGTAAGGCCAGAAAAAGTAAATCTAAACCACCAAAGAGATGAGAGATGGCAAAAAAATTTCATTTTCATTATACTGCATTGCACACAAAATTCTCTACGTCAGCGAAATAATCCGCTACGAACATAAGAGTACAAATTGTAGATGCTGTTTTCACCAGGTGAAACAAATAATATTTACAAAGCTTGTTTAAACTAGGCCTTTAATGTAGGCTTTTTATGAGATGGTAGGTTGATGAGAAGGCTAGGTCTGTGACTCGATTATCGGTTAAGCCCGCACGTAAATGCTGCCACATGGATGCTGCATTTCATGATGACGATGATAAAATAATATTATAGGGCACAGAATAATCATTTGAATATGCAGTAGGAGTAGGTGATCTGACCTAGACATTAATCACAAAAAGATAAGTTTTACAGTGGCCAAAAAACGAAAATTGGAACCACATTAGCCCAATCCTAAACCCGTGGTTCAACTGCAATGTCCAACTGGTTGTACCAAGGAGAATTATACCTTGCCTATATCCTACTATTATACTCGTAATTGACGTTTCTGCTTATAACTTACCGATGTCAAAAGTAATTATTAAATTGTAGATTATATTTCATGTCTGTTGTAATTTACTAAATAATTGGTTAAAGTAACGATCGATGTAGATAAGTAACAACAACATGATAATAGAACCATTAGCTGTCACGCTAATCAATTATTCAGTTTTAGTTACGAATTTATCGTCATTTATAGTGCAACTGAATGCGAACATGACGATTAAAATGTTGATTTTCTTACTTGTAGTAATAATAGTAAGTGATGTCAAGGCTTTAATTAATCCATTTGGACCAACTGTTGTAAGCGATTTGACGAATTGTGTGAGTGAATTAATAGAGTCTAATTTCAAAAAACCAGGACTTTTAATCTTTGCGAACACAAAAAATGACAGCACACCTGTTACAAGAATTAGAACTGAACTATTAAAAAAAATAAACGGATATATTAAATATTCAGTTGAAGTTAAGAGCCCAATAAATGAACGACCTATTTGTGAGCAGAATACCGTAGAAGATGAAGAACTCAACGTAATTCATATGGATCAGTTCGAAGCAATACCTATAGCCGACTATTTTATTGTTATTATTGATACTTACAAAGATTTCACACACGTAATAAGTAGACTAATTCGCTCTCGTATTTGGAATCCTAATGCGAAATTTATTTTTTTATTTTTTAGTATAAAGAACACTGAGAGAGCAAATATCAATCATGTAGAAAATATGATAACCTGTCTTTTCAAATACAATGTCTTGAAAATGTTAGTCGTTGTACCTCAAGAAAATGTCATTCGTAATGCAATAGTATACAGTTGGAAACCTTACGATCCACCAAAGTATTGTGGTTATTACAACGAAACGGCAAAGAATAGACTAATAGTAGAAAATACATGCGAATGTGGTGTTGTGAAATATGAAAAAGATATATTCCAGAATAGGATTCCAAAGGAAATGGAAGGTTGTGTACTAGATATTCTTGCTTTGCAGAGACAACCATTTATCAGCAGTGATATGGAAGACCCGAATATTGAAAAAATCTTAATAGATGAAATGGCTAAACTATACAAACTTAAGACACGCTATCATCTAATAAATTCATTCAGAGGCGAAAGAGATGATAATGGTGTCTGGGATGGAGCACTAACAAAATTAGTTGCTAAAAAGGGCCACGTGCTACTAGGAGGAATTTTATCTGACTTTGACGTCCATGAAGATTTTGAATGTAGTACTTCATACTTAGCCGATTCTTATACTTGGATTGTACCGCAAGCTTATCCTAAGGCTCCATGGGTAGCGTTAATAATAATATTTCAAGAATTAGTTTGGTGCTGCGTTATTGCTGCATTCTTTGTTTGCATCATAAGCTGGAGAATTCTAGGCCAACTGAGTGGTGAATCTCGGTACCATAAAGCTTTAGATCATTGTTCTCTCAACACATGGATTTCATCCTTGGGATTTTGTGCTTACGCTCGTCCGGTTACCCATAGTTTACGAGTGTTTTATATATTCTTCAATTTATATTGCATTTTATTACTAACGGCATACCAAACTAAGCTATTTGATGTACTAACAAACCCAACATTTGAAAACCAAATTAATACTATGGAAGAATTGGTTTCAAGTGATTTAAAATATGGTGGTTTCGAAGAATTACATGATTTGTTTTACAACTCCAGTGATGCTTTCGACTACAGGATAGGAGCGGAATGGATAGATGTGGATAATATTACTAAAGCAATAATAGACGTAGCTGTGCATAGAAACTTTTCAGTGCTATGCAGTCGATTAGAACTGGGTCATTTATCTGCAACAATACCCGAGCTCATTGACAATTATGGAAATAACAGAATCTATGCCTTTGAGAGAAGTACGTTTACGGTTGCAATGGAGATGGTTGCTTTGAGAGGATTTCCTTTCATCGCCGAGTTCTCGGATACTTTAGAGAAATTCAAGCAATTAGGAGCAATTGCGGGCGTGAGGCGGTACTTCGCGTCGTTCAACTCAATAAGGAGGGCTAAGTTGCTACAGGCTCTAACCAGCGAATATTCTGATGTACATGCTCTGTCGTTGCAGCATTTGCAAGGTGGTTTCTTGGCCTTAGCATTAGGCTTTATTGGAGGTACTTTAGTACTGGTAATAGAAATAATAGTAGACAGCAAATATGCAAGAAATAAGATGTCACAATGGAAAAGGTTAATAAATAAATAGAATTGTTGTCATTACGATTAGTTAACAATAATATCAAATAAAACCAGTAATTTTTGGAACAAAACATTCATTACAAAAATTGTTGATGCTACATTAGTTTTCTGTACATTATTTTAAAGTAAATATTACTTATAAAAATATTGCGATTTAGTTATTTATTAATTAAGTTTTATTTCTAAAGACTAGTACTAAAATGAATTTTCGAAACTTCATATTGCCTTTAATCTCAAATTTTTAAATACCTTCAATACAAAAAACCTACCACACTATTTTAGCATTATAACAAGTATTTGAGTAATTTGTTTAACAATATCTAATCGGTTAGGTATCCACATAATTTTACGTAGTATGAAATATTTGGGTGAGATCTGCATGTTCAAAAAAATACATCCGAAAAATCAAAAAGGTTCCTTTCGTAAAATACCTACATTACATATAAAAGACAGCGACAGTACGATTAATTCTACACGTACGGTATTAGGTATGGACAAATTGACTGTAAGCTCTGTTTCATTTTGCCTTTTTGCATGTTTCTACAATTATCGCATAAATATATAAGTACACTAGCTTATAATAAAGTCTGTAATTTGGCTAAAGTTTCTCCCCATCCAAATGCTGCACGTTGTAATAGGAGTGGTCTGGGAACCTCTCTAGCTCGATATAGTCGGTTTCGGTACACAAAAGTCGTTCGAGCATAGCGACTACCTCCTTAAAATCTGGCCTGTTCGTAGGCTCGGCTTCCCAACAGTAATACATAATATTGTAGAGCTCCCTTCGACAATGCTCCGGCTTCTCTAGGCGATGCCCTTCGCGAACCTGGTAACAAAAAAACTTATTTTAATAAACATTTCCACGATGTTCACTTCGCTCGACTAAAAATATATTCCTAGCAAAACTTGTGAAAATGTATTCCTGGACCCATGTTAACGCGGACATTCTCGGCGCGAATCGAATTATATGTCTAATATGTGGAATAACCTAAACTTGGCATGTGACAGTGTTATAATTTATGTGTCAGATCTTCTATTAAAAAAAACGGTGAATAGCGTGTATACCCATACATGATAATATCGTCGCGTCGCATAATGTTCAATACGCAACATGTTTATCTATATAACTTTGTCAAGCTCTATTTCGTAACGTAAAACTTTGGTACAGCGTCCGATATAATCTTAGTTACAGGGGTACGCCCTCTACAACATATATAATATATTATAAAGTTGATTAAGGAACCCTAAAAAGGTTCAAAAATTTTAATCGGTTAATTTGAAACTTCTAAAATGCAAGAGATTTGTAATCAGCCAAATATACTCGTACATAATTATGATTTGAAATTCAAATCTAATTGTAACAAATGAAAATTGTGTTCAAATTTTGAATAGTTACCTGCTGAAAGAACACAAGACAATTAAATATAAGTATAATAAAAATACATACATACATTCATAAAGTCACGCCTATAATCCCCGAGGGGGTAGACAGAGGAACCACCGACAGGTAGTTCCCACTTTTCACCGTAAGGTTTGGTGGACAAACGTGATAGGTGGCGCGAGCCTATCGCCGTCTACTAGGTGTAGAATAGTATCAACAAAATCCCTTAGTCGCCTCGTACGACACTCACGGGAATAGTTGGGGTGGTGCTATTCTTTATGGCCGGTACGACAAATATTCACTCTTTAAGTAAAAAAATTAGAACAAGAATAATTAAATAGAATAAAAAAGCAGTTTTATCTAATTATCCAACTTACTTACTTACTCGCGTTACGTAGTTAGATTACATATACAGTTGACATTATTACGAACATATTACGAAAATTCTTAAAAAATAACAATTTTCGTATGTTATAGAGGTCGTTTAGGTACAACTTCTCAATAAATAAAATGATGAAAATTCCTATAACAAAAAAATAGTTCACTAGAAAGCTGACGAGAATTGTCAGGATCAAGCTCTGGTCATTTAGGTAGGTAATACGTTCATATTAAGTACGGTTATTGAAATGAAACAAACAAAAGTTATGGAAACATCCTAACAAAAAGTTTCCCACCTTCAATATTACGATTAAAAGGTCCGTCGTAACTGATTCATTTTATATTGGTTTTTATGACATCTTGTGGAGTCATTAGGGGTGAAAGAAAAGGACACTAAAGAAAACGTAGTGTCACGCACGCCATTAACTGAATTGAGATCATTTTCTCTCCATTCCGAAGGCTTATTGCGTTCTTTGCTAATGTTAAGATGAAGCGTGAAAAATTATTCCTTGTATAGTACAAGGAATAATTATTCACGCTTTGATTCTTTTGAACCCTTTTTCATTATTCTCTACGAGTACAGATATCGATATAATAATATAATGTGGAACATTCATTACGATTTGGATTTAGTTATTAATTTACAGGACATACATTTTTCACTAAAGAATTCGTTCGAATCTAATCGAAATCTCGCATCGCACTGAAGTCCAATGTGGAAATTTTGTCAGTTTTCCGGTTTAAAAAGTGTAACAGATCTGAAATGTTATTGCCATCCATGCCCTGATTAAGTTTTTTTTAAAAGATAAAAAGAGTATTGTAAAGTCGGCAGCTTTCCTGGTGTTACAGGTATCTCTAGACCAGGATCTTTTTCCTGAGTCCCCATTTGATTGTCAACGACAAATTGTACCCCATTTTTTAAAATCCTCCAAAGTATTCAGTAGAATCCACTGAATATTACCTCCCTGATTGGCGTATCTACCCACAGGGATAAGCGTACCACAGTTTGGGAATCCCTGCTCAAGGCGTTGTGTAAAAAATAATTTGAAATACAAGTAAGTAATAAATAAACGAACCTAATGGCAATGGTATATTTGTCAATATACATATACGCTAAGACTTGGGTGTCTTTATTTTATTGGAATTGGAAAACAAATCTTTCAGTGTAGAAGTCCTTCATGTACATTTCTGTGACACAGATTACGTGGCAGACAAAATCCTCGTGTTATAACAATAACACGAGGATTTTGTCTAACAAAACGTACCTACGAGTATAAGAAATCGAGGTTTCCATTTAACAAGTAGCAATATGACGTAGGCTATGTACCTAGCGGTGAAATTGTAAATTTAGGTATATTGTCTTGGCATAATTATGTTTTATTGGTACCTACTCGTACGTACTTATTAGCAATTACCATTTTAACCAAGCCAGTTGTCGCAGTGGCAGATATTATCCGAATTCCCTAATCTATAAAACACAGAAATGGGACTACTAGCGTGGGCGAATATCAAAATCCTTGCTTTATAGCACCTACTTAATCCTTGTGTGGTAACACATTTGACTCAAAATAGTGTTAGCCTTCAGAATAGGTTGAATCTAGCCGCGAGGGATTTCCGACCTTCAGTAATGAAATGAGTGCTCCATGTTTACAAATGACGGGTTTTAATAATACGTATTACAAATGAGGTCCGCTTTCCTTCACTTTTGAATCCCATGAGGACTTTACCCTCTTCGTACGGTTTGGTTGATTTATTAATGTGTGCGATTACACTAACCTTTCTCATGACGTCACCGGCTGATAAGCCAGGGTAAGGTGTAGAGCCGAGGGTCACTATCTCCCAAAGGAGAACCCCGAAGCTCCAGATATCAGACTTAACGCTAAATATGTCATCATAAAGTGACTCTGGCGCCATCCATCTGTAAATTAGAAAGAAACTTCATGAAATTGCATAGTTATTAAAATTTCAAAGTATTTTTTTGTGATTTATATTTTAATCGAAGAACAAATAACCAGTGGAATATTTAGGGCAGTGCAATGTTTGAAATTAATAACATTACCGGACCAGGTCGTATGTTTTTATATTTCCCCCATCTTTTAGAAATAGCCCTTTTAAGAATAATAATTATCTTTGCTTTATAGTAACAAGACAATAAGCACAAACTTTGTTACAAACCTTCGAACACCATTTTTATAAGCAGGCTATATTACAGGAAATATATCTGTTTGATTTAATATTGCGTTCTCCCATCTCCCCTTTTGTTTATAACTCTGTGCCCACAGCCCTGAACATTACCTTATAGGCAAACGGCCGTCGCTTTTCCTCTCATACACGTGTGTGCCAGCCACGTCTCTGGCGAACCCGAAATCTGCCACTTTACACGTTCTCTCTTCAGTGATCAACACGTTTCTGGCTGCTAAATCTCTGTGGATTATCTGTAAGAAAAAATATATTGTTACAACTTACAACGGAACGCACTACTTTTTGTAGGCTAATGATCTCCTCAAAATTCTGGTATCTCACTCTGAAGCCAATTACGGCCAATTGCATGAACCTTCCTAAGATTTTTTTGTCTCTCAATAAACACAGTGTGTCCCTTATTGTGTAGAATTCTTTATAAAAATCGAGTGAAATCTATTCTAACCGTGTAGTTCCCGGTTCAGAATAGGACTACCCCATATCTTCCCGTGGGTGTCGTAAAAGACGACTAAGGGATGTGTAGGAATACGGTTCCGCTGCTCGCAACCGTATATTCTACCACAAGGCCCCACACAAGAACCCTGAGAGCCTTAAACGAGCAGCCTACTGGTGGTAGGTCCAGGCTGACCGCGGCTTGTCACCACCCTCCGGACAAAGACATGCCGCCAAGCGACCTAGTCGTGTTTCGGCATGATGTCCGGAGTAGCCACCAAGAGAACGGGTCTGGGCAGCTATACTGCACATGCGCACCGGTTTCGGTGCTGCGATGTGTTGCCGCGCCGGACGCCTCATCGTGGAGGGTAGCGGGATCCGAAGCACGGTTCTCCGCTGGCCGACCGCAGGTTGTAGGGGGCCCAAGTAGTAGGCCAGCCACCTACGAAAGGCTGCCCCGCCGCCTCGCGAAAAATCCCGGAATGCTCCACCGTGCCGGTTGGCGACCGGATTGGAGGAGTCGGTGGGCATTTCCGTGGGGGGTTCGGGCGTCCCCGCAGTCTCCAGATGAGGCTACCATACGTGTGGCGACCCCGCATGCGCCGCTGGGTGATCTGTGCAGCCCCTCGCCCAACAACCGTTCTCTCGCCTATTCACTCTCCAACATTATGAAAAAGTCAAATAAGAATAGTAAGTGTGCACAGCGGAAGCACGTCCTCCAACTCAAAGTGCACCTCTCAAATATCCGAGGTCTGCACTCAAATATCGATCCAGTTCACCACCACCTCGAAACTGAAAATCCACACTTGCTATTCCTTACGGAGACGCAGATCAGATGTCCGTCAGACGCGTCATACTTATATTACCCAGGCTATAACCTGGAGCACAATTTTAAACCCCGCGCTGGGATCTGCGTGTATGCTCGCGATGACATCTGCTGTCGGCGTCTCCGGAACCTTGAAGATCCCAAATTTTCTGTAATATGGATGCTGGTGGACACTGGGCTGGAGAAAATGCTCTATGCTTGTGTCTACCGTTCGCACAGCGGTGACCAGGAGACAACTAGGTTAATTGAACACCTTAGCCTTGCGGCGGAAGTGGCCCAACAACGGTATCCATCTGCGCAATTGGTTCTTCTGGGGGACTTTAATGCTCACCACCAGGAGTGGTTGTTCCCATACCAGAAGACCGACCATGCTGGCAGGGAAGCGTACAAACTCGCGTTGTCGCTAAACCTCACACAGCTGGTCGATGGCCCCACGCGCATACCGGATGTTGATGGTCACACCCCCAACTGCTTGGACCTTCTGCTGACAACTGATCCGGACAGGTACTCTGTGTCGATTTCTGCCCCATTGGGAACCTCTGACCACTGTCTGGTGAAATCTGTATCTAGCTACTCTCCGCCCGATTTAAGCCCTAGAGGCACCAGGCGAGTGTGGCGATACAAGTCAGCAGATTGGGATGAGATGCGGCACTTCTTTGCATCTTATCCATGGCGACAAATCTGCTTCTCTACTGAGGATCCGTCGAGCTGCGCCTCGGCCATAACCGACGTGGTACGTCAGGCCATAGAATATTTCATTCCCTTCTCTGACGTGCCTCTTGGTGGTGCAGCACGCCCTTGGTACGGTGCTGATTGTGTTCGTGCTGAAACACTGAAGCAGTCAGCATTTGTAGCCTGGGCTGATGCTCGGACGCGCAAAGCTCCGGATGTCCTGGATAAAAAGAGAGCCTTCAACAAAGCCGCCAAGTCCTGCAAGAAGGTTCAGCGTCGGGCTCGCTACGAACATGTTGGCCGGATCGGAAACAAGCTTGCTTCATACCCTGCGGGTAGCAAGGCTTTCTGGTCCCTCGCCAAATCAGTCGAAGCTAACTTCTGTCGCCCTTCGCTGCCACCTCTGGTCAAACCCGATGGATCGCTGGCTCACACCGCGAAAGAGAAGGCAAACTTGTTTTCCTCTCTATTTGCTAGTAATTCTTGTCTAGATGCTGGAAGCAAAACTCCACCCACCTTACCCCACTGCGACTCTGTAATGCCAGAGGTCTGCATTCACCAAAAGGAGGTACTTAAAACGCTCCGCAATCTAGACGAGAATAAAGCCAGTGGTCCTGACGGGATACCAGCTATTGTGTTAAGGAACTGTGCACCTGAGTTGTCTCCTGTCTTGACGCGCCTGTTTCGCCTCTCCCTAAAGACTGGTCAAGTTCCAAATTCCTGGAAGCTTGCTAACGTGCAGCCCGTGCCCAAAAAAGGTAGCCGTGCTGACCCCGCCAATTATAGACCCATTGCAATCACTTCCATTCTCTGCAAGGTTATGGAACGTGTATTGAACACCAAGCTCCTGGCATACCTAGAAGGTAACGATCTCCTCAGTGACCGACAGTATGGTTTTCGCCAAAACCGGTCTACTGGGGACCTTCTGGTTCGTGCCACTCACTTCTGGGGCGAAGCCATTGAGAAAACTGGTGAAGCTCTTGCCGTTTCACTAGATATTTCTAAGGCATTTGACAGGGTCTGGCACGGTAGCCTACTAAGCAAGCTTCCTTCATATGGAATCCCAGCCAGTTTGCGCATATGGATCGCGGATTTCTTGAGTGAACGGTCAATACGAGTGGTTCTAGATGGCTGCTCTTCTGACCAACTGGCTATCAACGCCGGAGTTCCTCAAGGATCTGTCCTCTCTGCAACCCTATTCCTGCTGCACATAAATGATCTGCTCATATCGGGTATTTTTGGGTACGCAGACGACAGCACGGTTACGGAGAGATATCTTCCTGTTGCGCGCGCTGGTGCTGGTGAGATCCAGACTCAAAGAGAGGCCATGGTTGAGCGTATCGACTTGACCTTAAAGGCCGTGGCCGATTGGGGCGATGCCAATTTGGTCAAGTTTAACGCCACTAAAACGCAGGCGTGTCTATTCACCGCTAAACGGAGTCCCTTCCACCTGACTCCGACTTTCTGGGATGTATCCGTACCGATTACCGACCACCTTAGCCTTTTGGGGTTGGATCTGACTTCCAATCTCAACTTTGGGCGCTCCATTGAGTCAAAAGCTAAGACCGCAGCCAAAAAATTGGGCATCCTGAGTAAGGTTAGGCGGTACTTCACGCCGGGACAGCTCTTAAACCTTTACCAAGCCCAAGTCCGGTCGTGCATGGAGTACTGCTGCCACCTGTGGGACGGCTCAGCCAAGTACCAACTGGCTGCCCTTGACTCAGTGGAGAAACGCGCTAAGCGCCTTATAGGTGACGAATCGCTGGTGGAGGCTAAACTGCAAAGTCTGGAACATCGGCGCAAGGTTGCCTGTCTATCGGTATTTTATAGGATACATTTCGGAGAGTGCGCATCGGAATTGCACGACCTAATTCCAGCATCTCCATTCCGCCTTCGGACTACCAGGCGCGGGGAGGGGTTCCATCCTTATGTTGTTGATATCCCATCTGCTCGTACGAAGCGATTTGCTTCTTCGTTCATTATGCGAACGGGTAAGGAATGGAACAGCCTGCCGGCGTCTGTATTTCCCGAAACCTACAACCTTGGGATCTTCAAGGCCAGAGTGAATAGGCATTTACTGGACCCGCATGCTCCATCGTCGACCTCATCGTCGCTTACCATCAGGCGAGATCGAGGTCAAATGCGGGTTTAGTTATACATAAAAAAAAAAAAAAAATTTTAAGATTTTGTTCCTATTAAAACATACCTAGAAAAGGACAAAATGTATTAAATTAAAATCTCTAGATAGTCCATGCAATGGGAAATACGATATACAGGCACACGATGGTAAATTGTCAACGACACCTGCAACTCTAAGGTAGTAGCGCGCTATTCCTTGTTACTTCATACTAAATAATATATTATTCGAAAACGTTTAGTTACTTGATAAAAATAACTACTTAAATCGAAATAACGAGTATTAGGCTGGTATTTATACAAAGAGCAAACGTTATTGGTAAAGTTATTGCCTATTACAGTAGAATAGGTATACTTTTCGATTGTACAAGTAGGTCCGTAATAATAACATTGATGTAACATAACACCCATGTTTTATCATCGGCACCCGTTGCTGGACATACATTTTAGTACCATGTCACAAAAGTGCTGAGAATATTTTATTCATTGTCAGATATATTGAAAGGGTAGAATTAAATGAAGCTGGAAATTGCCTTAAGCCTCGTCCACACTAGGAGATAAGTTTCAAGACTTTCGTGCTTCTTGTTCGATTCAATGTACTGATACAAATGCGCCTTATAACAACATAGCATAACATAACTGTAATATCTATAATAGTAGACAGAGGAACCACCTTTATCATTGGTATTTCCCACTTATCGCCGTTAGTTTGGTGAACAAACGTGATAGGCGACGACATTTGCTTAAGAAACCGCAATGTTTCCAGATCAATACCTACAAATATGTTAAAAAATTGGGTCAATGTTTATAAAAGCTTTAGAATTTAGCCTTTTACAAAATGTAATGAATTTTACCTTTGAAAATACAAACAGAAACGAGAAACAATATCAGGCGTTCATTGTAAGTACCTAGGGCGATCCATTAATATTTAGTCAAATAGAAAATAAAAGAAATATTACAAATGTTTATTTACAACTTTTCAAAGAATTCCCCTGCGGCATCAATGCATTTGACTGAAACAGCTTTCAAAACATGTGATAAACTGTTATTGCGGAAGGTCGAAAAAAAGCCGCCTAAATTGGTCTACTGTTTCGTCCACAGTCGTAAATTTCCTTCCCCACAGACATTTATTCAACGTGGGGAACAAAAACAAACCACACGGAGCCAAGTCAGGACTGCATGGGGGATATGGTAGCAATTGCACGCCCGAATGGGTTAAAAACTCCATGGTTCTGACGGCCGTGTGAGTGGGAGCGTTGTCTTGGTTAAAAATTATAGCACGCGTTCCACACCTTGGACGATCGTCAGTCATCTCCTGGAAGACTTACGACAGGCAAACCACCGCTATGCCATTGGCAATTAACTGTTCTTCGATATTCTAGTGGAATTACGGCTACAGGCCGAAAACGACTGAAAAATACGCCAACCATTTTTTAACGCTTCGACCGCGAACAACCTTAGTGGGTAAATCGTCTTTTTCAAAGACCTATTCTGTCGATTGCTGTTTCGTAAGCGGGTTGTAGCTGTATATCCAAGATTCATCGGAAGTCAAGATGTAGGTCACCTGTTGTAAGCTACCTCCGTCGAATTCATCTAGCATAAACTGGCACCAGTCTACATGTCGGACTTTCCGCTCTTCTGTGAGAGAGTGGGGTATCCATCGCGATGCAACCTTCCTAACTTTACGATGGTCATGTAAAGTTGTGGAAACTGCCTGTGATCCAATCTTCAGTTCATCCTGAATCTCGCGCTTGGAAATGTTGCGTCATTCCTTTATTAGTCACTCCACCCTGATGACGTTTTCTTGAGTGACTGCCGTTGGTGGTCGCCCCGGTCTAAGGTCATCTTTTAGGTCGCTCCGACCACGCTTAAACTCATGAAACCAATAGGTGATGGTGGCAAGTGATGGAGCCAATTCCCCAAAAGCACTGAATAAATTTTCATGTGATTCCTTATATGTTAACCCTCGTTTTAAATCATAATAGATCATAGCAGGAAATGCTTCCCATGAAGAGACATGTTTATTAACAAATAATTAAAAAATATCTAAAGTTCGCAAGCCAGTGATATTTGGCCAAGGAGTTGATAATAAAATTTTCCTTCAATGGATAATAAAAGTAAAATAATGAGGTTGATAACAAGCCGTTGACTAACAATTTTTGAACCGCCCCACGTATTTACACGTACATATTTCAGACGAATTTTTCAATACGTGGCCGCTAAAAATACAAATCGGTATTCCCGTGATACCGATTTGTATTTTTAGCGGCCACGTATTGATAAATTCGTATGAAGTTATAATCCCTGATTCATGCCGATAAGCTTTGCCATATTGGACACAAATTATAGAAAGTAACTGATTTATTTATTAAATCCAATTCACTTATCAAATTATTGTGGTTAGCGGCGATTAATCGAAAGAGGTATCGTAATTTACTTAATTCTCGCATTTTGCATGACAAAGTGGCCCAATTCTATCTTCCTTTTCTTCTAAGCTTTAGAGGCTTGATTGAATCCGTAATGTCTGCTAATTTATTGCCAATTACGATTCTATAAGTAATTCATTTCAGATACCTAAGCCGCGGGCTGTCGTTCCCGTTATTAGAAGTTTTAAAAATTTTTTAAAAAAAACGACTTAGAATTGTGGAGATACCCTTACTTTTTCTTGGTTATCATCAGGTCCTCAATGTTCCTATTGTGGAAAGAGCACCATGGTCCATTACATGGTCCATTATTGAGCCATGGTACATTTGAGCTCAAATTCGAAACATCCAACTATTGCCGTTCCAGATATCCCATCTGACATCAAAAATATTCCAAGATTTTGGAAAGCACGGTCTAATAGCAGACGTAGCTAAGTACACACTTGACAAAACTATTATTTAAATTAAAAAAACCGCGTCCAGACGTTCGTGTTGTCGAGATATAATGCCACCAGACAAACAAACATAGGTACTTACGCGTCAAACTTAAAACATCCCCACTTTTGTGGAGTTCAAAATAGACTCTTTAAATTCTATGTAATATTATCTTAAATGAATGAAGGATCCACTTCGTTTAAAGTCTTAACAATTAATTAACATGTAGATAAGCACCTACGTAGAATCAGTCATCAGAACGGTGTTGTTCCAAGTTCTAATTAGTTTTGTATTGTCAATTTAGTATAAGTAGAACCTATTTGTCTATTCTTAGTTTAGTATATAATAAGGAAAGAGTCGACGTCGCTGGACACCCAAAACAGACCCAAATTCAGCTAACGTAAAGAATAATTTTACCACTTTAATCAGCATCTGTGCTGAATTATAACAAAATCTGTACAACTTATAGGTAGCTATTTCTTCCTAAAAAGAAATATTATCATTCATACATACTCTCACGTCCATAATCCCCGAGGAGTAGACAGAGGAACCACCTTCATCATAAGTAGTTCCCACTTTTCGCCGTAAAATTTGGTGGACAAAGTACTTTATTAGCGAATCTGATGGTGAAATCCAATCTGAGAAATTGATAAATAATAACAAGAGACAACTCTCATACTCTCTCTCTCTCTCTCTCTCATTCGACGACTAAAAACAACTTTAAAATGTACATTATTATTATTACATACATTATTAGGATGTACCTACATTATTTATTTAATAAAGAAGGGATATTAAAAAACCTAAGCCAAAATTACAAAATACCTAGATATCTAAATAAATAATACTTACTAAAAATATTCAAATGGATTCTCAGACTTGCTCGTAAAATTGCGTGTTACTTTAAAGTTATATAAATTGGAGTTTAATGGGTCAGTTAATTTAGTCGTAAAATCGCGTGTTATTTAAAGTTAAAATAAACTCTATCTTCGAACACTTGGTAGACATAGAAAGTAAATTTTGGAACGGCGAAACAGAAAAATACGTGCAGGATGTTAGGGTAAACGCTCCATTTCCTTATGGGGTGATAGCATCCATGAACATGACATGAACAATTTACGCGAGAACGAGAAAGCATTTGAAACTCGAATAAGAATTTTTACTCCCGCTACGTTATCGTAAATCGTATCCAAATTAGCCAATTTTCTACCTTTTTCGGTAGAGCGACATTCATTACCGTACCGGATATATTTCGATTCGTCGCAAAATATGAAAGCCGTAATATTTTTTTAATCAGTAAGGAAAGCATACGAACATAGATATCTCACCTCATTGTATTATTAATAGAGGGCTTTTGATGCTCTGCTTACCTTGCATGTAGTACATTATGTGCCTGTAATTACGCTGGATTTCTTAGCTTCCAACCGAAACACAGCAATGCAAGCATGACTGCTTTGTGACAGAAATAGATAATAAGTCGGTACCTCCCCAGGCGATCCTGCACCTGAGGATCTACCACCTTCAAGTCCGATCCAAAGCAAAGATGATCCGTCATTTAGGTACAACATCTCTATTATAATTACCCCTTTAGAGCTAAGGAAGTCCATGCCCCTCGCAACTTGGAATGCGAAGTGTGTGAGATCCCGTGAGGTGAGAAACTGACTTCCTCCATGTGTGTTCCCATAGTGTCTCTCCGCCCTGGAGTCTCGTAGGAACTGTTGCAGCTTTCCAAGGCTTACGAACTCCATGATCACTAGGGTTGGCTCCTGAAAATAGAGTTTAATATTTAGGGGAAGTGTCAAAATTGAGAACGATTGTGAGAATGAGGTGGTACAACAAAGAGAGCAAAGGCATTTCTTGGTAGCAGAGGCTGCTACTTCATGTTACTGAACTAGCTGGAGTAAAGTATTATATTTTATAGGTAGGTATATAAGTCATGTTTCTAAATTGCCATTGGCACGGGAAATAAAGTGGCGTCATTTTTCGGTGCCGATTGGCCGATTTTACACGACACCGACCCATCGGAATCTGATAAACTCACACTAATAAATACAGGGGGAGCAATCGATTTGGTTTAAATCCCTGTCTTTGTGTAGTATCATATCATTCGTTGTAGAATCGCCCAATTTGGTCACAAATGGGTAGGATAAAGCCGTTGAGATTCGTTTAGTCAGACAGAGATTGGATATAGGTAGGAGTGTTTTCCTGATAACGATTATTTTATTTCACAAATTGAGTTATTCGCGAAAAATAGCTGCGCTGCTCATCTGACCAAACAACTTCAGAAGTCATAATAAACACACGCTCACGTGTTTCTTACAACATTTAAACCCCAACCAGGCTTCAGGAAAACACTCCATACCTATATCCACTCCTATATCTACATCATTTTACACATCATATACTCGTATATCTCTATCTTTTCAAGCAGTATGTGAGAATTCTACCTTTTCAGTGCAACATCCGATGAGTCTGACGACGTTAGGATGTGTGCCTAAGTTTTTCATCACGATTAACTCCTGGACCAAGTCGGTCTTTTCTTTTTCTGATGAGTTTTCTTTGAGAGTCTTCACAGCAACGGTTTGTTCGCCCTTCTTTCCTGTAAAAAATGGATTGAGTGAACATTAATTGAAACGGTACGAAACCCTTTCGAAGACGGTATGAGTCTGACTCTACGTCAGACTGGGGTGGTTTCCAGTTTCTGCCGCAAGCAATGCGATTCGTTTCTGTGTTTTGGTTTGAAGGGTAATAGAGCCAGCATAATTACCGGCACATGAGGCACTCCGTCCGTCCTATAGTGAGGTGAGATATCTATGGGCGACGATAACCACTTACCATGAGGTGGCCTGTTTGCTCGTCTACTTTCCTTATACAAAAAAAAACATTTTTGTGTGCCTAATAAATAGGTGCAATATATATTTTCTCGTTGCTTAGAAAACCATCTACGCAGGTTTACTTTACTCAAAAATCAAGATGTTGCCGAGAATTTCCTTATAAATTAATAATCCGTAAAATATTTCTCTGTGTGCCGGGGACCACACAGTAAACGGTTTTCGTATATTTTATCCAATAATTGTGCAGTGGCCGCAAAAATGTTGGTCCAGTATGATATGCCAAAAGAGCCCTTAAAACCAAAATATTTTTGTGTGTTAATAATGGAATTTAATTAAGATCTTTCTATTGAGGTTCTTGGAAAATTGAGAATTTATCAAGGTTTCGTTGTATTGAATTCAGAAAAAAAGTAGCATAAAATCTAAAACCTGAGGCTACATGCTGTTTTATGTTTGCTTGGCATTGGGGAAGGGTGTTTGATTGAGGAAGGGTGTGATTTCCTCCAATAAATAAATTTCATTGAAGGGGTTATCCGATGTATCTGTGATTGTTATCTTTTACCATCTATATTTTCGAACAAAATATCGATAGACTTATATCCTTGGATAAAATTAAAAAAAATCTCCCTATAAGGGGTGGCGTTCGTTCCTTTATACAACTTATCTGTAATCGAAAGGATGCGACTATTTCTGTAATTTGTGCTTTTTCTGTAATTGTGTGCAATAAAGTGTTTCTATCTATCTACTCGTATATCTATGGAATGGGAAACTCCCAATAATTATTCAAAATCTAATTGTATCGTCCTTGCCAGAGGCGATTTTGATGTACACTCTACACGTGGCCCTCCCACATCGCCCGAATTGGATATTCCATTGAATCGTTAATTCCTTCAATTCCCAGCTAATTTAACTGGTTACTAACCATTGTCGAGAAAAATAAAATAAAAATTACACGATAATGCTTTTCGTAGACTATGACAGATCAGACAGGGAACAGAACAGAACAGAACCTATTCCTCGCTTTCGAATTGCCAGGACACCCTCTCAATTATATAGAAAACAATTATTTATCTGTTTACTAGTATTTCTATCTATCTATTTAGGATTATATCCCTAGGCTAGGCCACAGAATAAACACAGAATGTTCGCTCAATACAAACGCGCTAAATCGTCTCACGCACACACGGGCTCTGCGTACAGGCGATCTCAGGGCAAGTCAAAGGAACTCAGGCGCGAAATATATGTGCTGTGGCGCGATCGAGTGGTAGGTAGATATTTTTTACTTTCAATATACGAAATACAGTGTGTATCTGTGGCCCTAGGCCCGGGCCTAGTCGGCCTTAATTAAAGGTTATCTTGCCACTGCGTGTAAACGATAACTCGAGGCATGCGTTAGTGTGTCTCGAGCCAGACAATGCTATATTAGGGAGTTTATTTTCTGTTACGTACTTATCTATTTTGTATCGAAATGTGCGCCAATATTACAGTACTATGTGGCTACGCTATTGAAGTTACCTGTAAGGGCTGGTTTACACTTGGTCAAGTACAGTGGCGAGTGCATGTAAAATAAGTAAAAATGGACAGTGAAATGGAGAGTGGCAAGTGCCTGGCAGTATGCACTCGTTACTGTACTGCCAAGAGTAAACCAGCCCTAACTGATAAAGAAACGGAGGTTTCACCAATAGACAGATACCTTTTTAGGGTCCGTATCCCAAAGGTGAAAACGTAGCCCTATTGCTGTCGCTACTCCGTCAGTCCGTTCGTCCGTCCGTCGTCGGTCAGGCGGGCTATTCTTTGATAGGAATAGACGACACCCATATTTTGTTTTCATAAACGATAAGAATTAAACATTTTTATTTCTGAGAATTTATCGTTTGTTTCTCTTTTTAGAGATCCGTGCCCCGAGGGGTAAACGGTACCTATTGCTGTCGCTACTCTGTCCGTCCGTCCGTCTGTCTGTCCTGCGGGTCTAGCGCCTAAGCAGAATATATGCTTCAAAATTTCACTTAATAATATGTATTCCCTTGACCGGAATCCGAAATGGACTTAAATATATTGACGAATGATTTTTATTTTTTAGGTCCCATTCCCATACAAGAAAAGGGAGTCGATAAAAAATGTTTTTGTATCCCACCGTGTAGAGTATCAAACTCACACTCAGTAGAATATTAATATATTTATTAATTATTATTTTCGAGAAGAAATAAAAACGAAAGCGCCTGTCAAAGTTGTCAATTTTAGACCACTTTTGTTACCAGGTCTATTTTTCGTAAACGGTATTCTTTAGGAACTTGAAAATAGGTCAAAATATTGGTCATATCCTTTATTTAAACAACAAATACTAAAACTTGATATATCTCTAGGTACTAGTTTGTAAGTTGTGGGTAAAACAAGTAAAGTTTTTTTCGCAAAATTTAACAGTAAATCATATAAGTACCTACTTAGAGTTAGCGTATTAGTGCGGATTCTTATAGACAGAGCGAGGCCCGACTCGCACTTAGCCGGTTTGTTTACAGTAACCTAAATTAAAACCCTATAGCCAGGGAATACTTAATAAATCGACATCGCTTTGCATTGACGCTTTGATAAGGAAGATTTTGAATAATTAATCGAAAAATAATGGTTTTTGAGTAAACGTTGCTGTAACCTATAGAATAGATTCACCGTTCAAATAACTTAATGTATTGTATTAAGTAAAATACACTTTATTGCACAAATAGAAAACAACAGATAACAATTAGAGAACAAACAGATCACAAAGCACTGTGTGTGTGTGTGTGTGTGTGTGTGTGTGTGTGTGTGTGTGTGTGTGTGTGTGTGTGTGTGTGTGTGTGTGTGTGTGTGTGTGTGTGTGTGTGTGTGTGTGTGTGTGTGTGTGTGTGTGTGTGTGTTAATTGTAAAGCGCTCTGTCCACTTGGATCCCGTGGTTGGATCCGTTGATGGATCCAAGTGGACATATTTGTCCACCTTAGTCCACCAACTCACCGTCGATATCAATGGCCTGCGCCCGCCACACCTGCCCAAATGCACCTTCCCCGACGATGTTGAAAATCCTTAATCGATGTCTGGGGAATTCCCATTCGTCTTGTGGCTCCTCCTTCGTTATGGTTGTCTCTTCTGAAAGCTAATTAAGAAATTTAAATAAATAAAAATTACAGGTGTTGCGTCCTCTACTAAACTAAAAAAAAGTACTTAGTTAAAACTAAAATGTTAAAATATTAATTTTTGTTGTAAGATTCACAAAATTTTAATTGAATATCTTAGCGAGAACAAACAATAGGTATCGAAAATAATTCGTCCATTTAAATGTCGGCAAATAGGCTCAAATGAAATAAACACAAAGAAAACAATCACTTCGTTTGAAAGATAAACCCAATCCAATTTAAGAAATTGAGTATAGTAACGAATGATTATCAAAATTATTACTGCTCAGTATGTCTTATTATTATTATAGCCACGTTTGATCTTAAATTTTCCCTGGTATTCACCTTAAAAATTCTTCTCAGTAGATAAAATACGATTAATATAATATATACGATATATTTAACATTTAAATAGGATGAAATTACACATAAATTATTAAATTAACTGTGTAGGCGCTTCATGACTCTTTGAAGAAAGATTTTAATACACTTTAATTTCGCTTTTAACTCGTGTTATACTTGTTCCCTTAATAAAAGATTCAACATTAATTAAAATCGCTTCTACCTACTCAAGATTTTTAATTCGGTACACGTGTATTGTGAGTCTACCAAGAGGTAGATCTCGAAATCATTTCCTCTGCGCGAAGGTTGCTTGGAAGAGATCGCTCTTAGCGATAAGGCCGTCTAAAATGTACTTCACTATTTCCTTTTCTATCTTTTGTTTGTTGTTTTCTATTTGTGCAATAAAGTGTAGTTTACTTTTACTTTTTACTTTACTAATTTAAAGTAAATATAATTTAACAGCCATCGTAACCGTTGTGTAGATAGATACTTCACGAGCGGGATTTGTGTCAAATGAGACACATTTGCCAAAATCCACTCTTCCTGCTAAATTTACACAATAGGCAAAGTATTCATAATGTTTTACCTCAATATTATACACGCAATGAGTGGTTTTGCTAATGGAATCATACTTATTAAAATAATTTATTATGCTTGTTTATTTTGTATAAACGAATAGCACGTGTAACCTCAAAATGGGATTTAGATACGCAGGAGTGTGGTTTAATAATTCATTATTTGTTCCAGTTTCAAACATCTGTTACGCGCTCATATTATAATAAATCAATGCATTCATTACATTGTCATTATTGAAAAACACAAAATGGTGTGGCAACGTCCTACGGTGTAGAATAATCAAATATGTACCTCACAATATCGGCGAGTTTCATAAATTACAGTCGAAGCTTTGAATGTTATTGTTCGCATTATTTGAATGCATGTTTTTCTTATTTTATCTTCCAGGTTTAGCTTGTTAGGGTCATAATCTAGATTTTGTGTACCTTAAATCTTGAATTCCCTGCATTTTTGTCTTCTCATCATTCATTTTAAGAAAAAGCTCTCTTGACTCGAGCCTTACGGAAAGAAAATAATATTCTATTTTTTTTTATTCAGTTCATATTTGGAAGCAATGAAAATTAACATACCCAGTATATTTTTTTAGGAAAATGAGTACCTACCTACATCTACAATGATGTTTGTCTTCGTTATGAACTTATGAGACACAACGAAGAAGATGTTAAAATAATAAGAGGTGAATATTCCAAATCCAATTTGTTTAATATGGCCCCATCGTTGTATCGATGATTCTGCCAATGTCGAGGTTGAAGTAGTGAATATTAAAAAGAAATAACGAAGACCTCGTTGAAATATGATGTTTCATTGTGAAGTATAAAATGAGTAAGGGTACTTTGAAAATGAGTCACTTCATATCACTCTATTATTAATAGCTACTACCGAATCGCGATTGAGTAGGTAACTAAATATTTATAACTGGCCAAAGACTGACCTGCAAATGTGTGTTGTCCCAAGATTCGTAACGATTGGAGTAGGCACGAGGGCGGTCCCAAATGTTTGTAGTCGCGTCTTGTAACACGATGCCACTTGAGTCTTTGCTCTGCGGACAACAGACTTCGAATGAAAAGATTTTTTAAAGATTTAATGAATGAATACAAATGCATTGATGTGAAGAATATAATGAAAAGAAAATTATCAGTGTGCCAGTGCCAAGTGAGAAACATACGATTGTAGTTGTGATGGGTAAGAGTTTAGAGTACTATGGTTATCTAATAAAATTGATAGGAATTACTATTTATTGGTATATAGCATGCTACAGAAAATGAATGTTTTTTTATGATCTTGATTTATTAATTCGTTATTTAAAAAATGTTATGATTAACATAACTGGTTCAAGTTAAACGTAAGTTAAGTAACCCTGAACGTCTCCGACAAGTAGCTGCATGATGTAAATATTATGGAGACAGAAAATGCGGTTAGTAAAAAAATATATTCGGATAAAATTAATAAGTATCCTCCAAATATCAAACTGGAAGACAACTCACCATATCGTCTTTTGTGTTCTTCGATTTTCGGCTAGTATTCTTCTTCCAAACGAAAACTATCACTCCAGCTACAATAACCACCAATCCACCAATCGCAATCAGAGGAATTACAGTCAGTGGCACATCATTGGCTGGCTCTTCTTCCGGTACCTTCGATTTGTTACTATTACCGTAATCACTTTCTGCAGTACTATCTGTGGGTACATCATCTGGTGTTTTAGGCGGACTTAGAGTTGTGACAGTGGTAGTATCAGGTACAGTTACTTCATGGACGAATCCTTCAGTCGCTTTGGTGGTACTTGGGGTTGGTCTTGTGAACTTTGGTTGGAGTTGTATGCCAGGGTAGTTGGAAAGGGCGAAGGGAGGTGGGTGAGGCAGCTTCGGCCTTTGACCAGAGATATCCGTAATCGTTGCTAAGACTTCTGTTCGTTGAGGTATAGATCCGTCGAATGCTGTCACCCAGAGGGAGTATGAACGGTTTTCCTGGAAAGAGAAAATTAATTTTGATATTATACCTGTGGGGACACAAGTCACGTTATGTTGACACAGCATAACGTCCCCTGCGCCGCCCGCGCGGCCAGCCAGTCGCTCCTGAACCACCGTACCGTAATGTTAAGCTAGCCCGCTAAGTAATACCTAGATATCGAGATTGTAATAGTGTATTTTCTGGGACAATATAAGGTAAACTAATACTCTTTGAACTCTTTCATTAATCATCCTTCTGATCAAGCAAGAACCTAGAGCACTCAGTCACATGTTGAAGACGAATAGACACTACTCGTAAATGTCTAATAGTTTGTGACTACTGAGTTACATTTTCTTACGTTTCATTCTTACTCGAAGATTCTTTACCAGATGCTTATTAAAATTTCATGAACTGTACTTTTATCACAAATGACATGAATGTTCATACAATATGAAGCTTAGGGACTAATTTGACATCAATACCACACACACACACACTTCTTTAAAATAATTTCCTGGAATTGGTGAGTAAATATATACTGAAACAAGAGGCTTGTATTTTCACAATTAGAACAACGAGTGGGTGATGAATTTTATGTATGTAGATAAGTACTTACAAATTGTAGACATGGGAAAACAAATTTCAATTAATATATCCGTAATTGGATTTCTCTCTTGATTTATCAACGTAATGAGATATTCATACTATTCATCCTTAACTTATTTACATGAGACAGTAAAATAATATCTATCAAGATAAAAAGTAAAACTCTCATGATAAGTACTTAATTTTTTTTAAGTTGAGTAGGTATTTGTCGCTTACTATTTTCTTTCTGAACACGAACGTTGTAATGTTATATTATTCATATTACTACATCTTTACTTATATATTATAATTACGAGTGCATAACGTAATGGCGCATTTCACAAACTGCTTAGGTATTTCATGAAGTGTTAAAAAATACTATAAAAATAGAATTTTATACTTGACAGGTACGTATCTGTCAAGTATAAAATTGCGATTCGTGAAGTGCTGATCATCAGTTAACTTAACACTACGCTATTGTCTACGACATGTACATATAATTATAACTTAGTTATTACAATTTACGACAGTCTAATTACGAACTAAGGATCGAATAACCTCATTAGTCTATACTAGGTATAAGTCAACATCGATTAGGCAAGGATCGTATTAGATCCTTTCTCTCTCTCTCTCTCGTTAATTCATTTTCTACCACAGAGCACCATGGGGGTGTTCTGTGCTTTCTACGTATTATATAATATCTCAGATTTTTTTTAACCGTATTTCGGTACACCCACCTGTAATTCAATAAAATCTCTTAGATTTAAATAATTAGAACATTGAGCAAGTATGTACACCTCGCAAATTCAAAGAAATAAATACTTCCAACGTTTCTCAGTACTTTTTGGCCACCGCCTACAACTCTGAGTGAGTAACACATAGGTTCAATGTAATCAGTAATTATTTTTTCTATATGATGTGCGAAATCTTTACAAGAAAAGATATATACATGAAGTCAGTTACCTTGTCGAGAAGTGTATCGTTGACAGTTACAACCCCTGTCTGAGGGTCAATCTTGAACGGCGCCGGTGGACCCGTAGTCTCCAACCCGAAGGTCACCGGCTGGGACCCGGTCCTCTCCCTGTGGACCCGGGTTATTACGGACCCGATGGGGTCCGTCGACATCGCAAACCAGTTGCGGTCGACATGTGTGATGGCCGGTAGGTTGAAAGGCAGCTGAGATGACACTGAAATTAAATTTAAAAAGTCTATAAAAATATATTTTGCATGTGCGCCATGCGAAACTGAAAATCTAGAAAAGGGTGAAAAAAATTGCCGAGAGCGAAATTCGAACCCGCGATAAGCCTATAATTGTCACATAATTATCTAATAGATGTCGCTAAGACGCTAATGGTGAAAAATATCGAGCAGGCCTGAAAAGGCTAGTCACGGATTCGAGTCCGCTCGGGTGTATATTTGAAACTATCGAAAGCACCGGCATATATAATATGTTATGTGTTGAAGTAATCACTATTCTAATTTTTATGTGTACGAGTATTGTGTGTATATTAGGATACCCTGCAAGCCTTTACAACTAGGCTTTAGCTTTAATCTAGTGTCCAAAGTGCGGGCCTGCGGGCGATTTGGTTGATTATACGATGTAGTTACATAGATATTGTTATTGGGTAGACTTGTAAATCTAAGTCAATGTTTAATAGCTGTGAGGCTCAAAGTGCTACGTTAAACTTGTGACTAGTGAGTGATCACCGTGATTATACATATAATGTACATTACTTGATTGTTTACATCACTGACCTTATGAAGGGCAATATGACAATGATCCTATACCTGGGCGTCTAACCTGCACGTTTATACTTACATCTCTACGCTACGCCGTTGTAACAAAATCCCTCCTTTAACCCGAATCACTTCACGTCGCAAAATACCTAAGCACTACCAAAGTATTTCGTTTTCTAAGAACCTAACATGTTTGTTTACCCTCAGAACATTTTTGGCATTATGAAGCTCAACATTTGTATTTTGTTACCCTCTGCTCATTTCCCTAGATTCTGCTAAAGGAATAAGAAAATCGAGAGATACCGTTGAATATGTATGTTTATGGCTGATTTATGTATGCCAATATATATGCGCTATATATTATATTATTACAGGTTTCGTCGACAGGGATCGCTCACGAAGACTCAATCAAATGGGAATTGGTGCAGATAACAATCTACGTACCTTTGAGCTGGGGCCTGGATAGTTTCGTCTTACATAAACCTTAGTACATGATTAGATTCAAATAATATACTGTTTCACAGGTTTTTACTGTATTTTATTAATTACGACCGGTTTCGTTTACACATCTTCAGGTATTTGTTTATAATAATTTTCTTAACTACATGCAGGTAGATAAATACAGCTTTGCGTTTTGTTTTTGCAATTACTAATAAATTGTCAAGTTACGTTCCAAAACACATTAATAATATTTTGTATGTCAAATTAAGCTAAAGTCATCAGGATACGGTACAAAACTACTTATTTACAAATATTGTCAAAGTTAAAAAATTAACATAAATGTGTCATACCTTATGGTATTATAATATAAAATAATTCAAAAGAGGAGATGAGGCTAACTCTATTATTAGAATGACTAAATCTTAGTAATTCTAATCATTTATTCTACTAAAGTTGGAGAGAGAATGTTCTATTATTGTTCTTTTTAACAAAAAACATACTAAGTATAAAAAAAGTTGTAACAGAATGCAGTTTGCATACCGAGTATTTTAGATCAAATTTCAAAATTCCCTATCAATATTAATGAATGAGTCCTTCAAGGCCGCAGCAAGTTTCTAGCTTCAAGTGTAACATAAATAAATATGCCAGTTTACTAAATGAGGGCTGTATTTCAAGAGACAGCAATTTAGCATAACTGCAAAATAGTACCCATTTATCACCAATTCCGGCTGCCAGGGTTGTTAAGGGTATGCCAATTACGTTAGGTCAGGAAGAGGTTTTCATTGTGCGAAAAAAATTAATCACAGCAGCGAATCTAGACATATGGGTGTGTGTCCGCCAAGTTCGGAAGAAAAGGGCGACGAAGCACGACGTGTGTTAAATTACAGGAACCATTTCGAGCGATTTTCGACCCCCAATAACTTAAAATTCATTTGACCTACATACTTGTAATTTTGTATGTTTATTAAGGTCCCTGAAATTACTCAGAATTCCAAATTTTATAAAAGTAGCTCAAATAGTTCCGGTGATATTGACCTCTGAATGTCGCCATTTTTAACACTCACTCAAAAATCTAAACCACTTCCAGTTGACTCAGAAACTTGAATTTTTTGACTCCGAAACAGATGTTAGATAATTGAGAATGTATAAAGAAAACTTATTGTTTATTACGATCTGACTAAGGATTTCGAAGGTAGCGGACAGAACTCCTCAACAATTAATTTCACACCAGACTATTGAACTCTTGTCTTCTATTGAATTATTCTTGTGTTCACACAAGAGTAACGAACGAACGAGAGAACTTGCCAAGTTAGGGATTTAGTTTTAAGAAGCAGTAATATATTTTTTAAACAATTTAAATAATGTTGTAAGTATATTTCTTTAGGTATTTTTGAATGTTAACTGAACTTGGCACTTACTTAGATCTCAATTATTTTATCGACGAAGCCGACAGTCTCACTGTTCCTTGTACCGAACATGGCCCCTTTTCTCACAATTATGTTTTTGGTGGGATACTACAGGGTGGACCAAAAGTCCGTTAACATTTGAATAGGTCGCTGCGTCGGCGCGGGCGGGGAATTGGCGCGGGGGGTGTTACTACAAGCGAGAGCTACTAATAGGGATTTAGTACCATGGCGTCATTCAGCGGAGCGCAACGCGCATTTTGCGTACGCGAGTACTATCGAAACAACGATTCTACGACCGAAGCTAAACGGAAATTTTGTAATCATTACAATATACGGAACAGAAATCAAGCACCAACAATTCAAACGATTAAAAAATGGGTACAGAAGTTCTAAACAACAGGTTCAACTTTAAGTCAACCACGATCCGGCCGACCTAGGACATCGCGCGATCCAGTAAACATAGAGCGTGTACGAGCGTCTGTTCGAGAACAACCTGGTCTCTCTACTCGAAAGCGGTCTAGTGCTTTAGATGTGCCCAGAACATCTCTAAATCGCATTCTACACAAAGATTTACATTTACATCCTTACAAAATTCAAATTGTACAGGCTTTAAAGCCAAATGACCCTGCTCAGAGACTGCAGTTTGCTAACGAAGTGCTTGAGAGGTTTACGAGCTTCAATAACATCTTTTTCTCAGACGAGGCACACTTCCACCTAAATGGACATGTCAATCGACAAAATTGCAGATACTGGAGTGACACTAACCCGGACTTGAAGCACCAAAAACCTTTACACTCGCCCAAGGTTACTGTATGGGCCGCATTGTCAGCCAGCGGAATCATTGGTCCATATTTTTATGAAGATCAGAGAAACCGCGCCGTCACCGTTAATACAGAGCGATACATTGTGATGCTACAGAATTTTTTTGCTCCAGCATTACAGGACTTCTCAGGCTTTAATCGAAGCTCTTGGTTCCAACAAGATGGGGCAACATGTCACACCTCCAATGACTCTATAGCAGCACTTCGTGAAATTTTTGGCCAAAAAGTCATATCCAAAAGAGGTGACATTCACTGGCCACCCCGCAGCCCGGATTTAACTCCAATGGACTTTTACCTTTGGGGATATCTCAAAAGTAAAGTTTACATCAGCAACCCAGTGTCTATTGAGGAATTAAAAGAAAATATACGCGAGGAAATGCAGAACATTTCACCAACCACTTGTCGGGCGGTCATGCAAAATTTCCGTTCCCGGTTACAGGTGTGCCAGGATGAACAAGGGTCACATTTGAATGATGTTATTTTTAAAAAGTGAAATCCTAATTTGTCTACTTTATTATTAAATAAACAGTTTTTCACTAAAGTAGCATTTGTATTTTTTATAACCATTTTAAATGTTAACGGACTTTTGGTCCACCCTGTACTTACTTTACTTTTTTACCACATACTTTTTGTCTTGTGTTGTAACAGCAAATAAATGTATTATCTATCTATCTAAGCATGTCTAATAATGTATAGAATAATAGTAATGAATTCAATAGAATATATTTGAAGTTGATATGTCTCTGTGCAGTCTCAGCCCGGGGTGGTACCACCCTTTTACGTATTGCTGCCACAAAGCAGCAATGCTTGCATTGCTGTGGTTCGATTTGAATAGAAAGAGAGCCAGTATAAATACCAATACTTGAGGCACGGCATGTAAGTACTCAAGGCTAGCAGCGCATCGAAAACCCTCTAATACAATTACAGTGAGGTGATATGTCTATGGGCGCCGGTGATCACTTACCATCAGATGATCCGAGTATCCTCGTCTGCTCTGTTTAAACAAGAATGTGTTTCTGGAAGGCGGACGAGAGTACGGGTGAGCTTTTTAGCTTAAACCGGCTGTGGGTGGGAGTTAAAATGGCTACGTCATTAGCATGATATGGCATTCAACTCGTTATTTTTATGTACTTATACTCAACGATAAATTAAGCAAACATACAGACAATTTCTAAAAATAAAGCTAATTTGTTTACCATCGATTCAGACCAAAGGAAAGCTACTGAAAATCATTCAACGTTACAAAATATGTGATCGGAATACATATTATAAGTAATATGGTAACATGTTACGTCTTGTGTGCGTAATCCAAGGTTATCTCTGAGTGAAAGTGTGAGGTCGCCGTCGTACTTTCACCACACGGCAAACGGCGGCATTCAATCGAGAATATATTCGGTCCCTTTCTAATTTTATGCTAGCAGAACGAGATGGACGAATGTTCTTGTATGCAAACATGCAGGTGTCTAGTGATGATGTCAGTCAAGCTACCCATCGAAACATTGTAAGAAATCTTATAGCAACTGACTATACTTAGGTAGGTATCGAATTACTCTTCCTGCATCATCATCATTCAAAAACATTGATGTTTAACCCCCGATCAATCGAGGGTTAACATTATAACACTTGAGGGTGGCACATTATAAGAGGGTACGGCGTCCAGCGCATTTTTTTGCGCAATAATTGCGATATAATTTCACGTTATGATATATGTCACGGAAATAATCAACCCGCTCACCACTCCCAACGCCGCCCCTTGAAATCTACCTCCGGGGACATATTACCTAGTCTAGCTATAATCAAAGCGTACTGGGTTACCATAAATGCCATTAAAAGATTTTATACGGACATAAACCTAGAATTTGTTCGGGGTACTTATACTGTTTTATGGGTGTAACCATTATATTTTATGCTTGCTCTGTAGAAGGTGTCAGTAAATATTTAACCGTTAGGTAACAGTGGTTAAGGATGGCAAGTAAAACGTCTACTTTGTAGCAAAGTGAAATCTATAATTACTTAAAAACTACGAATAATTAATTGTGTCCATTCTTTTTGTTCTTAATAACAGCTTGATAGAAGCAATAGCTTTTCACGTAACATCCATCTACGGGTTACTTTTCTAAGAAATCTTGTATAACTATTCCAAGAATTCCATAGTCATCTAGATATTTTTATATACATAAAAGGTTAAACGCCAACAAAAAGGTGACTATGTGTAATATTCATACAAAAAGGCTTTTGACAAACTAAATCATGTTAACATTTTTCTGTATTTATTTTAAATAAACTTTTCCATATTAGGTATGTAGTCTTACAATGATTTAAAAACTTTAATATCCACAGTAGTTTCCAATATTTAAGGTGCAAAGTTACTGAGATAGCGCTAGCAACAAGTGACGTTACTTACCTGTACGAAATAATATTTATTGAAGCGGAAATTCAAATTTCAGAAATGTACGAACAATTTTGCCGCGAGCGGAAATCTCGTCCATATAGACGCCAGCAGTGAAAATTTTCATCGTGAGTCTTTGGACCGCGATAACTCTGTTGGATGGAATAGACCAGGCCCTGGGAAAGGCTAGTTGCGGGTAGAGAGAAGATATAATCACTATAGGCGCGGGTTCGAATCCGAATCGAATCGAAAAAAAATATACATTTTTCTAGAAGGGATGATACTTCTTTTTAGTGCCAGAAAATACCGTTTTAGAAAGAGACAGATATAATCAAATTGAAACAGCTTAACCGAACCAGATTTCTGAAATTCTAATGTTTTTATTTAATTAATGAATATCAAAAATTCATCATGAGTCAAGCAAGAACCCTGTCGCGTTGTATTAAAAAATACATACATTGCTGATGTCGGATCCACCTCTGCGATAATTATTAAGTGAGTAACACCCGTTATATCTAATAATATAACAATGCTGATATTTTAACCTAAGGGTACCCTTAGCGCCTTAAGGATTAAAACATGACATTTTCTATATGACGTTTTTTGAAGGTGATTTCTGTTGTATAAAATTATAATTATAAGCTTAGGCTAACCCAACCCTCTCTCCTAAAGACCTCATGATTTCTCCCCCAAATTCTGAGATTCCTCCGAAAGCAATTTCTAGTTATCCCGCCTCAGAGTAGGTGCAGAATTAAGAGTTTCAGAGCCGTACGATTTATATTTTAATTAAAATTAAATCTAAACATTTACATGGTAAAGAATACAATTAAGTTAAACAGTATAGAAATATTAATTAAGTAAACGTTATTGATGTCTAAACGACTACAAAAGTATTTGGTAGGAAAAGTTCTGGTCAAATCTAATCAAACTTTAACGTCTCAATATTTTAGTTTTAATATAAAATAATAATTCCTTGCGGGGTAGGCAGAGAGAATGGAGCGCCACGACCACGAATCTCTGTCTTTGCATGCCTCTCTTGATTCCTCAACAGTCATTCGCCCTTTCACGCGTGCACGCCGTTCGGGTCGTCTGCTCTGTACCATAATCTGATCTAGGTCAGTCTAGGACGACCCCGGCTTTCTTTCCACTAATCTTCGCTCGTATACCTTTTTTGCTGGTATTAAAACAAGATAAATCATTACTTAGATTGTCGCAGTTGTTAGTTAGTTAACTTTATATAAGGACTGGCTGAAAATACTCACTCAAGCATTAGCTGAGCCAGGTGCCTATTGCCAATTGTGTTATTAAAGTATTGTCGAGTGAACTAAATATGTATTTTTTGTGGCAATAAAGTGTGTTCCTTTCTTTCTTTCTTTCTTTCTTTCTATAATATTGCACTGAATAAAATTTATGATATGGTATTGGACTTGGATGAAAAAAAATGGGCAAGCGCGCGTTCGTTTCTTCATGGTATTGGTAAAAATCTTCAATGAGCTCTGTAAGTTTAATAAGGTCTTACGCCTTTATCACACTGCAGAGATTTGAAACGGAATCGGACCGAACCCATGGAAATCTGGATAATAGATTTATACGAGTTCGGTTCAATTCCGTTTGATAATTGCTGCTGTGTTCCAAAATTTTTTATAGGTATAGTTTATTAGGCTTCCGGAGAGCGGTCCATTCCATTACGTTTTTTTCCCTCCTCAATTAAGTTATTTCATGATATTACTTAGTTACTACTTATCTTACCTAGTTCACCACTATTATTATAAGGTGGCACGATGGCACAGTGTCCGTATGAAAGTTCACATACATACCAGCGCAAAGTTGTCTAGAGACACGAGCAGAAACGAGGTAAAACCTGTACAACCTTCTCAAGCCCATGGCATAACGTAAAGTGCGAAAGAGAGGGATGAAAACAGCTGCTCGTGAGTCTATGTGACCTTGATATATGGAGAGCTGTGGGACGAGTGTGCGTCGAATGCCACCAGGAACGCAGAAATCCACAAAAGTCGCATAGAAAACTGACTAAAGGAAATTCATTCATAACGTACCACGTATTGAGATGAAATTCAGTGTTGAAGGTTCAACTTGGAAAACATTGAGATTTATCTAGTTATAGGTAACTGTATGGAGGGCTCTTATATTTGTACGGTCAGTTTATCTAGGCCTATTTAAGTTTATAATGGAATGGAATTGGAGTATTTAATTAAAGGTAGGTATATTTGTACCAAATTACTGCGTATTTTCAGGCATTGTAGAAAAGTGTTTTGTTTTTCAATAACTATGGTACCTACTTGAATGTAGATACATTCCATTGATCGATTGATATTCCTGCAGATGCATGGTGCATGAATATCAATCGCCTCGTGTAACATCTTCACTCACCAAACATTTTAGTAAGGTATTATTGAAAACACTACAATTTTAAATATTGTCTGTAGACTGTGTGTAAATATTGCTAATACGGCAGAACAATTTGTAACTTTCTATTAGGTTTCATGAGAAATTTCTGTTAGGTTTCAAACTTCCCCTAAATTTTGTTATTTGTCTATGTATTAGGCAGAATAGCGGCTATCAATATTCTATGTACCCGTGCACGATAAAATTAAATAGCAGCCCTCAGGGGAGACTGCAAATTGACTAGATTAATTCATGCGAGAGCACGTGTAGCGAATATTGCGTAGTGATAGCTGTGATATTGCTGAAAATGTTTGACAGTGAGCCTTTTATCTCATTTACACACTTTGGCCATCGAGGCAGACCGCGGACTATTATTTTTTTAGATAAATATATTATACATTGTCGTAACGTAACACTTTGAATAAAAATAACACCATTTTTGACATGAAAAACCTAAAATATAAAAGAATGAATTATTCTCTACAGTTTTTTATTAAATTATGGGTATACTAGGTACCTTGGCAAGTTTTTGAATTGGCTACCCAATTGGTCAACATCATAAATAAATATGACACAAGAGACACCCTTGGGTGGAACAACTATTTTTAGTACTAAATCAACAAAATGATTAAAAAATAATCATAATTTGTTAGTCTTACATAATGCTAATAAAATAGATTTTAGGAATAGGGACCAACTTTACCTTTTCGCTTCGTTTGGATATAAAGGTAGGTAAAGAGATTTATGCAAACTAATTATAGTTTTACTTATGTTCGTACTTTTCTTATAATGGTTGACTGACTATTAAATTAATTCTCTTTGTTTTTCATTCATATCAGACCACACACTACACTTAGCATAATTTCTCTAAAACTGTGTAATTATTTCGTGTAACATTTATCTCATTGATTTGACTAATCAAAGTACTGTGAAATTAAGGTTGCCTGGAAGAGATCGCTCTTAGTGATAAGGCCGCCTAAATTGTACTTCCCTATTTCCTTTTCTATGTCTTGTTTGTTGTTTTTATTTTATATTTAATTTTATTGAATGAATTGTGATTGATTTTTAATTTAATTTAATTTTTACTTATTTATTTAATTTTTCATGTGTGAAATTGAAATTGTAAATATTGATGACGTATGATTATTACAAAATAAATAAATTATAAATGATAAATGATTTTCTATTTGTGCAATAAAGTGTATTTTACTTTACTGTGCCCGGCGTCGTAGATACCTAAGTACTAACTTATTATGTGTTTTCGCATTGGTGAAGTTACAGTGTAAACATAACCAAATAGCTTCAAAGCTCTCGGGAGTATTTTCAACTGAATTCATGGAAGTTACAAAGTCTATTGTAATAAGAGTGATTTCCAACTATCTAGTATACCAATGTACATATTATATCACTGGTAACTCCCAAACTCCCAATTCTCATTTACTGACCCAGATATTCGCCTAAAGAACTGTATTTACGTTTGAGCGTTTTTTAGGGAAAACGGAGCTCTATTTCTACCGCTTCGGCTTCCATTCATCCGTCTATCACGCGGGTCTAGCGCCTAAACTTTTAAAAAATACAGATCCAGTCTAAGCAGAATTCGACTCAGCGTGTACATTCCGTGTCCCTGTTGCATACACACCTTCGGATTCAAGCAAGAAAGAGACATAAGAGTAACTTTGCCAACGTTACACATGCGAAAACCTACAGGAATGCCTCTGTACCTATGTGTTCACTCGCCGTCTCCTACTAACGCCTCACTTGTGTTAAGTTAAAGTGCGATAGAAATAGGGATAGAAACCTGTCTATTAATGTGTGCATACAGTCATGCATGCACCGGACTCTGGATACGCGTCCCTCATACGGGAACGACGGAGTAGAGACCTGCTTGCAGGTTCTTGTGTCCTAGTACTTTCTAAGAACGTCTAATGCTCTGAGGAATCTAATACCCTTAAGAACTTGTTTACTTTACTGTAGGGTTAAGAAACTCTAAATTACTATATTTTATCGTTGAAATAATCACTTAAAAGCAATGTGAAGAAAATTTCAGAATTAAATTCTAATCCCTAGGTTGAATACTAAATTTACTTTTTAATTAAAATTAACTTTAAATAGGTGAGCAATTTCTTTTAATTCTAAGACTATCTCTTAAATGTAGACAATATTTATAATTAAAATAGTCATCATTGTATAGAGTTTTAATCTAACTCCAATATTTTCTAAAATATTATTAAACATGAGTTAGGTAGGTACTTACATATTTTATAAAATGTGTAAAACTTTGTTTATATACCTACTAAGTAAAATTACTTTTTAGAGACCATTATACATTTTATACCTTGTAATGTTAAAAAAGTATAAAAGAGTTCCTATACTTTCCGAATTCATAATTATTTTTTCTTTTTATAAGTTGATATACGTATTAGCCGCAGAAAACTTAAAGAAAATGACTATTAAAGCTAAAGGGAAAATAATGGAGTGTATTTCGAGGTATAACAGTGGATTGTTTTATTTCCAGTAAGCAACTCAAAATATTTCCACAATTTGATAAATATATATTGCACGAGTTAGTCTTGACAAGAGTCGGGGCCAATGGAACTGGTACTAGATGAATAGGGGACAAGTTCCCCTCGAGTACTAGGAAATCAGAAGCCTAACATAGTAAACTAAGGCGTTCTATGCGAGGTGTTAGAATATTTGTTTTATTCCGGATTTTACTACGGATTTTATAGGATTGTGTGTGTAACGTGAAAAACAGCTACAATGCTGAAAGATCAACCCCATGACCAAATTTAATATTAATATATTAAATAATAATTTTTAATAGTCTTCTCTATTTTCTTCTTTTCGTCGATCTTTACAAGCAAAATTGCCTTTGATACCTACTCTCGAATTTAAGGGTGAGTTTTGAGTGGGAAATGCAGGCCAATTTGGGAGAAACACTTAAATTATCGTAACGTTTTGACATCGATTTATGATAATTTTATACTCATTTACTATTAGTATCTTCTTCTTGTCCTCCTTTAATATTAGTGACCAGATCACGATAAAGAAAACAAATACTAAGATAGTTTATAGAGGTAATACGAAATTTCCATAATTCTTCCAATGCCCAAAACATTGTGGCTTATATATTTATTGTAAGGTATTTTTACTTACCTAATGCAAAACATGCCGTGAAGAAAATCCAAATAGTTTTCACCACCATTGTCGTTATTTCACTGAACAGCCGAAGTGGAATTAGGGATCCTCAGTCTGGGGCGCTTCATTTGTAATAGTATTGCACTGAACTTTGTCATCACTTCACATATGAATCTATTATATTTTCACATACACTATTCACAACAGTAGTCGCTTCACATCTGAAATAAAGAAGACAATGTTTAGAATATACTTGTAAATCACTAATCCAAAAAAAAATATCTTAACACTGCGAGTTCCCTGCATCTCTTTTTACCGATCTCATAAAAAAAATGTCTTTTTGTCATCTTATTAACATCGGAATAATGATTCAGATATAAGTATTTCGTAATAATAATATCACCAATTAATTTTAATGTTTACCTAGCAATGCAATTTTAACTACAATTAACGTAACCGGAAGACAATACAATTACCGGAATTACAACTGCCCTGTGATACGGGTACAGGTTTGGTAGACGTAGAGAGTTATTAGTATTTAGGATGGTCCTTGACCCAAAATCCCTTTACAGGGAAGGCAGAAACACTTGAGTATGATTGGCAGCACATTGTTTACCATCACAATAATATAAGACCTCGTTATCTTTGTAGCACTAATAAATCGAAACAAAGAACAGTGTCTAATTATTGACATGTCACTCATCGTCCCCAATACGTAAACGGAGTAGACTTTGTCAAATATTGATTGATATTTTGTAAGACATTATGGATATCTGAAATTCTAAATATCCGCGAAAGTGCCCAATCCACCCTAAAATAGTAAGTCACTGATCTTAATTTGATTGAAAAATTACACAAACTGCAAAATCTCCTTCACCTTTTCGCGCACAAAAACAATCAAAATGTTTGAATGTAAGAATTTACTTTTAAAGGTAACACAATAATAATAAAAAACACATACACACACACACACTCCCTCTCTCACACACACACCTTCTTACACACCCACTCATACTCTCTCTCACACACACACACACACTCACATAAACCCTCAAACACACACACATACACACACACATACACACACCATCAAACACACACACACAATGCATTCCCACCACACCTTATATTATTGTTCTTTTTTGTCTTTCTTTCAAATTTTGTCAGTTTTATATTTTGTTGGCTTGTTCAACGTCTGTTCTACAGAACAAATGTTCATTTGCACTGGTCACAGAAGAGATCTGTCCTCCGAGATACAGGAACTTCCTAGTTCGGAGATCAGCGTTTATTGTAAACTAACTTGTTGCTCACTAATTTTATTTAGTTTAATATAACCTATGCTTAAGTTCCTACTGGTGTTTGGACTATGAATACTTTGTCATCTTACCGCACAAACAAACTTATTCTTATTTACCAAGCATATAATGATAATTCTGTAACAAGGCTAGGAATTTTGGAAAAACTCAATCGCAAAGTAGAGTACGTACCGATTCAACTACGGCAAAAGTTGGTAACAGTAAAAGTATTCCTATCCGACTGTTATTTATTTTGACGATTATTTTTGGCAAAGTCAAACAAAAAGTTGATGTAACGTTATTTAACATATGATTAAATATGGTTGATCGTTTCTCTGCTACATATGTTATAGGGCTTTCGCTCGATTCCTACAAGCATGAAATGATCTACCATCATGATTATGGTTAGAAACATTTCTAAGAAACGAATTACTTTAATTGCGGAAACGAAAGGGAAATAATGAAAGTGCTACCAATATAAATAGGTATTAGCACCTAAATAGTTTAGTAGTTTTTGTTTGTTGTTTCTTCTTCGTAGGAAAGGTAGATACTTAAACATATTTATCTTCCCTTTGGTGTCTTACGCCAAAAATAAACACGTCCTTTGTTACTTCCTAAATTACTATTGATTGAGTGATTGGTGGGCCATTCTGCCTATAATACTTGGATGAAAGAAAAAAATAGTCTCCGGCGTACGTTCGTTTCTTCATGGTCTAATATATAATAAAAAATATTTCTGTCTATTACGCATTGTATTATTTATTTTAAAAGATTGTCTATCTGTCTGTATCTTCGTCCATCTATCACGGTCGTCTCATAAAGGGAATTAGGTACAGCCAAGGATGAAAGAAAAAATATTCTCCCTCCCCAATGGATGGCGTGCGTTCGTACCTTCAGGGTACAGCCTATAAAATGTGATTTTCTTTAACCCAAAACCGAAATTGAGTTGTGATCAAAATAAAAACGGTTTATGGCTCAATCCTTTGAGTTCGGCCGGTTTTTTATTTTAGAAATATCTCGATAAGGAAAACAGTCCCCATAGGTCGCACCTACACTAACTAGAAATACCATACGCTCGCTGATTAAAAAAATAATATTGCTAAAATACAATATTACCCATATAACCCAATGTAACATTCCATTCCTAAATACCTACTGTTACAATCACAAGGGGTCGTAATGGTGCCATATATAATATGTGGGTGTAAGGGAAGTACGTACTCCAGAATGCTTAATTAAAATTAAGTAAGGTTTATTTTACAATGTAATAACGGCACTTCCATTTAGAAGGGAATTATCCTTAGTGATGAGATTTCCGAGTAGTTTTCCCACCTTGTTTACGTGTGGCTTTAGAAAATTAAGAGATGCTTGTTACTGATGAACACTGAGTATTTACAGTGAATATAATGGTGCCGAAACAGGTATTATTTTGTACCAATATGTCGCAGTTCTATTGAAATGAAATGAAATACATTTATTTGTCCGATTTTTGGTTATAAATTAGGCGTTACGTATGACATTTTAGGGCCATGCAAAATCTGCTATTTTTAGCGAACAATTTTTTTTAATTTTTATTGAATAATCCGATGATTTACAAAACTGCTAGTCATTATGCACAACGACGCCCGCGCCGTTACGTATTACAGTTAAACGACGTTTAGTCGCTATACATAATGAATGAACCTACACAGAAAGAAAGCTTGTTTGATTTAGAGCATAAGTATAAAGTAATTTTTATTCATTTGAACAAATTACTTGATAGATACGACTAAGGTCTTGGTTGAAGTGAACAATTTCTTGACTAACAAGCCGATTTCAAATGCTCGTATTGAAACAAGTTCTTGTTTGAAATAAACAAGCTTTTCTTTCAGTGAGTCAGTCAGTACTTATAAATATTTGGCGTTCTTCAATGCGGCGAATTATCGATCAGCCATTTTGTAAAACAGTGTGCAATGAAACGTCGGATTATACATTTTAGATCAAATTTTTACCTTTCATCACACAAAATATAATCATGACAACAAACACAGCGTCGAATGCAGAAAGAGTTATTTTGAACTTACATGGGTATCACCACTAATTACCGCAAATCATGCGAATTATCAAGAAGGACTGAGAATCATCGGAAATCAATGGGAATCACTGGCTTACTACGGCACAATACGGCTGCACTAAATCCATTTTGTATTACGCCTAAACGTTTAGGCGTAATACAAAATGGATTTAGTGGCCCACGTGGGGCGCCGCGGCGCGGGCGTATTGTCTAACATAACGCATTGCCAATATGGTTCGTAGATCCTTTAGCTATAATACATAACGGCGCCGTTTTGCAAAATGACAAGCAATCCTATGTCAAACACTGGATAGGCTGGTTGCATGTTCAAATCCTGATCCCGTGACAATAAGTACTTTTCAACCTATGTCAAATAAAGTAGGTATGAGGTTGAATGAAGTGAAGCTTTATCAACGGGCTGATGGACTGGCCCTGTTAACCAGCAAGCCCACTCTATTGTGGTTGTATGTCATACCACGCAGTTATTAGGGATCTATACCCCGAAGGGAAAAACAGAGTTCTATTGATGTCGCTCCATAGATCGTTCGCCTGTCTGTTACGCGGGTCAAACGCCTAAACGAAATTTCATATACATACTTATATGTATTCCATTGACCCAAAATCAACTTTAGTGGAATATTTTAGATGGGATTCAATATAAGTAAAGGAGGTCCATGAAAATAATGTTTTGTACCAGGTTAGACCGTTCAACGAGAATAACTCGAAATAACGACGTAAGCGCCCGTCAAAATAGATAATTTTAAACCGCTTTAGTACTTAGGTCTATCTCATGAACGGATTATCTAGGCACTTGAAAGTTGGCTACAATATTGGTCATACCCTCTCTTAAACAACAAATACATACTAAAAGTTGATACATCTATAGTTCTTAGTTTGTAAGTTGGAACCAAAACAAGCAAAAGTTTTGTAGACAAAACTTACTAATAGATCTTATCCTTGTACTTAATTATCAGTGTATTAGTGCGGATCCCTATGCGAGGCCCAACTCGCACTTAGCCGGTTTTTTTGTTTGTTGGCGCGCGATGACAGATTACGTCGTAATACATGATAAATTGCATCGCACGTATGGCATTATGGGGAGAATCAATCAAGTACGTGGTTACCCACACCCTAATCACTTATAAGCTCTTTTTTTTACCCGCGGTTAAAAAAATTCTCTATCGAAAACTGTACATTTACTTATAAAATAATAGATGAAATAGGACTAGGAAATACGTATCTGTGAAATAGCGTTTTCAGAAATAGATCTAAACAGTCATTAACCGGCTTCAAAAAAAAGAGTTTCTCAATTCGACTGTAATTAGTAGATATAATATATATTTATTATAATAATTGGTGTGTAATTAATTAGGTACTTTAATTAAATACGTCTGTTAACTTTAACACACCGATCATAATGTACATTTAATCACAGTAATAAAGTATACCATCTGTCAAAATTATACAATTCAAGTTTGAAGTCTATGGCGTATGCATTAAGGTTCATTTCAGATCGCGGAAATTTTACAGATGGTATACTTAAGCTAGAGGCCGACTATACTTAACTTTAATTATGCAAATAATAATTAAGTGAAAATAGAAGGTGCAATAACAATTCAGGTTAAAATTCAATTTATCATAAATATAAAATATCTAGTATTTCTTAAGCAATGGGTAGGAAATTATTTCCATTTCCACGTATAGTAATTTCCGTTGGAAAAGCGATGGAAAATTTTAACGTTAACTCTAGCGGTTACATTTAATCAGTTATCGGAATATTGTACAGTGATAGATATGTACTTGTATAAATTCTTAAAATGGATACATATACCATTTTTTACGTGATACGTGGATTAAAAACTATGTTAACATAGGGTATAATCGGGTATAGGTATGCATCGATTTGAATAACAAGATATACATTTTTACCAATATATTCGTTCGTAACTAATTGAAAAGAAACGCTACTGAAAACCATAGTAATTGCGTGAATTTTAACGATTGAATAGATTCGCGACTGAAAACCATCATAATCATTGCGTGAATTTTAACAACGGTGCTAGCCAAAATAACAGATCTGAGGTAGGTACTATTGTCATATAATTACTTTAGTAATATAATACCTATATCTTTGGGTACAGGAAAGCAAGAAAAAATAACGAATGTTTTATTTTATTTGTTGTTGTATTTATTTCAAACCCATTTTGAAAATGCATATACACAAGATTAATGAACGAATATTTTCAAAAGCGCTCATAGTTAATATGAAAAGCGCTCATAGTTAATCCGATCACCATTTATAATATTGATTTTTTTTATATGGTTTACATATGAATGAGTTAGAAGGTTATTCTTTGGTGAAAAGTGTATTGTCATGGTAAAATTAATGAAAACGCAAATTTTTAAACTAGATGAAGATGCTTCAAGCTTCGAGTTTGTTTTAATTCGTAGACAATCTTCAAACTAAAATAGTAGAGCTAAGTAGTTTAAAATATCCAAGATAGTTTATCTTTTAAAGTAATATAAAAGTCAATTATGTAACAAGTTCACTAAGCTAACAGTTAACATTTAAGAAAATGGCAACTTTTGGAGTAAGTACTTAATACATAATAATATTGCGACGAGGGACCCAAGGGCTGGCGGCTATCTTGCCCAAAGGATCAGTATAGCGATCCAGCGGGGCAACGCCGCCAGCATCCTTGATACCCTACCACACGGGCCTAATCTAAGAAATTTTATAAGTTACATTTAAATAATTTTTTTGTGTACATTATTAAATTAATTATTACTACATTTCTTTTCTATTGCTCTTGCTTCCGTAATTGTTTGTGTATAAATAATTTTAAGTTGTAAATAAATAAATTAATAACAACATTTTCATAAGTTGAAATTACATAATATTTAGTTAATTTATCTTAAAAAAAACCTTCGGCCGTCTAGTCATGGATTTAATATCTTCGGCATTTAAAAGCTCACCAATGATCGTGAAATCCACCTAATTTTGTATAAAATAAAATATAATTTCTTATTTAAACTATAGTTACAATCTACAAAACTTATTGAGAAAAAAATATAATACTTATTATAATATAAACTAGGAATAGGTATTGCTTTTGTAATTTAGCAGTCCCGTATCCCTATCAGGGGTCTGTTCATAAACACCCAAGGTTGACTGAACCCTACCAAATCATACAGTTCGACCATTTTCATATTCAAGTAACCATGTTCTCACTTGAATTTCCAAGTCTCATACCAGTAAATCACCAACCTAATTCAACCTATTAATTTCCACCTGTGTAACTAGACAACTAAAAATACATCACGTTCTGTTGAGTAAAGACTATAGAGTTAGTTGAAATCGTGATCCACTTGATCACAGCGCGGTAAAGCGTGCCGGCCATACGGCCCGAGCTTTCTCCTTGACGGACTAACGGACAGTTTTGTGTAAGTATAGCTATAGATGTCAATTACCTATTTGTCAAGTTTAATGGGAAATTAACAACACTGCTAACGGATGCATAATTATTTAGATACTAATTTTGTTAAATGAAAAGGAATGCCAATTATCGATAATTTATACGAAATAAATAATATAAAATAATTATTTTTGCCAAAGTTTGGTTTGCCCTTGCAGAAAACATTATCAAGATTTTGGTTTCGGCATACCATACAGATGACATCAACGAGACCACTTTTTTGTTTATACAGAAAACATTAAAGAGATATCGTTGGATTTCCCGTACAAAAGACATCAACGAAAATCACATCATCACAGAAAATATATTAAAGAGACAACTTTGGTAAGCCCATACAGAAGGCATCAATGAGACGATCATATTTTGCCCATACAGAAGACGTCAACAAAGCCACTTTGGTAATACTATAGTTAAAAAGTTATAAGGCCATTTTGGTTTGTCCTTACCTATGACATTTTATTTTTTATTTACTACTAAACACGCATTTAACCTCGATCTCGCCTGATGGTAAGCGACGATGGAGCATGCGGGTCCAGTAAATGCCTATTCACTCTGGCCTTGAAGATCTCAAGGTTGTAGGTTTCGGGAAATACATACTCCAGCAGGCTGTTCCATTCCTTAGCCGTTCGCATAATGAACGAAGAAGCAAATCGCTTCGTATGAACATATGGGATATCAACAACATAAGGATGGAACCCCTCCCCGCGCCTGGTAGTCCGAAAGCGGAATGGAGATGCTGGATAATTCCAGCAAATAATGGTCGTGCAATTCCAATGCGCACTCTCCGAAATGTATCCTATAAAATATCGATAGACGGGCAACCTTGCGCCGATGTTCCAGACTTTGCCATGTATATATTTGATATCTAGCTTCCACCAGCGATTCATCACCTATAAGGCGCTTAGCGCGTTTCTACACTGAGTCAAGGGCAGCCAGTTGGTACTTTCCTGAGCCATCCCACAGGTGGTAGCAGTACTCCATGCACACCGGTAAGAGAACAAAGTCAATTGCTTTGTATATACTAAATATTGACATGATATAAATTTAATAACTTTACAGAACAACAGAGCTCGAAACCTTTTAGAAATTTACTTAATTTACACTAACAGCATATTACTGTCTAGAACATTTGTCAAACAAAGTCAAACTACAATTGTTGCTGATCATGTCTGTAATTTCATTAAACATATTTTTTAATTTTTTTGTCACCTCTAAATACTTCTGTAACAAATATTGAAATACCTACTATTTTTGAAGTACTTCATTATTAATGTGTTATTAAAAACAGCAAACAGAATGTTAACATTGTAGCCCGATCATCCGCCGCCGACTCCGATTCTCAATAGTGAACAAAAAGAGAACTACCAAATATTTACAAAATACAGTTTTATAGTAGTTAAAAAAATTACGATATGATTTCATCTTTATGTACCTATATTTAAACTATTCTATAGCCCAAATTGGACATATTCGTACATAAATATAGTGTTTAATACTTATGTAACAAAGCTATTCTATAGAATTAAGGAGTATAATGACCATAAATATTAAATAGGTAATTAGATGGGTATTGTTATGTTTGACTACTTCTTATGTATATTATTATTTCTGAATTCTGACATTTATATTTCTCGTTATAATAATATGTCCGTGATATTTCTTTAATATTAATATTGTAACATTAATGTATTATATGCCTTTTATATAGGCCGAATACTGGGCCTTGTGCATTACTTTGAGACCTGTAAGATTGTGTATTCTAACACATAAATGATTGATTGATTGAATGACATTAAGACTGAATAGTAAAAGATTTTATGCAACTGTCACGTAATGAGAGCCATTTTAAGACGGATGCTTGGTTGCGAAACGAGGCGCAGCCGCTAAGATGTCCATCATTAATGCAATGTCTAATATTTGATGACCGATAGCCAATGTAAGTACGGTGTACAATGGCCAGTGTCCAGTATCTAATGTCCAATGTCTAATTGAATTTTATATAATTATATACCTTAGTACAGTACATGTACCAAAATGCAATGACCAGTGTTAAAATATTTGAGAAATGAACCACTTCGTGACTTCGTATTGACCAAATTACGAAATGGAAGTAGAAAAACATATTAATTCAATAATCTCAAGAATACAATGATCATGTTGTGAGCCAATAAAATCTTTGTTTTTAATTACATCGATTATAAAGTCACGCGTTATTAAATTACTCTTGACGTCTAGCATAATGATTACAAAAAATGCCAGAGCGTAATATTTTTTCTGATCTAATAAGTGGCATGTATAAGCAACGTGTATTTCTTAAATAATATTATGTGTACGAACTGGAAAAATGGAAATGCCTGAGGCATCAGCTACAATAACTCCCATAGCTCCGAACGACATACAGAATTCACCGAGTATAATATAATAACGAGTATACATACGAGTACCTACATAATTTGAAATAAGTATATTTTGATTCATCTTTCAATTTTTACTTACATTAAAATTAGTAGCAATAACGTAAGTACGTCTTATCTTTATGTGTTTTAGTTTTATCATATCTTTTTGGATATTTATAGGACCTAGGATTTCAGACAACTTAATTTAAAGTGAAAACAATGGCTCAAAGCCACTACACTGCAGCGCAAGCGTAGCCGGATCGAATCCACCTCTGGAACATTGTCACTTTTTAAATTTTGTATAAAATTATAGTTAATTTAAAAGGTTATCTAATTCGTAGTATAATTTTATTATGAAAACTTGTCGAAAACGTTGAATGCAGTGACGCAATTTAGCGCTAGAGAAAGTGCAGTGAGGAAAGCGTGTATCTAACTGCTGCGTCATTTGATTTGCTTCCAATGATCATTAGATAAATCAATATAGAAAGTTTATTGACGAACTGTACTCTTACCAGTTTATATGCTTAACTTTAACTTATTTACAATCACATTTCACATTTTTTTTATATCACCTTATTTTCTTTTATTATACACTAAATGTTAATAAATGTTGTAGGACTTGTAGATAAAACCACCCAATAAAAAAAATTCAGTTCTATTTGGTAATTTAACTATGATAACGGACCAAAACCACAAACAAACAGAAAGTTTTGAAAAATTCCAAAATGGCGTCTAGTTACGCTCGCGCACACCGGATCTCGCGGCTGACTGCGCTCACGCACAAGTAATGACAATGACATCAAAGCCCCTCTACTGACAGCCTGACATAGTTACATTATGTATATAGAAGCGGCGCCACTGTCTATGCGCGTCTGTCAATTTGTATGTAACTTCATAAGACTTTATGCATAATTCAATTTTCGACCGCAAGCATTCTTAGGTGTCTCAAATTGTAAGGCGTTTTTTAACTTTATTTCTTGCATCATAAAGTGTAATATGACATGTTACAATGTTTGGGCTCGAAAATTAACAGTTTAATGTCATGTTGGGGAAAACACATAACTATTTGATTACCACTGGGACCAGTTAGCGAAATAGAATTGCGTAGGTACACGTAGAAACATAGCATAGCATAACTCTCACGTCCATAATCCCCATGAATAATCGTTGATAATCTCCGAGGGGTTAGACAGAGGAACTACCTTCATCATAGGTAGTTTCCACTTTTCATGGTAAGAATTAGTAAACTAAGAAACTACATAAAAGATACATAGGTAGTATAGAGTTAATACCTCTATCTATATATATAAAAAAGAATGTTTGTTTGTACTCTATTCCCTCCTAAACTATTCATCCGATTGCGATGAAACTTTAGTAAGTTGTTGTGCGCACGCCCGGCAAGGTTTCCGAGTCAAAAAAGTCCAGGCGAGCAAAGCCAACAGGCAACAGCTACTAGTTTATAAAAATAAACGAATGTGTATTGTATATTGTGTATTTTTAACAATTTATGTAATCTACTCTTATATGAAACAATGCGAATGTACAGTTGGAAGACATCAAGCTCTGTAGAACCTTTTTTCAGTTTTTATTATGATTTTTTGACATTAGTTTGGATGTGTCAAATAAGATAAAACGACCAAAGGTTGGCTACTGTTCTCCCAATCATGAGAACCTCTTTTCATTCCGTATCATTCAAAACTAATATTATTTTAGAATTAAAAACAATTTCCCCTCGGATATTATATATTTGTGTCCCTACATTTCACCAAAACCGAAAGTGAAATAAGTTAATTATGTATACGAGTATTGTAACTGCCTTAAGCCGTCAAGGAAACATGACCACGTGGGACACGCAGAAATAATTTTATTCCTCATCTTTCATTCTTTTTCCCGGAAAATTGTCCCAAATTTTAATTTCCTTTTTATTTATTTTCGGTATATTAAGGGAAGTTTTACTGAAATATTTTACTTGGTTAGCAGGTACTTATTTCTTAAAACTTATTTTTCCTAGTTGACTAATTTGTAACTCAACATAGATATTTTCGAAACGAAAATCATTTTTTTAAAGCCTATATATAGGATGTCCCGCTGCTGAATCATAACTTGAAATAAAAAGTTATATTCCGTGGGGTGAAGAGCTACTGAAGATTTGAAATACAGGGTTTTCACATCTATCTGTACTCTTAATCTGTTGTTAATTTAAGGGGTTATTATACTTGACTAAATTCAGGATACGATTTATTTTAGACAGGCTTCTGTTTATATGGTGTAAATCGCAGACTAACCGTAATGAATGCTTTTACACTTGACTTAATCAGTCGACTCATTTAGGCAGTCTGAATTCAGTCAAGTATATAATAATAAGCCCATTAAACTTAAAACTGAAATAGGTAAATACTAAAAGTTAATCTCACCATTCTAATTTTATAATTGGGAGCCAATCGATATTCGGCAGATGCGTCAGACTACTCAGATTGCTAACACATGCGCACGCGCACTGGTCAGTGACTCTAGCTAACGGTAGCGTCATGCCAATCGGCCACATGACCACATCTCATATGTGGACGATGTACTCGTACCTACCTATCTTGTTGATTAGATATATATTTTACCGACAATATATACATTTTTTGTTGTATAAGGGCAGACGAGCAAACGAGCTCCTTGATGGTAAGTGGTCACCGTCGCCCATAGACATCTCACCTTACTATAATGTTATTAGACGGTTTTCGATGTGCTACTAACCTTGAGAACTTAAATGGAGAAACGTGTCTCGTGTGGTAATTACCCTGGCTTTCTTACCCTTCAAACCGAAACACAGCAGTGCAAGTATTGCTGCTTTGTTATAGAAAGGGTGGTACCATCCCAGGCTAATTCTGCACAGAATCATACCACCTTCAAAATATTGATAGTAACATAGAAAAAGTCGAAGGTTTAAGGCTTTGTTTATACTTATTTGGCTCTATTACTTACGGGAATTAATCTATGAAATGCTATCCCGCATACTCGTATTTGACCAACAATATCATTAAAATCTGTAATATGTTTTAAAATAAGATGGGACCTACACTCAAGTGCATATAAAACGCATTATTGGCAATTTTTACATTTTATTACGTGATATTGATGCATATTCAGTAATTAACAGTATGTGGGTAGTGTATGTTTTAAGATATGACTTCACGTAAATAAGGTAGGTATATTCTAAATTCCTTTTGATTACCTTGTTCCAAATTCGTTTTAGGTATAGATATAATTACTAATGTAATGTTATAAATTGTCATATGCTTGCTCGGAAAGTACGACGGAGTACCGACTTCCAAGATACGGGTATCGACCTAGTTTGTAAGTCGGAGGTAGTAAATAAAACTTTTACAAACTTTTCAAACGTAACTAAAATTATAAATAGTCGTCGGGCGGTAATAGTCAGAAATACAGGTCTTTTTATGGATTCGTGTACCGAAGGGGAAAACGGAGCCCTATTGCACTCGCTCCGTCGTCCGTCCGCGCGTCTGTCAGGTGGGTCTAGCACCTAAACGGAATACGATACAGTCTTTAAAATTTTACATAATATGTATTACCTTAACCCAATCCTCCCTTGATCCCTTGAATATCAACTTTAAGATTTTGTACTCGCACTTACCCGCGTTATTTTTATTAGTTCCGGGTTTAATTATGTTATAGGAAAGGTGTTTACTCAAGGTTTGGTTAAACTAATCAAACAATTATTTTCCACCAAACTGTCTTAACTTGAACTTGACCACTTTAGCATGTGCCTAATAATAAAGAGTAGTAAGCACCATACCAAGTGACGTGGTCAGGTAGATCCGTGATCCGCTACAGTTACGCAAGTAAACCTAGAGAGAAATATCGTATCGTTGAGACACCTTTCGCGGATTTTACGTAAAACCCCAATGGTCGGATTATGTTACAAGTTACGAGAGGTTAAAACATGCACTATTATTCATCATACCGAACACTGGTCAGTTACAGTATGTACTCGTAAATGAACGAATGACTATAGCTAGCAAATTTGAAAACTATTGAGAACTAAATCGAACAGGTCTAAAATAGTAGCTCTGTTGAATTAGTTAGGGATAAGCCAACTTACAATATAGGGAATCGATTCGAAATTCCTGGCACATATTAAATTAAGTGGCATCTTTCGGTTGATTCATGATCATGATTCTGATAAATGTGTGTTGTTATAGTTTATGATATAAGTAGGTACTATATTTTTAAGATATGATATATTTACTCACAAACAACAATAAATAAATAATAATAATTTTGACATAAGAAAGTTAAGTCAAAATCAATAACAAATTTGGTGATTCTATAAAATAATTATGGTATTACCGATTGTCTGAACTGTCGATTTAATTAATAGTCGATAAGATCAGATAATTTATTTCTAACAAGTTGAAATGTCCCGGTAGTAGTTTGCTATGGATGATAAGACGGGGCCATTTCAACTCCCTTCAGTCGTTAAAATTATGTTTTATTATATGGGATTCTTCGAACCATCCGCTAAAAACGATTAATTGCACCATGCACAGAAATCAGCGTATGCTCGTAGCGTAATGTTATGAAACCAACAGTTTATCCGGGTACAACGACACTACGTAAATAGCGACTCATCCGCTCTTTCTTCGAGATTTATCAATATAACTTGGCTATTTCATGATATTGATTGACAACCGGCTAACCGACATGAGATAGGTACTTCATTAGTCCATATGATACAATTAACACCAGGTGTGCGATCCCCAGCGATTCTAGGGCTCTTTCGAGAGCTAAATAAACTGGAGAACGAGAGAATATCTAAGGCAGGCAATAAATACCAATGAAAAACCAACTAACCAGCGTCTCAGCCCGAGATTACCCATCAGCGCCGACAATGTCAAAAATTCTGGCATTTTTTAGAGTCATCAAAGCACCAGCACTGTATCAGCACTGCGAGGAGTCCATGGAGGTAATAAATCACACGCGATGAAGAAATTCATGGACGCGCGCGCAAAACAATGCTGTCTCAATGGTTGTATTTCCGAGACTGTGTCAGCGAGTGGCAATCAACGATATAAATTACCCTCACTGGACATTAATATTTGACAGAACAAAACAAAAACGAAAGTTAAAACTACCTACAATAACTGTCGCTAATGTAAACAAAACTAATGGACTATGTATGCGTGGTACGGATTGTTGTTTGTAACAATATTTTCATACATAACAATTTTTCTCAGGATAGGTTAAAGTAAAAATGTTCACAGAAAATATAAAAACATTTCACTTAATATCTCTCGTATACTGTTCATTATTATTCCTGTAGGTAATACAGTGGTTTGTAGACAGAACCACAAAACAAAAATTATACAACATTGTGCTACTGGTGCTAAAATTACAACAGCAAAGCTGGCAGCTATTTCTAAATAAAACATGGAAACCCTCATTGAACATGCACATGCGGTATCAACTTTGTCTGAAAGTTCCTCAGATTGGAGTGAGGTTTGTTACTCTTACTAAATATCTAAAACTCAAACTCTATTTTTATCAGATTTTGTCGCACATTTTAACGTATCGACATCGCTCATCTAATAAACAAAAGAAGATATCTAGTTTGTTGCACGTAAAGTATAATTCTATGAAACTTGTCCTTTTATTTTAGTAGATTTGGGTTAGACACACTATTGACATTTAATTCATTAATTGATAATTATAATTATAACTGTATTTATCTAAAATTCTTTTTTTTTTATTGTAATTGGAAATGTAATTTATAATTTGTAAGATTAGCAGCGCATCGAAAACCCTCTAATAACTTCATAGTAAGGTGAATTGTCTATTGGAGATGGTGATCATCATCAGGTAGCCCGTTTGCTCGTTGACTCTTCTTATATAATAAAAAAGTTACATAAATACCTATACATACTCGCTAATAGTAAAAAAAGTGTCAAAGTCAAAGTCAAGGGCATTTATTGCATAACTATAGGTACATTAATAGATTTTATAAATTATATTCATTCACAGGTATAGCGCACCACTTTTCTTGGCGTACAATATAATAATAGTTAGGGCTTGTTCAGATGACCCGCGTCAACCACGCACAGGAACCCGCACACGCGTTGTGCCCGCCTTACACCCGCGCTCGCCACGCGCAAAGTCAGCGCATGCATCGCGCACGCCTCGCGTCCGCTTATACAACTAGTGGCTGCACTAGTTCGTTCACTGGACCTAATGGCTTCCAGTTGTCACAACGTGAGATTTATGACACTAGCCGAAGCGGGGGCGCAAGGCGTATGCGGGGCGGGTGCAGCGCGTGTGCTAGGTGAGCGCGGGGTTGGCGCGAGGCGGGCGCAAGACGGGTGCGTGGCGTGTGCGTGGCGTGTGCGAGGCGTGTGCGGTTAGACTTCTATAAATGCAATTTGAGATTTATTGATGTGTCATACTACTCAAATTATATCCAACAAATTTCAAAGCGAGTTAGCGCGGGTGCTGACACGCGTGACGTGCGCTTAGCAGGCGCGTGTCGTCTGAACACGGCCTTACATATTTAATTATTTTCTGATACATTATTTGTTATTATTATCATTAAAATCTAAAAATATATATGTGTAACCTTTTTTTTTTGTAATAAATTACTCTATCTATTATCTACACTATATACTAATTTAATTACTTACTTTATGTGAGCACAGAGCAATTAATTTACAGCGAAACGACACCTATAAAGTTACTAATTGTTTCTGGAATTTTGGTCCCAGATGTCTACCAACCGAAACTACCTATTTCACGTTAATTTATGATGACTCTTTTAAGCCAATCAATTAGTAACCTATATTTAGAAGTGCGCATAACTAAGCCTAGATTTAGTCCTCCCAGCGGAACTTGCGTACATTCCCAACGCAGACAGACATACGAGTACATAAACAAGACACCTTGTTTTCTTTTAATTTGAAAACCGACTAGAATAGACTTTTCCTAAACCCAGAATGTTTTTATTCCATTCAAGCTAAGGGGCTTAATAGCTTAGATCGCTTGGGTCGGCGCGTCGCCGCTTTATTTACTTAACCAAAAAAAAACTATAATATAATTTGGTACCTGCCTTACAGAAATTTTCACGTTTACTGACATTTATTCAAGTATTTATTTGAACAAGTCAGCAATCCTCGGGTACCTATTTTACCGCTTTAGGGTTACACTTTCTACACAGATAAACTCGCATTTGCATGAACAGCATTAAACTTTACTAAGCACTGTAGGTAGTAACACTATCTGCGTTATCTATGTAAAGAAGGAACATTCGACTCTGCAAAGTTTAGGGTTGCACCGATTGGATCCACACTAGATCCGATTAAAATACCTCCAATCCGCTTTGAACTAAAAGTTATTACCGATTGCAATTGCCACTGGCATCAGCGTATTCTATCACTTCAAAAAAGAGTTAGTACAGTTGTAATCGATACTGGAAATTTTAGTTTTTGGATAAAAGTTTATAAGTTTTGTGTTTCATATGAAATCTACACGACCTACTCGTAAATGTTAACAGCAGTATGAAACAGCAGATTTTTTTTCAGAGTTGGCGACATAGTGAAACTTGTTCAGTTATGGATACTGAACACCCCCCTTTCAAGACTATAGGGGTTTTTTGTTACATTCAGTAGATATATTATCAACCATTTGCTTCAGATACTTTGTTGCAAAATGCAACTGACCGGCAATATTTAAACCAAGTTTAGTTCAGTTGATCTCTATATACTTATCTGTTGTGTCCAGTGTATGTCAAGCTTTCTAACCACAAAACAAAGCGTTAATTAGTCGGCCTTGTCACCGACTCCAAACGGCAGTGAAAGTATATAATTACAATACCTCGTTAATTAAACTTTATCGACGATCGTAAATATTTGATACAGTTGTTATAAAATTTTATGACAGCGAAAGTAGGTTTTGCTTTGAAACATTGTTAATCTTCTTTTGGATGTAGTATCGTCAATAAAGGGTGTAATTAAATGCTTGTATTGATCTCTTCCGTGGAGATATGGATACGTTTTGATACACCTGTATAATTAATAGCTATTTCTAAGTATGTATTCTCAATTGTAATTAAAGTACATGAGATAGCCCCGAATATAACCCAGAATGTCTCTAAGTTCAATACTCTTGTAACTCTAATGGCTTTAATCACGTCGTCGGTTTAACAACAATCTGTCTCTTTTACTTGTGTGTAGAAATAGAATTTGTCCAATGGAACTTGAGGGTTTACCGAGACCTTACAATAGATGACATGGTAAATTCTACCAACACGAGTATTATTATGCAAAATAGGTAAAACCGCCATAGTAAGTATAGTTGCGTCGTTTTGCAAGGAAACGGAACTAACTTTGAAACTGAAGTTCTTGCAAGCAATATAAAGCTAAGTCAGCAAACGAAAGGTTACAGATCCTTTATAAAGTACCTACAATGTATTTATAGAAGGCGGCAGAGTTCACGGGCGAGCTTTTCATTTTTAAAGGCTATGTATGAGAATTGAAAAGGGCCTGTCATAGCTTTCTATATGCTTTGAACTCATAAGATATAACAAGCTAAAGACAATCACTTCCATAGAAATAAAATATGTCTGCCTTATTAATAAATAGTTATTTGTGAGCAACTTGAAGCATAACGTTGTAAAACACTGTTCGTGTGAAAATTCAAATCAAGGCAAGTTTTTCTTTCCATGTTTATTGTGTCTATAATGATAGAATGTGCCGTGAGAAGACGCCGAGAGCCATTGTAATAGACATAAACGGACCGTTACAGAACATGACAAGTATACCGAGATATTTACAAGCCATGATTCCATTAAACAAGATGTCAAATACATACAAGCCACCGGCCGAAAGCCACTTTGATTTTTCGTATCGAGTTTAACATGCACGATTTGTTGGGCAAAAGAAAGATAATTCATAAATAATGACTATAAAGAGTATGGGTTCCTAGCCCACTACATGGGCCACTTATCATGTACCAATTACTTGACGACAATATGGATATATATTTATGTTTGTGTTGTTGTTAACTTACTGACATTATTTATAATTCTCATTCAATTTAATTTAACATTAACAGTTTTAATATAATTTAATGTATTTCATTTGTATTGTATTAGAAGACATTGCTGATAATTTATTGTATCTATAATGATTCTGGAAAATAAATATTTCATTTCATTTCAATAAGCAAGTTTCTTTATAAATCTTTAATATGTTAAAAAATAGATTAAAAATTAGGCAGTTGAGTGTACTAAAATCACAGATACACAATTAAGAGATACAATTAAGGTAGCATTATATCACTAAGTCACTATATTAGAATAGGCAAGTCCTATAAAAATACAGTTAGACACAGTGATACTTACTACAGTTTGGGGTCGTTTTGATTTTCCGATCTACTTCGAAATATCGGAAGAAACAACACCTCACCATTGTAACTATAGTATGGACACGAATGATGAAATAGAGACAGGTCATAATATAATATAATTGTCCATATTTCTACTCTGTCCCTTTCTTTTCAATTCAGTAGGTAACTATGACAAACACACGTTAAACTCTGATGCAACGTTTCGTTTCGCTAAATTTTATTTTTGAATTACGATTAAACCGTTTCTTTTCCTATTCCAATATTAAAGAAAATTATATACCAAGCCTTTGAAGAACAAACGTTTACGTAGCTTTAAACAAACATAAAGGAATTTATGCGGAGCGAACCAATTACTGAAATATAGAAAAATATAAATTATTACCTACGGTGAATGTGCTTATGGTTGCATTGAAAATTAGTCATGTCTACAACACAAAATATATTATATTATATTTAGATATTTTGTGTCCATAATCTCCGAGGGGGTAAACAGAGGAACCACCGACAGGAAGTTCCCACTTTTCGCCGTAAGATTTGGTGGACAAATGTGTAGGTGGAGAAATAAATTCAACTGACAGTTTCAAACAGGATTTCCGTACTGTTATATACTTCCTTTATTATAACTATACAAATGCATCTAAGTAAGTACTTACATTATAATTTATAATCCACTTCTGAGGATTGTCGGACCTTGGGTATTACCCCATAATTATACCCTGACCCAGCTTTTCGGATCCCGGGGGTCACTAAGTCAGACTGGCCAACAAAAGGAACTAAATATTTAATACCTTTGTAACTTAAGCATAAACTTAACTTCGGCATTAAGCTCGCCTCATGTACACAGTTTTTGTGTGCATAAAAGTGTAAATACCATACATCTCTCTTGCACACACATACACCCTCACACACACCCTCTCTCTCTCTCACACACACACGTTATTATTATTATATTATTAGTAAATAGGTACACAAATAAAGAGGTATAGTAGAGCGTGGCCCTCTGACACAGGTGTTGTCACACTTAAAAGAGGGCCTCCACAATTGGTAAAATATATTTGTACCTTTTTGTTACTGAATAAAACTTTTTATTTATTTATTTTTATTTAAATAAATAAATAAATAATAATACACTTTAATTATGTACTTAATAATGATTATCTCACTCACACAGTCACAAACATTACCTCACACACACTGGGCATGAAAACAGTTTGATAAATCAGTTTGTGCATAAATTATTATTATTAAAAGAAAAATTTATTTTATTTTTATGACTCATTTTTCCGATTCAATAAATGATTTAATTTAATTTATGTTATAATTATGGACTCATTTATCTGTTTTAATAAATGATTTAATTTAATTTACATGTACGCTTTTACTATTTTAAATTAATTTTGAATTTTTGTGTAATTGGTTTAAAAGTTATTTTAATTACAAATTATTTTTAGGTTTAGTTGCTGTAATAAATAAACATTTTTTTTATATTTTATCAAGCTTATTCTTACATAGAAAGTTTGCTTATTACCATATAATATTAATTAAACAATTTAACTTTATGTAAAAATAACTAAGACTAAATACGCTACTACTAGACTACTACATAAAGTAGTAAACCTGCACACGGGCAAAAAGCCACTTTTGCGAGAGGACCCCCAAAGTTCAACGCAGGGGCTCGGCCATGGTCAAGTTTTTTCGTGCGCGAGTGGCCACCTAAGCCATACTTACTAAAAAAGCTAATTTAACAAAGAACCTATCTAAAAAAATTACATCAAAATCATATTTTACTGGATCGCTCAATTCACTCGTAAATTTACATAAAAGTAAATAATTCAGTTATCTATCTCGAGAGAAAAATCGTGTTACTTAATCCAGCCAATAGCCATTTTTTGCTGTACATTATATAATATATCAATGTCAAGAACTTGGAGGGTTATAATCATAAAACACAAACCCCCTTCTACCACGAACCGCGGTTACAAACAATGCCTGTGGAACGAGTTTAAAGATAAAGTTTTACTCAAAAAAGGGAGTAAAGTATATTCAAGATCACGGTCTCGCTTCCTCACACTTGGGAGCGGTTCAATTTATTTTACTGCACAGTAAAACTCAACGTACACTTTGTTTACTTTTTACCGTTTCTTCAAAGTCTTATAGACCAGCCATATTGCGGAAATAACCGGAACAAATTTTTTTCAAAGATACATTTAAATTTCCAGATTCGAAAGTACGGTCGACTACAAGTCAAAACATAAAATTTGTGAATCTGAAATAAACCTTGTTACGCTGCCACAGTGGTCGCCTTGGATCGAAACCAAATAAATAATAAAAATCCCTTGGAGCTTTAACAGACGTCGTTTCCTCCCCGGCTAGCAATGGCTAATTTCCTGGCCCCTGCAGTCATTTACTAGCGTTTAAAACAAGTTTATTGAGAGCGACTGGTGATGAGAAGTTAAATTGCTAACCTGACAAGCAAGTAAGTGCTTATATAAGTTAGGTTAGTCAATTGTAAAGGTATTCAAATACGACTGAATATATAGATTCCTTCAAGTCGTTCCGGAGAATAGCTCCTATCAATAAATACGGGTTCTTGGTAGGTATTAGTAGCTTGCTATCAAGGTGAAAGGTATGGAATAATGAGAATAGTTTCGTAGTAGTCGTACCGTATCCCTTAATCGTTTCGGCTTACACCATAATACCAACACGTCCCTATCAGCTCTCAAACACCTCAATACGGTAGAGGCGAGAGCCCAACTGCTAATTCTTATCTCATAATCGCTCATAATGAGATAATAATTGATTGGTATTTGGTATTTTGATGTAAGTGTAGCCTTGAACTCTTATAGGTACACCAAATAATAATTAGATACTGGCAGCAGAATGTTTATGTATGGAACTGTCACGTAATAATAGCCATTTTAACACGAGTGTTAGTTTTTAAAATGGGACACAGCCGAATTGCACAATAGATTGCACGAATGATAAATTACGTGAAAGATTATGTTGTTTTCGGTAATTATAGTATTTAGGTATCTCAAACTTGATCAGAATCAATTCGGTTAAGTTATCTTGATTAGAACCAATTCCGGAGATTATGTTTTTGTTTTTATTTCTTACGTGTTTCTATTTCTAAGTTACTTTTACACTGTAGGTAATAAGGACAAAAATTATTTTTTTGTATAGGACTTCGTTATCTTAAACTTAATTAGAACCGAGATTAGCATTTCCGCGAGTTCACAGCATTTCTCTTTATTTACACTATAATATTTGAAGTCGTACTTGATACTTAAGCAGGTATAATTTCCTCGCTTTTAGCAATAAACAGTACAATGAAAACTATAATATCACCCTCTTTACGAGTAATTTTAAATGTGTTGTGAATAACTTAGATTTTAAGCATAGTGTTGTTTAGATCGGCTATTCCACTAATTCCTACTAAACCCCTTACTGGGGAAAATGTTCAAACTTTATGTAGGTAACAAGTTAAAAATGTAGCCTATATATAAGTAATTCTTCTTACAAATCGTTTTTCCTCATAGCTGAGGGTCGTGATCATTCCAAGGAATTAATGACATAGAACGACTCTCGTGGCAGATTTAATGGGGTGTTTTGCCATTGCCTTCCCCATTTCACACACTGCTTATATCAGTGTGTAGGTTTCCTCACGATGTTTCCCTTCACCGTCAGAGCAGTCGGTAAATGTACGTAAGTCTTTCGAAAAAACCGAAAAACTCATTGGTACATGTCATTCTGGTGTCTAACTCGGACCTCCCGCATGGGACTCCGACGTCCTAGCCACGACGCCACCGACGCTCTAATATAATTAATAAGCAAGAGTAATTAGTTAATTTTATCGACTGCGGATAATAACATAGCTGTTCTATAGTGAATGATTACAGGAATCTACATAATCTACTTCAGTAGGTAATTTGGGAGGAATGACGACCAAAATTTTCCAAAGAGACGTGAATCTTTTCGAACAAAAGAAGAATAACTTGTACCATGTAGACAAAGTTTCGGGTCCTATAACATTTTTACGTTTCTGCCATCGGTAAAAAGTCAGCACTTTGAGATCCGGTTTTAGTGGGTCACTCCACTTGATCAGCAGGTGTTTACCCGGCTGCGGCTGACAGGCCCATCAAGCAGCCTTGGGCTCTCTCTCTCTCTCTCACTCTCTCTAATAATGTATACTGCATAAAACACTGACAAAAAGAGATAACGAAACAACTTAAGTTATTTCAGAAATAACAAAACTTTGTCAAGTCTTTTAATTGACAAAGTTCATTTGAAATTAGCAAAGGGCTTTGATTATAATATTACCAATCTTATCTTATCTTATCTTATGATAGAGGGTCGGGAATAACCCAGCGGCACTTCGACCCTTGAGGATCTTTTGTGCCTACCCCATTCACACACTGGTCATCCCACTGTGCAGGTTTCCTCACGATGTTTTCCGTCACCGTTGAGCAGTCGGTAAATGTACGTAAGTCTTCCATAAATACGAAAAACTCATTGGTACATGGCACTGCATGGTTTCGAACCCGGACCTCCCGCATGGGAGGTGTTGTTGTTGTTGTTGTGTGGTGTCCGGTGTCCTAGCCACTGTGCCACCGACGCTCATATGTTACCAATAGTTACATATCACTGTTTTCACGTTACACCTAGACAAAGATTTGGTTCGGTACATAATATAACTTTTTCTCAGTGTTTTTTGAAACAACAAAGCAGAATACAATATCGAGCTATACCTATAACATTATGGTATGTATCTAAAATGAACTATATTACTAACCTACATATTCTTACAAACTTTAATGACTTGACAAAAATTATTAACTTTTCTAAAATACCTATATGTATATTAGAATTAGATTTTCTGATCCAATTCTAATAAATCCTAAGCAAACATAATTTGAGTCGTAGGGTTACCATTGTCGGCAAGTTATTTCTTTCCGAGACTTTTAATATTATCGTTATAGCTAAAATATTTAGGCAAATTATATTAGAAAGATAACTTGCTTATTTCTTGTTAGATATATATTATTTTTTGATGAAACCAGTAAGCCACAGTAATAAGTCGGTAAAGATTTTTATTTATGCTTTGAACATTTTGCACAGGTACTTACTTACAGCGTCGTTTAGAGCGTCGGTGGCGTCGTGGCTAGACGTCGGACTCCCATGCGGGAGATCTGAGTTCGAAAGCAGGCAATGCCATGTACCTACCAATGAGTTTTGGATTTTTTCGAAAGATTTACGTACATTTACCGACTGCTCTGACGGTGAAGGAAAACATCGTGAGGAAACCTGCACACTGAGATAACCAGTGTGTGACATGGGGAAGGCAATAGCAAACCACCCCATTAAATCTGCCACGAGGGTCGTTCTATGTGAATAATTCCTTAGAATGATCACGACCCTCAGCAATGAGGAATACGGCTTAGAAGAGACTTACTAACATTGAAATGAAAAAATAAATGAAAATGTTTTGTTTACTTAAATGTACAGTGAACAAGTTCATGTTCATTACAATATTTCCAATAAATATTTGGATGGCTTGCCATAAACAATCCGCACCATTACAACATTCTGTGTGACTCGTGGTAGTCGCAAATGTTGTTTATATTCTTAACTTTCCTTTTAGCGCTCGAAAAGAGTCAAAGGAAGGACGGAAGCATCCTTTGTAGATGGTATTAGCTGAAAATGACTTTTCTATCGTCGACGCCTTTATTAAAAGCCAGTTGCTTTTTTACAGGTTTCAAAAATATTGTGCCATAAGGTAAAACTAATATTTCTTCATCCAAAATATTATTATAAATTATAAGTACTTAATTCGGATTCCGATGTCCGCCTAGTGTGTAGTTTTTGGACAATAAGTACTTACCTACTTGTTGAATGTTGAATGTCATTTGCACGTCAAAGAACAATAAGGACTATTTTCGCTTGCATCTCGTTCCTACCAAGTATGAACCTAAATGATATTTTCATTCTAATGAAGATATAGCTAAAACTGGTATATCACTTTCTTGGCATACTGTACGTTAGTAGATACTTTTCTAACCCTTAATTTTTCTTAGGCACTTATAGAAATTACTCTAAAATTGCTGAAGACAATAGAACTAGAAAACATTAATATTTGCATGACACTTGAGTTAAGAGCAAAGTTCAAGTGGCAGATGCATACCTGTATTGAATATGTACTTACATATTTATGTACAGTTTGCAATGCAGAGTAAGTAAGTAATATGTTTATTTCACACACAGCAATGACCGAAACAGTTATAATTACAAAAAAATAATTATGTAGTCAAAGGTAATCATATTGAACTCATGTCTGATGGTCTGCTGTTGTTGTGAAAAGGGCCTCAACTCAGCTTATTGCTGCCGAGTAATACATTATGCGTCTTCGTATACATTATATATTTTTTACGAGGGGAAACGCTCATGCATACCTCTTCACCGCAAGGGGAGACGAAGAGGTTATGCCAGACTTTTACCGGCCAAAAACCCCCCGGTGTTCTGCGCACCGCCTGACGGCGAAGCCACGGGAACGCTTGCGCATAAATTCCGCGACTTCGTATACATTATTTGAGTCAACTAGAATTAACGCTTTAGGTGCAATGTTACGACACGGTTTCCATAAAGATGATTAATTTACACATTCCTGTCGTACTTTTGGAATATTTTGTCGGAATATTGTTACTAATTTAACTCATGCTGTTTTACTGTCACCAATATAAAAGTAATACTCATACTCATACCATTTACACTTTAGAACCTTCAAATGCATAAATATAATAAATTGTCTTGATGGTAATAATTAATAATATTTCAGTACAATATTGCACGAGTACGACATGAATGTGTAAAATGACTTGTACGGAAACCAAATCGTAAGTTGCACCTTAAGTTACCAAGAAGACGGCATCGTGGGAAAGGGTAGTGTTGGATCCTCTCTAAATAGTCTGACTGTATTTATTTTTGCTTGCCTGAATATACAATCTTAAGTTCCATTTCCTACGCGAAGCTCCGTCGAAAGCTTTAATGTCCCAAATGTGCGCTTTGCAGTGAAACTTTATAAGAACTTTGAAATCTCTGCAAATTTAAATATAGATCTTAGGGACCGCTTCGTAACTTTCGAAGCACTAATTTGTCTAACAACATCGTTTTTATGTAGAAACTTTAGGGTACCTAGTTAACCAATACAAATCATGATGAAAACATATTCGACTTCCTTTTTCTTTTCCGCTAGTATATCTATTTATGCTTGTGAATACGCTAGATGAATTCTTTTTAAATTAGATACTGATGCCTACCTCAACATGGAGATAGTTTTGATCGTCGCCGGTAGATGGCGCTATTGTTAATTAAACCAAGTGTTAACAATTTTGCGTCAGTTATCAAAAATTAAAATGTTTACATACCTATGTAATTATTGTCAAAAATAATAACTATAATTTTAATTAAACTAGAGGTGAATTTGTTTGAAAGTACAGTTTCGTAAATTTTATTAACACTTTTATTGACCGTGGAAACTTCTAAAGAACGCCATTTTGTTTTTAAGAAATCATTCACAGTTAATCACATTGACATTATGTATTGTTGTTTATATATACGAAAAAACACATTATTAATACTCCACCGATTTTGGTGAAGAAGCACTAGACGCTGTAAGCAATTTACTACCGTATGAAAATATTATGCAGGTATCGTGCCTCAGTCATATATTTTTTATTTTATTATAATTCTCGCAGTTGTAACAAAAATATAAGGCCAAGTGGTCCTTCTACACGAGTTAAACACGACAGTCTAACACGTGTGGGAGGACCACTTGTCGCACTCGTCTGTCCACAACGCTCGAATACGGCTCACGTTGCATACTAGACTCGTTCGCCAATTTGGTTGTCCCTCACTAGTTAGACAATCTACTATTGTGGCAGTTGTTTATAATACGCCACTGTACAATAAAAACCTGCTTGCCAATAATGCCCCAAGAATCCGAAAAACGGGAATGTCGCCTCTATTTAGTATTGGAATCAGAAGAATAAATCAATTGCAGACTACAATAGGAAGTCCTGTGCACTGTGAACAGTATCATCATCATTAGCAGCCTATTAATGTCCCCACTGGTGGTGCACATGCCTCCCCTTGCCCAGGTCCTTGGGCCCAGTGCTGATTGGTGGATTTCACCCGCCTTTGGAAACTTTTAATTTCCTCAGACATGCAGGTTTCCTCACGATGTTTTCCTTCACCGTTAGAGCAGTCGGTATATGTATGTAAGTCTTCGATAAAATCCGAAAAACTCATTGGTATATGACATTGCATGGTTCCGAACCCGGACCTCCCGCATGGGAGTCCAGCATCCTAGCCACTAGACCACCGACGCTCACAGTATATAAGAAACAGGGCTAAAAAAATTGAGGCCTGCAGGATGAGCCGCGATATCTCAGTGGGTTAGAGCACTGCCACGGAACGGCAAAGTCGCAGGTTTAAATACTGCTAGCGGAAAATCTTTCACCCTTTTTCTAATTTATTTAAGTAGCCCAGCATGCGATATGCTTAATAAATTGAAGAAGAAGCGAGAACGGTTTGTCAGGATCGTTGCCAGTGGAAATCTGCCTACCCCCGCGGGAAACAAGCGTGAGTTTATGTATGCATGTATAATGTAAGCATTAGTTGAGGTAGGTATGCACTGCACATATCATACCAAATTACCCCAAGTGTTTAATAAATAAGAGTAAATCAAAATTACCCTCCACCATTTTATTACTTAGGTACTTACGTGTTCTTACTTACAGAAGTTTACACAGCCTTATAAGATTGTAAAGCTTAGCAAAATCATTTAAGACAATAATTATTACTTGTGTTTTATTATAAGTCTGTTGGTATTTACGTTGAAAACATTGGAAGGGGGATTTTAAATGTCTGGAAATGTCTTCTTTAGGGATACTTTATTCTGACAGAATAATTAGTTTGCGGCGACTTTAGATACCTAACTGAGGACCTTAAGCTGAGGGTGATGTTAAATAATTAACTACGACGCGCGACGGTGGTTCATTTTCACTATTTTCTTGGGAAAATTAGTAAGCAAAGTCTAACTCAATGAAACTTGTTCCTAATGTAAACAAACCACCAAATTGGCGATGTCGATGGTTTGATGAATTATCCATGATTTATTAATATTTCATCGTATAATGTAATTTAGGATACGAAACGTTGATCGTCTAATGTGATAAATCAACGATAGGTTTGTTTACATTATGAACAAGTTCCATTAAAGGCAGCTATACAATGAAGCACTTAGGCTCCTTAGGTACCTACGGTAGTACTCAATACAGCTGACATGTCACCTATTGACAGCTGACATATATTTTTTTAATTTTACAATCCTTCGCGTTTTAATTTAAGATGTTGTAAAACATTTAAATGGATTTGAATAGATCTTGCTTGTCCAAATCCGCATGCTTGATCATAGACCTCTTCGTCACTTTATCTATGACTGAGGTTGAGGCGGAGGTCAAAACAAGGACTTACGAATGTGTCTTTATCAATAAGTGAACAAATTCAAATGTAGTTACACATTACAGGTATTTCTCACCTCTAATAACACTACTAAGTACATCAACCATATAACATAAAACTCAAACTGAAACGCAAACCTGTAGGCTTACCTACGTTGATAATAGAGTGTGGTTAATTGTTAAAATGCCTTTGTAAGCTGTACGAGTACGATAAATCAACTCTAAAACCTACGTAAAGTTCAGTATGCGAGCTTACACGACCTTCGTATGATCCATTCAAATAGTCGAGTATACCTTCTATCCGGATTTAACCTTCGATTTAACGTACAAGGAAGTTTAAAATACTGCGTTATCTCAATGGATTTTTAAAGAGCCTTTAATTGTTTAGTTAATTTTAGTTGTTTAGAAAGATATTTTTTATACCTGTATAGATACAGCGACCGTAGTAATTGTAGAAAAAACATAAAGAAGTTAATAATCGGTGTTATGTAGGAGTCTTTTATATAAGTAGATAATAATTAAGTTTAACATTATTAACATTGAAGAACCTTTGATCCCAAATAGGCGTGTCTGTCTGTATCTTGGAAGCCAATTTTGAAAAACGTTTTGTGCCAATATTGTAATCTATACTGGTAGTCAATCTTACCAATTATATCTATACATGATAATAGTAAAACTCCCAGATACTTTTTTTTAAATCTTTATTTTTTGAGCTTAGTCGCCTGTGCGACTATGTCGCTCCTCCCAGATACTTCTAACAAGTAAAAATTAAAATTAATATAAAACATAGATGTGTATTTACTACTACTATACCAAGGATTAAGCATAAAAGCGATAACAAAGTAACCACATATCAAAAACTGAGGTAAACTTCTGCTAAGTTACATACGAGTATTATATCTACACCCAAAATTTCTAAAATACCACATCGCCACCATAAGACAAGAAACTGTGAGAACATTCTCAGACAACTCACCGACTGCCAATTTTGGGGAAATTTGTATTTAAAAAACCCATCAATCAACCACTCAACATGTTCGAGACCCACTTGACAACTTTCTAGGTAGATACCTATTAAAATGCACTTTCCTTGGTTTTAAAATGAAAAAGGTGTAGTGAGCCATAGACATCTGTGCATTTGTTTTGCTAATGCTTTCAAAATGTATATAGAGATAATCTGCTGCAAAATCAGACTGACAGAACTTCTGATTCTATTCTGTATCTTGTCACAAACGATAAATTATAGACTCGCTCCTTTGGCGTTCATTTCCTTCCATTTTCATAATATTGTGATAAAAAAACTTGGGAGCGAGTCATCCTTTTCTGTAACAACATACAGAAAAGAGCCACTGAATCAAAGAACAGAGGAAATTGAAATAATGACATGACTGCTTTTAACCAGAATAAAAGGTAACATTATCATTAGTCACAATGTTCGCTCAACCCAATTACATGCCTTGAATTCCCAAATTATTAGCAAAGTTCCAATAAAATAGATAAGTACCCTAGACTTCAAAAGAAAAGATAAAATAAGTAGGCAATTACGTAGGTATCGAAATCTGTATGGTCGATCTTACCAATGACATGCAGAATCACAAACCCAGTAGCGTCATCTACTCGGCGTCGATCACGTCCTATTCGTGTTTCCGTATACAAAACATGTGATTAGACTTGCTTTAGTTCACTGAGACACTTAACACGTGCAATACACAGTATCCTGGCACTTTCACTCAGTGAAAAGCAGTTCTGTTTCGGTTTATTTAATATTGGTTAAACCGTTAAAACTGCTCCAGCCGCGCAACGCGCCAGCGCTCGCGTCACACTGGCTGCGTGCGCGCAAGAACCTCCTTTCCCCCACTTAGCACCATTATACCGACCTTACTGCTCGGTTTTACATAAGGCCATCTTAAACTTAACACTGTAGAGATGAAACTTCAACGAAATCTTAGTTTTCTAAATGTATCACTTTGGTATTATCAGTTACTGAGGTTTTGATTCATAAAATTGTTCCTAGTGAACGTATGGTTACGTATTCCAATACTAATATATTTTACAAGAGAAAAGTTTGGTTTCCAGTTTATAATATAGAAATTAAAAAGTTTATTTGAAGAATTGAGCCAGCTGTAATAATCAATAATATCCATTTGCAAATGTAAAGAATGTGTTGAAACAAAAATACAAATTAAATCAGGGACCGAATGCGGGTACCTGAATTTATTTTGAAGTACATGCAAAATTGAACTCAAAGGGCATTATGTTAAGCGCATAATTATTTTGGTGAAATATCGGTAACCGATACCGATACGAGTATTTTACAAGGTTTTTCAATTTTAAATATTGTGCTGGAAAAGTACATTCCGGTAACCGCTTTTGATGCCTATAATAATACCAGATTTAAAAAAATAATACCCTGGGTACCACAATAGTTGACAACTTCAAATATTTATAAGTACAAAAAAAACTTCAATTGTTTTTAATAAAGTTTCTCTCAATAAAATAGGGAGGTTAACTTTTAATTTCGTTTAAATACTTAATTTAATATTCAATGTTTCAAAATTTTAGAACAGGAGCCAAGAATACCTAAAACAAGTAACCGACAGACGGATGGACAGCCGTCTACTATCACTGAACAATTCAAAGAGAAAATAGCATTAAACTCAGTCTAGTTCAACTTGGTGGAAAGGTTACGTATTAATTAGAGCTAGGTTTTCTTAAGTACGCATCTTTCCTTCAAAACAATGTAATGATAAACAACCCTTTGAACAATTATTGTAGTGGAACATCTGTTCGATTTTTACTTACAGATTAGGCCGTGAAAATGATTTGACGAAGGCTGTAGACCGCAAAACACGATGCGTTACTCGTACAAAACGAATAATAATCGGCTCTCATCCTACATGGAACGTCCTACATCATACATGGTGTAACAAAAACCCCCTATAGAGAGCCGAAAGAGGGGTGAACAACTTTCACTATGGGACCAACTCTGAAAAGGCGAAAAAAATCATACATTTCGGTCGTGTATTTGTGCTGTATTTGCTTTGGTATGAACGCTGATTTTTTTTCGCGATTTCAGATTTGTTCTCATCGTGAAAGTTGTTCAGTTATGGATACTGACACCCCCCTTTCGGCTCTATTTGGGGTTTTTGGGAATAGAGCACAAGTGTGTTTCTAGCAGTTGGGCGGGCAAGTGGATGGGCAAGCTTTTTAAAACATTTAACTACTGAAATGACCTCGCCATAGACGCCATAGCTTTCAACTCGATAAATATAATCAACAATAACACTGTCTAGTCATTCTCAAAAGAACAGGATTACAAAGAGATTTCTGAGCAATCAAAGGGCAGATAAGATGCGTATTTCTCAGAATGTCCAATTTTCACAATAACATTGCCTAAATAGTTTCAAAAACAAAATTGCCGCCGTACTACGACGAAAAGGCGTAAATGGAAATTGATAGAATATAGAGTTATATTCTAAGTATATACAACCATAATCAGTGCAACTGTGGTTACAATACAAAGACGTTTCGTTTACCTTTTCTATGACAATGTGTTTTATTTTTATCTCTCAAAATTGGCTTATTATCAGATACGATCTTTCTTCATAACGACAGAAAATATTCCATTCCAATTAGAAAAGTAAAGAGCTTTATGGACTCGAGATAGTATTTTTCTTTAATTGGAGATCAGACAAGTATGAGTTTCTCCCGCACTTTTATCGCGTCCACGCCAACTTTTTATCGTTTCCTTTCAAATTGTTTTACAGTTGTGCTTTTCAAATAAGAATGGTGTTTTTTTTACTTTTTTACGTCTATAAAATATGATTAATGTGTGGGAAAGTAAAATAAGACGCTGCAGCCCGATCCGTATTTAGCTGGTTTTTGAAGAGTCATACTGCGCCCGGGACGCCTTCTTCTTTGGTTCGGATCATGCAGAAGCGTGGAAGATTTTCCTAAATAGCATTGAAATGTGCCACACCAGCATTTTAATGAAGAATTGAAGAGTTGTTTACATCAGACATAATTGTATGGGCTCAGTTCCCTTTGCCTTAATGAAAAAAAAACAACAATCAGACAAGTATTTTTTTATAAATAGGTTTAGGCAGACTGGCGAAAGGTGGAAACTGCCTGTGATTGTAGATGGTTCCTCTGTCTACCTGCTCGGGGATTATGGACGTGAGAGTTAGGTATTATGTATATATGTAACTATCTATAAGCAAATCTCGAATGCACCCACGCGCATGTGTCTTTATAATCAATTGATCATTGTTATAGCATTGTAAGGTAGAAGGCTATCTATAATAATGGATGACAAAGTTATTGACCACAGAATTCCCTAAATAACCAAGTAACGGCCCATAATGAATTAAACTGTCCATTAAACCGGCGCCAAACTTTCTGGAGCTACGGAATAAAATGACTGAAAATTAGATAATGCCTAGTCGAGAGAAATAACTTCATCGCAAAATTTCAGGCTGATTCGGGCTTTAATAAGTTCGTGGAATGAAGGTGGAAATTACGTAATTTTTAACTTTGATTTCTAAATCGCTTTTCACAGTTTGTCCTAAGTCTAACAGACCGCTCAAACTATAATTTAACTTAGTTGAGATGGCGGTATCTCAACTAAGTTAAATTATAGTTTGAGCGGTCTGAAGAAGGATTAAATCATTGTGAATGAAGATAAAATATTTTGTGGTAAAAGTGAATTCCTACTGTGGTACAAACTAACATATAAGAACCTAAACTAAAGATTTTGAAATTAACTCGCTAATAGTCCGATTTCTGTGACCTTAACATTTGGATGCCACATAGCAGATACACAAGGAGGCTAGATTGCTATAATAGAGATGGCTTGAGAAAACAACGTACCGAATCCGAATTAAGAGACCCGATGTAATCTAGAGGTCTATGAAGGGCTATCCAGGCTTTTCTTTATATCCATCTAACAATAGAAGTCTTAAGAATAATCTGGATTGGATGATGTTAATATTTATTTACTTTACGAGTATTTTTATTTTATATTATTGCAGATTATTGTACAGCAAAACAATTATAACAATACTTATTCTAAAAAGTTATAACGCCAATTACACAATAACTCAAAATGAATTTCAATAAAATTCATTAATTAAACTATTAAATTAATGAAATACTATCATGATGTTAACATAGGCTAATAATTTATTTTTAATATAGGATTAGAAACACGATTCAAGTAGATTTATTTCAATATATGTAGAGGGTGTGTTTGTGTATGTGAGGGTGTGTTTGTTTGTGCTGTGTGTATTTCAACCCTTGCCTGAACGCTCGGAAAGAGCCCTTCGAGCTCTCTGAATATATTGCCCTTGTGTCATAAAGAATAAGTCGGAGTTCAAACATAATGACAATATTCGATTTGCTTCGATTTCGATTAACCTGACTGAGGTTTACTTGCCTCTGAAATCGTTTCTCCCGAACAGGTATTCAGAGAAAATGGGACTTTTGATTAGGGAGACGCCTTGTTTTTTTCCTATGAATGACTCTTATACATAGTCTTTGGTCCTTTTGTATTATTATAAACTGCTACTAACCTTGAGGACGTGCATTGCCTCATCACCTGCAACAGGTGCTGGTAATCACGCGGGCTTTCTTTTAAACCAGGACATATGACTACAAACATTGCTGTTTTGCGGTAGAAATAGATTAAAAGATAGTACCTACCCAGGCTGACTCTTCACGGTTCATACCACCAACAGTGTTTATATAGGCTTTCCTTAGTAATTAATTTTAATGATGTGTCATCTCCCTATCTTCTTGAGTTTTATGTACGAAGTTTATTACCCTGTATTGTTGCCAGCTGCCAAAATTGCGTCACATCAAAATAACCTCACTGTGCGTTTATCATTAACACCAACATTTTTCCTTATAGCTTTTTTACCATTAATAAAAGCTTAACCTGTATTTGACTTCAATCTCAGATTCTGTATCTAAGGATCTTTAAACCTCGACGGTTAGGGGGCAGACTAACCGTTGGGATACATTAGAAACGTCCTTAATGTTAAGTCTTCATTAAAATACATACTATCCCTTTCTACGCCATAGTTCTAGATTGAAATGGGACGAGACTTAAGGAAGCCTTAATCTTCCGACCCACCGTTAAACCTTTAAATAATAATTATTCTAAATATAAAATAGATCATGTCGATGTTGACCTTGAGGAATACGGTAAAAAAATTATCAATATCTAGTAACTACTCGTACTTATATTAAAATATTTTGCACACATTTCGGTTTAAAGAATTTTATTTCTCTTAAGAACATAGTTCACTTACAGAGAAAATATAAACTAATATAAACAATTTGAAAAGAAATCCAACAAAGCGAATACTAAAAACAGTTCTCAAAAATAACTAAACTAACTATACATTATTATAAATATGTGTTTTAAGATTTAGTTTAATTACCAAAATATTTTAGCTTTCGTCGTCTTTTTTTACAGATCCTTAGCCTTCGTAGTCTATTGTTAGTTTCGATCATGTGGTATTGTAATTTGCGTGGAAGCGTTTACAATATTTAATTAAAAAAGCTAAGGTGTACGCAGTGTTACACCCACTTAGCTTTTTTTGTGGTAGCTTTATGACGTTCGTTTACCCTAAGGGAAATTACTTACGTCCGGGAGCTTTGCTAGTCTTACCTACTCACAAAGCCTACGCACGCAATGTAAGAAAAACTGTTTTGTTTTCATTACGTGTATTTCAGAAAAAACATTGACAGCAATATTCTTATTAGGTTAGGTACTGAAAAGGGTTCTACTTTAATATCTTTCTGAATAGCTCTACCCAGGGCTGGTTGGGTTACGCGAGGTCACGCGAAGTTTTTCTGTCGTTGAGTCTGATTATCAGTACTGTATATTTAAATACTTACCTGACATGGATTTAAAGAGGCATCTCAGGCTCAGGAGCCAGTCTCCAAACATTTAAACCACACGGACCTCACAAACTCCACTTGTTGTGTAATTGCTGAAGTAAGGGCCATAGAGTCTATTGTGTGTGTATACTTATACGACATTACGATTACACGAGGAACCTAATAGAAGGAAAAGTTGAAGGTAAGCGTGGACGAGGAAGATTGAGGATAAGTTATTTAGATCAATTCAAATAACAAGTTGGCGTTGTGTCGTACGAGTATAAGCGTCGTATATGGGGTTAAAGAAAAGGCTTTGGCTTTGGACAGGACACAAGGGCGTTTACTACACCGATAAGAGCCTGACTCTAAAATTTAAGAAGAAGAAGAGCGTATTGTGAGATTTTTAAAAAAATACCTTTAAGTGTGCTTTTAAAATTTCTTTGTACGTACATTGATTGAACAATATTTATTTCAGTTTTCTTCAAACGCCTATGAAAATGCTACGACTTAAAAATGAATTAATTACAAGAACTTTTGCTTTCGTAATACATTCAGGCTTATATTTTAAAATAATACTTTTAATTACAAGTTTTTTTAAATACCTAGTTGAAAAGTACATAGTTTCTAAAGAAATTATTGATCTAGTATTATTTCTTCTTCTATTGAGTCGATGAGTATATCATACCCAGTAATGTCTAAATTCTACTGCTGCTTTTATGCCAATTTAATCAAGTTTTCGCCATGCTTCGTGAGCTAAACCGAATACAAAGTTTACCGTCAAAAAGCCACAGACCCCTATACCTATACCTTTCTTAATTTACCTACGCCGCGCAATCGTCGTTTCTCTTCATCAGTCTGTATTCCGAATGTCCAATAACTAGATTCAGTGTTTTGAAATATTAACTATTTCCAAGAATTATTCAATTGTTCTCAAAGCGAATGTCACTTTCAATCAACAATATTATAGGAATGTTAATTACCATTCACTCTCTATATTCATCATTCTTTTTTCCAGGGTCATAGATAAGAGACCTCCCCGTCTTATGATTTTCATTGTCATGAGTCACTCTAAAAATTTGGAACCATCTGATTAGGTGCCCAAATTTTTTTGGTAAAACTCCCTCAGATTTTTTTTGGCTACTTACGATACTTCATCGAGATTTAGAAGAAATAAGTCCCAGTACTTATAAACCATCGTGTTCTCATCTTCGCCCTTATCGTCATTGGCTATTATAATGTAGCCAATGCCAATGGTCAAACGCTAATTTAGTCCTGAATAAAATGTTCCAGCGCCATTGAAATACGCGTACATATACGACCATTTTACGCTCTTATCTATTTATACTACTTTTGAATAAAGGCTAAACTATACCACAGAATACATACAGAAGATGCGCTCAATACAAACGCGCGAAATCGACTCCACACATACACGGGCTCTGTGTACAGGCGTTCTCAGGGAAAGTCAAAGGAACTCAAGTGTGAAATACACGCGCTGTGGCGCGATCGAATTAGGTAGAATTTTCTGTACTTTCAATAAGCCAGAAATATTTTTTACAAGGCTGTTTCTTTTAAACAGGGAATTATAACTGCCCTAGCGCTATCTACGGTCAAGTGACGTAATCAAAATCGCGGACGCCCGGAGCGGACCTTCTGTGTATCTATTCTGTGACTATCTTCCGAGAATACCAAAAACTTATAGTACCTAAGTACCTATATAGAAATTCGAAATATTATCAGAATTGCGTAGATTGATGTAATACGAACAGAATCGGTCCAACGTTATTATGTCCCTAGGCAATATGGTTTCGAAGTTCGTCGTCTGTTCCAAACCAATTTGATTGTAAAGGCCTTGCTTGATGGAAAGTTTCTTTTGACAATATATTATTACGTCCTCTGCCTTTTGTCCTTTCCTAGTATTGACTTTCATTTCAATGTTATCTTCTGTACAATTGTTAAACTTAGTTTTCATTTTTAAATTAGGTAAACATTCTAATACTAAATATTTATATAAGAAAGTAGTCCTCCTGACTTAAATCATAGCAGAACAGATTTAATAGTAAATCTGGACCATTTTTTCTCAGTGTAAACTGGATATCGCGGTACGACATAGGCTACTTATTAAGGGCGTCGCCAGCTAACAGCGCGAAGTGAACCTTTGTTTGCGTAAAATCCAGAGTATGTCTGAAGACCCTCGGGGGGACAACAAGGAAGTAAGTAACAAAGGCTTTACCCGTAGTAACGATATAACATTAAGTAAACGACGGCGTTTGGAAGAATGCCAAGGAATTGGTTTAACGGCCTATTCCCATTTCATTAATTTTATTTCACATTTTTAACATGAATTCAAATGAATGTCTACGTTAGGTCAAGCAAAATTGTGTAACGAAACATTTGTACTTTCGAGAGCTTCGTGTAACAAAACTATAAGAGTTAGAAATGTAATAGTTATACCATCATTAAGATCGGTCTGACGACAAAAAAGAAAAATTTTCTCGACACCCTCTCGGCTCCCTCTGGTGGCACCATAGGCTGCGCAAGTGAACACAATTCAAATGAGTATTCACATGGACATTCATTTGAATTCATGTGAAAATGGAAACTGCGAGCAACCCTTTTTACGAGAAAACAAGCTTAAATTCGAGATAAACAATGTAACTCCTCACATAATAACATATTCGCCAAAATATCTCTAGAAAATCCTGAAGTGATGTAAGTATTTGCATTCACCCAAAAATATAAAAACTAAGTTATTTCTCTAAATGACATGACTGTCATTTAGAGAAATAACTTAGTTTTTATATTTTTGGGTGAATGCAAATACTTACATCACATCAGCATTTAATAATATTTAAACGTGATTAAGACTTTTTTAAATCACTTTTTTAACTTTGTATGGAAAAAAAAAGTAAACTACCACCTTTAAAATGTATTACATGTTGTTCAATGACACGCAGTCTGTTATAATCTTCCGAGTTCAAGATGTTATAACAATTCTTCTACCAAATAAATATCTATAGGTGGAAAATATATCAGTTAAATCGGGCGTCACGTCAGTCTATACATGAAATTCATAATAAATAAACATTGTAATGTTACCTATCACAAAACTGTTATCTTTGTCACTTTATATGAAAATGTACCAACTTACTTGAACTATAATTACTATCAAGTTTCTCAACAGGCAGCTAACTACAGCAAACTACTTCCATGTCACCATCTCAGTTTGCAAAAGCTAGAGAAGCGCCAGAAACGGCAAAGTGACGCAACAGCCCTAACAATGAAGTTTACAATATATCATGAAGTTATTAAGTAATACGGTAGGTATACTTCGTAATTTAATGCGTTATATTGAGTGGAATTGTAAAATTACTGGACCACTGAAACCACACGCTTTATTTACATAAGCAAGCTACAGCGAGGTCATATCCATTGCCAAGTCACATAATGTTTTTAATCTTACGATGATGCGACTTGTAGCGACTCGTTAATGAAACTAATAAAGGTAATAGAATATAAAGGTAAGAGAATTGGACTTGGCTCTTTATTGCATCTCATTACTTTTTCCGAGTAAAGATAGACGAGACTTGGTTACTTTTTACATGAAATGTTTTTGTGGGATAGGGTTTAAATGATCTAATTACTATATGATAGATGGCTGGTCATGGAATATGATATTTTCGTCAAATTACTGCGGGAATCTCGAAAATGATAACAAGATCACACGTCCGCCGATATCGCCCCGCTTTCACCCCCTAGTTCCGACAGCAGTTAAGCTCCCAATAAAAAGTTTTAACGACCCCCCCAGAATTGGTTAGAATGTAATTTGTGTTTCCAGCCACTTCATTAGATGCGAATAAAGTCAAATTTATAGGCCAAAAATAGGTTTAAAACAAAAAGCTTTATTGTGGTAACAATTTTGTTATTATGTAAAAGTTTCTTCATTCTCTTTTATCTCTAACAGTACAAGTAGGTACTTACAGTGAAACTAATTATTTTATTTAGGTATGATATCTATAACAACCTTAAATAATGTTGGTCTTTGTGAGGAATATAGATCAATTGAATACGACATAAGGCAGTGTAAAATTCATGTCAAAAATGTTTAACCCTCAAATGAGTATTTCATAAAATTCCTAGGAAAATGAAAGTCATCATCGTAAATATTACTAAAACAGTTTTTAAACTTTTAAGCTGTGAGCAAACAAGCAAGACTTTTAATTTTGCTGTTACTTTAATAGATCACGGGATAAAGAAAAATAATGATATAATGGTATTGACACAGTAGACTCGTAGTTCCTTGGCACGGTGGAGTGGGTGAGCTGACATACTTTACAAGCGGGATTTGACACTCAATGCATGGCACTCGATTTCTATTTCAATTAGGCACCATGAACCGACCTCGAGCTTATAATATCGGAGAATCCGAGGCCAATCAAAGTCCAATTGCTCAGTAAGGTAAAACTTCTTTTCAGAAATAATAGTCAGACAGACATTAACGTTCGAATGAAAAGAAATTTATAATAAATTGTTCCTTATATCCCATTTAATTTTTAAAGCATACCTACTTAATAAAAATAGTAAAACAGTAATAAAACATGCCACTGATTGTAAAAAATAGCCGCTTTCTATTCACATTTAGAATTTCTGGCGAAAACCAACCGCAGGCCGCGAATTTAAAAAAATATTTTATGAAGCAAGTTTAGTAAAATATGACCCGACCTTAAGTAGGTAAATGGGGCATACTGAAAGCAAGAATAAGTTAATTTACGTATACGTTTTTATACATTATTAGTGATATTTCATGCAGATAAGTACCAAATCACTCGATGTGGCATATTCTTTTTAAAAATTTGACCTCAAAATAAAATAAAAACTTCACCTCATGGAAGATGGAGCCTATGGCTAATGGCAGGCAACTTTTGTTACGTTCTCCCGCTGCGGCGCTAGTGTAGCTGGAGGTCAAAGTGTGACAATGACAACTTATTGCTTATTTGTATGTGGAAATATCGAGCATGTTCTGTCGGTTTGTATTTAAGTTTTTAATTGCTCAGCCACCGGACATTGGTTGCAATGTCCGGTGGCTGAGCAATTAAATAAGCTTTTTGTCTATCGGGAACCTATGACCGATGTTCGAGATAAACATTTTGGAAATGCACAGTTTTGAGTCATATTTTATTAATTTTCTCGAACACTTCTTCTTACTGACATTCAAACAAAATGTAACCTCTAACAGACCTCTAACTATACAATCGCCAACTACTTTGAGCGTTTCTGAATCTCTAATCAAGTAGGTGTAGAAAGGCTGGATTCTTCTAATTACCGATATTAGCTATACTCTATATCGCCTACCAAGTTTTATTAAATCAAAAACTTTGAAATTGTGTAATTAATAAAATAATGGAGTTACGAGTATGTATGTAATAATGAGTAACAAGCGAGCAATTTTACTCATTATAAGTTTCAAAAGTAGGCGCAGATTCAGATTATTTATTGGTAATAATAATTACAAGTCATTATATAAAGCAATTTACAATATTCTTTACGAATTCTTATTAACAAATAGAGCCAATTTAAAAAATATTTAAATTACCATATAAACGTTGACCAATTCATCAAAGGAATCCTAAATCGATCACCGAATCGTGTCGAACGATAATTCTGATAAATTAATTGGCTTTTAGCAGGAAAATTGAAATGCTCAGCTGTGATAATAAAACTTAGGTAGGTTTTTGGCGCTACTCCATCCGTCCATCCGTCCATCATGTCCGTCTGTAAGCTGGATCTGGCGCCTAAACGGAATAAGATACAGACTTAAAAAATTCACACAAGAATTGCATTCTCTTGACCCAAATCCGAACATCTAAAAATATATTACAATTTTGTAGAATTATATTTTAGAGGGGTCTCATAAGAGTAAAGGGGAGTGTTGTTATTTAGAGCTCATCAAGTTGAGTGCGAAAATATTTTTTTTATATTTTTTTTCGTGAAAGAATAATGTCTTAAGCGTCCGTCAAAGTTGTCAATTTTTATTACCAGGTCTATCACGTAAACAGTATTATCTAAAAAAAATATTGACTAGAATATTGGTCATATCCTTTTTTTAAAGAATAAATACAAAAACTTTACTAATTTGTAACTTGTGAGTAAAACAAACAAAAGTGTTTTGCGCATAATTTACAAGTAAATCTTATACTTAGTGTTAATTTATAGTGCGAATCCCTAAAGACAGAGCGAGACCCGACTCGCACTTGGCCGGTTTTTTATAACAAAAAGGACATGTAAAAGGTCAGTATACAGTAATTTGTTTGAATTGGGGTGTGCGCTCGACATCACTAGCAGTATGAGCCGAGGACTATTTTTTTTCTTAGTTAAATTACTGCGTTTTATTACGTACTTAAGAAAGTTCGTTTCCAGTCTGGTGCATTCAATTTAACGTCTTGATCACATGAACATTTTCTTATGTTTTGTTTTAGTACTAATTTACCCTTCTAGGGTTCTTTCTATAACCTAAACCGCAAGTCGGGTCATATTGTCATATTTCTTGAGGTACTGGTATTTATGGGGACAAAAGCCATTTCTCAGATCTCTTGATAATCGTGTAACAAATAATCTAACATAAGACATCGCATATCTACCTAACTTTTCCTGAAATAAAGCTTCAAAATAATTCAGACTGATTTTCCATATGAAGAACCTTGAGATTATGCCGGTTGTAAGTATTTATGTTTGAAGACAAAAATACGACGTACAAGGTAGGAATAGGAAATAGGAACGCCCACACATGACATAAATTATAGGTAATAAACACCAGGCTCTTCTTTGAAGTACAAACAGCATAAGAATGACATAACCATATCACTTGGTAAAGTCTTTAAGTTCGAAATTACAAAATAGATAAGTTGATAGGTATCAGAAAAGAAGCCCTCCAGCGTATACATTGTCGTGATCCCTCGCTGCACCGATAATAAAGTTTCAACTTAAATAAGCGACGTGTATATACAGAGGCGGATTTGCAGTCTTGGCCGCCCTAAGGCCGTGTAGTATCAGCCGCCCCCTTCTCAGCTCCTTCTTTACTGATATGAGTTTTATTTTTAAATTTTTTAATAATATGCACTATTTATTTGCATATAATTATGGTGTGCACGGATATTAAGCACGTGATATTAAGTATAAATTTTCGTCAATTACGACCAAAATATTCACTTAATTATACACACACAACACTAAATAAAAATTCCATAAATACATTTACTTTAATTCGCAATTTTGTTTTCTCAGTGTTGTATACTTTGTCATTGGCGTAGTTTCTTGTTCACGTCAGTGTATTTTTTTCCGCGATTGGACGCCCCTAAATCCGGCCGCCCTAGCACTGAATACACACAGAAGGTCCGTTCAATACAAACGCGCGCAATCGGCACACACGGGCACTGCATACAGTCAATCTCGAAGGAAGTCAAAGGAACTCGGGCGCGAAATACACGTCCGGGCTATCGAGTAGTAGGTATATTTTTTGTACTTTTAATAAACGAAATACATTGCAGGAAATATTTTTCACAATGCTATTTCTTTAAAACTGGAAATTATAACTGCCAGCTACGGTCGAATGACGTAATCAAAATCGCGGACGCCCGGATCTTGTGTGTGTATTATGTGCTAGGGCGGCCAGATTTAGGGTAGTCCAATCCCGGACCTAGTCCACCTTAATTAAGGGTTATCCGCCACTGCGTGTAAACGACAACTCGCGGCATGCGTTTGTGTGCCTCGAGCCAAATAACGCCATTAGGGAGTTTATTTTCTGTTACGTACTTATCTATTTTGTATCGAAATGTGCGCGTTATAGTAACCATAGTGCTCGTATAATGGCGAGCTTCCCTCAAGATTGGTTTGGCATTCGAGTAAGTACCCATAAAAGCAGAATAACTATCAATATTAGTTGTTGTAGACTTCTACGAGTAAGCAACCGGCCAATCTAATGTGTGTCGATTACTTTCTGCACAGTAAAGGTCGCAGATAATAAGTTTTGTGTGAAGATTATATAACCGATAACCACAATCTATCTTCTTTACTTAAAGTTATTAGATCTATTCTGGGACCCAAGGTGCCCTTAACCACATTTATTGAGGTGTTTTGGTTTCTGATAATGATAGCTTAATTTTAATTTAATAAAATTCAATCCAATTATTCTATATTTTCCTTCAAATCTACTTATGAAATTCCAATTACGTACCCTACTGCTCTATGTGTTACCCAGGCTACCTAGTGCTCTACATGTTTCTACAGATCGAATAAATGAGCATGAGTATACTTGGATCGTCGGTGAGCGTCCGTGGCGTTCGAAACCATGAAATGGCCATGTACCAATGAGTTTTTGGGATTGTTTCGAAGACTTACGTACATTTACCGACTGCTCTAACAGTGAAAGAAAACATCGTGTGGAAACCTGCATGTCTGAGGAAGTTAACAGTTCCGAAGGCGTGTGAAATCCATCAATAAGCACTGGACCCGCTCGTTAGATCATGGCCCATGCCTCCTTGTGCAAGGGGAGGCCTGTGCCCAACATCGCGATCTGAGGATGGATTGCAATGCAATGCCGAATTTATAGGAGGAATGGCGAAAATAAAATTTGCACGACCCGCGAAAACCAACCTTGTGCACACTCCCAAGGACCTCGTGACCGAAGACTCGGACAACGAAGATTAAAGCCAACCATCATCAAGCTAAGACATCGCCTGCTCGCTGGTCTCTCACCAGGCTTCCCCATGAGGTCTCACCACGCTCCACGCGAGGAAACAGTCCTGTCCTGGGACTGTTTCCCCAAAGCAGTCTCTCCGATCAGTCTAGACTGGTTGCGAAAAATTCCAGTGTGTGGACTATTGGTCACCAAGCACACCACCCAGCCTGGTAGAAGATCTTCCCATTTCCCTCTTCATACTAACTGACGTAATGTCTTATCCCTTGATAGCGCGTCCTATAACAGAGCTTACATAATTCGTTCCAAGTTTATCGTATATGGAAATACGTTCTACAGATTAATTCCAAGTTCTGACAGGTGTAACAAGGTCGTCACGGTATAATTTGTATTCAGGCCAGGAATTCCAGATGTCCCGATTGAAGAATAAAACAGATACTTACGATACGCCGAGACGTGCAGACTTTTGAAATATTTACTTAAGTTAGCTGTAAAAGTATTTTCTGTGGAGTTCAGCTTTCTGTCCTTCTATATTCCTGGCAAAATATATAATTGAAACAGATAAATATTTGATTTAGGCCGCACAACGACGCTTCGCACGGTCTCATTTAATTTATATAAACAAAAAAAGATCATCGTCGGAAATGGATCTTTACCTATACCTACATATCAGTGAAAACCGAAATAAAATCCATTCAGCCGTTTCCGAGGTTAGTCTTCACACAGAGACAGACGGACGCGTCGGGAGACTTTTATTGTAATAATAACTTTTATAATGTAATGATTTTATGACAATGGTTCAAAATTGATTCAATTTGTGAAAATAATAACATTTACAGTAATTCAGATTCCAATACAAACACGAATAATTCTAGTTTGGGTGAAATACTTATAATTATTCAGACAAGAATAGACAATGTATCCATACAGCTTTACCTGCTTAATAACGGTTTGATCGAATTTGTCTTCATTATCAAAGCTATTCATCTTATTATCAAGGGTGAATCCTCTATCCAATCATACTAGTGATTACCTTCTCTCTGAATCATAGCTCTACGTCAATGTCCATTGATCAGGAAAACTATTGTTTAAAATCTATGGCTGTCTATTTGTTTACTTCGGAGACAACGCCTTGGATGCAGGAGTCTTATATCTGACAAATTAATAGGCATTGAATTTATAAACTAGGCACCTACCTGTATATAGGATACTTAAAGTGATTTACAGGAAACTTAATGTTAAGGTTTACTTAAGTATCATGTCATCTCTAACTAGTTATGGCGTAGAAAGGGATAGCCTGTATTTTATAAAGCCTTAACTTTAAGGACGTTTAACTTAACTCTAAGATTTAACTTTAATTATTAAAGCTGACGGTTAATAATTAGTATAATTACACAGAGGTCAGGATCATATTACCAAAATCTTCGACTTCCATAGAAAATAAGCTTAAATTAGTTGCGATCCCCTATAACCCCCTAAACCTACCTTAACCCCTTTGCCCTAAATCGGCAGTTTCCTATGTAGGTAAGTGATCTCCCAAAATGTTGAGCTAGGACCGCGTCTGTAGTAGAGCCTAAATGCTGTCCTATATATTCGTTATCTAAATAATATGTAGGTAATATTATGTACCAACCTATTTATGTATTTTAAACATTATTATTTATTAAGTACCTATAATCGTGGTATTTTTATTATTTGGTTTTATTTAAATCGTTCCTGCACCCGCTTACATTGTATTTTACAAAAACTCCATCATCCAAAGATTGCCTGGAAAAAATAGCCGCCAATTGTATTTTGTATATTTTCTTTCCTGTATTGTATCGCATTCTGTCCTGTATTTTTGTCATGTGCAATAAAGAATATTTGTATTGTATTGTAATACCTGTATTTTATTATCCTTTTGTTTGTTTGATTACGACAGTCCCTTGAAATCCTTCCATTGTAACTTCAGACTACGTAGAGGCACACACGGAACACATCAAACTGACAGTTTACTCGTTCGTAACATAATACCCCGCGATACGGAAGGTTTCGGGCATGACCAATGTTTTACACGATATTTGATTTGACAGCCATTAAGATTCGTAAGAACTTTCGTAATTTAAGCATAGATAAATCCGTACAAAATATAAATGTATTCATGAAATTCTGCAGAGCGTAGAAAATTACGCAAAGACACGATTGTCACCACGCACTTTGTTAAAGGAAATTATATAAATTAACCCATAAATTTTCCATACTCATCGATGTTACATGAGTTTGTGCTCAATTTACATACTTTATAGCAAACCAAAGTTCTTTAATCATACGAAAGAAAAGACAAATAATAATATAAAACACTGAAGTTTTGTAGTCATAATTATAACATTAAATAAAAACATTAAGTGAAATTATAAAACACTTTTAACCTACGAATAAATAAGTTTTTACTTTGAATTGCAGATTGGATTAGACTGAAATCGGTAGAATTACTTATTAATGGCACTTTAGAAATAAGGAGAAGAACAATTTCAAACATCCTGTAGGTAAGAAAGTAAGTATAAAATAAAGAAAATCCTCATTCAAATTTTTATCTTAAAATATATATTTTATTTTATTGTACACTATTTACATTTACTATTTTCACATAATTTATAAACTAACTTTATGTAAATGTGATATCAATTCATATCAAGCCTAAGGTTAGGTATCAGTTATTATGACACAGTAATAGCATTAATATTGTGATGTAAAATTAAGAGTTATTAATATTATCAAAAACAATATCAAAAGCAACGATAGATCGTGCGGAATTAAACATTTTGTTTTTTATTACATAGTTAATACTTTCTAAACTGTGGTTGATACCTGACTTTGTTGTGTTAAAACCGATTTATTTCGCCAAAAAATTCGCCAGAATAAACCGTATACGCGAGATCAACGAGGATTTAAATTAGGTAAAACAGTTTCCATTGTTGACACAACGAAGCTGGGATGACAGAAGCTGTTGTGCCGACAAAGCTCGGTTAATACTTAATACAATTTGAACTAATTTGAGATTCCAAAGAATAATTAATTTATTGTGCCATCGGTTAATTATGATTATACTTGTACTATAATCTTTTACACGTTTATAGTTCAACTGCTTACTTTTAGTAAATTGTACGACTACAACAAGATCTGGGGACTGAATAGACGTCAAGTGCGTCCACTGGTCGGTGCCTTCACCGGTCACTTTAGCACCAATGCCCACCTACATAAGATGAAGCTGGCTGACAGCACATCTTGCAGAGCCTGTGGTGAACAACTGGAGACCGTTTCTCATATCCTATGTAAATGTGACGCTTTCAAAAAGGATGGGTCTGCTAGGCTCTGCCTATCCAGATCCAAGGGAATTCAAATCCCTCCCACTAAGACGCATAGTCATGCATGATATATTCGGTGAAGTGGTCAAGGGGTTGAACACAAAAGATCCAATGGGTCGAAGTGTCGCTGGGATTCCCAGCCCCCATTCAAAGATAAAGATAAGACAAGATAAATCGTGCGACTAAAAATTAGTTGGACTTGTCAGTTTGGTATGCATTTTGTACCTCCTGCAAAAGTGTTAAACCCTGCGAACACGTTAAACCTAAACTCAGAAAATAAGAACAGAAAGGACATTTTTTTCCCATATATTGTTTTCCTAAGGTCCAGCACTCCAACTTCCTAAGGTCCAGAACAGGTCCAACACCTAGTTCATAACATAAACAGGTAGCATTAAATAGGCTAATAATTATCATACAAGTCACATGTCTGTTGGATCATAGGCGAAAAAAAAACATTATCCTTTCATAATAACGTTTCGTCGAAATAATTATATGGGTATTGCAGTCCTTATGGGTATTTAGTACTTGTATAACCCCGGTTGATTAAAATACCCACGCCACGGACAGGCCCGCTCAATTCATCACAACTCCCGAGCCATTAGAATACGATCGGATCGGTGCTCACGATTCAATTTCCTGCTCAATTTGTTTACGGGACGCTATAATACCGAAGCCATGTCATATTGTATCGCGTAGGCTTTCAAACAGTGCTAAAATCCTAAAATTAATTGTGAACATATCCGTACAAAATTGGCAGAACAGTAGAAAGAAACGGCAATAAGTTATATGACGTAACTGTTCTCTAGCGCCATACATGCAGGTCCCAGCTGCATATAAAGGACTGTTTTGCTAGAAAGGGACAGAGCATGAAAAACTAATTTTAGATTCTTTAATATATCAATGTAAGTTAATTGATGCAATAAAAAAATTTAGGTTTAATCCATATTCCGGAAATCTGTATTATTTTTAAAAATAATAAATAGGTTGGTTTAGGTTTTATAGGCGTTTAAAATGGTAGATCTGTTTCAAAATATGCCGACTGCATCGCATCCGTCATGAGACTACTTTTAAATTTCGTATTTGTGAAGTGTCCGTTGGAATAAAATAATTAGAATAGGTACAATAAACTACTCTAATAATTATCGTGTAAGTCGCGTATCTGTTGAATCATAGGCTGTTGATGCATACGCCTTCCGGAATAGAATAGCTATTATTTTCTACACAACAAGTGAATCAAAATTATGACAGCTATATCTTTTTATGAACCAATCTGAAATAGGATCGCTTCATGATACGTGGTCCCAAGTTCTTTATTAAATAAGTTTTTATTGACTTTTTCCGTCCTTCTTATAAAGTCACCCCCATCTTTGATATTTGTAAAATGTTGAGAATTTTATGCGTGCGTAGTTTTGAACATGTATAATAATAATATAATAATACAAGTAGAATACCACAAACGCAAAAAAAAAAACAAATATTAGAAGTTATAATCTTTTATTTATAGGAATTTTCAACTCAAATGATGAGTGGCTTTAACTGATTTTTTGTACTTTGGTTTCTAATAAAATTAAATGGGTACATAAGTTATGTAGAATAAATCATTATCCCTTATCAAAAAAGCAATGAAAAAGAGCTGTGAATTTTTAGAAAGGTCTTCGGGTCTTGAGACTTCGGTTATTGATAGCGATGCGCGAATGTACTAAGACAAGTAAAACAGAGATAGAGATCGATTTTAACCGATACCCGAGAGCTCACGAACTGTAGTCGACTACGAAACCCTAAAAACGGAATACTCGTTGATACCTAGTATGACCGGATCGAACCTATAGATATACAGTTCAGCGTCCTAGCTACAAAGCCACCTATACGTTCCCGTTGCATGTTGGATGCCCAAAGTAATATCCTGTTCCGTAGTAATTCTGCCGTTTCTGTATGCAGAAAATTTACATTTCAAATTTACATAGAACCTTTTCTTGTTTGTTTTCTCTTTGAATTAGGTATCATGCCATAATAGCTCGGACTATTAGGAAGTTAGTTATATAAGTATATAATGATAATGATGAATCTCTACCTGGATACAGTGTTATTGATAGAATATGCCTACTCACTGCCATAATTACCTACCAGTAAGTAATATCAAGTTCCAAACTGTATATGACTATTACTTTTTTGAGGACGCCTGTTTCACGCGTTCCCTTTGCGGAGCATCGGTTACTGATATTCCGGCTGGTCTCCACACTCTATCTTCTGTGACTTTGCAGAACCTCAGGGATGTCTCCGTAGTTCAGATCTTGTAGCTCTCCTTCTCCTATGCTGTCCCTGTCAAAAGATTACCACCTTGGTTTGGAGTACCGGCCGATTTCTTCTTCACCGCATTCAGGACAAGATGCTTCAGGACTAAGTCCTAGCAAGGTGTCTATTTCATTTACAGTTACCTGTGATTATACCTACCAGAGTACTTACATTGCTCCTACATAGAATCATAATATACCTTCTTTAAAAAACAGTGCATCATCACCCCAGTTATGTGTAGGACCACAATTTTCTCTAAAACTACCGGAAATATTTCTAAAGATCGTAAAAAAGTCGTTTAGCGTCACCATTTTGTTTATGTATAGACTTATTTAAATTTTTTTTGACAAATTAATATATTTTACTGAAGCAGTTTATTTTATTTTGTTGTTGTCGGTGCTCAGGGAGGTTTCCGAGTCACCACGGTCTCAACGACATCATCCGGAGAGCCTTAGCATCCGCCAATGTTCTATGCGTGCTCGAGCCGCCGGGTCTCAGCCGCACGGATGGCAAGAGGCCAGACGGCCTGACCCTGGTGCCTTGGCAGCGTGGGAGGTGTTTGCTCTGGGATGCCACCTGTATAAGCACCTTCGCACTGTCGCTAATCTCTTTAATGTCCAATTAACTTCAGAGGTTGCCTGGAAGAGATCGCTTTAAGCGATAAGGCCGCCTTTGTACATATCGTGTTATTATTCCTGTAGTTTTTACTTTTCCTGTTTTTGTGTACAATAAAGTGTTTCTATCTATCTATCTATCTATCTTCGCTGCCAGCCACCTGCCGCGAACGACGCGGACGGCCGCAGCGGCCGCTGAATTGGCTGCTGCTAGAAAAAATGACAAATGCTCCGCACTCCAGCACAATTACATGTTTGTGCCTTTTGCTGTGGAGACTACAGGCTGCTGGAGTGCGGAAGCAAAATCGTTTGTGGGTGAGATTGGCCGTCGCCGCAAGCGTTATGGGCACCTTTGCATCGAGAGCGGCATGGGGGGAGGTTTAATTATAATTATTTATTAATTAATTGACATTATTAGTAATTTAGATCTAAATTTAACATAAATTGACATGTGTTTATTTTAACCCTTTAAAATAAATACTATATTCGTTTAAAGTTTTAAACCGATGTGTATACGACGAGTCAGTGTGATTCGCTTTTAAGGTATGGAAAATATTTCGCCCAGCCGATATAATTGTTATTAAAGGATTCATCTTTTGACTTTAATCAAAACTTCACTGGATTTGTTTTCGAGAGCAAGGAGGCGTGCGATTTCAGGAAGTAAACAACTTAAAATCCACCCAATTTCTTAAATGTTGTTGAAATCAACTTAGTATCTCGATTAATAAACCCATTAACTTTAAGTATAATTACATTTATTTTACTTATTTGCATTAATTCCGGAATCAGCTAAAGTGGCTTATCGTCTGTCGTACGTCGCAGGGTTGTTCACACCTGTCACTTGTCTGTTTTGTGCTGTTCTATCTCCCGATATCATTTTACCACCTTTAAACCTAGGTTTACCCAACGCTATAATGTTAGGTAATGGGTAATTTTAACTGGGTAATGTTAGGCTGCTGCGTTATTAAATAAAAAGTGGTTTTCAAACATCAAAACTTTTAAATTAATAGATAAACTCAAAAAAAGGATTAAAAGAAGGACGATACAAATAAACTATAAATAAACGAAATAAATAATAAAATAAATAATAAATAACTAGTCTATTCTTTGAATAAATGTTATCAAACTTATTTGTTTTCTAATAGTACGAATACTCTAACTCATCCAATCCGGCGCGGTGTTGGGTAAATCTAGGTTTATACGGGTAATATTCGAATTTGAATTTAATTTGTATTTCGAGTTTTACTAAAAGACCATTGGTAATCCTAGGTTTACCCAGATAAACGTAGATTTACCCATTCTCCTTGCATTACCCGTAACAAAGACAAAGTCACTTATTCAATGCGAGCGTATCTGCAAAGTTAGATTATTGCCTCCAGGCCTCCAGACATCTGCGAATAACATTCCTGCCAAAATTGGTTTGTCGAGTACAGGACATCTCTATGTAATTGCTTCAGTTATTTGAACTATTTATTACAGGCTATTATTAGACACGAAATTACCAACTTGCGCTATTTCAGGCGCGGTACTAGCTCAACATTTTGGGGGAGAAGGTCACTTATATTGGAAACAGTCGACAAGAGTATACAATTATACCTATTTTATTTATTAAGCATTTCGATGCTAGGCTACTTATGTAAAAAGGGTGAAAAATAGAAAAAGGGTGAAAAAAATTCCGCGAGCAAGAATTAAACCTGCGACCTTGCCGTACCGTGGCAGTGCTCTCACCAACTGTGCTATCGCAGCTCATCCTGCCGGTTTCAAATTAGTCAACCCTTTCTCCGTGTACCGTATGTATAGGCGACGTAACGACATCTATACCAGCTTAACTACATATGTAAGACTAGCCAACAAGTCTAACATCCGGTTAGAAATAATTTTGTGTTTTGATGACGCCTTTTGTTGATTCCTAATTTTTAACAATTTTGTTTATTAAGCATTTCGCATGCTAGGCTACTTAAATAAATTAGAAAAAGAGTGAAAACAGAACGGCAAGGTCGCAGGTTCAAACCCTTAGTTACTTACTCGTACTTACCGGTACAATTCTGAAACTTCCAAACTCATCAAAAGTTTGTAGAACCATTGTAATAATTTCAGCAGATTTTCCATTTCGATCTTGTAAATACACTTTATAGTATTGGTATATATATCTGATTTAGGGTTGTTTTGTTTACAAACAAGTTTGCAACATCAAAGATAAATCGAACTGCCTTTTAACTTTTAACAATGCGCCACACTTTTGTTGAAGTTTAACAAAATCAACATGAAATTGGTAGTTTACGTTAAAACACTCTAAAATTAGACAGGGTCTAATGGGAGAGGCGAGCGCCCCTTCCAAATTTCAGACCCCCTAAAAGATTAACACAGAATAAACTCTATTGTGATAAAGTAATATCACCTGAGCAAATACTTTTTTAGTATTGAATTTAGTCTCAAAGTAAGAGAATTCATAGTTTAGTAAGTAAGAATTGATTTTATAAGACGTGCGATTCCACCGAATTAAAAAACGACAGGTTACCTACTGCCTAACATCAATCAATCACTGGCACCTACCTAAAATGGCTTTATGCATTTTAGCAACTAATCCTGTTAGAGTGGAATAATACTTATTCACTAATCTCAAAACTGTTACGCCCATGCTTACGTACAGACGTGATAATTAATGTGGGAGTCCATTAAGTTCATTAAGCTAACGAGTAGGTAGTAAAGTTGAATTGATATCCTTGTCTTATATTACAGTACGTATTCCAATTCGTGTGAATGTGTGATTTTATTATGTTCATGGAGAAACTAAGACAGTAAAGCGCCTCAATCAGCTATAGGTAACTAGGTACTTAAAATGACAAACCCATGACAAAATGAGTCGCAAAATCTTTATTTATACGCAGTCACTGCACATAATGTTCTATAGAGATATTAAATTAAATTAAAATCATTTCAGTATTTCTGCAATGAATAAATTATGTCCATAAATGTTACTTAAACTGATGTAACAATATACAGTTGGCTATTACAAGATTATTATGTAGGTAACACACAACAAATTATAGGGTCACTGAGTCTACATGGTCGTAAATCAAATCTCCGCGACAAACCCTAAAAGGTCAAGCCGGAAACTAGATACTAAATCCTAGATATAAATGGAGTCCCCGTTATCAAATTACCTTGGTCCATCCAATGTTGGTAGGTCTTAAACCTAAAGGTTATAGCAAAGTTCCCTGAAGTATGAATTATGAACTTTGTTCAGTTGATAAAATAAATAATAATTTAGTATTACAGCTAATTCATAATAGTATGAATTAGCTGTAATACTAATAGAATTTTTGCAGCTTCTTCCCTTCCATCATAATTAGTATTTCAAATAAGTGCCACTGATTTTATTATAAGTAGATACTTACTCGTACCTTATAAAATATTATTTACTTACACTTTTCTTGAAGTAAGCCTACTGCGACAACCTCGGAATGCGGGTTTCTAGTAATGTGACGAATACGTTGGGTATATTATCAACTTATTTACTACCTACTGATTTTTTTATTTTGAACTACTCGTATGAAGTGAATGAATAACCACCGTTATACATAATAATAATTTGATTTTAGTTTGTTAATTCAACGGCCTGTTCATCGAACTTTCATTGATGAGAATAAATTGTTTCAGGGCCAATTACCGGCCTCTCGATCGACTGATTTTCCTTATTTCCCTACAAGTGCGTCATTGTATAGGTATTTAATTAACCAATGTTACGAACAATAGGCCATGTTGTTTCATAGAAAGTGCCACTACAGAAATCGAAATAGCGCCTTCGAATTCCAATTTTTTAGGATCTTATAACTGGTGGTATGCGAACAGATCGCGAGTTTGTTTCCCCGATTTGCAAGCAGGTGACAGATCGCTTCGGAAAATACGCTCGCAAATCGCCAGTGTGATAAGGCCCTTAATACAAACTTCACATACACATAACTACTAAAATAATGTTTAGAAACTCGTTGGTTGGTAAGTACTGCTGAATAATTCAACAAAATGAACACCACAATTTTATTCTTCAGCGTTCCTTTCCTTTATTGTCCATCAAAGTAATTTTGGGGTTTTTGAATTATTGTGGGTAAACATGTTTTATAATGAAACATTATTTTACTTACCATAATACGTCAAGCATAATGCGGTTAGGAGCTGAGGGAGAAATAAAGAAATCGTCAGAATAAAGAACAAAGCCTAACAAAAAATTAGGTACCTACATGTTTTCACAGAATATCGAAGTACCTATTCTAATATGTATTACTTGTGGGCATCCGCCACATCTACTATGTAGCTTTCACAACCATAGTTATTCATATCTTTCGCCCATAAGTCAAAAACTAAAACCATATTATTTCCAGTCCATTAAAATTCCTAAACGCACCAAGAAATTCCATTTGAGCGCTTATTAAAAAGTTTCTGGCGCATATTATGTACGATTAGTTAGAAAACAAAAATGATCATACTCCTCCATTAAAATTAATTTAAAAGTCACTTAAATTTTAACTCTTACATAGTAAAGTTAAGCATACTAATGGATCTCCTAATTTACCTACCTATTAAAATCTGTACTATAGATAGAGTATTCGTGTACCGCTGTGGGTTGACTGACGGCTTGATGCCCATTATAAAAGCATTTTAAGAATTTAAGCACACCCAGATGTATCTTCCTGTTCATTATAAAATCGTGCTGACCTTACATATTATATTATATATAGAATTAATCATTTACGAGATCCTTTACCGACGCCAACCGACGACGAAAAAGAAAGGTTCTCAATTCGACGTGTATGATGTGGATTTGTCTCTTTCTCGGTAACTAGAGTGTCAATTTTGATGAAATGAATTGAGTTATTCTTTGTGTTGTTTGAATTAGGGAAGAGTATGAGAGGAGACATCTAAATCTGTTCAGTTACTGAATGATTATGAAAAAAAAACCGAAGCACGATTCTAATCGTGCCTACACTTACAACCCTGTTACGAGAATTGTTATGGGAAAAGTGGGAACAGCCGGGAAAATTTCACGGCGTAAAATTTCACACAAAATCACTTGTTTGCGATGACTCATAAAGTCATAACTTCTGAAGTGACGTTTTATGGGGGGCGTCTTTCCTCTAACGATAGACTCATCCCGCGAGGTTCTGTAGGCCTAATAGTGACTGAGCTAGAGATGCGCCAAAAGTGTTGGTGTGTTGGTGTCGCTCGCTCCGTTGCCGTCCCGCCCGTCTTGAATAGATTATAGCTTCAGGGCAGCAATTTGCTATAATCTGATTTATAATAATTAAAACGCGTGAAAAAACGAAACCAATTCTACTTTTGACAGCGACAAATAAAATATTAAAAAAGAGCATTGGGAATCATATTCTAATAAATATACTGCAATTCAGGAATTCGGATTTTATTTGGTCAAAAAATATTTTTTGTTCCATATTACAAAATCAAAAATAGGTAAAACTTTATCACATTTATAATTTAACTCTATAACAATAGATACACATCTAGGAACCTATATATTTATTTTCGTAAATTTTAACAATCTCACTAGATTTTATAAAATTATGTTATATACAAATTAAAAAACATTGATACATGTTATTTGTCACTTTGGTGGTGTCAATAAGTAATACTTTTATGTGGTAAATTATATAGGTATTCTTTGTTATTACTAATAAAAGTAAAATAAAATAAATTATCATATACATATTTGTGTTCTCCAAAGAAATTGCGAGAATATTTTTATGTAAAGCCCGACCAGAGTCTAAAAACACTGTCAAGAGGACGCTACTTATGGGTTTTATATGGCAACAAATAATTGGTTAAAAAAATTCAACGAAAATGGAACTGCCAAAGGTCTCTCTGAAAAGTTGTTTAGCAATATTCCACTGTAGATAAGTGATCAATAATATTTTGTTGTTTACTGTATTTATGTACAAACTAAATAGACCCTCCCACGGTTTTCATAGCCTCTGGATAAGCCTGACATTTTCTCATACTTGACAATAAATATATGAATAAAGAAATATTACTTAAGTATCATCCTTTTCTCAACGTTTATTTACCATTTACCTAAGTATATGCTAAGTATACCACTATCTAATCTATGGATGTCAGTCAACTTTGTGTATATCATTATGGTGCTCTGCTCTCAGGTGCTCGCTCCCAAAGATTGGTTTATCGACTAGAATATGTATTTATTAAGCGATGATTAATTAAAACTAGATGTCGGTATGTTGTTATCAGACTATTGGAAGATTAATTATTACCACATTTTCCCACTTTGAGATCTAGGACCTTATTATTATTCATAGGATATGAATAATAAACGACAAGGCGCCTACTAACAACTTAGTTTAAAAAAAACTCGCAGGTGTAACAACAAAATATCGTATCTATCACGTGTCGTACTCGTCTACGATTCGTGTTGCGTAACTACACTTATAGTGACAATTTGGCCCTTCCAGCAATAGTTAGATAATGTACTTTGGCCCTTCCAGCAATAGTTAGATAATGTACTTTGGCTCTTCCAGTAATAGTTAGATAATGTACTTTGGCCCTTCCAGCAATAGTTAGATAATGTACTTTGGCCCTTCCAGCAATAGTTAGATAATGTACTTTGGCCCTTCCAGCAATAGTTAAATAATGTACTTTGACCCTTCCAGCAATAGTTAGATAATGTACTTTGGCCCTTCCAGCAATAGTTAGATAATGTACTTTGGCCCTTCCAGCAATAGTTAGATAATTTACTTTGGCCCTTCCAGCAATAGTTAGATAATGTACTTTGGCCCTTCCAGCAATAGTTAGATAATGTGCTTTGACCCTTCCAGCAATAGTTAGATAATGTCGGCCACTAGCTAATGAATATCATCTGTCAAATTTCAGCAATCTGAAATACACCTTATTGCATTCGCCATAGATTTCAAATGAGAATTGTAGAATTTTGACAGATGGTAGGTTACGAATACTTTAGCTAGAGGCCGACTGTATAATTTTTTTAATAAATAACTGTTACAGATAATTGTGAACGTAACTTTTGACGTACTCGCACGTACTATAGGTAAACCGCTTAACTGTGGGGCCCCCGCGCCCCTCTTGCCACGCAGGCGAACCCAGTTAAACGGTTTACCGAGTATGGATGGTTTTAAGCCGAATATTATAATGCATTTTATATTGAATCGATGTATCATAGTAACACAGCCTATAACTAATTTTGATGTTTAATATCGATCAAAGTTGATGAACACACAGGGAAAAATGTTTTGTAATCACCTTGTCTCCATGAACAGGAAAAAGTGACTACAAAACTATTGGTAACATGCTCATGCAACCTAAGTCAGAAAGTAAACAACTTTTGCTAATTTCAAAAGAATATTGGAAAAGTTACTTGACAGAGTTTTATTCCTGAAATAACCGGAATAGTTTGGTTACCCTTTTTTGTCAGTGTAATTCTAAATAAAGACGATGTCCACACGTGTTCGGCCGCGATGCCTTCGCCCTGGCACAGCTGAAAACCAGCGCTGTGGTTCTGCCGTACCGGTCGGACCGCACCACAAGCATGTGTCCTTTTAATGTTGTATTGTTTTTTTAATTTCAAATATTTTTAAGTTTAATTATGTATGCACAATGCAATGTTAATAAATGTTTTTCTTTCTTTCTTTCTGTTCTAAATTAATAATGATGTAGAAAATATTTCATGACAACCACCAAACATACACTGCAAACCAGAGTGATACTATCACTCTGGTTTGCACAATACCTGAATCATTAAAACTAAATTACCTCAATCAAACCATTATTATAAGTAAACTGAATTTACAAAATTCGTGGATCACCCCTAAAATTGTGACAATCATATTAAAGACATAATAGTAGATATTTTATAGGTATGTGAACTCTCAAATATTTATCGCAGTTATTTAGAGAGGAAATACACCCTTATTTCAAAATAACAGATTTTTATATACATACCTATAGAATTACCTGTATTTTGTACATATACTAACAAAAATGATAGTGTTGCAAGCAACAATGGAAGCTCACATTTTTTACCAAACTGGAGTTTGTTCTCATTAGGCGTTTCTAAATAAGTACTTACTACTGCACCAAAATTCTTTAGCACCTTTTTTTTGGAAAAGAAGTTAGGAGCAGAGTAACTTCTGTAAAAAAAATTTTAAAAAATCTGCTAGAGTTCGGTAATTTTTATCGGAATCCGTCAATAATTCTTCCTGAGATTGAAATTTCTATGTACTTATAAACCAAAAGTTTTAATATACTAAGTTAATATAACCTTCATAATTCTTAGCTTCAAATCCGATTTTTTTTTCAAGTTAATATAAAAAGTAGGTACTTAATGATAATTATAAAATGAAAAGAATATAAAAGTTCTTTGCTATAAATAAAAATAATATTAACATGAGATCAAATCCATAATTCAGTAACCGATGATCCATCCAGTGGCTTAAAGTTATCAACCTATTTAATTATTAATTGTAACAATATCTTGGTCGTACCTATTTTTTATACAACAAACATTTACAACTTTACAATTTTAATAAATATTTCGATGACCATGAACATTTCTCGATTGTTTGAATAATTATGTAGATTTACGAATAATAGTGCCGTTTTTACATAATTTGATATCACTGCCTAGTCTATATACACTTTAAAGTGAAAAATAAAGTAGGTACTTATAAGTACATTCAAGTGATTCAAGTGTGAGTGTAAGTAGGTAGGTATAATAAAATTATTTGCATAGAGGTATAAAAAGGGTTGCCTATTAAATGTGAACTAATCAAAATCAAACTTCCTAGATCGAAACCAGCGTCCAATAATAACATCACTTTTAGAGGACAAATCAAGGACACAGAGTGAGATATATTACAAAGATATAGCTATAATTTAAATAATTATAAATAATAATCACCTATTGGTTCGGGATTGTAGAAAGAATGAGTGATGAACTAATGACGAAACAGGTATACGAAGCGAAAGTGAGTGGAAAGAGAAACCAGGGCCATCCTAGACTGACCTTTAAAGATCAGATTGACAGAGTGCTCTTAGATTTTAATATACAAAGCATCGACCCCAACGGCTAGCATGCGTGAAAAGACGAATGACTGTATAGCAAGCAAGAGAAGCGTGCCAAGGCAGGAATTCGTGGCGCTCCATTCTCTCTGCCTACCCCGCAAGGGACATAGCGTGAAGGTATGTATGTATAATAATCACTTATGTTAGTAATTAATATAACCCCAGCTGTTAGTAATTAATATAACTAATTTAATTAATGTAAATCAAAGGTGCAAAGATCTAAAATAGATTTAAAAGTGCATAAACCACCATGACTCGACCACTGGTTTACTAGAGACATCTGTTGAGAAAAACCAGCAAAAAACTCAACAACATACTGCAAATCCTATACCTAGTCTATGCGGAGAAAGAATTAATAACTATTTGAAAACAACTAAGATAATTAAACAAAGTATATAAATATTAAATTATAGTGTTACTTCAAACTCAACCTAAGATACATTAATTCACTCCATCTCTACCTATTATAAATTAAACCACTCTATCGTATTCAAAGCGCAGAATATAAAAAACGGCACCATCTGTTCGAAAGGAATACGAAACCCTGCCACTATTCTAAACGACTCCAACACAAACTGTTAATGACCGCTGTGACTAATGTAGGGATGTGAAATGTCAGTGATTTTGTCACGTCGATTACTGTTATTTTTAGATTTAACATTGTAAAGTGACATGGCCTAATAATTTATTTACTTTTGTTATTTCAGTATTATCAGTATTGTTTATGTCAGTATATAGTACTATGTGGTATAATGTGGCTTACATTATAACACGGAGTACTAATCGTATATATACTATATCGTATGTATATAATACCACGTCGTCGTAATCGTCGATGTGTGGCCCACACGTTGACCAGTCATCGACGACTACTTCACTTGAATTTTGAAAACCTACTGTATGTAATAAGATATAAAGCTCACATTTCAATGCTTTGCTCTGAGTTGAGTTGGTGCCGGGTTCGCGTCGAGTTGGTATAATATGCGATGGCCTTTATCGTAAGCATTGTTATTGTTTATTGTACCTACTTACTTTTATGACGTGGTCATCTTGTAAATGCGCACAGTGATTAAATTAATTATTAGAACTAATTAAATATTTAAGTTATGTGTGTGCATTGTTAATAATAATTTATGAGTTTTCATAGACAGCCATATTTTTAATGAAATTAAAATAATAGATATGTACTACAGTTAGGTATAGGTACATAAGTAGACACGTTGTATTTCAGAACCCGAATATGCTATGGTAAATGAAATAATATCATATTTACACACAATTAAGTAATTCACTTGGCAATCAGTTTTTCAGACACATTCAACATTATTACATTTATATTTTACAATTTTTACAATTAATAATATCGCCCTAAATTAATTAATAATAAGTATACACTATAAACCCGAATTAATGTCATTATTCACATTAAAATTTTAAAACACTAATTCAATTAGTACACTTGTCCTGTAGGCCAAATTAATTCAGTCACTTCGATATTAAAACACTTATTTTACACTTTTCTCCCATGAATGTAAGCTGAAAAATAAAATTGCTGGGTTAATCAAAATAAATGACTAGCCTTTTACCTTATTCCTTCCGCAAACAAGCATTACGTGTGCCGGTTTCAAGGATTAGAGAGCCAGCGTAATTACCGGCAAATGAGGCACTCCTACTAAGTCCACAAAGTTAGCAGCACATCGAAAACATCTAGAAATATTTAGCGAGGTGAGATATCTATGGCGATGGTGACCATTTGCCATCAGGTGACCCGTTTGCTCGTCTGCTCTCCATATTCATGAATAAAAAATCTACCGCTTATGGGTGGGAAATGGTAAAATCCTGCAAAAGTATGTATTTTCAACCTATACCTTTAGTACCCCCACAAATCTCGACAATGACCCTTCAAACCAGATTGATGCCCATTTTCATTCGTGCCACTCGAATGAAGAATGTAGACCTCTTTAAATTATTTGGATTTTGTTATAAAAAGGGTTCAAATCACAAGATCTTTATTTATTAAGGCACACCTTTTCAGGCCTTAAGTCTGACTTAGAGCTGAATGTTAATTTTAGCACACACCACCACATTTAAGGCCATCGCATATTATACCAACTCGACGCGAATCCGGCACCAACTCAACTCATAGCAAAGCAGTGAAATGTGAGCTCTATATCGTATCACATACAGTAGGTTTTCAAAATTCAAGTGAAGTAGTCGTCGATGAGTGGACAACTACTTCACTTTCATTTTGAAAACATATTTTATGTAATACGATATAAAGCTCACATTTCAATGCTTTGCTATGAGTTGAGTTGGTGCCGGATTCGCGTCGAGTTGGTATAATATGCGATGGCCTTAACTGTGGTGGTGTGTGGGTCGATGGCCTTTATTCAGAGTCCCATTTACATCTCATAACGTGAATTGTAATTAGGTATGTTCAGTTGCTCACACATTAAGCTTGACCTTTCGTCTTACCGCAACCGAAAATGAACTGTATACTAGTCACTTTAAAGGGTCGTTTAAAATTATAATATACTGTATCCCATAAAAATATAATATACACATTTTTGTGGATCAATTTACGAAACTTGAAGAAACAGGCTAACCAGCATTTTAGCTGCCTGTCTTGTAATCCAATAATAATAATAAATTTTCCTTTCTTTTCGAATTAAAATTTTAGCTTTGGTATTTTAGTGTTATTTTAATATCCCTTCTTTATTAAATAAATTGTGAAAGTAAACCAAATTAATAAATCTAGGATAAGAAAAGTGCGAAACGCGATTAAGTTCGCGTTTCGCACTTTTCTTCACTTCAAATTAATTGAAGTAAGTAATTTTCCTGACAAATTTATAATTGGTATAGGTTATATAAACGAGGAAAGGCCTCTAGATAGATAGAACAGTGAAACGAACAACTAAGTCAAGCTTTGAATCGTAAACTAACTTAACTCATAAAATAACAATTAGGAGCAGTAGTATGTCAATTCCGCACTAGGTCAGATTTGTACGAGATCAGACCTACCAGTTGTAAATAGCCATCTAGTTCATCACATGAACTGACTAATGCAGTTGGTCCAATAGGGCCAACACCCCAAAACCCCGGTGAAGGGGGTTTAAACACCGAGGTTTTGGGGGCGAGCGCTAAGTGTGCTCCAGCCTAGAGGAGGACTTAAACACTATACGAAGTGACTACCTAAGGGCACCCAGGTGGGTACGGACCTCGGCTAAGGACGTCCCTGGGGAGGGAGGCATCGGAGAAAAACATGCCGATAGCGCGTGTAAGCGCCAGAAACGGGTCGGGGCCCGCGCCGGCGCGGGCGCTATGTAGGTGCGGTGTGCAACTCACTTAAAATTACACACAAAACCCTTATAAGGCGATCGAACCTCGACGATGGAACATAGACGTTTTACGTTTTAGGTATTCTGAACATAACCCAATTTTTGACACATTTGTGGCGCCATCTAAATGTAAGTAGCTTAAAATCAGACCTAGAGGGAACTTATTTAGGACGAAATCATAAATACTTACGGTCATAATAAGTGTGGTAGGGGCACCTAGGGCAGCTAGCAAGCAAAGGCGGTTTCGGCGACGGCGGGCCTAGCTGGGGCCGACACGATAAGCGCGGCCATCCGTGCGCTATATTTCCTCTTGAGTCTCTGAGTTCCTCTAAGCCTGTTGAATCGCAACCTTTAGGAGAGTCAATTTAGTAGTGTCATTATTTATATTTGTTATTTATATTTTAGGCTCGCCACCTATCACGTTTGTCCACTAAATCTTACGGCGAAAACTGGGAACTACCTATGATGAAGGTGGTTCCTCTGTCTACCCCCTCGGGGATTATAGACGTGAGAGTTATGCTATTATGCTATGCTATGCATTATTGAATGTGGATCATATAATCATAATAAAAGGACCTGTGACAGATTCAGGCGGAAAAGTGGCGCTTGAAGGTGCAAGATTAGAGATCTTTGGTGCTCTTTAATATCGATGGCCAAAATCTAATAACAATCATCATCAATTCGTTGTTGTTTCAGTTGGATCAGTAATAGTTGTTGTTTAAACGTACCAAAGAGCGAGTAGTTTGGATCAAAGTACCAAAGAGTTGTACACTGTATGTACTTAATCTTGCGTGTTCCAGGTTTACAGTAACATTGTAATAAAAAATTAGAAAAAGCGGTGAAAGAAATATTTCCGCGAGCAGGATTTGAACCTGCGATTATATCTAGTATAGGTACGAGTACCTAGTATACCTAGCACGAGAAATGCATAATAAACAAAATTGTAATTACATATTATCATCTAATAATGAATGCTGACCGTTATTGAATACCTTCTTTTTGGTAAAGCACTGTCTCCCAAGATACAGGCTCGCCTAGTTTGGGAGTCACGGTTTAGTTCGTTTTACTAATTTGTGATGTTTTCAATAAAAATTATTTATTTATTTATTTAATATCATTTCACTGATGGTTATGGCGCGCCCTGGGAGAGGCCTATGTCCAGCAGTGGACTAGAGTAGGCTGCTGATAATGATGATGATGCTTTCCAACTGTTAGAAGACCCAGGTTTTTTTTCCAGTCCTAGGCAACCAGATAACTGTTGTCTAGCCATTATAAAAACTTTATACCTACAGTATTTATTCTATCAAACGCAACTTTACGTGACAAAACAATAAGCATCGAATTAAGTTAATGTGTAAGTATGTTATGTAGTATAAACTTAGATACTGTTCGTATGTGAAATATACATAATTCTAGAAAACTTATCACTTTCAGTTAGGAGAGATACAACAGTTTTATAAATATAGAATTGAAAATATCAGAAAAATGTACAAATAATATTGTGTAACATGCCACAAACTAAGCGACAATGGCATGGTATTCATATATGAATTATGTGACGTGAAATTGGTGCATCAAAGAGTTTTCCATATGGTCTACTGAATAAGGAATTTTCTTTATTTGACGCTACAGTAGTTCCTGCTCGGAGTATCATACTACATACACTGGGACGCAAAAATAACGGGCCACTTAAAAAAACTATGATATTTCCTTAACTGACCTACTTATAACATACTATTTATACGAAAGATCTATGGGAGATATCACGGTTTTTCTAAGTGACCCGTTGCTTTTGCGTCCCAGTGTATTTTACTTAGATGTATGATTTCTACTATGGATTTCGGACATATGACTTCCATTATTTAACTAGGGTTTGTCTCTTAATTGTTTACATACTTTTCTAAAAAAAAAATTGTTTTTGTAATTGATGAGATGAGTTGCATTACTTGCATTCAAAGTTTGATTAAGAAATTCGTGTAAATCACAGAAATCGGACTAGTAGCGCCCTCCCACTAGAATGTGACAGCGAGCCAAGGGTTTGTTCAATAAAACATACTATATACTCGTACGTTTCTAGTATATATGTGCATTTGAATTATAGACAAATGACAAACGGCTGGCATATAATGTTCTCGTATTTAATGTCTTTTTCCGATTAAAAAGCCGATTTGTGCAATTATTACATCCAAAAATAGAAGTGGTTAATATCAATCGATAGAATGGCACTTTTTCTATAATAGGTAAGTAGATTTTAGTATTATTTAAAATAATTCAATTGTAATTAAAAACTAGATACAATATTTCCGAAATGTTGGGACATCGCTTTTATTATAGATCGTTACGTTAGGTAACTTAACACGATTTTATGCCACCTTTTATGTTTGTATAGTGACAAAAGAAACTCGTATAAAATATAAAATACAAGTTTAATAAGTACTACTATTCATTTTGTGGCGGTAGGATCAGCTCATAGAAAAATCTTCTAACGAGCTACCTGTATAGGGTGAATTTATAGGAATAGGGTGAATTTCAAAATATTTGCTGTAAATATTTGCTAATTTGAAAAAAAACATTTAAAAGCGTCGTCAATTTGAGAAAAGTCTTACACATATCGCAACAGTGAGTAACGTGATCAAGCATTTTTAAAGATGCATCGAAAATGATACCAAAGATATCACTTTGAATAATAATTACGTTAACGAGTAAAAACCTGATCGGGATCGGCTACCGGACTGAGAAATACAGTCCGGCGGCGACTCGGGCTGCGATCTCTTCTGCCGGCGCCAGGCGTCCCTCCAGCGGCAGAGTATGGCCGTTCGGAAATACGTTCGGAACCTGCGGGACAAAGTAGAACACACCAGTCTCAGAAAAAAAAAACTTACGAGTTTAAGGAAAAACTTTTTTGAGCTTAATTTTAAGGTTCCTTACTTTATTTTATATACTCAGATATGTAAGTTTTCTCACTATATTTACCTTCACTGTTACAGCAGTGTATATCAAAGGAAAGTTTACGAAGACATAACGCTTTACTCATTATTTATTGTTGCAGCGTAGGAGTAGCAACTCGTAGTAGTCTTTTATTGTCAACAGTTGTGAAATAAAGAAATCTTAGTAAACCGAAAGATTTTAATAAAATTCGTAGCCGTAGCCTACGCCTACGTGTCGACCACGACCGAAGGTTCTAAAAATATATTTGTTCGAGCAAACTTTGCGGACAAAAGTTTCTTCATTTATCGGTTACGTGTGATGATCCAGTAAATCGCCTTATCGGCTGGAGAAAAACTGAAAAAGGTTTTTGTATTTTTCTTTTATAAGTTCTAAGTTTATTAATGCTAAGAACATTTTACTTTCTTTCAGAATAAATGACTGCTACGTGTGCTACGCCTACGCTACTACCGCGGCTACGATGCTACGACGCTTATACACTATCGGCTAAGCAAATATACGAGGCGTAAGTAATTCTGTCCTATACATCACTGAATACGATTGTAATCGCTGTAAATAAATAATAATGTATTTTATGAACGAATAAATATGTTATTCAAAAATAATTTTCACAAATACTACAATCTGAGGAATAATGTGAAAATGCTACGTTAGGTATTTATCCCAACTCTAGGATTTAATAAAGTACATTTAGTTAGATTATACAAGTTAGTTACTGATCCCTTGCATGGCGATTCAGCATCAATGACTTGTACGAGAGTGATTGTTATTTTGCAAATATTCAACACTACTTGTACAACAAATTATACGGAGCTAGTGAGTAGGCATTGGTGTCCACCTACGAGTACTACCACCTTTTATACTATTCCAAAGACTGAACAAACGACAAATAAATATAGTAAGACCAAACAAAATACAATGCGAATTTTGATTTGTCTTTTGTGTTCAATGGAACACAAAAGACAAATCTTGGTCTTACTATATTTCATCGTCGTTTGTTCATCGTTTTTCTTTCTTTTTCTTCGTATCCTAATTTTTCTTTGGGAATGCCCAAAGAAAAATTAGGATACGAAGCATGTGAGAGGAACAACAAACGAATAGCAAACACATATTGGGAGTAGCGTCTATTTCCTCTCGTCTAAGTTGTAGTGTTAATGTGTGGACAGAGTCGAAACTAGGTCGGTGCCAATGACTCTTAAAAAGGCTCTCAACCGTCGCCGGGACGCAGCGCAAACGCCGCCTAGCTCAAATACCCAATTGCAAAGCTAAAACGTCAATCTGCTTCCAGTACTAAGATATTTACTTCAACTGTCTCACGAAGGCGAGATAATCCGGCGTAAATATTCTAGGTACTATTCTGTCTTTGGCTATGTAGACATTTGATGATACTGATAATAAAAAGTATGATTTATTTAGTAACCTAAGATCTGTATGTAACATCTTTACTCAATGTTTATAAAGAATTATTTTTAGTGCCTATAGAGCTGTAATTTATAATCGAGGCTCACGCAAAACCTTACTTACATTTTCATATTACATGAACAAAACGGTAAACATTTCCACGTACCATAAATTACTCGTTGTATAAGTAATAATTTCACTTTACCTTCAATATCGATGACAAAAACCGAAACTATTTTATGACGTAGCCTCGTTTTTTATGTAATAGTGAGTTGCCACGTAAAAGTAAAAATACCGGAATAATAAAACCATATATTAGTCAATCCGATTGTATATCGAATTGTACTTTTATTCAAACTTGACAAACATGAAAGTACCTATATAAATAAAATTATAACACGAGCCAAAAACGTACAATTATCCATCGAATTGAAAATATTAAGTACTTGTTTCTGGCAAATCCCTTAAAATCCACGAAAATCATGACCGACTCGTAAGCACACCAGCTTGAAGTGTCGCCCGTTACGCCGCTTGGATTAAGGCAATTTTAAAATTTTATATTAATGTCGACCCAGAGCCTGTATTCGCGTAAAAAGAATTTAATAAAGAATCTCTGGTGCCATAATTTCTTTTAATTTGTGGATTTTACTGGTGACTTAATTTTTAAAGACTTTTTTCATTTCCTTGGTTTCAGCTTATCGATCGAAGGCAACATAATGCTCGCATCGGCCCAGATAAATAAATTAAATTATAACTTCACGTAGAAACTAATTTAATAATCATGTGTTTACCTAGATATATAATGCCTACAATATATCTATCTAATATCTAATGTTCACAAGCGCAAGGAAAGCGAATATGTAATAGCACAGAATAATAGAAAGGCGAAGTATACATTTATGAAGGGAGAATAGCGAAAAGCGTAATATTTGCAAGATCGCGGTTGAGCGTGCATTCGACGTCGGAGTTAGGTTTGGACTGGCGTCCGGCGCGTCGCGTGCGCATATTTGACGCTGTGCGCATGCGCGACCGGTTCCTTTTCCAGGGCCATACTCGGGCTCCTCATCACTCCCCTACCGAGACCGTGACTACGTCGGAAGTAATATGGAAATCGAACTTGACGTCCCGACCTCGTAGTTTTAATGATGTTGTTACTCGGTGGTGGCGATTCCTCCTGTGGCGTAGGAGGTGAGTTAGGTAAGTCCCATTGTAGGAGGTAAGCTGGTTTAAGGCGATCAATTGACACCATAACTTCTTTGTTTTTGATTTTAAAAAATAAAGGTTTTCTCTCCTCGTTGTACTACCTTATGTGGTCCTGTATAAGCAGGTTGTAAAGACTTCCTTATATTGTCGTCACGTAGAAATACAAAATCAGATGTAGCCAGATCTTTGAATATGAAGACAGATTTCGGCATGTGATGCGATGTAGGGACGGGTCTTAACTTTGCTGCAAACGATCGAAGTCGTGACGTGTAATCAGTCATATCTTTTGAATGATCTTTGGAAAGATGGAAACAAATCATTCGGCAGTCGTAAGGGCTCACCGTATACAAGTTCTGCCGAGGATATCTGATATTGTACTATAAAAGAAACGTAACCGAACATTTTTACCGACAAAAATACTTAGTATTGATGCTGAGTTATAAACTTTTAAACCTTTCAAACAACTCAACCTTTTATTATTCCCTACAGGTATAGCAAAATATACATCTACCTAGTGTCCGCCTACGTCTCTTCTCAGTGGAGGAGGAAAATAAAATGTGTGCCATTTCATAATTCCGATTACGGAAATACATTTATAATAATAATACTTACATAACACACTACTGAAGGATAAATATATAACGTTTACAGATAAGACGTAGGTAAGATTTAAATAATAGAACTATCAATTTGGGAGAGAACAGGCAATGTCTTGTAAGTATCTCTTTGGACTTGAATTATTTTAAAAAAACAATTTTGAAAACATAGAAGTACGTATGTTTAAAGATATCAATGTCGTAACTTGTTACAAACTGCGGTTTCGTAGACGGCCAAAGAGCACTCTCTCTTCAACCGGTGTCCATCCACTGCTGGATGTAAATCTCCTCCAATGTACGCCATTTTCCACGATCTTGTGCTTTACCAATCCAGTTTCCTCCAGCAGATCTTTTTATGTCATCTGCCCATCTTGCTGGTGGTCGACCCACGCTCCTGGTCCCAGTCCTTGGTCTCCATGTCATGACTTTTTTGACCCACCGGCCGTTATCTCTATAGCAAATATGGCCCGCCCACTTCCACTTCTTTTGGGATACTATATGGGCTATGTCGGTCAGTTTTCAAAGAGCACTATGTGGCCTCAATCAATGAATAAATACATGTGAGAAAAATAAGGTAAGACGAATAGGTCTATTTATTTTGATGTCCGAAGGTAAGACAAGTATGCGTTTTTATTTTTTTCTCGCAGGCACTTATAACAAAAAGACACTATCACACTTATGTCGGTCGCACTGTTGTGTCCACAATGCTCATCTACGACTCGTGTAAAGAAATAACACTCGTAGCGACAATTTAGGCACTTCCCGCACTAGTTGGACAATGTATACTCACAATTGTTTTCGTTTATGTAAGTTATTTATATTGACGGGTACTTTCACAGAATGGGGCATTTTCCTTGACACCCCGCATGATGTCCATAAAATAGTGGCTAACAGCCAATTCGCAGTAAACTTAAAACTAAACTGCCTTAGTATGTACTACAACTCACTTGGCGTTCATCCAGTAGTAGATGATGGGGTTCACCATCGCATTGGCCATAGCCAGCCAGTAGAAACCAAGGTACATGTGTTGGACGTATTTCGTATACAGAACTGACGGGACGAAGTGTATGTAGATGAAGTAAGTGTGGTACGGCAGCCAGCAAATGCCAAATATTACAATGACTAGTATGAACATTTTCACAACCTGAAAAAAAAATATCGTAAGTAATCCTTAGTCGTATCGTAAAATAAGTACAGAAAGGAATCTCAGTAGTAGCGTTCGCTGCCGTACGCAAGGTTCACAGTTGTATTCGTTTATATTAGTGGGGTGCACAGAAATCGGACAAGTAGTGCCCTCTCCCCTAGAATGATGATGTAAACGCTAACAGCGAGCCAAAGTGTTTGTGCAAATGCACATATTTCAATGCCCGACTAATGTATAGGAAAAGCTCACATCGCATGCGCCAACTAGTAGACGCGATTTCCGTATAAAACTTCTCTAGCGAGCAATCTACATTGGGTGAATTTCAAAATCTTTGGTAGGATGTTTATCAGTTCATAGGTAGCAGTCGCCACGCCGTACACATTGTGATTTTGCGAGTATCTCGTACCGCAAAACTAGTAGAGTAAGAAGTTTCAATTCTGTTACTTATTTATTTTGTGGTCGTATCCTCAATGCTGAGGACAGATTCGTGACCTACCCGTACAACTAAAATTATGTTGCCGTCTTCGCGTTTATAAAGTGACACCCATGTGTTCCGATCGGAATCCTCAAAGGGAATATCTTTACTTACAGAAAACAAAATAAGAATATCGTTTCAGCAAAACAATAATACTCATGCCATGAACTATAAGGAAACGTCTTCAGAATTACAGTAAACTTCTCGTATTGCTACAAACACGAAAACTTTTAAAGACATTGAGATTCAAAGTAAACATTAATATACTCTACTTCTAAAATGTTGTTGTTGGTTGTTTAAGACAGAGTCTTGTGTTCTCTGGCATTGTTACCGAAAATTCACATAATAACGGCCTATTGTGTTTTGAAGTAATTAATAAACTCATTAAATATAAAGATGAGCACCATCGTTAATATTTCAACATTATTTCGACGCGTTCTTCATTTAAATCACTGAACTTTCAGGACAAATGTAGTCTTAACAAAAACAATCATCATAATTTTAATAGAAATTACTCATGAATTTCATTTAAAATTATCCCCAAAAACTTTCTATAATAAGATTCTATAATTACATACTCACCTTTCGCTTTTTTATCAATTTTACCAATTTCATTGTGATTCATGCTCTCTAATAATCAGTGTAACTCCTTACAAAATGTTTACGTAAAACTGTGCCATATAGTATAGGAAGAATAAAAAGTAAATTGGTCTCTTTCTGGTATGCAGTTTTATTCCATAAGATAAACAGTGTTAACGATATGCTTGCGAAATTCTGTCTCTGTTATTTTAGCTCTATGGAATAAGGTCTAGCACCATTTTTATAGCGGATTTTTTTGTTGATAATCAATAGTGACCTAACGACTTTTTTGGCATTGATATAGCATACAATTCAATATTCGAGTGCAATGTACGGTGACGTGGTTATATAGCTCTCGCAGCGGCTAAACATGCCTAAATCTATCAATGTATTACATACACATATTTTATTGATAATGTTCATTACACGTCAAAGTACACTCAGGTATTATGTACTAATTTAATATGCAGCATATACTAAGGTATACACGCAGATAAAAACCAAATACACTAACTCCCGGAGGAACTACAGAACGACTATTCATTATTTAACAAAGTCATAATAACAATTAATAATAAGTACATAATATTATGTATTACTGTAATTAATTAAAATGACAATTATAATATTGTGTCAATTAAATTAAATTAATCATTGTTACATTTAATTTCTCAAAATTCATTGAATGAATAATAGAATTACTAGATAAGCCATTTCTTTAAATTCTTTTAAAAGTCCACTCGCTCGGAGCTGGTGATAAGTATAGGTACAAACCTTTCTTTTTGAGCGAATCGAATCCGCTTGCCTCTGCGTTAGCTCTCCTATAGACCTCGAGCCCCATAACACTCTGCCCATAGCCGAGTAAAAAAACGTCATCCCCAACATTGGGACTGCGTATGTCACTATGAAGAACAGCACTTGGTATCTGCGACAAAAATGTTTTATAAGCCTCAGGCAACGAAAATTAAATACACTTTTTCTAGTGAAGGACAAATATTTTTGCACGCAGAATAAGTTTCTGAATGTTTAGATGTGTGTTTTTTGAATCCGAATTAAAAAGACCCCTTAAAGTCAAATGGGTTGAGTTTACAAAAACGGAATATGCAAATTCTGTTTTTAAAACGATGTTGTTCCATAACAATAGACCCGTATGATGATACTTCCGTGAAAGTGACATTTGCAAAACGAATTATCATTATTCAGCTTACTTAATTATGTATATATACAGCTTACTTACGTATGTAGCTATACTTAAGTATATAAATACGAGTATATATATTTTATATTTTAATCCATCTTGACTTTTTGGTCGCATGAGAAAACCTTCATTATGTAAATATACGGCTCCAAAATTAATCTTAATAAATTACGTTATAATGTCATCGCGTTTTAGAAGCAAGCTTGTTCCTAGAGTGTGTGAAACTTTTTCATTGTCAAAAGTTAGAAGTACTTACTAAGAGATAATTTTTTTTACAAATTACAAAATAATGGTTTTGGTTTATAAAAATGACATTATAAACTTTGGTTCAATAAATTAATATTTTGTTTTATCCCTTTTTTATCCCGTTTTTATCCCTTATTATTTCTGACTGAACGTAGGTAAATACATAGCTACATTTAACTTATTTCGACATTATTATGTCTTGAGTTATCTCTTCTTTTGAATACGGTGAACATGACACATGCGACAGGCTATAACCAAGTTTTACAATTACCGTAGAGTGATAGTAATTAGGACTTTACGTAACCTTTCCCTCGGCATTTGCACTGTTAAATTTACGGAATGTTTAGTAGCGTAACAACTTACTCGGTTTAAGTTATTTTACTTTGCAAACTTTACTTTTATTAGTAGTTTATGCAACGGCCACGTAATGATAGAGATTTTAACATGAGAACTGTTTATATAACGAAGCGAAGCTGAGTTTCATAGTAGATCGTTCGAACACTCGAACGATCTATTATGAAACTCTAACACTAAAGTATTAGACTCTATTACTTTAACACTAAAGTCGCCAATACTTTTTCTACGACTATGAAATATATAAACAGAAAAAATAAACCATTACGGAGACTTCAACAGACGGCATGACAGCTTGACATGTTATTGGTAACTATGGAAACAGTAGACATGTTTGACGTATTGTCGACATGGCGCAGGGGCGAGTGTCGAGTTTTTTTATGGCTATAGTAGTTGACCAGTGAAATGTAGTGCATTTAATACGAAAGAGTTATTGTATGCAGTGCCAAACAACAACAAAAAAATTACATAATACAATTGAAAACTGTTATTTAATATTTCATTAAATTACTATTTTCACACGACCATGACGAATGAACCTCTTTATGTTATTGATTGTGGTTTCTTATTGAACATATTAAAAATGGAGTAGAAAAAAGTTATTACATATTATTATGTTATTAACCCCTCAAATAACACAGAGTAATCATAATCATGTATAAGATGTCTGGTGAAACTGAAAATATTGTTTGTTTGTAATCTCTTTATTGTACTAAAAAAATCTCTATGAGTAAATAAAAACCGACCAAGTGGGATTCGAGTCCGCCAAAAGTATCTATAGGAATAAAAAGTATTTATAAGTACTATTTGTAAAAATTAGGGATTACAATTTTTATTTTCATTAAAACTCACAACATAGGTACATCGTTATTTCTGTACTAAAAATAATGAAAAATATATTCATACTGTACCTATTTGTAAATAACAATACCCTACACGATAGGGTACATTTTTTGTCGATCCTCTTTACGTATAAACTAAATATTAACATTTTTAAGCGCAACTTGTATGAAGAGTGCAACTATAACTTTTATGCGCAAATGCTCATACTCGTATATTAAGAGCGCAACCAGTCATTAAAAGTTCTCACCAATGCAATAACTCGTTATTACAGTACGAAGTCAAACTTATCCTTTCAACTGAATCCAACAGACGGCGGTTATGGGTATTGCGTATCTATCTTCTAATTTTATGAAAGATTTTTTATGGATACTGGTTATCAAGATTTACTGCTTTGCTCGGATTCAGGTCAAAGTCAATAAAAGATTTTAAGAACAATACTTTGAGGAGCTCGTAGCCTAGTTGCGAGCACGGTCCGAAAGTGATCGTGCAGGTTAAGCAACGTTGTCGCGGTCGGTACCAGGATGGGTAACCGCTTGTGGCATATTTCATCTGAACTCCTCCGTGCCTCGGAGGGCACGTTAAGCAGTCGGTCCCGGTTGTTGTCATTCGACAGCAGTCGTTAAGCCATGTCAGCGGCCTACGGGCGGCCTGAACAACTCTGATAAATAGGTTGGCCACTAACCATACAATAAGCAAGCAAGCAAGAACAATCCTTGCGATAATGTTGACCTACTTAATCTTCCCTTGGCTAAGACTAAAGCAATATACTAATACAAGTGTTCCAGTCACATTCTAGTACTGATTTATCCCAAGCCACGAAGGACGTCCTTCGTCAATTCAATTCTCAATTCGTCTGCGCCCTTATGTGTGTCCCAACTTCGACCTCATCACTAGTGAGATTAAAATGAAATGAGAGTTGGTTGATATCAAAAATCAGTAAGAAAAATTTCTTTAGTAATATCTTTCGAGCCATGTCATTAGGGAAGTTTCTAGCCTTTTGGGCGCCGGGTAACAATCTCGTGTGAATCTCCCCAAATTTAATCGCCGAGTGCCAAACATCTACAACTGTCTATCGGTATTTTATAGAATACATTTCTGAGAGTTCGCATCGGAATTGCACGACCTATTTCCAGCATCTCCATTCCGCCTTCGGACTACCAGGCGCGGGGAGGGGTTCCATCCTTATGTTGTTGATATCCCATCTGTTCGTACGAAGCGATTTGCTTCTTCGTCCATTATGCGAACGGCTAAGGAATAGAACAGCCTGCTGGCGTCTGTATTTCTCGAAACCTACAACCTTGGGATCTTCAAGGTCAGAGTGAATAGGCATTTACTGGACCCGCATGCTCCATTATTGACCTCATCGTCGCTTACCATCATGCGAGATCGAGGTCAAATGCGGGTTTAGTAGTCAATAAAAAAATACTTTACTTATAATTTTTAGACTTTTATGGTAATCTAGGGGAGGGGAAGCCTTTGCCCAGCAGTGGGACTAATTATAGGTATTACCTAGGTTTCGGTAAGATGTTAATTTTCGTTTCATCCGAATATGGGGACTATAACGACCGCAAGCTTGAACCAAGTAATAGAGACAATTATGTACTTACTTAAAATAAATTAATATTAAATAAACCACACCAAAATACTTACATAAAATCCATATACGAAACGTCGGGCAAACCGTCAGGCCAAGATAATATACACGCCGTTTTGAGGATACCCTTAGATCTGTGAACAAAGGGAAAGGGAGTAAGTACTGACACAAATTTAATTAAAACTATGCGCATCCTACGAAGCCCAGCGAATGGAATGTAAAAAACTCCAAGCTCAAAAACAACGTAGAAAAGAGCAGAGTACGGCGGAAAATCATTTTGTATCATGAATACCAGACCAACCGGCATCGCCACCGCAGGCTTTGTGGAAAATGGAGGCTGATTAATACTTCTTAATCCAACATAAGTTATTCTTTTCGAACCACAGTACAGTTGCCCACACATGTATATGTGTGGGCAACTGTACTGTGGTTCGTACCGTGGGCTCTACCGTATTCATTCGTTTATGATCTTTGTATTTATATATTACCTAGGTGTTTATTCCGAATAGTTGACAGTGCAACAATAGAATTTTTGTTTTTGCTGTTGTTTTTCAAACCGGGAGAAAGGGAGACTGTTTTTGTTTACTTTCTGTACTTCAACTGCGCAGCAATAAAAAGCTATTATAACAGTGTTTACCATGACAATAATATAGTATAGTAATAGTTGACAATAATGGAAACATTTCGGCCCGTGTTATTTTGCAAAACATAAATGGAATTGAAAAGTATGGTCTTAAACAAATATTGTTTTAGTAAGAGAGGTACTTAAAGAAATAAAAATGACGTCACAAAAGTGTTTCCATTGAACAAAAATGAAAGTGATTGAAACGTTTATCGTTGCTGGTGGCAATAAAGATGTGCCTAGCTTTAGTGATGGATGAGGGAAATAAAATACCTCAAATGACAACATTTCTTAAGGTTCTTGTAAATGTAACTTATCTAAATTATACAGGTAACCTACATGAAAACGCATATAAATATTTTTTAATATTTGGAAGCGGAATTCTTACTTTGATCTTTGTAATATTTTTGTTTGATCTGTGACTTGCGTTGAACGAAAATTACATAAGTAAGTATCTTAAGTAAATAGTTTGGCTCTCCATTTATAATAATTACTTATTTACAATATAATTTTATTACATATAGTATTTTGTAACTGTGCTAACTACATCAATCAAGGGTGTTACGTCATATAACCGATTCAGATCCTATCCGCCAGATAAACGAACAACACATTATTACGAGAGGCGGTCCATTAATTTTTAGTCTAATAGAAAATAAAGAAATATTACAAATGTTTATTAACAACTTTTCAAAGTATTCCCCTGCGGCATCAATGCACTTATGCATTTCGACTGAACCAGCTTTCAAAACATGTGAAAAACTGTTCTTGCGGAAAAAAAGCCGCCTAAACTAAGAAATTAAATCCGAGATCAAAAATGTAAACAAAAAATGTCATTGTCAAAGTGACATTCCAGGGGTGTAAAACATTTTCTTAATTAAACATAGTCTTAAAATTATTAGATATAATTTTATATGTGAATTGAGGTTTCAAAGGTTGCGAGTATTTGTATTATTAAAAAGGTTTAATAAATATTAATACCTAATCAATGTCTCTTGTTTTAACATTGACTTTAAATTGGTCTACTGCTTCGTCCGCAGTCGTAAATATCCTTAAAATATAATAATTCCTTTAAAAAACTAGATCTTAGTCATAGTACTTTACATAGTACTCATATACATTACTTTACTTTACTATGACTAAGATCTAGTTTGAAGTGAACATTCCTTGGTTGAATGTGAACAAGCCGACTTTATGTGTTCATATTGAAACAAGTGTACACAATCTTTTCTTTCAGTGAACAATAGTCAGGAATAAACAATACGCTATATCATCTCATGATTTGGATAACGTAGTTATAGTTTCGATAAGACGCACTAGACTTGGATGAAATAAAAAACAAAAATAAATAAATAAATAAAAAGTCTTTAATGTGACGGAACCAACAAAAAAGAAATTAGAAAATAATAAAAACTTAGAATATCTTATTGTAAAACTTTACTAAGCCTTTTTCACAGAATTGAAAAATATTTTTTTTTTCATTATTCATATTTTTTTCAGGACCACTGTCATGAACATGAAATCTATATAAATTTGTGCTTTATGCGGTTCCTAAACCATTCATCCGATTGCGATGAAACTTTGGTAAGTTGTTGTCGGATGCCCGGGAAGGTTCTTGAGTCAAAAAAAGTCCACGCGAACGAATCCGCCGGGGCGTATACTTATTATAAAATCCTGATAGCGAGTTTATGAAGGATAAAAAGAGTGCCCACTACATTAATAATTCCGTAACAACGGTTGGATTCTAGAGATTTTGCATGCGGAAACTATTGACTTTTTCTCCGGAAAAAAGTTATTTCTTTAGCGGAACCAGTCTTTCAGCCTGTCAGTTTCAGGTAAAAAGAGTCTGTGCGAGACTCCGATAACAAAGGCACCTTCACACCGATCAGGCACTGAAATGTAAGATTACAAAGACAGATTTTTTTCATTTTCCATGTCACTGGAGATTTAAAACGTCATTCTTCGACCTACATTAACAATAGAAAGAAAAAACTTCTGTTTGAAGCTTATCTTTCTTTTTAGAAATATTTGTTTCGGCAGGTTTAATATGGTTATTGTACTAGACTGTGAATGTCCTTTTGAGAAATACAAATATTTTCTATGTATAGCGCTAATGGATACAGTACTTTTGAGATATGTTTATGGCGGCTTCCCGCCACAACGTCGGCGCATGCGTGCTGCGCGCCTGTCTATCGTGAAAACAACTGCCATCGTTTTCTATATACTCGCAATGTCAATCGGGTGTTGTGACACAGACAGAATACATGCTTGCTCTCGATCTTCAAGACTTGCCTTATTATTTCGTGGGCGCGTTCAGCCCCACATTGGTGACCCCGACGTGATCAAAGAACAACCACAACAATGTCGATCGAGCAAAATGTCAGCAAAATTGCGGTAAAGCTACCACCATTCTGGACCGACGACCCCGGCCTATGGTTCGCCCAAGTCGAAGCCCAATTTTCGACTGCTGGTATCACCGCGGATGGAACGAAATTTTTCGTTGTTTTACAACAACTAGACCAGAAGGTGGCGCGGGAGGTAAGAGACATAATTATTAGCCCTCCTGATAGCGGCAAATACACTAAATTAAAAGAGGAAATAATAAAACGGCTCTCCGTCTCTCGGGCGCAACAGATTCGCCAGTTACTATCCCATGAAGAACTGGGCGATCGCAAGCCATCCCAGTTTTTGCGTCACCTGTGCTCTCTGGCAGGCTCTGGCGTCGACGAGGACTTCCTCCGCACTTTGTGGTCAAACAGGCTCCCTCCGCATGTTCAAGCTATCATCGCATCGCAAGTCACATCTAAACTTGATATAGTCGCGGAGCTCGCGGACAAAATTTATGAAGTCACGGCCACCCAACAAGTTGCGTCTACGAGTTCACAATCATTTGCAAATCGCATTCAAGAGGTAGTAGCTGCAGAAATTTCAAAGCAAGTCGCTTTATTAAACATTAATAATCGATCTTCTCGTTCCCACCATCGCAATCGCAGCCGAAGCCGTTCTAGCTCGCGGTCGAAAAGTCGTTCCGGGCAATGTTGGTACCACAAAAGGTTTGGTAACAAGGCACGCAAGTGCACCACTCCTTGCGAATTCAAGTCGGGAAACGCGTCAGACAGTGCGTAGCGGCGACGCATACATGTCACATTTCTACCAGCCGCCTTTTCGTCACCGACCGCAAGACTAAGTTGCAGTTTTTAATAGATACGGGTTCAGACCTTTGCGTATTGCCTCGCAATGCACTTCGTGAGAGGAGGAAACTTTCCGATTACATCCTCACTGCTGCCAATGGCACTGTCATTCATACATACGGCACAACCAAGCTGCAGCTAGACTTAGGTTTACGACGTCAATTTGTTTGGAACTTCGTAGTGGCTGACGTAGATAAACCAATTATCGGCGCGGACTTCATGTGTTTCTACAGTCTCCTCGTTGATTGCAAGAACAAACGACTTTTGGACAGCGTGACATCTCTATCGTCTCCGGGATTTTTCAAGTCGTGTCAACTGCCGAGTATCAAGGCGATTTCAGGTAACAGTGAGTACCATAAACTTTTGGCGCGTTATCCAGCTTTGACGAAGCCATCCGGAATACAGCGCGAAGTCAAACATTCCACCATGCACTATATACGTACCACGCCTGGTCCTCCGGTCTTTTGCAGACCCCGCCGACTTGCACCGGATGGATTAGCTGTTGCAAAGAAGCAGTTTGATGACATGGTACGTGAAGGTATTACACGCAGTTCGGATTCACCCTGGGCTTCTGCGCTTCATCTCGTACCAAAGAAAGGTAACGACTGGAGACCCTGCGGCGATTACCGTGCTCTGAACGCCCGCACCATTCCTGACCGTTACCCAGTTCGACATATCGAAGACTTTGCTCATCAACTCTCCGGTTGCACCATCTTCTCCAAAATCGATCTGGTGAAAGCCTATCACCAGATTCCGGTCTTTTCTGGAGACATTAGCAAAACCGCGATCACAACACCGTTCGGAATGTTCGAATTTCCCTACATGTCATTTGGACTCAGAAACGCGGCTCAAACATTCCAACGCTTCATGGATGAAGTGCTCAGAGGTTTAGATTTCTGTTATTCGTATATTGACGATATCCTTGTCTTCTCCAAGGATTCAGATCAGCACCTAGAGCATCTACAGCAACTCTTCGACAGACTAGAAGCCTATGGCATTGTCATAAACGAATCCAAGTGCAGTTTCGGCCAGGAGGAGCTCAACTTCCTGGGGTACGTCGTCTCAGCTGGAGGCACTCATCCCATCGAAGACAAGGTCAAAATAATTCAAGAATTTCCACCTCCAAAGACGGCAAATGGTTTGCGTAGATTCCTAGGTATGTTGAACTTCTATAGACGCTTTATACCACATGCCGCTGAAGAACAAGCGCCTCTTCACGACATGCTGTCAGGTCCCAACATCAAGAAGTCACATCCTCTCACGTGGACACCGGAACTTTTGCAAGCGTTTGAAAACTGTAAGTCGAGCCTTGCTAGAACAACTCTCCTTGCTTACCCAGTAGATAATGCTCCACTCACCCTCGTTACCGATGCTTCGAATCTAGCCGTGGGCGCAGTGCTGCAGCAGCGGATTGGAGATTCCTGGCAACCTCTAGCATTTTACTCTAAAAAGTTGAACAATGCTCAACGACTATACAGCGCTTATGACAGAGAACTGCTAGCAATTTACGAAAGCGTAAAACACTTTCGACACATGGTTGAAGGCAGACACTTCACCATTCTAACGGATCACAAACCGATTTCATTTGCATTTTTGAAAAAAAACCAAAATTGTTCACCAAGGCAGTTTAATAACTTGGACTTCATTTCACAGTTTACAACTGACATCAGGCACATCTCCGGCAGAGACAACATTACAGCCGACGCTCTTTCACGCATCGAGGCCATTTCAACGTCACTAGATTTCTCCATCCTGGCCCGCGCTCAAAAGTCTGATGCGGAACTTCAGAACCTGATAGCAAACCAAACTACTTCGTTGAAGTTACAAGAGGTTCCTGTTCCAGGTACAGATTTAACACTTTATTGTGACGTTTCTACGTCAAAGTCTCGCCCTTTCGTCACTAAGGACTTGCGTCGCCGATACTTCGATGCTATCCATGGCCTGAGTCATCCAGGGACGAAAGCAACTACAAAACTTATCACCGACAGATTTGTTTGGCCCTCCGTTCGGAAGGATTGCCGTGCTTGGCTCCAAACCTGCAACTCCTGTCAACGTTCTAAGGTGCAGCGCCACACATCATCACCTGTTGGCGTTTTCCAATTCACTGGTCAAAGGTTTAGTCACGTGCACATTGATCTAATCGGTCCTCTACCGCCTTCAGAAGACTACCGATACTGTCTTACTGCGGTAGACAGATTCACCCGTTGGCCAGAAGTGAAACCGCTGCGCAACATTACCGCTGAGACTGTAGCAAGAGCCTTCTTCGAGACCTGGATTTCCAGATTCGGCTGTCCTCAAGTCGTCACCACGGATCAAGGTCGTCAATTTGACTGTCGTCTCTTTAAAGCATTAGCTGAACTCTGTGGTATTAAATTGCAGCGCACAACAGCTTATCATCCAGCAGCCAACGGAATGGTAGAGCGCTTCCACCGCACACTGAAAGCTGCCATCATGGCCCACGGCAAGCTGCGATGGACAGAAGTCCTGCCTGTCGTGCTCCTCGGAATCCGGACGTCGTGGAAGTCTGATCTTCAGTGCTCAGCAGCTGAGCTGGTATATGGTGAGACGTTACGCATCCCTGGTGAGTTTCTTCATTCTTCACCTACGAAGCAAATCCAGCCCGCAGATTTCATCAGCGATTTAAAATCTCAAATTCTGCGCTTCAAACCCGTTCCTGGCTCCATACACGGCCAGAAGGCAATTTTCGTGCATGAAGATCTTAATTCCGCCCAACACGTATTCCTTCGGACGGATGCCTTGCGCGGAGCACTTCAACCTCCGTACACCGGCCCTCATCGCGTCCTGAGCAGGTCCGACAAGACCATCACCCTAGAGCTATCTAGAGGGCCTATAACCATCTCTATCGACAGGGTCAAGCCAGCCTACTCTTTTGCCGATGCCCCGCCGCTTAAGCCAGCCAAGACCGTCCGCTTTGCGCCCCTGCCCTGACTACTGCTCCTTCGACTTCCAGTCTTCGAAGGGGGGTAATATGGCGGCTTCCCGCCACAACGTCGGCGCATGCGTGCTGCGCGCCTGTCTATCGTGAAAACAACTGCCATCGTTTTCTATATACTCGCAATGTCAATCGGGTGTTGTGACACAGACAGAATACATGCTTGCTCTCGATCTTCAAGACTTGCCTTATTATTTCGTGGGCGCGTTCAGCCCCACATGTTAAGTACCTCTGGAAACCTTTTCATGTCTTTCAGTTTTACTTTACTTGTTGATGATTCAATAAATAATGTCTCAAGTTCTACTAAGATACGCTTACTTGTGGATAGGTTTAACTAGAAACCGAAGTAATTTGTCAAATAACTGGCAAAAGTTACCGTAATTGATTACCGACTTCGGTTAAAGTTTGCCCTGAGTAACGTTAACTTTTCCGCATATTTCAATATAAGATTCGTAAACATTAGAGCAAAAGCAAAGGCTATAAATTTAAAAGTCCATCAAAAAAATTTTTAGACCTCAATACTAAACACCAAGTAAAATAAACAGACTCCTAATAAATTAAATTGACACCTTAATAAGGGCCTAGAAAATAATGCTAACCGGATAGTGTAGAACGTGACCATTATTTGATTCACTTTTTTAGCACTTCGTGAAAGCCTCCGCTATTTGTGAAAGGGGCTACAACATATTATACGTCAATGATAATCGGAAGAAAATCCGTTCAGCCGTTTCCGAGACAACCTTCATATAAAGACATACAGATGCGCCGGTGTCTTTGTTTTATCTTTTGGTACATTATACGAGTCTTGTATTATTGTCTTGTCATTAAACTTGTTATCTAAAGGCAGTAAGGGACAAAAGTAACAATTTAGCTAAAGGAAATCTTTAACCACTAATATCGCCTGATTATGACACTTTTTACGTTAGAAATATTTAAACAGCGAACTATGGGAATAGGTAAGTATATAATATTCAAATTGCTTCGAGCATCCAAAGTATTTTGTTGACATGACACTGCTTGTAGTTAAGTACACCGTTGACTAAGTAATTATAATTACATCACCATGGTAAAGTTATACATGTTATCAATTCTCAATCAATGTTTGATTATAGGTTAGTTACTCACTTAGTTTATAGTTTAATATAACATAATGCTGAAATACTTACTTTTGTATGGATACGATATGTCATTTTACTGCACAAATAAACTTATTCTTATTCTTAAAGCCCTACTCGGTTGGAAATAAAGCAATATTATTCCATCCTATTAATAAAAGCTTAGCGTTCGATGGTTGGTACACGAAGTAATAAGTCTATAGGCATTTACTTCTGTGTATATTTTGCAGTATAACATAAATTAACTTACGCTTGCGTTCTCGGAGTTGACAAATGTTTCTTAACATGCAAACCATGCAAACAGACGGTAAAACAGATAAAACTTTCATACAAAAGTTATTTTGATAAATGTTGCTCATTTGAACAAAAAATACTTTTGAATAAAAATTATTACGAGTCGAAACTACGTGAAATAACTAGAAAGATTAATTTATATGGCTTCTAGTACAGTCGCCAAAAATCTACTAGTCAATGGCATGCTGTACTAATGTCGCTAAGCATACCGACGTAGTGCGCTGTAGACATAATAAAGAGCTAAGTTGTAATATATAAAATATATAAAAAGGTAGGTACACTCACCTATATTCCTTAGTAGTAGAATAAAGTAAACATGGTATCGCTAGGAGCATACCACTGACCCATATAGCAGCTATCATGATAAGTGAGCATGTTTTGGACATCCGCGGCCTCATGGGCCTCACGATCGCTTGATACCTGTACAAAACAAATTACCAAGTTACATATTTCCATGCTGAAGTTACAGTAACGTTACATTGAAAAAGTTATATTGGATCTGAAACTCAGTTTTATCACCAGTCCTCTTTCCTTTTTCTCGGAATGAATTAAATCGATCTTAGCGATAAGGCCGCCTAAATTGTACTTCACTTTTCGCCTTTTCTATCTCTTGTTTGTTGTTTTCTATTTGTGCAATAAAGTGTATTTTACTTTACTTTACTTACTTACTTTAAAGATACGAGTAAAACACTACCCAATCTCGTGAGACATAATAAAAATTTACGATTCAATTCAATTTTTTTTTTCAATTGAACTAACGATAAAACGAATTTCTGTTGAGGTTGCTATTGTAATTTTGCTCAACACGATACTTGAATTTTTAAAGTGTTTATTAATAACTATTTACACTGACTAAATTCATTCGACTAATTATTCGACGACTTAGTCGACTAATTAGACAGGCTACAAGGTATATTCATAGACTGTAAATTACTGACTAATCGTACTGAATGCATTTGTACACTGAATCCAGTCAAGTGTAATAAGACTTATAAGCGCCTTAAGTAGCATTTGAAAATCTTTATTTAAAACCATTTAGTGGGCATTATATTCAATGTTGCGGATGCTTTTTCAGCTAGCCATGACTAACAAATAAATAAGATTAGCTTTAAAAAAAATCTCAAATAATAAACAAGATTAAAATACTTTTTAACGTATGTTTCTAATGTTGAAAGAGAGACGCATGATCGATCACGAATCGTAGAAAATACAATAAAAAAACAGCGAAGTTATCAAATTCAAATAACGGTTGTCCTTCTACATAGGTAATAATAAAGCCTACTTTAAAATGGTAAACCAATTCTTTGCTGCCCTTTCGTTGGTATTAGGCACAGAATACATATAGTATTCTGTGTTATGGGCATCAAAGTTGCCACGCGACATTTACTTACATAAAAATATTAATGGGGCGTGGGTAATCAAATTGCAGTTTAAAGTTATAGTATAATTTTATGGAACGTGTTCTTAATGTAAACAAACCTATTAATCAATATTTCTCCATGATCTATCACATCAGACAATCAACCATAGTTTAATTCACCTGGAATTCACTTTTATCATGTCCTAAACTACATTATATGTTGAAATGTTAATAAAAACATAAATATTTCATTAAAATATAAAATTCCATTTCAGGTTTAGTCAATGTATCTTCTTCTAACTTGGTTATCAGTTTTTTTCTCATCGAAACTCTTCATTCTGTTTGATAGTTAGTGATGTTCACTTTTATATAAGTTCATTAATTAATACATTGAAGATAGTAGATATATTGTATTTCACAAACTCATTTCGAACTTAACCCAATCGAATGGATACGGGTACAAGTCAAGGGCTATTTAATTAATGGATACGGGCACAAGTCAAGGGCTATTTAATTAATGGATACGGGCACAAGTCAAGGGCTATTTAATTAAAAGCTTATCCCTTAAAATAATTTTCATTAACTAAATAGATTAAAACAATTTACACATACATTAATTAATAAGATATATATTTTTTAATTATATTACCCATCACGCTAGTAAATTGATCAAACCATCGACAACGACAATATGGTGGTTTGTTTATCTTATTAACAAGTTTAATTGAATTCGACAATAGATGAAAATATTATATATTTTCAATTTTCGATAAAGGCCTATTCACGATAACATACAATATTACAAATGATATAACAGTGGTTTGCTTATATACCACAAAAGAGCGTCGGTGGCACAGTGGCTAGGGCACCGGACTCCCATGCGGGAGGTCCTCGTATTTTTCGAAGACTTACGTACATTTCCCGACTGCTCTAACGGTGAAGGAAAACATCGTGAGGAAACCTGCACACTGAGGAGCAGTGTGTAAAATGGGGTAGGCACAAAAGATCCTCAAGGGTTGAAGTGCCGCTGGGTTATTCCCGGCCCCCATCATAAGATAAGATAAGATATACCACAATGTTTTAACCTCCTGACTAATAGGTCAAAAGACAATTTTATTCCTGTCTATTTACAACGGAAGAGGAGATGTCAAATGTCATTCAGGCTACATAATAGATAAGTAAGTAAAAAAATATGTACTTACCGGCACACGTGTAACGCATAATACCAACAGAGAGTGAACCAGAGCAACAACACATCAATGTCAAAAATGTCTCCAGGCAATTTGAGATATCTGCTTTTACTTTGGGTTACGCGTACTCGGAAATCTAAGGTATTTTTTGTGCTACATAAATACTTACTCGTTAGTACAATTTAGAATTTAAATATTATATATGCGCCCTTTACTGTAATAACGCCAATGCGATTTGACATCGTTGTATAGAAATAATCAGACGTAAGGCATATTTTGTATTTCATTTTCGAAATGTAATAACCAGTCCTGTTATACATTATGTTCATCAAGATGTTGAGGTTAAACTTATAAATAAGTAGTGTATTTAAACATTTAATATTATTTCTATCTTCAAAGACGTTGTGTTTAGGTTGTTATTCATACTCGTTCAACATTATCATCTCATCTAGTACCTATTTAAAGGCCTTTTGAATTTAACATTTGAATATCTAATATAATACGAAATCTGATACCTACGATGACAGTACAGATATTATTAAATTCAGAGAAATAAATACAAGCCTTTTCTACGTAATTCCATCACAGGGAGAGTACCCTTTGATACAATTTCAGCGTAACAATACGAAAATCAGTAAAGAGGAATCCAATATACCTGTCAAAGGAAATCCCTGTTAGAGTGAACACACTGGCTGCTACAGTCACGTTTGCTATGAAGTTGCTGAGCTGGCAGTATCGGACTCCGAACACCCAATCGCTACGAAAAAAAACCACAATGCTATTTGAATGCTTGGTGTCTGTGAAGGTAAAAAGTGCTTGGGCGGTTGGGATTGTTTCGTCAAAGTCCATTAATCACTGCTTATAATAGCTACAATAATAATTCGAATTTAACTTAGGTCGTGCGCTGTATTCATTTCAATTGTGCGACGAATGACATAGGGACACAGAATAACCACCGTTCTCCAATTTGATACTTTCAATTGTTGTTGTTATGGTACGATTATTTTTACCCAAATACGTTGACCTAAAACTAAAAAATATATTGGGCGAGTACTTAGCTACATTCCATTTAGACAGTATTGTAACATCGCATATCTTACATACAAATTAGAAAACTCTACGAATTGCTTCAAATGTTGTTAGTTACTATAAAAGGTTTAAATATCAATGAATGCATTTTAGTATATAGTATTTATTTATTTATTTGTCTATTTATGTATTATATTATATTTATGTACGTATTTTCTATTTTGTATTATTAAGTAGGTATATTTATTTAGCATATAGGTGTACACTTCGCCTGCCTTGATATGTATCAAATTGTTTTTTTATGGGGTTTGCTGGAAGAGATCTCTCTTAGAGATAAATCACGCCCTTTGTGTTTCACATATTTTTTTTGGTATAAGTTTGTATTATATTGTGTACAATAAAGAGTTAAAAAAAAATGCTATTTGAAGAACTATTAAGATCTTAGTTTGCAAGAAAGATATATTTTTGAGTTCTGTGTTGAATCCTGAAGAACAATTTTAATTAATCACATAGCAACCATAATAATTTTCGAAAAAACTCCGCTGTAAGTGGCAACCAAATAAACGTTATCAAAACTAACTGAACTTTATAAGACTTCCTAACAACTTTAACTTTGGATACGATACAGATAAAGAAAAATGATAATCACATGTTATTCGCAAATACCTACTTTACATCGTTTTTATTGTTTGTTTTTTTTTGTTTGTTTGTTTGTTTTATAAGTCTCTTTATACAATTGCAAAAGCTTTTCAAATTCAAGCAAATTCAGAGAGCTTTGTATGTTAGTGCTTGTACATGACGATATCCAATATGATTATTCCATTATCAAATCGAAATTCGTCTTGGGTATTATAAATTTAACATAAATATTAAGATTTATTCAATCATTTATGTTTTATGCTGACATAACAACCTTTTCCAATAAGTATCATCAAGTGAGGCCAAAATAATGACTGAGGAATATTTAACGTCGCGCGATTTTACTATTTTACGTTTGTTACAAATTCCTAAAATATTATACAACGACGCGTGGCGCGCCATGTCCTGCCCAGGTGGTGCAGCGCCAGCGAGATGTTCATGGAGGGCCGCGAGCCCGCCTGGCAGGCGCTGCTCCGGCAGCGAATGGCGGGGCTTCGCGAGCGGATCATGCGCTCGGTCAACCTTGTCATCACCGCGACAAGAGAATGGGTTCAGAGCCCACTACATCGGAGATGGGCCACTTATCATGTGACAATTACTTGACGACAATATAGAGAAATATTTATGTTTTGTGTTGTTCTACTAATATTATTATAAAGTTCATTTAAGTTAATTTAATTGTTTTAACAAGCTTTAATCTAATTTAATGTATCTTAATTTGTAATGTGTGTGTATTAGAAGACCATGTTTTGTGCTTCTGGAAATAAATATTTTCAATTTCAATTTCAATTATGTCCAGAAATAACATGTCCAGTTTAGAAACTGGTTACGAGAAACAGTTACGAAAGTGGACTAAAGGGGTCCGAAAGTGATCGTGCAGGTTAAGCGACTGCGCCCAACAGTCGGAACCAGGATTGGTGACCGCTAGTGGTATTATTTTCATCTGAGCCCCCCGTGCCTCGGAACGCACGTTAAGCTGTTGTCGTCCGACAGCAGAAGTTAGGTCACGTCAGAGGCATATGGGCGGCCTGAACAACACTGACAATAGGTTGGCCGCTAACAGCACGACAAAAAGAAGAAGATTTTGCATCCCTTACCAATAGTTTATACTCAATAGTTTATACTCAATATTAGACCGCAACTCTGATATTAATTTAATAACAGTATTAATGGGTAATACTCGTATTGGCTCGAAATAGTTCGTGTAAATGTTGTATCCGGTAGTTAGAACGTTAATGTTGCTTGAACCTATCTTGGGGTGCGTTCGACCCTTGGTGCGACCGTATGCCGTGATTACTTAAATTCATATTTAGTATCTGTCTTCATATTAAATGGGCTGCTATTTATAACAATCTACCTACTATCTAACTACTTCATTATTAAACAAGGAGAACTTTCGTCGGAACATTCCACACGCCACAGTAAATTATACTTGTCAAAGGCAACAATCACTTTTATTGACGTAACAAGTTTAGGGTTCAGTCAGGAAACTTATAAACCCCGTGGGAAGATATTATTAGGCATTTTACTGGCCAGTCACTAAATTAAGATGATTAGGAAGTTACTAACACTCATTAACCTAACACCCAAAGCTGTCTGCAAAGTTGGAAGCGTATTTTACGTATTATATTCGTGTTCACATACTCGAGTTGTTCACAAATACTTGTTACTATAGGTATTATACGCAGTGTCAGTAACGTGGTAAAAAATAAAAGACGTTTAAGAAAAGTTAAGTTTTCAGTACCAATATCCGATTTTGAGTAATCGTGGCTCCCCAGTATTTTGAATCACCTCACCTCAAAATTAATCTACGGATTTCTACGATTTCAGGCGGTCCTCCATGTTCAACAGCTACGTCGCTTGTGTTTTCAATATGGCAAATAAAATCAATATGGTATTCAAATTAATCAATATGGCATGGCAATTAATTAAATCGAAAACATGACATGCTAACGGGGATCTAAACAGACAGCATATACCATATATCCTCGCTGATGTAGGTCTGATGACACTGCATTACGCTCATTTCTTCCCATTTTCATGTTTTTCATTAGATTCAGGCGATCCGTGTTTTCATAAGGGTACCTACTTAAGAATTCAAAGTAATGCTACCGTCTACGATTTTACTAATAATAACTAAATATAAATACGATACAACTTAGATCAAACTTTGATCAAAACTTTTTGATCTAAGTTGCCAACTGTCAGATACTTTTAATTTACTTAAGACACAGTTTTTCCAATATAGAAATATTTTATTCCTACGCCAAAAACTTCGACACTGCTTTTTAAACTCGTTTTTGGAATGATGACGAAGTAAACCTATCTTTTTAGATCAATAATCACGAAACAGACTCTGTTATTTTAGTGAACACAGCAAAATATCTACACAATAAGAAATGGTATCCAGATTCGCTATATTGCGGAATTAAATAGAAAATGGGTAAAAGCCTTACATGGCATTGTCAGCAGCCGCTTTGTATCGGAAGATGCGAGAGTGGCAGTTCACAATTGCGTGTTAGTGCCTACGCTGATGTATGGCAGCGAATGTTGGGTATGGCAAAAGAAGAATGAGAGCCGAATTAATGGTGTGGAAATGCGTTCCTTGCGTAGTATGTGTGGTGGAACAGTGTGAGATAGAATAAGGAATAGTGTTATAAGGGAAAGGTGTGGTGTGCAAGACGATGTAGTGAGTAAGAATGAAAGAGGAATGTTGAGATGGTTTGGACACGTAGAAAGAATGAATGGATCGAGAATAACGAAAGCGGTGTATAAGGAAAAGGTAAATGGAAGGGAAGACCTCGAAGGATCTACGTCGACCAGATTGCGGACGTTCTAAAGACAGGTCAGGTGAGGTCAACCACTAACCGAAGAGCGTATATGAAGCGATTGATGAGTGTCGAAGAAGCGAGAAAGGTTTGTCAAGAGCGTTGCGGGTGGAAATCTTTAGTCTCTGCCTACCCCTGCGGCAAACAGGCTTGAGTTTATGTAGGTACGAGTATGTATGTAAATGGAACTATTTTTAGGGTTCCGTACCAAAATATATGGGGTCTTCTCGTACTAAAGTTGTAGGGAATCCTGAGACATTTCAAGAGAAAAAAAATCATGATGGCGGCCAATAAATCAATGAAATGATGCTGAGCTAGGCATTTTAAGATAGCCGTGGCGAGGCCGAAGGCCGAGCTCCGCGTAGGGCGTAGCCCGGTGCGTCCCCACGGCTTTAGGCATCGCAGGTCTAACCTGCTGAAACCTGTTCTTAGCCATGTCAGATGAAAAATTGATCAGTGGTTATAGGATCTTGGAATATCTTGTTATGTTGGAGTATGATGGGATCTCTGGAATGGTAACAGTTAGGTGGTTCGAATTTGAACTCAATTGTTTATGACCATGGTGACCTTCCCACATCTGGAACTCTGAGGACCTAATGATGAAAAGTAAGTAAGTCCACAATGATACGTCGGGGGTTTCTTAAATTTGTAATTAAGAGTTATTAAGTTAAGTTAAATTTGGTTTATATTTTACTCTAAGGGTGAAGATGGCGCTACTTTAGGGTCCCAACACCCTTAAATGCTCTTAGTGTTCAGTGTTCAATAACTTATTTATCATTAAAACAAATAAAATAGGTACTGAACGGATACGAGCATAATAGAAGGAATGTAAATGTACAAACCTGTGAAGCATGTAAATGAAGTTGAAGAGACAGTTGAGAGACGCCATCATCAGGTCGGCAAACGACAGGTTCACCAGGAAGTAGTTGGTGACTGTCCTCATTCTCCGATGAGCTGTATAAGAAATATAAGTACATTATGTATTATGACTTTTGGATCCTTAGAAGAGTAAGTGTGTGATGTATCTACTATTATAAATTATAACCAGATCGGGAAAAGCGTTTTGTGATCATAACATGACGTATTACCAAAGAATATAATTATAATATATTAATATTGCATGTATTACTTACGTCTATTGTATTTGAAACACACAAAAGACATGAAACGTATAGTACTAAACTTAACTTTAAAACTTGCAATGACTTAATAACTACCTATATAATTTATCTGATATTGACATGGAATCTATTTAATGTCTTACACACTCGTTTTGTACGTGAGTGAAATTGTGTCGAGTCACCATGACGAAAATGTGTACTTTCAGCATACAGCATACATCACTAGTTCTTGAACTATTTAACCTATCAAAATGTAAGTTATACGATCGCATAGTCATTCGGCGCCCCGTTCTGACGATACCTAACAATAACTGAAACATTGTTTCCCTGCTCCGCCACACCTTGTCGAAGTGGGTCCCTTTTTTGTCCAAAAAAGGAACCGACTTATATTAAATTATCTATAACTTTAGAACTATTATACGAGTTGATATCGAAACATTTGAAACTGCGTTGTGATGTGCTTGAACTATGCTACTTAAAACAATGTCTCATTTCGCATCTGGTTCCAATAGTTGAAAATAATTGACAAGTTTCATCAGTTGTTACGTCATGGCTCGCAGCAAACGTCGTAACCTGAAAAGAAACTGCAACCGATTCTAAAAACAGCAATGTCTCATGCAGAGCGGCAACGCATCTACTGTTTAAGACAAATATCACAACAATCGGACGTCGAGCGAAGAGTGTTGAGGCCGGACAAGTGGATACTTCATATCAAAATTCTAACAATGGACCTTCAATGTTGAACAATCAGCCTCAAGGACCAAGTGTTCGCTATCGTGGTGCAGATCGATAGATTCCATGTTTCGGCAGATCCCTTCTGCCTGGCAGTTTTTTTTCGTATTGACACCGAATGGTACGGAATATAAGGCATGTATTAATAGTAAGTAAGTAGGTACTAATATTGTTCTACCTACCTAATATCGATCTTTGATTATAACGTAAGGAAGGATCATAAAAGTTAACGATCTATATTATTGTACGATCTCTGCTATATCTTGGGATAACATCTCGAGTTTATAACAATGGTTTAATGTAACAAATAACTCTAAATGTACATAGAGGGTGTTAAAAGGCGATACTAAGCTCCAATTATACTGAGTACTAATACCTTCGTATCCGACCATAATCCGCCTTAGTTATATCCGCCTATTCATTTTCCAATAAAGTTTGTTGTTGTTCGACGACAGATCAGATGATATACATACACCTGTTTCGTTATGTATTGAAGCTTGCAAACGTTAATCTATCTACCTACAACATATATCCCATCAATATTGTTATATTTTTGGATCTTTGTGTAAAAAGTACATTGTGTATTCATGTATTCATCAACTTAATTTATACAATTACTGCGGTCTGCAGTCAACGATTTTATGAAAAAATCAGAGGTCTGCATTATGCGGTCTGCCACACAAATAGAACCGAATTAAAAGGAAGGTATTTATTTATAATTTTATTAATACTCATTTAGTTGCACCTCTACACCTAAAAATAAGGGGGGAAATGAAAAACAGCGCTGCATATTTGGTACCCGAGTATGTCAGCATTTGCTGACTTTCCCCCCTTTTGCCAAATATACACAGTGCTTTGTGATCTGTTTGTTCTCTATCTGTTATCTTTTGTTTTGTGTGTTTGTTGCAATAAAGTGTATTTTACTTTTACTTTACTTTACACCAGATTGATCTAACAAAGAGAGCTGATCACGGATACCGGTCGGTTTTTACAGAGCGAATCCTATTTCCGAATTCTTCTGTTTTGCTGTTTGCTTTAGGAACAACGCAGGTAAAATTGTGATTGCTTTAAAGCCAGATGGGATTTTGAAGTGAGCTTCGCTTATCGTCGGGCTAACGAACTGAAAATCGATTTACCCCAAAAGTACCGACGAAATTGTCCCGTTGTCGTAGTGCGGTAAAAATTGCAAATTGAAACAATGTCGTGACCGAAATTCAGTCAAGTAGGTTGACTGTTGAGTTTAATCTCAGTTTTATTAAACATCTTTGCAGTGTCGATTATAAAAGAGGATTTGAGTGTTATAAACAATACTTTGTACAAACATTAGAACTGTAGGTAATTTAGAATTATAACCAGTAACAACTATTAAAAAACATATAATTTATAACTAAAAATATATAATCAAACTTTTATGGAAATGGTAACATTATGTTATGAGCAACGTACCCGTGACTGTAGGGGCACAGCATATGGACACTACTGGTCAGTACTGTCCGATAACGCACACAAGGGAATACACTTCTTTTCTTGCCGAAGCAGTGCAGTAGCACTGGAAATGCACAAATACAATGTGTTCTTCACACACTCAAAAATATAATGATTCACTTCATTCACTATTTGTGTGTTAAATATACTTGAAAATTGTAAATCTGCGACCGTCGCGTCGACGACGGTCTGTCAGTGTTCTTAACAAACCTAGATTGGTTTTTGTTACACTGTGCATGTAAAAAATTTAATATAATTATGTACATGGCCGGTGGACCAGAGCCCTCACTGAGTGGTGGCCAAGGTTGGGGAAAAGAGGAGTAGGTCGTCCAGCAGCCAGATGGGCGGATGACATCACCAAAGTCGCATCGAAGACCTGGATGCGACTGGCACAGGATCGAATAGGGTGGCACAAAAGAGAGGAGGCTTATACCCTGCAGTGGGACGACATGGGCTGATGATGATGATGATGATGCACATTTTCAATAACTAATAATAATAACCTAACAGGTTAGTGTTTGAATAATAATAATAAAGTTTTATGTCACAGCATGTGATGTAATGACGATTATTTATCATGTATTTTTATAGGTGCGGCGTGTATTACACTTGTATTAATATTTTATTATATTCATCTTATTTCTTATTTATACCCAAGTTAACTCGACAAATACATTATATAACCCCAAAATTAAACTGTAAAATAGGATAACAGGATGCTGTGGGCTCATGGCTTCACTCAGCCTCATAAATTCCGAATTTATGAGGCTTGAGTTATGTATGAAACACTTTTATCGAGGCTGTTTTGCAAGGCTAGTCGACAACCAATTATTTTGTAGTACGAGTACTATCGGAAAATATGCACCAGAATATCGAATTCACCTTACAAACCCTCAATATCACAATAACAAGTACCTACTTCCTCAAATTAACGGGGGAATACGAACAACCGTGAGTTGCAATAAACGTCCTTAATGTTATGTCTTCCTTAAGTATCGTTATGGCGTAGAAAATTAATAGCCTTACCGGCAGTTGCACGAAGACATCAAGGATTGTACGGTATACTATAGGTTAGGTTAGACTTATAAGTCCGGTATGACGTCTAATTTTGTAATTCAAATTACTTGAAAATGATAAGTACATCAGTACTCTGTCATTATACAAAGATGAGGTCCATTAAACAAAGCGAATTTAGTAGACAGCACAGGAAATTAACGGCTATCTTCTTATCATAAAAATATGCGAAGGTTCTAAGTCTGGTTATCATTTTCGTGGGTACAGTACCTGTAACTATCCAAATAACAATGGCATTCCCGCCAATAGCGACAGCCAACATAGCGGCGAAGAGGCACACCCACGAGTTGTGGGCCCACATGGGCATCGTGGCAGATGACGGTGGCGGAGTCGGCTTCTTCGGGAGCAGCAGCGTGGCTGCATGCAGCAGACTCCGGTTGAAGTCCATCTCCCATGTGTACACCAACTACGAAGAGAAATAATTGAATGAATGAATGAATACTCTTTATTGCACAAAATTAGTATGATACAATGCGTACAAAACGATTAATACAATCTAGGCGGTCTTATCGCTAAAAGCGATCTCTTCCAGACAACCTTCATAATTGCATATAGCTATAAAAGCACCACATGCGACTAAGTACGAAAAAAACTGGCCAAGTGCGAGTCGGACTCGTACATCGAGGGTTCCGTTCTCAAATGAAATATTTTTTCGATTTGAAAAAAAAACATCAGATTATTTCAGATTTTTGCTAGTTAAAAAATAAAAATTTTTTTTTTTAATTTCTCATAGATTATAAATTTTTGAAACTTTAATTTATTATTCCTGAAAAATGTAGCTGGTTATCTATGAGTCGGAGTTATTTTAGATTTTTCGGCTCGCAAACTTCGGAGATAAGGGGGGAACAGTAATTTTTCGCACATTTATGGCCATAATTCAAAAACTATAAGATACAAATTTAAATAAAAAATAGTTATGTAATGTGCAGTTGCCCCACATTCAGATTTCGACTTCCCCATTTTGGACCCCTTATTCAATAAAAATAAAATTATTTCCAAGTTTCTATTACTTAGAATAAATGCGAGCAAGCAAGTTCTACAACTGTGTCAAATTTCAAATCGATAGCTTCAGTAGTTCCTGAGAAAACAGCTGTGACATACAGACGGATGGACGGACGGACACCGAAGCGTCACCATTAGGGTTCCTTTTTTACCATTTTGGTACGGAACCCTAAAAACAATGGAACTTAGATACTAAAGGAGAACACGTCCCGAGTCGTTTAGGTTTTCTGAGAGCGGCATGGTCCCCAGGACACTGATGGCTGCGTTGCCTCACTGGATCGCAAGCTATAAAATAAATAAAATATATTTGGAAGGGAAACGCGTTCGAGTCGCAAAGTAAATCACTCATGGGGATGGTTGGACCGATAAATAAGTGAACGACGACGAAGCTGCGCGTGTTTGTGAATACTTCGCGTTGTGAATACTTAGTACTGAGTTTACATTCTGTATTCATTTATTTTGTGATATAGCTTTTGACATTAGACCAGCTAAGGTTAATGTGCCTTATGTAAAAGTTCTCTTGCAGTCTGGATAAACTGAAACAAACGTCCGATGACTGACGGACGGACATGTAAAGCTCTATTTCCCATCGACCTTTCAAAATCCTGACCTTATCTTATCTTATGACAGGGGGCCAGGGATAACCCCATCGGCACTAAGACCCTCAGGAATATTTTGTGCTCACCATTTTGCCCTTACCTTAGTCTCCTTCCTGTTCCTTAAAGATGCTTTGCATCAAGGACGCTGTACAGCTTACAGGAAGGAGCCTATAGTCCTCTGGTTTCGGTTGGGCCACCCCCAGAAGACTCATACGCCCTGGAGGGCCCTGGGCCAGCGAGTCACATTCGCACAGCAAGTGTTCCATTGATTCAACGGTGTCACCACAGGCTCTACAGGTGGGATTATCTGCCAGTCTCATCTTGCGTAGGAGACTCTTAGTGACCTTGACCCTAGGTATAGGACTTATGTCTATATGAGTAGACATAAGTCCTATACCTACATAAAACTGTCGAAGATTTTTTAAGTCAGGAGTAGTATGTACTTAAATTCCTTGACGTTAGGTAAGTCGAAAAATAATTTGGTAACACAACGCTTTTCGCGGAAATTTTATGGAAATAAGGGTATAATTATAAACAAGGAATTCTGGTTTTAATTAGAATCGTTCGCTCCCAACGGACGGAGAGATCTTTTACAAAATTTGTAAGTAGTTAACACAAATAGGCTTTACGTAATATAACGTGGCTGTTGGACAGTAATCAGATGATTGTTGAGGCACGTGTCTTTATTCATTTAGAATTAGACGTGTTATATAATATCGGTTATATTCGTAAGTGATTCATGTAATAGAAAAATACTTTGTCTATTGTTTATAACTTATAAGTAAGTATATACAAATTCCTTGATTATTTAGGTACATCATTTACTTTTTATTTTTGACTTTGTTATTGTCAGTCATGTGACTGTGCGTGTCGTATAGATAATACAAACAAACCGATACAGATTCATTTCACTATGAAGGAAGGAACGCGCACTCGCTCGCTAAATTTTGTTATCCGTACCCCGAATGGGAAAACAGAAACTTATTACTGTCACCCCGTTTGTCCGCCCGGCCGTCACGTGTTCCTTAATAATTATCATACGCCAAACTTCTCCAAGTTTGTCCTGTTGGAAGAAGAAAGCATTTAATATCCTATACCTAATTTAACTATTTATATGATTTTTATAATATATAAAGAAGAAAGGTGCATATTTTATAACACATTCAACCCAGGGCCGCAAGGAAATTTATATTATTTTTACCCGAACATTAGGAAGCAAAAAGGAGGAGGAGAATTGCAAGAAACATTACCCTTACTTGCAATTTTCTTTCGGTAGTTTCCAAGTAACAAATATAAAATGCATTTCTTAAAAATTAAGAATTAGACATAAATTTATAGTCAAATGTGAACACAGAATTGAAATTCATTGATAAATAAAACAGCTACATACAATCAAAAATCAGACGATAGAAAGAAACGGCAATATTACATTATGACATCATTGTGTAATAGCGCCATACAAGCATATTCTGGCTACATACGACAGAGCATCTCTCCAGTACTAACTTAAATCATTAATATCTCTGATGTTAGTTGAGATATCGGGGAAACGAATTTTTGATCTTTCTTCAGGGTGTCCATGTAAGTTGAATGTTGAATTTTAAAAAATTAGTCTAATACCGAATTCTGAAAAGTTACTTAGTCAATATTCTGCATTTTCACGACTTTACTTTTAGTGTCTTTAACAGACACTTTTTACTTAAGTACGAGTATTCTTTAATTTATTCATCCCTGAGCCTAAATTAGAAGTCTCAATACCAGGTTATCCGTTGTGAACTCTTGTTAACCTGGCACCTCTCTACTAATTCAGGTTAAAGGCACTTCATTCCGGAAGGTTTACCTAACTTGAAAATAAAATAACCTTTACCCTTTCGAATTTTAATAATAATTTTTATTATCAATGTAAATAAAGCTGAATGCTAGGGCTAGGCTTATAGCATAACTTCATAGTAATTGCGCGTACTATAATGCATTCAATCTCTTTACTATTTGTACAACTATAATATAAATGTTAGATTACTATATTTATTTTGTTTTACTTTTCAACGGTCATATTTTGTATGTTACAGTACTATTTTCCCTTAGCTACGAAGTACTAATAATAGTTATTCCGTGCCTTAGACCGATATTCTTTATTCCTCCTGGGACTAACAAAACAGTATTTTTATATGGATTATATAAAATAAACAAAAATGTTAAAATTATCACAGTAGTATTGGTGCAAATTCCATTATAAAAAGTGTATTTTAGCAGATATACAATACATACACACTCACATTTAAAACCGCTAAAATATTATGCTACAAAAGGAACTTCATAGTTACTATGAAATTACTCAAAATTTTGAAAAGGTTTACTGCCCCAGAGAAGACTTATCTGGATCAACCACATAAATTGGACTTGAAAGTCAAGGGCGCTACTGGTCCAATTTATGTGGTTGATCCAGATAAGTCTATCTTCTCTGGGGCAGTAACTTTCGTTTTATACACGAGTTTACATGACATAACGTTTTTAACATTAATACAATTAGATTATAAATAAGAATAGGGAAAGGCATGGGAAACATTAGATACTACAGACATTTCCAACCTCAAAGCTAGCTGGAGGTGAAACCAGTGAAATATTACTAACTATATTACCGAACTGCTGTTACACGTGTGAACTAATTATTAGCCTAGATCGTTACTCCACGAAATATGTATGCTTTGAAGTAGAAAGAGAGCAATACCATTTGTTATTTTTGACTACCTACATTTTAAATAGGTATGACCAAAGAACTTTTATATTATCTATTCATCAACGGTAGGTACTGTAATATTGTAATTTATCCTACAAACCTTGACTGAAATATCGGAAGGGGTGGCAAAAATACCCAGCAGATATGGGTTGAGGATGATGGTGATGATTACTGAAATGGTATGGAAATGTCATAAATATGTAAACACAAATAATCAATAATAATATTAATAATAATAATCTTTACACAAACCTGAGGGTTTGTTTCACTGTCATTGCCCTGACACATATTCCGGTGAGGAATGCCTCAAATATATAGAAAGCGTTAATTGAATGTTCAAATAAATAATTGAAAGTTTTAAGTTTATTCACTTTATTTATATATCGTCGCTTGTATACGTTTTTATTTTTTGCAAAACTCAGCTATTTCACTGAATTCAACTATTTTCCCGCGACAGATTAAGTTTTCTTTTTATTATTGTTTTATATCTATGACTACCTATTAATATTTTACGGTACTATGATCGTGTAAAAGTTGTTTTCTGTTTGTAAAAGTATAAGTATAAATTCTGTGTGTAAAAGTTACGACTTCGAAAACTATGTAACTGTCAAAATATTATTTCCTATCTTTGTTGTCAACAGTGCCGTGTCGCCCCCGCACGGGAGAAATGATACCACAGAGGCAATTTGCAAGGGATAGGTCACAATCAAAAGTTTTGTAATAAACGACGTAATATAAAATATAGGTAAGTACATTATATCGCATAACAATGATAATATCGAAAGTTATTCCAATTTTAGATATGAATTTTCATAATAATACATTCAGTAGGCGGAACCTGCCAGCGAAATTATTAAATTATGCCTAGTCAAAATTGCGAACAAGTCAAACTTACCTAAAAGATATTAGAGGTCACAGAGGAACCGTTATAACGCGTATATAATGTATGTGTACTACACTACTACACGTACGTGGAACCATAAATTATATACTTAACAAACACTCGGAGAAGTTTTCGTTGTAAAATTAGACTTTATCCATGGAGCAAGGCAAGATATTCAAGTTTGTGCTGAAATCGAACCACACACAAAAAAAAAGAATATTGAGTGGTTACCGATATTTTCTGTACCTATCCATGTTATATCGTTAATCGCGGTTTAGTTAAAATAAAACTCTCAGTGTTATTTTTTATAATGGACCGACATTTATTTAAAAATATTTTTCGTTTCTTCTACGAAATCAATATTGTTACTTCCTTTAAGGTTTCGACGACATGAATCCACTTTTTTTAAGGTGAAGAACCCTAAAAAGGTTAACATAAAATATGAAGACATTGATCACGATAGATAGATGAATAAACATTTGTAGGCATTTGTCTAACTCTGTTATAACGCTTGTTGGTTCTGACGTAGATATAGGTCGGGATGACCTAGATTCGTTTGTGTCTTTGAAGATGACTAGAAGCTATATATTTAAACCTCGATTACGAAACATAATAGTCAAATAACTACACACTGGATGATAGACTATTGACAATGTCGTTAAATTCAAATCTAATTTTGATTTTTGAATATCAACGTCCAGTGAAGTCTATATTTTAACAAAGAGTAAGCCTATATCCTCTATTATCGTTACGGTCTATTAATTACACGTCCCAGACATTATTAAATAGATTAATAATATTAACTTGATACGTGCTTGTCAAGTACCTTCGGTAAATGGATTATTATGGTAGAGCCATAATGTAGTCTGGATACTCCATTGAATTAAAAACTGGATAGTAGAAATAGCCTCAGCTGTGTTCGATAGGCAAAGGATTAGAACCATACCGTCTGAATGTGGTATGACAATGTGCAGAGTAGTCTGGGGTGTACCGGAAACGTTCGCTTGCATTGCTGTGTTTCGGTTTAAAGGGTTAGAGAGCCATCCTAATAATCGGTACTGAGACCCTCTACCTATGGACAGTAGCTCACCTAAAACACTCTAATAACATGAAAGTGAGGTGAGATGTCTATGGACGATGTTTACCATTAACCATACAGTGGCCCGTTTGCTCGTCTGCTCTCCTTATACAATAAAAAAAAATCGCTGTTGACAGCGACATGTGAATGTGGATTCACACTTATCATTTCGAGCTACAACCGATTCGACACTAATTTATGTATCACATCATGTAATCATTAATTAATATTTATTTGCATGCTTGACGTCAATATAACATCAGTTTTATAGCATTAAAAATATTAAATTAATGATAAAAGCTAACTAAAACTAACCTAGAGAATTTACTAAAAAGATTAAAAAACTGTATAAACCAAATGAAGTTAAAGGTAGAAAATTTGGCCTAAGTCCTCCACTACTGGTAACGTACCCAGAAGGCTGGCCGCGTTTCCGTGTTGCATCGACTAAACTTAACCGTTGTGCAAAGTACGTGCCAGCCTTTGAGTCTTTGGATGCCTCAACCAGGCGCGTCGTAAATAGATAAATCTCTGAAAACAAAGAACAAACAGATAAAACAGTACAACATACCTCCATATCCTCCATTTTCGAAGAGTCGATGCCGTGACTTATGTCAAGCTTTTCCGATGTTATGTTATACGTACTCGTAACATCCATTGTCGCCCCCGCACCCCTACATAATTAAGAAACTTTCACCGCGACATTTTCAATTTCAATACAAACGCTACAGTTTGATTTTAACTTCTTGTTTTTATGATCACGTGCCGCAGGAATTTTCATTTTGAGTTTCATTTCACTCCACTCACAATAAGTTGGTCGGCTCTTTTCAATTGCCTATGATGTTCTATTACACCATGAGTTTGTTTTGGCTTAGGTATAGTAGCAATGTGAACATCTGCAACAAAAGAAATATCGTTATCAATTTGTCTAAGTCTAAAGTTATGCTACGATCCCTAAGTAAGGCTCAGGATCACAAATGGGCTCACTAGCGCCAACAAGTTTTAACATTGTGTTTGAATCATTTCAGTGTAAGAGTAAAATCAGTAGGCAAGAAACTTTCTTAATTTTTTTGTTTCGTTACTTTGCTATTTTAGACAAAGAGGTTTGAAAACTAGGAAAAAAATAGACCAGTCCTTTAAAAAAAAATCATTGAAGGCATGGCAGTTTTTAAAAATGCTTTCTTTATGTCGTTTTTCAGGTAAAAATTCCTTTTTTTATCTATAGGTTTTATTGCAACTAATTTTTGCAACTCTATCAAGTTAACAAAGCGGAAATTAATGACATTACATAAAAAAGGTTACCTTTTTAAAAATATTAACTTGCTGGTTAAAAATATATATACATACTAGAACTACATTGGGTTTTCTTTGTCGCTTACCACTAAACTGAAACGACATAAATAAGATCAAATGGAATTGTTCCATTAGTATAAAAAGAGGTGATCTACAGAATAATTCAAAGGCGGAATATTGAGCCGACTGAGTAGAAACCGATGTATTGAGCATTACGTCGCGAATACCTAAATACATTTGAAATAAAAGAATCTCATAAAGAAATACCTAATGTAGCTTCCAAAATGTGTTCATTTGTGAGTAATTTTATTTATTGATATGGTAATATGTATTCTAGTTGGTCTAACAATTGATTAAAGGAACATTATGTATCTACCTCAGTAACACAATATAAAATACTGTATCAATACAAAACAATCCATTTATTGCTCATACAAAAAAGATAAAAAAGAACACATAGAATATTATAATATTATCTTAGTCTTAGTCTTTTTTTAAACGTGCAAAAATTATAAAAAAAACATAGTTTTTTCAAAGTTTTCTGAATTGTTATAGTATATTCTTACTAGAATTTGCAATAGTACGTTAATATATTTGTTTAAACTGAATTTACAGCACTTTTTTTGAGCACCGGTACTATATTTTCTACCTTTCCGTAACCAACAAATAAGGCCAGTATGAAAAAATACGGAATTATTTTTCAAAATTATCGACTAAATTGATGTGTAAGATTACAAAATCATTATAAAAAATACAAATAGCCGATAACAACATTAAATTTGAAACCTATCCTATATGTAGTTCCATTCCGTTACAATAATGTAAATATTACTATATATTTTACTTGGTAGCAAATGTAGTAGGTAAGTAGTCTAAAGTCGCACATTTTTTTTTATTAAAGCAATAACATTCTTCCAAAATTTTAAAAAATATCAGTAAATGCATCTTTCTTATTTTTATGGTAATAAAAAATAAAACACATAGTGCATAAAAATGTTGTGCAACTTAGACTACTTACCATTACATTTGCTACCAAGGAAAATATATACCTAGTAATATTTATTACCATAAAAGTTTATTAACGAAATAACGTTTATTGTCTAAACTGAAAAAATACTTATACTATAGGTACTTGATAGATACTATAATATGGGGTGGTACGAGTTATTAATAAGTTGATTAGTACATTTTGTCAATACTTTTGTTGTTTTCAATTAGAAACTTTGCTAAAATTTAATGAATTTGGCTTGTTGTTAGCAATTAAGCTGCATTATACGAGTATGCTCGTATTTCATAAAGATAGTTTGTACACAACATTTTGATTATTCTAACAAAGTTTTTTTTTTCAGTGTACGTATTTGATCCGAGTCAGGAACAGAACCCAACAACCGACTCTATAGAATCAAATTTCGGGACTCGAGTACCTACGTGAATGTTCTCAAGTAACTCGTGTAAACGAGTACTTCGCACATCACTACAGTCAAGTGGACTTAAGCGGTATGTACAAGTATATTGCGGGGGAGGTAGGTACGATAAGTACGTTTTTAGGTAAAAGAAACTTTGGTTTATCTGACAGGGGTTTTGGGACAATCTGTGCGGGAAAATGTGTAAAATACGAACAAAATAAATAACATTATTTATGTACCAAAATTGATAGACTTTACTAGATATCTATAATCCTTATTGTAAGTCTATTTTTGACACTTTGATTGTTTTATTTTCGCCAAATGCAATTAATTTCGTTTGAAGATAAATATCTACATAATAAGTATCATATCTATGATATATGCATGATATACTTATGTAGATATATAGACTTCTGCTTGATCATGGATATCATCAACAGACTTTTGATCATGGATAAGTAAGTGTACCTAATTTGCTAATTATTTATTTGGAAAGATAATAACGTGAATAGGTGCATGACCTGCATAATAATCTAACCCGGGCCGAACGGGAGAGATCATCGTCTTTATCTCTACACTCCACCCACTTATATTGAGTTAACTGACACAAATACCTACAAGGTTGTCGGTACCGTACTTATCACAGAATTCATAAACATAAATTTTCCGTTCCCGAATGCGCATTCAATCCAGGTAAACCCCATTATGCAAATTTTCATCTTGGGCAAAGTTATATCAACCGTGAATTAGAGGAAACCTTTAAAAAACCCTTAGCCACCAACCACAATCTGGATTTATCGCTTAATTCAGCAATTTTTATTTCTTACTCGTATGTCAGAGTAACCATAACCTTCAGTTATGTTCAAAAATAGCTAAATGAAAATTTAAATGCATTATCACAGAAAATCGGTATTCTCTGGATACGCACCTACCAGTCGATTATCATACTACTGTATAACTACACCTACAATACTGAAAATTATAATAATAGAGTCAAAGTTTTTTTTTTTATGCATAGTTATTCTCAGATATTTCAAAAGTGACTTTTGGATGTCAAATAGAGATTAGAGATTTGTCAATAATACTTACATCATACGAGTATATTTCATCTAATGGATGAGGAGTTTCTCCCGCGCTTTTGTGGCGTCCACGTCAGCTTTGTTTCGATTTGTCTTGCAAATTGTTTTACAGTAGTGCTTTTCTAGTAAGAATGGTGTTTCTTGCTCGAAAAACTTCGACAAGATGTGAATAATGTGTGGGACAGTGAAGTAAAGTTAAATAAGACGCTGCAGCCCGATCCGTACATGGCTGGATTTTGAAGAGCCACACTGCGTCCGGGACGCCTTCTTATTTGGTTCGGATGGCGCAGAAGCGTGGAAGATTCTCCCAGATAGCATTGAAATGTGTCACACCAGCATTTTAATGAAGACTTGAAAGAGTTGTTTACATCAGACATGGCTGTATGGGCTCAGTTCCCTTTGCCTTAAAAAAAAACAACTAATGGATGACTTTAAATCCTATTTTAGCGATATTGTGGACAGAAACAGAAACAGATTACTTTCAATTAGCAGAAGTCTTATAAAAACTTAGTTCAAAACTAATTTCATTTCAAGGTTGACATGACAATCCAAAGGGAACTAAAATAAACAGTCGCGCCTCCTGGTACGCACAAATAATTAAATAACCGATTTATTTTATTTCAATATATTTTGGTACTGGAAGTGTTACCAAGAATCAACAAACTTGTTAGGGGTTTGATCTATATAGGATTTTTCTTCGCCTTACTTTTCTTTTTTCGACACTTATATCACTCTGAGTATGAAAAATACTTTGTAATTAAACATTGGGGATGATGATAACTTGTCCATAGGACAAGTCTTCTAGGTATATTTCATTTTGACTCTTTTATCTATTCAGCGTAGGTACGTACACGTACGGTGAAGGAAAACATCGTGAGGAAACCTGCACACTGAGATAACCAGTGTGTGAAATGAGGAAGGCAATGGCAAACCACCCTATTAAATCTACCAAGAAAGTCGTTCTATGTGGTTATTTCCATAGAATGACCATGAACCTCGTCAATGAGGAAATATTTGAAGAAGGAGATCTATCCACCGTAGGTAGTCAAAGGAGATCACGATATGATAGTTGAAAGTTGAAGGTGATACGAGTATGACTAGAGAGTAGAGAGTAGAGAGTAGAGTAGAGTCTAGCCCTATTTCTGCCGCAAAACTGTATTACTGTGTTCCGGTTTTAAGAGTAAGAGAGTAAGAGATCCAACATTATTACAGACATATGAGGCACTCCATCTAAATCCTCAAGGTTAACAGACCATCGAAATCCCTCTACTAACATTATAGTGAGGTGGCCCAGTTGCTCGTATAAATAAATAAAATAATCTTTATTGAAAACATCACAAAACTTGCAAAACGAACAATACCCTGACTCACAAACTAGGCGAACCTGTATCTTGGGAGCCAGTGCTTTCCCAAAAAGAAGGTATTCAATTCAGCTCTCCTTATACAATAAAAAAGTATAAGTATTATACCAATAGTGGATTGAACACAAGATACCCGTACTTACGTCAGTATTATAGTAATCTGTGCTCGTTCTAAATTCATCATACCTACAATGTCGTACGAAAGATTCATCAATCTTTCTCATTAATTAACAAAGCTACTCGTATGTACATTGATTGTAACGCCATTCAAGGTAATCGTAACCTTTATATTACAGTTTTATTTGCGAACCCTGATTGATTTGTCCCGAAAGTTTATAGTCTGTTTAACGAGGGCTAAAAAATATTTGATTAAATGAAAATCGAAAATCGTACCAGAATTATTTCACTTACAAGATATATCCTAAAGTGAAGGATCGCCTGGGGTGGTACCACCCTCTTATCTATTTCTACCGTGAAACAGAAATGCTTGCATTTCTGTGTTTCGGTTTGAAGGGTAAGAGAGCCAGCGTAATTTCCGGCACATGAGGCAATCCATCTTAGTCCTCTAGGTTAGCAGCGCATCAAAAACCCTGTAATATTAATACAGTGAGGTGAGATGTCTATGGGCGACGGTGACCACTTACCATCAGGTGGCCCGTTTACTCGTCTGCTCTCCTTATTTAATAAAAATAAATAAATAAAAAATATACACGTATATAAACGAAATCGCCTACCTTTCATATTAAATTGTTACTTTAGGTTTGCTGGAAGAAACCTCTCTTGGAGATAAGTCACGCCCTTTGTGCTTCACATATGTTTGTCTAAGTTTGTAACATAGGTATTCTGTGTGTGTACAATAAAGAGTTATACAAATTATTCTAATCAGGAACTTTTAGGGTTCAGTCGGTTCCCAAGCTTACTGTATTAAAGGGGTCAGACAATTCAGGGAACAGACTGTGCTATAGTTTGTTGATATATGAAGGAACGAACTCCCGCCCCTGGGGAGGGAGACTATTTTTTCTTTCATCCATGTACAAACCCACATACAAGCAGATCGACAAACATACGCGTGAAAGAATAGAACGCCTCTTTTTAGTCTTTAAGAGGCCTACAGTTGGGAGATAAAAACGCAACATTATTTTTATTGAGTTGTCATAAGCAGGAAAAACGCAGCGCCTTCTGTGCAATATCGTCAACCCATCGTCAAGCTTCAAACTTCAATAAAAAACAAACAATAAATATTGACTTCGCTAACCGGATCTTCCTCTGACGTTTATTTAACAAAAAAAACTCGGGAAATTTTTATTTATAGTGTTTAGTTAGCTGAAACTGGTCTGAAAATCTTAGGTCTATTTCAATCAAATCTTCTCTAGAGATAAACAAGCTGCTGGGTGCATTGAAAGTTCTGATTTCAAGTAAATCTCTCACAATATACGATTCAGCAATAACTCATTTTATTATTACACATTAACATATTATTTTTTTGGTTTAAAAAGTACATTAGAATAGGACATAAAACGCAGAGCGATGCGTAGATTGAACCACGAGCACACTCCGTAAACAGAAAAGCAAATCATTTTTAATATATCACAAATTTCTCGTTATTTGGATTAATTTAATTTATCAAAGCAATAGTAAAATTGTGAAGATATCATGGCATCTGGCCATTTCAAAATAGCAAACCTAAAAATCTGTTAAAACAGCGTAGCGGGAGTCTGAAGGAATTTGGTGGAAAGGTACGTATCTACGTGTTGATATTAGGCTTTATGTGCTAATTTAAAGTTTATTAAACAAAAATCTTGTAAAATCATCCAATGTTAATCAAAATAATAATTATTAATTTATCAAATTATTGTCATTGAAAGCAAAAAAACGTATGTTTAGAACAAAATCATCTTTAAATCGTATTACGTCGTATTTTTGAATGTTTTTTGTAACTGTGCTAGTGGCGCCTCTAGTATGTAGTAAAACTTTGATTATCTCCTATTAGAATAGGTGTCAGGTAAACTTGACACAGCCATGGCTCAAAGGCTAGGGCACGAGACTGCTGGCTGTGTAAGCGTCGCCGGATAAAATCAACATCCACCTCCGATCATGTGGTGGACCGCCTAGTACATACAGGTATTTCAGCCTAGTTGGAGTGGATAATAAAGAATGTTTTTATAAACCAATGTTTTATAGTTGAAAAAAAGGACACATGAATATGAATAACTTCAAAATTGTACATGAACACGTGATAAAAGTTTTGAAATTCGGAAGGTTCAATATAAAATTGAGAACCGAGTCGTTTCTTTTTTGCGTAATCTGTTTTATTACTTTCACCTTTCTAATTGAAAGGTGGTTTTTCGCTTATACTCTGTGCTTATTCGAGTATAAATTATAGACGTTTTAACAACAAACTATGGTCCCATGGAACATTGACCACGGCCTATTATCGTTATGTGCAATTCTCGAAACTCCGAACATAAATCTATCTATTCTGTGATTGCTGAACTGGAATGAGGAATGATGAGGTCTCCCGTATCGTATAGTTCGTCCGAATAGTAGTTCATCAGGTCCATTGACATCATATACTAGTTAGGACCATTGTTGGTATGGCCTTAGTCTGTGGTTTATATCCTTATATAAAATAATACAGTGTCAAAAAAACGCAACATTCCCTTTTTAGGGATCCGTACCCCGAAGAGGAAAACGGAACCCTATTGCGTCACTACTCCGTCCGTTCTTCTGTCCCTCTGTCACACGGGTGTAGCGCCTAACAACCTAATTTCTGCAATAATACGACTTCCCAAACTTTAGTACGTTCGTTTTATTTTTGGGCTTTTCAAAAGAATTGAATGAAATTTCGCACATCATCGTAAGTCCGTTTCCGCCAATATAAAGTCTAGGTTAAAACAAGACTGAAAGTAGGGAACTACTTTCAGTCTTGTTCCAACCTCGGATTTTGCACAAATTCATACTTTAATTAATGTCATGAGAGTAAACCCAGTTGAGAATTTAGTTCTTTGTTATTTTCATTTTAATACATACACTCACCTTCACGCTAACTTTGCATGGAAGTCACGTGTTTTAAATCTACCACAAAGTAGAGATAAGCCCCCTACTGCGTAAGATCAAATATAGTGGCTCTGCGACGAAATATGAAACTCTACTCTACGTGCTGTGCGTTGTACAGAGACTACTTTAAATATTAAACTCTCTATATTTCCACACTGCGAGTAAATTCAAGATAACCAGAAAACGCACGACGCTAGTGTTTCGACTCTAGTTTTATTACAATAGCTTAGTGATAAATAAGCAGAAATCGGGATAATTAGTGTAAGTTTTGTTTAAGTTTGTACCAAATCAAGCTGAAATTCACAAACGAATTTTTTCTAAGAACAAATCATTGAAGCGAAGATATTTAGCGACAGACTTTATATATAAATGATCTGATGTCATATATAACACTTTGTATATTGGATACTGAAAATTTACCACAGAATAATCGCAGTCGAAAGACACGTTTACTTAATGGCGGCAGGGAAATTCTTATCTGTTAGGACATAACCATATCACTATTATCTACGTCTGTCTAAAAGAAGAGCTTGATTACTCCAAACAAGAACTTGTTTCAATATGAGCATATAAAATCGGTTTGTAAATCTGCGATCTTAGTATCTATCAAGTAATTTGTTCAAATGAATAAAGTTACTTCATATATACTCTAGATCAAACAAGTTATTATTTCAGTACCACCTACTCCGACCGATGTCAGTTCCAGGTGTTAAGTTATTCAACAGGCTAGTACATAATAGGCTGTTGTGTCTCATTAATAGTTCTGAAAGGTACTTCAGTACAGATATTACTCAGAGCACCAAACTTCATGAGATTTATTACTTTACGACTAGGATCACAAAGATGTCCTCCGCCCTTTGCTAATTTTAGGGCTTTTAGACATTAGGTACATTTGAACAGTACGCATACGTACTGTTAAAACCGCCTCTAAATATGGTGGCTGCAACTGCACGTTATAGTATCAGAAAATATAATTGTCTTTTAGACAGTCCTGTTTTAGATTACTGGGATTCAGAATGTGTGCACAGACCACTTTCAAATCGCACGAAGGCTGTAGCGTAGCGTAGTATTGCTGGCACTATAGTTTTGACTAATTATGAGCAGTTAGTGTTAATTGCTTTGATAAATAATAACAATAGGACTCCGTTTTCCCCTTCAGGGTACGGATCTCTCAAAACGCCCCTGCAGCGCCGTCACTTTGCTGTCAAAATCTTTCCCCTCGCGAGATTTTTCTGATTTTTAACTCACTCCATACAGACTACTCTGCTGCAATTTTAAATGCTTGGAGCAGTCACTAATTGCAAATATTTACAAAAATATGCATATGAGACAAAGATAAATAAGTTCCTATTAAAGTATGCATGTAGGTACTAAATAAACTATAGTTACAGGTGCATCGGGGAAATACGTACATTCACTAAAAGTCACGTTCAACTGCAGTATGTGTTTGTTTGGACAATGACCCGTCGCATGTTGCAGTCAAGAATATACGTCTTATGGCACGTTTATGGCATAAAAGCGCTTAGGTAATAAAATCAGAGTTACGGACTTGGAAAACCTACTTAAGGTCACAATGTGGGCCTAGGGCCAATTTGGGTACGACTTTAGTCCAATTCTATTAACTTCTATCCTCCAAATTCCCGAAACAATCCATTTAAGTACGTAATCAACATTTACTGTAGATATTTAAGGTACAAAAGCGTAACCGAGAGGGGGAGAGATCAATATCTAGACCTAGCCTGATCCCTGATCCTAAATTTATTTATTTACCATTCCTCGAGGTAATATTGCTTACAAGAGATTTATATTAAACCCTCCTAGCCAAAAACTAGGATTCCTACAGAAATCGGACTAGTGAAAATTGTCTAAATGTTTAAAGATTCCCTTCCCTCCATCCGTACAATTGAAAACCGTGTACTTATCCACGTGTAAGTACATTAAAGGTTGCTGGAAGAGATCGCTCTTAGGGATAATGCCGCCTAAATTGTACTTCACTATTTACTTTTCTATCTTTTGTTTCTTGTTTTCTATCTGTGCAATAAAGTGTATTTGACTTATACTTTTACTTTACATTAATGACCAAAGCAGGTCACAAGAAGCTAAATGATCAGTCCAAACGTCCGTATCCCATTCTCGACAATTAATCACCCGTCCATCGTTATATCAAGCGGATTCCCAATAAGATAGGTATTTATGTGAAAGCAATTTGTCTTTATGGCGTATGTCCCTCTTTGATATAGGTATACTTAGCTAGTGAGCAGTCCCTTTTGTTTCAGGGTAGAAACCTTTGTTTTGTTAAATACGAGTACTCGTATATCCTAGTTGCATGAACGTCCTGAGTTTTTGCCACCTTTATATCGTAGTCTGTCCTTTCCACATCATATCTCTAAAAAGATTTAGCCGAAAATCTTCAGTTACGTCCTTTGCGGAATATAGTGCGACACGACGCTTTCTCAAAAAAAAACCTCCCGAATACTCTTTATTCACTACTAAGAAATGATAATTAGGTATTCCATCTGGTTAGGCGAGATGACTACGGATATAGGCGCTAACGGAGTGTTGGCCGAGAACAGGGCGTCGACCAATGGACATACCACCAGCCCGACGATGGTCAGATAAAAACGACGGGAGACTCTGGACAGTATGAAAGGTAAGACCAATTGTAACACATGAAAAGCAATAAATGGTATGAGTATGAGTATGAGTAAGGCCCGTACCGAGCAGTGGAAATCGGATGATGATTACGACTGATATACTTACTTCATCCAAAAAATTCCTGTTTTAAATGCTCCAATTAGTTACCGTTCAATTGATTATACACATACGAATGACAGCGCAGAACTAATAGCAAGGTTTTATATAAGAGCAGGGAGATGCTTTTGCTTTGGGCATAAGTGCCTAGATTTGGGCAATGTCGATTATGAATGTAGTAAAATCAAATATAGTAACTATAAGATTCTGTAATATAAGGTAGAATCCTACATTATGCTCGAAATTACGCAACATAAAAGAAAAAATATTCACGTTTTATTTCCTTTGTATAACTTGAGGTAAGGCCGAGTTATTTCAATAAATGAAATGAGACACAATATGAAATTACGAGATAGAAATAAGAAATAACCTCACAAAAAAACCTCGGGTTAGATTAAATATTCGGGAGAATGAATCCAGCCAAGTTTTTATTGGATTTGAAAAAACCTCCGGCGGTTCGATATAGGGGCAGCCAAGTTAATGTAATTATTTTAGGTACCTAATTAAATCATCATCAGCCTATTAATGTCCCCACTGTTGGGGCGCAAGCCGCCCCTTGCACCAGGAGGGTACGGGCCATGATCCACCGAGCCGGCCCAGAGCTGATTGGTGGATTTCACACGCCTTCGGAAACTTTTAATTTCCTCTGACATGCAGGTTTCCTCACGATGTTTTCCTTCACCTTTAGAGCAGTCGGTAAATCTTCGAAAAAGTCTTTGAAAAAATCCGGAAAACTCATTGGTACATGGCTTTGCATGGTTTCGAACCTGGGCCTTCCCGCATGGCAGTCCTAGCCACTAGACCACCGACGCTACTAGGTACCTAATTATTGCACTGAAAATGTTCTCATCCATAATGATTATTTCTACCTATCTATACATATGATAATATGGAAAATCTACTAGTTCTGGCCCTAAAAAATTATCAATTTGGAATTTGTAATAAAACTTTTTTAAATATTACTTACTTCCGTTAAACATATTTATGGAAGTTTTAGAACTGTTCAATATCAATACCAAAATGCAATAGATGTTTTTATTCAACATAGTATATATCAACAATTATTTAAATAATGTATAAGACAATGCAATGCACATTCAATATCACACATAGATACTTACAGATAAAAAACTTATGAAAAACTCTTGCATGATGGTAGTGTTACAGTTTATGGTTTAAATATTAAAATGTATCAACATTTTAATAGAAACATTGCTCCGAGTTATTATAACAATTAAATTATAAGTGGCTAGGATTTATTTGTGTACTAACTTAGACAAGCAATGAGTTTGCAAACCATACGTTGTATCGAATTTCAATTGAATTCAATTATGAATTATTTACATTCATGAGTTCGCTTCCTTAACTTTTTCATCTATACTTTTCTATGTTTAATTTTAATTTTTTATAGTTTTTTTTTAAATCTAATCTTGTAAATCTATTTTTGTTAACTTGCTAATTCAATTATTAATTAATCATAGTAGAAAATTATGTTTAGTTATTATTATTACGATTTCTTTAGAAGTAAATTTATTTTCCCTTATTTTAAATAATAAATAAAAGAACTAAATATTTTGCTTACCAAGTTTTCTAAACTTTTCACATAACTTCTATTCAACTCATAGTTTTGAGACAACTTATCAAACTCTTTTCGGCATAGAACCCATATTTAAAACGCACTCACCGTTCGAAACTCAAAGGTTCAAACTTTCTTTTCTTTTTCCACTACAAATTTTATTAGTTTTAAATCAGCCAGTTCGAAATCCGCGTGAAACTTGGTAATCGCCTCCGCGCGGCTATTTAAACGTCCGTATACGGTACGAATAGCGGATGAACTGCTTGCGTCTAGCTACTCTGCCAAATAAAGTGTGGCCAGTTGCTTTTGGCAACCTACGATATACGTGCTATAAGACATTATATATTTTTATTTCAAAAATATTTTTCTTTTTAATAAATGTTCGGTTTTAACATTATCGACTAGATTACTGAGAGCGCAGTCGCCAGTGAACTTACAAAACCGCACTACGACCTAATAGGCTTTCGCTGTTAGAACGTGCTACGTACGTACGTCCCAAATTCGGTAAAATTTGTAGAAACTTGCTCTGGTCGGAAAAGGTCCACAAAATAATCCGCCTAACTTTCCTCGTCGTGATTTCGCTTGTAACAATTAAAGTTAAATTCGTTTTTAATTAATTAACCCACAAAAATAATTAAAGAATTAAGAAACTTCCGGTGGAATGGAATGACTTTTCTTCCTACTGTACGTATTTAAGATAATATTAAATTAAATATGTTGGTCATTTTTGTCAAATGTTTAACTTCAGGATTTTATTATGATTAAGGTGAAACCTACCTTCGATTCATAGACTATTGTTTACCCTGTGTTTTTATGTCATGCCTTTAGCACACTGGAGCGATTTTGAAATCGGAATCGAACCGTACCATTTGTACGGACAAATCTAGAAAACCAAAAAATAGCTTTGTATGAGTTAGATCCCGATTCCGTTTCCCGAGCTTTATACAACGACACCACACACGTTAGGGCACAAAAATATTTTTATCGACCCCCTTTACTTGTATTGGACACCCACTAAAATATAATTCTGCAAAATTTTAAATTAGATATTCGATTTTGGGTCATGAGAATACACATATTGTGAGTTGCTTTTTTAGTTTTTATCTTAAACGGGTTTAAATACTAGACCCGGACGGACGGTCGGACGGACAGACGAACGCACGGAGTAGCAACAGCAACAGGACTCCATTTTCACTTTAGAGATCCGTTCCTCTAAAAAGTGTCAACCCACCAACATTACGTAAATTATACAATGAATCCATACAAAATTATAGGCTTTATGATAGCATACTTACTGGACTAGTTTCTCAACATATAATTTAAAATGAATATTATACAGGACCACTCCTTTAAGTTAAAAACTTAAATATTTACCTGTACTAACCAACACAACAAACGCTGGCTTAGAAAGTTAGTACCTTTATAATCTCTATAATCAGTGTTACTTTGAATGAAAATTTTGGTAAACATAAAGTAATGTATTATATAACTTTATGTCCATATAAAATATAGGGCGGAACAGCACTAAAACGAGATAATGGCCTGCTTAACAAAGGTTGGAAAAAATAGACCAATAAATCCTCTTCACACGCCGACGAGAAGCACCTATCGCTCCACTCCACTTACACATATAGTTGTCTAGTTTTCCTTTCTTTCCGTCATTTATCTTCGAACTACTATTTGTATACTCACCTACTTATTTCTGAGTGTATGAGCTAGTTAACATTGGTGACATAATGTATTGTAGAGGTAGTTATAGGTAATATTATTTACCTCTCAATATCACAATAAAGACATAGGTGTTTTCTCATTCATTCAACGAACAACATGATTTTGATGCATATTTTTCAGATAAAATAAGTTTCACTCAAACGTAATTTAAATAGCATTAAGTAATGAACGCGTGGCCTTGACTATTCTTTCTTTCATTCAAGTTAAATGGCCTCCACAGACAACCCTCGTTTCCTCGTATTTTGGAAACAATTTAATAACATGATGTGTTGCATATTTATCATAATATATCGTAAGATAGGTTTAATTTAACTTTTCTATTAAGTACTTGTAGCATAATTATGTAGCAAGGCTACGACACGTAGCAAGCTGATAGGGCGCGTGCGTCTACAGGCGTAATCTTCCTCGGGATTCAAACATTTGGTAGTAGGTATACCACAGAAATCGGACTAGTGGCGTCCTCTCCTCTAGAATGATGACGTGAGTATTGACAGCGAGCACTGACCTGTAATATCTATCTATAAAATCTTAGATTATCCATCCCTAATCTAAGTATAGAATAGATATTACAGGTCAGTGACAGCGAGCCACGGAGTTAACCTGACTTTCATACATTTGACATTTCAGTGCGCGACTAATGTATAAGAAAATGCTCAAATCACATGCGGGAACTTGCAGACGCGGTTTATTCACAACTTCTCTAGCGAGCAATCTACATAGGGGTGAATTTCATAATCTTTGATGTATACCTTCAAATACTGGTAGTGCCCAAAAAGGTTAAATAAAATAAAAAATATTTATGTGGTAGCCACTCCAGCCTTTCCAAACAAAGGCAATGAATACAAAGTAGTTTTTTACCTTTTCGTCTAAAAAGGCTGCATTTCACTTTAAATGACTTAACAATGTTTATAAAGAAATCATGTATCATGTCATATATGACACTTCAAAAAAAATGTAGATAATAATTTACAGCACATGCATTCGAAATTGTACAAAATTGCAAATTCCAAAAAAAAACGTAAATTATAGTTAGAATGCCCAACACGAGGCGCCGTAGGTTCTCAGTTCAACATGATATCGCAGGCCGAAATCCTCCGAAATTACAAAACAATGGACAATCCAGGTAAATCTGTATACGGACTAAACAATACTTGCTATATTCCTTTATAAATTAAGTATTATAAAGGCCATCGCACATTAAAATGACTCAAGTCAGACCAACACCGTTTCAACTCCAACAGCGAGTGGCCCGCGGGCCAACAACAAGGCACTGGTGGGTACGAAGCGTGCACCAAACGATTTAAAGCTCACATTTCAATACTTTATTTATAAGTCGAAATTTGAGTTGAGTCCAGTCATTACAGTGTGCGATAGCCTTAAAACAAACTTTGAAACAAATATAAGTAGTACCTTATGTACCCAATATAATTTTATTTTTATACTCAGAATTTTTATTACTAACTGGAACAAAATGTTAAAAAATTACATTACCCAATGTAACGATAAATGGGGATTTCCGAGAAATAAGCTATACAAAAACTTATTTACGTTTAACAGATACATAATTTGAAAGGGAATAATTTTCTTACCGATTCTTTAGTTACTCGATAGATTATTGCGTCTCTTATAGCCTGTTTACGCCACTACCACCGTGCCGCTAGTTTATAAATAACAGTTTAGTTTAGGTGTAAAAAACAGTAGTATACCATACTATAAAGATAGCGACAGGGGTTTATTATTTATTTGTGTCGTATCTTTGTCCTCTTGGACAGGTTTTGGCCAGCCATCGATCTTGGTCCAACAGAATACCAGCGCTGTAGGCATTTTTGTCTGCAGCAATAAGCTGAGTTGATACCCTTTTCACAATAACAGCAGACCATCAGACATGATTTCAATATGTTTACCTTTGACTACATAATTATTTTTTATAATTATAACTGTTTCGGTCATTGTTGTGTGTGAAATAAACATATTACTTACTAGGCTTAGGGCCTTTTCACACTAGCGATTTGCAAGCGTGTTTCCCTTAGGCCGTCCAATGCGTGACGTGGACCATGATGAATATCCATCGCTCCTTATGAAATTAAAACGTCTACGAAATAATACTATAACCAGCGATGTACATCAACATCGACTCTGGCCTTATAACAGTAGACGATTCGCCCGCAATTGCATGTATTTGACAGCTCTCCTCGCGCGGAAACACGCTTGCAAATCGCCAGTGTATTATAAGGACCTTATCTGAAGGAACTAATATCCATCAAGGTGGACATCCAAATGGGATTTTTCCGAATAGGTTTTTAAAAGTCCAATTATTTTCCAGTCGCCAAGAACCTGATAATGAATTAAAAATAATGGCACACTTAATCAATGTTAAGCCGAATAAGAAACCTAAATTTTTTCCGAATAGCTCGAAGAACGTCCCACCATTAGAAATCGTCGCCGAATGTGATAGTTCTTCTTCAGTGAGGACAGTCAAAGAGCTGTCTAGCACAATGATAGACAAGGATGTAACAGCTAGCAAGAGCAACATTGATCTTTTCAATCTCATGGCGTCCGTTGATAACCCATCGATCCAATCCATCGAGCCCACGCCCATCCAAAAGGAATCTCCGAAAAAAAGTGATACCAGACAACCGAATCGCGATGGAATGTCCAGGCGAGATAAGCTTCCTCGTCAGCATCGCGTGAAAGTGAGAAGTCCCAAACGACGAATGAGCACACCTGATGATTTCAATGCCAATAACAATAAACATTCCATAGGAACAAACGCTATCGACTGGGACCAAGAAGTAGAGGTGTGCATAGTTAACGTAACCAACGTAGTTGAAGTTACTGAGGAAGATAGGCCGAGTAATCATTCGATAGAAGATATGTGTCGGATCTGTCACGGCGGAGAAGCGTTGTCTCCTGAGCTGGGGCCGTTGATATCGGCGTGCTTGTGTCGGGGGACCGTCGGTAGAGTTCACGTAAAGTGCTTGGAGCGATGGCTGACGGAGTCTGGCAAGTCGAGATGTGAACTGTGCGGGACCCGGTACACCACTCGACGCGTGCACAGATACGGTGTTCCGCGAGCTCTAGTTATGTGGGTTCTGAGTCAAAATGCTAAACAGGTAAACATTTTTTTCAAAATGCTCGTAAAGTGGCTCTTATTGCATCGCTTTTAGGCTCATAATGCAGCTTATAAAACACGCGTGCTTTTTACTTCACATTACCGCACCAGTGCTTTTTACTTTAGATTTTTTTTAATCTTATCAATGAGCGTGCTTTTTACTTTACATTACCGCTCTAGTGCTCTTTACAGTTTTTATGTCTAAAAAATATACATATGTTTATGAAAGTATTTTTTTCCTCGCAAGTGTGTTGAAAAAAATACATTCGTATAATGTAATTTTCTGAAATTAACTACGTTAGTATAGTACATTATGATAGAAGTGAGCTAAGTTGGTAATGACATTCGAGGCTGAATTGCATCCCGAGCCGAAGGCAAGGGTGTAATGGAGCTGATATTTCAGAATAGTACATTATGATATAAGTGCGGTAAGTTGAAAATTACAGCCGAGGCGATATTGCTAGCCCGAGCCGTAGGCGAGGGCTATAAGGAAGCAGAGGCTGTAATTTTCAAAGCGCACGTATGTCATACGACGTTTTATAACATATTTACGAGGAAATAAATAAAACTTTGACTTTCTTAAACGAATAAATCTTTAATTACTTGTTAAAGCAGTTATAGAAATTTGAACAATTTTTAAAAGTGATTGTTACGTTGCCAGTTGCTTTTTAGCATTGAATAGTAGCACCACAATGAGCTTGACTTATATTTTTGAGAAAGTTCCATGAAATATGCTAAAAACACATTTTCTGAAAATGAATTTGCATCTTTGCTTGTTTTCCATATGATGAAATTTTGATACGCTTGTAAGTATCTATCGGTCGATTTTTCAGGCAAGAGGCTTAGAGTAGCCTTTTTCGCTGCGTTTAAGACTTGTGGCGGTGTCAAATTAATAAATTCATCACTACTTGACGACATTTTCAAATAAAAACAATACAGCGAAAAGAAAAAGCGCGCGGAATAATTTTACTTGTCCACAAATTAGCGATGCGCGCGCATCAACTTTTTTTAGGTAAAGGTACAAAAACAGCCAGTATTACTAATAAAGTAAATTAATATTTTTGTGTTTTTGTTACAGATAAATGGTTGTAATTTATTGTCAAAATTAATTAAATTAAAGAATTAAATCTTTATTTATTATATTTTATCTCCCAAAGTTAATTTTATTCATAAAATATTCACCACTTTTTTAACATAAAAACTCTTTGCTAAGATTTTAAAAAGTATCGTTCATTTTTAGACGGAGCATCTTAAAAAACCGTACATGTTACTTTATTTAAAAAAACTCGTGCGTTTCACATTACTATAACGCACAAGTGCGTAATGAGATACATTACGATATTGAAATTGGTGTAATTACAGCCACTTTACGAGCAAATATGTTATAAAATTACATTATACGAGTAACATCCTAACTCTCTCTGAAATTGTCTAGTAAAATCGGACCAACTCAGAATGGGATTCCATTCATGGCCACATGATGAGGTTATGACCACTATGTCTAAAACACTAAATGCTTAAGTAGCAAAATTGTTAAAACCAATGTAACAGTAAGGTGTCAGAATTGGTGGGAGGGCAGAAAGGGACCATTCTATATGCAGTATTTTTGAGGATTTTCTTTAATATTGTAGTGAACTAAAAAAGATAAACACTGAAATGTAATTTCAAGTTCAGCACGGCCTGGCATAAATTCTAATGGAATAAGAAGTTAATGAAATTGGTACGCCTGGATTATCAAAGTTTAGCGTCTCACCTCACCTTAGCGGATTCAGGACAAATTCATTCACAACGACTTTATTTAATCTTCTCATTCAGACACAGGTCGCATTCAATGTTACTCTAAACATGTGTAGAAGGTATCCAAATATGTTTAAACTTACAAAAAGGTCTACGAAAATTTAATCCAGTGGCAGAAATATTATAAACCAAATTTGAATCAAAAGATTTCAAAAGAAAGGCCAACTTTAGCAATAAATGAATAATTAATATTTTAGTATTTTGAGTATTGTGGTTAAAGTATGTTTCGTTTCATACTGAAGAAAGAAACAATATCAGAAGTAACGGAATTAAATGAAATTTCAAATATGTAAGTACCTACGCAATCCCATAACAGAATGCTGAGGAATTAACATAAAAGTGATTGCCCTCTTATTTTGTACTGCCAATATTAGTGATAACGTACTTATAGAATAGTCGCTACAGAAAATGTTACATAATGTACACTTAATGCGTAATTTTGTAAAATATGTGTTTATTTTTTGAACTCAACCTTTTAATCTGGCGGCACCTGTTTTCTGTACCTATGCAAGGTGTTAGGACCCATTAACTTTTCCGAGACGATTAACTTTTATGTGCGTTTTATGTGTTGTTGTTTTAAATACTTATACTTACTACCCCATCTTCATCCTAATTACTTCCCCATATGCTGGTTGCTGGTTTCCTTCACCATTAGAACAGTGAGTAAATAAGAACTTTACATAAGTGACAACCAGGGTTCTATTACACGAAGCAACTTCCACCCTTCCTTCCTTGTATTTACAAACTCCTTTATTTACAAGTCTAAAGTGACAACACTGACGTTGTTTTGTATGGGGAATTGGGAATTTATATTAATATTGCCATTTTAGTGCTTCGTAATCTGGGGTCCAGTCCTCCCCTCCAAGGTCAACATCCTTTACAACGGGACCAGTGGTGAGACAAGTGGCGCTTAGAGTGGCGCTGTCGTGTTTTGTATGAACGTAGGCCTCCATGAAGCACTTCTAAACAGACGTCTATCAACCTACTTCATGTTTTCCAGTTGATGGTAGACAGTCTGGGCATCATGCTGATGTCTCCGCTAGCGATTCTAGCTGCTTGGCTCTCCGGGCGGACGCTGTCTGGGCTCATGACTCAGGACGTCCACGTCACACCATGGCCGTTGGCTTCCACGTTTGTGCTGGCTTGTATGACTCTTGTAAGTGGTATCATGCCTTCTTTATAAGTATACTAAAAACTGAGTGACAGAATAGAGTAGCAATTTACTGACATTTGTCGGGTATGGAAGTTCTCGTTTGCTTTGATTTACAATAGGTAGGTAAATAAAGTTTAAAGATAAGGAGAGCTCACGATCAGGATCAATGGTATACTGATTTACGTAATATGTTGATGAGTATTAATAAAATTCATTAAATATATAATAGTAGGTATATACTATGAGAAATAATTGTACAATAGTACTGTAAGCGAAGCGAAGCGAAGCGAAGCGAATAAGTGGCAGAGTTCCAAATCGTTGCTTTCTTTTCATGATTATTAATTTTCTAGAAAATGTATAGCTCCCTACCATTTGGCAAAGATGTCGCCTTACTGGGATTTCCGGCGTAAAAATATCTGGTGTTATTTTGAGAGAAAGCAATCAGTAAATTGTATTTGGTAGAAATCAATATTGACGAAATAGACGCTCGGATTCGGAACATCTTTGTTACAGAGATTATAAGGTATTTGGTCACGTAGTGTTTACTAACGGAGAACAATACCACCTATTTGCTCGACATCATAATGTGTGTAGAGTGAGAAATAACATCGTTAAGAAAATCCTTGGTGAGCTCGCCATAGCAGATAGGCGAAATAAAAACATTGGCTTCCTTCAGAGCTATCGGTGTAAATGATTCGAAATGACAAATTTTTAACCCTCTCGGCGCGTAATGTCACAGTAGCGAAATGTCACGGTGTCGTTAAAAGTCCCTGTAGCTGAATGTCCCTCTCGCTAAAAACCACACTCGCTTTAAGTCCCTGTAGCTGAATGTCCCTCTCGCTAAAAACCACACTCGCTTTAAGACCCTGTAGCTGAATGTCCCTAGTGGAGAGGTGCAGAGCCCATCCGCCCTGTGTAAATGTGAAGCGTCGGACTGATAAATTTCAAGTGTCATCCATTATTGATAGAAACAAATGAACTTGACAAGTTTCAAGCGGTATTTGAATGTCTAAAGAGTTTGATAAATCAAAAAGTACAATCTGAAAAGTAGGTATATGTAATCTCCTCAGAATAATAACCAAAGCTTCTCAAATCCAAAGTGCTCCTGAGCGAATCCAAAATTTAAAAGTCGACTCGACTGGTCTTCTCGCAGTGGCATTCCGCGAGTGTGACATTACGCGAGTGTGACATTACGCGAGTGTGACATTTCGCGAGTGTGACTTTCAAGTGTGACATTTCGCTACTGTGACATTACGCGCCGAGAGGTTTTTAACCCCCAACCGATTGAGGGAGGGCGTGGGTGGCGAGGGTGTTATAAGTTTGACACGTTTGTCTGTTTGACTATCTGTTTATCTGTTTGTGTGTTTGTCTGTGGCATTATAAGAACGAATGATCAGATGTGGATCCGGTTTTTTTAATTTAATAGAGAATTTTGTCGAGTGTTCTTGGCTAGGTCTGATAAAAATTGGATTAGTGGTATCCAAGATCTTGGAGTATCTTTGATGTCAGATGGGATCTCTGAAGCTAGATGGTTCGAATTTGAGCTCAAATATTCAGGTTCATGGTGCGTTTTCGACAGCGGAAACCTTGAGGATCTGATGTTAACCAGTAAAAAGTAAGTGGACTTCAATTTCGTAATTTGAAACTTGAAGAATTGGAAGATTATCAGCCCACTGAAATTATAATACCTAGTTAGATGGGGTCTTCTCAAACTTAAGTCGTAGGGAATCCTGAGACATTTCAAGAGAAAAAAATATATTTAAAGATGGCGGCCAAAAATAAATTGAAATGATGTGGAGCTAGGAATTTTATGTAAGCCATGGCGAGGCCGAAGGCCGAGGTCCCGGGTAGGGCGAATCCCGGAGCGTCCCTCCACCATCAGGCGCCGCAAGTCTAATAAGCTGAATGTTCTTAGTCATGTCAGATGAAAATTGGATCAGTGCTTCGAAGATCATGGAGTATCTTGGGATGTTGGAGTATGATGGGATCTCTGGAACAGTAACAGTTAGGTGGTTCGAGTTTAAGCACAAATGTTTATGACTATAGTGACCTTCCCACATCTGAAACCTTGAGGATCTGATGAAGACCAGGAAAAAGTAAGTGGATCTTTACAATGGTACGTCAGGGGTTTCTTAAGTTTATAATTCAGAGTTATATGAAATGGCGTAGGTATACTAGGTATTAAAAGTACGTATACTTTGAGGGGTTAACGTACCAAGAAGTAAACAAGGCGAAAAATAATTATTATTGACACTATTATCTTAATAGTCGACATCAATTTTATTTTATCCGTAGCCGATAGTGCTTTAGAGATTTTCATGCATAAATTTGAGTTTCGACGCAGGATTTTCTGCCAGTATATTTTTTATTCTCGTCTGCAATAACATCTGGACTATTGCGGACATCCGTCAAAAAACCCGACAAAGATCAGACAGGATGAAAGGTCACGATTGTTGGGTGTGATTCACGAAATCCATTTATCATTTTCTTGCTTATGGTGTTTGGAAAATCCGACACAAAGTTTGGTGGTCGTCTATCTTTACCTACTAACCAAAGCCGAATATATTCATCGATCAAACCATAATCGCACGATCGACGCCGGATCTATGCTCAATCGATGGCAGATCGGTTTGGTTTAAGAGCAAACAATGATTGACGTTGAACGGTCTACAATCGAATGTTCATCAATATCACCGATCTATGTCGATCACGCCGGTCTGATAACACCCTAATTCACTTTGTCTCAGGTTTGCTACTACTGCTGGATTGTGTCAGCTGCGACCCGTCACGCGTTGGGGTGGTGGATTTGGTATCGCTCTCAGTACGAAGTCCGTCTGCAGTTACATAATGAAGAATGAGTAATGACTGAGTAATGTGTACTGCAAAATTACCTATCAAGCTGAAAGGGTGAGTTCAGAGTGGCGCGAATGGTGGTGTCAGGGATTGTCTGCGCTAAACTAGACTGGTTCCTCGAGAAGAAGGTAAACAGCGCTGACTTTTGAGAGTGCACTCGTGGGTCGTCGCGCCTCTCTGACAGGATCCTACGTTCCTATTTTTTATTATTTACTACTGAACCCGCAGTTCCTATCATATGTCGCCCCTTCTGAAAACATTTTCGTTTGTCTGCGTAATGGGCAATTGGGCATATCTAATCTAATCACAAAGTTCCTTAAAAAAATATTGATCCATCCAGTTGTGATTGCGTATTCCATTTGATAATGAGTGACGGTGAGAGGTCGTTGTATCGATAACGAAATTTAAAAGAGTATCTGCTTGTTAGGCTGAATTCGCTCTAAAATAAGACTTGCCTTTGCAATGTATTTTTAAATTCTCTTGTTATTTTAGTATGGAGCAGTGCTTTGATTTGCAATAATTAGAAAGTTTGGGCTGAAGCAAATATTTTTCGGACTTGTTTGTTACATAAGTACCTATCTATAAAACATTTCAGTCCATCTGTTTGCCATAAAAAAATATAACTTTAGGCTAAAGTTCAAATATTCTAAGAAAATGGTTTTTTATTTTGTGACTTGTAGCAATAAAGATCTAAAAATGTATTTACTGTACCTCTTAAAGAAATGATTTTTATTTATATTAATTCAGTTTTCATTGTACCGTGACTATAAAATAAATTATACTAGAGTATATGGAAGTAAATGGTAGGCCTTTACTGAACTTGTTAACCAAAGTTTCTATAAGTACATAAATTAAATACAGCCTGTGAGGAAATACTAAGGTTTTTTAAACTGATAAGTACTTGAGACTAAAATATATGCTTATAGATCTGTGATCTTACAAGGTTTTCCTTGTTACTGAACTTTTGTAATGGATAGGCAGATTGTTCAGCTTCAGTGAAAGGTTGCGTAAAATAGAACACAATAACTCGGTCTAATAGGAATTGTACGAACTGTCCGGAAACCCTATTGCAAACTGCCAGTTCAATACTTTCCAGCTGGGGCATGCTGGAGTAAACAAACTATTTTATTCAAAATACGGCTTTCGTTGTTTGTTTATTTTCCTCGAGCTGTTACAATGAGACTTCATATTTCCGAGTGCGTTTCCCCAACCCTCCCAGCAACGAGTTAGGCATTAAGAGTATACTCGGCAGAAACGCGTTAGTCCAGCCCACAATATTTTTTTATCAGATAACTGCCTAACTACGGCAAGTAGAAGGCTGAATTTTGGACACAGAATCTAGCTCGTGACACACATTTTCTAGGCCTCACAAGCGTTTCCTTAGTCTTTCAACCATTATCGTTAATAACTTTTGATCGTAAGGGCCCACAAAAGTTCAACTTCAGTATGTTTGGGCACGAAATATGCACAGAATGTTGAATATACCCTTATGGCCTAACTCGTCGGTTTAAGGGAACGCTCTCTATATTTCCTCCATGCAACAACAAACGTACTTACATTTTACTACAAAATATTGGTTTGAACTTCTATAAAAATGTATTTCTTTTCCTGCCTAGGGACACAAATAACTATAACAGACCGTCCACCGCTTTACCTGTGTGTGAAAAAGGACAAATCACAAAAGATAAATAAATCAATATATTAGTTTTTATTTTTGATAGAAGTCACGTCCTCAAGCCAATTAGGCCACCGCCTGATCTCATTATACAGTTTCCTTCCTGGGCTCTCAGAGGCGATGAGCTGTTTATGGCCTACTAAATTGTAGTTGGGTTTCAGGTGGCCACTATCCACTCCGCATTTGATGAGGTCTTTCGCGGCCTGAAGAGCTGCGGCTGCGGGTTCGTCATCTGGAAATGTAAATTAAATTGATTTTAGGTAATTAAAAGAAAGGTGCCGCTGAAAATATACAATTCCAAAATCGTGCAGGCACTTCCATTTCCCATTGGAAAATTCTGTCATCGGGTCGTTGAACTGACTTGACGTACCTATTTGAAGAGACAATTCAGTTCGTTGACTTGTATAAAATTGTATTTTATATTTAGTTATCCTACATCGAGTCGAGTTTGTCTGTATTTTGATGGCAAAACTTATAGGGGGCAGAGAGAAAGCTAACTTAGAAACAAGTTTCTGTTCTTCGTTCTCCAACAGTGTGTAGGTACCAGGCAAACATGAAGAAAAAGTTAAGTTATAAAAGTGAAATATTTTTATAAACTTTACTTTTCTAGCAAATATTAGTCGTATTTCGCATTTAGATAATTAATTTTATTCTCATCATGAGTCATCATCGACCCCCTTACCGTAATGTTTATTACACAGGCACTCGAATTCAGTCTGACTGAATTTAGCCAAGTGTAAATACATTCAGTATTGTTAGTCTGCGATTTACAACCTGTAAACAGAAGCCTGTCTAATTAGTGAACTGAAATCAGTCAAGTGTAATATGCGCTTTACTTCACCATTACACCATTACAAAGTCTACAAATGAAAATCTGTTCTTAGCCTTTACTGGGATCGAACTTAGAACTTTGCACCCAGGTACGATGTCCTAGCCAATACGCCCCGCTTTCCAAAACACCGCCATTTAAAGAAATGACCTAACATTTCAGTGTAATCCGAACTGTTGTGTAATTTATTGTTGTGGGTATTCACTTGACATGCTAATCTCACAACTCAATCTAGCAGTAATTTGTACTCTGTGGGTTGTAAACCTAATTTCTTAATAGCAACAACATTACGAGTATCCCTTGTAAATTCAAGTCGTGAATATCCAAAGCTAGTTCTACTTTTCCAGACATAAGTACTTTTCAAACATAATACACTCAATGGCCCATACCTGTTTTCCTGACTCCACGGTCTTATAAAGAAAAATGATACCCAGACTCGGAAAAAGTAACCAACTATGAGCACAAGCATGTTCGCGACCATAAAACGAACCTAGAACCCTTTAGTAGACGAAAGGCAGAATACAGACTACCGACTATGACAAGAGATCAAACTCTACGTTATATTATTCAGATATATAGGTAGATCATTCTCAATTTACTGTTTTTATACAACATTTAAGGCGTTTTTAACTTGCAATAGCTTTATAATCTTGGATTGATCAGCTTGGCCTTAGGTCCTGCGGTTTACGGAGATACTTTTTATTACCCACGAAAATATATTTGATTCCTAAGGGATTGGAGGATTTGGGCGAGTCACGTTTGACACAGCTCCTATATACAATGATTTATGAACTTAGTACTCGAATCACATATTTTTTTTATATGTTAATAAATATGTGATGTGACAATACGGCTCTGGCAATATTCATATTGTCAACGGCACACTTTACGAAAAATTTAATATCCTTTATTTCCACAATATAACGAGGTTTTTATTTTTCTGTTCAGGCTAGATTGTTCTTATACATTTTGTGCTTTACTTACATTACTTAAAAAATAAATATTCTTCGCACGCCACGACTCACCTTCCCAAAACAGACCCTAATTAGGTAAATGCGCATTACGCAACCTGACATATTTATACTCGTAAGGGATGAAATTCACGTTTATGGTTATATTTACTGGGATTCATCAAGTTTTTGATATGAAAACATCTTATAAGTCGTGAAGTATGGGAGACTGGGTTATAGATGTAAACCGGTAAAATTACCTTGGTAAGTTACGGTCACTTAAAATAGATGACGTCACTTATGAAAATGACCATAAAAAATCTAATTTAACGTGTTAATTTATGACATTCCAAGTTTTAGCCTTTACCAATAGCTTTGCCTAATAATAGTCATCATTGAGTAAAATTGTGTTAACATCCACACACTGGTTTCCAAAATTTGTTGGTTCAATATATGTTAAGATAGTTATTTATAAAACTTTCATCGGATAGTATAAATTATTTGCTACAAATATTGTTATTACAAGTTTTCGGCTAAGATGTACAAGAAACGAGATATAATCAATTTTCGATAAAAGTTTTTAGGTAAAATTGGCGCCTTTTATTGCGCGTTCATCGATCACATGTGGCTAAGTTTATATTAATAATTTAATTTGTTTGTGTTCACAAAACCTGTAATGCCGCGCGAAAAAAAATTATATCCTAAAACCACCCAAAACTTTGAAATATTATATCTCGGCTCGGACTGAATGATTCCAATCACGAAGACTGAAAAAACTCATTTTAGAATGCAATGTAACAAAAAGTGGAACAGCAGCCATCAGAAGAGTGAATCTACCGACATTCTGAGGAAAAAGTCGAAAGATCCATCACGAAACCCGCGCCGAAATCGACCAAACCCACTTAGTAACACGGAGAGGTGTCGTATCTATCGTCTGAAGAAGATATTACATCAATTGGACAAGTCAGACGGAAACCAGCCTAGTCCGAGTTCGACCGCGCGGCGAGAAAATTTTAAACGCGCGGTATCACCCGCTCCGGGCTGCTCCGGTAAGAATTATTTATTCTGTCCATGACTGGGTGCTTGTCCATTATCGGTGTGTAGGAACGCGCTATGTGAGGACATGGATGATGTAACGTCAGTTGTATGAAAGGGAAAAGGGAAGATCTTCCACCAGGCGGGGTGTTGTGCCTGGTGACCAGATGTGCTGGTCCGACTATGGACGTTTGGAACTCGTATATATACGAAATCCTAGGAAAATTTCGATAGCGCGTTCTACGCCGATGTGAGTAGGTACTGTATCGTAGTGGCGCGAGTCGTGCGTCGCCACAGGTGTATTACATTACGTTACATAAATGAATTCAAACAGCGGTTTCTGGACAGCTCCTACGGTCATATAGTCATATGTGTCGGAGATACAGAGCGTAATTTCGTTTCGCTGTAGGCTAGGCGGTACTAATTTTATGGGACCTATATACCCGTATCTATATCTCTCACCAGTCCTTGTTTTCTCTAAAACAGTGAAAACTTGGAGGTCCCTAAACTCTGTTTTGAGTTAAATATTGGTAAATGAGTAAATGCATGTAGTGAATGTATCGGCGAAAGATATGATTTAAATTAATCAGAGAGATGAGGGTCAGGAGGGGAGAGAGGTCAAAGAGGAGGTTAGTATTTTGTAAGATATTTTTATACATAAAGTTTACGGCATCCCTGTGTCTCCCATTTTTTTTTACATTTGAAGAGAAATAAGAAACACTTACTGTTAAAATTTCCAATAAACGAGATGCCGATGGACTTCCTGTTGTACTTATAAGTGTGAGCGCCAACATGCAGCCATCCGGGCCCTTCGTACACCTTTCCGGTACCGCCTATCAGAAACCTGAAAAGATTTATTGAGCATAAAATAAAATAAGTTCCCAATGTAATACACGCTTGGCAATTGAATAGGTACGATCTAAATCCTAAATGTTTCATTAATGTTTCAATCTACTGAAGGATCTGCATAAACTGCCAGTGAATTTCAGCACAGATCAAAGATTAATGTTTCTAAATTTCGGAGAGGTTTTCTGAACATTCTGGGCATTCTGAACCTAAGCTAAGCCACTGAAAATCGCTGATTGACTGCTAGTCGCAGTCTTCTTTTCATACTACTGCTCGACAAAGGCCTCCAACAATGAATGAAGGAACGCCCGCCTTTGTTCTTTCATCCATGCCTCCAAAAGACTCGACAAGTGTTAAAAGTTGGTAAAAGCAAAGCGCCTTACCAAGAAAACAATCTCAGATTAATGTAAACGTCATAATCATAACAGTCAAAACATGACATTATAAATAATGTGAAGTCCAGGAAGTTCATACAAAGAATTCGAGCACGTGATTTGGTACACAAATTTTCTTAGGACCCCTCGAATTTAATTATGTGGTTAAGACACTTACATGGTCCCAGGATGGCAAAGAGTCTTTGTCAGTCGCTATTAGTGACTAAAGTCTACTCGTCTTGCTGACATTGTTAGTTTAACTAAAGCGACAAAAAAGGCCCTTTAGCAATCCTCAGCTATTACAATGAAGAGAAGATAAATAACCATTTTCGTAGCAGATTTCGTTTGTCCCTTTTCAAAAGGTACTTACGTCTTATAATGCAGACATCGTCGTCACAATATGCGTATCATCGTGACGTAGGCACTTATATAAAAATATCTCTACATTCCGCCTATTTTGGGACTTGACGAACCTATTAGCTTCTTCACAAACAACTCCATAATTACAATTAATATAGTCTCCTTTGTCGTTTACTATTTATAGTGTCAATGAAAGTTTTGTACGACAAAAGAGAACTGATGGAACTTTACTAAAAGTAAAGATTATAGTGAAAAAGTCGACGAAAAATCACTACACCCACGCCAACTGTGACGCGGAAAAAACAAAAAATAAGTCAGCCTTTTTCGTCCTAATTCATTGTATAAATTCGACTTCAGCATAGTAATGACGTGCCATTGCGCGTTTATACGTAGTTGATCCCATTTAGAGGAAATGATCCAGAGAAATACAAATGCTTAAATCAATCGGGTTCGTAATGTTAATCAATCGGGTTCGTAATGTTAATCAATCGGGTTCGTAATGTTAATTCTTTTTTTTTTTTTTTTTTTTTTTTTATATAAAAGCCCTAACTTGAATTGATTGAATTGACAGGTGATGGATAATCAATGATTTACTAATCAATCAGTTTAGTTAACTAGACAACCTTTGTTCTTCAACAATACTGCTTTCACCTGTCACTAGTATGAATAGCTGAATATTGGAACAGTATTAGAATTAGGTATAATATAGGTATAATTCCAAAGTTACTGAATAAATTCGTTCAAAAACTGAGCCCTTATAGCTCACTCGAATCGTTCGCTAGTTTATGTTATAAAACCTTCTTTATGTTATATAACACTTCTGTTAAATGACCTCTATTGATCTATTCAGAGATGGCTCCCTCCCCAGAAGTCTATACAAACATTTGCTCCGTGATTATACCCATTTTTTTCCCTCTCCCCTTTGTTTTTTTGATACTATATCATTTAAACATTCATTTCTAAAACCACCATTTCTACTTACGAGGGTCCAATGTCCCAATAGTTCAGACTGTCCATATGCTCGGTCTGGATGATCCTCACTCGCTCCGCGCACGCGTCGTCGGTGTCACACGTCGGCGACACGGTGTGCTGGATGATGACCAGGCCCACCGGCCTTGGAAGGTACTCCACGTGCACCGGGTTCAGCCCGTCCCATTCTTTCTTAGTGACCACGCCGCAATCTGAAATGAGACAATACCATTTTGATTTTGTTTATCTGAAAATTCCTTTTATAATCGGAAACTAACTTGCAAAATTTTTTGTATGGAATGAAATGCCAAAGATTCAATTATATATGATGTATGTGACCATATGATTAAATAGATAATGTGTAAGTAAGAACATTAAGTTATTAATACTGTTTTTGTTTAGAAGATGTTTTTGTTGGATTCCTCTTAAACTGCAGGTAGAACAAGCCTAAACATCGACCTCAATACATCTTCCTTATCAATGGGGGAGGTATAAAAGGCCACTCGCCCTCGGATACACCTTCTCCAGCAATTACCAAACCTAAAAGAATTTACATTTTATAATCGCGCTTCACAACCCACCACTTATGTGTGAAAAGAAAACAGGAGTGAAAGGAATCTAAATAAATGGTCGTGAAAATTTAATTCGGCAGTAGGTGTTTCGACTCAACACAGTAACAAGTCAAATATATAAGTACTTTTAAAGTCAAGAAGTTCAACGATCTTTTCTGCGGAAAATATTTTTTAAATTCGGAGAACGCCGGAGAGTAAATATTGATGCGGAATTTATTAGAAATTAATTAGGTGAAAAATAAACATCTTTTTACAATAATAAGATATAAAATAATGAGGGAAATTCATAAGAATTCAGAACAGATATTGGAATATTCTACACTTATCATGATGCCGTCCAAGTGCGAACCGGGCCTTGCTCTATTTAAAGGGATCCGTATACGTCTAAGGTATAAGTATTTGTAAGTTTTAAGCATAAAACAAGTAATCATATTTTAGTACTTGTAGTTTAAATAGAGGATATGTCCTCTAGCCTATTTTTAAGTTACTAAATAATATCTCATGAATATGGCCAGGAAAATATTTTTACAACATTTTAAATACGATATTAGGATTTGGGTCAAGGGAATACTGATATGTGAAATTTTGAGTAGATGTGATTTCCACTTCGGGGTACTGAACCCTAAAAAATGAAAAATCTACGTTCCAGCTATTCTGGTAGATAATTTTATATACTTTGATAAATTAAATAATAAGTACTTACTTAGTTACTTAACAAAGGGTTAACCAGACTTGTTATTTTGATATAATAATTAGACCTTCAGGGCGTCTTGCGCAGTGTGTTCTTTGCCTGTGTGTGTCTGTATCGACGCTCAAACCAAAAAGAACGCCGTTAGATCAGTAGTACCATTGACTAGTACCATTGATGGTACAAGTGACACAACTTTGTATCTTTAGTACCATCAATGGTACTAGGGACACTAATTTAGGATTGGTACTATTGATCCTGAATAATGTTGTGTCGCTAGTACCATCAATGGTACTAGTGAAACTATGGTCCGATGTGCAACTAAACAAACTCGAAGTACATATTATAAATACTTATAATTTCCTTGGTACTAATACGCCAAGTACTGGCCACTTAAAACATTTAACATTTTACCTGCATGTGCACCAACTCTCAAAGCGAATACAATAAAAACACTGAATGCTAATATCATGTCCACAGTTCAATTCACAAGTTTCCCACACGAGTCACAGTCAGACACTAAACGTCATGTTCCTTTTATGCAAAGATAATGAACTGCAGTGTGAATAACCCTAGATGACCAATTACGTGTAGTGTCCGATAAAAAATCGTGTTGGTTTTCCCGTATTCATCGCCTTCGACAAGTCGACACGCTTGGTAAAGAACGAGTTGGAAGCCAATTGCAAAGTATGGCGAGCCATTACAGCCGTTATTAAAAAAAACTCGCCACTCGCCCGCCCTCCTACTAGAAACACTAGTCTAGTGTTTTATGTTATAATAGGATTCTGCTTGAATGAATAAAAAGCTAAATACTTTTTATAGTTAATAGTTAATACTCTCGGATGTTCGTACTTGGTGAAACTTGTAGTACATGATTAGACTTAAATAATATACTGTTTAACAGGTTTTTACTGTATTTTATTAATTACGAGCGGTTACGTTAACACATCTTCAGGTATTTTTTATAGATTTTGTATCGAAATTGTCGAATAGGTACTTTTTATAGATTTTGAACAAAATAAAGACAACAACATACCCATAATTGATAGAGGGAGTATTGAATCTGTATAATATCGTTCGCTATTAATGGGTTAATTGCTATTGAAAGCTATAATTTGAAAAAATCAAATATTTATGAAATTAAGGGGCGCTACTTAGTTCAATTTCTGTGATACTAAGGACATTCCATTACTTATTAATTATAATTATTATTATAGTTTTTGCGTCTGCAAACAAATTCTTCGTAGACGCTATCAAACGGAGATTCTTCATGCATGACCATGACCCATGACATAACCGATGGTCACCGTCTGACTGTGTGATACAAAAAATAATAATATAGGAAATTAGGAACATAGAATAGGCATGGTATAATATGTAGATACACAGAAAAAAATATTGGGTGGGGTGAATTAGAGATATCTCTAACTAACCAAAACCTAACTACTTTAAGAATAGGACCTAAAACGCAAATCGTTAAACGCACACACCGTAAACAGAAAAGTAAAACGAAACGTCATTTTTGAAGATATCACAAATATCTCGTTATTTGGGTTAGTTTAATTAAATTTCTCAAAGCTTTGTAAAATTGTGATGATATCATGGCATCATATGGCCATTTCAAAATAAAAGACCTAAAAAAATGGTTAAGACAGCGCGGTGCGTGTCTGAAGGGTAAAAAAGATTTGGTGGAAAGGAACGTATCTACATGTTGATTGGCTACGTACAGTCGACCACAATCTGTCAAAAACTTTCGATTAAATCTTCACCATAAGTTTCAGATTCTAAAATTTTGACGTTTTAGGTATAGGTTGACTGTACCATTGTGCTTGTGGCGCGTCTAGTTGTAAAACATTGCAGGATTATCTCCTATTGTATTTATATGCGATTGTTAATTTGCAGACGGACCCAGAATTATATTATTTATGTTCACGTAATTCAACCTTCACCTTTGCTGACGCAAAACATTTGCGAAAAAAATACAATATTTCGGGGGATTCCTGAGGAAGTACTCACAAGTTTGTGTACTAAGAATTGTTAGCTTTGTGAATGTCCAACCTAGAAATGTATCTTTATCTAAGTAGGGATGATGTTTTATACCTATGTAGTTTGCGGCGTAAATGGTGGGATCTATATAATTATATCCTTGTAAAATTTATTGTCATGAATGAATCCCCAGTTGGGTATAAAGCCATCGTAGTGTGTAAAATGGGGTAGGCACAAAAGATCATCAAGGGTCGAAGTGCCGCTGGGGTTATTCCCGGCCCCCTAACATAAGATAAGATAAGATTAAGCCATCGTTAAAAATCGGTCTAATTGTGATCGAATGTACAAAGTTCTAGCATATGGGCCAATTTACACTAATACGGTGTGGCTGTCTCCAGCCGCCCAACTTGTGTAAACGACGATATTCGGCTATTAAATGAATTCTAACTTGCATTAGCATTATTCAAACGTAATCTAATTATTCAATTGTAATATTGTCTGTTTTGTTTATGACTTCTTACGAGTAGATTTACCATGAATTGCAACAAACGTCCTTAATGTTATGGTTTCTTCTTCTTCAAGTCTCGTGTCATCTCTATCTAGACCTATGGCGTAGAAATAAACGTTATCCGTTTATTTTGATGAAGACTCAACTTTAAGAACGTTTCATGCAACTACCGTTATTGAGATAATCTCAGGTTAAAGGCGAAAGTTTGCGACATTGTTGATAAGGCACAAAGCTGAATATAGAACTCGCAAATTGGACGATTTTATATTTCTGTTGACATACATTAACACCTCCAACAAAGTTGCTTATTTAAAAAAAACAGGCAATGTACAATTAAAAAAATCGTAAAACCAATTAGTTGAATATGACTATAAGGTATATATAGTAGGTACTCTGTGCTATAAGTATGTTAGCTTATCGGGTTACGGTTCCGCGTTGAGTTGATTGGTCTATTCAAATGGTTATTTTTAGTCGGTTAGAACATAATTATGTGGAAATGTAATCTAATCACTTTACCTCATACATTTTACAACAGCAGTTCCATGGTAATAAACGCCATTAGATCACGTTAGCGCTTATTATTGTGTACAAATGTATATTCAGTGCCGTATTCAGTAGAAATGCTTTGCTTAAATAGCTGGCACTAGTGTTTGTGAAACTTTCCGTGAAAAGACGTGAAATAATTTGAATAACAGCAGGAGTTAGATGCTCTACAGGTGCAGAATCGTTACAGAATTTATTAATTACGTAGACTATCTGTAAGTAAGTACCAGGAAGCATTTAATAAATTGCTACGTATTAATTATTTTACACTTTTGTGCACCTTAATTTGAAACTGTATTTCTATGTTTATACATCTACTATGCAATAAAGTGTCCAACTTTTAACAAAATTATTATAAACATCTCAAAACAGTACATTTTCTATTCTACTACTAAATTTTCTTTCTATTAATATCCACCCGGAGTTTGAAGTTAGTTTTGTAGTACAGTTAATTTAATTTAATTTATTTATTAGGTAAACACAACAGTTTACAACCAGAGAAATTACAGAAAAATCAATATAAAGTTATGTATGAGCTAAGTCGTAACCCTTAACGTGTAAACACAGCATGGTTAGGAAGTAGAAAATTGATTGTTGTACAAAATTGAGTTGGAAAGGCAAAAAATACTATTGAATGTAATGATTAAAAAAATACCTATTGTAAAATAAAAATATTAAAGTAAAGACTATAAAGTAGGTGCGTGGATAGAATACTTGAGGACATCCTCAACCCGTCTTTTAAAAACTAAACTAGTAGTAGTTTAGTTACTTACTTACTTGGTTACTTAGCTACTATATTTTTTTAACATTTGTAAATTATTTCATTTGACCTGTTGTTGTTGTCTTCCTCAACAACAGATCGGGATCGAGGGACATGGATTGACCTGTTGTTGAGGTAGACAACAACATGTCAATCCATGCCCCGCGATCCCGTCCTGTATTATAAGCAACAGTATTCATATAATCATTACAAACATTATTGCGTTATTCTTGGTCATCTTTAGGTCAAGCTAACAAATTGTAGAGATTTGCAATTAAATATCTCCGGTCGTATCTAGCTCCGCCCCGGAGCCCCCTTAGAGCCTATGGAGTCATGATATTCGACCTGTCCTTTATCTTTTTCGACGGGGGGATCCGCTGTCCGAGCCCCCCGATATAGTTAGTCTGCGTGAACAAGAAAAATATCCATTGAGTGAACTGACCTTTATTTTACTCTTCGGATTCAGCTCATAGTTTTTTTTTCAGATACAGGGGCGTCCTTATATTCGCCCAAGGCCCAGAAAGGTTCCCCTGATTCGACTCTGTAATCATCACTATAGTATGATAGTCACGTACAGCACACTGTTGTCAGTAGTTGCACTATCTAATCATGCATCGTTGCGCTATTCCGGTATCTTAGGTCAATGACTAAGTACATAATTTAATTAGCTAAGAGGTCATTGACGTTTTCAAAGCGTAAGCTATTGTTTTTCTTTGTTTACATGTCAGGTGCCATTTCAATGTCAGTGTAAATACCTAAATGCTTTGCAAAACCAATTAAATTACCTTCCAGCCACTTTACCTAATGGTTTTTGAAAAAACGCTTGACTCATCAAGTGGAGGTAGCGGAATTTTCAAGCGAGTTCATTAGATGAATACCAGTGGGTTACTTATAGATAGGTACTTATACTAATTGTAGTCTGGATAAGGAGTTCGCTATGAATAAAATAGTTCCATTTAATTCCGCAATATGACGAGGGTTTTTATAATATAACACTTTCTATTCCTATTAGGTATGTCTGAATTCAGAGCGTCGGTAGCCTAGCGGCTAGGACGTCGGACTCCCATGCGGGAGGTCCGGGTTCGAAACCATGCAATGTCATGTGTCATGCATGTACTTACGTACATTTACTGACTGCTCTAACGGTGAAGGAAAACATTGTAAGGAAACCTGCATGTCTGAGGAAATTAAAAGTTGTCGAAGGCGTGTAAAATCCACCAATCAGCACTGGGCCCGCTCGGTGGATCATGGCCCGTATACCCCCTTGTACAAGGGGAGGCCTGTGGCCCAACAGTGGGGACATTAATAGGTTGATGATGATAATGTCTGAATTAAACACTCTATAGCCAATCACAGCTCACGTTTTACCTGGTACGTGCCTATCCTCACAAGTAGAGGAGATTTGCTCCTTGGATGAACATGTTGCTACCTATCTGATGTAAATTAGTGACAAGTAAGTATAAGTTAAATTACCACTTGCTTACCATTTCGAATCGATAGATCACGGAGTACTGCTGGGCGACGAATCGCTCGTTGAAACCAGAAAAAATCAGGACCACCGGTGCAAATTTGCTTGCCTATCAAAATTTTACAGGATCGGAGAGTGTACATCGGAATAACATGATCCCATTCCAGTCTCTCCATTCCGCCTTCGGACTACCAGATGCGGGCAGGGTTTCTAACCTTATGTCGTTCATATTCCGTACAAAGGTGGACTCGTTTTGCTTCATCATTCATAATGTAACGGCTAAGGAATATAACAAATTGCCATAAGTTTTTAAACAAGTAAGTACCTACTTACTTACTTGGGGAAGACCCAGGGCTACATGGAAACGTAGTCTTCAAAAAGACCTGGATGCGGCTAAAATATCCTGGGAAACCATAGAGTCTGCGGCATCGGACAGAGCGCGGTGGAAGAATATTGTCTCAGCCCTATGCACCACTAGGTGTTCTAGGACCTGAAGAAGAAGAAGAAGAAATACCTACTTATGTAAAGTAACTTTAGTACAGTAGACCATAAATCAACACGTCAAAAATGATAATCCGAAATAAACTATATTATTGTACTCTGAATCAGTGATACAGTGACACTGATTCGCAGAATTAAGGTTGATATTTAAGCTGTGGATTTTAATCGAAGAAAGACAACTGGAACTTTCGCTAATGGTCAATCAACTGCAAATGGTCTTTATTTTGCGTTATCTCCGAGTCCTAACAATAGAGTACGAGAAATTTATTTTTAACTTATTGCCTAAATACTTTACGTACAAACACTACATGTAAACAAAGGTAAGTAGATAATGTAGGTGTGTATTGTAAACATATTTTTGTGAACTATCATAACATAATGTAAACAGCTGACGTAAATATTGTTTGAAGTATTGTTATGATATAAAATAGGCCCTAATTGCGCATAAATCACAAAGGATGGTCTTAAATGATTATAGATAGGAGTTATCCTCGTAAAAGTAGATACTATGTTTGGGTAGTACAATAGTTTGGCAGTTTTAGCTGAAGTTTTGGACCTAAAATAATAGATAACTGTTATTATATCCAGTAGAGATAATAACTCCTGACTACCTAAACAATTAAAAAGTTATTTGAATATATTAGAAACAAAATGCTTTATAGAAAACATTGATTTTAAGCACACACACTAAATTCAACGTACTTAATAAAAAATACCTATTAGACTCCTAAAAAATAAAAACGTAGTCTTTTCTTATTTTTTCCTTTTTTTTCTTCATGTTTTATGTACAGTCTTCTCATTATTTAGGCATAAAACTAAGATCTGCTGTCATCAAGATGAGTGATCCGTTGATAATTTACCTGCGACAAATAAGAACTCCATTATTTTTTTAGGAAGAGAAATATTCTATTCCTTATTATAATTAAAAACTTGCTTAGAAGTTATAATAAGCAAACACCTAAACAATTAATTACTTTTTCAAGGCTTGCGACGAAATAAACCACAATATGTAGAGAAAATAAGAAGTAACTTACGCATAACTTGACTACTTTATACTAATAGTAAGATAATTATAATTATTTAATAAACATGGGTTTTTGAATATCAATCCAGATCATTCCAGAATCAGAATTTAAAATCGATGTATTTACCCAACAACGTTGTATAAATAGGTAGGAAGTTTCGAAGCTTCGTCGGTTTTGAATCCCATGAAAGTAGGTGCTACTAGGTATTTCCTACCTACTAGATTTTTCAAATGATTTCGTTAATATTTTAAACCCTAGGTTCGATTTTCAGAAATATTGGAAATCTTAAACGTATCGAAATGTCATTGAGATTTGACATCGATGTAAGGAATGTTGCCATTATTTAAATCGGATTTTATCGCAATTTTTATAAAAAGGGGTGCATCTTATGTCTCTGTCAGTCTAGAGTCTAGGCCTCAGATCAAATATACCATACTCTTAGATCTAGGTCCTAGACTGACTGGATAATATTTGACTAACACTCACTTGATGAAAGAACAATCCGAAATTTCAGGAACGTGGCCAAAAAGTGCTTTCAATAGAATTTCAATAAAATATTCATGTGTATTCTTATACTTTCACAAAACAAAGAAACACTCCTACGTCTTAGGCCATATCTCTGAAAACTTAACACAAAACCGCTATCCAAGTTGGTGGTAGACTTGGTGGTATTATTCCTACGTTTAACTTATAGTATTGCGTAATTCTTATTAAAATTGCTTACCTAAGTTAAAAGACAATCCTTTCGACACAAAGGTAAAGATGGCCCACTTTCAGCTGAACTTTCTGCCAATTTTGCTTTTCACTTTCTTGCAACTTAATTCTTTGCCGAATATTCTGTCGAAAACTTGTCTGATTATCGAATGTCGTCTATTGAACGGATTGGGGTACATTTTGAGTTATTATTTTAACGATTTTTAATTATATTTGTATAATATCAGATGCCATGTGGACCGCAGACCACTCACGATTTGAATAAAATGCCAATAAACTTTATTGTCGGACGCTGATAAGAAGTCAGTCCATTGATATAAGTACTCGTGTATAGTCTACATTACAATCATTTTTAGTGTAATGGAGGCGCCACTATCTACTTAAGTGTTTTAGTTAGGCAACCAACTATGTATTATTTTAAAAGACAGACCATCTTAGCTTCCATTTTCATCCTCTCCACAAGCATTCATAGATATTGGCACCGATTCTGGGGAGTTCCATGTGTCACCTTCACTCTAACACAATCTAGCATATGAAAGAGCGTGACATTTTCATATAGTTTTTACTTTAGATTTAGCGGTTACCCCGGAATCGACGACAATGTGTAGTACGTACAGTAGCTCTGTATATTTACTACCTTAATAATATAAAGAATCCCATTCAATGTTTTAAAATAAGTAGGTACTTAATAAATATACTAATACAAAATAATAAATTAATAACAATAAAAATAACTTAAACCCTCCCTAAAGTTAATCCCGATAATATGCAAACCACTGACAAACATACTCGTATTTGGTCAATAAATATCTAATTTATTACTTATCAAATTAAAACAAATGTATTCGATCCGAACTTGATTTTTGCTTGTAAGGTATACTTGTAAAAACTGTAGAAAGGTACCGCTTATCTCAACAGTTTTGTTACACCATTTCTAGGTCCATTTTGAATGCAGTCAGCACTTAGCTAATTTGATGGGGAACAGTTACTGGGTCTACTTTCAAAGTATCAATAGAAAGAAATAATTCTATAGGTATAGCCCGACTACAGATTATTTAGAGTTTTTGGAAGCCGTGAAGAAAATTTAAAATAAAAACGACTTTATTCTTCTTGCTATGAAAGCTATCCAAAACATTTTTATAGACATATCAGCCAGTTGACAGCTAATAAAAAATAGGTACCTATTCCTAATACTGTTCTACTTTTAGTTGACTATGCCACAAACAGATAAGTTTTAAGTTACTGTGCAGTGAGTAAAGAAATTATCACTGACAAGTGACAATGTGATGTAATATTTGTGTTTTCTCTAGCTCCAATCTTTTGTGTAAGTGTGCGTTCTATTAAAATCTATGCTAAAGGTTGCCTTCAAGCGATAACCGCAATTTCTTTCCAATTTTTATGTCATTTTGTAACCGCCACAATATATTATCATGCTCGTGAGATTTATTTACTTTTTAACCTATTTTTCTCGATACCGTCTTCCGTGTAAGTATTATTATAGAGTGGACATTCAGATACTAATATTTATTCAGTTTCAATATATCTTTCATGTATGAAAGTTTATCCTCCTGGCGTTTAAATATCTGATACAGTTTGTTGCCGCGGCTAGAAAAAAATCTGTCATAGAAGATTATTGTATCTCGTGAAAATTGCATTACGAAAAAGTAGCTCTTGTACAGCATTTTTATAATAATGTATCGAGTAATTGATTTTACAAATATCTACAGACAGATTCATAGAGTCTTCATTTAATCAATCACAGTAATCGATTTTAACTGGGTTAGAATCCGTGAACGAATTCCAATCCGCGACGAAGTAAAATGTTTATTGGCTACTCCAGTCGCATTCCCCCAAACAACAACAAAAGGCTTCCAAGAATTTGTGAACAGATCCAGATTAACAATACCCTAAGTGGTCAATTAGACCAAATCTTGAATTGAGCGTTCTCATTGGAAATATTGGAATGTTTCGATTCGATTTCCCGACTTTAATTGAGTAATGTACATTCATATTTTATTATTCTTATGAATATTTATAATTGTTAAAAAATACATTTTGTTGCATTGTAAATAAAATAACTACAAATAGAATCATCTTGTTAATAATGCGCAACCCTACAACCCGGCAAGATTACCGTTTCACTGTATTATGCAACTGCGAGGAATGTTCAAACGGCATTAGATTATCGACGCCGTGACCGCGTGCGCCGGAATTGACATGATCTGACATGAAGAATTTCAAACCTCCTTTGTTCTAAATTTTGTTTGAAGACCCAACCGTAAAATTATAAAATTAAATGTCTTATTTATTTCTATTTATTGTGTTATCTGTAATAAAAGGCCAAAAAACGATGTCCTTGTGTGACGGGATGTATTGCCACTGTAGGAAGGAGTGGCATGCGCACTCGACTGGAGTTTTGCTTTAGCCACGATTACGTGCCAACATCTGTATCCGCCATTAAGGTGCACTGCAAGACGTGTTTTAAATGCCACTTTGTTCCGCACTACAAAATTCGTAACCAGGGCGGCTTCACCTATAGAATGATAAGCAGGGCAATGACAGTATACAGTTTAGAACCAGGGATTTATTCCGTGACCAGAGCTCTTAAATGTTAAACATTAAACTGACAAATGAGCAGTTAAATTTATGAGCTAAATTTTCTCATCGCAATGCGTCAAGGGCATAACATTGGAGCAAAGAAATGTAAACAAATGAATATTTGTTGAACAACTCGCAGAGCATGGTCTGAATAAGCACACATGAATACATATCAGGGATACGGAATCCAATTTTCGTTCTGAGGTTGTTGATAGGCATAAAGAGGTGCTCAGTTCATTATTATCCATTGATTGCCTCCTTTCTCCTACGCCTCATTGTTAGAATATTCACGAGCATAGATTTCGCTTTGTGTTGAAAAACATAATTTTTCTAGACATAATATTATCATGGGTATATCCCATATGAGAGATAAATGAGGGTCCATTATTTTTGAAGGTAAATTTTGAATTTACTCACGAACACATGAACAGTGAAGATTTGAATATGGAAAACAGTAATGTTAAGATCAACCGAAACGTGATATGGAGCAGTCGCCCTTTTTATCACTAGTGACAAGATACAGAATAGAGCCACAAAATATCGATTACACACAATACATCGGCTCCGAGTGGCACGGAGGCAAGATAGCCGAATGCATTTCCTGAGGAAAGCCAACCATTACCGGTGCAGAGTCATTGCCAAAATCACCAGTGCAAAGACTTTACCATTACATAATAAGTTTCCTTCTTATATTTAAAGGGTAGTAATATATTTTTCATTGGTTCTACTCTATCGCTGTTACTAGCATGGTCGATATGCAATTTTTTTCGTATCATTTTTTTTAATAAGTAACTTTGCAGAGGGCCCAGAGCCCCTCATACCCCTGCCCTTCTGCTGGATAAAGACGTCGCTGCGCCAACGCACGAAGGATATACAGAACTCTAGCTGGGCCAAGGTCGTGGACTGCAGGCAGTCTCGAGAAGCCTTGCCGAAGGCTGATCCGAGACTAACCAGGCAGCTCCTTCGGCTCAGCAGAGTCAAACTGCGGAAGGTAACCGGGATAATAACCGGTCACAGTCCACTTAACAGACACCTCTTCAATATAGGATTCACAGACAGCCCCTTGTGCAGAGCTTGCATGGAGGCAGAGGAGACGGTCGCCCACGTGCTCTTGGAGTGCAGAGAGGTGACCACCTACCGGGCGGGAAGCCTTGGCACCCCAGGATCACTTCCCGAAGTCCTTCAGGACATCAGAGGACTGCTGGACTTTCTGGCGAAGTTGGGGTGGCTCGATCAATAGTAGTTTCCACCACACGCAAAATAGGCGCTTAAGACGTCGAGTTGCGGAAATCAGCCCGTTATTACATTACATTACATTACATAATAAGTAACTGTTACTGTAATACGAGTAATGATAATGACACAGGTATACGTAATTAGGCGCTTTATACTATTATTAAATAATTAATTATTATAATGTAAGTACATAAGTAAGTATTATTTCCGCTTACAAAAACTCCATCACCCAAAGGTTGCCTGGAATAAATAGCTTAAAGATATAAAGCCGCAAATTGTATTTATATTTTGTATCTTTTCTTCTGTCCTGTATTTTTGTCCAGTGTGCAATAAAGAATATTTGTATTGTATTGTATTATTAGGCAAAGCCGCCAAAATCAATAAAAATCAGTTTAGAATGATACCAGAATTTTTTAAGCCCCACTGGTACATAAACAACATAAAGAAAATAAACAAGCAAAAAGGTATTGCTTATTTTTAATGGAAATAACCATTGCTTTGCTTTTTTTAAGTGAAACGAAACAATTCTAACACTAAGTAATTATTACGGATTTAACTTCAAAATGAAAAGATTGTTCTCAATTATTTCATTCCATTGTTGTATATTTATACCTACTTGGATATTTTTCCGGGTTTGTAGGTCGCAGGCTTTTATGTTAACGTTTAATAAAAAGGCAATCTGTTTTGTAGTAATTGTAATAAGAGATTTAAGTAAGGAATTGAAGATTCAATATATATGTACCTATGTAATATATATGTACTCATAGGTATTTGTCCTTACAAAGGACAATATTTTTTAGCCTATGATTCAACTGACAAGCGCTTTATACGATATTAATTATTTTTCTGAACCCCAAATACAACGCCATACTGGTTTCATAGATAACTCCAGTGTAACGTTCGTGAAACATTTTACACGAACAAATAATAATAGTTTATGCAACTGTCACGTAATGATAGCCATATTAATACGACGTGGCGTAGCCGAATTTCACAATAGATATCACAAGCACAAGTGATAAAATGGCTATTACGAGCCACTGCTCACTATGTATTGTATGCCACTGCATACAATACTTTTTCTACTACCATGAAATACCAAACTACGTATAATACCTATTTTAGAGACTAATTTGCGCCGATTTTGCACTATCCACACACTGTTTCATGCAAAGAGTTATTTCAAGTGACAATTACTATATAGATGGCGTATGTCCAATTTCCCAGAGTCCAACATTTAATGTCCATGTAGGAACGCACTATGTGAGGACATAGATGACGTTACGTCAGTTGTAGGAAAAGGGAAGATCTTCCACCAGGCGGGGTGTTGTGCCTGGTGACCATATGTCCTGGTCCAACTATGGATGTTTGGAACTCGTATATATACGAAGTCCCAGGAAACTTTCGATAGCGTGTTCTACGTAGTGGCGCGCGTGTCGTGCGTCGCCACATCTACTGTACGATTATAATTGGATTTCAGTTCCATAAACAGTTAAGTACATTTTAGTACAGCTCCTGTACTAAAATGCTGACCCGTGTTAAAATATTTCATATCGGCGAGGTAGTGGCGCGTCGAGCGTCGCCACAGTACGATTCAAAGAGTAATAAGTGCTTATGGTTTATTCAAAGAACATTGTCCGTCCAATGCGGCCATGTCTGGATGTGCGCCTGTAGAGTGGACCCGGGGCTCTGCGTAGCAGACAGCTGTTTGTGACCAACGAGGCGGTACTCCTTCGACAAATGTTCCTTGTCCACGCCACATGCTAGCAGAGCCTGGGCCGCTTGCAATGCTTCGGGTGTCGGCAGTTTCTCTGAAAGTTTACATTTTCTTAGAAGAAAAATTAAGTTCACGTTAGTGCTATTCTAAGAGCTTGTCCAGATGAGGCGTTTTACGCGCGTACTGACACGCGCGTATCGTCTCGCGCGATTGCGAGATACTAGGAGCCCATACATACCGTCCACATGCACACGCGCGACTGTCCCACTCGCCCGTAAATCGTGTGCAGTCGCCGGACTCTCGGCTCTCGCATCGAGATCCTAGAGCGGCCATGTTTGCGTCCAGTACACGCGTGGTAGGACGTATTGAAAAATCAAAAATGGAGCGTGATAACTTCGACACGGAACTATTCATCAACGAAGTGGAAAAGAGAGTGGCGATATGGAATCTCCAGACTATTCCAACCGAAACCTCAAACGTTCTCTTTGCTTGCGGCTTGCGTACCGAAGATGGAAACGATCCATCTTCGGTACGCAAGCCACAACACAACCGCTTTGTCGCAATCCATATTGTTAACTGACTGAATCCCCCAAGAAACTCGTCTATAACTCGCGCGTAAAACGCGTCATTTGGACGGCACAAGAAATAAGAGCGTTGACGCCTCATCTGGACAAGCTCTAATAGTACTTATAGCATAGATAGAATAATATTGCACTTATCTAGACACACGGGAGTGTGTCCGCCAAGTTCGGAAAGAAAAAGGGCGACGACGCGCGTGTGTTATATTAGGTACTGGAACAATTTCGAGCCATTTTCGACCCCCCTATAATATATAACTTACCTCTGAAATCTCCAATAAACGATATTCCTATAGACTTATTGTTGAAGTGCATTGTGTGAGCTCCGACGCGGTTCCAACCGGCTCCCTCGTATACCTTTCCATTACCTCCTATGTAAAACCTGAAACCATGAACAACACATTAACTATATCCTAATTTATATTCACCTACGTAGGTGGGCAGCGAGATTTTTTAATTTTATCGGCTCTTAAGGGAATTGAAATGGCTCAATTGGTTTTCAGCTCGTATTCTATAAAGTCATGAAAAACAAAGTCTAACATATCGAAACCTACTTTTAAATGAAGGAAACTGGATTCTAGGAATTAGTTTTTAGAAGATGTAGATGCCTTCAAAGTTAGTTATTGTTACACATTCCAAGAATTATCATAATGTTCACGCAGAAGATAACGTGGTCGTAAGTAATAAATAAATAGGTACTTATAATTTTCACCAATTTAATTATTTTTCATCTTTTAATTTCTGTTATCACAGAAATTAAATATTACATTATATTTATAGCTCTGTGCTTTTTATGTAATTATTACTTTTTATGACCTCATAGTAACCCTTTATCATCCTTTTCGCACATTAAGATTCATTCAACCAACATAAACTTGGAAACAAAGTTCGTTAGCCATCTTTGTCTTTGTCCAATTTCACTTAAACCAGGCTTTGTTTCAGACTAACTAGATACACGAGCCCCTTTAAAAATAAATCAAAATCTTCATAATACAGACAACGTCGTCATTCACAAGAATATTTCATTTAAAATTAACAGTCTACTACTAGTAAGATTAAACGACCAAGTGATGTTGAAAATTCCATTTTTCGGACAAGCATTCGTTTTACCTTTGTGTCCATAAATAATTTATTCAAAAAACTTTAACACGTTCACAGTTCCCAAACTATTTTAAATCTATTGTTATGTGACGCAACAAAGGAGACATGGACTCCTTGGATAGGAACTTAGGGTCCCCGGCGTGGAGGCACTGGACAGCTAATGTGTTTAAAGACCTTGTAGGTAATTAAAACACTCGTGTCGTGTCACAAACCTTAAGGGAAATCAAATGGCTACAACAATGACGTTACAGTGTAATTCCACTTTCTATAAATAAAAAGGGTGTAATTTCCTTGCTTAAAATTTTTCAGTTTTTCATTTTAACAAACTTGCAGCATAAATTAAATCTGAACAAATTATACAGCACGGCAGCCACTACGTGACTGGAAGTTTTCATGATGTTCGTTAGCATAATCATTGAACAAGCTTGTTCATGTTCAACCCATAATTAACCGAAAAGTTGTCAAGTAAATCCTTCGTAAAAAAATTAGAAATTACGATAAATATTCAAGAACGTCATAATTTATATTAAAAATTGATACTTACTCAACAATATCAAATTGTCGCTTGACTAAAAATATAATTTTGTATCAAATATCTCGTTCAAAATAGCAGCTGCTTGTTCCAAACTTCACAAACTTCACAAACTTTAGACATGTCCCTTTAATTTCTAATCTGTCTAAATGGGCGTTTCTTGATTATTTATGAATTCTCGTTTTAGTGCATGATATATGTACATAAAGACTGACTAGATTTCATTTAGAGTGTGCCATAAGATATTCATTATAGGAAAACTTTTTTCTCGAGATGAAAATTGTTCTCATACTTGTTTTTTTAATATTTCATATTCTAATAAAACTGAAACATATAGTTCGGGTATGCCAATACAAGATACAATGTACAATCAACTTGTATATGGCGTAGGTAGACGCATAGCGTAACGGCGCATTTCACGAAGTGCGTAGGCATTTCACGAAGTGCTAATTACCTTAGGCAGATACTGTAACGGTCGAGTTCTATACTATCTGTCTAAGATTTCTAGCCACTTCGTGAAGTGCGGATCGTTAATTCGCACATAGCGTAATGGTATTGAGTCTCATGTGGATCTTAATCACTCTTCTATGAAACTAGCGACATCTGGTAGTTAGTCCCTATTTCATTAGGAATTCTATACATACATATATGTATATTTTCGATGTTTCGTGTCGCTACTTGCCTTCATTATCATAAGAGATGGCGCTAGTATACATTTAAAATTTAAAACCTGGCATCATGAAGTACAGTTCAGATAAATACAATTACGCTATATGCTAACTCGGGACCTGCATTTCACCGAAGTGGCTTAAAATCTTAGACAGATAGTGTAAAATTCAACGATTACATTATCTGTCTAACTTTATTTAGCACATCGTGAAATGCCTACGCATTTCGTGAAACCCGCCATTACGCTATGTGTCCACGACATATACAATGATCTCGTGTATAATCAATGCCTATGATTTGTGCATTTTCTTCAATTTTAAGAATAGTAATACTTACGAGTGGGCTATATCTGTGTACCCCATATTCGTTATAAAGTAAGTTCTCATGGTTTTAAGCATCTTGTCACATTCATCACTTGTATTACACTCTGATGTTGCCGTGTGGGACAAAACCACCAGAGATACAGGATTGTTGAGGATTTCCTCACGCTTCGAAGGTTCACCGGCCCAATCCAATATTGGTATCACACCACAGTCAGATTCTGTAAGTATTGTAATATTTTAGTCCTGTATTCTATGTTACGCTATTGGAGTTGTACTTAGCTCAATAAACAACTTTTCAAAAAATAGTCTAACCAGAGGATCCTGCTGCTTCTGCTATAGCTTAACGGTGGAGGTCTATTCCCGAACCACCCTTGAACCTATTTGTGCCACAAAGCAGCGTGCCTTCCGGATTGAAGGGTAAGAGAGAGCCAATAATGCATAATCACCGAGGGAGTAAACTGAGGAACAACCTTCATCATAGGCAGTTCCCACTTTTCGTCGTAAGATTTGGTGGACAAACGTGATAGGTGGCGAGCCTATCGCCGTCTATACTAGATGTATAATAGTAGCCACAAAGTTCCTTAGTCGCCTCGTACGACACCCACGGGAAGAGTTGGGGTGGTGATATTCTTTATGGCCGGCACGACACGTCATGTTCTGCTTTCTTTTTCTCTTCTGATAGTCATATTCCTCATTGATGAGGGTCGTAATCATTCTATGAAATTAAGTAGGTACATATAGAACGACTTTCTTGGCAGATTTAATGGGGTGCTTCGCCATTGCCTCGCCCATAATTGGTTCTATTAAATTTTGCATAATTACCGGCACATGAGGCAATCAGTGCACTAAAGTCCTCTACTTCAATGTTAATAGCGCATCGATAATCGATATTATATTAATGAGGTAAGATGTCTATGGACCACTATGGGGGACGTTGACCACTTACCACCAGGTAGCCCCTATCTTATTATTTGCTTTCCATTAATGTAAAAACTATTCCTCTGGCTGACATTAATCTAAGTTATATCTTAATAATTGCATAATAGCACAGACTCACCAGCAGTTACAATCTTGACAAGCAATAAACTTAGTAAATACTGCATTTTATTTATTTATTTTAACACTTCAACAACATAAATTAAAGTCAGTAATAGTTCTTAACGTCTTACTGTTCTGCTTAACTATGTAATAAGAATGACATCAGCGAAGGATGCCGTCGGTTTATGTACACTGAGTTTAAACTGCAAAACGGGTCGTCCCCGTTTTTATCAAAGGAAAACAAGACAAGTACTAGAGTGACTCTATCACCAAGATTACTCATATACTCATATATATTTATTAACGAACTTCACGGTTCTCGCAACTTCAGTACTCTCTTTCGTTCCTAGTTGTAAATTACATACATCATCAGCAACCCATACTCTAGTCCACTGCTGGACATAGACCTCTCCCAGGGCGCGCCGTTTAACCCGATCTTCGGCTCTTCTCATCCAGTCGTTGCCCCCCACACTTACCATCGGCGTCCCACACTACGTTTGCCCAAACGCGGTCTCCACTCCAGAACTCGTCTACCCCAGCGGTTGTCGGTTCTGCGACAGATGTGACCGGCCCAATGCCACTTCAGCTTGCTAATCTTATGAGCTATGTCGATAACTTTTGTTCTATGCCAGATCTCCTCGTTTTGGATTCGATACAGCAGAGATACTCCGAGTATATAGCCCTTTTCATAGCACGCTGAGCGACTTTCAATTTGTGAACCAGTCGCAACATCAGTGTCCCCGTTATGGCTCCGTAGGTCATTACTGGTGTCCTACCAGTAATGCACTGCTTAAAGACTCTTGTCTTTAGACATTGAGGTATGGGCGATGATAAGATGTGACGTAACTTCCGAAATGCTGCCCAGCCCAGCTGAATTCTTCTGTCAGCTTCTTTCTCGAAGTTGTTTCTTTCTAATTGCACAGTTTGCCCGAGGTAGACTTATCTAACTGAAATAAATTATGTGTTGAATAATACTTATTTTTGTATAACAATAACACGATTGAATTGTAATCAAAACACAAGTGTATTTTCAGATTGTACTACGCCACGTGTAACTACCCGTCAGAAATATCTGTGGACCAGGGATAGTGATTGGTATCTTTGGCATACAAAGGTCGATATGTTAGTCCATCTCATTATGTGTAAGCGTAACAACTATTCCGTAGCCGCTCGACTTTGAATGCTCCAGGAGGCCCCACTCAGGTCTACAGATATTTCAGATGGGTTAATTTGAAGCGGATAATCCAAGGACCTTTCAATAATCGCTCTGAGCGATAAGGCCGCTACACTACTTTTACGCTCATTCTGTTTCCATTCCTTTGTAAAATTCTTGTGTGCATTAAAGTATTTATCTATCTATCTATCTATAATTTATTTTGTCTATTTGGAGACAGACACAACAAATGTAACTATAAGAAAAAAAGGGTTCGATTTGTCCATTTTCATAGGGAACCCTAAAATTACAATTGCTTCGAGTATTGTGGTATTGTATTGTGCTATAAAACATAAGTCTGTATATTTCAGTTTCCTTATTATTCCATTTTATATTAAAGTAAGTATACTTTAATTTAAAATGTGTAAGTAGGTATATCAGTAATTATATGTATGTAGTAAGAATTATTATATGGTATAGATATCAGTTCTTCCCCTCTCTAGGTCCTCGATGTATAAAAAATGAAATGATGAGTAAGTATGTCAGTAATAAACATTTTTTTAATAGCCTATAAGGTGATCAAAATTCAACAGTATCATGTATATAGGTATAGTACAAATATATCATCATCATGTATTTAGGTATAGTATAGTAAGTACATGAATATAGGTATAGTACAAACTACAAGCGCTATGTACTTTCCTATACGATAAATCACAATGTGACGGGATGGGCGGATGGGCGAGCTTTATTTCTTGATATTTTTTTAATTTAAATGGCAGCTGTGGAATGAATGGGAATGGGTTGGATTGGTTGAAATAGCCCTGGTACAGCTCGCTATAACTTTCAACTCGTAATAATAATGTTTTTATTTTCTTATTTTTTTATTTACTACTAAACCCGCATTTGACCTAGATCTCGCCTGATGGTAAGCGACGATGAGGTCGACGAGGGAGCATGCGGGTCCAGTAAATGCCTATTCACTGTGGCCTTGAAGATCCCAAGGTTGTAGGTTTCGGGAAATACAGACGCCGGCAGGCTGTTCCATTCCTTAGCCGTTCGCATAATGAACGAAGAAGCAAATCGATTCGTACGAGCAGATGGGATATGTAATGTATGTATGTAATAGACCGATAAAATAGTACAATGCTAAACTCCCTTCGTATTCTTCTAAAATTAATCCTAAAGAGTACACCAACAGTGGAAGACACATCAGTCAGTATACTCTTTAGTACTTTGTAGGTTTTACTTATTTGACACATTCTTATTGTGACAGGGTTCCACAGAGTATAGCTTGATGTGTCTTCCAGTACAGTGTACACACAAACAGTAATTTGTGTTTGACCTCGATCCCATCTCACGGCGAGTAGCTAAGATGTTGAAGACAGAGCACTCGAGCCTAGTGTAAGCCCTGAGGAATTACTGCCTATCATTCACAACACCGGAAAACAGCAGTAGGTATGTAGCAATTTTCCAACAACCTAATTTCGAGGGTCGGTCGACAGCCAAAGAAATCTAAAGGAGAACTCTATTGCTAAGAGATTAGAGAGATAAGAGATTTTCCAACGCACGCTTCCTATGTGGGTATTAATTTAAGGATGCGCCGTGAGCATGAATCAAGCCGTGAATCTCGTTTGTTATTTAGTAGGGTGCACCTCGTACGGGAATGATTGGCTTTGATGATTAACCCTGTTGAATTTTAAAGAAAGTTGTTTCCGGGAACGCGCCCTTTTGTTCGTTCATCAGTCAAAAGTGGGTGAAGGGTAGTTCGTGGGTCGTTCCGTCAAAATCAAGAAGAAAAAGTAGTCTACATGCAATGTTTTATATGACAATAGTAAGTAAGTACTTAGAGCGTCGGTAGGCCCTAGCCTGCCTAACACCGGATAAGCTCCCATGCGGGAGGTCCGGGTTCGAAACCATGCAGTGCCTCGTACTGTTAGCAAACACTAATATGAAGCCTTTAATAATATTCATTATTAATGTAACTATTATTTACCGTTGAGTAACAGTGCCCAACTCTAATTTTTTTTAAAGTATTTGAATGGCCGCTGGACATCTCTAATGCGCAGCGATGATTGGTCGTAAAAAAATGAAGATGGCGTTGGTGAGTCTCGCGGAAGCGTATGCCCAAGCACTTGAGTTTTTATTCTACTAAATACAAAAAAAAGATTGTAAAATGTGATAATAGGAAATAAATCAGTTCAATCAATATCAGTTGCAGTTTATTGGTCTACAACAGGTATATTACTCAACAGTACCAAACAGTTTTTCGTTTTTTTCGAAGACTTACGTACATTTACGCGCTACGGCAACAGGCTGAGGCAGTCCCCTTTTTCCAGTACTGCACGCCACCTTCAACAAACTTAGTTACTTTTGCTTATTTATTTGTTTTTGTAATATATTTGTTTAATCCCAGCCCCCTATCATAAGATAAGATAAGTACTTATACATTACTTAACCTTGGATTGTATGTAAGGATTTGGCTCTGGTTATCTCTTCAGTATAAGTAATTCCTGTAGATCAAAAAGATAATACATAAAGCATATGGAATGACTACTTATAAGTAATATGTATGCAGTACTTACTAACTTCATGTACAAAAGTTCTTTGAGTTAATAGGGTATAGGTTTTCTGTGTCGACTAATTACGTCCCGTATTTTCTGTGTCTAATACAATGATATAATAAGAAAATTTATATTATTGACATTCAATAGTCTAGATATACTGTAAGAGAGAACTGGAATGAAAGAAAAATAGTCTCTCCTATAATAATACACGGAGTGGGCGCGCACCAAGTTCCTTCATTCATGGATAATTAATTTTGGCCACTTGGAAATTTGAATATAAACTCATTGTTTGAGATAATAATTTTAAAAAAATCTTCACGACTTTGACAATGTTATTATAGACTGTTTTTTCATCAGTCATCTATAAAATAATAATAATTCTTTATTTTTCTGTTCAATACTAATTATTTAAGCAGCTAAACAAGTGATAAGGAACTATTATATTAAAGGGATATAGTTTTACATTTCACTATGTTTTACCTAGATTCTCAACGAACTGTGACTCGGCGCGATAGTTCTTTAATTCTATCACGATCCTTTACTCAAATTGGGGACGGTAGGGGCGACTTTGATGCTTTGTCGGCTACTCGCGCTATGTCCACGGCAAGGAGTCTGACGAGTGAGTCTGCAGTGTCCGTCATATCTCGGCCCTATGGCTCAGTGCGAAAGGAAATCGTCACGTCGCTGTTCGAATCCATGCTGGACCACATTGTGGAGTCATGGGAGGTTATCGCGCAACAGAAACCTGAAGAAAGTTCACCGGACATCGACAACAGTGCGAAGAAAAGCGAAACCAGTAGAAAGAGAAAGCCCGCGGCTGGTTTGTTTTTTTATCTCCTCTCACTGTGTTATAGATAGTTATAGTAGAAATTGTAGGATTTCGGGAGACTTTCTTCACTATACATTTCGTTCCGTTAACCGAAAAAGTTCATTTCTTCTTATAACATTTTATTGTTTACTAGCGGCGCGTCCCGGCTTCGCACGGGCATTAATTTTTAATGAATTCCGCGCACATCCATCACGTAGGGAGCCGACCGCGCGAGTGAGCCGCGCGGCAAGTTTATTTCGTGATCTTAACTCCCCTCCCGTACCCCTGCCCGAGTGACGCCGAGTGGCCCTACAACGCATAAGTAGCCGAATGGAGTTTATTTTTTCAAAGTTTTAAACTCGTGATATCTTTTGAATGGAATGTCAGAATCGAATAATTCAAAAAGTAATATAAAGGTATTGAAGCAGTCTTAAATAATAAATCATTTATTTTGATAAGGTACAAATAAAGAGCTTTTTGTAGCGGTGGTATTTTAATTTCTTTTTTTTTTTAATAAAAAAAACGCTTATTGTGACATGACTATAATAGTTAGAGACACGCTGCCGCTGATTTTTTTGTTGATAATGGTGTGTTCTAAAAAAATGTTATATATCATTTTGTTCTATCATCAATAGTTTTCGCAGCGTACGCGATGTAAGGAAGTTTTTTGATATTTTTTTACACTTTATCGTAATTTAAGTAAGGATCCCCATTTTTTTTGAAAATGAAATATAGCCTATCTCAGGAAAAATGTAGCTTTCCAACAGTGAAAGAATTATTCAAATCTGTTCAGTAGTTTCGGAGCCTATTCAATTCAAACAAACAAACAAACAAAAAATCAAACCTTTACTCTTTATAATATTGGTATAGATGGTATAGATTTAGGACTTGGCCAAGCTTGGCGTACTTTTAATTCGAATGGTCCATTCTAGGTGCTAATAAATATTTTTTCTTCCATCTATTTATTAATGATACTTTTTCATCATAATGCATTTCCAGTTCAACAAAATTCATTTTTGTTTCAGTTAAATCTTCGAGAACAAAGAGGAGTCGATCGAAGCTGGAATTTTCCGACAGTCCACATGTAAGCTGTAGAGTATCTACAAACCAATCATCTTAATTTTAATTTTGTAGGACGTATAGAAACACATCCCTTCAGGGTTTAGGAGCAGGCTCTTTAAACTGGTAATCTCAGTGCTGAATAGCTTTATATAATACCCTTTGTAGTCTGTACAGATTGATCCAATGATGCTGAGTTGGTGGTCGGCGGCTGACGAAAAGGCTATAATCTATTTTAAGAATGGCAACCGTTTCGAAGGTAACATTTCAATGAAATGTATGAATGGTGAAGGCCGTTTTCAGTGGGCCGATGGAACTGTCTACTTAGTAAGTAATAGCTATGTATAACTCAGCCTTTCTTAAATATTTGACATATAGGCTTGGTGTGAATTTTTGAAACAAACATTTAATTCTTCAGAAATTATTTTCCCATTCATAGAATTCAGAAGTATTTTATTTCATTTTCATTAACTATTACATATTTTAAAAGATATGACATATTTTGAACGTAATTTAAAATATTATTTATTATATATATATAGTACATATTATTATTATTAGCTTAATTGTTCATTTAATATATTATACACCTGCATATGCTAATCGTGCCTGAAAATAGACATTTTCATTAAATTTATTTAAAACATTCGAACAAGAGATCCAGCAGCCGAAGATTTTTTCTTTGGTATTACAGGGTCATTTTAACAATAACGAGATGAAAATGGGCCTGCTGAAATGGAAAGACGATGCGTGGTACGAAGGGGAGTTCACCAACAATGTGCGTCATGGGAAGGGTCTGTACGTCGATCCTCGAACTCAGAGGTTTTACGCGGGCTCCTGGCATTGTGGGACCAAACATGGACGAGGGTTGATTCAGTTCGCTACCAACAGCACATACGACGGCGATTGGGTGTTTGTGAGTATTGTTTATTAGTAGGTTGCATGAGTAGTGTGGGAACGCTACGAGTGTTATTTCGAACATGAGCCGTAGGCGAATGTTATGGATATCGCAAGTGCGACACCGTGGTCTTCCGCACGTGATACCTATTCGATATTTTTTTGCAAGTGTACTTGCGAGAAAAAATAAAAAGTTCTTATTAACTTCTCCAACTGACCTAAAACACTTACAAGGAATGGTCCAGATGTATTTTCGATCCATCTAACTGCACCGCAGACTCTACCTGCCTTTAAACAAATTGTCGCTTATAATTCATTACTCATATTACGATGTTCCTGTGTTCCTGGGTTTTAGACAACAATATACGTAGGTACAACAACAGTATACAAGCCCGTCTACGAATTTTGAACCCCTCAAACCGAGTACCTATAAGATAAGTAAGCAAATTATTGACCCGTGCCTATCTGATTTTTCGGGTTCAATATAGAAAAGCAAAAGGAATAGAAAGTGTGTAAGAAATGGCGTGTGAAGTTCACAAATACGTATGGGCAATCAAAGGCGTGACCAAAAGCTAAAAGCAGCTCAGTATCCTCTATTAGGTAAAGCTCTGTAATGAAAATAAAACGATTGAATGACGCAGTAGGTTGTCTATAGTTAAGTAGGCTCTTGGTAAAGACGTATAAAAATAAAATACACTAATAAAAAATTCACAAAAGGCATGACGGCGATATCGTTTATCACTTTGTACTCTTAATAAGTCGCCCTCACAAGTACCGTCGTGCCCTTCAACTAACTTCGTTAATGAATAGGTAGATAGATAATTTTCATGTATTGTTTCACTGTAGTTTGAATACATTTTCAGATAGATTATTGATATTGATAGACTTAATTCAAATACCTAATAAACGGTATGTTGATTTTATGCAAGTATATAAGCTGCGATATGTATTTTGGTATTGGATATAGTATAGTATTTTCACGGGATGAAGGATTTTAATAAAAACAATACTAACTTTATACATGCTTATAATAATATTGCTTATTTATAAAACATTAAATTGGTGATTGTTTGTTGCTGAATCACGCTTGAGGTTTTGGATAGTAAAAGTTGCTTAGTTTCTTCAGCATCTGATTGAAAGGTTTAGTCTATTTTACCCTGGGACAATTCATACAATTGCATGGAAAATTCTAGTAATCTTACTTAGTCAACATAACTAATATGAATCCGGGAAACGCAGATTCACACAACGTATGTAGAATTTGTCCTATGGTCATCACAACAGTCATCACATCACATATGTACCTACTCACTCAGCTGACTCAGCGATTGGAACAGTATCTTGCCGCAGCTACCAAGCGTTGCTGTTGCGTTTCCTGCACGATCTCGTGCCATGCCAGGTGCTGACTAGGAGAGGAGCTCTCGCATGTCTTTCTCCAGCAATACTATGCTATATAATATATGGACACACAAGGGCTACTTATATAATTCATCGTTCTATTTATGTCACTTGCTAAAAAAATATACTTGTTCCAGAATGTACGCCATGGATTCGGATCTCGAGAATATTGTAAAATGAGCGGGTACCGGGGAGAATGGGATAACGATGTGAGGGAGGGGAGTGGAATGATGGTATGGCACAACCACGACGTGAGTGCCTACTTTAAACTACATCAACACTCTCCAGGTTGTTCTACGAGTTCTGCAAAAATCCTTTTCTTAAAAGAAAAACAAAATCTTTACAGTACAGTACACACTAAATACTCCGAAGAAAAGACAGGGAAGTAAATAGCTACATTGTGTAGATAATATTTATCGCCCCCCTTTCCAAAGTATTGGTATTTCAGTAAACGTTGCGTGAGTAGCCTAAATTAGCCAGCGTTAATTTGTTTTACAAATGGTAAATGGAAATAGACATTATTTATATAACCTTTCTCAAACTGAAAAGGTTAATAAAATATAGACTAGATTAATAACATATCGTTGTTATTTGTTTATTTTGTATGCTAGTCGTAAATTATCAGAATAATTGACTCGCATACGTAAACGTATTGCAATGCGTAAATGTTTTTGGGTTATCAAGTTTTTATATTTTCAGTTTTACACTGGTGGATGGAAAAGTGGTGTTATGCATAATTATGGTGTTTATGTATGGGATACGTATTATAACAACACTATGTCGTTGCCTTGCCTGAACACATATCGAGGTTTATGGCATAAGGGATTACGTGACGGATTTGGAATATTGAGCCTGGGATTGGGCTTGGGTACGCTTTACAAAGGATATTTCAGAGATAATAAAAAGCATGGCCCAGGAAAATTTGTTACCACTAATGGACTTACACTTCGGGATAAGTTCTTGTTTTTTCAAGATATCCTCGGACCTGTAAAAACCGATAACATTGAAAAATACACAACAAAAGAAGGAGGCGTCGAATTACCTTTTGTGCAATCGCCGCATGAATTCAATATGTGCGATGATACCGTTGGACTTCACTATCACATTGAAAAAGCACTTATTAATTTTGACAAACAGGAAGAAGTTATAAACAATATCATTAAATGGTTTATCAAGGAAAATAAAGACATTATACCTATAAATAAACCTCGTACTATGCATTTAGATCATTCCTCACAAGTACGCAGGGACGAGACACTAGAACATTTAATCGATTTTGAAGAGATCGAATTACGCAACGCAATGAGATGTTATGAAACAGAGTTAAGGAATATTTACTACAAATATGCTACAATATGTAACACCATAGAAATTAGTTTTACTCCTATACTCATACGCTTATATCTATGGCAATTATATTACGATATTGGTGTTCATCACAAAGGCCTAACACTTGTAGAAATTGATAACGTATTTCTGGACAATGTGGAATGGATATCTAAGAATCCTCATTTTCCTTTTGAAAAAATAAATTTTTGGCAGTTCTTGAACAATCTCATAGCGTTGTCCAGTAAACTATATGCTAAGAAAAGCCTCCCCGGTCCGAAACCTGACACAATATTGGCGAGTGCATTCAGAACCTTCATGGAAAAAGATGTTTTGCCAGGAGTTGGTCGTTGTAATGGTAGGTACCTATGTTATTTTATTATATTCAACATAAAAGGAATAATTTATCTTACATCTGAATTTAGAGTGCAGAAATTACTTCAAACTATTTTATATACCATGTAATGATGTTCAGAAAAGTGTATAAAAGGTTTGTTTAAATTAATTCACTATCCAAATTCCTTTGTTATGTAGAACACTATCTCAAGCATAATTATTTTTACAATATGTTCCTAACTATTACTAATATCAAAGGAAATTAAATTACTGTCAAACCTAATGAATCTGCTAATAGTGTGATTTGGTGTAGTATCATATTTCAACTTTTAGATTTTAAAAAACTTTCAACTTACTGTGACCCACAGTTTGTGGGCGTATCAGTAAAAATCCCCCAAACAGATTCAGTACTTCGGTGATTTGTAACTAATATATTATTTTTTTATTAAATAAGGAGAGCAGACGAGCAGACGGGCCACCTGATGGTAAGTGGTCACCGTCGCCCATAGACATCTCACATCACTGTATTAATGTTGGAGGGTTTTTGATGCGCTGCTAACCTTGAGGACTAAGATGGATTGCCTCATGTGCCGGAAATTACGCTGGCTCTCTTACCCTTCAAACCGAAACACAGAAATGCAAGCATTTCTGCTTCACGGCAGAAATAGATAAGAGGGTGGTACCACCCCAGGCGATCCTTCACTTTAGAATCTACCACTACTAAATATTAATTATTACATTATTTATTACAGTAATTTACAGTAATTTGATCTATGTAATCTGTACCTAGACACTGTGAATTGGGATTGAAACCCTCCAAACCCGCAACTCGTACATTTGGCTCTTTTACGTAATTTTTGCTTTTCTGTAAACAAATAAGAACTGAATCAAATAAAACCCTCTGAAGTCTTCAAACACGCTCTGAAAGCAATTTCCGGCTACATCATGTATTTTAAACCGTCTGTTTTAGGGCGGCTGACACAAGGCTATGGTTCGTTCATCCCGCTGGGTGGACTGTATGAACTGTACCGCAGAGTGGGGGAGCCACACACGGTACGCCAGTTCATGTGCTCCGTCCGTCGACCTACGCAATACCTGGATCCTCAGCAGCCAGAACTAATCGAAACCATCGACGAATGTCTACCGGTCGGACGAAATATTTATATTTTGGGAGACGAAATCACCTTTGTTACTGGTAACAATATTTATAAGCAATTTTGATATTTAGCTATGAAAAAATTTGTACAAGCCAAGCTATCGTCTCAAAATAGATAAGTACTTACCTGAAGAGAAAGTTGGTAGTAACGTTCCCGTCGGTGAAACTTCTTTGTCAGTCCAGCGGCGCTTAGCTATACAGGACGCGCAGTGTGATTGTTGATTCCTCTAGAACCCTGTACAATAAAGTCTTTATATCTTGAATTCGTGACGCTAGTACTTAGTTTCCCTTCTAGTATAACTATTTTGTTATATCGTGCATCATATTTAGTTTTTACTTAAAATTTGTATATTTTTTAATCTCTATAATAAAAAAAAACATTTATTTACTTAGAGCAACAAGTACTCAATATATTTCCATGACTTGTACTGTAAACATGTTTTGCGTATGATCAAGTTTGCAGACTTTGAAGTTTAAACTATGTTCCAGATGAAAGGATGCCTGATCGTTGCGCTGACGAGGTAGTGACCCATGATGACTTACCCCTGTTTAATATCGGCAACTTGTCCGGTAAAACTATCCTGAAGATATTCTCGCAGATTCTTCCGCAAGTCTGCCACGACGGCGTCATCATGGACCTGGATGTAGAGATAACATTTTACGAGTTTTTCGAAACAATTGTCCGGTGTTCCGAAGAAAGTATCCGGCTGGGTGACGAGGAGGCACGTTGGCGGAAGAAGTTCACTCCTAAGGTTATGGGTAGAGTGCCTTCGGCTCGTCCCAGTGTCGCGTCTAAAATTGCATCCATGCATAGGCGCAGTCATGCAAGCCAAATGCAAAAAACAATAAAGTAACATTTTATCAGTAATTGTCTATAGTATCATTTATTAACCAACATTTACTCACGACGATTCGCAGGTCCTTCTATCCCCATTATTAAAAAGATATAAGAACCCGCTATTTATCCTCTGATTCGCCCTCACCGCAACACCAAATCTGATACGATTTACATTTGGGTCTCAGGCCGATTTAACATGGTTTCGATAAGCTTCTTACCCTTCGTACCCTTTTTTGTTATGAGATTTTAAACTTACACGATTTGTATTCATCATTTAACTACAAAAACGGGGCTTAATCGCGACAGTATTTAATTTTTAGTAAACTATGCTGTAGTTACCTTTGTTCGAAGTTTCTTGTTTCCTAAACTGCTTTGTTTTACATCAATAATGTAAGGAAAATAGATTAGGGAAATTCTGAAAACAAACCACAGCATAGCTAGCAAAAAGGATATACCTAAGTATAGGTCAAAGCACATCTGAATCCTTCTCATTCTAAACTCTTCCATGTTTAGCGTTACTTAGAGTTTTGGGGATAATTATATTAGACTTTGTAAAATATACAGAGCTTCTAGAGATCAAGAAATAGAAGCTCACCTTAACATATGAGACAACTTACAGAATGAATTCACATCTAAAACAAAATAAAGAATACAGACGCCATTTTGCTACTCGAACTACTTACTAAATCTTTTGCTTGCTAAATGCTTTTGTTAAATTAATTACTCAGGAAAATTAAATGAAAATACAAAATTGAAGCTTTCACTTCGTATTGCCTTTATGAAGTTATTGAACCCCAATTCCGATGCATAATTAAATCTTCCAGTAGAATAGATACCATGCGTAACATACCTATTGAAATTTTCCCTTTTTCCACACAAAAGTTAAGTTATTTAATCAAAATAAAACAATTTTTTTCTTATTTTCAGTTAGTTTTTTGACAACTTTAAAATATTAATCAATATTTTGTAGGTTTCGTATTAATTAAGCCTGTTCAGTTCAACTCGATTCAATCCAAAGCACAATGAATGGTGATTGAAGAAGATTAATCGGGAACAATTAATTGAAAATACTTCTGCTGAACAAATTATGCTCCTCTATTTTGAATATCTAATATTTTCTGCCCTTTCTATTACCACAGAATACTATAGATACTACAGAGATATATACTGACATAACACAGATAGACTAAAATAGAATGGAAACGAATGAAGGACAATAGTACATTATGATATAAGTGCGGTAAGTTGAAAATTACAGCCGAGGCGATATTGCTAGCCCGAGCCGTAGGCGAGGGCTATAAGGAAGCAGAGGCTGTAATTTTCAAAGCGCACGTATGTCATACGACGTTTTATAACATATTTACGAGGAAATAAATAAAACTTTGACTTTCTTAAACGAATAAATCTTTAATTACTTGTTAAAGCAGTTATAGAAATTTGAACAATTTTTAAAAGTGATTGTTACGTTGCCAGTTGCTTTTTAGCATTGAATAGTAGCACCACAATGAGCTTGACTTATATTTTTGAGAAAGTTCCATGAAATATGCTAAAAACACATTTTCTGAAAATGAATTTGCATCTTTGCTTGTTTTCCATATGATGAAATTTTGATACGCTTGTAAGTATCTATCGGTCGATTTTTCAGGCAAGAGGCTTAGAGTAGCCTTTTTCGCTGCGTTTAAGACTTGTGGCGGTGTCAAATTAATAAATTCATCACTACTTGACGACATTTTCAAATAAAAACAATACAGCGAAAAGAAAAAGCGCGCGGAATAATTTTACTTGTCCACAAATTAGCGATGCGCGCGCATCAACTTTTTTTAGGTAAAGGTACAAAAACAGCCAGTATTACTAATAAAGTAAATTAATATTTTTGTGTTTTTGTTACAGATAAATGGTTGTAATTTATTGTCAAAATTAATTAAATTAAAGAATTAAATCTTTATTTATTATATTTTATCTCCCAAAGTTAATTTTATTCATAAAATATTGACCACTTTTTTAACATAAAAACTCTTTGCTAAGATTTTAAAAAGTATCGTTCATTTTTAGACGGAGCATCTTAAAAAACCGTACATGTTACTTTATTTAAAAAAACTCGTGCGTTTCACATTACTATAACGCACAAGTGCGTAATGAGATACATTACGATATTGAAATTGGTGTAATTACAGCCACTTTACGAGCAAATATGTTATAAATTATATTGTTTGGCAATATTATTGTTAAGTACATAGAAACCGTAAATTTTATGATTAAAGATAAAACGAAACATTATACTTGTACAACGAAGATTACGTAACCTAAATTCTAAAATAAAAAGATTTATTCAGGAACAAAAAGGTACAAATAATTTTACAATTGTGGAGGCCCTCTTTTAAGTGTGACAACACCTGTGTCGGAGGGCCACGCTCTTCCATACCTCTTTATTTGTGTACCTATTTACTATATTATAATAATAATAATAACGTGTGAGTGAGAGAGAGAGAGAGAGAGAGAGAGAGAGAGGGTGTGTGTGAGGGTGTATGTGTGTGTGCAAGAGAGATGTATGGTGTTCAATGCCAAAATGAGTGAGAGATGTTAAATGAAAAACTGCGATAAAAATATCTTGGTATCGGTGTAAACCACGTTTCATTTAAGGCAAAAAGGGGAGAAATACTAGTATTTAAGGAGATTCTCGATCTCCTCATAGTTTAGTGTTTTTAGCCAATCAGAAAGACGTTTTTTACAGTCGTAGTATTTTATTAAATAAATGTTCAATTCTTTATTGATGATATTGTATAGATGTGCCGATTGTTTTGAAAACTGACGACTAGCAAAAGTGGTCCTTGCTGCAGTTGTTTGGGCCACCATATGTTTCCTACGTTTTGTCAATATAATAGGGTCAGGGATCAAGGATTTATGCTTTTTGAGCGTAGTATGCAAAATGTAAAGTTGTCTAATAGAAAGCAGATCACAATAACGATACAACTGATACGTTGGAAATCTGTAGGGTTTGAGAAACATAACTTTCAAAAGAGCTCTCTGGGATCTTTCAAGCTCCAGAAACTTTACCTTGGTAGCTCCACCCCAGACTGGGATACAGTAAATTATGATTGATTGAGCCAGTGCTACATAGATTTTATCTAGTAATGGTTTGGGTGCCACGTGACCTATTCTAGAAAATTTAAAGTCGATATTCGTATCAAAGAAATACATATACCCATGTGTGAAGTCTGTATCGCGCTCCGGTTATGAACTAGATGCGCAAGACAGACGAACAGACGGATAGCGGAGCGACAGCAATAGATTTTCGTGTTCCCCTTTCGGAGCACGAATCCCTAAAAAGTAGGCAATTACTCATAGTTTGAACTCTCTAAATTCTGTTCTTTATGACATAATATAGACATACATTTTCGATGGTGCTTCTTTTCTATTAGTTTTAAGAAAACGAGACCTTAATTACAACATAAAGGATTTATTTATGAAAGTTCAAGGCCTTAAAATCTTGATTTGTTCCAGTTTAGACGTAGAAAGTAGCACAAGTTACGTTGGGGGCTCGATAGACCCTAATTCTAGAAGCCCATTGAAATTCTTGCTACTACATAGTGCAACGATAATGGCAATTATTACCAAATCGTCGTCGTGATTGTTCTAACTACATATAGGCAAAATTTACAGGGAAAGGTTTTTTTTGCATTATTTTTACAAAGCACGTGTCGGATGTTTCTTTTTAGCGGACATCCTTTTAAGCAGTGCTTTATGAACTTAAAACTACTTGACAGTGTCGAAATAATGGTAAGATTACGTGTATTTTTGCCTTTTAAAATGGAGATTGAACAAATTTCCATAATTAATATTACCAATATGGAGTTAGAACATTACAGCATGGACATTGCACAATTTGCAAATGAAACAGTTTAGTGTTTTTTTGTTCAAACTACCATTTAAAAAGTGGCGGTTGTCTACGTCACAACGTCATACGATTGGCGGTCTTTATGGAGATTAAACAAACAAGCACGTATTGAGTATTAAATGACGAATAAGCATGAAATTGTTAATTCTTTTTGTGGCATAAACTCATCCATGCCGTTATGAATGAAACTCGTTGCATGCTTCTTCTTATTTCAGTATTAGAATATCAATAATTTGTTTATTTGTATAATTTTCAAACAAACAATTTTATCGTTTTTCTCGAAAATTTTATAAGTAATAAAAATTTACCCTATCGTTATTGTCATAACCTATACATGACACCCTAGAAATATTTGCCGCTAATAAAATAGGACACTATATATTATTTGAATATGTAATGTAGGTAATATGAAAAGTCTTTGCTTGTACACTACGGAGATTGATCGCATAATGGTACCCCTAATAATTCATTTAGTGATTAATTCACTTACCGATTCCAGAGACCATTGCAGCTAAATTTAACCATCGCTAAATGAAACGTCGCTCTCTTATACAATCTAATTTTAAAATATTATTTCTAATTCTAAGACTGGGGTGGCAGACTCACATTGCAACCACAGATTTTTGTAAACGCCTATTTTGTACTTAAATCTGGGGCCCAATTCGCCTAAATTACAACGTTAGTAGTTCTATTTCTATCCAATTTCAATTAAGTTTTCGTTCCAATTCTATTTGGACACCAAATCGCATTCTGCTGACGCATAACTCTACCACTGCCACCTTTCTATTTACTATCGATCAAGCAAAAATACCTTGGGAGGAACTTATGTTCGATCGTTATATTTGACAGTTGAAGTGTTTTGTTACCGTTAAACTGCGATTCAGTTACATTTATGTCTGTACTAATGGGGCCTGATAAAGGGTTAAATAACTGTTTCTAACACCCGTATATTGATTGAAACAAAGCCAATAAGCCTTCAGTAGTACAAGGATAATGACAATGCAGTGTCGGGTTATGGACACGGATCCGTGACAAAGCAGATACAATATACATTTCCCATCTAGGCCGCACCTTCCCATTTAGGCCGCACCGTCCGGACAGCAGGGTCGGCTGCCGAGTGGGCGGCCAAACAAAAACATGTCAAGTACGCGGGGCTCGAAACGGCCTATATTTTCGTTCCACTCGCTGTGGAGACCACGGGCGCATGGTGCACGGAGGCCAAGGATTTTGTCCGAGGTTTGGGCCGACGACTGAGAGAGCGTTCAGGTGACCCTCGCGCCGAGTCGTACCTGGTGCAGCGCATCTCGCTGGCTATTCAGCGTGGAAACGCTGCCAACGTGATGGGCACCTTCCCCCCGGGTGCGACTCGGGGCTGTTTATTATATTAAGGATTTTATTAGGATTTGGACACATATAATGTTTATATTATATTTTAAGGTATTACTTATAAATTTGAAAATTTGTATTATTGAATTTGAAAAAAAATATACTTTTATTCAACATTAACGTCATATGCTCAAAAAAACTAAAAATATAAATGTATTAAACAATAGTTCCGAAAAAATCCGCAAGATGGCGAGGTTTTTTTATTCACGATCAGGCTAAATAATAATAAACCCATCAAACAATATACAATACTAAAATAAATAAATAAACTTATAAATGTTCAACGATTTCCCGCTGGCGACATTTCGTTTGTTTTTAGTTGACGATTTATTTAAAACTGATACAAAAAAAATTAGGTAAGGTGCTTGTTATGTCAGGAATCAGATATACAACGACATTGCAAAGTCGTATGTAAATAGACTAGGTACTACGTAATCTGATGCTAAGCAATGGAACTTGTAAGTAAATACATTTACATTGAAGTCAAAGGGAAAATTTTGAGCTCAGAAAAAAATGACGTGTTGCGTCTCGTTGTTATAGAGCTAGACATAATATTATAAATTGTTATTTTTAACTTGTTAACATTACCGACAGTTCACTATTTACACCCAGAGGATGAAAGAGTGGACATCAGTCTCATACGAGTATGATTCCAGATACTGTCTTATTATTATTAGTTAAATTACATGGAATAAATAAAATCAAGATTCCATAAATTACGGGATAACGGGCTGATCTTGAGGCTCAAATCTACTCCCTCCGTGACGATTTTTCGCTTTTGATTATTTCCAATAACCGAAAAATCTGGATACATCGGAAATATCACAAGCTGTTATTTCTGAGTACTTCATATATTATTGTAAGTACATAATTTATTTATTTCAGTATTGTATAGTATTGTTTGATGGTTTTTTTGCCTAATAAAGAAATTTTATTATTATTATTTACAATAATTCTTATAACTGTCTTGAATTCGAGTCGAATCAAATCAATTTTTTTATTGTAAGTCATTTTAAATAAAACCAAGAAGCGAAATAATCGATATAATACTTTGTCTTGAAACTGAATGAAGTTAATTATGAGCAGGCCAAATTAATGTTACCAACTTTGTGGAGAGCTCAACATTGTTTTCCATAATGATTAGTTTGCGCTTAGCCAAATTTACTGCTCTTCAGAAATTAACTGACCCAACCAAAGTTGAAGTTGGTCTGCTGAATTCGAATTTAGTTGGCAACTTAACCATCCGTAGACAAGTTCAGTCACTCTTTTTTATTGTATACTAGCTGCCCTCTCCGGCTACGCTCGGTCTCATTTAAGACCACCCGTATTCTTGAGTTTCCCGTAGATGGCTTAAGGTTAAACCCCCAGAAATGTAATTTTAGCCTTCTTAGTATTTTAACCTCTCCCCGAAACCGCAGACTGTCACATTGTCCGCAGATATCATTCTTAACCTCGGCTCCCACAATCAATACAAACTCCCAATATTACTTCATATTTCCAGCTAATAAAAAGAAAATAGAAATAAGAAACTCACATGGGTAATCGTCAATTATACTAGGAGTCGAGCAGAACTTTGCCAGAAGTTCAAAAAAACCATCGCAACAACCATAAACAACCGTCTGACCTAGGTGAATAAATCGTCCCTATAGCCGATTAAAACAATTTAAAATTAGAATGTTCATCGTTGCCTTAGGGGCCGTAAGGACGATTTTGGCCAATTTGACCGCCCACCCCCAACACGTAAACACACAACAACACCGTAACAAGTAACGTCGTAACACGTTCGACTCGTAGTAAATTTCAATCATACACCATTAGTTGAGATGTCGAGAAACAAATTCAGATCCATCTTCATTAATTATAGCCATAAATCAAATATGTATAGTTCTTGGTAGAGTGCGGTTATCTTCTAGGATTTATGTCTATTCGGATTTTTTGTATTACCTATGATTATGGGTTTCGCTTGCCGTAACATTAGGCCGTAACGAATAATGTGTGCGGAGATATACCTACAACCTAATTTAAGACATTATATTAGAAACATTTAAGTTTATTTTTGTATCTTTTCTCTTATTTATTTTGTTTGTCTTCTTTCTGTAATTGTAATTTATAATTTTAAGTTTATCAAAAAAATCTTTATTCCATAATAAAAATAAAAATTATAATCGCACAGAATCGAAGCATATGGTTTCGGAACGCGAGGCTAGTGCTACTAATCTTAACTTAGTTAAGGACTTACTCGTAGATGGAGTGCCCCATGTGCCGGTAATTACGCTGACTCTCTTACCCTTTAAACCGGAACACAGCCATTCAATATTGAATAAATGTGTTTTTCTTTCTTTCTTTCAATGCTATTTTGCGGTGGAAATAGGTAAACTTATGACTATTAGAACAGTACCTAAATTTTTCGGTCTTTTTCGAAAGACTTATTTACCGGCTGCTCTAAAGATGAAGTAAAACATCATGAGAAAACCTCCATCATAACCAGCGTGTGAATTGGAGAAGATAATTGACAAACCACCCCAATAAACCTGTCAAGAAATTTGTTCTATTAGGTTATTTCCAATGAATAATCACGACCCTCTTCAATGAGAATTGCGATTAAGAATAGATTGAGGAAAATTGTAGAAACAATCGGTGGACCACATCCTTCGCCACTGCCCCCTACGAGCCTATCAAGGCGACCCCGCCGACCTGAGTGATCTAACAGACGCCGCTATATTGGCTAAGACACTTTGATGTTTCCTTGTAGATCGGATGATAGTTACAGCAAAAACATGTCAGTAGGTATTAACCTATTGACATGTTTTTCTATAACTATCATCATTAGCCATACGAATAAATAATTGTAGAAACGATCATGGACCCTGCCATGTCATTAAAACTGATTTCAAGATACAGAACCCTGACGTAGACCTTGGCCGCATTTCCATGCCCACCCCTGACCAACTGTTTTGAAATATAAAGGTCAATGTCCCGTTGGATCGACGACGTGACATCCGACACGAGTCGTCGCGCGGCCTCCCAATCGTAATCTAAAAGCAAGTAAATTCTTACCTAATTGTCGTTTATCCCTGTTTAAATAAGCGCGTGTTTGTTTTCTACTTTACTATATCCTCCTTACTTACCTATTAGGAACCTTAATCAGAATAACGGAGACTAAGGATAAGAAACTTCAAGAAGATCCAACGCACGACATAATGGCAAATCGTCGGTTCAAAATTAGGTTTCTTCTCAGTAGTTTCTTTGGGTAAAAGTCTCAGTAGTTCCTTTGAAGGAGTTCTCTAGTTCCTTCACAAGAAATGAAGGAACTACTCAGACTACAAAGTTACTTTATTTCTGTGTCGAGTGCAGATAAAAGAATGTTAACGTAATAAACTCATTATTATATGCATCATACCTAAACGCTCAGAGTAAGTGTTCTTAGCCTAAATCCATTGGTGAAGTATTATTTCAATTTGCTTTTATAAGAACGGTAAATAATTATATTAAACTTTACTTTCAAAAGTCAATATTACTCTCTGAATGGCTAGTCTTTGTGGGTAGGTATAATTACACAAACCGCCAGGGAACTCGGTTTCAACTTGATGAGAACTGCAATGGGGTGAGTAGACCGAAACCAATTTAGCATGCAAATTGTGCTGGCTCAGCCGCAAAACCACTCTGGTCGGCCAAATATTGGTCTACCATATCACGTAATACTATCTTATCGTACTATACTTCATTAAAACTTAAGATGTAAGATGTAAGATAACATGTCAGATATCTATGTTGGTAGGTAGTTTCTAACTACATCTTAATACATCGCGAACTTGAACTTTCCTACAAGTACAAATCCTTCCACTTCCTAGGTTATTCGTATAATTGTGGGAAACACCTGAAGCCAATTAGAAGTCTTGTACGATCTTTCAGAATTCCACGGTAATGAATCTGCAGTACTTTTACGTTTAATTATTTTCTTTCTTTTCTCATCGTAGAACATTAATACAGCCATAATTCCATTGTTCTTTAATTTAGGTACTTAAAACACTTTATTTGTTTACCATTGTTACTAAGCAGCGCTCTTACATAATACAATTACTTATTGAATAGTATTTGTATACCTGCCTGTAGGACTATAAAACCAGGAGAAATCTGTCCCCCAATAGTCGGGATAGGGGTAGGTAAATAGAATAGTGGTAGGTAATGATGAAAATGTAAAAATTCGTTGAAGTGCCACGTACCAAGTACTTACTGGTTATCCTGAGCAACTGCTGAGTCAATTAATGTAAATACATTGTGTAAGAAATGTTGTCCTTTTGTTACCAATGAGTACAAAAGTTCCAAAGTTTCAATAGCTTTGATATAAGTAGACTAAATAGAATAGAATATAATTTATTGCACAAACTTATTATAAAACAAGGCGTATGTAAAAATAGTAGAATACGATATAATATGTTAAGAGATAAGTACCTACCCAGCACAAGTGTACGATTGATACTTAACGGCTGTGGATGAGATATGAGAGTCGAGATAGTCCCACCATAACCATAGATTTAGAATATACTTACGTAGAATTTATTTTGTCTATGGCCTTGATCTTGACTCTACCTGTATCAAATAATGAAGGCGAAACTTTGGGTGACTTAGGTTTTCGGATAGAATGATTTCGTTTCGTTCGGGTTCATAAACCTGCACGTTATGCTGAAACTTAGACTGAAACTTACGCTATCAAATTTTTTTATTACCTATATATCAGAATAAAATTTAAATAGTTAGGTTTGTTTGTTTAGTTAGTTGGTGGTTTGTTATTGGCCAACCTATTGTAGTTGGGTAATAATACAATACATTACAGAATGTTTTCGGTGATTATCAATTTAGTAAAGTGAACTTATTAGCAATAACTTGAAAACCAATCAAGTAACCAAGTAGGTAATTTGTTGACACAACAAACACTGACTATTAAAATTCCTGCGAGTGTAGTAATTAACTAAATTATTTATGTTATTAATAAATGTAAACTTTCAATCGAAATTTATTAAGTACGTTGTTTAACTATAGTTATGATAAATTCTATACATCTATCATTTTGTATTCACACCAAGATTTTCCAAAAGAATTTCACGCCATGCAAAAAGGAACATCGGTGGCTTAGAGGTTAGAATGCTATGTACTCCCATGTGGGGGGTCCAGGTTCGAAACGAAACCATGCAGTTTCGGTTTTTTAGATTTTTTACGTATGAGTAAACATCATCATGAGTAAACCTGCACACTGAGATAACCAGTGTGTGAAATGGGGAAGGTGATGGCAAACCACCCCATTACATCTGCCAAAAAAGTCGTTATATGTGGTGTTATTATCCATAGAATGATCACGAACCTCATCAACGAGGAAAATGACTAAGAAGATTCACACATTGCTAAATTATCATTAATTGTCAAGTAACGTACAACACAAGTTAGTACTTACATATTAATGGATTTTATAGCTGCATTTTACATCAACAGTTAGTGTTCCTAACACGAGTGCTGTTATAAATCAGTTAGAACTAATGATTAGGTAGAAGAAAAATTGTTCCAAGTAATTATTACAAGTCACCTTATAATTGACCTCGAAACGAACTCATGATCTTAGCTACCGCATGTGGCAGCACGTGACTGTTTTTTACCCGACTACGGCTAACCCAAAGGAAGGGTAATGTTTTTTACATAAATTTATGTCTATAAGTACCTACGTACCTCAATCATTTCTTTCTGCAGAGATGATAGGTAGGTTAATATTGTCTTATTTGTAGAAACTGTCTAACAAAATCATGGTGGTAACAATAATTATCTCAGATTAAGTTTTTATTTGGAATTAGAACGAACCGTATTTTCTATGTACAAAATAATACGTAAGTACGTACAATTAGGATCCTGAACGTTCTAAATGGATTATATATAATTATAATATAGGGATGATTGGAAATAAGTAATACCTTTTAGAACAGAATACTATGTCTAAGAAATGCGTTCCACTTGGATCCTCTAATTTGGATAGAAAAATTACTAGCGGCAACCAATGAACAATGAAAAGATACACCATTTCAAATATTTTCAAAGTTTTTTTGCATTTTTTACCACTTTACCCCAATATGTAGTACGGTTATACGATAAACTAATTTTATGTCCAAATAAAAAACGGTTTGACGTCAGAAGAGCCTGAACCTGAAGAATTATTACCTATATACTTTCTACAACTCCTATGCTTGAAAAACGGATATTTTAAAAGAATAGCCTACCTACCTCTACCTAATAATTTTCCTACCTAATGTGGGTAATTTTACTACACCGACAAGAGCCTGGCTCTTACATTTAAGATGAAGAATTTTCGATATTTACGGGCTATTTATTCGACATTTTCTTTATTCCTGGAGCAATAGATAAAATTATGTATTACTTATTCTTCATGTTAACATTGTTATCTATAAAAGATGGACTTCGATATATTATGCTTATGCGCATCTGGTTCATTATTATAAGTGCGGGAAGTATCGACCGATGCCCTTTATACCAAGTTGAACGCTCGCAGCGAACGGTCGTGTTGAAAAAGTGAACTGATTGTGGATAAAAAATGTACACAAACCCATTCGAGAGAAAGCATTCTGCTTTGAGGCAAGCCCTGGATCGTATCATCATAGGAACAAGACAAAGTTTCAGAAGGAAGAAGATCACTTCAATAATCAATGGAGCTGGGTCCGGAAGTACATCTTCCGTGTCATCGATGACCACGTTAGACTCTGGGATGAAGATCACTGAAAAAAGATGAACGGCCCAGTAACCTATGTGGTGGCAATGAAAAAATATCCAGCGGAACTCGTGAACCAGGTTAGTTCAATGATTCTAATTATTCAGTGGCCTTCAGCCTATGCATATCGAAATGTATTAACTACGTACGATAGGAAGATGAATATTCAAATTAATTCCGAAATCAAATTTCAAGAATTAATGGTTCATGAGGTCCTCTATATTTAGAGCTACCTTATTATTTTAAGGCTTCTGTAGATTATTAGATATACACAGTTTCCTACCGAGACCCCTTTGACAGCTTACTATTATTATGTAAAGGTAGCAGTAAAAATATGATCACATTTTTTTTTAATACTGGCACTAGGACATGGAATTAGTAGTACGAGTAGTACGTTGTATACTTACTAATTTCATATGCCCCTGCAGTAGAGCAAGGAAATTACAAGTACTACGTACTATAGGGCCTTTTCTGAAGGACGGCAATTTATAATATGACAAGTCTAAAAAGATCCAAAAAACATCCGAATATGGCCTACGATTAGTACATTGATGCAAAAATACACTGTTATTGTTAAAATATGAACTGTTATATCTACCAGACAATTTTAACAGTTTATCTAACAACAATACTATTGACTACACAGTCCCATTTTGTGCTTTACCTAAGTACTCCTTATGTTAAACAAATATATACTTATATGACTTTGACTATGTGAATAATTAGAAAGCACTCAACGCATATGAATATTTATAAGACTTCCTAAAATCTCACGTTATTCTCTTTGCCCTCAGGTCGAGTTTGCAACTTAAACCAGTCGCTTGACGTCAACGTGTCTTCATCGTATTATATCATCGGAAAGTCTTGTCCAACCAGACATGGTCCTAGCTCGACATTTTGGGGGGCATATAAGTGAAAATAATAATCTATATGAATAGATAACTGCAGAATATTATCGCAAATAATTTTAAGGTTCTTATTTATGGGAGTCGAAGACTTTAGGGGGATTACGGCCCTGTCGCAGGGTCCCTGCGACCGCGCCTGCGTCCAAAAGTGGAAGATGCTTGAACCAAAAGAGAAAGGGTTATTTCGGAAGAAAGTCTTCATTTTAAACATGACAAAAAAAGAAATGAACCATCGAAAGATATTGTGGTCAAAAATTGAGAACATCATAAAGAGCTACTACTACTGAGTAATACTCTAAGTGCTGAGTAAATCAAAATATCTAATTAATGACAGAAATTCACGTGGACACATTAGTATGGTCTTGTAACTATAGCAAGACCAAAGAAACAGGATTTTGTTGTGGTTGGCAGTTGGCATCAATAAAATATGTTAAGAAAAACCATGAAGAAATTTACCTGTGTTTAAATTACCTTTCACAACTTTATTTAAAAACATCGCCAGTCACAAACTTTCTTATTTATTCAATTACGGTGGCGGCTCCGTACGCTTTGTTTTTTTTAAACTCGGAAACCTTCCTGGGCGTGCACACAGCAACTTACCAAAGTTTCATCGCAATCGGATCAATGGTATGGGAACGCATACAAACAAAGAAACATTCATTTTATATACTTATTAGAGAGAAGAAGATAGTGTCTTCTCTCAAGAGATTTAATTATTTTGGTCTATTTTCTTCTTTGGGCTTACAAATGTTGTTATATCACTAGCGGTAAGATATATTATATTATTTAAGATCACATCTAGAGAAAAAAATCAATGTAGGTACTTGCTTACCATTTTCACACAAAAAAAGAGAGAAAAACAAGACAATGGACAATAATCCTCTAACTAATCCCATAAAGAGTTCCCATGATTTAAATTTTTGACTCTTGAAGTTGAAGACCATTAAAAATAATTGACGTCAGAGCTTTCCGCATCGTTGACGAACGAAAAAGTTTAACATCGTCGTAATCATTAGACGAGATAATCTTGCTCAGGCGCATCTTCATTCTTCATTCTTCCTTTTATCGTGTTATTATTCCTGTAGTTTTTACTTTTCCTGATTTTGTGTACAATAAAGTGTTTCTATTTATCTTCTCTTTAGTCGCATTCCTCATTGATGAGGATGGTAACCATTCTATGGAAATAACCACATAGAACTTTCTTGGGAGATTTAACAGTGTGATTTGCTGTTGCTTTCCCCATTTTAACACTGGTTGTCTCAGTGTGCAGATTTACTCACGATATTTTCTTCACCGTTAGAGCAGTCAGTAAATGTACATGCATGGTTTCGAACCCGGACCTCTGGAATGGGAGTCCGGCGTCCTAATCTCTCCGCTACCGACGCTCGGCGCCACAGGTGCATCTAGTGCAGCAGTAAATCAATCATAGCTGCTAATAAGAAAAAAGAACATTTATATGAGAAAAAGACAAAAAACCCATCTGCCATGATTGCTATAATTTCATAAAACAGTGGATTGTATCCACGAATTATAATGTAGATTGTCTGTGTAAAAAAAACAACTATAGGTACAAGTGTAATGCGTTGTAAAGACAAAAACTTCGTTATCAAATTCTCAATATTATTTATCTACGCCCGCCTCTATTGAAAGGTTCTCATAATTAGCAGCCTCAAAAACCAAAACTATACAATACATAAAAGGTCACTAGTGTATTTTCAAACATCTAGTATGTTTATCATCACCCTGAGGAAATGGAATAAAATAAAACCTCACGATACCTAAATAGCCCGCCCTTAGGGGACACTATATTTCTTTCATTCGAAGATACATACATTATGATAACAGATATCGAAATAAGATAGCGCAAGATGCAATTATTGTTCTGATAAGACAATTAAAGTAATCTGTTAATCTTTATTAATTAAAAATAATATATTTATTTGTCTTTCCTTTTATGATTGATTGCAGCTTATACTAGTACATGTCTGTCTTTGAATGTTTTAATGAAATTATAATCCACTTTATTGAATTATTATTATTTTATTTGTAAGTAAATAAGTATAATGACTTTTACACAAGATAATAGGAGTATATTATGATGTTCAGTTGTTTTTAGCAAGCAAGTACCTAGTAGGTAGTTATTTGGTCCCACGATAACTTTATACCTAGGTACATATCTAGGTTGACACGTTGGCCGCCTATAGTCCCGGAATCAGACAAGATACCAAAATATGTAACTTATATCACTAACCACAAAATATTATAATTTTATTTAAAATATCATGATTTTTACGTAAACAACGATGAACGGTTTTTAATTGAGTTAATTTGCATCAGTAAATAACAACATGCTGACAAATGCGAGCCGGTGACGAACCGAAAATTCCTGTTGTCGTTAATTGATGTCGGTAAAGGTAATTAATGGAATGAATAATTAACGTGAAGCTACGTCTACACCTACTGTAATTTTCTGTTATAACGACGACGAAGAACACTTGAGCTTTTGGAAATACAAAATACTACTGTTATAAGTATGTTTTTTAAGAAGAGCAACAATGACCTCACTTATTGTATTTGTTTCTTATATATCCTGGAATAATTAACATCCCGGGACCAGAAGGCTGGCCTCTACTTCGCTCAGCGTATAAGCCTCGCTATACAGCGGGGCAACGCCGCCAGCCTCCTCGGGACACTGCCTGCAGGGAGCGACCTGGGCCAGGTCTTTTACTTGTAAAATAGTTAGATATTTTGTAATTTTAGCTTATGTAATTTTGTGTTATTTTAGTATTACATTATTTTATAAAATTAACCACACCAATTTTTTAAAATATATTTTTAAACATTACATTGAAGCAAGTATTACAAGTATCTTTATTTGTTAAAACCAGATATGAAGTGAAGACATGCACTTCCAAATAATTTCCAATGATATTGTCTTCCTCGTTATTTCCCATATCATCAGATAAATATTGTTCTGACAACGAAACTGTACCACATTATTATTAACGTGTTAGTTAACCCTTACATAGGCGGATCTACTAAAGCCAAATATTTTGAAATGGGAGCTAGTAGTTCGATTTATGTGACTGACCCATGTAAGAATGCCGAAACAATTGAATAATTGAGAACTCAAAACAAATACAAATAGAAATAGTATTCTATTCTATACTATACTCTGTTCTCGCTTCTCAATAGTTCAATTAACGGTTCCAAGGGCTTAGCACACTGCAGAATAGCCTTTGAAAAAGGTCCCCCAAAGCCTGGACGTAATATAAAGAGATTACACAATGTTCAGAGTTTCAACCCTAGTAGTAGTAGGTAACACCTAGATGTTTTAATAATAAATTTGTCAACAATAGATATGTAAGAGTACGCGACATCCCCGGAATGCCGGTTTCTAGTGATGTGACAAATACGTTGGGTATATTATCTATAAATATATATTTTATGATCAATCGCATAGATCTATGATAGAAAGGAATATCGCGTTATTAGTGCCTATTCTATAACTACGCTGTGACTGCCTGTTCTATTTGCCGCTCGATTCTCTACAAAATACGGGTATGTCACGCAAAATAGAAAGATTGCCAAAGTTGAACTTCCATTGTAACGGGCATTTTATCGCATAAAAAGCCTATTCACATTGATCTACTTTGAGAGACCATGCATGTACGATATCAAAGCGAACGTCAAGATTCGTTTATAGTCAGACACGACGGATGGCAACGCCGTAAGCAGTACGTTTTCCGTGAACCTAATTTGTCTAGCAACTCCTTAGCAAAGGCATTCCAATATTGTCGCCAACTATACCTACATAACTGCATTTTTATGCGGGGCCAGGAGTTTTTTACCTTCATGGCCTACTGTCACTCACACAAAGAAACGTCCTAATTTGTTCCTCTTTTTTTTATACATTTTCAAAGTTTTAAAAATTATTAACAAAAAGTTTGACGTCACCGACGTTCCACATTGCCCCGGCCCACAATGTTTGACGTCGTTTGTCTGGTCATTAGACGAACGTTGCTTGTGCGCATGTAGTTCGTATAATAGTAGTGGGAGGTACAAGCCCTCGACAAACTAACTTGAGCACTCGCTGCGAACGGACGCGTTTGTGAAAAGTCAATTTATTGTGGATACAAAAATGTTTACAAACCCATTCGAGAGGAAACACTCTGCTTTGAGGCAGGCCCTGGATCGCATCATCACGGAAACTAGGCAGAGCTTCAGAGCGAAAACGATTCTTTCCAAAATGAACAGAACGTCTTCAGGCAGTGCCACCTCAGTGACATCTTCCAATTCTACCCTGGACTGTAGGATGAAGATCAATGATAAAAGATGAACGCTATTTTGAAATGTGCGGTGCCAGTGAAAAATTTTGCAGTAATACTCTTGAAGCAGGTTGGTTTCGGGTTTATTATTTCCGACTAGCTAAATGGTGCAAACATTGTGAGGAAACCTTACACACTGAGATAACCAGTGTGTGAAATGGGGAAGGCAGTGGCAAACCACTCCATTAAATCTGCCAAGAGTGTCGTTCTATGTGATTAATTCCTTAGAATGATCACGACCCTCAGCAATTAGGAATACGACAGAATAATGGTTCGGTTCAATATTAAGGTCAATTTAAGGTTCGATCAATTTAAAGACTGAACTCTGGCGTTGGTTTATTAAACTAGCTAGTTAGTTACCTTTTTGAAATCCTTAAATAAATTTTATTTCGCTTTAAAACTTGTTCTTTATTACAAACTTCTGGAATTAAAAAGTTTGCCACTTCATTTAAAGAAGTTAGATGAATTATTTCAACTTAGGTATCCTATAATACTCAATTCGTAACTATTTGTAAACTCTTAAATATATCATGCATTTGATGCACTCTTTAGTAGATACAATAGTAATTTGTTACATTTTATAGGAGAAAGAAGAAGTCCATGTAGTATACGCCAATCTTCAATTTACAACGAACGTTTTGAGACACCCTTACCAAATTAAGTACTAATTAATTAGAAAGCTCCATTTGAAACTCGGGAATGGGGAAAAAAAACTTATGGTCGTTTTTTGTCCACAGGTCAAGTTCGAGGTCAGTGTTGACGTCAATGCGCCTGCTAAGGAGAACCGGTATTCGACAATTTATAATTTTGCGAATGAAAAAGTTGCTCAATTTAATAAAAAACAATACTTTTATTATTTATTTGTTTTACTTTAGCTCACAATTCCATTGAACATAGGTACCTACTCGTATTACAAAACTTACATAGAACGCTTGCATATACTTATTACTACTATATTTACTTGCGTTGACTTATCTTTGAGATATCTTTGTAAAGTAAGAATAGAATAAGAATAGTTTATTTGTGCGGTAAGATTACAATGGAGTAGGAACTTAAGCATATGTTACATTAAACTAAATAAAATTAGCGAGCAACCAGTTATCCTACTATAGGCGCTGACCTCTGAACTAGGAAGCTCCTGTATCTCAGAGGACAGATCTCTTCTTCTTCTTTCTTCTTCTTTGAAATATATAGTTTGATTAAAAGTTTAACAAAGCTACCATGTAGGACAATCATAAAATAGCACATGTGATGGCATAGATAGATATAGACTTTGCAAGAACATAGATCAAAACTAGCTCCCATATTATGTACCTACTGCAAATATTTATTTTCTTAAATCGATGCTATTTGAGCTGCTATTAGGTACGAGGCAGGTGGCCAGGTGTGACAGTTATTTCAAAGGAATTTCAATGAATGTTTAATTTAAATACAGAATATAATATAGTGGCGAATATCATAAAATATATTATCTGGTCTTTCCGTCGTATTAGCATACTAAAAGGTGGTAACATCCGGTTACCACATACCTACTGAGAGTCAATCAGTATGCGTTAGTATACATATTTTTTTTAAATATAAAATAAAAAAATACAAGAAAAAATTAAAGCAAGACAAGCATGCCAAGACAAAGATTCGTGGCGTGTCGTTCTCTCCGCCTAACCCGCAAGGGACATAGCGTGAAGGTATGTATGTATGTGCTAACTAGGGATCTGCATTTCACGAAGTGGCTAAGAATCTTAGACAGATAGTGTATAATTCGACGATTACAGTATCTGTCTAATTTTTTTAGCACATCGGCGTCAGTGCAAGTATGAACTTCTTCTTTCGTCCAAGTATGCAAAGTTTATTACCCATTTTCGACGGTTTAGGTACGTACGTAACGTACGAATACTTCATCGATTTAATAAACTGTTGGCGTAATAAAGAGTCACACTAACAATCAATTGATGAACAGGATAGATATTTATTAGTCCTTAAAACGATGAACAGAGACAGCGCTACAACAGTATAGTGCTGTCTCTGTTTAGTTGTCATGATATAATTTTCATCGTTTTGGAATGGTAATAGCTACCAGTCCTTCAAGTTTTCATTGAGGTGTCTTCTAATGAGGGATTTTCCGGTAGCTTCCAATCAACTCAACAGATGGCGCTGATTGTATACTGGATTGTCAAAATGTGCCAAAATATGGGTACCTAGCATGTGCCAGGGCCATAAAATTTGAATTTGAAAAAAGCTTTTTTTTATTTTATTTGATCGTTGATATTAATTCTTTGATAATTGCTCATAGTTCTTGTTTTATCATTGGGAAATGATGAATTCGATGAATTTCTATATTTTTACAAAAAGTTACCAACTATGCAATGAAAAAACATTATGTCAAAATAACTATTCTGTCACTTTGACATTCCTGTTAGATGCAGCGCCATCTATCTCGAATAGCAGAAATTTAAGTTGAAAAATCCCTCATTGTAACTTAGCTATGACACCCATTGAGCCGAGTAGACACAAGAAAGCAGCCATGTCAAAGGCTGGCCTGGCGGACCTAAACTAAGTCCCGACTTAGCCTTATTTGGTAAGGCACTTTAGGGCTTTAGGTTTCTTTTGAACACGTAAATCTTTACAAAGAAAACTGGCATTATTATATACGTTTCTAACATCATTGGATATAGGTATATAATACGTATTTACCTATAGAATGGTTGTTCCATTCACTGACCTATTCTAAATCTCTTATTTATTACTATAGGTAGCTAGATAATTTTAATTGGCTAGGTTTACCTAAGTAACTAAAATATTTTGATTGCGTCCGTCTCTGCGTTTTTGACAACGTGTTTTTAATTGATAAAAAGTTCATGTACGAATACATTGTTATAGAATTAATAGCTAATATAATTAGTAAACGGATTCACCTATTTTCATTTGTTGACGCACAGAGTAATAGGCATTTCATAAACATCGTTCGATATCCATTATTTTCTCATTAAGTGAATAGGATAGGATAGTTATAGGATTTTATGTTAAGGTTAATTTATTTTGTCATTAATTTTCTAAGATTTTTTAAATGTTGTCTATTATCTATCTGTAATGTAAAAGGTACAGAGACTGAAAATAAGAACTACTTAACTTAAAAGTTACAAATTACCAAGGACTTTAAAAATTTACTCTATTATATGCGCTAGTCCGATTTTTGTGCACAGTGCAGTGACAGTGTCACGTGACATCAAGCTTTACTCTTTGGAACGCTATCGCAATAAGTTTTTGTAAGTACTAAAGAGGGTATAAGCCGCTCCCGCTGTACTGTACAAAGCAAAAACGCAATAGAATAATTGATAATAACTTTGTATGGAAAATTATGTAAATATATATTTCACTTGTCTGCTATTGTCTTATTTGACATCCGTGAACCTAATTTACAACGCGGGCATTTGGCGTCATAACTTATTTATTTACACATCGATGTACCTACTAGTTATTATAAATAAACTTCGCAAAAAGTTTGTTGCTAAGATGCCGACTCCATATATATAGATTATATTTATTTACTGGCTTTATTAGTTTATTTACTGAGTATATTCATTGGTACAAAAATCCAAAATAAACCTCGATGACCTCTAAACTTTTTAATTTGCTATAATCCTTCTCGTTCTGTACAAGAAAAGCCGTAGGCGGTTCTAAATAATTGTTTTTAATTACTTAGAAAATAGTTACTGTTTGTTGTCGATGTTTCAAAGTTAAGAGTTACATCGCATCGCCTTTACGATTTTAGTTATGTAATCAATCACTTAGGTATTATTAATAAAAACCGTAGTTAGTAAGTACACAGATTATGGAAAACCTAGAGCTACCTATATCTATACCCGTATACTATATAAGATATTAGTACTTAACTAATTTAATGTGCAAAACTTATGTAAGTGTAAGTATTATTTATTTCACGCTTGGAGAAAATAAATATTGATTCTTTAAATATTGTTCTACTAAATAGTCAACAATCATGCGCATGAGAGTTTTATCTTGAGAATTATTATAAATACAAACCAATTTAGCGTTACGTAAATAAATAACATTAGTGTGATCAACATTATAGTAGAGCATAGTATAGTAGAGCGTCGATGGCCTAGTGGCTAGGACGCCGGACTCCCATGCGGGAGGTCCGGGTTCGAAACCGTGCAGTGCCATGTACCAATGAGTTTTTCCGACATTTTCGATCTTACCTACATTTACCGACTGCTCTAACGGTGAAGGAAAACATCGTGAGGAAACCTGCATGTCTGAGGAAATTAAATCAGCACTGGGCCCGCTCGGTGGATCATGACCCGTTCCCCCTTGTATAAGGAGAGGCCTGTTCCCCAACAGTGGGGACATTAATAGGCTGATGATGATGATGACCAACATTATAAGATATAACATAGAAAATAATGCATAGATCAGTGCATGATTATTAAATACCTATACGAGTAGGTATGTCAGAAGGTGAACAGCAATTTGCACGGTCATAATTGTTATTACCGAGGAATTCCCTGTCTGTTTTCATTGCAATGACCGTCATTACTTACCTATGATACCGTAAATGGTTTGTTTAGACTTACAACTTGTTTTATGACGTTTAATTGCGAAAAACATTATTAAAGTCACATCTTCAAAGAAAACATGCGGCAAAATAGATTAGTGACATGTTTAATGACGGCAGAATTGTCTGGTTTCATGTCGTTTGGAAAAATACCGCGTTACGACTACATAATACGAGTAATACCTATTACATGATTGCATGTAATTTAAAATCTTTCCAAACATCGCGTCGTGAGGTTTCATAATATCGATTTGACAGAAGTAACGTCTTTGAACTTGACCCTTAGCATTTTGCAAACGGTAGCGTGATGGCAGTTCTTTCTGCCCCCACTTTTCGGCGACCACTGTCTTGCTGCAATGTTGATACTCGCTGAACTGAACAGTCTACTCTCGCAACATCCGCGATACAGTGCGCACGAGTGCAAACATGTACCCAAATCCCTTCGACAGAAAACATTCCACTATCCGACAAATCTTGGATAGTTTCTTTAAAGACAAAACAAGTGTTCGAAAAAATGGACTCTCAAGAAAAGACAGCAGTAGCTCATCTTGTTCGACCTCGTCAAGCAGTTCCTCTGAAAGTAGAAAGATTTTCGGCACCTTCACGCTCCGCAGCTGAAAATTTGAAATTTTTTGTGACAGTTACATTTGTGTACAAATATATAATTGGATGTTACCAGTCTACTAGTCACTGAACTTCACTACTTGCAATTTTGGTAAGTTTAGGTATAAGCATAAAGTTATTTAAGTCTCTACTGTCTCTGTTGAAACCTCGGTGTTGTAATTAAATCATTCATTCGTTTATTTATTCATACATCAGTTATACGTCAATACTATAAAATTATGATTATTCTAGCTAAGCAATTATACATTATTTCATTTCTAAGTAATACTGCAGTAATACATTTGATCAATTGTGACAAGCCTATTCATAATTATAGGTTCTATTCAGTCTAACTATATGTAAAACTCATATATCTATAGTAATGCAACGTCAGAAAAATGTCTATAAAAAGATTAGAAAGGACCATGATTTTTTAGCCTATGATTCAACAGTCATGCGACTTATACATCAATACCTACTCCTTAAAATAAACCACGGACTCTACTATTAAATAAATTAGTACATTTTTAAACAAAGATCAGTTACTTATCGCATATAAATATATCATTTGATACCTATGTCATCCATAATGAATGTGCAGCTTATTACGTTATACATTAGGATATGTTAATTTTCGAGACTCGCTTTTCCCAATTAATATTTAAATTTACCCATAATTTCCCAACGCTTAAGTTTTTCTCCAAGGCCAACAATCTCCTGCTTTAATGGTTTTATTTTCATATCAGTAGTATAATCTGAGTTTCGAATAATTTCGCCACCTGTCTCTCGTTCCATCTTAAGCAATGAGTGGTCAAAATTATCAAACACAGCTCTACCGAGCCTCACATGTAATATATTTTGCAAGAGTTTGTTCGTCTGCTGAAATCGACTTTGTAACTCTACAGCAAACTTGCTTTGTAAATACATAGCCTATTTTTTAATTTAAAAACAGAAGTAAACAAGTGGAGCGTCGGTGGCCTAGTGATTAGGACACCGGACTCCCATGCGGTCCGGGTTCGAAACCATGCCATGATACCAATGAGTTTTCCGGATAATTTCGAAGACTTATGTACATTTACCGACTGCTCTAACGGTGAAGGAAAACATGGTGAGAAAATCTGCATGTCTGAGGAAATAAAAAAATTCAAAGGCGTGTGAAATCCACCAATCAGCACTGGGTCCGCTCGGTGGATTATGATCCATACCCCCTTGTGCAAGGGGAGGTCTGTTCCCCAATAGTGGGGACATTAATGGTCTGCTGCTGATGATGATGATGATGAAACAAGTCACTTGGACTGAACTTGAGAAGTGTCTACTATTTTCTAAACACAAATATGTGAATAGAGTCTATCAAATGAGTTATGTCACTTCATTTACCTACTACTTTCTACTTGTGAGCATTTAACATTTTAATATATACATATAATAAAATCGCAAAGGTGATATTTTTGTTTGTTTGTCTGTTTGTTTGAACGCACATCAGGTAAAAACTACTAAACGGATTTGGATGGAGTTTTCACGGATATATTTAAATAAGTCCAGATTGACATGTAGGATGTAGGCCATAGTCGTTTTGAAAATTCTACTAAATAGGTTAAATGTGGTAAAGTAGTATGTAACGCGAACGAATTTGCGGGCAACAGTTGTTTAAGTAATATGTTGGTATTTTGTCATTAGATAGCAACAAAATGTTGCAAATGTAGCAAGGGAAGTAATTTTGTTAAGAGATTTTAAACTTACACGATTTGAATTCATTTTTTTATAACCAATTAAATAGCATTAATACCAAGTCGCGTCTTCGTAGATTAAAAAAAGTCATTTACTTGTTTAAAAAATGTAAATATATAAATTAGGCACAGATATTAAACCTTAAAAAATGTAGGTATTTACAATTTATTTACCAATAAATAAATAATTTATTTGGAAATTACGACTAAAAACAAACTTTACTAGTTTTTTTATACATGGTCACTTTGTCTTGTAGGTACCGAAGTTTCTAAAACTTCGTTTTTTTTGCTCTACAAATACAATACTATACAAAAAGCATTCTGTCCATTTTAATATATAAAATAGAATAAATACATAGGTTGTCATACCTATATATAATCACCGTAATATGGTACTGCAACGTATTAATATCTAGGCCTACCTAGTCCTACACATTAATACTCGTAATATCACGTTGCAGGCACAAATGCCAACATAATTGCTTTATCTGGATTTGCAGTAAGTAATTACGCCTAACAAGGAAAATACATAACAGCAGTTGATCCCAAATGCTTTCATTAGCTTTGGCTTATAGGAGATTATCGATTAATATAGCCAGTCCACTCTATAATCAATGTATAATGTATATTATAGCACTCTAAAGGCGTTTTTTCACAGTCCATACGTAATATTTACTTATTGCAAGCAGCGACAGTTAAGTTACCTATTGGTATATAGTTGTTTCGCTTAAAAGTTGTAAAATTACTTTGGTATATAATTATACTTACATAGGTGATCATAACAATTCTAAAATCCCATGTTAGAATTTTTTTATGATTATGATAAATAATTTACAATAAGGAGGTGCATACGCACGGTTAAGGCGTAATGTAACATCAAATTTTGCAAAGGCGTCGCAACTTCAACCGCAAAATCGTAACCGAAGTCAGTAATTTTGAGATGAGACTGAAACAATCTAATAATCTAAATATATATGACATACAACTCTTATACAATCAAAGACTGGTATTTTGGTGCAAATTCCATAACATAAAATCAAGTAGGAATTAAATTGGCTTGGTCCTAAATTTAGCTCCAGCTCTGCACATTGTGTACATATATATGATTGTATTCATAAATATTGTAAGATATATTTATTTCAAAAGATGTGCTGCTGTCTCTTGCGCCGCTTCTTTCCTTTCAGCTATAGCACCTTACGAAGCGGTGGTAGAGTAAAAAAGAATGACGTTGTAAAAATGTACTATAAGGTACTTACAATAAAAAACATTTTAATTTTGATTTTGAATTAATGTGTAACTATACTTTTAAAGGTATCTAATTCACTTTAGATTATATTTTCGCAATCTCAATCGATTAAGTTTAAAAATATAATTTTATACCAAATCATGTTTTGCGACCTACCTCGCCTTAAGCATAACAAAGTCATTATAAATACCCCAACAATATTATTAAAGCTCTTGAATTAATTATTTTTTTATTATTGTATGCACTAATATGTAGTTTCCCCTACAGAGGAGTTAAATTGTCAATCTGCATCGTGTTAGAGGTAAAGGTACGTAACTCCTGATTTACATCAATCTCCTATTTCCATAATAATATTTGGTACGGTGCGCAACCAAGCGTCACGGTGATACAAGAAAATCAATTTACATACAAAATGACATTCCACACACCTAGGAGCAGGAATAATAACGACCAACAAGCTGATTTTGAGTTAGAAACCAATATTTACATTAATTTTAGGGCATATTCTATAACAGTAACATTAAGCAATGGAATGAATTATCATTAAAATATTCATTGATGACGAACTAAACTAAACGGTTTGTAACTAAATGAAACTTAGGTTAGTTTAGTTATCTTAATTACCTTTCTAATGACTAAACGCTTTTATTAGTTAAAGGCAAATTGCCCTGAATGGCTGCGACACGACATTATAACTGTAAGCTAAAATTTTAAGAAACCCCCGACGACGTACCATTATTGAGATCCCCTTATTTTTTCCTGATCTTCATCAGATTCTCAAGGTTTCAGATGTCGGAAACGCACCATGAACCTGAATATTTGAGCTCAAATAAGAACCATCTTGCTTTTACCCTTCCAGATATCCCATTTGACATCAAAGATACACCAAGATCTTGGAAACCACTGATCCAATTTTTATCAGACCTAGCTAAGAACATTCATGACAAAATTCTCTATTAAATAAAAAAAACCAGGTCCAAATTGGATCATCCGTTATTAAGTTATGATGTCACAGCAGCAGCAGCCTACTCTAGTCCACTGCTGGACATAGGCCTCTCCCAGGGCGCGCTATTGAGCCCGATCTTCGGCTCTTCTCATCCAGTCGCTGCCAGCTACCGTGGCCGCCATCGTGACCAGGAATAGTGGGGCGGCCGGGAACTGGGGGCCGTTTTCTTTTTGCGCTATCCATGGGAGGTAATGCCATAATCGCCACGCTAGGCCTGCGGGTTGGCGATCGCAGTAGCCAGGTCGCTTGCCCCGATGACGCTGCTGCCCGTCATCGTGCTTCTGGTATTTTGACCCAGCCAGAATTTGAGTGGTTATACCGCCACTAGTCGGTCGCCAGGGACTCGTTCGCTAATCGGCAGGATGCACCACGTGCAGGTGAGTTTGACATTTGGAGGTCTAGATGTTGGTGACCTCCCTTATATCCCACACATGTCACAGACAAACACACAAACAGGCAGACAAACAGACAAACGTGTCAAACTTATAACACGCCCTCCCTTAATCGGTCGGGGGCTAAAAAAGCAACCTGTCGGACCTTGGTACATGATATTATCTACAATTAAAGTCTGGATTAAAATTAACTATTCATTGTACTCGAGGTACGTTTAGTGACAGTAATTTCTATTGTTTTATTATAATTTATTTTGTTTTGTTTTATTCTTTGACTGCGAGACAACCTAGAATTTGTACGAATTGCGAATTTGTATAAAACTGAGAATTTGTACCAAAGAAGAATTTGAACAAACTACGAATTATACGAACGGCGAATGTGAACGAACTGAGAACTTTACCATTGAGAAATTGCACCAATTGCTCACAATTCCTTTATTCAGGGAGAGAGTATTGTCCTATTTGTCTCACACATTACACCCACGCCATGGTGATAATAGACTTACCAAACGTATCTCAAGGAATAGGGAAAGACGGCACGCAGTCGACATTTAGCTAATTTGTGTGTTACTTATTCCACTTCAGCCGTCTCTAGGTTAACGCTAGGTTAACGTACGAAATTACTCAAGGGCATCTTCCAGTTGCTGGCTGGAATGTCGAACACTGCGTCACAAAATAGGTAGGAAAAAGAAAGAAAAGAAGCGCCAGGCACTCATATAATCGCGCGCGCTGTCGCTGTACCTGTGGCGAAAAGAATCCATGGCCGTAGCCAGGTATTGGCAGGGGGAACCGCCTGCGCCCCCAGCGGGCTGAAGGTGAATACTCCCAAATCTTAATTACAGCAATGTTGCAGCACAGCATGAATATTATAACAATTTTTTTCTTCCGGCCTGCCCCTTGTCCTTAACAAAATCCTAGCTAGCCTGTCAACCTAAACAAAATTTAGGGATTATGTGAGAGCCAGAACGCTTATAGTAAGCTTTACATCTTCAATAAATTAAGAGAAAAATTAAACCACTTTTTCTAATTTATGTAAGTATGTCCAGCATTGTTTTGTGAGTGCGCTGTGTGAAAGTGACCTTTCGCAACTAGCCACCTGCGCCGGCGCAGCGCGTGCGATTGCTCGCCGGTCGGCGCTCGCAGGTTGCATACATCGATGTTTCCAGACCAGTTTGCGTTGCAATATGAACTGAACGTACACCTACTGGGCTACCGACTTTTTGGGTTATATTTTGACACCCGCTAATAACCATTTTCTGTTAATGTCCATATAGGTGTGCCTATGTTACAACTGCTTGAAGTATTTTTGTTGTCATAGAAATTCTCAAAATTCGACCTTATTATCTGTCCGGACTGAATCAAAACGATAATTCATTTAAATATAAGACAGTTCAGGAATTAAGTACCCTCTATGCCGTTCCCTACAAGTTTACTGCAATTAAAATTAAAGTATGGAAATAGGTATAAGTTACGTACTCACGAAAAGTAATATTTATGTTGAAATTAAAATAAATGTTATCAATAATGATTTAATAATATTTAATTTTGATATTAATATGAGAATGAGTTATATTGATATTATTGTTGATAACTAGTCTAACAACGTGAACATAAACCACTTAAATTGTAATAAGTAACTCTAAACATGGACCTAAACACTAACTAGTCGATACTAAGTTAATGCTAACAAAACTGTTTACGTTTACTATAACACTAAATTCTAGGTAAATCTATGTACGCTAGCATTGTGTACAATAATGTGTGATCATTAAAATATCTCTCCCGAAAATATAAACAACATAGAAATGGTATAGTTTATAGAATTCTATTTTAATAAGATTAAATAAAAAATATGAAACAGTAAAGAAAGAGTTCGAGCTCATTGGTGGACTCAGAGGATTATTAATTATTAATGTAATATAATGTAAATGTAACGGACTTATTAATGTCCAATATTGAACGCACAGAGACTGGCGATTTTGAAGTTGAGGATAAAGCAGAACTTACTGTAACTTAAATAAGTAATAAACACTTAAATAAAAATTAATATGTATCTTTCTATAAATAGTCGAGTCGAGTGTGTGATTTTAGTTCTTAGGACAGGAATAATTTTAGTTCTTAGGACAGGAATAATTTTAGTTCTTAGGACAGGAATAATTTTAGTTCTTAGGACAGGAATAATTTTAGTTCTTAGGACATGAATAATTTTAGTTCTTAGGACAGGAATAATTTTACACGCTTTATGTTACGTTTAGAGTTGATGGATTCTATATCAGAAGCTATGATTAATTTTACGAAATTTAATTATTTGCCGTACGTAAGTACCTACGTACCTAATTGAAATAAACCAAATCCAAGGTCGTAGAACGATGCCCCTAAAATAAAAGACAGACGAATCACTCTCAATTAAGTGAATTAAGTACAATCATTTAGATAGATGGGCATTCAAGTTGTGTATTTAAGCTAGTAAAAATATCTAGAGCTAATTTCATCTTGTCTTGTTTCAGGTATGTGAATTCTGGATTGGAACATTTATTTATCCAAGGAGCTGGAATCTGGTTCACTCGACATAGAATAAGTTTAATGTTTTAAAAGTATACGCACATTATTTGTTACGATGCAATGAAGTGATCATATTATCACAATATTAAATAATTATGAATATGAATATAATTATATAGGTACAGTCGGTTACCTGAATTATCTGACCCATTTCGATACTGATACGTCAGCCAAGGTGGGACAGATAAGTCAGGAAACCGACCATACATATTCATTAATACTCAATTATTCATATTTATAATTATTTCCTCGTTTCTTTTTTAGAACAAGAAATGAGGAAACTTGTCCGTCAAAATTAAGAAAATCATTATACTGTTTCGTAGGACATAAGAACGGAAGAAAATGCTGAATATGTTTGAACGTAAACCATATTTCGCTGCGTAAACCTAACTCATTAATATTTTTTTTAATTGTGTGTATTATACAGAGATGCAAACGAGCCTAGCACTAATAAAAATAAAACATTAGGCTCCTACGAGTAAATATATTGCTATGAATATAAAAAGTAAAGCTACCCTAGAGGACGACAGTAATTATCCTTAATGAAACTGAATAATGAGAGGTCTAAAACCAAATTTAGCAGTCGGCACACATAATCGCTGACGAGTCAGCTCATTTGTGGGGCATAATTGAATTATCCTAAGGTACTTACATAACTTACAACTCATTAAACCTAGGTCTTGTTTAACGTTGGAAGGATAATACTTAGGTCTATACTTGGCGTAACTTTGTCCTAGAAAGTATTTCGAGACAACTCGATTTCTTTTATGGTTAACATTTTTATTAGTAACATGCTGTAAATACCTAAATAAAGTCTCATCGTCCAGTTGCATGAATTAAAACTTGATCCCTTTCTAAGCTCTAGATAAACTTAAATATTCAGAAATGTAAGTAAGCTTTATACAATTGATCACATATCAAATTTATCACTATTATGTACTTTTAAACATACAAAAGTAGGTACTTAATATTATCTTAATAAAATATATCAATCCCAGTATAACACTTCCAATGTTTTCCTCATTTTCATTTCATTATAATTATTACTTATGTAGTAGGTATGTATTATCGTTGTTCTTAAGTAATTTAATTATAAGATCCCTAATACCAAACATAATTTTAAGTTTATATCATATATGTCGTAGACACGTTATGTGTCTAATCTAATGGCGCGTTTCACGAAGTGCGTACGCATTTCACGAAGTGCTAATAATCTTAGATAGTGCAAAACTCGACCATTACAGTATCTAGCGAACGGCTAAGGAATGGAACAGCCTGCCGGCGTCTGTATTTCCCGAAACCTGCAACCTTGGGATCTTCAAGGCCAGAGTAAATAGGCATTTACTGGACCCGCATGCTCCATCGTCGGCCTCATCGTCGCTTACCATCAGGCGAGATCCAGGTCAAATGAGGGTTTAGTAGTAAATAAAATAAATAAAAAGACAGTTTTTTTTATTTATAAATTAGAGCTAATAGATTAAATTAGATTAGATTAGATTTAATTAGCTCTAATAAATTAGAGCTTTGTGAAATGACTACGCACTTACTGAAATGTGGCGTTACGCTATGTGGTTACGACATATTACACTTTGTATGCATTCATCATTTGTTCTGTAAAGATGCTATGATGCCATTTAAAGCTTTAAATATCAACTATGCATTGTTATAGTAATTTATATTATGGTTTTATTTAAGTTTTAATAAAACACCTATTTTTATAGTGTGATGTTTTATTTTGGCGATAGACTAACTGCGTCGGAGTTACCTTACATTATTACAGTGGCCAATATACCACAACCTTTGGTACTTACAGTGGCCAATATATAACAACCTTTGGTACTTACAGTGGCCAATATATAACAACCTTTGGTACTTACAGTGGCCAATATATAACAACCTTTGGTACTTACAGTGGCCAATATATCACAACCTTTGGTACTTACAGTGGCCAATATATCACAACCTTTGGTACTTACAGTGGCCAATATATCACAACCTTTGGTACTTACAGTGGCCAATATATCACAACCTTTGGTACTTACAGTGGCCAATATATCACAACCTTTAGTACTTTGTCGCTATAACTTATTTGACACATTCATACGAATGTTAAGAATTCATAACAAAAACATATTGCGACAGAGAATACAGCTTCATGTGTCTTCCGCTGTGTACATGTAAAGAAAAGAAAAATCCTCGAACTTACCTGCGGCATAAAGGATCACAAAAGTAAAATACGATGACGAAGAGGAAGAAACATGGGTAACATTATAAAGTAACAGCCTCATTCTCTACGACGACTCCAGTTCCGTTAAATTGAAACCTACGATTACAGCCTCAAAGAAACAGTTGAGTGAAGACAATATGAAAAAGTCAAGAGTCCGTGGAATGGAAACCAGTTTATACACCAATGGATTATTTACATTTACAATTCTTTTAGTAGATAGATGTGTTTATGTGACATCTCTTTCTAGAGATATGACCTAGAAAGAGAGAATGTTTTAATACGATACGATACGTTAGATAACGATTTGTAATTTGCTGCTGTGTCCTTGACTGTAGTAAATATTTATAGATTAGGGCAAAATCCCTAGATTAGATACGCACAGAGCTAGTTGTAGGAGCTCAGCAAAATACGAATATATCTGCTAGATATACTAGTGATTTGTTCCACATTGTTCAATTCTGGTTAAAATTTGAACTTGACCTAGTTCTGCAAAGAAGAAATACTATTGAGTTTGAGAAAAGTTATAAGTAATAAAACTATACACACAGAGGCTGAAACGATCTATTTATTACCTACCTACTCGTACTCGTATACTCGTAACTAGAAGTTTTTTATCAATCTTAGTAAGTGGACGATAAAGCCGAAGATTTAATGGAAAACGTGGGTTTAGAAATATCGGCTAAAGAAGCAAGTAGGTAACTATATTACATACTTTATTACAGCCGCAGGCGCGGTCGCAGTGGTGGGTCACAGTTTTCACGGCTTGACCCCCATCAAAAATCTTCAACTCAGATAGACAATAACCTTAAATTAGTTGCGACCACCTATGTGACCCCCATTTCCCAATTTAACAGTTTCCTATAAAGGTGAGCGTCGGTGGCTTCGTGGCTAGGACGTCGGACTCCCATGCGGGAGGTCCCGGTTCGAAGCCATCCAATGTCATGTACCTACCAATGAGTGTTTCGGTTTTTTTCGAAAGACTTACGTACGTTTACCCTAAACATCGTGAGGAAACCTGCACACTGAGATAACCAATGTGTGAAACGGGGAAGGCAATGGCAAACCACCCCATTAAATATGTCAAGAGAGTCGTTCTATGTTATTAATTCCTTAGAACAATCACGACCCTCAGCAATAAGGAATACGACTTAGGAGGAGGACATAGTGATACCCCCCTCAAAAATTGAGCGAGGACCGCACCTGCCATCAAATAGTAACAATCAAGTAACTTCATCGAATGAAAACACATTCCCGGTAGCAGTAGGGCTTTCCCAGAATTACGATTATTACCTATCCTTAAGTAACAACTAGTTGGTTAATAACAACAGTGTAAAGATTGTGCTTAATTGTGGTTAAACAAAAAGCTGTATTACCCGCTCCTATTCTCTCCAACTAATAGATACGTACGATCTCTTGAGTCGATATGAGTTGTTAATTACTTCGACTTCCTATCCCGTACCGTGTAGACTTAGATACTTCGCGTGGGATGAATGAGCTTGATTAAAGCTCTCAATTTTATTTCAATTAATGTTTGCCACTTTAAATGAAGAATAATACAATAAATACAATACCTACTCTTCGTTTTGTCAACGTCATCAACAGTGCCCCAACAGTGGACGTATTTTAGTAGTTACCTATTTAATTAATTCTAATCTGATGCAGGTAATAGGAATATTAGGAAAATGACTAGACGTAGGAATATTCGCGGTGTTCTTCTGACGTAGTTAGTGAACTTATAAATACTTAATTTTAGGTTTCTATACGAACTAACAAAAAGTGATTTATCGCTAAAAAAAGATAGTGACTTATAGTGAAACCGCGTAACAGGCGGATCGCCTGCGCTTCGAGAGGAGCGCGGGGCGAGACGACAGAGGGCGAGTGGGCGACGAGCGGGCGGCAGGCCCCATCTCCCGCTCTCCGCACGCTCGCCCTCTATCGTCCCGCCCCGCGCCCATCTCGACGTGCAGGCGTTCCGCCTATTACACGGTTTCACTACAGTTATCGTCGTTGGATGGTAAAAATCATAACTTTAGTTTCTTACGACTAGTAGGGACTTTTACGTTGTGGTGTGGTAAAAGAAATCTCTTGTCTTGTTCAATAAGAGAAAATATAGATTATCTTATTCTCATTGAATAAACTATGCCGGATTTGCTATTTCCGGTGGCTCATCGATCATAAATATAGGTACTGGCTTTTTTAAGTATAAAGCAAGAATCAACAATGGGCTAGATCCACTCGAACAAAGTCGCGGGCCTGGCGCGCATATCTATACATTAGTAATAAAGACACAAGTAATTAATTAAATAATTAACGATAGGTACCTAACTTATAAATCAGAGTAATCATAATAAGCATATTTCATTTGGAGTTATCACGCAATGTGAAATAAACAAAGTGACTTCTTACATTCTATTGTTCTTGTAATCTGTCTGAGAACGAGAATAACCCTGACAAAGAGCTAGACACGCCCGCCAAGAACTTATCGTAAGAACATAATTTATGTGTATTGTCTGCGCGGAAACCGGCCACTGGCCACACACGAACTTCAACTTTACTTAACTACTTATCACCAGGACCATAATATAGCATAGTTTTAGCCGCGAACTACACGCGTCCGGTTCCAGCCCCGGTCCGGTTCGCTCCATCCAATCACGAAGCGCTGATTTTAAGTGGGGTTAAGACGGAACACAAGTGTTTGGTTGCAGCGAACCGAACCAGGGCTGGAACTGGACGCGTGTATTCCGGAGCTTAGAGGATATTTAAACCCTCCCCGAAACTAAGCGCAATCCCCACCCCGAAACCCCATAACGTTAATTGTAAACCCGAAACCTCTGCTGGTAGATAGAATAAATCAACACTGAAAGAAAGCTTGTTTAATTTAGAGCATATAAAGTAATTTTTATTCATTTGAACAAATTACTTGATAGGTACGACTAAGATCTTGGTTGAAGTAAACAAGCCGACTTTATATGCTCGTATTGAAACAAGTTCTTGTTTGAAGTAAACAAGCTTTTCTTTCAGTAAAGTGGTTACTATGTAAATCATGATATCTGCAGCCTGTAATCACAGTGAATCCAATAATGTCTTCATATCGAGTAATACTGTGCTGCAGCCTTTCGATTACATTACAGTAGGTAACTTTTATTAATCAGTGAGCTATTGGATCGGTGAATGTTGCATCGTAAGAAATTTCATAAACTTGAACTTATCGGTACCTTTCTCTAACTTTACTTTCCATTTCTGAGGTTACATAATAGGCATGCATGGAACATCAAAGGTGCCTTTGCTTTGAGCCAGATACCTCGAGACACACGCCCACCGAGCCGAAGGGCAGAGCCCATGTTCAAATTATTTAGTAGCAGTTGGTTAAATAAAGGTGTCCAAGTCAAAGTCTTATACAGCAGTTAACTATACTCGTATGTAAGAATTTAATTTATTTTAGCAAATAGTATGACAATACATATACAAATATACTTTATTGCACACCCGGGACAAAAACAAAACATACAACATAAAGAGAGGTACAATACAAGGTGCATTAAGCGATATCTTCCAGGCAACCTTCAGGTGATGGAAAAATCATATGATACATAATATACGGGTGCAAAAGGCGTATGAAATAGATACTACCCTCAAATAAATAAATTACAATAATAAAGAATGCAAACCTTTGCAAGCTGCAATGCAGTAGTAAGAGAAATACGTATATATGTAGTATGACAATACCTCTTTACAGCAGCTCGTATTTATATTGTAATGTAGTTGTAAGTAAGTTATATGTTTCATTTGTCTATTTCTGGCTGGTTTGTCTCGCCACATAATATATTATAGAACTTTTGTACTGTACGAGTATATTTATAAATATTGAGATGTATCAGATGTACCAAATTTATGACGTAACCAAGCGGTCAATATTGTCCCTAACGGTTTCAATAATGAGTATGAATATGAGTACTTTATGGATACTTCCATAAAGTACCTACTCATACTCATACTAAATAGGTAGTAAGAGGTAGGTAATAAGGAGATACATTAACATCTACAACCACAGAGTTACCAATAGAAGTAGTATATGTGTGATGTGTGAATGATTTTGTTAGTATGCGTTTTGGCCACGTTCTGTATATTAATATGTTGGATCTGCTACTATACTTACTCGTAGATATACTTGGATGTCTGTGTCTACAACGAAAACATTGTGAGTTACAATGTAGGATCTAAGATGGAGAATGTGACTATAATATCGTGACGTAATGTCGTAACCTGCTCAATCAGTTCCTGCGTCAAAGATTCGTTCTTAGTTCCCACAAAGCTAGGTTTTGTTTTTCCCGCCAGGGTTGTCGTACGTTCGAGTAAATACTAGGAAGTAAGCTAATGGAAAAATTTACTCCGCATACAGTTAATATGAAATGTAAACAAATCTGTTAGTCATCTGGTAGGTAAAACCCAAGGTTGGTCAGTAATATCAAATAAAATCATTATTGCAAACAGTGTCACCTTCGTTACTGCAGTCAGGGCTGACAGATGTCCGGTGTTAAGCCGGGCACTTTTACTGGTCCCCTAAATTAAACCGAATTTTTAAGATTCAAATTGAAAACGAACGAAATTCCCAGGAATCCGGACATCTAAAGTTAGCTATATTTATTTTCAAGTATGATACTACTACTACATAGCGTATTTCTCATTGATTGAACGACTTTCTTGGTACATTTAAAGGGGTGATTTGCCATTGCCTTCCCATTTTACTTACCTCCACATTACATCTTTCGAAAAATCCGAAAGAACTCATTGGTACACAATTGTCTGGTTTCGAACACGGATGGCCTCCTGCATTGTAGTCCGGCATCCTCCACTACACCACCGATGCTCAAGTATTATAAATTATACAATTAGTTTGATGATCGGATCTCTATTCTTATGCTTACCTGTACTATATTCGAAAAATGCACTTTATTGATTCTACCTATCTATAATTTTTGGTACAACTCTGCGCAACGTCACAGCTTTTTAGTTAAGTGCTGATGTCTTTCCCTAGTTAGTTCACTTTTAGCTTAGTTACCTATCCATTTTTACGTTATTCACAACCAAGACTAGCGAATAGCGAATCACGTAAACAAACAATAAAGAGATTAGAGTTATGTGCAAAGTAATACGATAGAAAGCTTTATCACCCAGACTATCTTCTATGTATGTAAAAATGAATGTTTCTTTGTTTGTCCCCTTTACGTTCCTAAACCATTCATCCGATTGCGATGAAACTTTGGTAAGTTGTTGTGCGCACGCCCGGGAAGGTTTCTGAGTAAAAAAAGTCAAGGCGAGCGAAGCCGCCGGGCAACTGCTAGTAATAAATACACCATGATTGTGGTGTGATTTGATTTAATTCTGCAATAATGTTATCTCCGTAAGTTTGCAAATTTCTGCTTACTTACATATATTTAGGTACCTATATGGTAACGACTATAATACCTATAGTATTAATTATCCTTTCAAGGAATATTTGTTTGTTTATTAGTAGTTTTGTTTCTACCTTGGACCTTACTTAATGGGTTCAACACCTCCATAATTTAATACACCACGCAACTTGTAAAGTTATTGAACTTGGAACATAGACCTTTGATTTCACTTTGATCTTCAATATTTAAATTAATTAATGATTGAACTTAAGTATATGCAGAGTTTATGAACTCTAACCACGAATGGAGCCTTCAGGTTATCCAAAATAGGTTCATGCGTAGAGCAACCGGTGCTCCATGGTACCTACGTAACGTAGACCTCCATCACGATTTGGAACTCCCCACGATCGCTCAATACATGAAGTTAGCGTCTCGACGCTTCTTCGAGCAAGCTCCCCACCACCCAAACCCTCTAGTAGTAAGCGCCGCCGCTTATTCCACTAACGGTTTACCGACATCCCGTCGACGACGTCGGCCTAGACTCGTCCTAGACGACCCCGACGACGCCATCACGATCTCCATCGCGGAAGCCACTCCCCCACCCGATAGTAGTTCACACACAGCACCTACATACCGCCCGCGCCGGCGCGGGCGGCGACCCGCTTCTGGCGCTTACACGCGCTATCGGCGTATTCCAGGCCGCTTCTCCCCGACCCCTCCCTCCCCAGCGACGTCCTAAGCCGAGGTCCGTACCCACCTGGGTGCCCTTAGGCAGTCGCTTCTTATAGTCGTTTTTAAGTCCTCCTCCAGGCTGGAGCGCACTTAGCGCTCGCCCCAAAAACCCCGGTGAAGCTGTAAAGGTCATTAGGACCAACAGCAATTTCAGTACGAAAAAAAAAACCACGAATGGAACCAACAGTTTGACAAAGCGTCCCTTCCCTGTTTGCTCAGGTGGTCTATGATGGATGGACTTATTAATCCCTTCAAAATGGACTAACTTGTCCTGTTAGTATTCCGGCCTCCGACTATCTCCCTGTCTGGGATTTTACATGGCTCATCCCGATGCCGTTTTAAGTGGACTATTATATTAACAAATATGACATAGTAACCATGAGTTGCAAGATACGTTCTTAGTGTTAAAGAGTCTTTAAGTCTCGTTTATCTCTCTAGGCGTAAAAATGGAAGACTTAAATTTAATGCAACTGAATGTTAAAGTAGTCGAATATAGGCTATCTAGCTGGATGTTTCAGTCAACAGTGTGTAGTACATATACATGGTGGAAAGTCTTTTGTTCCTGACATAAAATAGAATTGATTGGTATCAAAAAGTTTTTTTTGTGAAATTTGGCATTTTACTCGCTGCCTGTAAATTTTTTCAAAAATCTGTGAATGCAGTTTTAAATAGCTCCGAAACTTTCCAACCTGTATATAAAAATGAATGTTTCTTTGTTTGTACTCTATGCGTTTTATACCATTCATCCGATTGGGATGAATCTTTGGTAAGTTGTTGTGCGCACGCCCGGAAGAGTTTCTGAGTAAAAAAAACAAGGCGAAGGAAGCCGCCGCCGCGCCGCCGGGGCGCAGCTAGTATTACGAGTACATACATAAATATTTCAGAAAAAAATTATTACTGGACAAAGGCTCTCCAGGCTGGTGATGCATTTCGTGCATACGGGACATTCCGAGAAACGACCAACAATAAGAAAGAGAGAAAGAGAGACTGACAACCCTATCATGAGATATTATTTTCGAAGATCCAAAAATAAATCGATAATCAATCACATCATCAATAAATTCATTAGTTCATTCATTATCTGCGCCCTGTGAAGTGCGTCACGTAACTTCTTGCGGTTCTTCTTTAAAAGGAATTCACATCTATTGATTGATCCGGCCTAACTAAACGAGCTGAGTAATCTTCCGTTGACATTATCTATTGTCAAGTTTAACGGAAAACCTAGTTCCATAAAAATAAATAGACGTATGGAAGTAGGTATCTTTAGAGCGTCGGTGGTGACTTCCATACGCTGTGGATGTCCGGTTCCGATTTCAGACAAGACACATTGAATAAATCTGACAATTGAATCGTTGTAAGTATGTGGTGTGGCTGACAGCGACTGGATGAGAAGAGCCTAAGATCGGGCTCAATGGCGCGCCCTGGGAGAGGCCTATGTCCAGCAGTGGACTAGAGTAGGCTGCTGATGAAGTATGTGGTTAATACCATAGAATTATCACTCGACCCTCATTAATGAGGAATACGACTTAAAAGAACAGACATCAGTCTCTGCTGGAACGAATCTGAAAGGGTTTTCGATGCGCAGCTAACCTTAGGTCTTAGGTGGAGTGCTTATGTGCTGGTAGGTATTATAAACCCTGGCTCTCTTACCGTTCAAACAGGCACACAGCGATATAAGCTTGCTGCTTTGCGGCAGAAAAAAGTGCTTAAAAGAGTGATACCTCACCAGACTGACTCTGTAACAAAGTCGTAATATCTTCTTGCACAGAGTCATACCACTTTCTTTCGTTGAATCCTTATTTATTAGCGAAAATATGCACGTTTCTATGCACGTTGTATACATAGAAACGTGCATATTTTCGATCAACCTTGGTAATGTTTATTGGTCAAATATATACTTAAGTAGATACTGTAACTATTTGTTTTTGCAGATAATTAGATAAAACCAGTTTAGGGCCTTGACTGCAAAAATATAAACACACACATTATATAAGCACGTAAGTACTCCCAACAGCTGGATACTGTCCGGAAATGTCGGCAATATTAGTGAATAAAGGTCGCAAGAGCATTAAGGTGGTACTTACCTTGTAACGATGTCGACTTCATCGTCCATATCAATCTCCTTGCCATCAATTTCAACCTCATTGTTAGCGTTTATCTCACCTCATTTCGTGTTAGCCTCTTCATTTCTTCATCTATATTTTCAAAATTCAAATCATATTCCCATTCCATTTCTAACTTCCATTATTCCATTAATTTCATTGTCTTCACCTTTCTCTCTGTATTTTGTCCTGAGCGGACGTTTCTCCGTTTTATAAAATTGTCTCCTACTACTACCTATTTTCTACATTTACTATTTTCTGTGTTGTTCTGTTTCATAAAAATATAATATCTATTACCAAGTTCTTCTATTACTTCATCTGCACACTGTCCTAGAACCCTGCTAACCGGCACCTAGAGGGCAGATTGTAGCAACCTACGTATTTTAGATTTTCGGACTAAAAACTACATTTTTATGTAAAACGTCCTTGATTGTGCAGCAGACATCCCTCTCTCTACCAAATCTCTACCTATTGGTCTATAGAAGGTTGCCATTATTTTTTTCAATTTTTTTTTGACAGACTATATTATACCTAAATACTAAGTAAAATAATTCTACATAGGTACCTAATAAGTACTTACTTAATGTGGCTGTAACTAACGTACCTACAAGAAACAGGAACTGCTAATGGCTGCAAAGATCAAATCGAGAAAGCTATTACGAAAACTTAAGGTCAATACCAAACTTCTTTACTTCGTCAATTCTCTAAAGAGTGTAAGGCTTCGTCATACCTTGGACTTCGAGGGGGCAGACCTGATCCCCCACCCCTCCCCCCGGAATTTTCCACTATAAATACATATTTCCTAAGTATCCATAAACATATAAATGTAGATGCAAAGCAGTAGTCTACATATAGTAGGCGCATGCGACAACAAAATTTTTATTTTGATAAAAACATGTATTTTATGCTACGGGCCTGCGAGGGGGTACCTAAAGGTGTGTTGATAATATCTATGCAGGCCGAGGTGCCAATACGAGTTGGTCACACACGCCTATGAAAACCTTAATTTCCTCAATATATGTATGGAAGACCAGTAGACTTTCTCACAATACTCATATAATATATCGTTTCAGAAGTTAAAATACCTAGATATTTAGGTAAATCTTGGATTGGAAATATAGGACTCATTGGTTTATAGAATATCTAGATTTGAACACGGAACTCTCGTAGGTAATGGGTGTCGGGAGTCCCAGACACTACCTATGCCACCGCCGATGAAGGTAGATATCAAAAAGATTAAAATTAAAATTGAACCAAAGACCTATTTTAACTTAATTAAGTTCTTTGGTTCCTTAATTTTTGTTCCTTCTTTGGTTAATGATATTAATCATCCATTAAAATCAAAGCTTTTGAAATTTACCCTAGTAACTGTGTAGATTGTTGTAAAACCAGGTACTTGCCATGCACTGCGAGAAAAGAATGTGAAAATTAGCACACGTATTTAAGACACCCAAAGGATCGCCGCTCCTCTAAAAAAATGAAATACGCTAATGCTACTACTACCTATAGGTACCGATTTCTTACACCGTATAATGATAGGACAATCAATCTACCTAAAACGTCAAAATATGTGAATCTGAAATGAACCATATTACAACTAACATAAAGTTGATAGATATACCTACTTATAATCGAAGAAATTTGATAATATGGTATATATACTTTAGCTTGTGGTCGACTGTACAAAAAGTTTTAAGCCATAAAAAAATAAACTGCGCGCCATCTATGAGAAAACCCTTTGAAAACGCAATCCGTAAAGTCGTAAAAAACTTTTATTTTATGGCCCTGGATGCATATCTTTTAAGCCAAAAACAATTCCGTTTTTGTCATTTCAATTTATTTATTAACCAAAATTACAGCATTACAGGAGGCCAATTTTTACGCAGTATCACAGTGGATAAATATCGAAAATTAACAAATATCGAAGGACGGGACTTTTTGCTATTCTCGGATTATCAATTTATCACCTTCGATATTTATCTAGTCCTAGCGATCGACATGCAACACATGCAACGATTGGTCCTTAGCAGTCAATATTTTACGTGATATTTTAGTTGATATGTGAGATGGGATATTTAACGAGTTTCTGAGAGTTTTTGAGAATTGGCCTCAATTTTCTTTTTCCAATTTTATTAGTGTTGTAGATCCACCACGATTGAAACGAATAAACAATTTTTAATTATTTAAATGAAATGATTTACATCACGGACTCCGCAAAAGAATCTCAATGAAACAAATTAGAAATTATAATTCTGAAACATCGCAAACGTGTAGCATAGCATAGCATAATTCTCACGTCCATAAGAAAATAAAACTGTTGTTACATATAGTTGTTGTTTGTTTTATTTAAGGCAAAGGGAGCTGAGCCCACACAGCCATGTCTGATGTAAAGTTTATACCTATAGATTTTTAGTTTTGACAATCGATCGTTTTTTTTAATTTAACTAGGCATTGGCGACAGGCCATCAGCCTAAACAAAGTTAAAACAGTTTTTAGTTTTATTAGCATCAAAATGTTGTGGTGTAGACACATTTTAACACTCCAAGACGGACTTATGACGGAAATTTCAACAGGTCTAGTCTCTGGCGAATTCTCATGGCCCGCCGCAGAATCACAGAGTGAAACTACACAACGAACCACTAAGGAGAATTCATTTTAAGAGTTCAACACATTGTCACTGTTACTGATATTTGTTAGACAAATCTACACCGATTTTAGCTATCAAGATCACCAGAAAACAATTTTTGAGCAATAGAATAAACACCGTTGGACCTTCTTCAGCGACTTTCCCGCCAAAACTTCACAATCGATTAGGGTTGCGTTCTAAAACCAGTTGAAATTATTTACGTTGATATAAACATGTTCCATCCATTGCTTGTGTCAAATAAAAGTTTTATAAATTTTCAGCTGATAACGCGGCAATGGAAAAAGGGCAGTTGTCAACGTGAATTATTTCAATTGGTTATAGAACGCTCTCTAACTGTCAAACAAAAGCATGCCATTCATTTTCTTTGTCAAATTTAGTGCATGTTTGTTTCACGTGTTTTTGATTTAGAGTTGTTATTTCGAGAAAATGTGTAAATAAGTGTACTGTGCACATAATACTTATAAAAATGCTGAAGCCTAAAGATTTGGGAGACAATCTCCCAGGATTTGAATCGCCGACAGAAGAAACCAACGAGCATAATAAACCCCAAAGTTCTAAGAAGAAAAAGAAAGGTTCTGGCGGTTTCCAGTCCATGGGTTTAAGTTTTCCTATTCTGAAAGGTATTACTAAAAGGGGTTATAAGCAGCCAACTCCTATTCAACGTAAGGTGAGACTTAGAAACATATTTATGAAAACATAACCTCAACTATCTAAACTTTGCATTAATCTTCTTTTCTAAAATTACGTGCGAATGCGAAAATTTGAGTTAGGTATTTCTTCGTTTTCTCTTGATTTCCCTTCCTAATTTCCAGAAACCTGTTCAATTTTTTTATGTCTGCCTAAAGTTAAGTAAGTTTAACTTACCAGTTTAACACGACTTGTGTTTTTGTTCTTACATTGTATCTACTATATAAATATATCTTCTTACAGACTATACCTCTAGCATTGGAAGGCAAGGATGTAGTGGCTATGGCCCGCACTGGGTCAGGCAAAACAGCATCCTTTGTGCTGCCAATTCTTGAAAAGCTCACAACTCCAGTAAACAAGACTATGCCAGGGAAAAACTTCAGGGCCCTCATTCTGTCACCTACACGGGAGTTGGCTTTACAGGTATTTCAACATAACTTTAATAGTCAAGTGGTTATTTGCAGGTACAAAAATAGGAGTATATCAATCTAACATTAAAAAAAAGTTTATTTACAAATTTTTTTACTAATTCTATTTTTTTTCGACATAAATAGTCTCAAACTGAATGAAAATAACCTGCTTTAATTTATTTTTAGTTGTGTAAAAGGGGAAACTGGAACAAAAAATATATATTACTTTTCAGACTCTGAAGTTTGTCCGAGAACTAGGCAAGTTCACTGGTCTGACTTCAGCAGCCATCCTCGGTGGGGAGTCCATCGAGCAGCAATTCAGTGTCATGTCAGGCACAGCACCAGATATAGTAGTTGCTACACCAGGACGCTTCTTGCATATCTGCATCGAAATGAACTTGAAACTAGACAACATAAGTAAGAATCAATGTCTTTAAATTGATTATGAATAATTTGTTGCTTAACATGAAACTCAATCAGTGTTATATTTATTAATATAGACAAAATAAGCATCATGTTACTGGTGATAGTAGTAACACCTTAGAAGATTGCTCAGATAAGCTGACTAACTAAAGTCGTAGTGACTTTAGTATTTTAGTATTTTATAATAATTTAAACCAAATTGTAACAAAATGTAATGTCTCTTCTTTCAGAGGTAATAGTATTTGATGAAGCAGATCGTCTGTTTGAACTTGGTTTCGGTGAGCAGCTACAAGAAATAGTAGCTCGATTGCCATCAAGTCGCCAGACCCTGTTATTCTCAGCAACATTACCAAAAATGCTTGTGCAATTTGCCAGGGCTGGCCTCTCAGACCCAATATTAATTAGATTGGACGTTGACTGGAAATTACCTTCTACACTGTGGCTTGGATGGATATATGTTAGAGCAGAATTGAAAACTGCAGCACTATTATTATTGCTGGAGAAAGTATTGACGACTAATACACCTCAAGCACTGGTATTTGCGGCAACAAAACATCATGTTGAATACTTACATTTGGTAAGATTACAAAAAACCCTATCTCTTGATTTATAAATCATAAGAAATGTCTTTAATAGAATTATTTTCTCTGTTTTATAGATCCTACAAAAAGCTGGGATTTCATCTACATATGCATATTCTGGTCTGGACCCGTCTGCTCGTAAGATAGCTCTTGGAAGGTTCACCAATAAGAAGTGCTCAGTGCTTCTGGTAACTGATGTAGCGGCCAGAGGTTTGGATCTCCCGGCATTGGACACAGTCATCAATTACAACTTCCCAGCAAAACCTAAGCTGTTTGTTCATAGAGTTGGTAAGTCTTTTAAATATCTTGGACTACATGACTACATATTATTTCGTTAATTAAAACATGGAGGCTTATTATTAGTACATTGTCTAATTAGTGTGGGAACGTCCAAATTGTCACAAGTGTTGTAATGTAATAACGGGTTGATTTCCGCAACTCGACGTTTTAAGCGCCTATTTTGCGTGTCACAAGTGTTATTTTGCAGCACAAGCTGACCAACATGTCACACACATGTTTCAGCAAGATTGTAATGTAATAACGGGCTGATTTCCGCAACTCGACGTCTTAAGCGCCTATTTTGCGTGTTTCAGCAAGATTGTTGAAACATGAGTGTGACATGTTGGTCTTTCCGCACGTATTAGACTCGATATTTTTTTACCTTTGTGAGAAAATAATAATTAAATTCTAATTATCTAATAATGACCTACTTTGTGTTACGGTTTGTGGTTTAGTATTGAGCAAATAGGGTATTTTCCAAGTATCAAATATTAAATGCATTTCTTAAACACTAAGAAATAGACATAAATTGATGGTCAAATGTAAAAATAGAATTGAAATTCGTTGAAAAAAAATATAGCTACAGGCAATCACAAATTAGACGGTAGAAAGAGATGGCAATAGAGAGGAGTGACGTCACTCCTCAGTAGCACCATACAAGCAGGACCTTGGCTACATATTAAGGACTGTTTTGACTGTTGGGACTGTTGGGACAGTACAGACCCCACTAACTTTAACCATTAATATCTTTGATCTTAGTTGAGATATCGAAAAATGAATTTTAGATCCTTCTTCAGTTCTGTTACGATTGTGAGCGATTAGTATCTCTGTCCTTTTCTCTCGCATGCAATAACGACAAAAGTGACTGCCGCTGAGTGATTTACATAGATACTATACTTTCAGTGGTATGTTAAGTTTTTCTGAGAATTTTCGCCATTCGCATTTTGATATTTTTTTAACCTGGTTTTGGTTTAGAGTTCCCTAAAATTATGTTCAAGGAAAAACTCGTCTATCAACCATAGTTTCGGCGGGCTGTTAAGATATTCTAGTAATTTTCCACTTTCTTCCATTTTAGAATTATGGGGCCACAGACTTTAGCAATAGCAATTTTAACTCCATACCTTTAGCCATTCCTAAAATTGGTCTTGGTGGACAGACGGACAAGAAAGTGATGCTATAAAAATTTCGTTATTACCTTTTGGGGTACGAAGCCCTAAAAATTAAAATAGGTTGATAGTGATATTATGGTGATGATAAAAATATACATATTTGTGATGACTGGTCACATAATGAATGACGTAAGTTATAATCATTCATAATTTTATAAATAAATATTTTATCAAAGCATAACCAATATTTTTATCTTTGATGAAATTATTATCAGCGAGTATCAAGATAATTAAAGAATATAAAATGTAATACCAATTATTAACTCTGTCTACTCGTATTACAATATTCGTACCTATTTACCTACATTCTATTTGTGACAAAATGTCTAATTTTAAATTTGAAGGTGAAATTGAAGGCTTAAGTAAAAGGCAGCTCGAATTTGTTAGTGGTATCTTAACTGATCGCGGCTTCAGCAACGAACGTGTTCTGGTTGCTGCAGTAGGTAAAGCAGATGATAATTACGCTGCCAATGTGAAAAGATTCGTAGTGGAGAAAGCTGGAGAAACTTTTAAAATGGTAGCAAAAATTGCACCTTCAGAAGAATTTGCTAGAAATAAAATGAGTTTAAAACATTTATTTTTCAACGAGCACGTGATGTACACCTACGTACTTCCAAAATTCACTGAATTGGAGAAGGCAGCAGATGTACCCGAAAATGAAAGATTCATATATGCCAAGTGTTATGGCTCTCTGTCTGAGGAACCCAATGAAATAATCCTCCTTGAAGATCTACAACTGTCAAACTATGTGATGCTCGATAAAACTAAATCCTATACAGATGATACTGTTAAACTGGTCCTCAAAAACTTTGCTATTCTTCATTCCTTGTCATATGCACTGAAGAACCGCGAACCTGAGACATACGAGGGTTTTAAAAACAAACTTTCAAGTAGTATGTTGGCTATTCTACAAAATGAGGACCTAAAAATGGCACTAAGCCAGATAGAAAATAGTTTTATATCTCTGCTGGACAATGCCAAACATAAAAATAAAGTAAAAGGGTTGTGTTTACAAATGCCACAAAATGCAGTGAAAAACTTTAAAATATTCAAAGATTCGAAATACTCTGTCATTCAGCAAGGCGATTCCTGGACTAACAATATGTTATTTAAATTGGAGGTAAGATTATAATTAATATTTCAAAGAATTATTACTAAGTTATACATGATTTATATTAAATTTTTTTTCTTTGTGCCAAAAACAATCAGTAAATGTATGAGCCCTTACTCCCCACACTAGAATACTCTGTGTTACGAGGACTGATAGTTCTTACATCCGCTTATATTGAATACTATGTAAAATTCAATATGGTTTCTTGAAATGGTTATATCAGTAAGGTCGTAATTGTATGTTTCTTTTTTTTATCGTAATCGACTTACTAATAATTTTGACGATTTTGCAAATTTTCAGGGCGACAAAACCGTCCAGTGTTGCATGCTCGATTACCAAATATCTACTAATAACAGCCCAGTTGCAGACATCCACTACATGATCTTCGCCTGTACGGACTACGAGACCAGGTCCAAACACTATCATGAATGGATCGACTACTACCACGCCCAACTCGACAAGCGCTTAGCCAACTTTGGACTCAAAGCTAACTACATCTATCCCAGAGACCAGCTGGATGCTGATTTAAAAAGATTCGGAAAATATTCTTTTGCTGTATCAATGATGTTTGCGAATATGTTGCTAGTAAACACGGAAGAAGCTGTGATAATGAAAGAAGCCATGAAAGATAAAAATAAAGGATTAGGAGATGTATTCAATTTTTCAGTCAAAAAGGATAATACAGTTTTCAAAGATAGAGTTACAGGATTAGTAAATAGTTTCATAGAGTTAGGATATGTGTAACCACTGAGGCAAGTTTGTGTATTAGGATGTCACCACAACCTCTATCAACGTCGATCGATCAACTCCATCGATGTGGATCGATTAATGTGGTAAGCAAATAAGTCGACAAATAATCGATCGACAATCGAATGACAGTCAATCGATAATCAAACTTCAAAGAAGGCTGTTGCCACACGTCATCTTGTGGATGCAACGATCGATCCTCGCTCGATGCTGAATCGATTAAGTATCGAGCAATCGGGCAGATCGATTTAATGTAGTAAGAAATGTTGTCGATGGATGTTAGCTCTAATTTTTCTATGATCGATAACATTGATCATAGAAAAAATAGTTTTTTAATAGAAAAATTCGATCGGGTGGATGTGGTAAAGGTAACATCCTTACTAAGATTTTTTAACGTTTGTCATACATCACACAAGGCCAGGTATTCCCGGTGAAGGCGAAAGTACTGATATTTGATTCCATTTTTAAAATAGTTTGGGAAATTTTAGTCCTTATAAAAACATGGATTATTTTTTAATCCTTTAGCTAAACGTTTTCGCTATTCACTACATGATTAGATTTTTTTCGCTCTATCATAAATAATCCGAAAATTACCCTTTTATCAACATTTTAAACCAATTTTTTTTACGTTTATTTTTATAATTATAAGTTTATAAGCATACATTTTATAACAAAATATTTGTCGTTAAACATTAAAGACAAATTCGCTATCACATTTCTACAAATCATGCCTAATTTGATATGATATCTAAATTATCAAAATCGTGACGAAATACAGTGTAGAAAATACAACCAATATTATATGAAATAAAGTTAATTGAAATGAAATGACCAATTTTATTGTTATATTAAAGTTATTAATTGGATTACTGTATTTTATTTACATCGCAACCACTCCCATGCGAGAGCTCCGAGTTCGAAACCGTGTAGTGCTATGTACCAATGAGTTTTTCGTATTTTTCGAAGACTTAGGTACACTTACCGACTGTTCTGACGGTGAAGGAAAACATCGTGAGGAAACCTGCACACTGAGATGACCAGTGTGTAAATTAGGGTAGGCGCAAAAGATCCTCAAGAGTCGGAAGTTCCGCTGGGATTATTCCCGGCCCCCTATCATAAGATAAGAAATAAGATACGGCGCGACCAAAATACCTACCAAAGTGCCTACAAGTAGAAGAGATGATTAAATTTTCTCAGTAATATTCATTACTCATTATAATTACTCATAGGTAATAATAATAAGTAAGTAGGTATACTTATTTATCGACAATATTACGATGGCTTATATATTAAATCATTGTACTACTTATCGCCAATCGGAGCGAAGATTCCTGAATTTTATTTTGAATTTTTTTGTTTCAGAATATATTTTCAAATAATGTACTTAACAAATATATTATATTTAACAAACAATTATTTATGTTACGCATTTGTTTTACTGAATATCCGTACCCCGAAGGGAAAAACGGAGCCCTATTGCTGTCGCTCCGTTGTCCGTCCGTCCATTGTTTATCCTGCGGGTGTAGTAAGCGGAATAAGATACCTATGCTTTAAAACTCCCATATATTATAAGTAAAGGTGTCTATAAAAAATTTTTTTCTAATATGGGTTTCAGAGCTTATTGAATAAGTACAAATATATTTTTTATATATATATTTTCTCAGAGAAATAACGATCTAAGCGCCTGTCAAAGTTGTCAATTTTAGACCACTACGTCTATCTCATAAAGAATCTAGGAACTTGAAAATTAACTAAAGTGTGGGTTGTGGCTGTTCGCCACGTTAAGTATGTTAGTTTTAGAAATAAAACTACGAGCGTGCTGTTGCTCATAAATTTTGTATTTAATCCTCTATTTGAACAACAAATACTGTTCTTGATGATTGATTGACAATAGTAGTTTATAAAACTGTCGCGTAATTCATTTTACAATGGCTAATTAGGTATAGTTGCATACAATACTTTTTATACGACCATGAAATGTACCTAAATACAGGGACCGCGGAAGTGGGGGGCAGAGGGGGGCCAAAACCCCCAATCAAACGAGCTGGCGTGTGTTGGACGCGAATACAAACTAACAATAGTTTGTATTCGCTTCACAAGAAGCATCCAACACACACCAACTCGTCATAACTCCGTCGACAACAATGCGTAGTCCAAGTTGTCGTTGCCATAGAAAACTATTAATAAGTTTTGACGGTGTCGTAATGTAGGTTGACCGTAACGTAAGAAATATTAGAACCTTTACAAATGGCGCCGCAGCGGTGGCGTTTTACGCCGCACGGAGTGATTATAGAGCAGTAGAGAAATTCGTCAATTTGACAACACGCCGCGGTGTGACTTCATGTGCGACGCGCGTGTAAAGCGCCCATACAAATCTAAGGAATTCTAATCGGCGCCATGTGTAAAGGCCCTTACGAATGAAGTAGTTTACGTTACTTACTGATTGTGGTTTCATATTAATCAAATTATCAAATGGGAGTAGAATAATACTATTACAGGTTTGTAAAAATAATAATAGTTTGTAAATAGTAAAAAAATGGGTTTTGTTCACTTAATACTTATGTTTTGGTGAGGGCTGGAAAACCCAGCGACACTTCGACCATTGGGATCTTTTGTGTTCTCACTCACTACTTACAAATAGTCCTTATAGTACGGATCCCTACAGATATAATAATAAGTTTCCTGACACTGTAACAATAACTAACTTACATAACTTAATATGACAGATAAATAATTGTGATATAATTTTTAAAGGTCGCAGCGCCCGCGCTGGTCGAGCTGGCAGAGCTTTCTCGCTTATAGCGGCTGAAGACGTGGCTCATCTACTGGATCTGCAGTTGTTTCTTGGGACGGAGTTGAAAACGCCATCGCAAGTAACCGAGACCGGGCTCACGTGCCCCAGTGGGGTCTGGGGCACTATGCCTACGGGGCAGCTGGAAATGAGGCACCAGGACGTCAGGACATGGGATAAGAACTATTCGGAAATTGTAAGTTCTAAGATGGACTCTTTTAAATTATTGGTGTAAGATTGTTATAAAACGATAAGGGGGCTATTTTGCTTACTAATTTCAAGTCTATGGAAATTGGAAAATAGTTAAAAATTGTTTATATATATATATATATATATATATATATATATATATATATATATATATATATATATATATATATATATATATATATATATATATATATATATATATATATATATATATATATATAAATATATACAACTTTTTACTTAAATCTCACATTTATATTAAAATTGACGATGAAAATACACTACTGATCAGAAAAATATTTTTGATCACACTCACCTGCTTGTTTAATAGATATCTTTCCATTTTGCATATACTTAAGCAATTTTAGTCTCTGAAGAAGAGAAACAGGAGTTCCTCGTGGCGCCCTCTTTGGGAACCATTTCTTCTTTACCGGCCTCTAACGGACCGTCACGGCTACTTATAGCCACTTTAACTGACGACATTGCGACTGAACCTTACCTTACCTTACCACTGCCATAGTATGTTATCTAATCAGCACTGGGCCTGTATTAGATGATTCCCAACAGTGGGCATGTTAGTTAGTAGGCTGCCGACGATAACAGTACCTATATTTGTATACTACAGGAAGACGCAGTCCGCGTGTGCTCGCGCGGCTGGCAGCAATACATCAAGTGGCGCGAGGCAGCCTCCGCCGAAGCGAACAAACGCGCCAAATCCACGCCGGTTCCCGTACTGACACATCCGTTCTTAGTGGACGAAGGCACTGACGCTGCGATAGAACTAGTGCAGCAGATCAAGAACTATACTCCTAAAGGGGTAAGATATAGTACTTTTTTAAACATTAAGAGTGCGTTCCAAAACCAGTTGAAATTATTCACGTTGACAGCTGTACACGTTCCATTGCTTGTGTCAAATAAACGTTTGATAAATTTTCAGCTGTTAACGCGGTAATGGAAAAAGGACAGTTGTCAACGTGAATTATTTCAAGTGGTTATGGAGCGCTCTCTAAGTTAAGCGAATAAACCAGCCGCTGGTCGCTGTACTGACACATCCGTTTTTAGTGCATGAAGGTTCCGATAGCGATAGATCTTATGCGGTATTAAATCGTTTTCTAGAATCACTATTTTTATAGAACTGACTAACATGTTGGTATAGGACATTTATTTTATACCGCACAAGATCTATCGGTATCGGAACCTTCATGCACTAAAAACGGATGTGTCAGTACACAGCGACCAGCTTGATAGACCAATTACAATCATTTTACTAACACTAAACATAGAGACGGCAATGTCCGTCATAGTAATACAATGGCACCGATTCTGAGGTGCCACTCGCTAAACGAAACGTCACCCTCACTCTTACACGATCTAGCGTGATCTATAGGAATGAGCGTGACAGTTTAATTTAGTTTTTACCAAGGAAGTTGTATCTATGTAGAAAACTGGAAAAGCATCTTCATGGAAAGAAAGTGGCCCCCGTCGAAACGCTATTTAAATAGAAGGGTAAGCCAGACATACGGAGTAGGGCATCATATCTCTTAATACATTGACCATAGTAAAACATCCTATATTTCCTATGATGAAATTGCAGAACTATTAATGCTGGTAACACAGGTTACGATGAAAAGAGACGGGATGCCCTACTCCAGTATGGCTCACTTAACCTCTTTTTTATACAGGGTTTCGAACGGTGCCGCTTTGTTTCTATGGAGATCCCATTCCAGTTACTTTCTTGGTTTTAACTTTAGGTTTGGCGGCACCCTGGAATTGATGACGATGCCACACTGTACTAAAATAATGATGCCAAATTAATATCGGTGCCGAATCGAATATTAATTCATATTTCATATTATTTTCCAGACAATATTAGAATTATCAGCGAAGAACGACTCGCCCATGTATTTAGCTATGAAAGCGAAAAAGCAAGCTCACGGCAAAACTGTACAAAAGGTTCGAGATAACAAAAAGTTACAGGTAAAGGTGAACTTTTGGGTTAATATTAAAATCAATACAAATTGGACAAGTGGTTCTACTTAATATCCATTATGTTTATATTTTTCAGGCTGAAGGTGTATTAGAAGAAATTGGATTGAAAATAAATAAAAAGTCCCAAAATCGAGCCTCAAAAAAGAAGAAAGAATTTGTTCGAGATGAAAATTATATACCACACCAAGCCAATGACGAGCACACTGAAGCTGGGTAAGCATTTACATTTACCTACTAATGATATATTATCAGAAATAAATATCTTTGGTTGCCGTCTACAAGACCTTTAAACATAACTGGCCACTACACCCCAAAAAAGTTTGTAAGTCCTAAAAAATAAAAAAGTTTTTTTTAACTTAATGGCTGTAGCTGGAGGGTAACTGCCTATCTTTCGTAAAATATGGAATTCACTACTAAGAAAAAAAATCTGTGTAAAACATCTTTGGTAATTGCTAAATGCTGCTGTGATATCTGTGGTTTGATGAAATGAATTTATTTGTCTTTACATATAAATCATAATGTTTTTCTTTGAATATAAATATTACTAATATGTCGATGCAATAAGTAGGTAAATGAAATAACTATTCACCACTACGATTATCTAGCATTATACAACTATTTGCAGAATGGCGGTAAATTTCAACGTTGGTGCGTCGTCAGCGGAACTCGAAATGGGTGCGGACAGCGGCGAAGCGGCGCGTCAACGCAAGAACCAATTGCGATGGGACCGCAAGAGGAAGAAGATGGTCCACGTTGATCCCGTATGTTATCATATAATCAACCATTCAAAATCAAAGTGTAAACAATGAATATCAAGATACTTCTCATGTGAATTGATTATTTACGTGGGTCCGTCGTAATGTCATACACACATTATGTCCCAAGTTGGTGGGCGCCGGCATCAACCGGATTTCACTATGTCTATACATTCGAAAACTTTGAAGGTCGATTTGTCCCACTAAATATGACTTTGGGCCGATAAGAAAAAATACGGTTCGGTTATTTTTCAATGCTCTCCAATATATCTTAAAATGAAACAAATTGGAGCCGGACACTTGGGGTACATTCCTTGTAAGTTATCTTTAGTAGCCAAGATATTGTCATTATAGTCATCCTACATACAAGGTAATAATGACATATGTCCTTTTACACAAGATTTTCCCGATTGTTTTAGGACGGTGGTCGCAAGATGATTCGCACGGAGAGCGGCGGCCGCGTACCAGCTTCGTTCCGCAGCGGCAGATATGACGAGTGGCGCAAACGTAACGCGCAGCCTGATGAGGGCTCCGACGACGAACGGACGTACGACGCTACTAGGAAGAAACCTGGTCAGTTGAGTCCTAGGCTAGTGTTTATTAAGATCTAGTATAGTCTAGCCTAGATATGAAGTAGCGGAAACGCAATGCGCAAGCAGACGTAGGAAGGTACTCGGTGATTTGAGTCCTAGCCTAGTATACAGTACGTGACAAACACGAAGCGCCGTTGCTATGATTTCTATACTAGGTTCTAACGACAAAGATGATTCGAAGATAGCGCCACTGCAGTACCACAGTCGAATCCTCGAGATATTCCGCGTTTAATTTAAATCGGTCGATCGGAAAGTTAAACCCAAACAACTTCAGTTCTATTCCCAGAGGGAACCCTAGTAATTATGTTATAAATCTGGTGTCTCATCATAAGATTGTAACAGAAAATTAATTTAGTTAATTATCTTCAGAATCTATGCTCTGCAGTAACTAGAAACTTTCACTATACAATTCTGTCTCCGTATACATTTCCATCAGTAGAGTTTCTTGATTATAGTGTAACATATTTTTGTTCCAGTATCTGAATTCCGTCCTCATTGGGTGAAGCACAACGAACGAATCGCACAGAAGACCGGCGCGTCTTCCAAGGAGTTCAAAGATAAGCAGCACATCGTGAAGGAACGAATTCGGAAGGAGAAGATCAAACAGAAACTCAAGCATAAGATGAAGTCAAAGAAAAAGAAGAAAAGATAAATAAATGTATGTAAATAAAGATCAATTTGAATTTTATTTCTGTGAAAGGATTAACAAGGTGACGGATGAACTTGCTATCAAAGTACAGTGCGCGCGCGGGTGCACTCGGTCGACAGCGACAGCTCATAAACCGCGCGATATTACCCAACGACAATATAATAACCAGTCGTTTGCAGGCACAAACTCGACGTTTGACCAACAGACAATAAAAATACGCACAAAAAATCATGATATATGTATATTTAAAAAATTAAGATAAACATTAGAGTACCTACTTACAATTACCTGTACACTTTGATAAATAACTTGAATTAATTTCGAGGAAAAATATTAAATTTGGACTTTGGATGTAATGTTCTTACTTGGAATAATTAATTCTTTTATAATCGTAGCGAGATAATATTTACAGATTCAATTTTTAACTTTAAAACCGCGTTTGGGTGTGACAGAGCAATTTTTTTAAAGATGGAAGTACCGGCATCATAACCAATAACATCAATAAAAATGCCTTTCACTAGAAGTGATAGAGCTATTAGTATAAGATGATAATTATTATATTGCAGGATTCTACACCTTTAAAAATATTATAACTACCACATCACACCCTGCATAAAATTATTATTACGAATAATAATTAATAAAATATTTTAAAGTACTTTGAATAATAATTATGTATAAGCTATCTATCTACAAATCCAATATGTCAATCCACAACAATAATTCACTCTCACAAATAGATACAGAATATAAGCCAAGCAGAATCTCAAGTTTATAAGCAAATTTTAATCATAGTACCATACATATATTCATACCATTATAAAAGACAAACAATTCGCCTTGGGCAAATACATAAAAGTGGCTTGATGTAACTATATTAAACTATTTGGGTCATTGTAGGATAATTCAATATTGAAACAACAATTTAGATACTTGTCGTCGTATGAGCTTTGTAATAATTATAATTACATAGGTAATAAATATGTAATACAAATTACTGAGTTTATGAGTTATACAGATTTACCATAATTTCTGAGTTCATTACAAAAATGTTTACGTACTATTGTAAATTTAGGAAAATTGAGATTAGATCGAAAAATAGAAGCGTTTTGTTCTGCGTATCAGTTAAAATTTGGCAACAGTCTCACTCACGTGAATTATATTTAAATACCACATCGACTAACCAATTCACCTTGGTAATTTACATGTACTACATTTTCACATACTTAAAATGACAGATGCATTTATCAGTTTCACTTCAGGTATTTTTTAATATTTAGATACAATATTTTATTTAGCCTGAGAGTTTTTTCAGTTGCGTTTCCACATAAAACGTACAATTTTTAAGATCATTGCTTTGGCAATTTTGTCTAGCATCAATCATAAACTACCGATCTCATTCGCAAATTCTTTTACACAACAAATTTGAATACACACAAAATGAACTTAAATTTAATTGGGAAATCTAAACCTATTCCCTTTTCATGCCTGAACAATCAGTCTTCTCATTAAAAAAAATATCGTTTTTAACTATTTACACTTCAATTTCAGGATTATTTAGAATCTTTGCGCACAGTAACATTTTATACAAGAAAGTCGACCACATTCTTTCTATCTAGTTGTGGGAAAGATTTTTTTACAAAGGACTACTGTGTTCTACAAAGTAACTACAATGGACGGGTTGCAGGATGCGTTTCACCTTCTTTATAATCTGCATTATTAAGTTGAGCAAATAATTATGTAAGAGTAGAAGCAACAAGGAAGGTAACATATTTTTACTTCTACATTGATCTAAAATACTTTTTTAAAATGAATCATTGGTAATTCTTGTTTTATTCCTCTACAATAAAGATTTTGACATTAAAAGATATTTTTCATAAACATTATTTTTCTTGTTGCTTCAGTAGTTAATTTCCAAGACAGAGCAATTAACAGTGGGTTATGGCACTAGATCTTTACAAAAACTATAAATTTAAGCTATAATTTACATGCAAACTAAAATCTAACCATGTAACGGGCAAAGTAAAATGTCTCTTTTATCCATACAGCATTAACAAGCTGTAGCCTAAAATTAATTATATTATTAATTAACAGCAGTCAACATTGGAAAATTTATTATTAGAAATAGCTATAGACGCCGCTATTATAGGCGTCGTCTATAGCTATTATTTTTTAACTCGACGCACATCTGTTATGTCTTATAATATCGGTCGACAATAAACTCTACTAATGGAAATAATAGAATTATTACCAGAATTCAGGTATTTTTGTGTGCAGCGAAGTTTTGCTTCATGATAGATATCACAAAACAGTCTGTTAATTTTAAATAGTTCATTAACAACAGTCCTTCCATATTTACATATCTACCCATGTTTACTTTAGCTAGCATACGTAAATAACATAAATGGAAATTTTCTAAATCGGCGTATATCTTTTTACAAGAATTGGTGTAAACGGGCTTGAATATGGCGTCATTTTTTTAGGAACTTCTACATATGAGTACGTACGTAACATAATACTACCGAGTAAGCATTACCGAATTACTGAATGAAGCTCCAAATCAACACCCTGTTATGTAATTTCACCATTGATATCTCTATTAAACCGCAGTGCGTTAAAGAGAGCCGAACCAAACACCATTTGGCTAACCTATGCTACAACCTAGGCATGGCCTAACGACTGTTACCACTTGTTAGGTCGCCCAGCTTGTGGCATGGCTTAACGACTGTTGTTGAACTGCATCAATTGAACGTTCTCTCTGAAACACGTAGCGGGCTCAGACGAAAATATGCTACTAGCGATCCATCCAGGTTCTGACTGCGGCCAACATTGCTTAACACTTTCCGAAAGCTAGCACGATAGTGGCGAGTGCCTGGCCAGTGACAAAAAGTCTAACAAAATTTGGATCCACTGCAAGGCAGCTTTCCCACTTTACACCACTGTCCTTGCCACTTGACTAACACACTTGACTGGGCACTTGACCATGTGTAAACCAGCCCTAGGCAGAGCCCGTAATGACCGTAGGTACTAACATTACAATATGCCGTTGGTATAGTACTGGTAGTTGTCGTAGAGGCGTGTAGAGAGCGAGTGCAGCGCATCCCGCACCAGTCTGTCGACGAGGGCCTGCAGTTGGGGCTCCGTCTTGCCGACGTGGAAGCGGGCACGGAAGGACGACACTGCGCTGCTGCTTCGAAGGCAGGCTAGTTGGCCGCCTATGGAAGAAATGTAGCGAGTTAGCATGCGAGATTGGTATAAACATTATTGTTAATTAATAATGCGATGCGGTGGAGTGCAACTGTTTGAGGCAAATCAGATCATAAGAAAAAAAAGACTTATGACGAGTGGAATCTGGCGGATATGATCTGAATCGAGGAGGTCACCTTTTGTCTTCGCCTAAATTTGTGAGACGAAACGGGTCTGGCGACAAGGGGTAATTCAATATTACTCCGGTTTATAGTACAAAATACCTATTGTTTTCCACAAGAAACTAAAACTTTTGATTTTATATAGTTTGAATTTATATTATTGTTAGAGTATTTTTAATACTGTTGTTAATGACGTATCTTGTAACGGTTTCAGTTACTATAAGATAAATAAATACAATACAATACTATACAGAAATGAATTTACAATGTGGCCAGTATCAGACAGGCCAAGCTGTATCAGACAGCGCAAGTAAACCAAAATTTTAACATGACGAAGGGGGAATCTGGCGGATATGATCAAATCGGTACATGTCGCTGTTCTCGAATCCATCACTTAGTCGACGCCAGCTGCTCACAGTTAGACAGGCACTGGCTTCGATTCCGGGATGGCCGCCACAACAAAGCTAATCCTAATTGAAACCGTAACGCACTCTCATTTCGTCGGTGATACTGCAATACGTTCTATGTCACAAAAATCAGACTTTACAGGAACCTAAAAAAACACTAAATAAAATAGTAAAAGTGAAATTTTTGTTTGTCTGTATGTCCGATTGTTTAAACGCGCATCACGTAAAAACTAACTTAACTAATTTGGATGGAGTTTTCGCTGATATATTTAAATAAGTCTGGATTAACATAGAACGTAGAACCGACGATATACTAGATTGTGTCCAAGCACAGATTACTAAAATTTTATATACGTTACCTATGGCGGCCACCCCAGAACCGATTCCAATAAATCATACATACCCATGCGCATGAGTTCCACCAGGTGTATGATCTGGTCGCAGTGCTTGCGCGCCGCGACCAGCCCGCGCAGGATCAGGATCTTGAAGTATTGAAACATGTCGCTGTTCTCTCCGTCCATTACTTCTACGACCTCTTGCGTCAGCTGGAATAAAAATTACACAGTAACGTTAGTATTAATGTTGTACATACAAAGTACCAAGTAAATGACGGAGCGAATGGGGGTTTATACTAAGTTCAATATCAGAGTATGACACGTCAAAAAAGAAGCAATAGATACTAATTTCTTCTTTTTTTTCAAAATTTTCAAGTTCCCGAGAAATGTGCTTTGAAAGTCGTCAATAAATAAAACACTGGCAAGTGCAAAACCACGTGTTCGCTAAGACCGGGGCTTTAGTGACGTCACATCAGACTCAACCTTAATCGCTACCTAATGTCAGTTTAGTAGTAGCAGTAGTACCAGCGAGTGACATTACGACAAAAACTTTTTGGTCAGTCATTGCTAAAAATTATTACGCATTTTGTATTGAGTGATGCTGGCCACAAAAAATATGAAGGCCATAAGATCCTTGTCAATTAAAAAGAGCTGATGTAGTAAGCTGTCATCTCCCAGCTGTCTGACTACAGACTATACAAGTGTCTTGCTGGATCCGATTGTCGTGACGTCTCTATAACTTACGTTGTATAGAACTTTGCACATTCAAATCGTCATAGCATCGTCATTTTTTAAGATATCGCAACGATTCATTCATTGAAAATTTTCGGGTGAACATAGATTTCGGGTGCACATGCCCATTGTGATAAAGTTTTCTTAAACATCAGCATCATCGCCTATTACAATCCCCACTGTTGGGGCACAGGTCTTCCCTTCACATGTTGCTCCTTGCTTGCCCATTGCATATAGAATGATATTTTTATATGCCTTTGAAATCCATCACGAGGTTTCCATCACGAGGTTTTCTTTCATCATTAGAGCAGTCAGTAAAAGGTCATAAATAAGTCTTGAAAAACCTGAATAAAACCTTAGACGTGACCCAGAAATGAGCCCGGACCTCTCATACAGGTGTCCGAGGTCCTGGTAATGAAAAAAATATACGCACCTTGAATGGTGAACTCTCAAATCCTAAATTCTTGGGAGAAATTGAAAAGATAAACCCGAAGTCGATGTGAATTATATGCCCTGCGCTGTCCAATAAAATATTTCCGTTATGTCTGAAAAAGAAACAATGCAGGTATTATTGTTTAAGTCCAATGTTTCTACCGTTGATCTCTTTGAAATCCAATAGAACAGACAATAAAAAATATAAGCCATGATTTTCATCTAAGTTACAAACACCATGTATTAAAATCTCATTACAAAATGTTATTCTGGCTGTATGAGGCATGGCAATGTATTCTATACAAAAAGATACCACAAAAACAGCATAACATTTGTAGTAAATTACCATCACAGGAAACGTTTTTTAATCTTAATTATCCATTTCAAATATGCTATCCTGCAAGCGGTCAAATGAGAGAAGTTATCATTTGACCGCTGAGAGGAAACATTTTCTGTTGCGCGTAATTTGCCGTTCTTTGTAGTAATTGTAGAGGTATATTACAAAATAGAATGTGAAACACACCTGTCTTTCAGCTGTAAAAGGTAGCTAGTAAGCGCGTACGCGGCGGCAGATTCGACGAAGTTGTTCTGCGCCCGTAAGAATCCTTCGCTGTTGGGCGGGCCATGCTCTAACTCTAGCCACGCTCGGAGCGTCTTCCCGGATTGCTTCTTGATTTGATGCAGCGATACCGAGTTCAATACCTGCCGAGGAAATAAGTTGAATTGTTTCTCAATACTCTGATTGTAGGCCAAAACCTTTAACCTATACTATAGTATCACTGCGCGAACATTAAGATAAAGTTAACTTTACGGCTCAAGTGTCCTTTATAACGCTACAGTACCTATAAAACATAATAGTTGATGGTGTATAGGCGGTCCTGTCTCTATGAGCGATCTCTTCCAGATTTAGAATGCCTGCAGAATCATTGACCGACTAGCTGGTTGGATAATCCTCAATTTACAATTCAATCACAAACGTTGTTTTGACTTCTACAGAAAAGATATACACCACTGGCATACAAACTGACATGGAAAGCCTTTGGTTTCCGGACCAATGTATACTAGGAATATAAAAACCCTGTCAAGATGGGAGTCATTGGTAGTTTTATAATCTGTGTTATGGAGATCGCTATGAAAAAATATTACCATTCGCAATATGGCAAGGGTTTTTATATTCCTGGTCAGGGTCAACAACTCAGGTTCCTAGCCTAGCTCCGAGTATGGTCATAAACTGATAGTTTTAAGCTACATTGGGCGTGGTCAGAACATCCGTGCTTCGGAGAGTACATTAAAATAATCGGTGCCGGTTGTTGTCGTTCGACAGCAATCTTTAAGCCATGTCAGAGGCCTACGGGCGGCCTGAACAACTCTGATAATAGGACACTAACTGTACGATAAACAAACAAACAAACAAACCGGCTGTATCAGCCCCGATTCCTTGTCGAGGCACAGGATCTCGTAGGGGTGAAGTTTGAGCGGGACTCGCTCCAGCGCCCACGTGGCCTGAAGCCGTCTCAACAGCTGCGCTGCCAGCATTTCTTGGCGCAAGTCGTCGCCAACCTTAACAATGCAGCCGAGTAACCGCCAACCCGCCAACGAGCCGTAGGGAGAGGAAGACCGCATTCGAACTAGTTTGCTCTCCCATGATTCCTGGAATAATAGTGGTGGTTAGTAAATGTTGACAGTATAATTAATAATAATAACTGCCTGGACTCCTCAACCGAAGGATACTGCCTGAATTTTGGCCGTAGCGCCCGGGTGAGAAAGGTTTTCTCTCCAAATAATAATAAATTCTTTATTTTCAGGTAACAAATCATATAACTATTATTATTAACTATTGTTGAGATACAAAGGTTACGATTGTTCTTTACATAGATACAACAAATGTATAGGTACCCTACGAATATAACACAGATTATAAAATACTAATGGCACCCCTCTTGACAGGGACTTCCTTTTAACCATAAGGGGTAAAAGGAAATCCATAGCCTGCAGCTACTGCTGATATAACCCCCTTGTCGACACATATTACGTAAAGTTATGGTTTTACTTTTGTTGACATTACATTACTTTCGAAGGGACAATGTGGTGGACCACTCCTACCGCAGACATTTCAGCCAAGTTGGAGTGATAATGAACAATATTGGTAAAACATTACCCAAGTTTTTATTTAAATAATTGTATAATAAATTGCAAGCCTACCAATTCGAATTGACTGTAGCATACGGTGAATAGTTCATTTCAAGTGTGGACCAATATAGCAATGTAGGCAACTACTCAGTTACCTTGAGCGCGGTGACGGAATATATGCAAGTCTACCTAATCGAATATACTGTGTAGCACACAGTATACAGTGGAACCCTGTCGCGGTAACTTTTTGTTATGATTCCTTGACATCCGTACGAATTTGTCAAATAGGTTTACAGCTACAAAGTACTAAAGAGTGTAGCCTGATGTTTTGTCCACTGTACAGTTAATTACAAGTGTGAACCAATATAAACACAAAAATTGGACTAGTAGCGCCCTCTCCTCTAGAATAATGATGTGATACATTTGACATTTCAATGCCCGATTTCAAAATTCGAAGTCAAACGCAAGGCGCGATTGACTCGCCGCTCGCACTCCGTTTTAAGCCCCGCCGACCTGAGTACACATTTTGTGGCGCCACTCGCGTGTATCTATTACATTTCTAGGGTATAATATTTCGCTGGCTGTGAGTAGTTACCTTGAGCGTGGTGGCGGAGGGATCGTGCGGGTCGTGCCGGAAGGCGTTGGGCGGCGCCGACGCGGTCGCGTCCGCCAGCCGCCGCCGCACCTCGCCCGCGCCCACCGCTACAGACTCCCGCGACCCGCACGATGACGTCGACAGCGCTGATACTGCCGACACCTGAACAAGAAAGATTATTCATTTTATGTACCTACTTTTGACAGGGAACACTGTCTTCCTATTCTGGGCGGGAGGAACGCTACGAACGCCGACCGACACCGCGAGCGATACCAAAATGTAACACTGTTCGCGCGTCTCTAACTCAGTCACTATTAAGCCGAGCTCAGTGCCACAGAATACACCAGAATTGATTACGTCACTCGACCGTAGCGCTAGAGCAGTTATAATTTCCAGTTTAAAAGGAACCCTGTGAAAAATATTTAAAAATAATACAAGAAAGTGGCTATTATCCATTGATAATCAAATAGCATAAAGATTATTTATATTGTTTACGTTTAAATAATAGCTTTATAGAGAGTGGAATAACTATTTACAGGCGATTATTTTATTATCGATAAAAATGGGTATTCGAAATCGCTAGCAGCTTTAAAATGGTTGATGGAACTGATTCCATAACACCTATGCGTTAGGTACTTTGCTAAAAACCATTATATTATTTATCCTTTATTATTCGCTATTTATATATAAAAATATTCTACTTAGTCCACCTAGTGAGCAAAAGGTTGTAAGTCCAAATTAAAAACTCAGCAGGAAACTAAAATCGGGAAAATGCAACTTTGATACTGTGCCATTGAAACATATACTTACATATTCCTACTAACATCCGGTCTTAGTTAAGTAATATATGTGCGAAGGAATGCAACATAAGTGTCATCCAGATGATGCATACTTAAAGCAAGATTGCTTAGGTAGTTTGTTGTAGGTACTTACACCTACACAAACTACTTAAGATGTTTGGGCGAAGAATACAGCGCAAACGGAATGGTTCTGGCTTAAAAATTACTACGCTATAATTACACTAAGTTAACTAGGGTTCGAAAACATCATAAATTATATAATCATATAAATTAAATTGATAATGATCCAAAAAATATAAATTGAAAACTGATATTTTTCGTTTCTCATGTTTGATTAAAGAAACGTCAAAATAAGATAAGAAATTCTTGATTTATTAAGATAATTCATCTTAATTCTTGATATTAATTAACCCAGAAATATCGAGTTTCAGCAAAATAAAAAACAACCTAAATGAAAGTCTAGCGCGGTATAGAGACACGATAGCCTCTCGCTTCAAAACTTCGCGCAAGTACCGCGTCTCTTAATCTTTTTTACGATCTTGATATAATTATCAGTCGCATAAATATCACGATAAGTATCAATGATAATTATCAGCGAACCCTGAAGTTAGCCCTCCCATTGCACTTACTTGCGATAAACTATCCGGCGCAGGCGCTCTCAGCGCGTACTGCGTGCTTAGATCCTCATCGTCGTGACTCCAGCAATCCCCCGCATCCCCGTCGTCCAGGCCGGAGTACAGAGACAGCGCCGGCCACTCCGGTACGAGGTTCTCTTCGCTCTTTGTGTGTCGTATGGGAGGGGAGTGAGGTGCAGGCGGCGCGGGGGGAAGTAAGCGTGGAGGCAGAGGCTCGTGTCCCTCTGTTTCTAGTACTTCCACGTACATTATGTATGGTGCCTGCAGAAAAAAAGGAGATTGGATGTAGCTTTTAACATTACTTACATTAATTCAATTTTTACACAGTCCGTGAGCTCTAAGAAAGGGACTCGGCTATCGGGTAAAATCGGTTTCTGTCTCTGTCTTACTGCAGTCTTAGTACATTCGCGTATCGCTAGCAATAATCGAAGTCTCAAGACCCGAAGCCCTGTCTAAAAACTCACGCACTGTAATAAAATGAAGACTATGCGAATATTGGGTTCTTTTCACAATGAAGAAAGCTTTTGTATTCATATTTAATTATTTAAAACTTTGACTACTTACATACTTAAACGGAATACATATTTATTTGGAGTTTCACGGAATTATAAAAAAAAACAAGTAAACAAAATTAAGCCCTAATTTCTTCATTACAAAGCTAACTAAACAATATGATAACAATACCTCATTTTTACGGTACTGTAATTAATTACATGTAATATCCTGTGTTTTGATGCTAGTGCCTCGATTGCTTGTTGTCTTTTTCATGAACAGTATATCTTATCATCATGAAATATTAGGTACGCTTGTAGCAGTTATAATTGAGTTATTTTATATTTACCAAGGGCAAGCAAATAAATACAATTATGCGCTAAGTATCGTGAGTTGTATCACTATCAATAAATTGAAGGCCATCTGGTACTGCCCACTTTGAATCAGAATCTGTTATAATTTGAAACAACTAAAACTATTTAAAAGTACGGGCGACTAATATTCTATCAAATAACACGCTTAAAGAACACGCAAGTTTTGGGCGAGTACATGAGTGTCTTGACCTCGGTCATTAGCTCAAATTGGTTATAGTTCGACTAAATGTAGGTTTCAACTCGTTAAGTCAGTTTAGTAGTCACTTAGAGTAAATATGATTTAGTTTTTCCGGAATTGGGGGCAATTCGTTTACCATAAATATTGAAATACGAGCTAGGTTTTAAAGGAAATTCAATTTTTGATAGGTACGACCCGATTTTACAACCAAACACCTGGCGGCCCCATCTTCATTAGTGGAAAATTCGATTTCAGAATTCAGCGAACTTTATTCCTAATTGAGTAACAATAACAACGTTCAGTGATGTTCGTAACAGAATATTAGCAAGGATAGCGTCATCAACATTTACACGGAAATACGAGAATAAAGTCGACCAATCGTATACACACAGTCAAAACATTGAATCATTTCTTGGCATTAAAGCAGACTTCGAATAAAATTGGGTTATTAACATGTGAAGTGAATCAAAATATCCCCGGTGCGTCATCCTTAATCTTGACGTCTGTGTGACGTGTGACTTCTTTGAGCAAAGTACACACTTGCATTAATTATCGAATGGATAAACGAAATAATGACCTTCTGTCCGTCTCTCATCTGTTAAACAGACAAAATTATAACCCTCCTTTTTAACTTCGCTGTAGTCGGAGAAATACAGATATTATAAAGATCTGTTTTCTTATTTCTGTTTTCTAACTCAAATTTATTAAACGATTCCTTTCCCGGAGGAAACAACAATCAACAATTCAACATGTTTCAACTCTACGTATTTTTACGCTACTCTTTTCAAGGTTTTTTAAATATAGACAATTTAATACACGGACAACTGCAAATACTATCATTCTCTTACATGCGTGTGGGGTCAAAACAATGGAAGCTGAGATAGTAATTTTTAATCCCTCATTTAGGAAGCGAGCTTGTGATAGGACCCATCTCAGTATCTATCTACATATAATATAATAGCCTAGTCATGTTTGATTAATGTTAAGGCAGCTTGAAAGCATCATCTGCGATGCTGCAAACCTGAATCGCTATACTTAGGGTGGAAAATGTTAAGAGACATTTGTCTCTCGGCGTGTCACATTTTCTTAGATAAATTATTTATCATTTTTCGGAGACGGAGAATAGTTTTGTCGCTTCAAATTATGGGTTACATGAGGAGTAGTTACTTAGTGGACCGTATTAACGTTTAACAAACACATAAACAGAACAAAACATATTGCAATGTAGTTGGGATTCCAGCGGATATTTCTGATAGGCAAACGTTTATGAATACCCAACAGATAAATATTCCTCGTCATACATTTGTGATTGCATAATTTAGTTTTAAAGTAAAAGGCTACGACTTCGTTCAGTGAATGTGCTACCGTGGTCATCATTAATAGCAGGGCGGCGAAATATTTGAAGAATGAATCATTCAATTATTCAAGGATGCCATTGCATATCAAATCAACTGTCTGTAAACTGTTTATCAATGAAAGTATATTCTATGGACTAAACGGGTGGATGTAGTTCCAGTTTATTGTTTATTGCATCTTTGAACAATGTAATATATCTGTTAGATTTCTCAATATTCCATATAAACGTCCGTTTAAGATTTAAAATTTAAATCTTAGAAAAGATCACGGCTTTATGTTGGTCCTGTCCGTCAAATCAAAACTCACCTTATCTTTACTATTGAGAACGGCGGCTGCATGCGGCGGTATCCGAAGCACGCAATGTGGCCGATGGTGTAGCGGCAGCCATACCCGTGCCGGCAGATTGAGGTCCAAGGTAGCTAACTCTGCCCTCAAGCGGCCGTTCCGTCGCTCCTTGTCCGCCACGCCAGTGAGCCGCCGTCCAATATTCGTCAACGCTGTTAGGAACTGAAAGGTAAAATGCTTCTTTTCAATATTTGGAATCCACTCAAAGACGAATACATAACGGGGAGGAAAAAAATCTCTAGATACAGGGCAATACCAAAGGCAAACGTAAAGGTACTTTAGTTTGCAAAAAAACACTATACTAAGATTGTTATACTGCCGGTGCCGTTTTTGACCAGTGGAGACTCGATCCATGCAAAATTGCAAACCTTGGAAACATGCAACGTACAACTAAATCCCGAATAAAACTTGAAAATGGTTTGTTGACATGATAATTGTAGTTTTCTGTAACAAACATTGCTGAGTCAAGAAAAACTAGCTGTCAGTTACAGTCTAATGTATCATGCAAGCGACAGCCTGTACTGGGTGAACGTTGAAAAGGGATCGTAAACCAGTATTTTTACGTACCCCCTGCCCGTTAAACGCATCGTATTGATGTAGAGGTATTAGGTGTGGACGTACATTCTGTATGTACATATTTATATGGGCAGGAATTTTACGGCGTAAAAGCGTTAAATTAACGGAACTAAGTTTACGATAGGTACATGTTTTTCTGTATTGAATATTGACATAAATAAGTACCTACTGATTAGATAAGCATATGAAGCAGCGTTAATAAAAATAAATGCGTATAATTCTGGGTTCATTAGAATAAAATTATAATAAACAAAAATCCATCAAATCCAGTATGATTTTCATACTGGATTTCTCTGTGCTCATTCATAAATATCTATTGCACTGGATAGATCTACATGCTTTAGGTGATTAAATCTAAATATTGATGTTCTGCAGATCTAGCAGGATCGACGTGATCAATATGCGATTGCTGTTATCTAAAATTGTACTATGACGCCAGAAATCGTTACCCATATCTATGATTACAACTATCTTATCGAACGTGTTTATATGCGAATATATAACAAATATATCTTTATCATTTCTTTCATGTTTAATATGAATTTGATAAGTACACTCATCAAATTCCTTGGTTAAATTCCATGTTTACATTTTATATTTATAAATGAAAGATTATTAATATTTATAAATTAAATATTTTCGCGGGTAAAAAGTGGATTCGTATAACCTTCATGTTAATATTATCTATCAATAGAAAAATACTCATCTTATTCGGTTCAGCAGTTCTCGTGTACGGTTATCAGATAAGTCATAGTACATTAAATTAGTCGTAAGAAAAAAGTTGTTATTAGTTATTACCTGTGTCTGTGGAGCGAGTCTTGGAGCGCCGCAAGAGCACTGTTCTCCACACACGCACCCACTGTCGAATGCTCGACCTGAAGCCAAGTCCCCTAAATGTCTCCCCGAGGGAGTCGCTAGCCTCAGTGCAGACGCGTCCGACTGCGACCTGTGATGCCCTCTCCTTGCCGCCGGCCTTATCTCCTCAGCAAGAATAGAGTCTCTCAACTTAGTGGCTTTCGATCTCTTCACGTCCCCACTGTAAGCAGTCAACAGCCACGCCAGCCGCAGAGAAAACTCAGCACTTTGTTTACATCTATGCACCAAGTATGGCCTTAGCACGTCCGCCACGTCGCCCATTTCCACATACATTGTCGCCAATTGGGGCAGATAGAAATCAACGTCCTCGTACGGGAACGAGAACAGTTTATTCGCCAGGTACGTTTGGACACCGGGCTCTTTCGAGTTGAATAAATATGAGATCGCCATGCTCATGTCGAAGAGTTTACTTTCGAAGAGACGTAGTAAAAAGTCTTTGTTTCTTGATGTGTCCGCCGCGGATATTTCAGATTTGGGCGGTTCGACGATCGTATCGGGAGGGTCTGGAGGTTTCTCTGTGTCCTCTGGGTTGCCGGAGTCCAGACTCTCTCTGGACCTCGCGGCGGCGGGAGGTATTGGCCGTTCCTCGTCGGTGCCGTCGGGTGGCGTGTGGATGCCCGAGTCGTCGGAGCCCGCAGGCACCTCTGGAGGTAGAGCCAGCCTGGGCGCGGGCACCTCCATCGGCAGGCGAAGCGGCGCGCCCTCCGGCGACGTCGGCGTCATGTCCTCGGGTATCCGCTGCAGCACCGAATCGAGAGATCTGTTCCTCTGGTGACCGCATCCTGGCGGCGGTCCACTTGCACCCGTCACATGTCTGAGGACAAACAAAACGTGACGTAAGGCGCGTGTTTTAATATGAATTATACCTACCTATATACTCAGTTTACGAATTTCCTCGAGGAAAATAGATGCACATTTAGGCATAATATGTTTTCTCGCACTTATGAAATACCTATAATATAATATTAAAATATAATGAACAGTTTAATTAGTTTGACATACTTGTTAACTCTACGTACTTATAAAACGGATCCTCGTAGTACCGAAGACCGACCACAATTATCTTCCTAACCATTTGGTCGTTTACACTGAAATCCAATCACTGGTTTATAAAGCACGTAATTCAAATAGCCTCACAGGCTCACACAAACATGATTGTATTGCACTAGACACAGACGCAGATTACTGAAACAATGTGAACTGCCGAGCGATATGGTTAGAGCGCGCGACTGTAACATGTTTCGAGTGCGATGTGCGAGCACGTCCAACCTCGTGGACGCCAAACAGCGGACTGCTTTACGCAACATACAGACTCAGGCACGCGCCCGCCTACCATTCGAATAAGGATCACCTCGATTACGCAGAGCCTCGTCTATACAACTAACGAAACAGTAAACAAATATCTTCACAGGTCAAAGATTTCCCCGACCGAATTTACTGTGCCATACGTGTAGTACAAGTAATACAAAATTCCGTGGCTCTCGATTCATTTGTCCAAATATACGTCAATGTCTTACATTTGCATGTTTCGTGCGTAATACGCAACATACATAATGGTTTTTATAATAAAATTAAGATATGTTGTTGCTAACGTCAACGTCCACACTATTTTATTTTGATCAAAAAAATAAAAAATATATTTTCATCGTTTGAAACAACGTTAACATAAAAGGATAACATTGCATTAGCCACGGATTTGTATTCAACTAATGGTTTGTAAGGCAGTTCCTTATGAGAATGCAAGTGTTATTAGTTACCGTTGCAGAGAATATTAACAATGTACCAGAACAGTTAGACAACATTCTATTTCATGTACATATGCATATGGTTCGTCTTCTAAGAGTTTCCTTTTAACTGTGTGTCTCTATGTCTCTCTACAGCAGCCGGTATTATGACATAAGATTTACGAAAGCATATACCAGCGCTTAGAGAAAGCGTACGACGACCCGGCGTAGTTTTATCACCACATAAGCTATCAATTTCAAGAGTAGCATGTAATACACTGTGCTCTAAGTGACCGACGTATTCTCAATACGGCCGTGTAGTCATTCAATCAAGAAAGTAGAGGAAGTGGAAGTGAGTACATCGTAGACATTCTATGAGCGAAGTAGCGAACATTCCTTGATCAGAGTAACTTATTAAGGAGTAGACACAACTTATACATAAATCAGTCAATCTAAAACATGCAGCTCTGCCCCACAAGGAAATAGAACGTGAATAAACAAAATCTGGATCTGTGTTAACAGTTGCATACGTGAATTGTAATGATGTGGAACTGAAAACATTTCACGTTTTATGTGAAAACGGAAATCGACCAAAATAGCAACTAATCGAATTGCTAATAAAGTTTACATCATTAAATTCTCGGGTCTCTAATGGCAGTAAATGTGTAACTTTTAGCAGTATTTCGTCGTTATATTAGCGTGCCTTAACAGTTAACACGTGATTATTTCTGTTGTATTATCGGGAATGAAGCATGTGTTCCGGTCGCCATCCAAAAACACATGTGGCGATAAAGAGCTAACGGACGAATCGATACTAAAATATCGATTGGGTAGAGTGTATAAATAAAAATATGACCTTAAACAATTTCTATTAAAATCTTTCAATATTTTGAATAGTACTTCAAACAGACACCTGTAGTAATGAATGTAAAATATAAATCACAGATAAATAGAACGCAGTCGGTACAAACTGTAATTGTATCGCCGTAGTTACTACCACTAGTGGTTTATCTATCATTCTCATTTAAAACATAAGAGACCTCTTCGATTACTGACACTTTACGAGTTAAATATAGCTAATTAATATCTAACTGGTACATTCAAGAATACACAATGCGCAGAGATCATCCTAGTCATACTTTAGACGCGCTTGGCTTTATAAAGGAATAAATTACCATATAATTTTCTCAACCTGCAGTGCAAAGTCAGTCATCCATAAGAGGCAGGTAATACATTATAATTATACTTAATTTACAAATGCACATAAAAGTAAACTATTTAAACCAAATGTGTGAAAAATAGTCACTTACTGAAGCTGGGGTCAACACAGCTAATTTGGGTCAAACAAACACAATCGATGGATTTTATTAACGCCTGCTATTCAAACTGACCTCGCGTGCCTGACAGGCGAGAAACGATCCAACAATTCAATTCGACCATTGCATAATTAGAAGGAATCATGCAGTTGAAAGTTAATGAAAAATCATGATTGATCATTGATCACATAAATTCAGACAAATCAAATGGTCGTGGATTACTATAGTAATGATTAACTATGCTGTTCCGGCCTAAAACTGGCCCAATGGCGCGCCCTGGGAGAGGCTTCCCTATGTTCAGCAGTAGACTAAAGTGTAAAGTATAGGCCACTGATAATGCTGTTCCAGTGGGTTGTGTTGTGTACCAATCAATGAATATAGAGAAGCAAAGAAACAAATATACTCGTTTTAACAGGTCAGACAACAGCAGCTAAAGTAGAATCAATAAAAAACACACATTAGAATTGCCATGCCACTTAACCGTAAGCGTCTTTATATTGATTCCAATTACGGCCTTGTTTACACTCTACGCGTGGTGATGCGACACATCAATTGACTTTTACATTCGCATGAACTCAAAATCATCGTACATTCGTACTGAACATAAAAAGTAACAGGTACCTAGTTGTTTTCATGGTGGAGTCTTTTCACCACTAACAGATTTCGCAAATGTGACAGGTGTTTGTAATCGGACGCAGTATCCGGAATAACGACGGCCTCTACAGTATTTCTCGGCGATGACGTCAATAATCAAACAATGGCGAATTGATTGGACCCGGCACCATATCGTGCATTGTATTGTTAGGACGGACAGCGGTGAAAGTCATTTGAGCGAGGGGCTTCGGCAAACAGATTCGAACACAATCGATAATACAGAGAAAATAATCTAAAACCTACGGGGGTATCCAAACACCTGCACTGCGACTTCAAAGACATTGGATATCACCATTGCTTTCAAAGATAACTTTCCCTCTTAAAATTGCACAGAATTGCACAGATTTCTATAAATTTTCTCAGAGTAGAATTTATTTTAATAACACCTACTTGATTATGTAATTACTTTAAAAGCTACGTTTGCCAAGTGTGAGGTGTGAGTGAACACGGCCGTGCTTGCTACATCGTAGTGGCGAAAGTGAATGTCTCTCCCGACCTTGTCGTTTCAGTTATCGTTTCGTTTCGGTCTCTTACTCTCCTACCAAAACTCACATGAGTAGTAAAACCTATAGTTATAGAAGACAAACAAGACATTGTTCATAGTAGGTGTGGAATAAGACAACACAAATCTTAAAGTTTATCAAATCCATCTATTGATCGCTTAAACTTTCTTCATTGTATCACTAATCGCTCATTTGTGTTCTGAAAGTAGAGCCAAAGTCTACATAGCACTCTATTCATCGTTCATCAAATACATCTAAAAGAATATTAGTTTGTCTCAAACAACATCTTTATATTTGGATTGGAAGTTTCAAAATAGCCCATCAATTTCAAATCAAGTCAAATATTTTTATTGCAAGTAAGTACAAGAGAGCCTATGCACACCGCGTATTTAATACGCGCAGACGACGCGTACGCACGTTACCTGCTCGTTTGTATCGATACAAATGCGGATCTTAATTTGTGAACGTGTGCAAAGGTTTACTGGCTGCGTCTGAATCTCGTTTGAAGCGCGTATAATAAGAATAGTTTATTTGTGCGGTAAGATTACAATGGATTCATAATAAACGCGGTGTATTATACGCATAGGCTCTAAAGTAATTTTTTACAGTGCAAGAAACAATAAGCAGCACATCTTTTGAAATAAATACATATAAGTACTTAAAAAATTAACAATGTTTTACCTACTTACAATAATTACAAACATATACACAAAGTGCAGAGCTGGAGCTGAATTTAGGACCAAGCCTCTTTATCATTTAAATAGTCATTTATTTTATAATAGGTTATTATAAAATAAATGACTATTTAATTTATTTTTACATACGGTATGTCTTATGTGGGTCTTAAATATTTTCTTTGTCATATAATTTAAGTGTAAGTCAGCTAATAGCTCAGTTAAAATCAGTTGACTTTGTCAAATTCTCTCCTCGAAGTTTTAGGGCACTATGAATGTAATAATAATTTGACCAAACCATTGGCAAATTTTCAAGTAATATTTTATTCTCTTTATAAGTTCTGAAAAAAGCTGTAAATTTAAGTAAATAAATAAAATAAATAAATTAACCAAAAATCTTATCGTTGGTGTCATCGTTTAATAATACACAGATTTCTCCAGTTACAACATGATCCAGTTTACCGTTTGTATGAAAGCTTGCCACTCTTCAAAGTAACCTACTTTTCATCACCAACTTGTATTGTATTATTTCATAATTGTCACGACAAGTACTTATGTAATTATTTAACGATAGTTCATTTCTTTTTATGACAAAACCTACATTCCACTCTTTAGTGGTGTAGTTCGCGTTTATAACTTAAATTACGTTCATAGTCTATTCAAAAGTTGATTATAATGTAAGACCGAGTTTTCAAATACATAATTAATTAAAATTACAAAATTAAGGCCGCATTTCAAAAAAAAATGCGAATAACTCTTAAATAATAACGGTAATTAACACACTTTGATTCACCGCTCACACAATAAAACCGGACTATAATGGCCCATAATATCTGAAAGCGTAATAAATCTATGAAAAGATCAATATGTTAGTTTTTCAACGTAGAAGTAATGATCTAAATATTGCGTATTATGTTAGTACCTACATATTAACATGCGCAGCGCAATGGATGGTGTGCCAGTTATAAAAGAACATTGGGTAACGCACCTATTCTCAAAGGCTTCTGGACCGTAATATTATGTAAGGTGTGTCTACTTCTGTTAAGCAAGTTATGATTCAATTTCATTCCTTATGGTTTCTTTATAGAATTAAGCAAAAAGTGTTTCGCTTTATATCGTTGTAAATGAGTATTCTAAAGCAATATTTATTACTCTAGGATGTTCAGACTTAGTTGAGATGTGTTCCGTAATTACATATTTCTTTTTTTAAGCAGGTACTATAGTATGTAACGTTAATTTATTATTACGTACGACACGTTATTATTATTTACCTATACCCATTAAGTTTCAAAATGTTAATCTGTTATTAACCGAGTGATGGTGGCATTTGTTCATGTTGACACATGTCCTCCATTAAAATCGATTATCGAAATTAGCTACTGTCGAACGAAGTACAATCTCTGGTGAGTTCCTGCCCGTACATACACATCCATTATGTTAGTATGCGGGTCCTAATCTAATAAGAGGCTAAGCCCATTCAATCTATTTACAGTACCCTGATTCTATTATATTATGGCTTCTTTGGTAATGGTTTCACATGCTTTTAGCTTTATTGAAAGGAAATCTGTGTACAAGTTCAGTAGGTAGGTAGGACAGACAGAAAACTTCTCCTAAATGCAAATATGGTCTACTAGATCCACATATTTAAAAATGGACCACATATTTAAAAATGGACCTAAAGTGAATACAGCTTTCGAGTCAAATTTTACTCGTAGAACAGGCTTCCTAAACAGCGTACCTACTGACAGTAAATATCCAGAACAGGCTTCCAAAACAGTGCACTGGTTGACCTTAACAATTTGCAAATGTCTAAACTAAACCGGTATTACACGAAACGTTGAACGTTCTACGCCTACGGTCTGTTCTCGGAAGACGCTTAGTGAAATGTATAGCAATTCAAGGTAATGAGAGCCACTTAGCCGACTTTCTGAGATATTTTCCAAGATTCCATTTTATACGGTATACGCGTAGGTGGATGCTCTAAATAAACTATTATTCAAATCGTATAAATCAATTTTACCACATTTAAATAGAGGATGTTTTAACTTTTAACAACGATTGCTGAGAGGCCTCGTTGGATTGAAGAACAAAAGCGCCAATGGAGTGCATTCAAGCAGAAAATTCACAAACCACTAAGCACAGTTCGACCAAACAGCCAAGCTATAAATAGATTTACTCATCATGCCTAATTTGAGCTGCAAGAAGGCAAATGAAAAGAGGAATATTGAAATGAAAATGAGGAATTAAGGACCGAGACCTAAGAATAAATTGCTAATGAACTTCCTAAAAATATCTACATGATCTGTTCAGAATACAAAAATAGGATAATATCAGGATAAATCTGCGAACAAAGCAATGTTTAAAGTTGAATATCATCACATCACACACAACGCCATACAATCTACAGTGCGCTAGTCCAATATTCGCGAGGGTGCTTATGTGTGTGCAGCTGCCGAGAATACCACTGCTGATTGGTTGGCCCGATTCACGTCACGAGCCATCTGCCGAATAGATTTCAAGAGCAGACTACATCAACGTATACTTCAGATAAAAAAAACAATACATTATAAAATTTAAAACTAAAAAACACTTATATTATTTGGGCTTGTGTATAGTGACATAGACTAAGTACACACGGCTGGGGGCTTACAAATTAGAAGTTTTACACGAGTAGATTTACATGCTTCTATGATATTAGACAATGAAGTCTAGCCCAGTAACTTACGTACCAAATTACGAAACAATACTATTATAAAACATAGGGTTTCAATTCAATGCATGCAGTACAATCAATCACGTGTATTGATAAAGGCATTAGTAACTAATTTATGGTTTCACAACACGTAGGATGTCTAAATTCATCAGTAAAACCATTCCCAAAATAAGCACCTGTTTCCTAATTACGTACATAAATATCTGTAAAACCTAATTTAGAGGTATTAAAAATATGGAAATAGTCTAGTACATAGATATCATTGGAAATAGTCAATTGAGTCTCTAATCACCAGGAGAAACCCATTTTTCCAAAGACTAGAAACGTCGTCAACACTTTCCTGTATAAAACAAGTTCATTTCCTACGCACTCAAAAGAGTCTGCTTCCTTCCATTGCTGCGATGAAGGGTAATTAGATTACTTCCTCCGCACACAATAGAATGTAAAAACCAGCTGCCATGACGGCACAACAACAATTATAACCGAGAAGGGTGACACAACACAGCTCCCCGAAATAGTTAAAGTAACAGAAGACGTTTTTAAAGTCAGCGTAAAAATCCTCAAGTCATCCACGTACCACAGTATCAGATAATTCGCTGATAAAATAGTCATAAAGATGGGCAGAAATTACTAAATAGCTGCCCAGTTATACTCGTAGGCACGTAATTATTTTATTTAGTAGCAAAACTAATGAGTCTGCGTGGCTATTTTTCATGTATAAGGTCCGATGGGATTTCAGAACTGCTCAAACATTGCATGATGAAAATGGATTACGAGCCTGACTCGGCGGCCTCAATGTTTATTGTTATTATGTTGGCTAAAAGCTCTGCCCTTTTATACCTCTACAAAGCGAATAGAATAGTTACATATTCGTTGTGTTTTATTCCCCAACAACTGTGCGAAGCTATTTTTACGTCTATAAACATGATATAAAATTATTTATATTATTCAAGTAGTATAAAACCCTTATAAGTTCCTCTATGGCAATTGTGTTTAGTATATGGTATGTAGTTTGTACATACAGTAACACATTTATAGAAATTTTTCAACCAGCAAGTTAGCGATATGACCTTGCTGAGTGCAAGGTGAGCTAAACCCGCAAATTGCCACTTCCGAAATTAAAACGAGGCCGTCGAATTATGTACCTAAATCTAAATGTATGCCATACTATATCAACACTATATCAGATACATACATTTGATGCGTATATTCATTGCCATAACGGATACGTTTGATTTCTTATATGTTGTAGGCAGCGTCGCAAACGATACGGAGGAAATGGTAGCGAGGGAGACTTCATTTGCGAGATGTACAGCCGTCGATGCCTCTCCCGGGTTAACTTCCATTCCCACTTGAAAACCCATCGCAGATCAGGAGAACTGCAAGGGCATCTTCGATCGTGAAAGCCGCAAAGAAAAAGAGAAGTAAATGACATAACAGGTGATCGAAATGCTCAAGTCTTGGGTAATATTTTCAGTGCCCCTTTCCACCATATCATCATCGTATAGTGTTCCCAAATGAAATACAAGAGGTAACCTTTATAATGTAACAACATTTTTCAACAAAACTAGGTACAAACAGCCAACAACGGCCAATGGCCTCTTTAGGAAGCATTTAAATGTTAATACACGAACAACAATACTGAAAGAAAAGTGAAGAAACAAAATCAGAAGCAGAACAAACAAAAACAACCACCTCCACAAAACTTAGCGCACGTAAAATCTATTAATCTGACCTTCATGTTAAACATCAGAATAATGGATCCGTGAACATGAACACGGTTATTAAAACTGATAATGAAGATAAAGATTTTATTGCGACCTAACAAACACCACATGCAATCTAAGTAAAGCAAACTAATCCTCGTAAATAAAACAAACGAAACAAGAAGAGCTCTGTAAAACAAACATCATTTACGTTACATTAAAATGTGAAATGAACCAAAGCCAAAGCAAAGATATATTATTGTTCTTTAGTTGTTAATGTTGGTGGATACCTAAATCGGCAACGTCTCGAGAAAATATTAAGGGGCCAATTTTGTATAGGATCCGTGGGCGACAGATATTACGCCAACGGATCTCGTCGCAGTTGGCCGCCTCTGATTGATCATTTCCGTCCATTGTGTCATTCCCTTTTATTCGCCTGGGACTAGTAGTAAGCAATCCACACATTAGTCGAATACATGCGATGTCGGACATTCTATTCTAAGGCATCTATCATCAATCCTCATCACATAGATTCCTAGATAGAATCCTTACAGATGATGATTATTGATTACCAAATTCCGATCAAGGAAATCAGCAATCCAGGAAGATACGAGAGTGACTTTAATCAGTAAATCTTTACAGTATTATCAGCCATGTTTTTGGCAAATACCCACCACCATAAAAGGAAAAGAAATAAATCAAAGATACAGAAAATCTGTCTATAGGTCTGTTAATTTAATACACACCCTACCACCACCTCCTCCTCCTCTTGCACATTCAAACCCCGAACTTCCATGCTCCCGGATCGGACTTTTCAGTCATGAACGCAGATGTCGACACAGTGCTGCTTAAATCATCTGTCGAGTTGCAAAAGGCCACCGACGACCCTACCACCACTTTCAACGTGCATACCGTCTGCTGTGAGTAACAAACAAAGCCTAGAACCATACAAATTCGAGGCTAACACAACATTATTAATTTACAAACAATTACATCAAAATTAGGAATGACACGGGTATGACCTATAAAATCGCAGTGTAAACGACTCTTAGAGGGTGTGTCTTTTTTATATATACCAACATCAAATAATCTGAGGGTTTGGGGCACGACCCCGTTTTCTGGGTCAATGTACATACAGTACTTCAGACATTCCGATGAATTGGGGTTTCGGACTTTTAATGTTAAAAAACAGATGCATCTATTTAAATATCAATCATTTTATTTTATTTTAATTAATTTTCCTCGTATTACGAGTAATATTAGACGGACTAATAATAGCATCAATGATTCATTACGAACTCTGATCATGAATAAACACAAGTTCAGGACCATAACAAATGACATCATAATAAATTAATTCCTAGCAAAGCTCTACCTATACCAACTACTCGTAACAAGAAACTAATTAGCATTGGGGAAAGATTTTGCAGATTTCTTCGGCGGGCTGCGTCCTGCGGGCCGTGAAAAATTATTCTCTCATACAAAGGCGATACAAATTAATGCAACAATACGTTCTACTTGGCCCGCAGCCCGCGCTCTGTGTTAGTGACAAATCCATAATCGTGGCTTGGCATTGCCGAAAGAAAAAAATAATTTCAATGCTTCATGGAAACTTGGACCAATCATCTATTCACGGGTGTCGCCTGCAGATGCGTCACCAAACTAACTTAACAAAACTGCCTAGGTATGACAATTTAGCGACATTTTATTGTTCTCGGAACTAAATCTATACAGACAATGTTGCCGCCTAGATTTGACACAGATTCCTTACCTAGACAAAGATGAGCTCTTTGCTCAACCTATGCATGTACTGTCTGCGAATACTTGCTAGCAAAGAGGTTTGACCTTTATTTCTGTCAATAGGCGAGTAGGTAGGAACACGGCCTCGATATAAATCCGTGGGAAGACACATTATGGGCGTCACTCGACTCCCAACGAGGTCTCAGCTCAAGTGGAGTATAGTGTCAATATAAGAATAGGCCCGTTATGAATCCCATGAGATCGCTGCTGTCGCTAATATGAAGCCATCAGTTATTACTGACACTAAACACACATGAGTAATTGCCTACTTGAGAACTTATCAGCCACGAGAGCTGTCTGGCTGGCTTCACACAACTAATTTATGATGATACTTCACCAACTTATACCTATTTGAAGGGTGAGGGTGACTGAAAATAATCAATTAAATCTCTACAGATTCCTTACCCAGTTTTAATAGATTTAAGCCGTTCAAAAATTCGCTTACATATTTTACAATGCATGATTGAATGCCTACTACAAACAGACTATTCGAATAAACACGAAGGAAGACACGGCGCGCCGTGTCTTCCTACCACCACATTTTTGTACATAGGCCTAGGAGTGCCATTTTTATATAGGTACAACGGTTCGGTTTGTACCTAGGGGTTGTATAAAAACTGGTAGTATTCAAACATTCAAAATAAAATTTGACTCATAAGTAACTTGAGTCACACAAGTCACAAATGATAACACGGACGGAAGGAAGAATTGATGTCAAGTTATGTTATTCATCAATGTGATTGTGATGATTCACTTCAGTTGGCTTGACATAGAGCTTATCAAAGTTGAAGTTATCATTGTTTGTGAGCTAAGCAATATCGGGAATCACATAAGCGTGGAACAGCGAAGAAATTGCTATACAGATACAAGGAAATCTCAAACTTTTGGCATCTTATCTCAGCTTGCACTAATTACAAAATTATAACACCTACAACACATCAAAAAACAACATCCATACAATAAAAAAAAGATAAATTACTATAATTACTAAAGCAAGAAAAAATAAGGCAAAACTTGAAAATTATAGTGATAATTTATAAACACAGTGAGTGCTTGAAAATCAGTGCACTCGCACCCGCCGTGTTATCATCAGCTGTCTGTTGTCAGCGTCACTCTTTGCCACATACGTCGGTAGTTATCCGTTGTTCATTACAATCGGTTTTTTTCATAACTTACCATATTATTTTAATCTAGGAGCCAATACAATTCTTACATATTTTTTTTATTTTGTTAATGAAGGCACGTTAATTAGTGTAGCTGTTATTCCATATTTCATTGACAGAAATATGCTAGCTTCAATCTCAAAAGAAATTAATATATATTGTATTCTATTGAATTTAGTACCTATGTATTTTGTAACTGAAGGTACATATCAGCCTTGGCAACGTAAATATATAATACGTACATACTACATTTTCGTTAGAAATGTAGTTCCAATTTAAAACTAAACAAAAAAATATATCTGCTGTATGGTACGAGTATGAGGCAAAACATGGTTCACAGTGCCGCGTTCCTCGCATACCTTCGTTGATTGAACAGACAAAAGGGTCAACATAATTAGTGTAGTTAACAAAGCAGAGTACAATGCGTTTTCTGAGAGTCAATTGACATGACTAACCACAAAATAAGTACAGAGTATACGTTAGGCTCATTGTACAGATGGCGCCAGATAAAAGATCAAATAATGACCACACAAATATAAAGATAAACTTGAGACGAACCGGATTGACAATGATACAGTCTGTCAATTTTTTCGCCAAGTCGGAAGTTGTTTGCGTGAAGGTAAATAAATGGACAGTCAATGAATCTTTCGAAACAAGGACGGTATTGCCTCAGACACAGTAAAGTACGGAAATAGTACAGTAGACAGTGGTATAGTAAGATACGCAAGATTCTTGAAGTACAGAATTTACACTTTATATTACGGCAAACAAGAAAAATATGTATCAATTAAGTAGGTGACCAAAGGTAACTCGCTGGCATCAATCGTCCAGATCGTAACGAGGTTTGTTGTGATTGTGCCCCTGCTGTCCACTATACATACGAGTATACGACGGATGACTGCAAAAAATCAAATATTCCTGACATTAGACGCTCGATGATTCCTCGATATTAAGTTTGCGACATAATGGAAAAATAATTTCAGCCATTTTTTCATCATGATGCGACCTTGATATCGAGCTACTAGTTTGGTTTGTGTGCAGGTACCATCCCCCACTTTTGAACTCGGTAATAATGTCGAATAATGGTCATCTGACCACAGTTAATATGTTTAAATATATGTTATGCACAGAGCTATATACCTGGGTATTTACCCTGTAATGTACCTAACAAGCAATGTGCTAATGATCAAATACGACAAACCCACAATTCAATTGCCTTGGTCGGTTCACCGGACACAGGCAGAGTCGAAGGTTGTTCACATTCTATTCTACTATAGCTAAGCAGGTATAAACAATTGTTTTTTGATTAATCAATCACTAGGTCCAACCTACGTTCTTTTCCAACAAAAAATCTAGTTAACCATTTGCTAATTGTGTTTCATTCCACTGATTTCTACCTGATACTTATCTAATAGGTGCTTAAAATCTATGTATAAAAGTTTTTGTGACAATAAAAATATAAATTGAAATAAATAAAATAAACACTGAATCAATTCTATTAATAATTTTATTTCATTCTTCAGTAACTTGGCTTGCAAGTTACTGAAGAATGAAATAAAATTATTTGAAAGATTAATTTTGTTTTATTTTGAAATAGGCAAATATACTTACCTAATTAAATGAAAGGGCGACGACCCTTACTTAATCTTTCATCTTAATCATTTAATGACGTGACTGGTTAAAATACGACTTCTCTTTTAGTTGATTCATGGTCGGTACGAGAATAAACAAGAAAATTGAAATTAATGCAACCTAAAGGAAAACTGTCAGTCACGAAAGGACATTAGCCCTGACACTTTATTCCAATGTTAAGATAAAATTATTAGGTAGGTATTTTAATAGGTTTAGACGCATATTGCCAATTTACCCGGCAGAAATAAATTGCGGCATACAATAGGTACCTCAAAAGAAATTATCGGCACCAGTAGTTTTTGAGTAAATCGTGAACATTACATACTACGCCTCAAACAGAGAACCTCCCTAATTTGAGGTTGGTTAAAAAGGAATACAATAAGAGAGTAGTAAATACGTAAGGAAACCGACGTCGGCGTCGCCGCTTTCCGTCGCAGACTTGGTGTTCAACATCCACTTTTACTTTCGCCCTCGTCCATTCACCTGGCCAGAACACGGCCGAATACTGTCCTAGATAACTGGCAGTGTTTACGTGAACCCTTTCAGAATTCGAAGCGTGACCTAGTATCGATGATAATAATGGATGGACGAATTTAGCTAAGTTTTGTTTAACTAGACTTAAACAACTTTTCACTAGCTACTTAATTACCGTTGTTGTAAGTAGTTTTTTCACTCTGCAAATCAGGCTATAAAGTAAACATTTACTGGAGCAGAACCTATTTAGATTATTAGCATTCCAAATAAAATACCAATGAAAACGAAACACATTCCTAACTTAAACAAATACCATGTCAAAATCTAGCTACATTTTAAAATAGACTTTTAAATGTATGAACATGTCCTTGTGTAAAGTGGGACAGCTCAATTAATTTTGTGTACCTACCTAACTAAATGTTAAGTGTACTCAAGGAGAAACCTAATTATTTTTTGTATTTAGCGTTTATCTCATCTCATTTCGTATTGGCATCTTCATTTCTTCATTTAAATTCAAAATCATGTTCCAATTCCATTTTTAAATTTCATTATTCCATTAATTTCATTGTTTTATTTGTACATTCACTTTTTATCTGTATTTCGTCTCGAACGGACGTCTCCCGTCCTACTACCTTTTTTCTGTGTTACCTTACTAAGTGTTCTTTTAAATAAGGTATAAAAATTGACATTTATGTTTATGACGTTTATCATGCAATATTGGTTGTAAATAATTATATGTAATACTTTGTACTTACTCAAAAGGATATTCTCCTTTTGGTAAGTTGTCAGTATTTTCTACGACTTGCAATAACCGTGGTTTAAATTGCAAGCTTTCGAAAACTATGAAACCGTTGTTAGCGGTCGTAAGTAGTGTATGTGTGTGGGGTGTAAAGTTATGTTGTAAGTTTATTGTAGTGTAATAAAATTAAATAAATAAATCAATATTGCATGAATAACTATAAATTACCTACCTACTACCTATAAGAATGATAAAAAAAAAGGAAAAGTACTTAGTAAAAATGTAAAAGAAATAGCTAAAATTTTGTGTTTTACATTGCCGTGCATAAGCTTTTAGAATTTGGGGAAAAGAATGGTTTGTATGTAAAGTATTATTATAATATTATGGTATGGTATGAAATGGTATGGATTTGTAGCTATGTATTTAGTGTAATGATTGTTGTGCGTTGCGTTAAGTAGGGCAAATATCTACTACTTATGGTAGTAATAGATACTCCAAGGCCAGCATTTGTTGGCTCCCTAGATTAACGTGACGCGTTTTGTGTCTGTATGTGCGTGTGTTTATAAAAATTGAAGTAAGTCCTGCCTAAATGACTTCGAAAGGGTGTAAGGTACTTACCTGTAATTCCTATGTGGGTGACGTGAATGATGTGATACACTAAACAATTGAGGCACACGAATTATTTATAAATCACAAAATAAAAAAATAATTCAAAATATTATTTCAGAAGATAGGGAGTCTGGTTTAATTTGCGACTATCGACACAGAAACGCCAAGTGCCATCTTTTTTGTGAAAGTCCATGGCTTAATCCAGTAATCATAACTCCTAAAAAAGATGGCACTTGGCGTTTCTGTGTCGATAGTCGCAAATTAAACGATATCACCAGAAAAGACGCCTATAAACTTCCTTTTATCTCAGATATCATAGATAATCTGAAAGACTCTAAATATTTATCTTCTATTGATATCGCTAAAGCTTTCTGGGAAATTCCCTTAAAACTAGAGGACCGACCCAAAACCTCCTTCCATGTTCCAGGCCGTGGTACATATCAATTCAAGGTCATGCCTTTTGGGCTGACCAATGCACCAGCTACCCAACAACGTTTTATTGACACCTTACTCTCTAATGAATTTGATAATTCAGTTTTTTGTTATTTAGATGATATAGTTATCGCTACACAAACTTACGATCAACATGTTGATCTTTTAAATAAAATACATACAAAATTAGCTCAGGCAAATATTACAATTAACTTCCCTAAATGTGCATTTTTACTTAGTCAGGCAAATTTTCTTAGTATGCAATACAGGGCAAACATCTGACCAAATTAGACACTGTCAACTCATTATCTGTTGTTGGTGTTATTAAGAGATTGTTATCTAATGAGGTTAAGGACCTAAAGATCAGGCTATACTGGCGCGGCAGTGCGAAATTAGGTACTTTTATATCTGGTGATACAGCGGTGGTAATAAATGGCCAACTAATGGAGACCAAGTAACTTATTTTTACAGAAAATAATTAGATGAACACTACTCATAAAGTCATAACATACAGTACCAAATTAATTAATTACTGTTTTATATCAAATGCTAATGAGACAAAAAATAGGAGTAAGTACTGAAGGCTCAGGCATCAGGAGCCAGTCCATATTCCATACAGACTACCAATCATATTCTCAAATGCGAAACTCTGTTCCAATCACAGTACAAACACAGAACACAGCTTGATGCTTGACTTGACTGTCTCATGTCTGTCTGTCCAGCTTTTGCCACACCCTTACTTTTATAAAAGTCTCCAGTAGATAATAAAAAATAAATTACACACTTATTGTACTATTTTTATGAACACACCAATGTAAAGCTAATTAATCATATGGGATTGATTGATTATTTATTAGTCTTGACAGATTTTGCATTGACAAAGTGGATGAAAGTATTTAATTAGGTACCCTAGTTGCTTGCTTATCATATGGTTAGTGGCCAACCTATTTGTCAGAGCTGTTCAGGCCGCCCGTAGGCATCTGACATGGCTTAACGACTGCTGTCGAACGACAACAACCGGGACCGACTGCTTAACGTGCTTTCCGAGGCACGGAGTAGCTCAGTTGAAGATGCCACAAGCGGTCACCCATCCAGGTACCGACCGCACCAACATCGCTTAACCTGCACGATCACTTCGGACCGTGCTCGCAACTAGGCTACGAGCTCCTGTGACCTGTACCCTAGTACCTGTGAGGTTCTTCCAATCTGTTGTTCTCTAATCTATAATTTGTTCAGAATTATTTTTAGTTCTCACATAGAGCATCACAAACTGCTACTGACATTTTCATGAACATGAAAGCTATATGTATTTAAGTAACACCTAGCTAGGTGATTATTTATTTAATTACTCAATACTAAGAATTAAAGTGACCCCAAAATGTCTTTCTACATCCAGTTTTTACTTGTAATGTAATATAGTTTATAATAGTTTCATGTCCTCTGAACTAAAATGATAATATCTTCAATGCAACATAAGGTAAACAAAGGTTGGTTACCTCCCTACCAACAGTTATTCTTGAGGAGTGCAACACCTGAAAGTTTGATAACTATAAAAATGCATTGTTAACCAAGTTAAATAAAACAACCACTAGCACAAAAGTGAATTAATTATTAGTATCTGTTATGATTCTGGGAATTCCCAGCAAGTTAGTTACTAACTTGCTACTTAACAGATTACTTTTCTTTCGGGAAACTGAAACACAATTTATGTTAATTATCTTAGTAGCACAGTGACTGAACATCATTGTGCGAGTTGATTCGTGATTACAATTAGGGTACAAAGTACAAATGTCTGAGACAAGTTGTAAGTCCATTTTTAGTATTATTGTCATGTGCAAGTGTAATGGAATTGGTTTCTTTTTGATTGATAATTTAATTAGCTTCATGGTCTTCATAGAAGATTTGGTGTAAATACAGTTACTTACATGGTATCTCTTTAGTAATATTAAACTGAAGGCACTGTATGCCAAAACAGTAAGCACTGCAGAGCTTTTGTGGTATATAGATATAGCAATGGGAAACAGATACCGCCCTGCTCTCCGGGCACAGCTTTCAGCAGGTCAGTTTGGTGCTGCAGCATGTGCACTACAAAATCTACTTTTGTAGTTTGTTACATTTTCGTTTATCTGTTTTGTGTGTGTGTGTGTGTGTGTGTGTGTGTGTGTGTGTGTGTGTTCTGCAGTGTTAAATAAATGAATTCTATTATATTATAGGTACATATAAACATTTGAAAATACCAAGTTATTCACAAAATACAGTGATGTTTGCTTACCTGAAGTCCAAGCTGAGATTCCTCTGATGAGTAGCGACCTTCGAGTTCCGAGGGTCGCTCCTACTTCCGTGGACGGGAACATTCTCCAACATGCTCACACACTCACGGCCTTAGCACGTAAAAAAAACCCATAGCAAAGAAAGTCCACAGCAAGTTCAGAAAGTAAATAACAACATGGCGTCGATATCACAAACGAGTTTACATTTACACGCCTCGACGCAACCGCCCCAATTATTACACTATTCAATATCAATACATACAACTGTCGATACAAACAACAAAACTATTTCACAGCCCACGTTATACCTACCAAGTTTATACCTCAACAAGGCAAATTGATAAAAACTGTAAACTGTAAAATCTTGCCCTACAAATGTTGCAAACGTAATTTAATGTAGAACACTCAAAAAACCCAAACAGAGCAAAGAACATTAAATTAGATTATGGAATTACAAAAACGATTTTTATATAGAAATAAGGTTCAGCCGTAATAAAAAAAACACTCAAAATCAAAGAAATCGATGTAGGTAGGTACAGTTTGTATTGTATCCATCAAAACTATCAAAAGTCAAAACTAACCAAACCCATAGGTAGTACCTATGGTAGGTACCCCACAGAGTACTAAGGCTTCGTTCCAAATCCAGTTGAAATTATTCACGTTGACAGCTCTACATGATCCATTGCTTGTGGCAAATAGAGGTATGATACATTTTCTGCTGATAACACGGTAATGGAACCTTGACAGTTGTCAACGTGAATAATTTCAACTGGTTATGGAACGCTCTCCAAATAATGTATCCTCTACCTATATAATATTTGATTTCTGTGTAGGTACGTAGCATTGACCGTTAGTGGTGTACCTACCATACATAGGTACCAAACCCCCAAACCAAGTAATTTTTTTAAATTATTTATGACTATGGATACAACTCCTTCAGTCGAAATCTTAAATAATGGTTATCTTTAATTCTTCATCAAAATGCTGGTGTGACACATTATACTCCTAATCTGTGATCACATTTCAATGCTATCTGGGGAATCTGCCATGCTTCTGCATCGTCTGAACCAACGAAGCGTTTCGGACGCAGTATGACTGTTCAAAAACCAGCCAAGTACTGATCGGTCTGCGACGTCTTATTTGACTTTAGTTCCCTGTCCCACACATTAATCACATCTTGTAAACGTTCTTCAAATAAAAAACATCATTTTTACTAGAATAGTACCACTGTAAATAATTTGCAAAACAAAACGAAAAGTCGGTGTGGACGCTTCTAAAACTCTGTTTATACTCTTTAAAATCAAACTCTCATGTGGACATATCTATTTTGTAATAATTTCAGTGAACCTGATAAGGATTTTTCCTATAACTATACAATAAGCAGCACCGTTTCAGCAAATGTTTTTAATTTAATATATAATTATGTAAAATAATAATACTCACATGCATATAAACAAGCAACACAAACTGACATAGGTAGTACCAGATGGTTTAGGCATCCTCTAAGATGGTCAGCAAAATAATTTTAAATAAATAATTAAATTTTATTTCATGGTGTTCATTGAAAAATATGTCTCTATATGGAAAACCTTCATGACTTTGGTGAAGACTCTTGAGATTGTCTTGATGAGGGTTGACGTTTGTGTACATTAGGCTTTCTTAGTCTATGATAGTTAGGCATGACTTTGCTTAGAAAGTCCAGCTGGAGCAGTTGCGATGGCTGCTTCTCTAGTGCCTCTCGAATATGATGTTCTGAACCCCAAATTACTGTGTTATCTGCTAGTGTTTGTGGTGCTGAAAGATGGCATGCTGCACCTGTGAAAGGTATAATCTACCGTTTACTAGATATACAGATTATACTGTTTATTTAGTTTTAAATAGTAACAAAAATAGAAATGGAATTCATCATTCATAGCCAACTAACTGGATTATAGTCCTTTTCACATAGAACTTTTATGAAAACATAAATAAAATATGGAAAATTTAGTTGGCTAGTTTGCAAAGAAAGCAGTTTATATATTAAAATAGCTTGCTTTTTAGCAGGACTTTACAAATAGACATTAATTGTATTTTGCTAACAGTAGCTTGTCTAGGCAATTCATGTAAAAGGAAACAATACAAATAGGTGACTTGTAAAAATATAAATAAATTTAATCTATCCAGATATAATCCTAAAATATACATTTTTGATTACTGAGATTACTTGCTGCAACCAAGCAATTATGTTAAAAATAATTAGGCAGGTTAATATTCACCAATAACACAACCGCTGCCAATTTTGACATCAACTCCAACAAATGACCGGCATTCAAACACATTGCTTTCACCGATGTGACCACATGGAGATTCTAATTTGCATCCAACCTCGAAGACATTGTGAGCACCAATGAACAGTGGTTTAGGAGGATTCTCTTGATTATCACTTTTCCTGAAAGTTTATCTTTAATGATGATCCAAACACATTTTTACAGATACCGTCTTGTTATAGCATTATATACTTACTTATGTATTATAGTAGAGTACTCTTCAATGATACAGTACTCGGCTATAATTATGGGACCACCTTCAGCAATTATAGTGACCCTTGGGTGTATGACTGTACCACCTCCAATGGTGATGTCACCTTCGAGTGTACAGTCCTCGCACACGGTGGCTCCAGGTAAAATTTTTACACTGAAATCGAAAAGTTAATTAATTTCTTTGTAGAAATAACGAATAAATCGATTTAGTTTATATATTATTGAAAGAAAACATGGAAAAATAGTTACTTGTGAGACATTTTGAAATAATGTTGAGTGGCATTCAAACGTTTTTCAACTTTTTCAACTAAGAAAACCAGTTCTTCAATTCCAATCAAAAATAGTATAAATAGGTACCCAATAAAAATTCAATTTACTTGTTTCACTCAATTTTATTTTATTTTAATTTACCAAGGCATTGGCAACACAGGCCATCAGCCTAAACATTAAGATAAATGTTGTAGTGTAGACACATTTTAACACTCCTAGGAGTTATGACGGAAATTTCAACCGGTCTAGTTTCTGGCGAATTCTCATGGCCTGCCGCAAAATCACAGAGTACGAACGAGGGTCATCCTCTCTAATCCGCGGGGGGAGAGAGGGTACGGGGCCTTGAGGTGGAACCTCTTTACCCGGGCGGGTCTCGGAGCGGTGAAACTACACAACGAACCACTAAGCAGCGCAATAATCATAGACAAACAAAACTTGCTAGATAGGAGTGCGTTCTAAAACGAGTTGAAATTATTCACTTTGGCAGAGTTATCCGTTCCATTGCTTGTATCAAATAAAAGTTTGATAAAGTTTCAGCTGTTAACGCGGTAATGGAACATGGATAATTGTTAACATGAATTATTTAAACTGGTTATAGAACGCACTCCTAAATGTCAAAAAAATGGCGGGAAGAGGATTGTTTGTCAGTGAGTGTGTGTTGTTAGGAACTTAGGAATTTATTTTGATTTTGTGAGAGAAATAAAACGTTTTGTGTAAATAAATATCCTATAGAAAGAACTAACTATATAGCTTTGTGATGGAGCCGAAGTTTGCTTTTCCATTTCAGCCATATGCTATTCAAGAGAAATTTATGAGTGAAATTTATTGTACTATTGAAAACAACAAATTGGGTATTTTTGAAAGTCCTACTGGAACTGTAAGTACCTACGAAGAAATAATTATGAGTAATTTGGTTATATACATTTATTTCGTATTTGTACATTAACCCATTCATTTGTCAGGGAAAATCTTTAAGTATATGCTGTGGAACATTGCAGTGGCTCCAGGATAGTAAGGAAAGAGTTATTGAAGATCTGGAAAAAGAAATATGCCGGCTGAAGTTGGAGGTTACTTCCAAATCAAGTGAGCTTTAAGTTTTCATTTCATACGCTAGTCCTTTTACAGCTTTCTTTGAACTAACTCATTTCTTGGTTGGGGTGTCGCTAAGGGGGCACTGAGGGAAAAGTCTTAGAAAATATCTAACTTGTTAAAAAATGAAATGTGTCACAGAAACCTAGTGGATGCGAAACGATTCTGTTATAGTAGGTTATATTATGATAACAAGGTAGCATTATGACAACCACACAATTATTATTATTGTCCTATTTACATTTGTACCTATATGCAATTTTATTTTCCTGTTTACAGGTTCGGACGACTGGTTAGACGAGGAATACGAAAAGATAAAGAAAAACCAAACATTAGTCACTCTACAATGCAAACTTGACAAAATTAGGAAAAACAATGAAATATTTAATGAAATAAAACTAAGGGTTCTGAAACAGAAATCTAATATTACAAACAAGACTATAGAGTTTTACTTTAAAAATGCAGATAAGCACAAAAAAGATGATAAAGAAAATATTCTTGAAAATGTTGACAATGAAGGAGACAGGGATCTAATTCTAGAAGAAATAGAGGAAAAAGAAGAATCAGATGGTGAAGAAGAGATAATGCAAGATGGACAGGATGATGACACAAAGGTATTTGTCTGCTTTTATTGTTTTTATTTTATGTAACAGGTTTTCTCATCATATCACAATATTAAAAATTAAAAATACTCTTACAGATTTACATAAGCAGCAGAACCCACAGCCAGTTGTCGCAATTTGTAGGTGAAATAAAGAGGACAGTATTCAATGAAAACACCAGAGTGGTTACTCTAGCTTCTCGGCAACACTATTGTGTAAACCCAGATGTTACCAGACTGAAGAATATAAATCTTATTAATGAAAGGTATAAACACAAAGCAATGATTTGAATAATCAGTTCTTGATTGTTAAGGGGATTCACAGCTTCAGTACCTAGTCTGGTCAAGTTGTTCTTTATAAATTCCCCGGTTACTTTAGTTATCCTATATATTATATCCTATTTACATATTAATTTCAATTCAATAAACTCCAACAATAGATGATTGGTTACCTAATACCAATCAAATATTGAAAGCCGACATCACACATCACATCATTCTCTTCATCTTCCACTGTCTTCTTCATCATATGATTTTTCTTTTTCCTCTAATTCTAGAATGAGAACTCTGTCTCCTCTCAATTTCGACTCGTTCTACTGAATATTTACAACTGTTTACAGGTGCCTAGACATGCAAAAGTCAAAAACAAAATCCACATCGGTAGGCGATGACGGCAAAATCTTAAAGAAGTCCAGGACAAAGTATTGCACAGCCTGCCCATATTACAATCAGACAAATATCACTCGGCTGAAAGAAAGAATGCTAGTTGATATCATGGATATGGAAGATTTGGTCAAATGTGGGAAAGAATTGAAAGGCTGTCCTTACTATGCATCAAGATTGGCTTTGGATGATGCAGAGGTATTGTATTTCTGGTGTAGTCTTTTGTTGTAATTTGTATTTATGTTAGGTATTTGTTCTTTTGTATTCTGCATGTGAGACATTTTTTATTTAACTAGCTCTCAAGCATAGGGAGCGTAGCATTAGAGAGCTAGAAGTTGGCCTCAATTTATTATGGTCAGTCATGACCTGGCCCATCAGCTATTGCAGGTTTGACATTAGTTTTGGAGCTTCTCAGAATATTTTATAAATCTTTACCCTGTGTTTTGGGTTTTGTTTTATCTGTTCTATTTATAGTGATTTTGGCTCTGTCCGATGTTTTGTCTTTGTCTCCAGGTTGTGCTGATAAGCCATGCTGGCATAGTAAGTTCCGGCGCCAGATCAGGAGTGTCTCTAAAGCTACAAAATAATGTACTAATCTTAGACGAAGCACACGGCCTCACAGCTGCTTTAGAAAACGCACATTCAGCGCCTGTTACTGCCAAACAGCTAGCTTCAGTAAAAACATTCTTACAGTTCTATATTAATAAGTACAGAGCAAGATTGAGCAGTAAAAACCTTTTGTCGTTGAACCAGCTTAATTTTATTGTGGGGAAGTTATTAGGTAAGATTTTAGAATTATCTGATAATAATTTAGTGGTAAATTGAAATATGGCTTTAAATTGCATATTTCTGACTTCAGGCATGACAAGAAACAAAACACCATCAGCTGAAACCAAACAAGATGAGGCAACAATATTCACTCTCGAAGATTTCGTCATTAATGCTGAAATAGACCACCTGAACTTAAGGCCGTTGGTAGAATTCTGTAGGACCACAAGATTGGCCCCTAAATTACATGGTTTTTCAATGAGATATAGTCAGCAAACACTGGAAGAGGAAATTAAGAGTACAGTCAACAAAAAGAGCTCATTTGAATCGTTTCTTAGTAATATTTTGAAGAAAAAAGAAATAGAGAAAGAAGTTGTTCAACCAGAGCCTAAACCAGATGTGAAGCAGAATCCACAGGTACTTTTGATTCAATGACATCTATGTGGGATTTTTCAATAATGTTTTTAATTAACTTATTTCTATATAGAACACTTAACTACTATTAAGTTGGCTTTGCCTGGTCTCATTAGTTTCTTGCAATTGTATTGTGAAGCAATATGAAGCTATGAGTATTTGCAAAAACTTCTCAAACAATGTTAGTTATTGGTTTGAATTTACGAAAAAATTGGAAGAACATGGCCACCAAATCAAACTTCCCTTAACAAAATCTTAATGTGTTGCAGGTACCAACAGAAACTTCAGCTGGCAGTGGCTTATACTCCGCATTGGATTTCCTGGAAATGTTGTGCGACCGTAGCGAGAACGGTAGAGTTTTAGCTCGGAGGGGAGATGAGCAGAGTGGACAGTTGAAGTACTTGCTACTGAACCCGGCAGAGCGTTTTGCTGACGTCGTCAAGCAGTGCAGATCGGTAAATGTCTAGTTTTTAATATATATTTTCATTAATTAAAGAGCAGACCAGCAACGGGCCACCTGATGGTAAGTGGTCCCCGTCGCTCATAGACATTCACCTCAATTTTATATTAGATGGTTTTCGGTGCGCTGCTGACCTTGAGAACTTAGATGGAGTGACCCATGTGCCGGTAATTACGCTGGATGGCTCTTATCCTTCAAACAGAAACACAAAAACGCAACCATTTCTGCTTTGCTTTGATAAGACGGTAGTACCAACCCAGGCGATCCTGCAAATCAGGATGTACTACCTGTAATATACAACTAAAACCACATTTCACCCTAAACCCATCTGATGGTAAGCGACGATGAGGTCGAAGTTCGAACACGCGGGTCTAGTAATGCCTATTCACTTATGTTTTGGGATTTCTTTGCTGTTTTCATTCGATGAAGCTAATCTCTTCAAATGCAAGGGGTATCCACGAAATAAGGATAAATAGGTCCTACCCTACCTAGACTACCTATAGTCTACCAGTCTCATGGAGGAATGAAGATATCCTTCCATTATCTAGAAGGTTATTTGGCTGATAAATACTTATCAATTTGGTATCATATTTCCAGGTCATAGTAGCAGGTGGAACAATGGAACCTATAAGCGAATTCCAAGGTTTGCTAACAGGCAGTTCGACTAACAATGAGCAAGTACACGTAGTGAGATGCGATCATGTTGTGCCTCCCGAAAATGTTATAGCGGTTTGCTTAACCAAAGGACCTTCAAACGTTAATTTAAATTTTTCTTATGAAAATCGCATGTCTGATGAACTGGTATGTCTTACTTAATTTTCTTTTTCTTCATTTTAATATTACTTCTACGATTAGGAGAACCTTAGTCATATATATCGTAATTATTTGTTTTCCAGTTGAATGAAGTCGGCAGAATTCTAAGAAATATTTGCAGTATTGTGCCAGGAGGCGTTGTATGTTTTCTGCCGTCATATTCCTACGAGCAGACTGTGTTTAACCATCTGAAGAATAGCAAAGTAATAGAGACAATTTGCAAGAAAAAAGCTGTGTTTCGTGAGCCAAAGTCTGCCTCTGAAGTTGATCAGGTACATTATTATAACCAAGATTTTGAATTTAGAATAAAACTACATTTAAAATTTAAAAAAAATCCCGACTTACCATTATGGAGATCCCCTTACTTTTTCCTGGGCATCATCAGATCCTTGTGGTACCAGATGTGGGAATTAAGCTCAAACTCGAACCATCTAGCTATCACCGTTCCAGAGATCCCATCTGACATCAAAGATACTCCAAGATCTTGGAAACTACTTGTCCAATTTTTATCAGACATGGCTAAGAACACTCGACAAAAATCTCTAATTAATTAAAAAAAACTGGGTCCAAATCGGATCATCCGTTGTCAAGTTATGAGGCCACAGAGAAACAGACAGAAAAATAAACTTATAACACGCCCTCCCTTGATCGGTCTAGGGTTAAAAATTAAAGCGAGCTACTATTATAGTCAAATTTCTATGGGCATAACTTATGCCGCATAAGACGTGAGTATTCTGTTAAGTTTCTGAACAAATAACAAAGTTTAATAGAACAGTCTCTGCTAAATAGTCGAGTTCCGTGACTTTAATATTTTCTTTATCTATAGGTTTTACACAAATACGCTGCAGCCATAAGACATAAGGATTCTGATCATAATGGAGCCTTGTTATTGAGTGTTGTTGGAGGGAAACTAAGCGAGGGGTTGAACTTTAGGTATGTACTTTTTATGTGAACGCATAGATATAAATCCGGGAATGTCGTGCGTGCCATAAATAACTTTACTATTATTTATCTACTTATCGAACCTTCTGAACCGATTCATGTAAAGGGGAGGGAGGGGTGACGTGACAGCCACCCTTGCACACTTTTTCTCCCACCGTAGGGCCCATCCCACACCAAGCAGCTTAATAACTCTAAATTAAAAATTTAAGAAACCACCGACGTACCATTGCGGAGATCCCCTTACTTTTTCCTGGTCTTCATCAGATTCTCAAGGGTTCAGATGTGGGAAGGTCACCATAGTCATAAACATTTGAGCTCTAACTCGAACCACCTAACTGTTACCGTTCCAGAGATTCCATCATACTCCAACATCCCAAGATCAAGTTACTCTAAGGTCTCCACTTATCCAATTTTCATCTGACATGGCTAAGAACATTCAGCAGTTTAGACCTGCGGCGTCTGAAGGCAAGAGACGCTCCGGGTTTCGCCCTACGCGGAACTCGGCCTTCCTAGCTCCACATCAATCATCTCAATTTAATTTTTTTTTTTTTTTTTTTTTTTTATGTATAACTAAACCCGCATTTGACCTCGATCTCGCCTGATGGTAAGCGACGATGAGGTCGACGATGGAGCACGCGGGTCCAGTAAATGCCTATTCACTCTGGCCTTGAAGATCCCAAGGTTGTAGGATTCGGGAAATACAGACGCCGGCAGGCTGTTCCATTCCTTAGCCGTTCGCATAATGAATGAAGAAGCAAATCGCTTCGTACGAGCAGATGGGATATCAACAACATAAGGATGGAACCCCTCCCCGCGCCTGGTAGTCCGAAGGCGGAATGGAGATGCTGGAATTAGGTCGTGCAATTCCGATGCGCACTCTCCGAAATGTATCCTATAAAATACCGATAGACAGGCAACCTTGCGCCGATGTTCCAGACTTTGCAGTCTAACTTCCACCAGCGATTCGTCACCTATAAGGCGCTTAGCGCGTTTCTCCACCGAGTCAAGGGCAGCCAGTTGGTATTTAGCTGAGCCGTCCCACAGGTGGCAGCAGTACTCCATGCACGACCGGACTTGAGCTTGGTAAAGGTTTAAAAGCTGTCCCGGCGTGAAGTATCGCCTAACCTTACTCAGGATGCCCAATTTTTTGGCTGCGGTCTTAGCTTTTGACTCAATGGAGCGCCCAAAGTTGAGATTGGAAGTCAGATCCAACCCCAAAAGGCTGAGGTGGTCAGTAATCGGTACGGATACATCCCGGAAAGTCGGAGTCAGGTGGAAGGGACTCCGTTTAGCGGTGAATAGACACGCCTGCGTTTTAGTGGCGTTAAACTTGACCAAATTGGCATCGCCCCAATCGGCCACGGCCTTTAAGGTCAAGTCGATACGCTCAACCATGGCCTCTCTTTGAGTCTGGATCTCACCAGCACCAGCGCGCGCAACAGGAAGATATCTCTCCGTAACCGTGCTGTCGTCTGCGTACCCAAAAATACCCGATATGAGCAGATCATTTATGTGCAGCAGGAATAGGGTTGCAGAGAGGACAGATCCTTGAGGAACTCCGGCGTTGATAGCCAGTTGGTCAGAAGAGCAGCCATCTAGGACCACTCGTATTGACCGTTCACTCAAGAAATCCGCGATCCATATGCGCAAACTGGTTGGGATTCCATATGAAGGAAGCTTGCTTAGAAGGCTACCGTGCCAGACCCTGTCAAATGCCTTAGAAATATCTAGTGAAACGGCAAGAGCTTCACCAGTTTTCTCAATGGCTTCGCCCCAGAAGTGAGTGGCACGAACCAGAAGGTCCCCAGTAGACCGGTTTTGGCGAAAACCATACTGTCGGTCACTGAGGAGATCGTTACCTTCTAGGTGTGCCAGGAGCTTGGTGTTCAATACACGTTCCATAATCTTGCAGAGAATGGAAGTGATAGCAATGGGTCTATAATTGGCGGGGTCAGCACGGCTACCTTTTTTGGGCACAGGCTGCACGTTAGCAAGCTTCCAGGACTTTGGAACTTGACCAGTCTTTAGGGAGAGGCGAAACAGGCGCGTCAAGACAGGAGACAACTCAGGTGCACAGTTCCTCAAGACAATGGCTGGTATCCCGTCAGGACCACTGGCTTTATTCACGTCTAGAGTGCGGAGCGTTTTAAGTACCTCCTTATTTATGGCGACCATCTTTAAATATTTTTTATCTTGAAATGTCTCAAGATTCCCTACGATTTTAGTTCGAGAAGAATCGGTCGGGGGTTAATAAGGCATCGTCTCAGTTAAGCGGTAGACCTATAACTTAGGTAATCAGTGATCTCACATTTCGTAATGTCTAACCAATGAGGAATAAGACTCCTTATTGTATCTAACATTGAAACGTGGGAGCACAACTCGACTGTTACTAAATAAGTAATTATTCTTTTAACAGTGATGACTTAGGCCGATGTGTGATAGTAGTCGGCATGCCATACCCCAATGTCAAGTCACCAGAACTCCAGGAGAAGATGAGCTACTTGAACAGAACCTCGGGCGGAGGCGCTGGAAATGTATATTACGAGAATTTGTGTATGAAGGCCGTCAATCAGTGCATAGGTAAGTTTTGTAATAGCTGCATGTCACAGTAAATACTCTCAATGGCATCGATTCCGGGGTGACCGCCAAATTTTGCGATGATCGCTGAATGAAACGTTACGCTTACTCGTACACAATCTAGTGTAAGAGTGAGCGGGACAGTTTCGGATTCTGATGGACCAAACATTTTTTTTTGTAACGGTGAAATCTTCCAAAGATACCCAGTCTCCTGGGGGAGAGACCGGGTTATGTGAGATTTTTACTCACTTAAATCCCCTCGATGGCCGACCTGGTGGATATCGGAGGGCTCTGGGATCTCCAGAGGAACGCACTGATACATTGGTGGTCCTAGCACTTGCCTTGTGTTCTTCTTGGGAGGTGTGTATAATCCACCTCCCCTTACTTTTTCCTGGTCATCATCAGGTCCTTGAGGTTCCAGACGTAGGAAGGGCTCCATGGTCCTAAACATTTGAGCTCAAACTCGTACCATCTGGCTATTAACGTTCCAGAGATCCCAACCGCCATCAAAGATACTCTAAGATCTTGGAAATCACTGATCCAATTTTTTTGGCTGAGAACACTCGACAAAATTATCTATTAAATTAAAAAACCAGGTCCAAATTGGATCATCTGTTGTCAAGTTATGAGGCCACAGACAAACAAAAAGACAAACGTGGGAAACTTATAACACCTCCTTTGATCGGTCGGAGGTTAATAAATACTTTCAGTTTACTAAATAAATGTTATTTCAGGTAGAGCAGTGCGCCATGCCAACGACTATGCTTGCGTTGTATTGGTCGATGAAAGATACTCGCGACCCCAAACAATCTCAGCACTGCCTTCTTTTGTGCAGGTATGTTTATCTTTAGCATGTCTTACATAGGTATAAAACAAAGTATCACATACCCTGGCGCATTCGCCTGTCTGTGTGAAGGATAATCTCTGAAACGATGGTCTTTTTTACCCGTGCCAGGTCGTGGCGGGACATTAGTTTAAAACAATTTACAGTTTGGTAACTATATTCTTATGCGAATCAGAGTTGATGTAAATATTAGTTTCTCCTTTACAGAAATCACTGATGTCTAACTGCAATTTTGGACAAACTGTTGGGAGCATAGGAAAGTTCTTTTCAAAACATAAGGATAGGAATAAAAACATTGTATAATTTATTCTCATTGCTATCTTATTTATCTTTAAGTATAAATGTAATATAAATAAATATTTTTTTAATTTTACTTACATACTGATTTACATAATCTATGAATTGTCGCTACCCATATTCCAAGCAACACCATATAATATATTAATTTTCAATAAGTCTTTATCACAGTAATTACGAGTATAACTTAAGTAACTTAATCTGCCAATGCCTGTGGCAAAGTCGTGCCACAAGGTCCTTCAAAATAAAAATGGAATTCCGGTGTAGCCGGTGTTGTTTCTATGTTGAACTCTGCAACTATGGCACCTCTAGCAGCAGCTTGTGGGGCAAACATGGCTGCTGGGTATACCACAGATGATGTGCCAACAACAAGGCATACATCACAAGACTCCATTGCTGCTCCTGAAGAAGAAAGGTATGTAAATAAAGAGCTAAAACTCTAAAAATAAAAGTAATTTTATTTGCGCTACATGGAACCTACATGAAATGTTAAAATAGGTAAGTAAGTAGGCAAGTAAGTATAATTAAACTAATAGAACGTAAGTATATCAATTACTAGGTAGGTAAATAAAATTGCATAACTGTCACGTCCATAATCCCCAAGGGGGTAGACAGAGGAACCTCCTTCAACCTAAGTGCAGCTGTTGTTTGCAAATAGGTCTGCTTTTCAGCCAGCTTTGAGAAATTTTTAAATATTAGTGTGAATCGTGACCCCACTGCGAGCGGTATGTTTCTCGCTACTTGAGAAAGGTTTTTGAAGTATTATGAAACGTCATTGCAACCTCTGTGATAATCATGAAGTGAGTAACATCTATTATACCTAATAATAATGTCACGTGTTATGGCCTTGATAAACTTATCAAGACCATTATCATCCTACGTATCTGTTTGTTATACCAACTTGTCATAAAAACTTACCAGCTTTTTCAAGGACAGAAGACTCTAGGCCTTCACCAAACCAGACAATGTGTGGTCTAAGGAGGCCTCCACAGTTTGGTTTCTTGCAATGTGGCAATGATTTCACTAGTATGTCTGACCCTACTATGTTGGCATCTGGTGCCCCTCTGTTTGCCAATGCCTGTAAAAAAATTACTTAGTTATTTTTTGAGTCGATCCTAATATTCAGTGTGCCTCTGGGAAGGCATCAAGGCAGATATGGCATTCCACCACTTTAACATAGAAAAATAAAATTAACTTAATTTAATTATTCTTTTACAACATAGTGGGGATCTTGTCCTAATTCCCACACATATAGAAAAAGCCCCTAAAGAAAAAGTTTCATATTTAATTCTATTCACCTCATTGAAAAAGTAAAGTAAAGTAAAATACACTTTAGTGCACAAATAGAAAACAACAAACAAAAGATAGAAAAGGAAATAGTGAAGTATTCTTCCTTTCTATTCACAATCTTCAGTTTAAAAATTATACCAAATGTTTACATTTAAATAATTTAATTTTGTTACTTACCTCGCAAATGGGGCTGTCTGTGTTTACCAAGACCTCTTTACACTTTGTACATCTTGTTTTGTACAGGTTACCATGAAGTTCTATTAGATTAGTAGTGCCAGCTCTGGCATGCAACCCATCTACATTCTGTGTTATAACTGTGATTGTCTTTTCTGTTCCATACTTCTTTTCATAGTTGGCTATAGCAGTGTGACCCTGAAAACCATAATAATTTGATCTTGTTTATATTGACAGATATACACAAGAATTTTTACAATACAGCTAAATAATAGAAAAATCGAAAAAAGGGAAAATACCGCATTTGGCTGAGCTTTAGCAGCCACTTCTCTCCTGTAATGATAAAACTCCCAAACCAAACTGGGGTTGTGTCTGAATGCTCCTGGTGTGGCCAGTGAAGATGCCTGGTACTTCCTCCAGAATCCACCAGCGCCTCGAAAGGTAGGTATACCAGATTCTGCACTTATACCGGCCCCAGATAAGAAAACAACTTGTTTTGCTGATTTCAACGCTTCACGAAACTTTGCTATATCGCTAGATTGCCTCGTCGCCATACTTTTTGGATTACACACACTGGTTTTACTACACAGAGTTCTTAGTAAACTAATGTACATAATTTAAAGGTTCAAGGAGCAATTGTATTATGTATTATTCATGAAATTGTAAACACTTGATAACGTTGTTGATGTTGTAATCAAAAAGTAAGGTTAGTGGCGTTCAAAACATATATTCAATGAATCCGTTGGAACTGGAAATAAATGATCAATGGTCGCACCCAATTCCGGTCGTCCGCTACACAGCACATATTAGAGATATAAATGTAAAAGCTAACTCTAAAGGGATTATCGCGCTCACTCAAGGCTCACTCGTATACTTAAAATAGACTAAGATTGCTATGTGATTGAGATTGTTGAAAAATTTGGATGTTTCGAACGCACTTGACATTTCAGTGTTATTTCAGTGACTGAAATGTCAAGTGCGTTCGAAACATCCAAATTTTTCAACAATCTCAATCACATAGCAATCTTAGTCTATTAAAAGTCTATTTTAAGAATACTAGTGAAATGGATAGTATAATTATGGATGTTTTCATAATTATGAATGGATGGACAATTGTAATACTGTCACCGGTATTAAATAATAAAATACCTTAAGCCTTCACTACACGCGTCCGGTATGCATGCATCAAATCACGAAGTGCTGACTTCAAGTGGGGGGAGGGCGGAAAACATGTGATTGATTAGTTGCAGCGAACCGAACCGGTGCTGGAACCGGACGCGTGTAGTCAGTACTTACTGAGCTCTTCTAGGGCAATTCATTAATTATACTTAAGTACCTATGTCAAACAAGGTATACTAAAATAACGATTCATCGTTGAAGAAATTAAAAGAATTTCACTTTTGTACACAAATTGGTATGAAAACAATCCGTACAATCGATAACGGAAAAACTTACACAATTTTTAATTTTCTTAATCAGTTATTAACATTAATTTGTCTTGCAAACGCTTAGTAGATGCACAAAATATGTAGACGGGTAAACATTTTAATAGGATGAATTTAAAAACTAAATACTCCTACCCCTAGGTTAGTCAGCTAAAGCCTGAGGTAAAGTCGTACCACAACGTCCCTCAAAATAATACTGAAAGTCTGGTGTAGCAGGTGTTTTATGTAAGTTGAATTCGGCAACGACGGCGCCTCTTGCGGCCGCTAGAGGGGCGAAAAATGCCGCTGGTTGTATTAAAGACGATGTGCCAACTACTAGGCACACGTCGCATTTGTCCATTGCTGTACCTGTAATGCAATACAGCAGATTAGGAGGATTATTAGATCATTCAATAAAATTGCTACTGGATTTAAAAATGGATGCGACGTCATTTTGGTCTTTGACCTAATTTTTTGTTTGTATATAGTCTATCTACGAGTAAAAAATCCCTACCCTACTGACTTAACTTTTAAAAAATTCGATAGGTCTTGGCAGGTATCACGTTCAGTTTAGCTGTTGTTTGGTTGGGTCATCCATAATATGTAACTATAGCATCGCCTTAATAAAACTTACCAGCTTTTTCAAGAACAGTAAACTCCACTCCTTCTCCAAACCAGACGACGTGAGGTCTAAGCAGACCACCACAGTCGGGTTTTTTACAGTGTGGTAACAAGTCAACTGGTATGTCAGATGACAATTTATTGGAATCCGGTGCTCCACTGTTTGCTAGTGCCTGTGAAATAATATTGATGTATTAAATTTACCTACCGTTGTTTTCTTTTGCAATTATATCAGTTTATTAATTTTACCTTACAAATAGGGCTGTCTGTATTCACCAGCACCTCTTTACATTTAGTACACATTGTTTTAAATAGACTGCCATGAAGTTCTATCAGGTTCTTGGTACCAGCTTTTGTGTGCAATCCATCTATATTCTGAGTTATGACTGTTATTGTCTTTTGTGATCCATACTTCTTTTCATAGTTGACAATGGCGATATGAGCCTGGAATGCAACAACACATGGATCTTGGGCGTTACTTTTAGAACATTGGGATACATAACAAGGACTTCTTTTTACAAATTATGTCATTTATTATCATCACTAGCAATTATTTTTACCTCTCTGTTGGGGTTATAATTTGTCTAGGTATTTAATATTGGTAATAACAAAGTACCGCATTAGGTTGAGCTTTTGCGGCTACTTCTCTCCTATAGTGGTAGAACTCCCAAACCAGACTCGGGTCGTCTCTAAATACACCTGGGGTGTCCAGTAAAGTGGCCGGCAACTTCCTCCAGTATCCACCTGGTCCTCTGAAGGTCGGCACACCGGATTCAGCGCTTATACCAGCGCCAGACATGAAAGCAACTTGTTTTGCAGATTTTAAAGCTTCTCGAAATTTTGCCATGTCACTGTATTGTCTCATCGATAAAACTTTCAAATTGTTTGCGCTAGCTACTAAAATAATGTACATAATAAATGTGCAGAGTGTAATTATTGTGATATTTATCAAAAACCATTGTAATCACTTGTAAAGTGACGTGCTAAAAATATAAAAGGAGATTACAGATTATACGTTACTTTGACTTAATTTACAGAAAATATATGCCACGAAAAAATTAAATAAAATATATTCTGGAAAGAAGTTTCATAAGCGGCATTTCATATTTAATTGGAAAATACCACGAGAATACTTTCTCGGCATCGCTTGCATTTATGTGTGGTTTTATTGGTTTCCTTACAACTAAGTTACTCTACGAAAAATACATTTCTTCAGGTTGTAAGAAATTCCTGTATACAATGTAATCCTAAACCACCTGTATTTATTTTATTATTATTTATTCCCTCTACTATATATATCAATTCTACACTTGATTATATAAACGTACCTACGTACGTTTATCTTTACGAGTCGTCATATTCTGTGTGCTTGTAAATTTTATGTCTCCGACGATAATAATTTACGAAAATAATGTCCCAATTGTGTAAATCTCCTCAAGAACGAGTAATCGAGTGAAGTTACTCATGTAGGAAATAAGAAAATTATCTCTGTAATACACGTAAAAGTTTGAAAGACATTATTATGAGAAGTATATATCTTTTCATAAAGGTAGGTAGCTTCACTGACGGGTTGGAATACTTATTTTTTGTGCATGTGCTTCAGTTATTTCGTTATATAATCTATATACAGAGTGTAACATTAAGAACGGTCAGTATGGGAAAGTCTGAAACTATAAGACATACGAAGATCTGTTCTTAGGAACCATGTCATCAATTTTAGTAACAAGAAACACTGTATTCATACATTTTTAAAAAAACCTGTACTCAGCCTGGGAATCGAACCCGGTTGTTTTGAAAAAAAATCCAACACTATTTCTATTTAGATATCGATTGTGTAGGTCTTAAGGAATAAATGTTAGTATGAAACGTGATGTTTAAAATTAATAAAACGCATTGTTTCCATATATTTTAATTTATTTTAGTAGGTGTTCGAAATGACTACCATTTTGTAAAATACAACATTCAACTCGTTTAGGTAACGATCTTACTATTGAATTTTGTATCTTCAGGTGGTGAATTTGCGTTAAACTTGTCTCTATGGCTGCTTTTAGGTCTTTAATTGTGTCGTAGCTTGTTTTGTACTCTTCATCCTTAACGTAATCGATATCTAAATAGAAATAGTGTTGAATTTTTTTTCAAAACAACCGGGTTCGATTCCCAGGCTGAGTACAGTTTTTTTTAAATGTATGAATACAGTATTTCTTGTTACTAAAATTGATGACATGGTTCCTAAGAACAGATCTTCGTATGTCTTATAGTTTCAGACTTTCCCATACTGACCGTTCTTAATGTTACAGCCTGTATATAAAAAATGAATGTTTCTTTGTTTGTCCTCTATGCGTTCCTATAACATTCATCAGATTGCGATGAAACTTTGGTAAGTTATTGTGAGCACTCCCGCGAAGGTTTAAGCTGAGTAAAAAAAAAGTCCACGCGAGCGAATCCGCCGGTCAACAGCTAGTGTAATATATAAATAAGTATATAATTTATCTCAGAATAAGTATAGAATCTACCAAACTACACGTAATCCAACTTCGAACTACCAAACCCATTGAATGCATGCGGTGGTTGCGGTATATCATATTATAATGAATACCAACACCTGTATGCTTTGTGAACGAAACCATTGACGTCATAGGGTCCGCACATGCGCGGTGGTTAGCGTCGCCATCACCACATGAACCAAGAGGAAAAGAGAAGATCTTAGAACGCGGCACGCTGAATTGGCGGGCGGACGTTTCTGCAAAGCCAAAACTTCGAAGTCAACGCGGGAACTCTTCCACCGGTAAGTAGCTTCAGATGAAGTATTATTACCCAAATGGGATTGTAAATTGCGCGCGGAAATATAAGTGGATAAGCGTAATATTTGAAATTTCAATAAACTTTGTTTACCTACTCTTAAAATGATGTAGTGAACATGAATATTGGTCTCTCGGAAGTTCAGTTTAGTGTACGTGGGTTGACTTAATAGCTTTGGTTGACTTTTAACGCTCTCTAAAATTATAGCCGTCGGGGTTCTTTCCAATTTTCTTTTCTTTATGGACTATTTCCCATGGACGTTGAGGGTGGTATTTTCTATACGAGGAGATAAATTGAGAGTATACAGAATAGGCATCTTCGCTCGGGAGAGCCGGCAAAAGGGGTTTGAAGATTTCAGTATGAAACCTGGCCTAACCGCTAAAAAAAATAGCGGTTAGGCCAAAATCTTTAAATCCATTTTTTATTTAGTTAGTCTTTCGGATTTCCTAAACAGAATATGCACATTTTTGAGCTTAGTAAATTTTTCTGTTTTATGTTGTTTTTCAAATTCGTTCGAATAAGTAAATAATGAAAGTAGGTAGGTATTATGTACAGGATATTTTGTAGTTCGTAGTCTGGCTAGCACTTCAGCAGCGAGTGGGCGGACACTTAAAGGCGGCCAGTCGGAGTGTTTTATGTGAATTTGTCTTCACTATTTCTCCATCTTCTAACGAAAATACCTATATAATAAACACCCTCTATTAAGTATAATAATATCGATAAAAATATGTATTTATTTATCTTTGAAATAACAAACAGGGAATTATGCTAAATCTGTTTTCCTAACACCAAACCTCTTAGGAAATCCTAAAAGTTAGGAAGTAAACAACTACCGTTCAACACCTTGAAGTTGTAAACTAACATTTTGCATAACTAACTTGATTAAGTATACAGTTGGAAGTTAGTCAGTACCACATTGTAATTATTTATAATGTAGGGGTTTGTTAGGAATAATGTATGTACTATATTTGATTAAATATGAAAATGCCAATCATAAGTACTTGCCTACCTACCTGCTGCTGAATACCTGTCTTTAAATCTTGTACCTACTCGATCTCATCACCATCAGGCGATAAACGGGCACAGATAACCACTTTCACAAAGGCATGCCGGCCATGATCCACCATACGCGCCCCGTGTTAATTGCGTTTTTTGGTATTTATTATAGGTTGCTTGCTTATCGTATGGTCAGTGGCTAACCTATTTGTCAGAGTTATTCAGGCCGCCCGTAGGCATCTGACATGGCTTAACGACTGCTGTCGAACGACAACAACCGGGACCGACTGCTTATCGTGCTCTCCGAGGCACGGAGGAGTTTGGATGAAATATGCCACTAGCGGTCACCCATCCAGGTACCGACCGCGCCAACGTCGCTTAACCTGCACGATCACTTTCGGACCGTGCTCACAACTAGGCTACGAGCTCCTCCTCCTATTATAGGTGGTAATTTACTTATAATAATTATTAGTGGTGTACCGTACCTATTATTGCCGCAAAGCAGCAATGCTAGTATTGCTATTTCGGTTTGAAGGGTAAGAGCCAGTGTAATTATTTGCACTTGAGGCATCTCACATTAAGTTCTCAAGGTTAGTAGGACATCGAAAACCCTCTAATAACTTTATAGTGAGGTGAGATGATTGCTCGTCTGCTCTCCTTATACAATGAAAAGTTTTAGACATAGAAATTATTATTGTTAATGTTGAATCCATAGGATTTTACATAGGTAAGCATTGTATGGTCCAACATCCTGTCCTGACAGTATCATTCATTATGTAGGGATGGTTCATCCGGGCAGGTATTTTTGTATAATTAGAACTGAAGGTCTCTCACAACTCCGCAAATTACCATACGAGATATGAACGCCATTTTGTCGACGAGCTTCATTAAAATTTGCATTTTAATAAATTCATTTCATTCACATTTTAATAAATTGATGCATCGTATGAAAAGGGGATTACTGTTCATCAAGTTATAATATTTAGATTGGAGGTACTATGGGACTACGGGTAACGAAACGAGCCTTTTAGATTAGGAATGCGTAGTTTCGGGATTTCGCATAGAGTCTCTAGTAGAGTATTCGCAAGAGGTCTCTAAGTAAAGTGGAGGAGTGTCTATCATCATCATCAGCAGCCTACTCTAGTCCACTGCTGGACATAGGCCTCTCCCAGGGCACGCCATTGAGCCCGATCTTCGGTTCTTCTCATCCAGTCGCTGCCAGCCACCTCGCGCAGATCGTCGCGGGCGGCGATCGTCGGGGGCGTTCCACACTATGTTTGCCCAAACGCGGTCTCCACTCCAGAACTCGTCTACCACAGCGGTTGTCGGTTCTGCGACAGATGTGACCGGCCCACTGCCACTTCAGCTTGCTAATCTTATGAGCTATGTCATTAATTTTTATTCTATGCCGGATCTCCTCATTTCGGATTCGATCCAACAGAGATACTCCGAGCATAGCTGTTTCCATAGCACGCTGAGCGACTTTCAATTTGTGAACCAGTCGCACCGTCAGGGATTGTCTATATAGAGTGACTATTTCCACGCAATATTTCAAATTTTCGCGTAATACCGAAAAAAAATTCGCGAAATTACAGAATACGTGATCCTACGCTAATATTAAAATAACACGGTGTATCAAAACGAATGAATAGATTAGCGAACAACTTTTTCAGCCGCCCTGGTTATTCTTTTGTTACACCTACAAAAATAAATGGTGGATGAGAAGCTATTCGGTTTTGTTTTTATAGTTCAAATGCTCGTCTTATTGTTGCGTAGGTGTATGTAATATTTGGCCATAAATATTTACCTATAAGTGCCTACGTAAAAACGAAGCAATAAACCTTTTATTTAGATATAAGTATGAAAGTAAGCAGTACTTCTTCATTTTTCCTACAGAAAAAGATATTTATAGCGTAAAGTACCAGATTTACGGACCAGAAACTACTGTGGATTCCTAGCGAAATTCCTTTCAGTAGACAAATATTCCTTTATAAGGACAGAAATTGTACTATAAGCTGGGATAAGCCACAGAAATCCGGATAACTTGAGTGGACATCCCTACTCGTAATTATCGTAGGACTGCAGACTCGTTCAAGATGAAAGAAAAGCCAATCAATGTGCAATAGAGCATGGCTTTCTAGGCTGGTAGCCACAGATTATCCTTGGGACAATGGCTTAGGTATATGACACATAAATCCCGGTCCCGGTGTTTCATATCCACTTATTTATAGGCATAATAAAAACCGACCAAGAAAGTGTCGAGCACGCACATGAAAGGGTTCCGTTATATCATGTCTCAAAAATGTTTTGCGGTCGATTTCATACAATCTGTTTCAAATTAAGTATACTATTACTTTGTCGAGTTCTGTTTCACAAGGTAACTTTGGTACAGGGTCTCTTATAATTTTTATTGAAAATGCTTACCATTACCATTAGATATCTATCTTTAGATTTTATCAGATTTCTTGTAAATGTTTTTAAAAAATTAAAGGGGTCGACTCCGCCCTGTGTGACGAACGGACGTAGGTACAGATACAGACAACGAAACTACTTAAAAGGGTTCCTAGTTTTCTACGGAACCCTAAAAAGAGCCTGTATTTCATTTAGTAGAGATGCTGCAAAAAGAAAGATAGAAGAATATGAATACGTTACTTGTTTTCAGGGCTTTGCTTTTTATCCTTTAAGTACGCCGCATACAAGATATTTCAGATATTATAGGTATACCTACTTAGCATGATGTGCCTCGGGTAGGCGGACGGACGAAATGAGTTGAAATGACCCCGCTATAGCTTGCTATGACTTTTTAACATTAAAAATAATTTATTATTTAAAAGTATAAAAATCATGTCATGTTTCTATTTGTGTCATATACCATCTTATTTATTTGTTGTATGGCAAAAGATGGATTGCCACTCAATCATACTCGTATCTGGAGGGCGGGTGAAAAACATCAATTTAGTAAATGTCGACTTGTTGACAAATAACTCGACCTATGCATGCATATCATACATCGCTACAGCTCACAGTAATCCTAAATATTTTATTGGTAACTTTTAGGTAAGTGAAGACTTAGTTCTTACTTGTAGTTTTATTTTCCAACGAACTTAGAATATAGAGTTTTTAATACGAATTGTATTTCTACGTTTTAAAGTAGGACTCATACAGTAGGTATGCCTACAGACCGAGAATGCAACAACAAATAAGATCTTTGTAAGCATTGTGTCCGTCCACCATTTATTCAATAGAGGTTTCTTGATTAGTTACTTTGTGTATCGGTTCAACCGTTTTCAAACTGACAATTGGCAAATACCTCTACCTCTAAATGTAACAAAAGTTTCTAGAAACCTAACAGAAGTAAATTTTCGTTTTATACCTTCATTTATAAGTCAGTTTTGTGTCATACATGAAGCTTAAAATTCACGTAGGTGTTTGTTTACTTGTTTACCTTACTGAAAATGTTATTCAAACCCACGCAAAAATGATCACAAGATATGTTTTCTGTAGTAGATAATATGCGCAGGTGACAAATAAGTAGATAGCGTAACGTGTTTATTAATTACGCAAATAAAACGAGAATAAAATCGAATCGTTTTTATAATTTATTTTTGGCCTTTGATATTGTCTATTTATTTATATTAATGATGACAGTACAGTACGTATTTCCTACTATACTTACCCACATATTTATGTATAGACTACAAAGTGGCTCTGCATCCAACATTTCTAGAACAAATCGCAAACCCGCAGCGATTTTAATCACGTTGTCAGTCAAAACGTTATTAATTGTGCGTATACTTACCTGTAGTTTCCGATATCGATACACCTATTATGTAGCACTGGATTTCATCAATCATCCTCGTGACCCCATAAACAGGCGAGGGCTGGTTATTGAACCCTGGAAGTTAGATACATAAATAATAAACTCATACCATTTATTGCTTTTCATGTGTAACTATTGGTCTTAATAAATATATTATATGTTCATACATGAAACCCTGAGTTGGACACCGCAATATAAAGTAAGAAATTATAATAAATGCTAACGGGATAAATTAAATTAAATGTCATTATAAGTTATAATTGATTTTAAAGTTAGTTATTGTTTTTATCGTCAAAAAACTCCTGCAGTGAATAGAAACATTTGTTAAGAAGATATAACTTTAATCTTTTAATGAATATTGAGTCTTTTAATTCTATGTCGATAATATATTTTCAATAATACAGTACATTACTTATATTTTAAGCTTTCTGATGTAGGTATTTTCTCATGTTTTTCATTTACAAATATGTAAAAGGAAATTGAAAAGATATCACAATGAAAGAAAATAATTCATTTATTGTTCAAAAGTTGCTATCTTTAGCTCATTCAAATAGGAATTTCAGGTTTGCGAAAATAAGGAGAGATCAGCGACATATCGAGAGACCCATTTTCCGTAAGATATTTTAGCTTTATTCACTTGCTGCTGGTGTTTATTTGTACACCAATTGTTTATACATATTGAAAGTTTCCACATACATTCTGAATATATTGTAGCTATTTCATTCAGAATATTAATGTATTTGAATTGATAGTTGCTTTCAAAGACGAAACATGAATGACAAAATTAGAGGGTTCTGCGGTCGTTGAACGGGCGACTTTTCTTCTTACGCTTTCGAGAGTTCTTCAAATTGGAATTGCGTTCTCTAGTAAGTTTCAGAATAGGTAGCTGGGTCTCGAGGGTACAGGGGTGAAGAGCGCGAGTGGAGGGGAGGTGGGAATGAACTGGGTCACCGGAGCATCCAGCACCCAACTCAAATCAAAATCTGGTACACCAGGTGAACGTAATTATAAACCTTTTATTTGTATGGCGCAGCTTTCGTTTTTCGTAAGTTTTATTCTAAAATTTTATACTTGCTTGTGCAAATACCCTACGGCAAATAGGAATAATTTACCTACATTTTAATCATGTTCTCAATTTTTCTATATGTGTGAAGCCGTGATGATAAAAATATGAAAACACGTGATAACAAAAATATGAAAACAGATTTGAATCAATATAGGTACTAACTTAAGAAACTAAACACTACTTACTCAGTTGCAACTTGCACTTTTATGTTTTCAAGACAATGTAAAGTGCAGATTTTCCTGTTTCCTGGTAGGTATATCCAATGAAGATATAGGCAGGTAAAGCTATATCTGTAGGATAGTCATAAATCAATAGCTCTACATCTCTACATAATTTCAAAGTTAATTGTGTTAAACAGTAGTACGAGGTCTAGGTACTCGTGTTCACGTGTAGTATATCTAGATACAGTATCTTATGGGTATAAGATACTTTTAGGGAAGACAAGTGTATGGGTATACACTTGTCTTCCCTAAAAGTTAGTTTCATCCGCCTTAAAAGTTTATTTAGGTCAATCACAATAAAGAAATGATGTAAGTAGGTACGTACAATTTATTTTAAACGTCGCAAACTTAAAAACATTTTTAAGTTTCGCATCGTTAGCAGCATTCGCAGAACTATAGGCCTTGACACTAGTTTGTGTGAAGAGAACTAACATAAAAGGTTTTCTGTGTAAGTCGTTACAGGCGTTAAATAATAGTTGTACTGGTGGTAAATCTAGGTCTCTTGATGTCCTGCTTTCACTACCAGTTTTTAGTTGTCTATATAACTATTGTCTATAATACCTACCTATCTAATGAAATTATAATTCAATGAATGTTATTAGCGAAGTATTTATGACAAATGTCTTTTTTATTTCTAATTTGTACCTCACGAATTAAATCCATACAAGCCGAAAAACCGGTTTCGCTCGTATCCATAAGTGGATTGGAAGTAAGAAGCTAGGACCTATTATTGATTGAATGTCTGTTAAAGTCCCCTTTGTTCAGGATCGTTTGTTTATTCGTTCGACAGATTGTCTTTTCGACGGATATTGTCTTTTAGAAATACATTCGACAATTTCTAGAGGAATTTGTAAGAAAATATCTTCCTTTGTTGTTTCTGGTAGACAAGTAATGCTTACCAATTCTCTACACCGTTTTTGTTTGTCATTTATCGCTGATGTATCTGCCGATTTGTACCGTGGAAATACAAATAATTTAGATTTCGAACAAAATAAATAAATAAAATATATTTAAAAAATACGTACTGACATAAGTTTCAGGGTTGGCTTGATTCTTTATTTCATCGCTACACTCATAGTTTTTCTTTGGGGAGAATTTAGGGAAACCTATAGAAATTGAAATTGAAATCGTTTATTTAGCGCTGTAAACACCAGAATACAGAATACAGAAGTATACAAAGTTTAATACATGCAGCACAGAACATCTGGTGTGGTACAGTGCCAAAATGGGTACACCAGCTCAGCATAATGCTGAGGCAAGCCACAGCGCTGATTTTCAGCTGGCCCCTCAGTGACTGCACGGACGAAGAAAGCAACAGTGTGTGCGTGTTGTTGTTGTTGTTGTTGTATAGGTATAAACGCTGTCGAGAATTCGAAATCCTCATCTCATAAGTACCTATTCTTGTATATTCCAATTAGATCCCTTACTTATACTAATGAAATACCAAGGAAATACCTATTTAAGTATAAATGTTGTCCGCAGATCAAAATGGCAGCTCCGCTGTGGTACAAACTGGCGCTGACATTGATGTTAATTGGTTCACCTCACGTCCTCTGTGCACCCGTCGCGCATAATACAGGTGAGCCTTTATGTATTCAGGACAAGGCAGGCTGAACACTGAACAGGACACAGGTAAATTGTGTGCCTGAGTTAAACAAGTCCGCTTTACCGGAGGCCCATTGTTACAAGAACAAATTTAACAAGAAATACCTGTCTGATTGAATCCTCACTTCAATCTTCCCTGGACAATGAAAGGCAATGTAATCAAATCAGGATTGATCACATCATAGTAATATTCATTCAGTGACTTTTGGAATTTCACGCGATGTTCGAATTGGCACAGAATAACTTGGTTAATGGAATTTTATCACTTATATTTTGGCGACGCTTCACATTCAACTAGTAGAGTCAAGTTTGAATCTGTGAATGTGCCTTGGTAACAAAGTAGTTTATTAACTTGAATGGATTCCTAAGTTTCCAACTTTAGGTACCTACCTTAATTATTGTCTTGACCCTAAGAAATATCTTAGGTCTCAAATATGCAGATTGTTAGCATCAAAGAACTTAGATTAGGTTAGCGTCCATTTCGTTTCATTATTTAAGTAAACCATTTATTATAGAACTTTCCACAGATGAACGCAGACTAAATATGATTCTAGTGTATTTATATATTTTAGTAAGTACCTACCAAATTAGTAATTTATAAACACGACTACAACAAAAACCTATGCAAACGAAGGAAATGAGTTTTCTGGAAAAACCATGAAGGAACTAACGCCCGTCCTTAGGGAGACAATTTTTCCTTTCATCCAAGGCAAAAACAAGCAATTATTATTAATGTTGAGGGACTGGAAGTAGTTTGTCAATTCAATGTCACCAGATGGACACATTCACATACCTACATAATGTAGCCTACATATGTTGTCAAGATAAGCTCGCTATTTTTAGAATATATTGTGAACGTTTTATGGTTACGGCGTTCGTTATCCTGCAAGCTTTATATCTTTTTAGTAATATTTCCTTAAGTCTTGTTCCTCAGTGCTCATCGCCGGAACCTTTCGATATTTGAAATCTGACAAGAAAAGCGCCTAATTCTTGGTATCGAGAGTTTCTGATCCATACGCCCTTTTCCATTAAAGTTGCCTGTCATAATTGACCTTTTAACTGCTTTTCTTGGAGTTGATATGCTATGGACCAAGTGATTAATAGGACATTATTCATAATGTCCAGACAGTTTGAATAATGCCCAAAATGAGGCGGCAATATGATAATAACTGTCTGGTCAAAGTGTCGTTAAGGGGGCACAAAGATAAGTCGAAGGAGCCCCGCTACGGTGCTCGTTGCGTAGTTGTCATAATGCAACCTAACATAACCTATAATATCCGAGTCGGTTTCGCATCCACTAGGTTTCTGTGACATATTTCCCAATTCGACTTGTCATTGTTCATACTGCCCGGGCATTATAAACAGTGCCACCTTTAATCACTTGGTTCATGACATATGTACCAAACTACTCAAAGATTATCTGGAGCTTAAGTATGTATTTTAGTGTTATTTTAGTATTACTTTATTTTGAATAAACACCAAATTATACTTTTTTTAAGACCAATTGTTACTCTTGATCTTTAATTCTTTATAAAATGTACCTAATCTTGTTGTGAAAGATACAAATGTATAACCAAAAAGAAGTTGTTATATATTTCGGGCGACATTCAATTCTTGTTACCGATATAGGTATTTCGATGCTGGATCACGTCACTCATGACAACGGTATTCTAAAAGCCTTTTATGGTGTCAATTTCGTAGCAATTTGTATTGTGTAGCAATGTGAAAATACATATTTTTGATATTTTTGTGAGATTTAGTTGCGAAGCGTACCTCCTTACATAATGTTTTTATTGTTGTCCTATGTCACGTTGTATGCCTGCTGGGATCAGTGGCGGATCCAGGGAGACGGCCCATGTCCCCCCCTCCCCCTCCATCAAAACCTGTAAGATCCCTATAAGACGCGAAGGTCCACTCACTTCCCCCCCCCCCCCCCCACATTCCGGATCCGCCCCTGGTTGGGATTACTAGTTTGTAATCCTCTGTAGTATTATCAGCGAATAATTTATGTGCGTAAACCCCGACCTAGAATAGATATAACAGAGTTATCAAGAGGGTGCCACGTTATCTAATCTGCGTTATGGTTATCGCTATGAAATAATTAGTTCGCCTAAACTTCCGAAATATGGGGCATTTTATTACATTTCTGGTCAAGTCTCCCATAAGTCTCTCTCAAAGTTAGCAGAACACCACAACAAGGTGCTAAATAACGCGACAATTCAATACATCCTCTATCTGTGACATGAGGGGTAAGTACTCGTACTTATTGGTATTTTCGTTCCAATCAGTTCATGAATATAAAATCCTTATGCCAACTATAATATTTCGATAGGGAAATCCTTTTGTGACTTTGAGAGAAACATTTACGTAATACGAGTACCTATTGTGTTACGCAATTTAATTTTCCACTGTTTTGCGTTACGTTCAACAGGGGCTGTTCTTGACATTCACTTCTTTTATATTGAAACGTGATTTGTGTGTTTGTTGTGTTATGTAGAACTGTTTTATGTTCCTTTGATATTGTTTTCCGAAGTTAGCTAATATAAAGAGAATACAAACTTACATTAATTTTGTAGAACTTTTGAAACAAGCAGGCAGTTCCTAATAAACATATATACGTACGATCTGGAGAAGTAAGCCTTGTTTCGATATATCGGTAAACCGTTTACAAACTGCGTCATAAACAGGAGAAAATTCATATGGCTATATAGAGCCCGTAAAATTCAAAGATTCAAAGAGGGTTGTTAATTTTTCAGAATCAACGACCTGTAATGTCCTTCATGTTGTTTTTCATCCCCGCTTGCTAGTAAAGGGGCATCTGAATTGATTTGATATAACCAGTGAACTGCGAGTAACTCTCTTCTCATGTATTGGATATTTTATATGACCTTTACGCCAATAAAGATAATAGTTATTTTATTAGAATATATTATACCTTTACACTCATATAAAACATTATAATTTAATCGTAATTAATGAATTTTTGTAACAAGAGAAAAAGTTTGTACTTTGAATAACATATTTTATTTACATAACAAATGATCGCGATCGATTGAACGCGTAGTAGAATTTGTAATTTTGTGAATTCATCATTGATTTTTAATTTCAAGGATATTCAAATTCGATATACATACACAACACAACTGTTAATCACAAAGTAATTTTACAAAGTATTTATTTTAGTAGTGGTAGATCCTAATTCGATATACATACACAACACAACTGTTAATCACAAAGTAATTTTACAAAGTATTTATTTTAGTAGTGGTAGATCCTAATTCGATATACATACACAACACAACTGTTAATCACAAAGTAATTTTACAAAGTATATATTTTAGTAGTGGTAGATCCTAATTCGATATACATACACAACACAACTGTTAATCACAAAGTAATTTTACAAAGTATTTATTTTAGTAGTGGTAGATCCTAATTCGATATACATACACAACACAACTGTTAATCACAAAGTAATTTTACAAAGTATTTATTTTAGTAGTGGTAGATCCTAATTCGATATACATACACAACACAACTGTTAATCACAAAGTAATTTTACAAAGTATATATTTTAGTAGTGGTAGATCCTAATTCGATATACATACACAACACAACTGTTAATCACAAAGTAATTTTACAAAGTATTTATTTTAGTAGTGGTAGATCCTAATTCGATATACATACACAACACAACTGTTAATCACAAAGTAATTTTACAAAGTATTTATTTTAGTAGTGGTAGATCCTAATTCGATATACATACACAACACAACTGTTAATCACAAAGTAATTTTACAAAGTATTTATTTTAGTAGTGGTAGATCCTAATTCGATATACATACACAACACAACTGTTAATCACAAAGTAATTTTACAAAGTATTTATTTTAGTAGTGGTAGATCCTAATTCGATATACATACACAACACAACTGTTAATCACAAAGTAATTTTACAAAGTATATATTTTAGTAGTGGTAGATCCTAATTCGATATACATACACAACACAACTGTTAATCACAAAGTAATTTTACAAAGTATATATTTTAGTAGTGGTAGATCCTAATTCGATATACATACACAACACAACTGTTAATCACAAAGTAATTTTACAAAGTATTTATTTTAGTAGTGGTAGATCCTAATTCGATATACATACACAACACAACTGTTAATCACAAAGTAATTTTACAAAGTATTTATTTTAGTAGTGGTAGATCCTAATTCGATATACATACACAACACAACTGTTAATCACAAAGTAATTTTACAAAGTATTTATTTTAGTAGTGGTAGATCCTAATGAGTAGTGGTAGATCCTAATGTGAAGGATCGCCTGGGGTGGTACCACCCTCTTATCTACTTCTGCCGTGAAGCAGAAATGCTTGCATTTCCGTGTTTCGGTTTGAAGGGTAAGAGAGCCAGCGTAATTTCCAGCACATGAGGCAATCCATCTTAGTCCTCGCGGTTAGCAGCGTATCAAAAACCCTCTAATATTAATACAGTGAGGTGAGATGTCTTTGGGCGACGGTGACCACTTACCATCAGGTGGCCCGTTTGCTCGTCTGCTTTCCTTAATTAATAATAAAAAATATATACGACGGACTGTATAGTTACGGCGTCGTAATAAAAAATTTACAAAGTCATGTGTAAGTTACTCGTAGTTTTGTCAACGCTAGGTCGCAAGTCGTGAAATATTTATCACTAAGCAGCCAGGTCAGGAAAAGGTTCAAATTATTATTTTATGCCATATACGCTTTGTAGCTGACGGATTTACACATTGAATTATGGTAGACTCGTATACCTTCCGGGCCGGGTGGTGTGAAACGTGGTCGGTTTACTTCTAGGTAAAAATGTTATCGAAATAATTGTTGCTAGTATTTGCCGTTTCCCAGGAATACAGCAACACTGATTACTGATTGCATTCTTTTTACTTCCTTAATAATTAAATTGTGTATTTTGAAGAAAATAATTATGAATGTATTGATAAAGAGTTCTTTGAGGTTTTTATTTTAAAAATTAAAACATTCTAACTTTAATTTCTAAATATCTGAGTATGAGTTACTTGTAATAAGATCTATCCACTATAATTTAAAAAAATAATTGGTGAATTTATTTTGAATTCTCTCGCGTCTACTTTCATTCATTTAAGCTTAAAAGAAGGTAAAATAATAAAGCTATGTTGAGAGTATGTTTATTCAAAAAAGTACAGAAATCTGAACAACGAATTAGAGACAATTCAACACAGGGCAAGCCATAAATGATTTGTTGGTATTAATATAATGATTTTGTTTCAATCTTCTATTCATGTTACGATTATCTTAATGTGTGCAAAGAACTCCGCAAGAAACTTAAAATTCGTAGCAACGCGTCTGCTACGAGTGCTACGCATAGTGCTACGTAACATCCAAGAAGATAAAATTTTGTCTATTATATTATCTACAACTCGTAACCATCGCTACGAATTCTGTTACCAGCAAATAACCTGATAAACCACTGAGATCAGATGGATCCCCTGGGGGATTTTTTTAGGGGATCCTGTCGGACCGTGCCAAATAAAACCTTTACTATTTCGACGAAGCTACCTGACCTTTCGACGAAATAATAAGTAATAACTAATAAAACTAGTACTATTTCGATGACGCAATCTGACGCCGAAACTTTTCAACAGCCGTATAAAAGTGTGTTATTAAAAAAGTTAGCACACAAGCTGCAATGTTTGCAACTTTTATTCTGCTGGCAAAGTTTTTAAATGTATTTTTGTACGATAGGCAATCATTTCGTAGTTTAACTGTTCACACAAAGCTCCCACACAAAAAAAACTTCCATCTTATATATAAGTATCAGTCGAGCATATACTTAATCAATATTAAAATCACATCATAGATGTGTCTTAAAACCCACTTACTTACTAGTTCTAAAATTTTAAACACGATATTCGCTTTTTTGTTTGACTTTATTACCAAAATAGTAGATAGTCCAAACAAATGGCGCCGTTAAGTTTCTACGAATTATAAATGACACTTTTACTGTTTCAAGATAAAAGTCCAATTATGTTGCAACACTGAACAAAAGGCATTATGAAAGAACAATGGCGACGTTCCATACATTTTGAGGCCCAGAGCATTTATTCCAAAAACATGTTCAACAAATTCTTCATTTCCGACTTCTAAAAATGTACGACTTGTATGTACTTGTGACTTGTACTTAGCATAAAATTATATTTAAAATGACACATATATCATTTATGAAGAGGTCTTCGTTTGTTTTTTCCTGTGTAGCCATCCTTCTTTAACTTTTAAGAGACTTTCATCCTGTTTTGTAATTGGAATTGATAAAAAGAAAGTCTGAATCGGTCCAATAGAAAGAATTGTAGGTGATTTTTTGAGGAAAGTGATTTACAAAGTCCGTTAAATATTGTAAATAAAAGTATACTTATTGTCGTGTGCAATCGTTGTGTATTAGGTACATAATAATTGTGTATTAGGTACATAATAATTGTGTATTAGGTACATAATAATTGTGTATTAGGTACATAATAATTGTATACTCGTAAATAAAACGATCGCAAAATTCGACCGAGTTTCTGACCTCTAATTATATTTAGCACATAAACCTATAAAAAAGTACTTATAGATGAAATACTACTAGGGTATAAGTACCTACTATAAGAATACTATCACTTATCTACCTAGCGTAAAACTTTCATTCTTCATCACTACAGAGGAGATTCAATGAAGTAAGACTGATTTTGTAAAATCATCAATTACCTTACTGCCTTTATTAACTAATTGGGAAGGGCGGCATGTGGCGGCGTTGCGAATAATTTCAATATTTTGTGTAGGTACCTACCACTGCCACCCGCAATTATTTACAAGGCAACATGGTGTTCATGCCTATATGTATATTAATTAAAATATTGATTTATTTGTTGCACGATATACTTTTTGCCATTGCTGTAGGTTGGCTGTAGGTAATTAGTTAATTATTTTCAACATAAGGGTAAGTGTTATACGTTTGACGCGTATGTCTGTCTGTCTGTGGCATCATATCTCTACCATCGATGATCCGATTTGGACGAGGTTTTATATATTCAACAGATTATTTTTTTGTGTATTCTAAAGTGTCTGATAAAAATTTGGATAGTGGTTTTCAAGATCTTGGAGTATCTTTAATGTCAGTTAGAATCTCTGGAACGGTAATAATTAGGAAGTTAATGTATAGGAACATGGTGTCATTCCCACATCTAAAATCTTGAGGATCTGATAATGACCGGAAATAAGTAGAGACCACAAGTCAGTCAGGGGTTTCTTAAATTCGTAATTTAGAGTTATTTATTACAGCTCCATATTCTAAGTATGTACCTATTTTCTATAATTTTAATCATTATATCTACGTAACTACATATATTTATTTTTATCACAATTAAGCTTTGCGTTAATTATATATTATAGTAGTTGCTAACTATTCTACATATATAAGGTACCATGACAGTTTGTTCTTTACTTGTATTTACTGAAAACTGATAATATTTAGAAATCCGATTGCCATTCCTAAAATAACCTAAGAATATTGTTCAGTGACATAAAATATAATCACGTTTCAAGGAGACGTCAGCGGTGCGGGGCACTCAAGCGAAAATATTTATTTTGCTATCCAACCAAAGGGTTCCGTATATACCTAATACATCAAACATTATACATATTGTATGACGTAAACACATTGGTCGTAAACTTGCGCTTTCGGAGAGAGTGACTCATGACTTCACTGTTTATTGCCATTGTGATGTTTTACGGTATGATAAAGGATAAAGTAACGAGTACCCCCAACGGCGAGTTAAGACTAATAATAATTGTGTCAATAAATAATAATTATTAAATGATACATAATTCATCATCATCATCAGCAGCCTACTCTAGTCCACTGCTGGACATAGGCCTCTCCCAGGGCGCGCCATTGAGCTCGATCTTCGGCTCTTCTCATCCAGTCGCTGCCAGCCACCTTGCGCAGATCGTCGCTCCATCTAGCAGGGGGGCGTCCCACACTACGTTTGTCCAAACGCGGTCTTCACTTCAGAACTCGTCTCCCCCAGCGGTTGTCGGTTATGTGACCGGCGCATTGCCACTTCAGCTTGCTAATCTTATGAGCTAGGTCGATAACTTTTGTTCATAATTTATTTATGTTTTGTTCATTTTTGATACATAATTATTTTATAATAAAATGACAATATTCATATAGAGATTCTTGGGTCCCCCCCAATTTGTGGGGGCTGTGTGAAGCTAACTTAGTTTCGTAATGTTATACTGGGATTCCAAACGTTGCAACCTGCTCAGTAATGACTTGAAGAACGTGACAGGCATTGAGAGTTAGTTATTGATATAACTTATAAGTATTCATATTGACCCCTTTTGTCACAGAAAACACAAAGGCAATCGTTTGTCGTCAACTTGAAAATTTGAAACTTTTGTCGATTTTCCACAGACAGTTATAGACATGTCATACTTGTTGAAATCTTCCTACCATGATTCCACTTTCCTTAATTGTATTAATTTTTTTGACGGGCTAGCAAGGTCCGAAAGTGATCGTGCAAGTAAATATTTTTTTTTAAGCTAAGCCATATTTATTTCACTTTAAACGTAGTATCATCTGTTAATAATATAATTATTTATGCATACAATTGCTACCGTCTGTCCTCTATTGCCGGCTAGCAGGGTTCTAGGACAGTGCGCAGATGAAGTAATAGAAGAATTGGTTGTTAAATAATATATTTTAAGGAAAAGAACACATAGTAACACAGAAAATAGGTAGTAGGAAATAAGAGTGAACGGGAGACGTCCGTTCGAGACAAAATACAGATAAAAAGTGAAAGTACAAATAAAACAATGAAATTAATGGAATAATGAAATTTAGAAATGGAATGGGAACATGATTTTGAATTTAAATGAAGAAATGAAGATGCCAATACGAAATGAGATGAGATAAACGCTAACGATGAGGTTGAAGTTGATGGCAAGGAGGTTGATATGGACGATGAAGTCGACATCGTTACACAATAATACCAAAGTGTGAATATTGCTATGTTGTACCTACATTCTAGTTATCTCATTCCGATGGTGGTGCAACTTACAAGTAATTTAAAAGTAAAATTAAATATAAAAGTGCAGTGTTTGAGTGAAAATAAAAATGTATCTTGCGAGACACGTTCTTCTATGGATGGATTACTGATATCCCAGACACAGGGAAACCTAGTTCGGAGTCAGATAGCCATACATAAAATAAGGGTGAGCGAAGTGCATCTTTTGAGCTCTGAGTCAGGTTATATCTTCATATACCTATCTCTTACCTGTGCATACTTGTGTAAATGTGTAAATAAAATAAATTGAATTGAATTTAAGACAAACAACGTTGGACGCAGTTACAGCAGAACCTGGATGTGTGACTTTAGTGGCACATTTTTATCGAAGCCTCTCCGTGATTTGGAGAACACGTTAAACTGTCGATCCCAACTGATGTCGTCCGACGGTAGTCTTTAGGTCATTAAGAGACCTACGGGCAGCCTGAACAACTCTGACAATAGGTTGGCCACTAACTCAGGACAAGGAGATGTATTTTTTGAGAGAGATTTATTAAACATTTTCACAAAATGAACAAAAATGTTCCGATTTTGTTATTTTTCAAAATTTTAATATTTAACTTTTTTGAACTGAAACTTGTATAGATGAAACTACATTTGAGGTTATAATACTCATTACTGATCTATTTATAACATACTATTTATACGAACGCTCTATCTCTACAACTTTGGTAGATATCACGGTTTTTCTAAGTGATCCGTTATTTTTACGTCCCAGTGTATAATAACTCCATTTATACTGAGGAGTACTTATAAAGCAAAAGTTGAGTAAAACAAAACAAAGTTACTTTTATTTAACTCCAACGTTCTGGAATTAAAAAGGAAATTACACGGAATCTGTGTAGCTCAAGGCTCAGACAACGAAAATTAATGTTTCGGTATGTGAGCTAAGTTTACTAATCTTCTACTGTAACTTTGCGACTAGCTTGTCTGAGATGTTGTTTATCTGAGTAACATTTTACAAATTACATAATTAAGTGTTTAACTTAAAAATTACGATACAGAAAGTACTAGTTCCTGCATGCAATGACGGAAACGAAAGGTCCAAGTTTACTTTGTGAAGCCTGTATAGCCATGATAACAACAACATAGGCACCTAGAATTTGATACCCTCAATGGACAGGCTATAAAATCGCTCCGTCGCCCGTATAATAGGGCCTTTTGAAGCTAAGCTCTGGAAAGCATGTCTGAATTGTTAATCACCTGAAGCAGTCACGTAGACTAAACCTGAACGCGCCATGTACATTCATAAGCACTTCATAAGATTAGGGTAGATTTATGCTATCAGCCTATCGTATTCGTATCGCATCTTATAGCAATTTTATGTCAGATAATGTCGTGAAATCGTACTTTATTGTACGGATTTTACCTCTGATTCAGCTGTCAGTCATTTTGCCAATCCATATTGTAGTCACATATTTCCTTCCTAAAGTGCATGTACCTACGAGTATCTATACATAAATACCCTTCGTATAGAAGGGCATAAACATTTTATTTTACGGGAGTCTCATGCTCATGTATTTTTATTTTTTACCTTGATCTAAGTAGATTTTCTGAGAAAAACCCTTTTGTCTGTGAAATACCCTCTTCTAGAATACAATTTATATGTTAATTCATGATGCCGAAATACTTCTATGAAGAAAATTTATTCGCTGTCAGTAGATCAAAAGCAGCTAGCAGTTTCGTCAGTAGGATTTGGGCTAGAAAAAGAATATTGTGCACTTTTAACATTACGTAAAACGTAAAATACTCCAACGAATAAAATGTTTGCTATTTTTAGGGATCCGTATCGTATCCTGAAGAGGATCACAAAACCCGATATTGCTACCGCACCGTCTTCATCGCCTATCCGTCCGTTCGTCGCGCGATTCTAGCTTGTAAACGGAAAAAGATATACCTAAGTATTACGATTATGGATAGCTCCGGACCTTGGAAATTGGCTATAATGTTGGCTATATTCTCTATTTAAAAAAGAAATAGTAAAACTTGATACATCTGTTGTGGTTCGTAAGTTGTGAGTAAAATAAGGAAACGAATTTTTGCCCAAACCTTATAAATTGATCGAACGATATATTACTTATAGAGAGAATGGATTCTATGGATCCCTATAGAGCGATGCCTGAATCGCACTTGGCAGGTTTTTTTTAATGTATCCGTATTGGACCACTCGGATTATTGCGTAAGCGGATTGTTATTGTTACAGATAGGAAGAGGTATCGGCTTATAGAATCGTTTTAATTTCACTATAAATGAAAAGTTTATTGATTAGTTGTTTCGGACCGGAACGTTCTGTGAGAACTTTCTTTATAATATGTTGTAGGTATTATGTCTGATTTCAAAAAGGAGAGTAAAATATTAATATTGGCAGCGTACCTGTCAATGCCAAATCGTAACTACATTTCGTTGAGGTTTCCGTAAATGTTAATATTAAGTATTTTATTGAACCTTCTCTTTAAAATTAGACTATATAAGGATGTATAAAAAAGAAAAAGAGATAAAAATGGTAACGAGATCGACTTCTTCGCTATTGACTCTGACTGACTGAAGTATAATAATATAATATATCATCGAGGAACGCAGATGCGGACAGAGTATTGTAATCCCTCGCAGCTCGGCCTCGCGTTATAAAAGGAACGATGGAAATAACCGCTTCGTATGAATAGTAGGTGGGATGTTCATACAGATGAATAGTGCAGGAATGGTTCACTCGCCCGAAAGAAGGCTGTAATAACAATAAGTACCTACTTAATCGTACGATATCACGTCATCGCTACGATATTATGTTACTAATAAAACGATATTTAAGTTTACTGTGTTGATTTGGTCGATATGTCGGAGCTTAAGATACTTTAGTTATTATATTGTGATAGAATAATAAATGTTACCCATTGGGAAATGCAAACGGTGTGCAAACTTAGTAACTGAGGTTTAGTACACGTATGGTAGGTAGGATGTACAATATTTGTTAACGAACCCTCCCATGATCGTAAACTCTTGTTAGCGGCTTAGGGATTATGGATTTAACACGTTCCGTTATTTGCAGACACATCCCTATTAATACTCGTACCACAGGAAATTAAAACCCACAGACACCACTACACGGGCGCGCACTTAATTCTAAGTAGAAGAAACTTCCAATCAGGGCGACTTGGGCCACTTCCTAACTTATTAATTTCCAAGGTTGACCACTTCCTATGTCGCCATTTAAAAAATGTACATATTCTTAGCAACAAATAAGTAATAATTATAGTATAAAAGTACCTGCTGATAACGATACCGTGAATTATTTTGCATGATGCAGCAATTATGTTGTCTAAATTAATTAATTGTAAACTAAAATTTTACGACGAAAAGTGGGAACTACCTATTATGAAGGTGGTTCCTCTGTCTACCACCTCGGGGATTATGAACGTGAGAGTTATGCTATGCTGTCTAAATTTTACTAAGTCGGTATAATAATATGACTTTACGACAGTAAAGTACCAGTACCTACCCAAGGACCGTATATACGAACAAACATTGCATAAATACGACACTCAGCTGAACTTCGCCCTTTTAATAGATCATATATTTACTACCTTAAACCATATCATTTTAAATGTATTCACATAATATAGTATTTTAAGCCAAAAATGGTGTATTAATAAAGGATTTTCTATTCTATTCTAAATAGGTACCTGTTTAATTAACATTCTTTTACTGAACGAATTTAATATTATTAGTGTGTATTATTTATGTAGTTTTAGGTCAAAAGCAAAGTGACTTTGCCCCAATTTCTGAAAGGGCTTTCAGGTGAACCTTAATCTGTAGACAGGACACAGGAACATTAATCACGCGACGCCGATTCCCAGGGTATTAAACGGTTTCATCACAGTAATGAGTGTGAAACTATCTTTAATTGAGACCCGTGGGTGAGTGATTCTCAGACTTTAGTAATGGAGTAGGTATTCGGCATATTATATCGAATTTAATGTACTGTTACTGTTGTGTATAATTCGAACAGCCATACGAATAAATAAATAAATGTACGATTATCGTGTGGAGACTTTCTTCCATATATTTTCTTTCTTTCTTTATTACATACCTAGAGTACCGTAGTCGTTGATGTTATATCTATTTACTGTACTAAATTAAGATCATTTGGGAGCTTTTTTATTTCCATTCTGTGCATGTAAACATTAGTCTACTTAATTCGCAAATATCAAGGACTTATTGATATTTACTTCTTTCACTTTCTTTGTCAGAAAAAATATTCAAGGTAGGAAAAGTCATGATTTTCTTGGAGTGACCTGTTTGTAAACACTTGGGTTTAATTTTCCGAAGTATAAAGTGTAATAAAATAAACAGAAACCATTCCTGTTATTTTTATAACCAGAAAATGTTCTATGCCGTTATTTTGAGAGCCAAATAATTTAGATTGACTGGCCTACTGTGCAGCAAGAATTCCGAATGGGCCTTACGTAATGTAGAAGCGTTGTTAATGAGTTTTTGCCACTTCAGACGTAGTTTGACCGCCAACTTTGCTTTGTGTGCGCTTATAGGTAGGTACTTACCATATACTTACCTACTCTGTTTCTTTGTCACAATAGACAGAACCTACGTAAATAGGTATCGTAAGTTTTATTAAACATTAATAAGCTTTGGAGTAGTCCACCATAATGGTCCAGAGGCGATTTCGATCCAACCAAAACATTTTAGCCGTAATCTTGTACCCTATAAGTGTATAGGTACCTTGCCTACTATCGCTTCAAAAGTAAAAGCATAAATATGAAGATTGGACTCTATATTTCTTTTATTACAAAGAAAACTGCACACATACACTTCAAAGAAAGGTGCAATCGTTTTGAATAAACGATTATATCCTTTTTACATCTGGCTAATGCTAAAACAATAGTGTAACAAGCAATTGCATTTTGAAATAGAAAGAAAAACAGATCACAATTAATCATCAAGAGTGGAGGGGGTTGTATAAATGGCCAATGAACTTCGCACGGCACTGAACCTCAATTTCGACAAAATTAATGGGTTTTGTGAAGGAAATTAATATCGAAATAGGTTTGCGATCTTTGCCCCTGCAGTAAGTTCATTTAGTCTCTCTAAATGAACTCACGGGATAGAAAATAATACCTATATAATATAATAAAAATACTGGATCCACCAACAAATTTGTTGTACAGTTTCGCGGAACATTTATTATAATGTCAAAGTGTAAGCTGACAATAAATATTTTTTCATTTCACTCAAAAAACTATTTACCTACTTTGAAACACTTGTGTAATTCTATTTGTAAGCCCTACCGCTTTGGAAGTTGAAATTATTTCACCACCTAACCTAATTTCAAGAATTTAAATGAAGGACGAAAGTCTACCTTAACAAGAGAATAGCTGGTTTTTGTGATAGAATTTGACCTTTAAGGCTTTTACGGGAACAAATTAAAATGAAAATTTAAATGTAAGAAACTCGCAGCCTAATAATTAAAATTGAATAAGTTAGAAACCTAGTCAGGTTACATCATGTTAAGTATCGTATTGTAGGTATCGTATCAATCAAGAATACAAGAATATTACAAAAAGCAAAGACTACTTACGGTATCCAGGTTCATATTTGTACCGTCGGCAAGGTTCCTGCTGACATATTGGTTCCTGAGATATCGTTCATTGAATTCAGGTCACGTCTTACCTAGCACTTGTAGCGTCGAAATGAAGACAGCTTGCAACTTAAGAGCCCTTGCTTATTATGTAGATACTTAAATTTAAGCACCCTTGATATTAGGTTTATTTTATAAGTCTCTATCTATTGTCTATTGTCTTTTGGTGTTTAATACAAATAATGTTATAAACCCTGAGACTATATAATATAAATAACCACGAAAATGTAGGTAATAACGAGTATAGTTGTTTCTCTCGTAAGAGAAATTTATGAAATTTTAATATGTAAAGAAATAAGCCTCAAATTTTGTATCAAACTCATATGGTATGAGCAAAACAAGTAGGACCTAATTAATAAAGTATCATTTGATACTACAAGTTGTATTAAAAAAACCGATGCGATGCCGTTGAAATACGTAGGTACTCGTATTTGAATCTCTACTCTAGTAAAATAATAATAATCACTCTTGATGTTAAGCAGTTTTTTCTCTACAATAAGTTCTCTGGGTAACTAACTGTTTCAAACCAAAGTTAATCCAACCCCGTAATTGAAATCTGTTACTGCCTATTTATGACTGATTTTATTAGTGCCAAAGAGGACCAGAGGTTCTTCACCACGCGAGCTTATCTAACTTTACTATTCTGTTTTACGGTAATAAACCCTATTACTCGTATATTGATTTTAATTTCATTTACGATCTCGATATATCGCTTTGATTTAGGTCTTATTTGAGTTAGTAGTCTTTTTATGTAGGTTTCACTTTCATCCTTCTATTTTATGTCACTTAATTAATTAGGTTATGTTATTATATAATCAGTTAGTAGTTAAATTGAGTTTATATGTAAACATCTACATGTTTGAATCGCTAATTGTACACGTGCCGTATCGCTAAGTATTTTATATAGGGAATAAGGAATAATAAATCTACCTTTATCTCAAATCCAACTTGTTTAAGTGAAATCCAACAAATGAATGTTTATTTATAGACGAGACAAACAGTAAACAAAGTATACCTACTCGCCTTGTACTTTTAAGCTTTCCACATAAACTTCACGAATAAAAGTGGAATGCTCTTAGATACAGTTAAAAGCTTTCATTACCACAGAAGTAGCATTAACCAGTAACTACTTAGGTACCCACATAAAAATAAACGATGGTCCCTAGAGCTTTAATTCTGATTTAAAGCAAAGATAAGTCAAAAAATATAATAATAACAAAAGGAACAGGTACGTCTTACTATACAATATACATTAATACTTCATACATTACATTGATTTCAGTGTTACTGAAGGCACCTGATAAAGTAACCAATTGTGCCAGTATTTTGCTGATTTTTATGCCTTTACCAAGTACGAGTAATTGATTTCAAATAGTAATATTTTTAAGTTATTATTGTTTTTACGGTAGGTACTTAAGATATTTAAAAGGAACTGATCTATAGTAAATTAGAAATGAGTAATTATGGTTTATGAGACATGATTAATTGATAATAAAGTATATTTCTATTTCTAGTGATACTGAAACTCGCTCTCAAAGTTCACATACGAGTAGGTATGTACTTGAGATGCCACGAATATTCGGCTACTATTCGGTATTCGGCCTATTCGGCCACTTTTTTTTGGTATTCGGTATTAGGCCGAATAGTGCGTACTATTCGGCCGAATACCGAATACCAAATCATGAAAAAAAAAACACATATTACTCAAGATTATATGTATTCTATTACCAAATTACAATACTTTAGTAATTAAAATTGATCAATGGTAGGCTGTGATGGATTCCCATATAGCCGATTTTTTATTAATTGGTGTCATTTTGTAAACCTTTTAACGAACAAACAATTGAATAAGAACTATTCTCTGCACAATATTAATGTTTTATGTATTATTATGATCTGACAAAGCGTGCCGTGACGTGATTTACTCGCAATTGCAACAAATACCCGCCCGTCGCTCCCGTATGTACCGTAATGAGACAGGTTGCGGCCTGTCTATTACGAGTTTACGCCCTCGGCAAGCATGTATTTTGTGCCGAATATTCGGCCACCGAATATTCGGCGCTTCGGCCGACAGCGTTGCTGAATATTCGGTATTCGGTATTCGGCCAAATCACTATTCGTGGCAACTCTAGTATGTACCCTCCTACTACCGACACAGTTGCCATAATCTGCCCTCTATTTGAATTTTGAAAATATAGATCAAGAAATTAAAATGCCAACACGAAATGAGGTGAGATAAACGCTAACAATGAGGTTGAAATTGATGGCAAGGAGGTTGATATGGACGATGAAGTCGACATCGTTACACAGTAAATGGGGTTTCATTTAAACATACTTTACTTTATATTTATATTTACTTATTTAAATAATTGATTAGTATGGCATGAAGTAATAGCTAAGAATAGCTTCCTGAACTACACGTTCATTGGAAAAGTTCATTGCTCGTATTACTTCGAGGAAAATAGTCGTGCTCGAGGCGGTAAATGTTGATTAACCTCCGGGTAACTTCCTATCTGCTTGCAAACACGCCAACTGTGAAATAATAATCCTTTAATCTTCACCTCGTCTACTATGTACTTGTACGTTAATGTAGGTATTTACTAATTAACAAATTAGATGTGAAAATGTCTAGCTGTTTGGTGTAGAGATAAAGTAACATTGCTAATTCGATTCCTAATTTAAGTATTAATCTCTACAGTGAGTTAAAAAGTAACATAGAATGCGTACAAGTTACATGCAGGATTATTTTAAATCGTTTTTGTGTTTATTGGTTTTCAGATTCATGCAAGTTTTTTTTATAATGTATATTTGTTTAATATATACAAGTTACATGTAATTTTTTTAAGCTAATGTACAGTAAGCTACGTGAGAAGAGCTTAGTCGCCGCCTTTATTTCTTTTATTTCCTTTATTTCTTTGTTTCTTTTATTAAATATCTTACTCGTAATCATTTGCATTTAAAAAAGATTTAGTTAAATCTTAATTTTTGAAAACGCTACAAATTACCACTTACTTTTTACACTTAACGAGGTGTTAAGTACCTATAGGTAATAGGTAAAGTTTGATGTAGTTTTCGTCTATTTCGAATGTAGACCGGAAACCACATTTATCGTTACCCTGACCTTTACCTACATACACCGTTTTGTCAATTTTCGGCGTCCTATACCACAATAATATGATTAATTACCCGACGTAATTATTTTACTGTCATCGTTATAACAAAATTGCCGTGGCTTCGGGTAAGCGTGTATATTTTTCATCGTTGAACTATTATATCAAATACTCTTGGGCTTTTATAAGTAAATGAATATTAGGTAGGTAACTTTCATTTGTACAAGAACTACTTTAAACAAAGAACTTTGTTGAACTATTATATCAGATACTCTTGAGCTTTTATAAGTAAATGAATATTAGGTAGGTAACTTTCATTTGTACAAGAACTACTTTAAACAAAGAACTTTCGTTGAACTATTATATCAGATACTCTTGAGCTTTTATAAGTAAATGAATATTAGGTAGGTAACTTTCATTTGTACAAGAACTACTTTAAACACAGAACTTTGTTGAACTATTATATCAGATACTCTTGAGCTTTTATAAGTAAATGAATATTAGGTAGGTAACTTTCATTTGTACAAGAACTACTTTAAACAAAGAACTTTCGTTGAACTATTATATCAGATACTCTTGAGCTTTTATAAGTAAATGAATATTAGGTAGGTAACTTTCATTTGTACAAGAACTACTTTAAACAAAGAACTTTCGTTGAACTATTATATCAGATACTCTTGAGCTTTTATAAGTAAATGAATATTAGGTAGGTAACTTTCATTTGTACAAGAACTACTTTAAACAAAGAACTTTGTTGAACTATTATATCAGATACTCTTGGGCTTTTATAAGAAAATGAATATTAGGTAGGTAACTTTCATTTGTACAAGAACTACTTTAAACAAAGAACTTTCGTTGAACTATTATATCAGATTCTTTTGGGCTTTCGTACGTGTTAATCAACGATATGTAAATAAAGGTAGGTAACTTTCAGAAATGAGTACCTATGAGTAGAAAAAAAAAGTTCTTTAACTTCTTTAAACAAAGAACTTTTAATATATTAAAATATAAGTAAATATTATTTATTTATTTATTATATTTTAATATATTAAATATAAAGTTATGCTTTAAAGTTTAAAGTATAACTTTGTATTATACGAGTACCTATTAAAACAATAATTCGGCTATCGTGAGCGTTGCTAGTTATTCAACTTCTCATAAAAGCGAACACTGAAAGGATTAAATCGTGTGAGGTATAATGACATTTGGTTATGTCGTCTTGCCCCAATTCTCCGCATTCATAGTATGACGATGACCTAAATCCCAGATTTGCCTGCAATCCAGTTGTTTGATTCCATTTCACGACAAACATACAGAATAATAATTATTAGCTAAAGTGATACAAATAAAATATGTATATTTGTTCCATGGGTGAGATCACATTACCTGGGCTTAAAGTGGAATGGAAAAAAATTAAAATCACAAAGGTTAGCTATAGGTTAAAAGTATATTTATTTAAATAATAAAGTAAGGCGAGGGCTGGAAATTCTTCGTTCACTCTATGTTTTGTAAGAAAATAACAGGCGTTCCGTTTTGTAAAAGGTCTGACTGAGTCTTTGATAGACCTTCCAATTTAGAAGAGAATACCGAATATATTCAGGCTAAAAGCGAACTTGGTAATTTATTAAATCAAAACTTCTTAGCTTTCCGCTTCTCTAATATTTTAGGACTGACTCGTTCCCATTGGTGACTTTTTAGCTTTACAAACTATTTTTAAATAATAACATATTAAAACAGAGAAAAGACAGTTATTAGTATAACTATGTAAAGTAGGGAAAATCGACACTGCTCAGTTTCGGTAATTATTTCCCAGAAACTACTTTACTTTAAACTAGCACCATTACTCTAATTTAAACACGTCGAAGGAGTTAAAATATGTGATTAGATAGGTAGTTGTGTTCACTAATAACCCTATTAACGCCAGCTACGACGCTCAAACTCGTAACTTTTCCAAATCTATTAACTTTTAGGGGAAGTGAATAAATTAATGCTTTTCTATTAAGTTTTTATTAGCAGCAGGAAGCCGTGAAAATAAGATCTTTCTTCCAAAGATTTCGGTTGCGCAACGAGTTTCCAAGTTTGTTAAAAGAAACGTGAAATTCAAATAGCGGAATCCATATAAAGAATCTATTTTATTTTAAAAGTACCTTTTACCCAAAAAAAATATTGTTGGCATATTAGGAATGTGGGAACTAATATTAATAATATTGGCAATAGTTCAGTTTTAATCTTTATTTTAGTGTTTTCCTTTTACAAATTTTTCCTGTTTTCCCGTACCACTACCGCCATGATTCGTTACCTTCAACTGAAAGGTTTGCGTGGGAGACCGTTCTAATTTGCATAACTTAACGCCCAGTCCTGGGAAAAGCGCTTTTCTGCGACGAAGTAATTATAGAACACTGTTTTGTTGGCATTTCATCAGAAAATACTTATTTAAATAATTAATATAGAATTTACTGTCGGTTATTTTAACGCAAGTGAACGATTTTAATAGCGGATTTTTTTAAATAAAGACCTTTGCGAAGTGAGTTTGAATAGTTTTAAGATACACGCTAAGTGCCAATAATTTGATGTAGTCTAGGATTTCTACAAAATTTTATATGGTCATCGTTTCCATAAGCGTCGGTCCTCGAATAAAATACTTAAATATGTCGGATTTTATTGCCAATTTTACAAATAGGTGGAATCAATTGAGTCACAAGTTATTGCAAAACGGTCACGACGACACGATGAGCCACTCAATATTGGACATAGTTATTATGTACGTAGATACCTATACACCTTTAAATTGAATTACCTAGAACTTACCTTCAATAATGAAAGAAACATCCATAAATTTTATCAATTTGGTACTTTGTGATTAGGTGGCAGTCTTGATGTACACAATTACACAACTCTAGTCGTACTGCTGTGCTAATATAATCGATTCATTCATAATCGGGTCTATATTATTTTCCAGGACATTGTGATAAAAATACCAGCCGATATCGATTGATATTATAAATAGATTGTTCTATAATTTTTCACAAAACCCTTGTATACTATGAGGTTTTGTGATTATACTCGTACACTGCGTGGGAGCGCCTGTAATAAAGGATACATTTATTATCAAACGTAAGCATGACAACAGTTTGGTGTTGTTAGATTTCCAACATAGCTACATATTAATTAGATTGTATTATATTATAACGTGGACACTGACGGTGCGACTGGTTCACAAATTGAAAGTCGCTCAGCGTGCTATGGAAAGAGCTATGCTCGGAGTATCTCTGCTGGATCGAATCCGAAATGAGGAGATCCGGCATAGAACAAAAGTTATCGACATAGCTCATAAGATTAGCAAGCTGAAGTGGCAGTGGGCCGGTCACGTCTGTCGCAGAACCGACAACCGCTGGGGTAGACGAGTTCTGGAGTGGAGACCGCGGTTGGGCAAACGTAGTGTGGGACGCCCCCCTGCTAGATGGAGCGACGATCTGCGCAAGGTGGCTGGCAGCGACTGGATGAGAAGAGCCGAAGATCGGGCTCAATGGCGCGCCCTGGGAGAGGCCTATGTCCAGCAGTGGACTAGAATAGGCGGCTGATGATAATGATGATATTATAACAATTTAGGGTGCTTGTAGTATTTAATTATAATAATAGCAATAGAAATAAGAAAGGTCAGGTTCGGTCAACCACTAACCGAAAAGCGTGTATGAAGCGATTGATAAGTGTGGAAGAAGCGAGAATGGTTTATTAGGATCGTTGCAGGTGAAAATCTTTAGTTTTTGCCTGCGGGAAACAGGCGTGAGTTTATGTATGTATGTAATAGCTGTAGATTGTAAATTATACCTTTACAGACAAAATCACACAACAATATCAATGCTGTTGTTTGAAAAAAAAATTGGTCTGGATATTTTCTGTTGTCTAGAATGACATAAATTGGACCATTTTCATTCTCAAATCAGCTTTTTACTCCCAGTTGTGTCTTTACCTGTAGATCTCTACAGGTAGGTAGCTGATATAAAAATACATGAGGGTTGAATTTTTATTATCTTCGTAGTTCGTAGCAATGGCCTCTGTTTACACGACAGAACGGCTTCTGTTCACAGATCCATTCATGACCAATACTGTGGAAACATACGCCAAGCTCTTTTATGTCTCACATTATTATCGGAATATTAGGTGATTTCAGTTCATTCATCTATGATAGTTGGAAAGCGGATAAGAGGTGTTAAGCTTCACAAAACGTTTTCGAAATAATTGTTACGTGGTTTATTTGTATTATTTTACTTGAGTATTTAGATAACTGCACTTGGTTGCAAGTTATACTATACAGACAGAATTATATACGACATACTTACATAACTAGAAGATAACTTGCTGACCAATATTCATAATGTACAATTACAGTCACAATATAAAGACGTGTTTGTTCTTGTTTCAGGAAACGGCGACTCCCATCAGACAAAATCGGTAAGTAAATAGCTTTAGACTAGCGGACTATAAGTACATTATGGTGGTCAAAAATGTTTACTTGGATCCATCAATGGATCCAACTACGCGATCCATGTGGTCGTAGCGTCCATAAACATACTCGTATATTTCTTAGTCAAAAACTCCTGCCTGTTACATCTGTGTAGTTTTGGATGGAAATTGTTACGACGTAGCACTTGCGTAGCAACCTGCTACGCGCAGCAGCTGCACAAAGATTTACTTTATTTGGTTCTCTTACAATTTCGATGTTGTGTAAATACATATTTATACATATTGTACAAATACATACAAACTTATATTGGTACTTGCCTATTTATCTAGTTGAAAAAAATAATTACAGATGAGCCCTACAATATTGTCTTATTTTCTTTCTTGTCTAATTTTATTACCTTTCCGAAAATTTTTGCTGTCGAGAAAGCCATCATTGTAGGGCATCGTGACAAAAGTACGATTTAGATTTCTGTATTAATTTTACCTTAATTTTTTTTTTACCATATTGTTTTACAAATATAAGATAGGTAATGAAATAGCTTTGCCTAATTTAATTTCAAATCGTTAAATGTAAAACTCAATCTCAAATCTGAAAAGTTCAATTTGAACATCACTTCCTTTAATTTCTCAAAGAATTTGGATTCACTCACGTCTCGATATTTAGTTAATATTCCTGACATCACGCTTCACGGCTCTAAATATGCAAATATCATCCATCACACATTTTGATCTCACGTGTTTGAGTTTCTTATCTTCTTGTCATTTTATTTCAACACATTGTATATCATAAATACTTAATATAATTTAATTTGCTTTTGCCCGCGACTTCGCGTATTATCAATAAAAATATCCTGTGTTTCAACTGACTGATTGACTGTGCAAAATTTCATGCAGATCTGTTGAGATCTTGAGGTGTGATAGAGTAACAGACAGATGTTTTATTAAAATAAATAAATAAAAACATTCGTAATATTGTGAACACATAACAATATTAATTTAATTTATTTATTAGGTAAACACAACAGTTTACAACCATAGAAATTACAGAAAAATCAATATAAAGTTATGAGCTAGGTCGTAACCCTTAACGTGTAAACACAGCATGGTTAGGAAGTAGAAAATTGATGCATATTCGTATTCTTCATTAATCACTTCAATTATATTCTAAAATCCCTGTGCTAGTCCACCATAATGGTCCAAAGGTGGATTCGATCCGGCGACGCTTGTCCGCAGTATCCCTAGCCTTTGAGCCATTGGGCTTTGAAATAATAATTTAATCTGGATCCTGAAATTATTATTTACCAGACTATATCGTATACACAACCTTTGACAGAGCAAATAAAAATAATTTCACAATCATCAAAATAACTTCTCTATATCGTATCGTACGTAATACATAATGTAATATTTAGGTGAAATACGAGTGTCAATTTATTTTTCTAAAAAATAAAATAAAATATAAATTCAGCTGATAAAAATACGCTGAAATTTAGGGCGAGTTTATTGGGCTACAATTTTTTGGAGGGAATTATCTAAATTTTACGGAGACGTGCCGGTCGGTGGGTCGTCCCCTTCTCAAACTTCATTATTGGAGCTGCGTCTTGTCAAATTAACGAGAAAAGTTTTCGAGTTTTCTGGCAAAAAATACCCATCAATACAGTTCGATTTATATTTCTAGAGTCAGATAGATGCTGGCTTTGACGTTGGTTCAATCACCTTTCGGCTTGCTTAAACGTACGAGAAAATGCTTAATATTTAATAAGCTTTCCCACTTCATTAAGCAGACATATTTTTAAAAGCTTACCATAATGTAAAAAAAAATTGAAAAGTTCCCAACAATTAAAATCGTTTATATTGGTACCTACTTTGCAAAAATATAATTTCGAACGCCGTTACTGGCAACTTTAGACTAATTGAGTCTTCCAGTTCTTTGTTGTTCTTTTGACTCGAAATGCCAGTAGCATATTATGCGAGTCTCTTAAAAATAACAACTTTACCAAAATATGACGATACTTTAATATTAAGACCTACTTAATATTAGGCATTTGAATATTAAGCATGTTAATATAATAGTATAGATACAAATTCGGAAATTTAACAATTGTAAAGGAAAAGGAAGTGACTCTTCACTTCCTTATACTCCGAGGGGTTATATAGCCGAGAAATTCTATAGCTCGAGTTTATAATTGCCTTACCGTACATATGCCACACCATGTTTATCATCACACCTGGGCGAGTAAATTTGCAACATGTGGCCAAATGTCCGGCAATAGGACGGCGATTCTCGTAGTGGAATGTCGAATTCGACATTAGTCCTATCTCATTCGCTCACATTACATGTGTGAGCGTGACAAGACGTTCGTAGCGCTCAACTTTTGTAAGTCCAACGCTGCGAGAGTCGCCGTCCTGGACTTGCAACACGACTTTGTAAGAATAAAAAAAGTTTAATTGGTAAAATTAGTAAATATTACGCGTTCGGAACTGATACTGATACGGAACGAAATCAAAATATTTCATAGTTGCAAGTCGTATTCCATCCCATGTCAGTATCGGCCCTAGTTCCAGAAAAGTAAAACGCACTAGTGCGAAATGATCAACTTTAGTTCGGCTTTACATGCACTGAAAGATGCGCTTTATGTACAGGTGTGATGATTTAAAATAATTATTGTATGTAAGTACTTACTTTGTACTTCTTTTCGTGACAATTAATCTAGCTAACCAAGTTATATTAATTGGCTACTCGGAAATAAATATTAACCTACTTGCCTACTCATTTAAGAAAATTAGGTTGTGAGGCCTAAAAAAATAGCATGTCGTTTCCTTAGGTAATTGCTACGCTCACGCTCACTTTGTGACAATTTGATTTCTTTTCAGGACGTTCCTGTCGAGCAGCTGGAAAAACTCAAAACTGGTGAGTCCTTATTCAAACATTGTTTTTTAATTTAATTATTACAACTTGCTAACTTTAAGAAACCCCAAATTAATTATGTTCCTATTACGACTATTCACAGTCCTACAGTCACAAAAAAGTTGAGGTTAAACGAGTTTGCAATTAGAAGGATATAAATAGTTACTAAATGAATGGGTGCTGTCTAAGATAAGTATAATTTCATGATAAGGTCACGGCCCTTCGTGATGAGAATGCAATTACAGCCGAGGCATCAAGGATCTCTCTCGTACTCGAGAACATTAGCGAAATAGAAACGGTTTTACCCATTACACTGATTTTTAAACAAACTTATTTTCAAGTTTTTGTTTTGAAGCTTTCATTTCAAATTAAATCCGAACCAAAACACATTTCTTCTTTAGAGAAAAAAATTATTTAGTTTCAATTACTTTTTAAAAGTTAGATTTTAATTTGCCGTATCTCAACATCAGGTCTGATGGTCAGACAAATTGTAATTTTCTCTAAGGATGAAAAGTGTTTTATTTTCGTTTTAATTAACTGACATTGGTAACTGATTTAACCATCTTCCTGACAGTATAAAAGAATTCAATGGTAATGCATTCAAGAAAGCCTTGACAAAAATGCTACTACAAATTATCGGACTATTTTTAAATAATCTAGTATGATGATTTTATTTATAATAATTATGTAGTTAGTTTGAATTCAATGTTTAGATTCTACTGTGAACTAATAACTGTTATTTCTGTAACATAATAATTATATAAATGTATAAGGAATATTTGTACCTCTTATCAAGGCAAAAGGTAGCGAACATCACGACATAGCCTAAAATCTTTGTAACCTACCTTTACAAATAAATTATTTGATTTGTAATTCCGCTTACCTATGAATAACTGAAGACTGCAATCTCGGTCATCGTAGCAGCCTTATATGCCATAAGAAGCATCGCGATCGTTGTTAACTGTTAGCCTGTAATATCGTTAACGTGGGTATTGACACTTAATATTTTAATCTTTGGAGTTTAATGAAAAGTCTCTTTAACGAGTCACGAGGCAAAATTCGCAGTGAACGTTAATCAGTGAAGGCTTACTCGTAACAGGTATAAATGAATATCATACATGCAGTCACATGGTATTAGTGTTCACAGTATACATGTAATATTATTGTGCTTATTCACGATTTTCATTAATAATTTTACATAGGTAGGTACCTACAGCAGCTTAGAACTTCGTGAATATTTAATGAACCGACGACGCCGACATGGTGTGCGACTTCACAGATTTAATTTACTAGAACAAGTTCAGTACACATGATATAATACAATGGTATCCCGATTTATAATAATTCCTTCGTTTTTACCTTAACTCAATTCTATCTCGTTAGTACCTTAACTCAACGAAAACATAATCTACTTATTGAAAGGCATAAAGGGGTTTCGACCGTCCACGCGGACACGTGGATTTGATCTGCAACAAACAAGTTGATCCAACGTTAAACGTGACATGGAAAGCTCGGCACGTTTTGTGTTTTGGAGGGCTTTCACAAATTGTAAATAATGGCTATTGTTCAATGAAATTACCTACTTTTGTTGTTGATTCTAGGATTAAAATCATAGCTAAAAAGAGATCTACCTATCTATTTATAGATATACCTATTTGTAGATTTTCCTAGGTACTAGCAGAGTTATTTGGTATCTACAAAGATGCCAGTGACATATTCTTCTAAGGGCGTTGGGGGCGAGTGCCCTCTTAGACTTTTGTATACCGACACTTATTTTGTTTTTTAGCGGGGGGCTCCGTCTCCCGAGCATCCCTTATGTGATCATGAACTCATAATCTTTGAAGTGTAAACCTGACCTTTATCTTTTTTGACGAGGGGGATCCGCTCTCCGAACCTCGTTATACTCTGCGTGGTCCAGATAAATATCCCAAGTGTGAACTGACATTTATTTTACTTTTCGGATTCAACTCATAGTTTTTTTTACATTTGCCATCAGGAACAGGGGTGGCCAATAATATTCGCCCAGGGTTAATAATTTAGAAATACGTCCCTATAGAACCTACCTAGGCTTTTATTTATCTTTGTAAATCTGCATAATGAATATTAATAACACGACTTTCGAAGAAATATTTATGTAACAAACATCTAAAATAATTTAATATCACGGTTAGTTAGATACCTTGTAGATGGTCTGTGTTTACTACAGCCTTAGGTAGTTATGAAACGAATTTGGAACTCATTACATACCTACTTAATGTATGCATTGTCTATACATAGATATGTCTAATCTCTAAGGTGATTAGATTGTGAGCATCAGCTGTACCTAATGGTTTTAGTAGGTACTCGTGAAATCGATAGGATTTGCACTTAGGTAACCAAAATGATCAACCAATTTATCCAGAAAAAGTTTTATACACAAATGTATACCTAGTTAATTTGTTGAGATTCATTCCAATTATTACAGAAATAGACTGGAAGTCGTAGGAACATCGCGGTAAAAGTTTCGGAAAGAGCCCAGTTTTTTGTTTTCAATTAACTTACCAACTTGTTATTGACTTTACCTACAAATTTATGTTCATTATAGCGGTATCCAGCAAGGAAACTCCCTCCGATCTGAACAGCGAACACGTGGAGTATCACAGGCTAGGTAAGTGCATTAGTTACATACGTCAATGTAATGTAGCTAACTTACACTTTGATACGGCTAATTCGCTCTATCGTGTTACAGTTTAATACTATCAATGGCTTGGCTTATTGATTTATAATCAAAGCTGAAGTGTTTCCTGAATAATGGTGTGTTTTGGGACACTAGTAACTTATATTTACGATCTGGGATCTGGGACCTATTTATTGCGCTAAAGGTCGATAATGTCATTGAAGAGTTATTGAAATAAAGGTGTTCAATATTTAATGGTAGTTGCCATCATAAACAGTGACAGTTTGCATTTTTTGTGTTAATAAATATTATATTTATTAATGCTTTATTATATCGAAAATATCAACCAAACAAACGTAGAAACAAAAAATATCTGTAAAAGAACCGTAAAGTTGTGGGACCTTTTGTCTCATTTTAGTACAATTACATTATTAGATGTCTCAGTGGTTTAAGAATTGTATGTAGGTGATGATGATGATGTAGTCCTGGCCGTTGTCGACCTTGGCGACTGCTATGGATTTGTTACGTTATGTAGGTACCAGTGGGACAAATATGCAACGTTCAATCGACTGAATCAATAATAGGATAGTTTTCAAGTATTAAACATTAAATGCATTTCTAAAAAAATAATAAATTGTCATAAATTGATGGTCAAATGTGAAAACAGAATTAAAATACGTTGAAAAATAAAATAGCTACAAGCAATCAAAAATCAGAACGGTAGAAAGAAACGGCAATAAGTTTTATGAAGTAACTGTTCTCTAGCGCCATGCAAGCATGTCCTGGCTGCATATAAAGGACTGTTTTGCTAGAAAGGGACAGATCATATTATTGTGTCCAATACTAACTTTAACAATTAATATCCCTGATGTTAGTTGGGATATCGAAAAATTATTTTCAGATCCTTCTTTAGTATGTCCATGTGAGTTGATGGATGCAATAATTTTTTTAGCAAAAATTACCGTATTGAGCTAAGTAAGTAAAAGCCAAAAAAATTGTTCAGATGCCGTGAAAGCAAACGGTGAACTGGTCTCGCGACTGGAGCAGCATGCGGCGGCAGATTCGGTGGATGGCGAGAAGCCTCGGGTGCACGCGCAAACGCAGCTCGACGTGCCTTCGGAGGGCGTGCACCGCGTGCTCGTACAAAACGGCGCGCACGTCAGCGTGCACGACGTGACCACTGTGGCGCCTGGCAGTGACGAGCTGACCACTAAGGTTAGCCTTGAAACGGTTAGGTTAGATTGTAGGACTCCTATTTCCGCATTTAGACACGTATCCGGTCCTTTAAGCGTGCCGGTATGTTGGATTGACTAGATTTCCAGCTAACCCAGTTCGGCCCGTTCAGTCGAAGTTTGGTATGAGGTGCGACGCGAGGGGCCGCGTGTAACCATAGTATTTGTGCAATGTACCTGCTCGGAACGACCGCCATTTTTGTTCAACTGATGTGCCGCGGATTGTACAAGTTTTTATTTTGCAGTTTATTATAAATGCATGTAATAGTACAAAATGTCACTATGCAGGTATTCCACGGCGCGGCCCGGCTCATCCAAGCCGGCGCGGGTCTCAGCAGCCCTCAGAATGGTCACACCGCTGCCCGACGGTCCTTCAATGCAGACATCACTAAGGAGACGAAGAACAATGTTAGTCAAAGCATATTTACGTCGTGAATACAGAATATGGAGCAGGATTTTCCCAAGCACGCGGCTGGTAACATTCCTCCACGATGGCTAATATTAACCTACGTCTGTTCTTACATAACTTTTTTATGAGTTTCCTCACGATATTTTCATTCACTAGAGGGGTTGGTAGTATGTTTGGATAAGGACTTTTGACCTTGACTTCTACAATATCTAGATCTCTATTATATTTTTCAACTGTTTGGTTGTTATGGTGGCCTTCCATGGTGCACCCACCTTATTATATTTTTCATGTATTAATTTTATCTCGATTGTTACCACGTGCCCCTGATTTCTCAACGAGTTAATCTTCCAAGTTCGGCTCGAGAAGACAGCTGCGTCACTTTTTATAGCCTATCTCAGTGAACAGGCTCCATCGTAAACCGATCTAACGACTACATAATCTTCAGATACGACTTGATTGGTATTTTTAGTGAAATTGAACAGTTGTTTCCAAGGGACATGAAAAATTACGGCCACAAGTTGAAATGTAGTCCCCAAATGGCACATTCTCGTGAAATTAGATGGAAAATTAATTACTTAATTTGAATGTATTTCGCGTTTCAAATAAGTATTATAATGAGAACAAAAGTATATAAACTAATGTACTTACCTTTATTGACGTACAATATTAAAAATACTTCAATGAATTATCAACAGATGGACCACTACGCCTCATATTCTGGAGTCCAGTACTCGCCTTTAGACATGGCTGAATATGTCTTCTGGACCGGCGATGAGCGCGGAGTCACCACCGCCATTGAAGACTTCCTTCAAGAAGGGCTGGTAAGTTTTATTTTTATTTATCTTAAAAATTAAGGCCCTTTTATAAACACTATCGGAACACAACAACGCCGAAATTAAGATATTTGATAATAATCTTTGGATAAATTATAACTACTGACCTCTGACGTCAAAATAGTTACTTTGATTTGGGAAGATTTCGAACTCTAAAGGATTCTAGATCTGTAGTTCTGATGATATCTGTGATCTGTTCTGTCTATGAATCTAAATATAAACATGATGGCGAACTTGGTCGATCAGTTCCGCTATGTCCCATTCCCGGAATGTTCTGTCGGTCCGTTACGTCCCATTCCCCACAAAGTCCCATTTCCGGAATGTCGATCAATCCAATCTGTGGATACTAGAACCACAGAGTACTATGTACGTATATATTATTATACTAACTTTAACTGTAGATTTAGTTAACTTATACATACAAATATTGTTTATTAGAGGAATGTTCAGAACAGGAGAATTAGTTTTAATTTTATTATAATTATAACTGTTTCGGTCATTGCTGTGTGTAATAGCTTTGCTAAGATTTACGTTCCCTTGATATACATCAAGGGAACGGATACCCGAATGGTAAGTATAGACTAGTATTTATGTACTTAGGTACCTACCGTATATTGGTATACCTATTCTCAGAGGACATATACCACCCCGATCCTTAGCCTTGGAGTAAACAACGTCGTAACCAATTTAATTATTAGAGTGGCTACAGAGAGTAATAACTGAGAGTAAACAAGGCAGTACGAATTCAAAGCCTCTAATATTAGTAATTTATAATTATGAACAAATCGTATTAAGGCTAAATACTCTCGTATATATGTATCGTCCTTACGAATAAACTGTCTGTTTACGACCAGTTGTTTAAAACAATTAGAGAACGATAATAATTTAAACAATTGTTTATAACTAACTCTATCTATTTGTTTTAAACAATTGTTTAAAACTATCAGCTTGTTAAAGTTAAAATAAATAGATCTACTTTATGATATCATATGATATGATATCATTTGTGTCGTCACAACATTCTAAAAAAACCGTTCAAAATGCTCATATATATATTTGAGTACCTATTATTTAAGGTGTGGTGCGTCAGACGTAACCGTACAAACCCAGATTAGTCTTCTACTTGTTTCTATGTTCTAAACTTTAGCACTTTGTCGTAATTCATAATTAATCATGCCTAACTTTGTCATTACTTTTCTTAACAACTCCACTAGACTAGAACTTATATGATATATAGACTAAGTCGTATATAAGTTATTTACCATGGTCGAAGTCAGACCTCCGAAACCGACTGAGTCACCCAGCAAGAGATAACTGCAAATGTTTTATTACCATTATTCAAGGTGAAGGAAAACTTCGTGAGGAAACCTGCACACTGAGATGACCAGTGTGTAAAATGGGGTAGGCACAAAAGATCCTCAAGGGTCGAAGTGCCGTTGGGGTTATTCCCTCCCGGCTATCATAAGATAAGATACCATTATTCATTCTTAGGAAAGTATCAAGCGATCATGTAAGCAGGGAATGAAAGCAGTTACCTGAATCTATTTTGAAGCACATGTAAAATTTACCATAACGCATTCGGTAGAATCTACATTAGATTAGTGTTGGTCAAATAACGGTAACCGATACCGATAGTTTACAAAAATATTTATTGTAGATTGTACATTAACATCTTGCGTTTTGTGTTCAGTTTTGCGTGAGCTGGCAAAACACATTTCGGTAACCACTTTCGGTTCCTGCAAGTAAGCATTGTTTTGTTTGCAGATGACAAAGGAAGAAGCGATAGCGTTCCTGCAAGAGATAAAGTTCAACATCGATTACTTACGAGCTCACTACGCACAAAACCTGAGGGCTGAAGAGAACGCCCAACAAGAGAAACTGAAAAGCATGCTTCTTGATCAAGCCAATGCTAAGGTAACTCAGAATAAAATGCTGTTTCAATGGCAATCCCAACCTTCATTCTCTCTCTTTCCTATCGTCTCTTCTATCTTTTCTTTCACTTATTCGAATAAGGACTAGGTAATAATCTATGTTGCAGCAAAAACAAGGCAAATGACTCAGTAAGTGCAGCAGTTGCATGCACTCAGTTCTACTTTTCAGCCAACATCGCCGGAAACGTGAAGGGATGAATAGTTCAGGGACAGATGAGTCAGTGTCAGTTAATGTTTCTATAGTATTATAGTTAAGTAATAACCAATATTTAAAAAAATGAGTTGCAGATATTTTCTTGCGCCGATTTTTTAATTTCAAAAATAGCACCTTGTAGGCCGTGGTAGATTTACAGAAACAAAATATATTTATTATATTTACTATATTCAACCTCATTGGGTAGATTAGAAAATAACGTTGGAAAATTGTTCAGTAAGTTCTTATTTAGGCACAAAACATATACAAGAAGCGTGCCGGCAGCGCGCCACCTCAGTCTGTTTTGCACCCGTCGCGTTCATACACTTTGTATGCAAGTAGATTAAGAGGCGGCGCGCCGGCCGTTGCGCTCGCGTTCCGCCCCCTTCAAACTATTTTCATACAAAATATATGAAAATGAAGCGGCGCAAAACATACACAAGAGGTGTGCCGACCGGCGTGCCGTCAGCGCGTCGCCTGTTTGTTTTGAGCTTTAGAATTAAAAATATTTACTTTAAAATAAGATTAATGATATCGGTCGGCTGAAAAGTTTTCAGCCTAGGGTATTAAAAATGCTGATAAAAATGTAAACAAAATTTATTTTTCTATATAATCTCCCTCTATTTCAATGCACTTCTTACATCTGTCATAAAGGGCTTTTAACCCTGTGAAAATATATTCGCCGTCTTTCCCTTCGAAATGCTCGTCTACGGCCGCCTTCATTTCCTCGTCACTCGAAAATCTTCGCCCTCGGAGGTCCTTCTTTAAATTGGATAATAGGAAATAATCGCTGGGGGTAGGTCTGGACTGTAGGGTGGGTGGTTGATTTCTTCAAATCCTGTCTCGGCCACGGCACGCCTTGCAACTCGCGCAGTGTGCACGGGCGCATTGTCCTGCAAAAACCAGTTTGCCTCTCCTTTTCTCGACAACCACTTGACGTACTTTTGTCAACAATGCGGCGTCATACTCCCCCTTCATTGTAACTTTTTTAGGAAGGTAGTCAATGAACAGAATTCCTTCACAATCCCAAAAAATAGTGACCATGAGCTTGGATGCCGATTTTTCCACTTTAAATTTCCGAGGCGGCTTTTCCCTTTTCTATCCACTGCATTGACTCTTGTTTTGACTCTGGATCATACTGGCGGATCCATGTTTCATCAACAGTGCCAATGCGAGTAAAAACATCGTCAGGATTATCGCCACAGATGTCCAAAAACTCCTGCGAAGTTGTGACTCGACGTTGCTTGTCCAGCGGCGTGAGCATTTTCGGCACCCATCGCGCACAGACCTTTTCATGTGCAAATGATTATGCAAAATATCGCCGATTTGTACCTTGCTAATGCCTATGGCTTCAGCTATCTGCCACAACTTGATTCGCCGATCTTCTAGATCAAGTTTTTTTACTTTTTCAACATTTTCTTCGGTAACGGCAGTGTTTGGACGTCGCCCCGACCTGGGATCATCTTCCAGCGACTCCCTGCCATGCTTAAATTCTCGGCTCCAACGTTTGATGGTCCAGACTCTCCATAAACTGTACATATTTGCCGCCGACAGAAATATTTGTGACATCTCTTCGAATATTTCTGTCGGCGTTTTGTTCTTCTTTGTCAGGAATTTTATGACAGCTCTGTACTCCAATTTCGTACAATGCGCGGATGTCTCAGACAGGGTGATGTTTAAGGTTCAGTTATAAAAATCGTTATGACGCTAATGACATGAAAGTCGGTATTTATACTACTTAGGATACTCGCAATTAGTGATATGCATCGCGAGTCATTAGTCATACTTAAAGGTACTTAGGCTCAAAACTTTTCAGCCGCCCCTCGTACGTGACTTTACATAGGGCTCAGAGACTTTGTGTTATTATTAAAGACCTAAATCTGCTTTTCCAAGAGTATGGAGCAAGCACCGTTGATTAAATCTGACGATAGACTCAAGCCACAATTAGATGTTGAACAATTTGATGTAATATGAATTGATTACAGGCAGGCTAATGTTATTATGGGACAACGTCTTGGTAGCTAATTGATTTGCACATCGCTGGATTTACATTTCACGGTGCCAATAATATATGCGGGATAGGCTTATTGGAATTGGCATTCCATACTAATATTAAACAACAGAATTATATAAATTACACTAAACTTACTGTGTCGTGCCGGCCCTAAAGAATAGCATCACCCCAACTCTTCCCGTGGGTGTCGTACGAGGCGACTAAGGGATTTTGTAAACCTAGTAGACGGCGATAGGCTCACCACCACATTTGTCCACCAAATTTTACGGCGAAAATCCCTCAGGGATTATGGAAGTGACAGTTATGCTATCTAAACTTACAGATACAGGATTTACAGGACGGTCAGTTACCTCGTACCTACGTTATAATTTGTTTTTAACGGGTCCAAAATAAATTAATGAATTCCGTGAGGAAGATAAACTTTACACTTTTTCAAGCGACCGATGCTCGGTCTAATAATTTCATTTTACTGACGTGTCGGGCAAGAAACATTTTTCAACTAAAGTAGGTTAAAGGTCAATCAAACGCCTTGTGCGCCTCCATGACCCGTGCTTAATGCTTTCGTGTTAATCCGTACGGATTACGTAGCATTATTTTGTTATTTACTCGAAGTAATAATAATACATAAGGTACGGTGCGATTTACGTTATTATTAGAATAACGTGATGTTGATATTAGTATAACGTGAATCACGAAAAACAAAATTATGTAGGTATTATAATAAAATACCTACCTATTTTTCTTTGACAGAGAAGTGTCTGAAGGGTCAAGTGATTTCTTGTGTTTATTATTAGAACATCGACGCGACGCACGATGGGGCCTATGTTAGAACGGCTTTGGTCATAAATGATTTTTACAAAATTGAGGGTACATTGACAAATTCTTCTTAGTAAGCAAATTGAAGGTCTGTTACATTAATTACTGAACACTAAGATAAGGTAAATTAACTATTCGTTATTTTATAAGCAAACGAATGTCACACTGTAGTCACTTTCCTGTCATTGCTCGTGATTTATAGTTCTGAACTAAAACATTAAATAATGTATTTTGCGCAAGTTAAACATATTGTAAATAAAATTACGATGAATATTAGTGAAGGTGTGTAGTACCTATTTATATTAATAAATTTATCAATTAAAGATATTGTGTTTACCGAGTAATTACGTACCAAACTAGTTCACTTAGAATTTCATATGGATTTTATATTAGTAACGAATTTTTCATACAGGGGCATTTTGCCGTAATGTATCTCTATTAGGTGGTACTAGTATATCATTGTAGTTTAAATATTTGATGTCAAAAGTTCGAGCAAAATGCCCGTTAGTACTCGATTGGGGTTAGAGTAAGATCCGCGACTTTTCGCCAGCTGCACATAATAAATTTGTTTATTCAAATTTGATTAGGTATCGATATATTTATTTATTGTTTTAATTTTTTGGTTTTATTTATGGTATTTTCCTTTCATTCAATTTATTTACTGTTAAAATTTAATAAAACAACTAATGGATTTTGTAATTTTTTCATTCTTGTTTTAGGATTAGATTATCCTATGAATAGACGAGAATTATGCGAAAACTTTCTCTTAAATATAAATAGTTTGATAGTAAGTTCTTGAAACTCGAGGAGATAATTATTCTTGAAACCAATTGCCCCGATTCTGCTAAATTTTTTTGTTTTTTTTTTGTTTAAATCCACACTAAAAGAAACTTTACAATAGTTTCTTAAACAATTTTTGAATGCTTTTTACATATCTAGCATACAAATTAACGACACAAGAATGGAGGCAATCCCGAGACACAAAGGCTTTAATTGAGGAGAGACAAAAAGATATTCAACGTAAATAAAGGTCTATCACAGGATTGGATTACTTGTAGATATCCGCAAATCCAGAGCAATCGTCTCAAATGACTGGTGTTGACCAAGAATTAATCAAACGGTTTAGCATAATTTTAAAAACAATAGCTTGTGGTTACAAGATAAACACTGAAGCATTTCAGACTTACTGCATTGAAACAGCTAATTTATACACCCGTTTGTATCCATGGTACAATATGCCCTCAACTGTCCACAAAGTGTTGATCCATGGGTCTTCTGTTATTGCGAATGCTATAATGCCAATAGGTAACTTAAGCGAAGAAGCGTTGTAGGCTAGAAACATTTTAAGAAATTCATAGAACATAATGCTGACAAATCATCTCGGAAAAATACGCTAATTGACATTTTTAATTTGTTTCTCATTTCTTCGGATTCTGCAATATCGTGTTCAAGGGTTGTGATGAAAAAGAAATCAAACCTGCCAAGTGATGTCAGAAAAATGATTATACCCGAATAAAATAGAAAGTTAAATGAAATAAAGTGATCCGAGGTAGATGAAATAGCGGTGATGGTGAAAATAAATAGTATAGATACAGAAATTGCTTGTTTAATGTTACAGCTCACATATTATGCCTTAATTCGTCTCTATTTACTATTTTTAGTCTTCAAATGCTATAAAATAATATTGACCAACAATCTGTTATAATGGCCCCACCGTGCGACGTTGCGTCGCGCGTCGTCGCCCTTTTATTTTATTGGCCATAAAGCATACTTACTCTCTTACCAACGAAATCAAGTAACTTACTAAACCACGCTTCATAATTAATTACATAATATTATATATCTATATACAAAGAAGGAGCAAATTAATTTTAAAACGTCAATGCCCTTCACGTCTTTGTTGAGCGATAGAATAAAATAAGAATTTAATTACACTTGATAAGGCAGTTCAATTTATTTTTTTATTAAGTGAATAAGGAAAGCAGACGAGCAAACGGGCCACATAATTACAGCCTTAATCTAAATCTTTTTTTTTAACTGTATTTCTATTGACTATAAGGCAAGCGGTAGGTTTTGACCACTCTGAAACTTTGAATTATTCTTCCTACGAAAAGGGTCAACCTTATTTACATTTAACTTTTGATTACGGAATCGGATATCACGTTTGATGTTTGCATTTCATTTGTTTACATCGCGAGTGTACACAACACAGATTCCACGTTAGTTATATTCTGAATCCTGGACGGCGATTCTCGTAGTGGAATGTCGAATTCGACATTAGGCCTATCTCATTCACTCATATACATGTGTAAGCGTGACAAGACGTAGTGTAGCGCTCGACTTTTGTATGTCGAACGCTACGAGAATTGCAATCCTGATATTCGCAGTAGTTTCTATAGAATATACAATCAGAATTGTTAATGTGTGTATAACGTGCTTTATTGCGATGCTTTGTCTATCGTTTAATTAAACGTTCTAATAACATCCTTCCAATCTACACACGCTTTGTATTTTATTAAAATCTAACAATAAGTATCTATAAACATACTTCTTTGGTACCTATGTGTGCAAATAAACTACTCTACTACTTTCTTGAAAATTGAACAATGGGTTTGATTGATTGTGCAAACAGTGCGCACTTTACTTTAAGTACACTATTTGGCTTTAAAGGTAAAACTACCCATTATTATAAACATGTATCGAAAATTAGAATTTGAAAAAAAAAAACTTTTCTTACGAATCATTTTGTTTTAAAAGTCGAAAAAACGTTATGCGAAGATTTAGGCGGGATTAAAGTCAATAAGATATTTTATTGTACTTTTAACTACGTGGTAATTTGCATAATAATGATTTAATAACAGATTAGTGTACAAATGGGTGTACAAAAAACACTCAACGGCTTAAACATTTAACGAGCATATTATTTTGATTAGGGCGGAACGTCGAGTGACTTTTTTCAATAAAATATCGTATCTAGTTTTAAAACTATTTTCTTTAATCTCAAAGTTCCTAAGAGCTTAGGTTCTACAATACATACAATTAAACTGATACATTAAATTATGTAATTAAGTATTTATTTAGCATAAAGCAACAAAAACAGTTACATGATAAGTCAAACATCAGAAATTTACATAATTATTAGAATATTAGTAGATATTAAGAATTTACACTGATCATGTAAAAGTCTAATAAATTAAAAAAAAAGTCCTTTCAACTTTCCAGGAGTACCAGTACCGTAACCCGGCGTCCCTCCCGTCGTTCCCGTTCGGGAACAGCCCCGACATCATACGCACCATCGCGTCAAAGAACTGGGAGCTCAGCAACAACCTGTCGCCTTACGCCACGCTCCCGGTGTCCACTGACCTGCGACCGGACCCCGTGAAGAGGGCATACGATCCGATGCTACAGACTAACATTATTAGTAAGTAGTGTCCGACCGTAGGTCGATTTCTGGCCGAAACCGAAGCCGATTATTCGGCTATCGACACAACCTTCGGCCGAAGCCGAAGGTTTAAAAGCTCTAAGAATTTTGTTCAAGATTGGATACAAGCTAATTTAAATAATTTGATTTTAAAACATTAAAATTGAAGGTTTTATATCGACTGTATAATATATATAACATAGAAAGGTAATTTTAATCTTCTCTAGAAGTTGATCTAGTGGTAATCAAAATTACCTTGCGATTTGTGAAAAATAATAACATTTCGAAATAATGTTAATTTTAATTATAACATTTGCGATAGCGACGGCCGCCCGGCCGGCGCAAGTCCACAAAACAAAATGTGATGTGTGTGACTCTCCCCTCCCGCCCGCCACGTCTCTGTCCGTCGTAAAATTTCGTTCGAATTCGTCGTTTGTTAGGAATCTTCGGCTTCGGCCAAAACTTCGGCCGAAGTCGTAGGTTTGGCCGAAGGTAGCCGAAGCCGAAGTTTTGGTCGGACACTATTAGTAAGTTATATAGCGTCGGTAAAGTTCTAACACCGCTTAAGTCAAAAAAGTGCAACTTTTAAAAAAAGCGAAAAACTTAATTTTGCTGTTTCTTTTATGTTATCTATTAACAAATAAAAGCGCAATTTTACCCTTTTGCAAACCAATCTGATGAGACGGCTTCTTTCCTTGAAACTGTTCGTCACTGACTATGAGATACGCGCTGCAGTATTGTCGTTGTTTTAAATTTAGGCAGTTTTAGTTTTCTGCGAATAACTCGCCGCCATTGGTTTAAATGCTTGATCAATGCTTGATGCTGGATTTAGATCTACAAGATCATATTTAAAACGCAGTGATTACCTTCCCTCTGATCATATTTAAAATGGCGGATCACATTTTCAGACACCTCAGACTATGACCGCGATGGACCAGTCATTAGCGAGGAAGAGTACGAGGAAATGATGGACAAACTGAAGGCAGCAGACTCTCTCTACACGGAGTACACTCTCGAGGAAATTATTTATCAACTTGCTAAGGTAAATCTTATTATACATATTTAAAGCACATGTGTCTAGCAGGCGGGAGGGCGAGGGGTTGAGCTTTTTAACGGCTTTTAAACTTTGGATGGGAGTTGAAATAGCCCCGCCGTAGCTTGCTATGGCTTTCAACTTGTGTATAATATACTAATACCTACTTAATAATTATTTTCCTACAAAGTTTAGATTTTTTTCAATTACCTAACGATTTCATTATACATCTGTTGTTGTAAAAAATAAAGTACTATAAACATTGCGAAAGAAAAATATCGTATTTCACAGACTAATCACAAGTCGAACTAATGACGCGATTCTATTAGTAACTAGGAACTAAAAAACCCTGTCAAGATGGCGCCATTGGTTGTTTTATAATCTGTGTTATGGAATAGGGAACTTGCATGAATTTTAAAATTTAAAACTATGTGTTGCAGTCGATAGAATAGTACATAACAAGATTAAATTGTGAGTAGTAATATTTATATATTTGTATTTATTGAGATATTTAGCTTTTTAGTAGCGCGAAATGGAACGTAATTTCAAACACCTATCAGCATTGAGTGACGTCATAGGATTTCTCTACCCTAAATTTAGGGTATATTTTTACAAGTGAGGCGGAATTATCTGAATAAATATATATTATTATTATAAACTATTATTATTTTTATAAATTATATACCTATTATAATAATTATACATAACTGTATATAGAAATAACTGGCAGTAACGCTTACACGTATCCAAATCTGCATAAACTTTGATAAACTTCTAAGGAAAATATTTTTTGCAATTGGCAACTTTTGTAATTAAAACAACGAATCATTACGATTACACCCTAGTTATTGTTCTTAGGATTACACAAATACTGTAAATAGTTTTATTACTCTTGTAAATAACCAATATAAAAATAACCTCTAAAGCGAAAAATCTTTTGACAAGTTCAAGACTGTTCACAGCTCACGTTTGTTTACATAAAATCCAATTACGTCACTTGAGAAAATGAATGCGTTTTGGCGCGAAAATTGTATTATGGGTTTTTACAAAGCTATATCTCTTTAAATAAGCATATTAAAAATCTTTTGTGTTCAGTAAAGTTTCTCTTTTTCAAGTATCTTTCGATTAAAAACAAACAAAAAAAACATGCAAGTTCCCTATTCGCTATGAAAAAAATAGTAAGTCTTTTAGTTCCTGTAGGTACTCGTACATAAAAATAACTAGGTAGCCGATGAAATCAAAATGTTGACTGAAGGAAAATTTAAATTAACGCTTAAAAAATTTCTTATTCGTAAAATTTCTTAGTAGTGGCCTAGTGGCTAGGACGCCAGACTCCCATGCGGGAGGTCCGCGTTCGAAACCATGCAATGCCATGTACCAATGAGTTTTTCCGATTTTTTCGAAGACTTACGTACATTTATCGACTGCTCTAACGGTGAAGGAAAACACCGTGAGGAAACCTGCATGTCTGAGGAAATTAAAAGTTTCCAAAGGCGTGTGAAATCCACCAATCAGCACTGGGCCCGCTCGGTGGATCATGGCCCGTACCCTCTTGTGTAAGGGGAGGCCTGTGCCCCAACAGTGGGGTCATTAATAGGCTGATGATGATGATGATGAAATCGTAATATAGTGTTCAACAATACTTAAATCATCCTTTCCCAAAGTGGGCGATAACGCCCCCTTGTGGGCGCTGCAGGCCTAAAGGGGGGCGGTAAGAGACCCAGAAAATAAATGGGGGCGTTGTGTAGAGGCTTGGGGGGTGATTTGTAATTTCATTTGGCTAAGAGGCCTCTTAGACACCGACTGCATGAGCTCTCGACTCTCAACTACAACTTGTGAACATCAACTAATATTAGTTAAGAGATTGCTCAAACTCGGTTCGCTATTTAAAAGTCTCGTTTAGAATTAATGTTTAATCTCCGCTAATATAGCTCACAATAATTAATTAATTTAATTTGAAGTTATAGTCGTTTTTAAGTAGGGGAAAAAATGGGGGCGCTAAAAAATAATTTATTCTCAAAGTGGGCGGTAGACAAAATAAGTTTGGGAACCCCTGACTTAAATAATAAAAATGCTTGGCGTGGTCATGACATAATCTGAAAATTGGTATAATTAATTAATATATTTTTGTTTTGTTTTCAATTTCATTATTTGTTACTTTGTTTATTATTTTAATTGTTAATTTTAGTGTTATTTCGAATGAATATTATTGACGAACAAAAGTGTACAATTTGTACCAACTTGAAATAAACTAATTGAATTGATAACACCAATATTTCCAATTCCAGATGATGTTCTCTCAGTCTCTGTCGAGGGATCCCGCGTCGGCCCGCGCCGCCACGCAGAGGTTCATGGCCTTCCTCGAGCTGGAGGCCGAGAGGGGACAGCTTTCGAGGACCATTGAGAAGAAAGTGCTTGGTAAATATTACTCATGTCGGAAATATCTGTGGACCTGAACGGAGTTTTCTGAAGAATTCGACATTCAAAGTCGAACGACTATGGAATGTCGTTACGCTCACACATACGTATGTGAGTGAATGACATGGACTTAAATATCGACTTGCATGCCGAAGATGACTCGCTACCCCAGGTCTACAGATATATCCGCCGAGTAGTAGGTATGTATAGTCACGTTCATGAAGAAATGCCAGCAGCGACCAGACAGTTAAGGCGAGCACGCCAGCGCCGCCAAACGAAAAAAAACATATTTGTTTCATTATTAAGTTTTGTTTAAAAAACTTACCCGTAAGCACTCCGAAAGGATTAGTAGTGTTTTTAAGGTAGCATTAATAACCATTATCGATCGAAATTTCAACTATCATCAGAGATATTAATGGTTAACGTTAGTATTGGACAGATGCTGTCCTTCCTAGCAAAACAGTCCTTTATATGCAGCCAGGACCTGCTTGTATGGCGCTAGAGAACAGTTACGTCATAATTTAATAAAACTTATTGCCCGTTCTTTCTTCTGTTCAGATTTTTGAATGCCTGTAACTAATTTTTTTTTTCAACGAAATTTTATTCTGTTTTCACATTTGACCATCAATTTATGACTATTTCTTAATTTTTAAGAAATGCATTTAATATTTGATACTTGGAAACTACCTTACCCTGCCTACAGGTTCTACGTACATCTGGGTTACCCAGTCCTGGCTAAACATAAATAAAATGAAAAATACATGATCTTATTATTTACAGATGTGATGATTGCCGCGCTAACTGACACTATTGGTGATCACCCTGAGTTGCTCCAGGCGCGTGAAGGTTATGGAATTCCTGCCAGTCGGTAAATTACACTTCAATTTGCAATTTTGTTGATTCTTCGAGGTGATCACGCATCACCAAGTGTTCATGCACTTTAATAAGCTATTTCCCTCTTTCAATATCATAGTTGAGTAGATGCCATGATATAAATCCACTAATGCCCTCCCCCCTCCTCCCCACCTCTCTTTACTGGTTTTGTCGGTGAATTTCAATGGCCCAAACTACCTCATCCAAGTGAATACTACTGCCCCAACAGTAACTGATCATTTACATCTACCCACAGACTAATGCATCAGTTCCTGGAGACCAGTGCATCTGAGCCGAGCATGTCGCGCGCTATCCTGGCTGCTTACAAGGACGAGCTCCTGAAAGGTCCCCCGATGCACAAGCTCACATTCCCAGAGAGAAACTAAACTGAATCAGCACTGGTATTTCATTTTGTTTCCAGCTGGAGGCTGGAATGAAAGGCTACTCTGTACAAGCTTCGGTTGTCTGTCTGGTTGTTTTGGGCAGTATAATTGGTATTACTTTATTTTCATTTCTATACAGAATATGACCTAAGTCTGACAGAATGGACATTATGTAGAACGACGTACGGAAATTCACTATGCTCAGAAAATACTTTTATATTTTTAAATTTCCAAACTTGTCAATAATTGCTTTAAGCAGTATTCGGGACTACCTTGTATTACAAAAAAATTAAACATGTGATGGATGATTCTAAGCAGATTTGTTTCTGCTATATGTAAGATATATGGCTGAATATAAATAGGATTTAGAGATCGATGTTTACTTAAATATTGGTCTGTTTCGTGGTTTTTTTCCATAAATGTATTAGAATCAAAAGTTAATTTATTAGTTTTGTTACGAGATTTGTCTAGGTTTACAGTTTACTCGTCATTTTCTGTATCTACTACTTTTCGACTGCAACATTTAATCAACTATATGTACCTAAAGCCTTTCCAGAGTTCACTAATTTTTAGATTTGAAAGTAACATTTTTATGGCAACTTGCTTATCACCTTATGGCTGAATTATTTTTGGTTAGACTTTATAAATACGCCATATTAATTTCATTTCGATTATAATTTTAGCTGTAATGACAGAGATGCCAATTTATTCTTAAATAACAGCAGCAAAAAACTCAAGGAAAATTGGAGAATTGGCACTCATAAAATTGATGTCACTGTTTGATACCCTTGAACCAGTCCAATATGTTCCAAAAATATAGTATTAGTGGCAAATGCTATTTGTTACATATATGAGTAGCTTTCTGTGTCTCATAGTATTATAGTTTAGCTTTAATTTTATATTATTCAAAACCATAATGTATGCGTAGTTTAAATGAATTATGTTAATTTTTAAGTGCTACAATTTATAAAATTATACCGAAATATAATGATAAAAATAGCTAGTCAAATATTTCTTAATATTTTTCTAATAAAAATGTGATGTGCAATTATTTGTTGTCTTTAGATTGTACCTACTTGAAATGAAGTCTTCCTTACAAAAATTATTGTAAACCACTATAATTTCAATAAAACTACTGCTACAATGTGTTTTAAACCTATCAATATCCTAAAAATCGAAAGAATCCCTGTATTTGTTAATAGTGCATATCATTGTGTGAATAAAACATATCCCAATACAGTAGATTGTTTAGTAAAATGTTTTAAAATGTAATGCAGTCTGTATATAATACTGAAACTTTTTCTTCAGTTTTAAATTTTAAGGAAAACAAAATTAGATAGAAAATATACTGTAGTTTCTTTATAAAGTGATAATCAAACAACACAGAATTGCACATCACAAGGTGTATTATACCCTTTCAATTAAATACCATCACCTATTCAAGCTATAAGGGGCATAACTGTATAAATAGAATAGATCATGTCTTTCTATTAGAATCACAAATATTTTTAATGTTAAGACTAAAACATATTATAACCCAGCATTATTAGAAATAATGCTATGTTAGTGAATCAGCAAAGTTTATTATATTTATATTATTCTTTGAAAATATATTGTGGATTTAATAAAAAAGTTTTAATGTCAATGATGTTTAATTTATAAATTAGGTACCTACCTATAATTTTTTAGTTATATTCCTGTAAGCTGTGAATCCTCTGTACAGAATTAAAACATGGTATAATAATTAAGTACCTATGTACTTAAAAAAATATTATTAATACCTACCATTAACATTAGGTAGTACTTAATACAAACTAGAAAGAGGTGGAAATGCATTTTGTTTACTTACTACTACCTTCTTGTGTTGATAAGAGATGTAACCTTTTATCTTTCCATCATAAATCAAATTGGCAACAATACACTGTGTTTCATCAGAATCTACATCATCATGGCCCATGATTTGCAGAGCAGCCTGGAAACTTGCTATATCTATCTGATGAGTGTTCTCAGCTAAATACACTTTTCTGAATAGATTTCTGTAAGCAGTTATCTTCAACTTTTCTACGATCAAGTAAATACCAGCTCCAATGAAGAAAATCTCATGTTCCTCCATTACATGATCAATACCTCTTAAGTTTCCATTTTTTACAGCAGAAACTAAGTCCCAGAATTGTAGCAGATCATATTTCTGCAGTAGCTGCCTTGATGGCATAAAACCTAGTAACATTTTGACTGGTACTAAATAAGTCAAAATCAGTCTTTTGTTCTTATTGCTCTTTCTATGACAGTTTTGAAATGCGAAGGACAGATATTCATCTGCAGATCGGTAATCGGAATCAAACATGGCTTTGCGTCCAACAAAATATCTATATGTAATTTGTTGAGCCAGTGGAAACTGATCTTTAAAAGGTGATGAATCAATGGCCCTTATCAAGGGTTTGCAAAGATGCAACTTATTTATGCGAAAGTAGACTTTAAGGAGCTGGTTGACAAGATTTAACATTCCCAATCGTTTTGTGTCCACGTCTGAGGACCTGTTATCAGCAGCACATACTCTAAAGCAGGCAAGTAGACTTTCAGCAGCTTTCTCCAATATTTTTCCATTACTTTGTGCTGAAAGGATAAACTTGCATTGAAAATTTGACTACAATCACATAACTTATTATTAACAAAATATTCTGATTACAATATACTAAAACAGCAACATTATAAAACAACTTACAAATGCATCCCTCAGCTTTCTGTGCTACAAGCCTCAGATCAAGGCAAACAGTGTACATGATGGGGAGGCTCCAGTTTTCCTCTTTCTGTGCTTGCAATAACCTTACTACCACTGTCACACACGAACTTTGGTATTCATAGGCATCCATATAGTCTCGAGCATACAGTGCCTGTAATAAATATTAAAGACAGTTTATAATTTCAGAAATTCTAACACTTTTCAAATGTGAAATAATTTGTATTTTTCTCTATACACTACTACTTTAGCTGTGGTTTAAAGGTAAGATACAATAAGAAAGGAAATCAAAAATGTAATCCTTACCTACCTGTACGCATAACAGATGGGTAATAATAATTTCATCAAGTGGAGACACGCAGTTGCCTTCAACAAGCGTGGCGATGTCGCTGGATCGTAAGTTTCTGTTGGCCACATGCTCATCTCTTAACGAAAGAAGCCGGGCTAGAACTGTTCCCTGACCAGTTCTGAACACTCGCTCAACGAACTGAATATATTGGTTGAGCGTGCCGGTTGCCATAATCAGTCGACTTGAACACAATATTCAGGGTACTTGTATTTATCCGGAAACCGTTAAATATACGCTGCGTCGGCAAGTACTGAACATACAATACAATAATACAATCACTACCTATCTACGTTTTACGGCAAGGAATATTTAGTACCTACTAAACTCTCTCGCACAGATTTGAGTAGGTAGCACAGATTAGAGTATATGTCTAAGGACAGATGGGAATCTCTTCATAGAACGGGACGGACAATAGTGAAAGTTCCGGTGAGCGCCACAGAACCTGTGAGGGCTCTGCTGTGACGAAACTAGTGATGGGACTAGTCGATGCTTTCTATTAGGGATGTACCTACGATAAAAGCATATATCGATGTTTAAGGTTTGACTTAGGTGGTTAAAAAAATACAATTTAATAAAGACAGCTATTTATGTATTAAAACTAGTATGTACATGCCTACTTACTAAAATAAACATCAATTGATGTATAATATTTACAAGAATACATTTAAACTACAATAATTAAACATAAATGCTAAGAAAAAGGGCGAATTAACCGCCGCCACTGCACCGGACAATCCCAGAATTCTGCTGATCCACGCGGTACCTGGAATAGAAAACAACAATGTTAAATCGTCTACAATATTTGATAACACCAGGCGTTGCGGTAAGTTTCCCTAAGAACTCATACACACTCCTCTATAAAATATTTGATTTCATACTTATACTCATACCATTTATTGCTTTTCATTGGTCTTAAAATATATATTATGTGATCATACATGAAACCAATAGGGCACCGCAATATTAAATAAGAGATTATAACAATTTATAATAGTAATAAATGCTAACGAGATAAATTGAATTAAATGTCATTATAAGTTATACATAATTGATTTTATAGTTAAGTATTGGTTTTATCATCAAAAAACTCCTGCAGTGAATAGAAACATTTGTTAAGAAGATATAACTTTATCTTTTATTGAATATCGAGTCTTTTAATTCAAAGTCGATGATTTGTGAAATTTTGTTATATATTTTCTGTGACATACTCTCATGATTGTTTTATGAATTTGCATACAACATACCTTATCACAGGTTTAAAATAAAATTCGGTGTGATGAAGAGTCGAGCTATGGCCAATGTCTCCTGCTGATCCGCTGAGGACTCTGGAATAGGAAATAACAATAGTGGCGTTGATTCCTGTGTAGCTAATAAACCTAAAATAAATGAAAATGTCACGCTCGTAGAGTGACGTTTCGTTTAGCGAGATTTTAATTTAACTACCGACACGCCAGAATTAGTGCCAGTAAATTTGTATAATATTAAGCAGTGACATAGTAAATTGTATCATAACGCCCTCGCCGTAAATATACTATATTTCGGGCCCTTATGATATAATCTATTATTATCGTCATTTTATTGTCGATAGGGTTTGTGAATAATAATTATTATGTACCATGTAATATAATAAGGAAAGGTAAAAAGGTAAAAGCCTACCGCTTTCGGCGACCAGTGATGTTACGCAAGGTAGTGTTTTGCTGTTCGGCCGAAGAACCTGGTAAATGATAAAAATTACCTTTTAACTCTGTGATCTATATTTTTTAAGTGCCAGTTGTTGCATTGAAGACAAATGAAGCACTTTATTTTTTACAAATATAAACCTTTCATAATTTGGTTGATTGCGTTACACCAGTTATGAATTTGAACACGACACACTAGTGTTATAAAATCATTCAGCAGTTCAGAGTGGTGCTGTTGACATCCCAGCCAAGCAACATCAGAAGTTCTCGCTTTCTTTATTGGGTTCGGGGAATAATAACCCAGATTTCAAAATAATGTCTCCCACATCATCTTCACAATTGGAGCTGGGTGAATGAGGGCCCATAACGTTGGTAATCAATAATGATTTAAAAGCACATTCGAATGAATATGCGTCGGGGTTGACGTTACGATGATTGAGTGCTCTAATACGGCCAAAAAAGTTTTCCAAGGGGTCTTGGTTCAAATTACGTGTGTAATAAAATTGTACCCCGATGGCTCGAAGGTCGGACCAGATTTTGATGAAGCTTTCTAATGCGGTGACCCAATTTTGGATACTGGGGATGCGTTTATGAATTTCATACCCCACTGAAATAGCCTGTTTACTAGACGTATCGATGAAATAAATGTCGTTAAGAATTTTAATGGCTTCCTGCCAAACCGATACATGTTTGCAGGTGCCGCTAACCTCCCTGACGGGCCCTCTCATCTTCCCAGGAGCCGAACCACCTCGTGAACCATTGGCGCTGTCGAAAAGTCTGTCGAAGAACAGAACCGCCTCCGCCGTATTCTTCAACGTCCCGCTGACTGGCCTGCCGTCGACATATGTGGCTGAAATGTGATTAAAATACCTATTAAAGTACTGAGTCAAAACTTTTTTTGTGTGTTTAGAATATTATTTTTTGTCACCATCAATGATTCATTTTAACCCTAAAATATTTAGTACTCATGAGTCCAATATTAAAGTTTTGGAAATATTAATTATTTAATGATTATTATATAAGTATGTGACAAAATTGATGTAAGGTTAAGGGTTTAGGCGCTATTTGTACAATATTTTATTTTATTTTATTTGGGTAGCTTACAGCCTTATTTACAAATTACATATACATATATAAAAGTAATAGCCATTTATAAGCTTCCACAGTTATGAAAAAGATAATAATAAAACTCTTAATCTAGCAACCATGTACATATATATCTAGAGATAGTTCTGCGACGTTTTGCATTTTAATTGCATAAGACTTTCTAAATAGGTATTGACGAATTTACTAGCTGTAGTGTTACGATAGAAACTCAATTACCATGTTTTGAAGTGTAACTTAGCATTGCAGCTGTTGTATTGTAGGTATTGAACTTTTGTAAGACACATCTGATTTCATTTCAGAGTTGTAAATACTGAACATCCTATTTCGGATCTATAGGTTGTTTTTATTACACCGCTGTATAAGGAATACTGTGGTTACTGATTACAAATACTAAGAGCACAAGATACCTCGATTATGTCGCTCCATTTGGCTATCTTGCCGTCAAATACCATGTCCTTGCTCAAAAAAATATTCCGCACACTTTTAATAAGCTGTGGGGGATCAAAAATGATACCTAATTTATTGTCATTAATCATGAGCGTATTGTCTGTAACAAAACGATTGTTATAAATTAAGGAGAGAGTAGGATAGCGAACTTTTATGCTCTATGGGCGTGAAAAATACGACGTAGTATTTTTTGTACGGAATTGAATTCAGATAACAGTCACGTATGTTTGTGTTGTTAACACCGAAAATGTAACGACGAACGATTTGGAAATTCACCCTATGTAGATTGCTCGTTTTCTATGGAAATCGCGTCTGCTAGTTGGCGCATGCGATGTGAGCGTTTCCTCGTACATTAGTCGGACATTGAAATGTCGAAATTATGGAACTATTGCACAAACTCTTTGGTTCGCTGGCAGTGCTCATCGTTCTAGAGGAGAGACCAATAGTCCGATTTCTGTTGTTATTTCGACATTGAAAAACCATGGTTTCGCTGTGATACGTCGATATACATATAGTACTCTGTGGTGGTACATAATAAAATAATGCAGTTTACCCAAACGCTCTTCTTTTAATAATTGATCTCTTCGTGTGTCGGCTTGAAAGCTTTTGATACAAGACTGGAAAGGCGATCCCTGATCGCAGATCAAAGCTTTCGGTACCAGGCCTGTGTCTGCGACGGCTTGTACTACGTCCTGTAAATAAGAAATTGAACTCTTAAGTTTCTTTAGTAACTTGTAGTTAACTGCTGAATTATCTCAGCATCGTCATAAGTATTTAAATTAAAGCAGAGTATGTGGAACAGAGGAGATTAATAAATTATATTAGTTTTTTGTGACTGCTTTAATATAAAACAAAACCATGAGAGAACGTCAATGTGACAAGATATTAAAAGAAGGTAATAAATAGCCAGTGCTTAATATGCAACACGCCCCCTTAAGTATGGCTATCTGCTAAAGTATACAACCCTTAACAGTTGATAAAAGTTAACATTAATTAATTAATTAACATTTTTGCAAGTAACTGATGTCGAGCTTTTGCTAACGGTTTCGTTAATATGTCCGCTATCATATCACCGGTACAGAGATAACGCAAGTCAACGATTTTTAAATCAACTGCATCGCGAATGTAGTGGTGCCTTAAATCAATATGTTTGGTACGTTTGTGGAAAACAGGATTAGAAGCTAATTTAGCTGCAGATTGGTTGTCACTATACAAAACAACTCGAACAGTGTCACCAACCAGCTCAGCTAACAACGCGCGACAGTAAACTGCTTCCTTAGCTGCTTCAGCTAATGCGACATACTCCGCCTCAGTTGACGAAAGCGCTATACAACTTTGTTTATAACAACCCCATGATACTACATTGTCACACAACTTAAACAAGTATCCCGTGTACGATTTGCGATCATCTCCGTTTGCCCAGTTAGCATCCGTAAAGCCAATTAACCTTGGTTTAGTGCCAGACTTAGTGTATACTAAACTTAATTGTTTCGTACCTTTTAAATACCGTAACACACGTTTAGCAGCTAACCAATGTTCATTAGTATAACGAGTGTTAAATTGACTTAAAAAACTTACAGTAAAACAAATGTCAGGCCGCGTAGTTACAGCTAAATACATAAGGCTACCTATCAATTCCTGATAAGGTAATACAGCTTCATGAGAACAACTATCAGAGAACTTTAAACTTGCATCAATTGGCGTTGAAACCGGGTTACAATCAGTCATATCAAAACGTTCTAAAACTTTTTCGATGTAAAGTTCTTGACTAAGAATTAATTCATTTGGAGTACGCTGTACCTTAATACCGAGCATGTGAACTACATAACCTATTGAAATTAAAGCAGAGTATGTGGAACAGAGGAGATTAATAAAGGCGTTTTGAGTTCGGATATTGAATTCCTCTTCTCTTGAACAGCGCCGTCTTAAACTAGGCTGGGGCCCTTGGACACACAAGAATTTGAGGCCCTTTTTGAAAGTAAAGAAAGCGAATTGGAAAGTAAAAAAAGAAAAACACTTCCATTTTTTACTAAGTACCTATGAACCCATTTATAGGTAATCAAATACAGCATAGGTTTTTTGGTTACAATTACATTAGCGGTTTCTTTTGCGATTTCTGTTGAGCAAAATCTTCTATTATATCCTTGAAGTCAATTTTTTGAAGGATATCACTTTCTATGCACATAATTGACAAATTACTCAGTCGTTCTTGTAACATTGTTGTTCGCAATTCATTTTTTATTCTTAAGGTGCGAAAATGACCGCTCTCCACTACAATTGGTAGCCATTAGGCAAAGGAATATCCTTGTAGCAATTTCTACGTTTGGAAAAGTTTCTTCCAATTTATCTGATTTTATTAAGTTATGTAAGGTTGAAATCTTTAAATCAGCTGATTCCTTTGCTATGTTTTTTAAATATTGGCTTAAATGAAAACATTCTGATTTAAGCTCATCTGCATTAATGTCTTCATGATAAAATTCTGCAAATTCTTTGCATTTTTTGGTCAACTCACCAGATTCCATTGTTGTTAACTGACAAAGAAAACTAAATCGACTATCTATTTCTTGGTATGCTGCCGAACGTTTTTTTAAATGTGTATTTAATGTGTCAATTATGGGAATGAAAGTATCTACGCGAAACTTTTCCTTGCCGCGCAACTGTGCCTCCTCTGATGATCCTTCAAAAAAAGTGATGCGTGTGCTGCGAGATCTTTTTCTTTCAAATGTATCTTTGTAGTCAGCATATGGATTTTTTTCTTTAGCAGCCGTTTCGTACTGATCAAAATTATTGCGTGCGGTATTGACATAAGTGATCAGAGATTCGTAAAGTTTCGTTACAACGTCCATGGTGATAGTACTATTCTGTAAACTTAGACAAGTTTTATTCATAATTCCCAAAAGATCATTCCAAATTTCCGTTAGAAGAGCAGTCTCAAATTTTTCCATTTTTTTTGCTAGGCTTTGGGCTTCGTTTCTAGTGTCTCCTGGCTGATTGATGTCACTTGCGATTGAAGACAATGCTTCAGAAATATTTGAATAACCACTTTGCAAAGCATTAATAGCATTGGCACGTGCAGACCATCTAGTTTCGGAAAGAGATTTCAGGACTCTATCTGCACCTAAATGTTCTGTCAACATTTTCCATCGTTTTGTCGAAGCCGAGAAAAAATTGAACAATTTTTGTACAAATTGAAAGAATGTTACTGCTTCAGTAATGCACTCAACAGCCTGAACACCCACTAAATTTAGCGAATGTGCCGCACAAGGAACGTAAATCGCAAATTCGCAAACTTCTTTTATTCTTGACTGAACACCAGAGTACTTTCCAGACATATTTGATGCATTGTCGTAGCTCTGCCCGCGACAATCTTTTATAGGAATATCAAGGCTTTCAAAAAAGTTTAAAATGATATCTGCTATGTATTGCGCTTTATGTTTATACATAGGCATAACTTGCAAAAATCTCTCAATAGGCTGTCCGTCTTTTACATATCTAACTATGAATGTCAGTTGGTCAACGTGGGACAGATCTGGCGTAGAATCTACGCTAATAGAGTAGTACTTCGCTGATTTAAGTTCTTTGACAATAGTTTTCAAAACTTGCTGTCCCATTAAATTAATAAATTCATTACAAATATTTGCCGATAAATATGATGTACTTCCTTTTCCACGATTTCCGTAGTTTTGTATGTGATCAGCAAGAAAAGGATCAAATTCACTAATCAGCTCTAAGCACCCCAAATAATTACCATTATTTTGCGATCCTAATGTCTCATTATCACCACGAAAAGCAAGTCCTCTTGAAGCCAAAAATTTCACTACTGCAACAATCCTCCTAAGCACATTCTTCCAATAGTTAATTTCTGTATTATATTGGGACAGTAACTCAGTATCAATCCGTCCAGTACTTTTCATTCTTGCAACATATTTCATCATACATTCCCTGTGCTGTGAACTGTTCTCATGCTCTATCAATAAGTTACTTATATGCTTCCAATCTTTATATCCATTAGGAGAACTTAAATTATGTCCAGTACCAGTAGTGGTATTAAATAGACGGCAGCAATAACAGTATACCGATTTCTTTGCTGGTGAATAAAGGAGCCATTTTCTTTCTAAAGACTCACCATTCGTCAATTTACGAAAAAATATATTTTTAGTCAAGTATCTAGTTTTCGTTTTACCTTTGGAATCTGGAAAACTTGAAGAAGTTTCGGAGAAGTCACTATTTATATTTTGGAAAAACTCTGGCCCTTTTCGAATCCAAATATCCCGGACTTCTGGTAAAATGTCGTCACAGTAAGTACCAGGGTCAGGAGACACAGATACATTATCTAAGCTTGCAGTTATTAATTCACAGTAGCTTGAAGTCGATGGTTCAGGATCTAATGTGTGTTTGTCATTTTTATCACACATAACCTCTTTTTCCTGGTGATATTCAGAGGTACTTTTGTCTTGCGGTGATGAGTGGAATTGGAGTGATTGCGTGAGTGACCGCTAGATGGAGTACGTAGTAAAATAGGTATTGCGTTCGGAAATATTATTAATTAGTACAGTAGGAAAAGTCGCAGTCATCGATAATATAATGGCGTAGTATATGATATGCCTTGTAAATCTAACCTTCTGATAAGATTCCTGATTTGTGAAAAAAGTGTAATGTGCCCGACAAAAATGTTTTGAGAATAAATGTGTGAGAGAAATTGTGGATCCTTCGGGGCCCCCCGAGAATGGGGGCCCTGGGCACGGGCCCCGTGTGCCCTTATGGTGAAGACGGTATTGCTCTTGAACATCATAGGAGAGACGAAAGCGGCTCGACTCCGATGGCTCGGACACATCACTAGGATGGGGGAGGATCGGGCAGTTAAACGAGCGTATGTGGGACGGTCTAACGGACGACGTTCGGTCGGACGTCCCAGATACCGCTGGCGCGATGAAGTGGAGAAGGATCTGCGGGAGCTCCGGGCGCCTGACTGGCTCGAGACTGCGCAGGAGAGAGAGCGATGGCGCTCTTTGGTATCGGAGGCCAAGATCCACTTCGGGTCGCTGCGCCAGCGGAGTAAGTAAGTAAGTAAGTTTTTTGTGACTGCTTTAATATAAAACAAAACCATGAGAGAACGTCAATGTGACAAGTTATTAAAAGAAGGTAATAAATAGCCAGTGCTTAATATGCAACAATAAGTACTCATAAGGTATCAGAAGTACCCTTTGTGTTCACTTAAGTTTTGGCCTTAATTTTAATTTAAAATCTACAGAACAAAAGTAAATAACCCCTACCAGTACCTACCTTTACAATATTTTTCAAAGTCAAAGTCGGTGTTGTGCCTTCACATAAATAATATGTTACTGGCTCCCTCCAAGCAGAACAAATTCCTCTTACCATGAAGACAAGTGCATGGTCACAAAACTTTCTCTCGCATTCCTGTCCAAAATTGACAAAACCATCAATGCGGTCTTCCGATTCGACAAATGTCAAATTGGGCGTTAATTGAACTTCGTCAAACAATATGGAGCAACATTTTTTCTTGTCGTCCCATGTTTTCACCGTTTCTTTCAACTGTGCCATTACATGTAAGTTCAGTCCTGGAAACTCCCTGAGTAAATATATTTAGAGTTCTTCGGCTAGGCAATATAAACATTTTTTGCAACAATTTATAGCCCTTTGGGGTCTGTTTTAAAAGAGTCAAAGCCAGTAATTTCTGTTTTGCAGGAAATCTTCTTCTTTTACAATGTTTATTAGCGTTGGCCGCTTGTATGGAGAATAATTCCTGTGCTTGCGGTGTCATATTTTCAACCATCACCCTAAATGACTCTTTTTCATTCAATTGTTTGGCCTTTTCGAATCTTTCCTCACATCCATACAGTAGCCTTCGCTTCGATTTTAGCATTTTAGTACATTTAGTGTACATCTTCCTGCAGTTAGGTGTCAAATTTTTTGTACTCTTCACAATCCGTTGTCTAGTTTTGTTGGGATCTCTAGCTGTACCTGTAATTTTAAAGTTGTAACTATAACGATTGTGGTAGCGGCCCTTGCTGGTCAGCCTGTACCTACTACCTATATTACCTACTTGGATTGAGTGGACGGAGCAAGCTCAGGGAGCAAGTAGTCGATAAAACCATCCATTGCCAATCAGTCACATGATTTAATAAAAAAGTAGTGCCATTGTGCAAATCTATAATACCATTTATCAAAATCCAACAAGACGTCTAAAAGCCTTATGCTGCACAAACTGTAGTCTACGTAATATTAATAGTTCGAGTTCGATTCCTGACATAGTGGTATTATACTTTGTTTTACACTGTTTACAAAGTTCCGTCGCTACCTAGTTAGTACAGTCTTGCCAAAATATTATCTGAGATTGACCTTCTGTTGTTGGTACGCTCGAATGTTATAGTAAGTATTCTGTGACAACACTCACTTGGCAGCGCTGTAAAGGCACAATCCTGAGGTGCAGGTGCAGCACCAGCTGACGGAGTGAGCGGGCGCGGTCGCGGGAAGGGAGTCGGAGAAGGGGGAGGCACGTCTCCAGTGGGGCCTGAAATAATAATGACAATTTGCGTAATCCTGCTGTCCATGCTGTGACCCTGGCGATTACCTGACTGAAAAGGATTGAGAATTTTATTTATAGAGAGAAAAGAAGACAGTTGGTGATGAACGAGGCGTTCGAGAACTTTAGAAAGGAAAGGGAGGATTGATATAGGATGATATTTTATATTCAATCTACATAGTAAAACAAATTAACTTACATGCAAATCTAAGACTGGCTAAATAAAAATTAGCATACTCTATTATAATAACCAAGTTGCAAACAAAATTACAAATATTGCTTTTTTGATTATAGGCAGCGGTGTCAAACAAAAGTTGCTCCACATGATGAATGACAAATTAAACATACAGATGGACGACGGCTGTGGATCCCTATCCAAGGATAGAATCAATTAAATCTACATGAAATGGGTGTTTGTATCTAATAAAAGTTATAAATTAGGTACTACTGTAATTAATTACATTACTAATGAATGAACTACAAAGTCGACTACAAAATATTGTTTCCTTGTTACCGTCTAATTTTATCTTTTTCTGGGGATTTTTCCCGTAACTGTGATCATGATTAACATTAATCAAGTTCAAAGTGATATGTTCAACTGGAAACAATGATAAAATCTATGAATGTGTTCTGTTGGTCAGTGCCCAATTTCATATGACCCATACAATCCATAGGTACAAATTCCATACAACTCATACAAACTCCATACCTTCAAGTTCAAGCCTTTCAAACTTCACGTTCACACAACATCCATACAAACTCGAATTTAAAGTTCAGAGTTCATTATCTAGTGGTTCAAAATATTTACAAAATCGTGAATTTAGGTGTTTGAGCCTACGCACAGTGGGAACCCTCCATACAAGAGCATATCGAAACTACACATTTCATACAATTTATCTTTTCAAAAGTGGTCAGCAACAACACCTGAGAACAAAAGAAGTAAAGAAGAAAAGAAAAGGCTTGTGCAAAGACGTTTTCGTGAAGAACTTGGCTTGCCTATAGACAAACCAAGACAAAGTACTGGTAATACCAATGACGGTAATAGGTACGTCAAGAAGATTCTTTCAAAACTATCAATGCTCTGCAGAGATAATGGGTGTTGACGAAGAATTAATAAGAAGACTATACATAATTCTTCAAACTATGACCTTAGGACTTCCGATTAATCCTGTAAAATTCGGCCACTATACACTTCATACAGCACAGTTATATATTAACAAGGATAATTAGTATTACATGCCTTCTTCTGTGCATAAGATTCTTATTCATGGCGCACAAATTATAGAATACTACGTAGTTTTGCCAATTGGTCAACTTTCTGAAGACGCCCAAGAAGCAAGGAATAAAGATTACAAGAGGTTTCGGTTGCATCATGCCAGAACGTGTTCCCGGTCAGCTACAAATGAAGACGTCTTCCACGCTTTGCTATATACATCTGATCCATACATATCAAGCCTCTACAGACGAAGTTTAATAATATCAAAAGAATTGGTTAATACTTGCGGTTGTTGATACTTGGTGAAACTTGTAGTACATGATTAGATTTAAATAATATACTGTTTCACGGGTTTTTACTGTATTTTATTAATTACGACCGGTTTCGTTTACACATCTTCAGGTATTTGTTTATAATAATTTTCTTAACTACATGCAAGTAGATAAATACAGCTTTAGGTTTTGTTTTTGCAATTACAAATAAAATGTCAAGTTACGTTCCGAAACACATTAATAATATTTTGTATGTCAAATTAAGCTAAAGTCAACAGGATACGGTCCAAAACTACTTACTTACAAATATTGTCAAAGTTAAAAAAATTAAATAAATGTGTCATACCTTATTGTATTATAATATAAAATAATTCAAAAGAGGAGACGAGGCTTCATTCAGCACATTTTCCTTGTTTGGGAATTTCGCCTTGTTAATTTCTAGGGCTTCCAACAGAATAGTTTCATTTCTTTTTCTCCTCTATGCAAAATATCAAAGTTTTTGGTAGGGTCAAAAAAGTGGTTACACGACTTCAAATGTTCTGCAAAGGTAGATGTGTGTTTTTTATTCTTCCATGCTCTAGTATGTTCTAGAATACGTGTTTGAAATTTTCTGCCCGTTTGACCCACATACACTTTTTTACAGGTGTCGCATTCCAATTTATAGATACCACTGTTGTGAAGCTTAGGGATCTGATCATTATTGTTGCAGAATAATTTAGATTTTTTTGTTTTTTTAATTTTTTAACTTTTTTAACTTCAGTCTTCTCAGTTTATGTGAAGTTATTGATTTGAAAAAAATATCGTAAGATTGGTGGAGAAGGAAAACAAAAGCAACATGTGATAGGTGCCTACCTAACTCGAGAGAAATTATAATTATACTAGAAACAAGACTTTTTTAGCTTACGGGTCATCTGTGCCCTATGGACTAGGTACAGGTTTAGGGCAAACCCCTTTCCCAAAAGGAATTTCGGGATGTAATTACCCCCCCAACCGTCTGGGACAACCTCAGGTGAACTTTAGCTCAATCCTACCTAGTTATGTACAATATCTACAATCTAACCTAGCTAGCTATGTAGTCCACCACAAGCTTTAGTACACCATCAATCAAAAATCGATTAAAGCTCAACCTTATGCCAACACAATATGATACATTTCAGATTCTAAAAGACACTTTGGGTAGTTTGACCTGTGGTCGACTGTACATACAACTTAGTTAACTGTTACTATTTACAACTTAATCCAACTATTTACTAGGGTGTTGGGGTATGTGTGTGTGGTGGTATGTGTACTACCCAGTGGGACTTAGCTGAGGTCCTCAATTGGAGCTTGTGATGACCTTCGGAGGATTGTGACTCTATGGCCTCTAGGTTATGCTGTAACTTCAAGTAGTGTACCTAGCCATTCAAGGTTTCATTATGATGAGGTTTACATAATGTAGAAGGCAAGCAAGCAAAGCAATGGTTACCATCTGTTTGGAAAGAGTTTTTTTCGGTAGTGAAGCCAATGAAGGGTTACACGGTGTTAAGAGCTTCATCCACACTTCGCCAACATCTTCACTACGGAGCCACTGATAGAGAGTTGTTGTAGAGGCTGAAGACCGGCATCCCAAGACGGCACACCTCGTAACAGGCATTTTCCCTGAAACACACGAAAATATTGTAATTAGATAAGAACTGCACTAAAACTGTATACACACAACAAATAAACTGTGAGAAAAACAAAGTATTAAAGGTTATCATCCGATAAAGCTTCACAATTTTCTCAAAGCGAGAGCGAGGGACGAACATGGACGGAAAAAGAAAAACGACATTTTACATAGACTCGCTATAAAAAGAAACCATAGACTGATTGACAAATAAATATTCAAGAGCTTATAAAATTAAATTTATGAACTGGGACGATCATTTATTGAAACCAAATTAATTAATTAATATAGGTAAATTCATAATTTTATTCTGCAAATTAAAGTATCGATTGTCGATGTTATTTATATTCTTTTGGTTTTTCATGGCAACAATAAACCGGCAGCCATGTTAGATATTAGCGTCAAATGGCTGTCAAAATTCTCGTACCCCCTTATCCCATAGGAATAAGGGCTATTTGTCTATGGTACTTTTCGCGTCACTAACGCCGCTCGTCAGGGTTGCTAGATTCCAACCCATGGTAGGTAGTAGTTGTTCAATTCGTTCTAAAAGAACAGGCAAGGGTCAAAGACTATACAGCCATGGAGATTAGGGTAGGTACGTATATAAGTTTATTTTAAATTTATCACGGCTGTAGCAACACAGGCTATCAGCCTAAACATTCAGCGATTTAAAACAGTTTTTAGTAATTCAGTATAAAAATGTTGTGGTGTAGACACATTTTAACACTCCTAGGAGATGATGGAAATTTCAACCGGTCTAGTCTCTGGCGAATTCTCATGGCCCGCCGCAGAATCATAGAGTGAAACTCATATACTCTAATCTGTGGTGAAACTACACAACGAACCACTAACGAGAAGTTTATTTTAAGAGTTCAACACATTGTCACTGTTACTGAAGTTTGCTAGACAAAACTACACCGATTTTAGCTATCAAAATCACCAGAAAACCATTTTTGAGCAATAAAATAAACACCGTAGAACCTTTGATGAAATTTACAATGATGAAAGTGATATAAACAGTAGTATTTCAACTCTTATTAATTGGCTAGAAATAAATAACCTTAATATTAATTTAACAAAGACCAATATTATGAAATTTCAACAAAGGAACTACTTAACCAAAAACACAAATGTGCATTATAACGGCATTAAAATACAAGAAAACACTACAACAAAATTCCTAGGCATACACATTAATAACAATATGGGATGGAGTAGCCAAATAGAACACGTTTGCAATAAATTAAATAAATTTTCGTATGCACTATACATGCTTAATAAAGTCGTTAACCAAAAGGGTGTGCTGACGGCATACCATGCCTATGTGGCGTCAGCGCTACACTATGGCATAATATTTTGGGGAAATGCCACAGGAAAACAGCAAATACTTATCGCCCAAACAATGCATTAGAGCAATCTGCAGTTTGCGTCGAACTGATAGCTGTCAACCGTACTTTAAACAGCTTAAGATACTAATGGTACCCGTCCGATCCCCCGCTAGATCCGATTACGGCTCAGGAGGTTCATACCGCTATCAAAGGTCTTAAACAGAAAAAAGTCCCCGGCTCAGACGGAATTACCAACAAGGTTCTCAAATTGCTCCCTGCCCCTCCTAATTTGACTATTGACATCTATTTTCAACACCACAATGGCCAACTGCTCCTTTCCAGACGCCTGGAAGGAAGCAGTTGTCATAGGTATTCCCAAACCAGGTAAACCACGCTCCGAACCCACCAGTTATCGCCCCATCAGTCTCCTCAAGACAATGGGGAAAGTCTACGAAAGACTTCTCAATAATCGCCTCCATGACATTGCGAAGTCCAAAGGCTTAATCCCTGACGTCCAGTTTGGCTTCAGATCCGGACGCTCGTGCGTCCAGCAGGTGCACCGCATCACGGAACACATACTGGAGGGACTCAATTATTCGCGTAAGCCGATCCCCACAGGGGCGCTATTCTTCGACGTGGCGAAGGCTTTTGATAAAGTCTGGCACAACGGTTGGATATAAATACAAGTTATACCAAATCGGGGTGCCGAATCGTCTCGTACTCATACTACGGGACTTCCTCAGGAATCGAACCTTTCGCTACCGCGTCGAGGGATCGCTCTCCTCCCCTCGCCCAATCAGAGCCGGAGTCCCCCAGGGCTCCGTCCTCTCGCCACTCCTCTTCTCGCTGTATACCAGCGACATCCCTCGCCATCCAAAGGTAGAACTCGCGCTATTTGCGGACGACACCGCTCTCTACACCTCTGATAGGAACAGGGCTCGTATCACCCGGATTCTCCAATCCGCCGCCACCGCCCTAGGCAAATGGTTTCGGAAGTGGAGAATCGAGGTGAACCTTCACAAAAGCGCCGCCATTCTCTTCGCTAGGGGTCGTGCCCCTGATTCGTATCAGGTGGTCGTATTCGTATTCGTGGTCGTCCACCCATGTTCGGAATAGCATAGGGCAACTCTTACTTTTCGGCAGACCTATCCCTTGGCAGAACAAGGTCAAATATCTAGGAGTCACCCTTGATAGAGGTATGACCTTCGAGCCACACGTAAAGGCAAGGCTAGGCAAGGGGAGTAAAATGTCACTTGGAAATAAGTTGACAATTTATTTGTTTACCTACTTCTATAAATATAATATACCCTGTCGGGGGCTTTTCGGGGAATTGGTCATAAAGCTTCGGGTAAATTCGAGGATTTAAGCCTAATTCGGCGGGGAATAAATTTAACATTGGCAGCACTGACTCGTGACGAGAGCCGTAAAACCGTAGACAGAGTAACCAATATTGATACTCTGTCTACGCGTAAAACTAAATATTAAAAAAAAACGTCCGTCCGTCTATCTATCAAAGAGTACCTAGATAGGTTAGGTACGTAGTGTAATTTGTTGGAATAGATTTGAAATATTTTCATAATTATTTACAATGGAAGAAAATGTTGCTTTGGATTCCAGTAAACAAAAAAAATTTGTTAAATCCATCAAAGGAATAAAAAAACTAATAAAGGTGAATAAATATTTGTTTCTTTGAGGTTATAATATTTTAAATGCATGGTATATTACCAGTTACTTTGTTTTACAGAAAAATGATACCGCATCGGAGGTTGAAATCGGTCAGATGAAGACAAAAGATGGCAAAATTCGCAAAAGAAGGCGTATGCAGAGAGGGCTGGTGTATTTATCCCATATTCCGCATGGATTTTATGAGGTTAGATTGATTTTACAAAATATTACTAGTATGAGTAGTAATGTAAAGGATAGCGACACAGGACACTGTGTCGCCAACTATATAAAATAAACGAAGACTTCGTAAATGATATGTGTCGTCATTTTAAACTGCCATACATATAAAATTATTGTCTTACAGCATCAGATGACCCAATATTTCAAACAATTTGGTTTAGTTACTAACGCTCGAGTAATTAGATCAAAACGCACTGGTAACTCTAAAGGTCATGCCTTTGTAGAGTTCAAGGAGCCATCCGTTGCTGAAATAGTTGCCGAAACTATGAACAATTATCTCATGGGGAAGAGATTGATCAAAGGTGAGCAGCTTCATTGTTTAATCTGTAAGAGGTAAAACCCATTATATATCTATTTGCTCCAGACTCTGTGGCCAATTATATTGCTGTATGGTAATTTATGCAGTTTCACCTATGGCAGTTAAGGGCATATTTTTATTCTTTGCAGCTGCTTATATTCCTCCTGAGAAACAGAAACGAAAGGCTATGAGGAAACACTGGAATGCCAGAAACAATCCAGGAAATAACCTCAGGATTAAAATGAAAAAGGTATACTTAGCTCTATTTATAGGCATTATTACATTTATGTGCTCTCATTTTTCACATGCAGCATTGTATGTGTTTCTGACGAACATAATGTTTCGAGCAAAAGTCAAGCAATTTGAGTTTGCTGTGTGCATAGAAATTGAAAAGCAAAAAAGGGGGTAAAATCGCATAAATGTATTAATGCATTTGGACTACATTTTTATCTATTTATTTATTGTTTTTGACGACCTTGTGGACTGACTGACTACATCAATATCTATATTTTTTCAGGCACACAATGCCAATAAGGACGAAAAAGGAGATTTGAAGAAAGCAAAGCAGCTGTTGTCAAAGTAAGTTTAATACATAAGTGGGAGTGTTGTGCATTATCTATGGATTGTTCAAAAATGGAGTTAAAAGGAAATATTACAGCTTCCCAAAATCAGAAAAAAAATGTGCTCATTATTGTATTTTGCTGTTATGTCAATTGATCATTTACCCCTTCCTATCTATACACAACCATACTAATTTTATTTCAGTTTGACAAGAACTAAGAAGAAGTTAAGTGAAATGGGTATAAACTATGACTTCTTTACGCCAGTTGATGTTCCAGAGGTAAAATGTCCAACTAAAGTTTCAATTTCGACCAAAAAATTGAGTTTCGGTTTTAACCAAAGCTGGCCAAAACCGAAGCACAAACCGCACTAAGCGACGCCACACGAATAGTAAAATATTAAATTTCCACTGTTTTAATCCTTTGGCATCGGACCTTTGGTTCAGTCCGATTCCGTTTCAAAATCATTGCAGTAAGCTAAAGGCTTTATTATGTCTTCAAACGCAATTGAGCAGCGCGACGTGTTGCGTTGCACGGCGCAGCCAAGTTGCCCCCGCCCGCGGAATAGTAGGCCGCACTGCGCAGCGCATCGTCGCGTCCCGCTGCTATAGTGCTTTAAATAAGGAGCGACGCGAGGCAACATTGGACTTTTATTCATGTTATTACATTAATAAAACACTAAGAAATTATTAACTCTTCTACCTGGACATTTATGATTTGGATCACTTTGCGTTAATTTCGAAGGGCATCGTTACGTTTTGCAAGTATCGCGTCGCGTAGCCTTGCGTAGCTGCAGTGCGGTTTCAGCTGAAAACCATACTTTCTGTTACAAAACAGAAGAGGGAGTAGTATTAGTCTTTGTTATATATATACTAGAATCATTAAAAAAAAATCCACAAAAAGGGTAGCATAGTTGTTTCAGTTACCATTTATAAACTGACATAGTCACCCTGCAAACGATAAGTTGTATTTTGTTAAAAACACCGCAAACTAATGTATTTTTTGAGGACATTTAATAAATTGTTTTGTATGTACTGTGGAAACTAGTTTCAATCTGACATTATCTACAGGTGTTACTTGGAACATTAACGACGACAGTTAAGCAGGAGGATGAAAGTAAGGAAGTTATCACTACTGGTAAAAATGACAGCGTGAAATTGAATAAGAAGAACAAAAAGGAATCCCAGGCAACATTAGAAACCAACAACACGTTAAAACAAAGTGAAGGGAAAAAAGGTAAAAATAAAAAACTAGCAGATAATGCTTCCAAAACAAAACAGGACAAATCTAAGAATGCTGCTAATGAAGGTGAAACAGGCAAAGCTAAACAGAAGAAGAAGCAACAAGAATTGACAGAAAAAGATGTCAAACTTCTAGAGGATTTCATAAAAATTCAAGAAAACTCCGATGACAGTGATAGTTCATATGTATTCGATTCTGATGAATATGATAAGATGATTGAAAATGAAGATGAGTTTAATTCTAACATATCTGAAGAAAGCAGTGCATATGATTCTGATGAATTAAAAATATTAAAAAAGAGCAAAAATAAGCTCAGTACCAAGTTATCATCTAAGGGTAGTAATGATGAATTGGATGCTAGGAATGTTGATGATACAGATGGCGAAAGTGATGCTGAAAGGTTAGTTACGATGAATTTTGTAACCATATTGTAAAATGATGTTTTACCAAAATATTTGAGTTTATTTAGGTACTAATGCTACAGGTTTAAATGTGAATAATTTACAAAGATTGTTATTGTTTGCAGTGTTGAAGATATGCCTCCTCCAAAACGCAAAGGCAAAACACCTGTTGTAGTTCCGCAAGTGCAAACCAAGAAAAATGCTAGGAAGCAGCAGCAAATAAAGAAAAAGCTGCCACAGCAGATCAACAGGAAGGCTTCTCACACTGAAAAAGGTTCTTAAGTTTGGAATATAAAAATTCTGTAAAGAGGGCACCATCGCATTGGTAATTATTTTTTTATCAGAGAACAGATGAGCAACCGGGCCACCTGATGGTAAGTGGTCACAGTCGCCCATAGATATCTCGCCTTGCTATAATATTATTAGAGGGTTTTCGATGCGCTGCTAACCTTGAAGACTCAATGGTGTGCCAGTAATTACGCGCCAGAGTAAGAGTGACATCTCTTAACTTCCAACCAGAACTTTAGGCAGAAATAGGTAAAAGGGTACCAACCCAGGCGATCCTACACATTAGGATCTACCACCTATTTACTGTGTTCGCTATGAAAAAGTAGTACCATTGAATTCCGCAATATGGCGAGGGTTTTTATATTACTGGTCACACACGCAAAATAGGCGCTATAGACGTCGAGTTGCGGAAACCAGCCCGTTACTACAATTTAAAAAAATGTTACTGGTCAGGGTTTAAATAGGGTATTTGACAAGTATCGAAATAGTGCAATATGATTATGTTACAAGTGAGATAAGTTGGTTATTAAACTTAAAGCTGGATTGCATCCCGAGCCGAAGGCAAGGGTGTACTGCAGCCGAGAGTTTAATGACCAATGCTCACGCGTTTCATAAGACGTTTTTCAACACACTTGCGAGGAAAATAATAATAATTTCATAATTTTGGGATACCCGATAGAAACTAGTGCTACTACCGAAAAAATATCTGAATATTTTTGTTTCACGGAGAGGTAGACGAATTTTTTAATGTTTTCTTTCGTCACTTTTCATTTTCTTACAGTCGCGCTATAAATGTATATTCCGTAGATAAAAACTGTAAGTTAGACATTTTGGACAATCACTGTATTTCACAGTAGAATTTTGTCACTTTTCATTTTCTTAGTCGCGCTATAAATGTATATTCCGTAGATAAAAACTGAAAGTTAGACATTTTGGACAATCACTGTATTTCACAGTAGAATTTTGTCACTTTTCATTTTCTTAGTCGCGCTATAAATGTATATTCCGTAGATAAAAACTGTAAGTTAGACATTTTGGACAATCACAGTGTATTTCACAGTAGAATTTTGTCACTTTTCATTTTCTTACAGTCGCGCTATAAATGTATATTCCGTAGATAAAAACTGAAAGTTAGACATTTTGGACAATCACTGTATTTCACAGTAGAATTTTGTCACTTTTCATTTTCTTAGTCGCGCTATAAATGTATATTCCGTAGATAAAAACTGAAAGTTAGACATTTTGGACAATCACTGTATTTCACAGTAGAATTTTGTCACTTTTCATTTTCTTAGTCGCGCTATAAATGTATATTCCGTAGATAAAAACTGTAAGTTAGACATTTTGGACAATCACAGTGTATTTCACAGTAGAATTTTGTCACTTTTCATTTTCTTACAGTCACGCTATAAATGTATATTCCGTAGATAAAAACTGTAAGTTAGACATTTTGGACAATCACAGTGTATTTCACAGTAGAATTTTTCTAAAATACTCAAGTCAAAATTGTATTGTTGTTTTAGAAGTTGCAGTAATAACAACAAAGAAGCCGAAGTTTGAGAAACAAAACAAACAGAAATCTACTAATAAACAGTTTAAAAAGAAGAAATAAAGTGATGTAGATTAATATTTTGTATTATTTAGTATTCATATTCTAGAAAAAGTGGGATAGGTACTCCATAATTTTACTGATTTAAAAGTAAAAAAGTTTTGAACACAGGTACATTTTATTGACTTCTCAAGTAACATCAAGATGTTTCATTAAAATAGAGATAAAATACTACTTTATTGATTTTATATTGACATCAATATTCACCATTGATATGTGAATTACATAAAGGATCATAATTATAATATTATGTGGTCAAATTGAATTATATTAAATCACTTATTTACGGATAACCTACAATTTCACAAACGAGGAATAAATATTCAAACATTAGTAAAATTACCGAAACTGCAAAGATCAGGGTTCTTAAAAATAGTGTAAAATAATGCCTTAAAGATTCAATCTAAGAAAAAAAAACAAATTTTTGACTTTTTAAAAATTCTAACCTAAAAATTAATCGCCTATTTTAAGGCTCAATTTACATTGCCGTGAAATGGAATGGAAGCGAATTTTCGAAACGTAATTGTAAATAGCATAATGGAACTTTATGTCAATTGTGTAACATACAAACTAAATACGAGCCAAAAAAGAGGTCGCGCGACTTCCGGGGAATCCTCGCGCATTCTCGAGAATTTCCCTAGCTATTTTTCTTTTTTGGCTCGTATTTAGTTTGTATGTTACAAAATTGACATAAAGGTCATTATGCTATGTACAATTACGTTGCGAAAATTCGCTTCCATTCCATTCCGCGGCAATGTAAATTGAGCCTTAGGCAGATTATTGACCCATGAGTCATCAGCTGATGAACTTTGCACTTTTGCGTGTTGGTGACCTAGTGATGTCCTTTTCATTCACGTGGAAGGGATGGGTGCATGCAAGATGTATCGTTATCGTTATCTTTTGATTTTTAAATAAAAATAAACTAAAGTACTTGTGGTTTTATTTCTCAGGGATATGGCATTGTTATAACCTACCGATGACCTTAATTTTTTTAACACTATTTTTGAAGGACCCTATATGTATATGCAAGTACTAATCATGACAAAGGTACATATTACGGTACAGTACAGATAAGGTACATTTACGGTTCATAGTACTAAGTAGTTAGCTTTCTGTCATCTGCCAATGTCTTTAATTCTATGAATGTATGTACACAGTACACAATAAATAACTTTATTATGTGCTTGAATTGATTTGAATGATATAACTCTATATTAAAAATTTAAAAAAACCCCGACTTACCATTGTGGAGATCCCCTTACTTTTTCCTGGTCATCATCAGATCCTTGCGGTTCCAGATGAGGGAAGGGCTCCATGGTCCTAAACATTTGAGCTCAAACGCTCTAGCTATTACTGCTCCAGAGATCCCATCTGCCATCAAAGATACTCCAAGGTCTTGAAGACCACTAATCCAATTTTTATCAGACTTGGCTAAGAACAGTTTCGACAAAATTTTATAATAAAAAAGAATCCAAATAGGATCATCCGCTGTCAAGTTATGAGGCCACAGAAAAACAGACAAACGTGTCAAACTTATAATCCTTCGATCAGTCGGGGGTAAAAAATTATGATATTCTAATGAATACTGATGTACTCTTATTCTGTTTCTTCATTTAGACTTACTACAACTGGTCTTTCATCTTCTTCATCCGCATCCAATCCTGTGAAGTCCCACTGGAGTTTATCTGTCAAATTCTCCTTGAATCTCTCAATCATGGTCAGAAGTCGTCCATCGACTTTGCTTACATATGCGGTTCGAAAAAATTCTCGTAGCTTCTTATATACTAAATTTTTGTTCATTACAATGTCTGCCAAGAAGTCCTCGGGCATCTCTTCTATTTGAACTTCAATGGTTCTAATGAAATGGAAGAAAACACTTCTGTATTTGTGAATGGCATCATCACAGGAGCAAATCAGGATGACAAGATTTTTCCAGTGTTCAAAAGCTTCAAGAGAATGTCCAATGAGGAAGCATAAATATGCAAATTGCAGCTCGCCTATGATGTGGAGAGGCCTGAAAATAAAGGTTTGTAATGTTTTATACAGGTCTCCTATAGCAGCTGTGTGATCAATGCTATTTAAATGAGATCTAAATTGAGGGCTAATATGAGAGTTCCAGACAAAAATATGGTAAGCTCCTCTTCGGTCCTATTTGCCATTCGAATTAATTAGGTAGGTATGTCAGTTTCATTACAATTTAAATAGACAAAATTAAAAAGAAGCTATCATGCTACTTACTCATCATGTTGTGCAATCATGAGCTCCAATGTATAGGATTGGTCCAAGTAGTGCTTGGTAATCTCTTCAGGTGTCGATCCTGGTGGATATTTGTCACGCGGTATCTCTGTGAACCTCATGGCAGTACCTGTAATAGTAAATTTAAAAATGTAAAAGTAAATTTTCTCCTAGAGTTGCAAAATGAAATTTGTTATGTCAATTTTCTGTGGTTTTATTTACAGAAACACAAGACTAAGCTAAGGCTAATAAAAATAAATAAAGTAAAATAAAAAACAAAGAAATATATATTAAAGGAAGAACATATCTAGGTTCCCCGAGAGTGGCATGGTCCCCAGGATTTTCTGTGGGTGCTTTAGCCCTTAGCTTTTTTATCATTTTTTAGTAACTTTGTTACTTTCGATTTTGTGTAAGCGTATTATCTGTCTTTGGTTAATATCTGTTTTGTTTGTTTTCATTAATGCATATGAATATGTAACAGTTTAAAAAAAATTAAAAATTATAAACATCTGATTAGAACCAAGGTCATTACATTATACTAACCTGGTACTGGTTTTAAAACTGGTAACATAGAATCTTCTTTTTCTTCCTGTGTAATCCTTTTAGCTCTTTTAGCATCAGACTGTCCTGGAGTGGCCTCGTCTGGAGATTCTTCAGTTTCCTTAGGTGATTCTTCAGGTGCAGTTTCTGGGTTCTCAGTGGATTCTTGGGGAGACACCTTCACCCCTCTTGGCCTGTCTTGATCAGTTGTTGACAAGAGTTCCACTGATGCCCTGATGATGCCATTGTCTGGTGACAGCTTTGCAGCAAGTTCAGCTGAAATTTATACAAATAATTCCTTTAATATACATAAAGAAGCTTTGATTGATTTAAGCAGAAAGTTAGGTACAACAACAGGTGGTAGATCCCAATGTGTAGGATCACCTGGGTTGGTAGGAGGTCAGCAGCGCATCGAAAACCCTCTAATAATATTAAAGCGAGGTGAGATGTCTATGGGTAACAGTGTGCCCACTTACCATCAGGTGCTCGTCTACTCTCCGATAACAAAAAAAATTACAAGAAACTTCATAGGTAGTTAGGTAGGTACCTGTCATTTGAGAAGTCAACAACTTCCACTTTTGCCATATCTCATATGGATATGGTGCCAAATGTCTATCCAAGTTGAGTAGATTATCTTTCAAACGCTGAATACTTTCATCGCTTATTTCATCCTTGCTTATGTCTTCTGTCTTCTTGTCCCACATTTTGACTAGGAACTCTTTTTTATGGAAGTAGTGCATGAACCCTGACCTAATAAAAACAAAACAAAGGATAATATAGGCACTCTACAATTTCATATACATTTATTTATTATTATAATTAATTAAAACTGTTAGACCACTAACATTAATTATTTAACTAATTATCAATATCATATTAACAACTTATAATTACATTAAAAAAAAACATTCACAGACACGCTCTTCTGATACTCGGCCATGCATAACTAAATACGTCACAATCACTGTTGGTGGCCAGGAGCTCGTTCAGAGCGGTCTTCATGCGGCATACTTTAGGAGCAACAATGGTTGGGGTGTCATTCAGAGGGAACAGAAATGCAGATTGGTTACAAAATTAACAGTTTCACAGGAACCAAGTGGATAAGGAACAGACTCAGATAGATTAGATAAAGGGGGTAGAAAAGGACAGCCGTACAAATAATAGATTCGTGCTCGAGTTCCGATTCTTGGGTGGAAGTGAAAGAGGTTAAATCTAAGAAGCAGAAAAAGAAGAAAAGCAAAAGCAAAAAGGACAAGACTAAACACAAAAAATCTAAACATAAGAAAAAAGATAGATAAAACTATGTATGTACTTATGTAGAAACCTTAAAATATAATATAAACATTATATGTGTCCAAATCCTAATAAAATCCTTAATCTAATAAACAGCCCCGAGTCGCACCCGGTGGGAAGGTGCCCATCACGCTGACAGCGTTTCCACGCTGGATAGCCAGCGAGATGCGCTGCACCAGGTACGACTCGGCGCGGCGGTCACCTGAGCGAGAGAGAGAGAGAGAGCTCTCAGTCGTTATTTTTTTAGATAAAGTTAGGTTGCTTTATGACAACTATGCAATGATTTTCGAGCTCCGTCAACTTATCTTGGTAGCCCCTTACCTGCACTCAGACCACAACAAGCTCATATTTTAAGCTTAGAACAACTCTTTGTTTGGGAGTTAATTTAATTTCCTTGTATTATTTACTCTAATTTTAAAACTGTCTTGCATTTTTTTATATATTCTGTCCTCTTTATATCTTTACCAATCTTGATCTATTTCTGTTCTACTCCTACAGCCTTTTATGTACTCATAATGGATTTAGGCAATGAACCATAAATAATTATTTCGAATGAATGAGTACACACGGTAATTACTTAAAATAGGTACGTATTTAAATAGTTCGGTTTATAATAATTATTATGGTTTATTTAAACAAATAACATACCTGGGCGAAATGTCCCCAGTGCCCTTGCTCACACCTGAATAATGAACGTAGTGCAGCCCTGGAGGAATCATCTTTATTCCACGGAAGTCTTCATCGGTGTTCCAACATTGCATATCAATACCAAATTGAGTTTCCTGCGGTACGCCGAGGAAAACGAACGTCCCTCCTTCAACGAGGAGCTTCTTCGCCGTCTCTTGATCCATGATGGACGGCGGCTTCAGCACAGGTTAGGGCTTCGGCGCGAGTCAATAAATTGTGATAAAAATACGAATAATCAATATTGTTTACATTTTCTAAGAAAACGCCGTGCCAAATGTCAATCAATCAAATACGATTGATAAGCACGATTTTTGTTTAAACTGGTAGAAATGACTGAAACAACATAATTGAAAAGTTTTGGAAAAGGGGAAAAGTATATCTTATATCTCGCTCTGTCAAAATATTTTTTGCAAGAACAAAAACGCTATATAAAGGTCAAAGCACTTTTGACATTACGAAGTGTGTTTATGTTGAGTTAACAATATACGCATTGTGCTTATGGTTCGTGTTAGGAGTTTAGGATTTTTTATTGAAGTAAGGAACGCGCTCGCCACAAATACATAGGGGTCAAAATTACTATTACTGCTACTATATGCAAGTAACCAATTTTATTATTTTTTCTTATGAATTATGTTATAATTTGATGATAACGTTGTGGAGGAATAATATTATTATTCCTCCACAACTCTCTATGACAATGTCGAAGTAGGTCCGTATGTCCTTACAATAAGTATCAGATATTAGGGGGAGCAGCCGGTTTTATTTGGATAAGTACAGCACCAGGCATCCTTATTTAACGTGGCTAAGTCATAATTCACACGACACGGGCTAATTTTTATTTTCATCTCGATACCTTATTTATATCCTTCCTAACTTTTGTGCAACTAAAAGAAAAAGCCGTGCAGTGTGCTTGGGTCCAGTATTCGGCCGCTAAAATGTACTTGGAGCTGTTGGCTACCTAAATAATGTTGAATGGGAATATGGTGGCCGGATTACTAGCTAAACGTCGTTATTGGGCCAGTATACCGGCCGGCTCAAAATCAAGGGGGCCGGTATACTGGTTATGCTACGAATATAGACTAGTTACCGGCCACTATAACTATATACTACTAACTAATAATAAACATTGAAAAAGTTTGTGTTTTTGGTTTGTAAAATTTTAAGGTTGAAATCGATCGATAATTCCTGTATTCTAAGTACTCAAAGGCAAATAAATAATTAAAACATCATATTATCATAATAAATATTGTTAATAAAGTAATACATTTATATGAAATCATATTTACAATTGACGGCCAACACAATTAAATATTATAATTTCTTTTTTATTTTGATAACAAGTAATATTATTAATCGAATTGATTTTCTTTACATTCCTTATTACCTAATATGAAAATAAATTTCGCAAGCAACGCCTGGTGGCGAATTTATATTATGCTATGTCTTTATTCAAAACTGACACTTATTTGTATGACATTAAGGGTGGATGGCCAGTTATTGGTTCAAACGTGGCACTCAAAGCCAGTATACCGGACACATTTTCTTGAATTTAATTTAGTATAATCTCAAGGGTACAAAAATAACAAAAATATTTCAAAATCTAGAAGTCGTAGCTGGCGGTAGATATAAGCGCTCAAATTTGACAACTCCCTTAAACAGCCGGGCACTGGGCACACCACCCTACTTTTCATTATGAAAACTAAAAATACCCTACCAACAATTTGTTTTTTACTTTCAGGCAAACGAGCGTGCATGCAGGTATATAGGTAAGGTTGGTACCTACTCATTGAAATAGTTTGGTTCGATGGAATTTCCTGTCGAAATTCCGTCGGAAAATTTTCTCGTCGAGAAGGGAACACAGAAAGCCTGTGAAGCACTACAGCACCTGGATTTTTGTTTTGGCGTTGATTTTTTTTGCCTAATTATTTTCAACAGGTGACGAATTCCCGTCTCGAGCACCACTGCAAACGAGACGGTAGCGGTAATCAAAAAAGCGCTTTAGTTTTAGCTGTCGCTCGCAATTAGTGGGATTTACGAGCACCGTATTGTTTGTCGGTTTCCTCAATCCGTGGGAATTGTGTAAAGTTGGTATATGAGGTATGAAGATGCTTGAAGCTTAGGAGAAAAGTAAAGTAAAAGTAAACTACTCTTTAATACACATATATACACACATACCTACATAACTCTCACGTCCACGTTTATTGCACAAAATTACTCGAAAATATGGCGTACATACATAAAATAAAATACAATATTGACGGTCTTATCGCTAAAAGCGATCTCTTCTAACCTTTGGTTAGATATATTTTAAAGAGTCTTCATGACAATTTAGATAAATATCTGGTTTTCGTATCCACAATCTTACATTAATATGTCGTAGAGTTTGTGAAGTTAATCCATAAATCTATAATGCCTATTCAATAGGTAGCTACATATTATTTATTGTCTCGATGTCTTCAGAAATCAGTTTTTTTTAATTGCAAGAAAGTACCATAAAGTACATTTTTACATCGTCACTTTTTTACTCTACCACTGGTTCCGAAGGTGCTATAGCTGAAGGAAAAGAAGCGGCGCAAGAAACAATCAGCAGCACATCTTTTAAAATAAACATACTTAACAATATTTATGAATACAAATATGTATGAATATAATCATATACACTATGTGCAGAGCTGGAGCTGAATTTAGGACCAAGCCTCTTATTCATTTAAATAGTCATTTATTTTATAATAACCCTTTTAACATAGGTCTGTCTTATATGGGTCTTAAATTTTTACTCTGTCATATTAAAATTTATTAGTGTCAGGTATCTTATTATAAAAACATACACAGTGGCCCATAAATGATGTATTTACTTTATTAAGTCTAAAGCATGGCTCTGCGAGTTTGTTTTTGTTTCTGGTATTGAAATCATGTTTATCACAATTTTTCGGAAACAGCTGTATCTTCATACATTATCTAAACTTTATGCCTGAAAATGCTGATTGGATCATAAAAAGTATTGCTTGCTTATATTTATGTCACAACATTTTTATCATTCTTACCTTCTACAATTTTCCTTTAATTTCAGGAAAGGTCTAACGTTCGATTTTTGATATCGCTGACGAATATGTTCGCGATGGAAACCGCCTGGGAAATTAGGATGTAAATTTCCATTCGCCGCTCCCGCAAACCTATATTCCACGGGATTCTTTTGTTTTCAACGGAAATTTAAGGATACGAAGTCCCTGGGGAGGTACCCGATATGTAGCCGGCAGCAGAAACGGCAACCTTCGGCGGGAACGGTTATATTAGGTACCTATACCTCTATATGTAACTGATAAAAAATATTCGAGATAAAAGCCTCGTAATTCCTTCACCTAAAGTTGTATGCTTTCTTCAGTTATATTTTATGATTACCTACTTACCTGTGACCTAAAGGTCACACCTCAGTAGTCTTTCAGTACATAGCTGATATTATCATACATATCATTTCATACTTTTATTTTTAACCCCCGACCGATTGAGGGAGGGCGTGTTATAAGTTTAACACGTTTGTCTGTTTGTGTGTTTGTCTGTGGCATCATAACTTAACAACGTATGATCAGATTTGAACCTGGTTTTTTTATTTAATAGATAACTTTATCGATAGTGTTTTTAACTAGGTCTGATAGAAATTGGACCAGTGGTTTCCAAAATCTTGGAGTATCTTTGATGTCAGATGGGATCTCTGGAACGGTAATAGCTAGATGGTTCGAATTTAAGCTCAAACATACAGGTTCATGGTGCTTTCTGACATCTGAAACCTTGAGGATCTGATGATGATCAGGAAAAAGTAAATGGAATTCAATTTCGTAATATGTAAATTGAAATGATGTGGGTGAAGGCCGAGCTCCGCGTAGGGCGAAGTCCGGAGCGTCCCCCCGCCTTCAGGCGCCGTAATGACCTGCGGCTTATTAATGCTGAATGTTCTTAGCCATGTCAGATGAAAATTGGATCAGTGGTTAAGATCTTGGAGTTCTTGGGATGTTGGAGTATGATGGGATCTTTGGAACCACCTAATTAACATTTAGGTGGTTCGAATTTGAGCTCAAATGTTTATGACCATGTTGACCTTCCCACATCTGAAACCTTGAGGATCTGATGAAGACCAGGAAAAAGTAAGGGGATCTCCACAATGGTACGACGGGGTTTAATTTAAAATTATAAGTTAGATAGGTATAAATTTCGCTTCACATATCGTTCAAATAAATAGGAATGAAAAATAATTACGTACCACAAATTATTCTTGTATATTTTCGTTATCATATTATACCAAAAATAAATAACAAATACGTAGGTAACGAAATAATATAATCTCAATCTCTGCGTAAACGAAATTTATCCTCTTGTATTCCGTTCGCCGTTAGAGTTAGGATTTGAACACGATCACCAGTGTAAACATCTCGTTCTGCTGCACATGTGAACCCATCTTTCAGTATAGACAATGCTTTCTGTTTCGTCATGGACTTGGGCACCGCATTCTTCATGTTGCTTTTACCTATCTGGTTGTCTAGTAACGGCTGTAGCTGTGTCCCTGCAGTGCCGCCGGCTCTGAAGTTAGACCGCTCGCAGTGGCCTATTGGGTCGTAGCTATACACGCAACCTTTGCCTTCCTCGTCCAAACCAGCGAGGATGTTGAATACGTAGTAAGGGAAGAAGCGTTTGTAGTAAAGCATTGTGGACAGCATTTGTGCCAGAGCCGGAGTGGGCATAGTTTTACCGTTTTCGTGCTTGTACATGTGCATGCGGACTTGAAGCATTTTGGATAATGTGAGGGCGTCAGACCAGCAGCCAGTAGTACCGAGCACCGAGTGCTCTGATAGTCTAACGAGCTTGTTCTGGTTCCTGCTCATGATGGAGAAGTTGAGGCTGAGGCGGGTGTCGGCGCCGATGACGGCGTAGTCGTCTCCAGCTATGGCGACGATGCTGCCCCCGTTCATAGCATACGGACTGAATTTTTTCATACAAACGACGTCAAAGTTTGGTTCGTAATACGTCATTATTTTATTTACAAGCAGAGATTAACTGTAAACAAAGAAAATAATGGTTATAGAAATTGAGTAAGCTTTTCTACAAACTTCGATATTGGACTGTCAGTCAGATTGACAATACATTTTCACTGCAAGTGCAGAAAAAGTACTTATTAAGTACCTATTTATTATAATCTATGTTCATTAAAACGAGTACTCCCGTTGCGTTCCGGTATTTATAGCTGTGGCCGCAGTTCTATTCGTAGATACATGTTTATGTATACAGCGATGTACATCGACGGAACGTCTCGAAGGCACTCCGGGGACATGAACACTATTAAAAGTTTCACTAACTCCTGAGAGCACGACGCAACTAGTTTGTGTTAGCTGTTCTATCTACACCATAACTACTTACATCAAATTGTTAGGGTCAGGGCAGAGTATTCGTACAAAAATACTCGAGCGTGCTCTCCGCCGCCATTACGTCGGTCCACACGTGGAGAGATAAAATATTTCAAAAATCAAACGTAGCGGATGGTGGCATATGCTGAAACTAAAGAGATGGGTCATGGAAATACTCGTATGTCTGTGGAAGTGGATAAGGAAAGAAAATTTTCCATAATTTTTTCCAAAAGTCCACAAAATACAAATTGGTAGGTAATCGCATTGCCATCCGAATCGCGTATACGAGTACATATAGGTATTCAAAGTTTCAACTGTATTGAAATGTAAAAGTACCTAGGTCAAAATATTTTCTATAGGATTTCATTTTTTTATAAAATTACACATCGAGTCGGCGGGAACGGGAATCCATGTGAAACGTAGAAAAAGTTCACTATTCATTACTAGCAAACACAAAATCCCCTGGTTGCTGAATCCCTACGCATAGTCTGCGTTGACGCTTAGGGATACAACTACATTGACGGGTCCTAAGTCTAACGAAGCCTGGATGTGTATCTTGATGAACTTGTATTGTGTACGAGATATTGATTTCTGTGAACTTTGTTTTATTAAGTTGATGGAATCAGGCGTTACTTTGTTTTTATTTTATTACTATTCGCGTAAATTAAGCTTGAAATTAGATAGATACATATCTTGATTAGATATCATTAGATTATGTTGCTCTATTGATTACATAGAATAGGTATGTCTAACTAAGTAAATAAAATGTTATTTATACTACCTACCCCCTAAATGGGAAACGAGGGCACTGATCAAAGGCTCTAACAGAGTTAATAGTTGGGTGCAGCACTCACAAGTAAATTGGTTTATTACCTAAGTAAGTAAGTATCTACCTATATTATTGGTACCTAACTAAGTTGTAAGTTGATTCAATACCGGTAACATTCTTAGGTTTACTTATAGTTTTTGAGAATCCAGAAGTTCCCACAGAGCAACATCAAAACAAGAACCACAAGAAATAAGTTCATTCTGAATGATCAAGTCGATATTTTTTGGAACATTTGCCCGGTGAACCGACAATCTAACGTCTATAACACACTACGTCGATTTTGAAACTGAATCGAACCGAACCCATAGAAATTTCTCGGTTTTCTAGATTTCTGGGGTGCTTTTAGTTTATGGCGGCTTCCCGCCACAACGTCGGCGCATGCGTGCTGCGCGCCTGTCAAGTGTGAAAACAACTGCCATCGGTAACGAGGGTGAGTGGAGCATTATCTACTGGGTAAGCAAGGAGAGTTGTTCTAGCAAGACTCGACTTACAGTTTTCAAACGCTTGCAAGAGTTCCGGTGTCCACGTGAGAGGATGTGACTTCTTGATGTTGGAAGACTTCCCCCTTCGAAGACTGGAAGTCGAAGGAGCAGTAGTCAGGGCAGGGGCGCAAAGCGGACGGTCTTGGCTGGCTTAAGCGGCGGGGCATCGGCTAAAGAGTAGGCTGGCTTGACCCTGTCGATAGAGATGGTTATAGGCCCTCTAGATAGCTCTAGGGTGATAGTCTTGTCGGACCTGCTCGGACGCGATGAGGGCCGGTGTACGGAGGTTGAAGTGCTCAGCGCAAGGCATCCGTCCGAAGGAATACGTGTTGGGCGGACTGGTATCGCTAAAAGCCATGCACCGACGTTGTGGCGGGAAGCCGCCATAAGTTCTTGAGATAGGGTACTGTAGATATACGGGGTCACTATAGCTATGGGAGAGACATAATCAAATAGAAAATATTCCTAGCTTATAGCACAAACATATTTAAGTCTTTGATTTTGCAATGAAATCAAACCGAACTCAACTCACACCGACAGAAATCTATTTCCCGGTTTTTTAGATTTCTATGGCTTTGATCTGCATCCGTTTCAAAATCGCTGCAGGCGTTATGCTTTAATCATTACATGGGAAATATTTGAAGACGTGGTTAATTTTATGGTATGTAACTTGTACTTGTCAAAATGTATAAAAGACTTGAAAGAGAGGCCTGGACTACATGCGCCGGTTCCAGCCCCGGTTCGGTTCGTTGCAGCCAGTCACAAGGCGCTGACTTCAAGTGGGGGAGGACGGAACGCTTGTGATTGGCTGCAGCGAACCGAACCGGCACTAGAACCGGCGCATGTAGTCCAGACCTTAGACAAGGGCTGCCGTGAGTCGCCTATCGCATCCTACGAGTCCGCCGTAGACCACCGGGGCGGGCTGAGAGACTTAAAGTAATTAAAACTTGCTAAGAGCCCGTCTGTCCTTTCCACACAGCTATACTGCTACGAGTAAATTATTTATTTTGTAAGTGGTTCGGAAACATTCAGTCGTAATAATTAGTTGAGATTTTTAACATAATAATACAAATAGATGTTCTCATATCATCGCTGTACTTTCTTCTTCTTCAGGTCCATGAATACGTAGCCCAAAGGGTCTTTATTTTTATTTTTATTGACTTCTAAACCAGCATTTGACCTCGATCTCGCCTGATGGTAAGCGACGATGACGTCGACGATGGAGAATGCGGGTCCAGTAAATGCCCATTCACTCTGGCCTTGAAGATCCCAAGGTTGTTGGTTTCGGGAAATATAGACGCAGGCACGCTGTCCCGACAGATGGGATATCAACAACATAAGGATGGAACCCCTCCCCGCGCCTGGTAGTCCGAAGGCGGAATGGAAATGCTGGAATTAGGTCGTGCAATTCCGATACGCATTCTCCGAAATGTATCCTATAAAATACCGGTCTGAAATTTTAGGTAAAGTCTTAATCCGACTCCAGGTATTGAATCTGGAACCCTCGCTACATAAATTAGACAGACGCTCTTCCGCTCGGAAGATCGTTACAATAATAAGAAAGAGGAGCTCGTAGCCTAGTTAATTGCGAGCACGGTCCGAAAGTGATCGTGCAGGTAAAGCAACGTTGGGCGCGGTCAGTATCAGGATGGTTTTCATCTGAGCTCCTCCGTGCCTCGGAGAGCACATTAAGCAGTCGCTCTCAGTTGTTGTCGCTCGACAGCAGTTTTTAAGCCATGTCAGAGGACTACGTGCCTCGGAGAGCACGTAAAGCAGTCGGTCTCGGTTGTTGTCGTTCGACAGCAGTCGTTAAGCCGTGTCAGATGCCCACGGGCGGCCTGAACAACTCTGACAAATAGGTTGGCCACTAACAATACGATAAGCAAGCAAGAGCACTACGAGCGTCCTGAACAACTCTGACAAATAGGTTGGCCACTAACCATACGTTATGCTAGCAAGTATATTAAAAAATACTTACCTCAAAAAAATAAAAAAATATATAAAAAAATATAAAAAATAAATAAATACTTATATTTATTTAATAGTAATAGCAGCAAAGTATTGTAACCCGTTCTAATATAACTTTCAGGCGCATGGTGGAAAGAACTTCGCGCCCGTTCAAACGTAAAAACTTCTGATGTGTAAATATTTAATTGATTGGCTGTAACTAACCCGGTGTACATTTTATACCTAGTTAACAATTATCAACCGAATAATGAATGAATAGTACTTTTCTAGTAACAAGGGTATATAATACCCATGGAAAAGCTTATGGTGTTCTCACGCGATTCCTTGCAACGTAATCCAGTATGTAGTGGAACCGGTTATTGTTCCTGTTATTGGCGCGGAGAAAATTGAATTTGTCCACAATCCGCCGGATTGCAATGCGGCTAGGGGATCCGACCCAAAAACAAACATTCAATTTTCCAATCCTGTTTTAGGTTTGCAATAGTACAACGATCGCGCAGTAAACCATTGTATGTTTATGTTGTTGTGTTGAGCAGTTACATTTTGTTCAAAACTGTTATTTCGTCAAATACTTAATACATGTTTTGCTCTATTAAGGAATTTATTTCACAAGGCAAATAAAGAAGTTTGTATATGTACTTCTTATTGTAATAATGTTCGTGGCCGTTTTTGATAAAAAAAATCAATGTGAAAGCCTTGCAATGTAAAAATAAAAATAAAATTTTTGTTTCTTATATTTATATGGCGATGGCAATAAATTTTTTGTGCATATTGGCCAGTTAATTTTATAAATATGGAATTCTATTATTAAAATAATTAGATATAAACGAATGTTTGCAACTAGACTGAAAAAATAATTCATCTATATTTTTATTTTGTAGTAGAAAAGATGTCACTATATAAATAACAAATAAAACCTAACTGTATTAAGCATACCTAGCCGTTTATGACGATTTTTTAGCGAATGCTTTTTATCTAAAAAGAAAAATTTTGCATTTTTTTCTTACCTGGCAATTGCAATAATATTCAATGAATGAAAGGACTGATTATTTATTATAAGAAATTATCTAATAAATTACCTATAGTAAGTGTAAGTCGTTAGATTGTTGTACGGACGGAATCAATACAGCAATACAGCATTGAGTTAAAAGAAGTAACTAGCGTAGAACTGTAGGTACCTTCTATGACAAAGCGAAACAAGACAAATGGAAAGGGACTCTGGAATAAAAGAACTTGATCAAGTTAATTAGTAAGGACGTTTGTGGAACACTAATTGCGGACTTATTTTTTTGTGGCGCTGGTCTTTTAGAGGACAAAAGTTAAAGTAGATGGTCTCATTAGTGTAGGTCTTAGGGATGCCGCTTTTGTATTTTATTGTTTTACTTTACGTCTGGGTTCTTCTGCATTCTTGTGCAGTTTGTGACAATTACTAACGGCTACACGAACGAACGAACTACTTTTTCTTTCATCCATGGTATATAAGTACCGGGCGATTCGGCAAATTAACTATGAATAGTGATTACCTCTCTGATGAAGGTTGAAAATAAAATGTTTGTTTCTGATAACTACTTTATACTTACATGGTGCCCGAGGGATAAGTAGGGGATAAATTTCAACCAGCGAACAATTTCATTTCCAATTCCATTCAAGGACTTTCAGAAAACGTTCATATAATGGAATATCATGTATTTTGAAGTATAAATATTATTGTTCTATTTTGATGGGCATTAAAAAAATCATGCAAACAATAGTGACTCTATTCTAACCCGCTATATTTTTCGTTCTATTTTCCAATATTGGCGATAAGAAAGCGTAATATGGAGCGTGTCACAGAATAGATCCATAGTTTATTATGGTATTAATAATAAATTACTTAGGTAGGGAAAATAGTATTAGGTAGGTACTGTTGTACAAACGAATGATCAAATAACAGTAATTGTTGTCCATCAATGTTGTCCATTATTCATTCGTTCGTCGAATTCACAATCCGCTAAATAAGTAGGCATATTTATTTTTCATTTCAAAAGCGGTTGCGATAAATCACGATTGAACGTCTAGGACTTGAGAGAGTAAACAAGGATGCCTACTAATACTGCTGAAGCAAACTGAAAACTTGTTCGCGCGATCAAATAGATTTATTTATTCGATATTCTCAAGTTTGAAGGAGTCTATCCTACCATCAGTGCATGCAACAACCTGAGGGTTTGCTTCGGGTAAATTGAAGTGAAATTTTATTTATTTTCCACATTATATATTGCGCCAGTTGGACAGAAAACCAACGCGCTGAGAAATTTATGAAATCGAAATATGTAAAGAACGAAGATTTTCAAATTTAGCCTAAAGGCGCTCTACGATATGCTGTGGTAGATAACTTAATTAAAGAGCTATTTATGTAGGTACTTATGTGTTTGTAAAAATAAAAATATGTTGGTTAATATTCATGCATGAGTCAATATAGAAACAAAGGCTTGAAAAATGTTACACTGAGTTGTAAAAAGAGCCCGCACTTTGAGTCAAGCGCCCCTATGAGCTCTAATAGGGAGCCCTGCACACAAAATAATTTTACATAACAGTCATCAACAAAATAAATGCAGGTAGTTACATAACTTAGAATAGAATAATTTTTGCCTGTAGGTAAGTAAGTTTTGGACATAAAAATATTTTTGTTTCCACAGTTCCGCATTTAATTCACTCAAGTCACGCTGATGAACTGTATAAGATTGCGGAGTAGGATTTTTTTTTGCGACTATAAAAAAGCAGGTCTAAGCCTGTTTCTAAAGTAGGTTGCTATTATGTATATTCCTAAGCCTTGGGTATTTTAGGTCACCACTGAGAACCCCTCAACCCTTCACCACTCTTTGGCGAACTACTTAGTTCGTTCTTCTAATTCTCTTCTAGCTCCGGCACAGAAACTCAGATGGACTTGGGAGCTGTAAATGTGAGCTCGAGCGAGCTGGTTTGAGTGCGGCGACGCTCATATAAAACTGAACAGATTTTAGTTTTAATGATAACATAGGTTAGTTTATGTGTGCAATCTAAGTGAGTATCAGGATTAGGAACTAACGACCTACGAAAGAGAAAAGCAATTTATATCTCGTAGGTCACAGGTGGGATCCGGATTTAAGACTAAGGTCGCTCGCGAACTACACAAGACTTACTAACCAGAGCGACACTTTCCTTTTATCAAAATACAGCTACGTGGTGGATCATTAAGCCTAGTCTTCATAGTGCTGACTAACGAAGTCCTACGACGCCATGCAGACGCGAGAAATATATTGTAGCGTGCCTCATTAGGCAGACCGATTCACGCGTAGCACGCAAAATATACGCCATGTTATGAGGATCTGAGCAAAGTTTGCTCAGTAGCGAGTCATACATATAACTTATTTTCTAACATACCATAATTTCATAAATATCTGCATAATATAGGTAACATATTTAGAGAAACTTAAACGTAACTTTTTTGTATAAGTAGCTACGATCATAAAACAGTTAGGTAAGTAGATAAATAGGTACTTACCTATTTAAACTTAGAGCTTCGGTGGCGTAGTGGCCAGGACGCCGGACTCCGAAGATCTTGGTTCGAAACCATGCAATGTCTTGTACCAATGAGAATTTCGATTATTTTCGAAGACTTAGGTACCGACTGCTATAACGGTGAAGGAAAACATAGTAAGTAAACCAACGTGTCTAAAAAAAGTTTAGGGATTAAGGGGAGGCCTGTACTCCAATAGTGGAAACGTAAATAGGCTATTGAGATTTAAACTTACTTAAAAATCGATTGGCAGATTTAACTCTTAGCGAAATATTAAGATTATTTTCGACAGGATCTGAGATTTTCCGTTCCTATAGAAAAATAATACACAAGCTACGAATAAGCACTTACCTAATATTTTCAAGCGAAGCCAAAACTTGTACCACCAAGACGTCGAAGGCACATATTGGATACTCTTACCAGAGAGTTCCCTAGACATAATGTGCCTCATATTTTAAACTATGTTTCGATTTTCTATTTACGTATTTAAAACAGGTACTTACCTTAGATACCAGGTATGTTTACGTGACCATAAAGTATGACTAGATAAGAATCCCTCGAGTGCTCGCCGGTGGCTCTATTTCTCACGACAACTCTATTTTAAACTTCCTTATTAAAATTCAGAATGCGATAAGAGTCTTTGTGAAGGAAAACATATTTTATTTTTCAAGTAAACTAGATAATCATCTATCATTCTTGTTCGTTACTAATGTTATTATGGTACTTATTCTACTAAAAAATCATAATTATGTATCAAAGCTGGTACAGGCAAATAATTAGAGTAAGTATGTACTTACTTACTAATTAATGTTTGAGCCGACTTTAGTACTTATAGATAAATATAGAACAAATTAATTTATTAAAAAATCAGTTTAAGCATTGAAAACTTACTTATTCGCTTTAAAATGAATTCATTGCAAAAATAAAGCTGCTCATAGTTGCAAAGCAAATTAAATTAAGCGGATGAATTTCGCCACTCTGACTTATTGCACCAACTTTTGTGAGCTACACTTTTTATTGACAGAACTACCAAACTGCTGTTTTGAACTAAAAGTAAACGGTTAAAAATAACTTCGTTTTCGTGGAACATTTTCGAATGGCTTAAAGGTGCGTTTCCACTGTAGTGGCGGCACTCGAGCGCCGGCCGCGGGGATGATAGGGCACATTCTCTCTGTGTCCGCCGTCGGTCCCTCTTGAAACCACCCTTATTATCCCCTTTTGTCCTTTTCCTTTGCACCTGACTATGCTAGGTGCTTGTTTTAAAGTAGGTATGCACGAATCTTGGAAATTCAAGACTATTCTGTATGTTATCATTATGTATGATGAAGAGTGATAAATTACCTTAAGGATATTGTTTAGGCTACCAAAACAAAATTCTTTGTAAGTGTTTTGCTAATACATCACGTGTAGTCCATAGTTACTAAGGAAGGAAGTTAAATTAATCCTTTTTTAGAAATTAATTGCCGTCTTCTTAATAAACTGTAAAAACATACATGAAGTCTATTTTAAAAAAAAACGATAATGTAATAGTTTCTCTACGTAAAAAAACACCAAAAAAGCTTGTAAGTACCTATTTGTGTACTATCAAGAAAGTTCTAAGTCCTAGTGTAGTGTATCTATTGATTTGCCTTATTAATCACAATGACAAGTACACTACAAATGCATTGTATATCGTAAACTGATCAGCCAAATAATGACCAAACTATGTGCCATATCTATGTGTGCCATTGATTGCATAGAATGCACGCCGGTCCTTTGTAGCAGCTTCCGTAGGCGCTTTGCGTAGCGCGCTGTAGCACGACCGTAGCTCTAACAAGTTTACAGGAATATTGCCTGTCACGTTCCCAAGAAGCTTCCAGAATTCAGGCATTACAATGTAGACCTATCTACGTGCTTCGAATGAGGACACAACGTTATTACTATGATATTAAGAAGATAGCGTCGCCGGTGGTGGCGAGTGACTGGGACTCCGGAATTTCTGTGATGATGTAGGTAATCATTTCAGAATCAATATTTCATTTACTAATTGTCCTTATGATGAAAACAGTCATGAATAAACGTTTGCAGTGCCCTAGAATCTGCTTCAATGCAATAAATGAATTCAATTTTGGAACTACTTTTGTTGCCTAAGTTTTCAAAATCTCGACCGCCGCCGCCGCTGCAGATAAACAAATTATTTTTTAATCTCAAATTTTTACGGTAGGTACGCACAAAATTCATAATTATGTCCATTTCCTTCCATCTCAGATGAGGAAAATCAAATTAAGTGTACAAATAGGTACTAGAGTACACCAGGGCTATATTAAGTGCTACAGTTTATACGTGTCGGGGTAGGCTTATCGACGTACTAGCTACGCGAAGAAACAGAGTGGCTTAATTATTTGTGTGAAGGCAATAAACGATCGATCTATGTATTAATACTCAGTGAGAAGTTTAACTAACAACCGCTAGTATTTTTTTAAAGGAAAGTTCGATAACATTATAAAATAAACTTCTGAAAAACTATCAGTGTATCAATAAGTATGCAATAGATACAGCACGAAGACATCGTCACGGCGGTTCCAAAATCGATTGTAAAGAAACGTTTGTCTATTGCCTTTGAGTGTTGATTGAATGTTATCTGTTGCGGGTTTTATGGGGCTTTTCTACAGACTTCTGGAATTTCGAGAGAAGGGGGGTCCGTTCCATCACTCCCCGCTACGACCCTGGCGGCTACCGTTGTCGCGAAGAAAGCCGCGATTATCCGACAGCACAAATTGTGCGTAATCTCCCGGAGCCCGCCGCAAAAAGGTGAGCTTGCTCCATTATGAATAACTTCCACCACCCTCGTCTAATTTAACTTGTAAACATTACAATTTAGACGCCCATCTCGACTTGATGCCTCCGAAAGTGCCATTCGCTACCTTCATTCCGGGAATTTTTATTTTGTACTTTATTTTCTTTTTTTTGTTTGCTTGTTATTTCTTTGTCGGTAACTCTGTTGTTGTACTCCAAAACTTGAATATACAGGTTGAAAGGGAAATCGTACGATTGCGTTAATAGGGTAAACATGTAATAATACTTACCATGAATATTATAGTAGTACCGTAGAATACCTACGCGTAACATATTCAGAATTTAAAAAAAAACTTATTTCATGTAAAAAATATTCTTTTACGAATTTCATTTAAAAATATTTATTTATGTACGATTTTAAAAATATGTTTTTGTGTGCACCTAATTTGTTCAATTTATGATTTTGTATCCTATTACTTTTAAAATTAATGAGTACATGAATGACAACCTGCATTTTACTTCTGCAAATGGGATTACTCTTTTATAAAACTTTTAAGTAGACGATTCTATGAGGAGGTAAATAGGATGTCTTCCTAACTCGTGCCATAAAATTCACCCGAATTGTAGTTTCCTGACTCGTCCGAAGAAGTATTCCGGATTTTCGAAGTTTACTTTTGGTACGAATTTTGAGGACCAAACAAATCGTAAATAGGTACCCCACGTGGTCATACGTACCCATAGATTACCCATATAGAAAGATGCATAAATTTATAATATTAAATTAAAATTGTTGCACTTTATGTAGGTATATAAACAAAGAAATAGCCAGAAAATTAAATTATAAAAAGAGTTTTATCCAAATTCATTTAGTACCTATATAGTATGGTATATATTTTATACCTTATAACCTAATCCTAATAAATAAATACAAACATAAAGTGGATCTGTAAATTGATTAGTCTTTGAAAGCTTCGAGTGCGACAATGGAACGCGCCGTGACGAAACGACCCAAATTATTGGAGTGCGCCGAACGACGAAGCGTCGTACAAACTTGCGACGGTCAGTAGGTATTTCAAGGGTCGAGTTTTTGAGCGTTTCCCTAAAGGAGGGTACTCACCGGTAGCATTTGCGTGTAATGTAAAAGCTCGAAGTTGAGTATTACGCATGGAGATGAGCTGAATCGAAGATGAACAGACTTTTTAAAAAAAATAATCATATGTTTTCTCAGATGTAGGGTTTCTTGAGCGGTGCAGGCAATAGAACAGAGGTATAACGTTGTAAAGCGTTATCGATCGCGGCCATGTTCGAATTGAAGTTTTTTTTTTCTTTCTTTCGTTCGCAAATTCGATTTTTTGCAAGTTGCAAGTTAGATAAATACTTGGCCGCCTTAAAAGTGATCAATACAAGTATTTAGTTATATACAACTTGACACAATTGACCTAGGGAAGCACCTTATCTGTCTTTATAATTCAACTCACCTTCAACATTTCCACACAAACCTTTGAATACAGATCTTATTGGATTCTATCGTCTGCAAATTGCCTTGTTCCTGGAAGCTTTGACAATGCGTCGAGCATTTGTCCAGAGAGGCCAGTGCAACGACTAATTGCATCCGTTACTATCTGTGCCACTGGGTAACCTTTGTTACCTAGCCGGGAACACTGGTTACTATTGGGTCGCCATTGTGACGACCTTGTTGGAAATACCTCGCTCGAGTCTTGGTACTTTTGGAGTAAAAGCCAATAAAATCGGTTTATTTAGGAGTTTTGTTTGAAGAAGAATTGTGTGATTACGGATAATATGTATTCTTTTCACCACTAGCTAAAGTATACAATCAGTCAAAAACCTTCGATTAAATCTCAACATTTATGGTATATGGTATATTTCCATATATGAATGAATATATAGAAATTCCTTGTATATATTTCAGATTCTCAGATATTGACGTTTTTGACCTGTATGTTGACCTGTGATCGACTGTACCATTGAAATATTTTTGATACTGTTTAAGTATGGTGTCCCTGTGCAAGTGCAGTACATTCATCTTCGTTTAGTCGTAGTCTTCACCGATGGAGGGTCACTATCATTCTATGGAAATATGATCGTTCGCTCTAGTAGCAGTAGTTCGGTTATTAGTACGCATTGTTACATGGCTTCTCTGGAATCGAACCTGGACCTCATGAGAGTCCGATGTTCTAGCCGCTGAGTTATCCATCATAAGAAATGCCGTACATATCGTAGAGAAAATATAAAAAAAAACTTCCAAAGTGTTTAAAACACCGATGGTACAAAGAGAATCGTAGAGCGACTGCAAACGATCTATCGGATAACCCGTGCCGCAGCGGCCTTACCTTTTGACGTGGGCGGGTGGTCGCTTAGTGCGGCTAGCGAGCGCCATTATTGGCCATCTCTATGCTGGCGTTATACACACAGAGGCTACCTTCAGAGAATTAAGGACCGCTCACACTTAAGCGACAAAAGCGTTTGCGAAGCGGGAGCGTCAGTCGCGCGGCAGACGCTGCTCATATTATTTATAATTCTATATGCAGGTAGCAGTGCATACCTACGCGTCGGCGACGCGGGAAGGCAACGTCAGCATAGAGGGACGGACGCGACCACACGTTCTACGAAACCGATGGGACACTAAAGAATACGTATGTGTTCTCTATAAACGTCATCCCCCCATGTTGCTGACAGGATGTCAAACCCAGGATAGTGTTGTTTCGTGGAACTTTCGGATATAAAATAAAGTGGGTTCACTGAAGTTTCTATAGGACCTGTCATTTGACAGGTCCTATAGAAACTTAAACTACATTTGTAGTGCAGTGACAAAGGCCTGATCGCCACCACTTCGCAATCGCTTGGTCACTTAGGTGTGCATTATTGGAACCCAGTGGGTTCCCAATTAGTTTATTCGTCGCTGTTTAACGCTTGTTGTCAATAAGTTCGTGCCATTTATATGTTTCAACTTTCAGTATTCTGTAGCTGTGGTTTGTGATTTATGACAAAATGTCAGGGTAGACTTTACATTAATCGTGTTAAAAACAAACGTAGTTTCAATGTGGTTCTTTTTCTTCTTGTCCTATGTCCCCACACCATTCTTCCATGTCGGTCTGTTCTTTTGGATTTGACGGTACACTGCTGGGAATGATTTTCTGTGATCTCCACCAAGTTTCCAGAAAACGATTTTAGCAGTTTGACCGAAGCGTACCACCAATAATAATTCCTTACACTTACAGCCTTATGTCAATTCGTGAGCCATGATTAGAAACAAGAAACAATATTTACATTGTCTATTCAATTCTGGTCAATCGACCTCCTAGCAAGTCCACTTGCCTCTACTTTTCTCCATGATATTCTAATATACGTAACTACATAATCGTAGAACTCATGTGTCATGACGGATGCACCAGATGATCATAAAACTCCAGATCAATGTGTTCGAAGCACGAAGGCGAGGTTACATAAATTCAATTTGGACACCTCAGAGAGCTTTGCAAATTGCCTCGTCCCTGGCAAGTGCCGCTAACCCTTTGACGGTGACGTCATGGACGTTCCGTCACCGAAACCAAATCGACACGTTTGGCTCAAAGAGAGCTAGCCAGTAGAGAATTTAAAATTTCAGTTAAGTGGATAATTCTATATACTTTTTGTTTGGATAATTCTAATTCAAGTCTAAGCCCGTGTTTGACGTGACTCTCACATAATAGTGAGAGAGACGATGATGCCGAAGGGTTGTCGCTAGCCAGGCGGACCTCGAAGGGTTCCTACTACCAGAAAGGGGTTGTATGCATGGCCTGTGCGCACATTGCCAACTTTCGCACTATGCCAAATTTTTAAACTTTTCAAGCTGCTGCTTTTATAGCCAACTATCTCAGTTTGACATCTTTTTGATGTAGTGCATATGGTCAAAGCAGTTCCTCTGGTTAGTCGCCTAATACTATTCGTTTACCCTATGGTGGTAAGCAAATTCTAATTCTTTGCAACACGGAAAAAACCTGCTTTTATTATCAATTGTAATTAGCAATAATTATGTTAATTATTATGAGTGTCAGACCTGATACAAAATATAACAATGTTACGATGATAATATAATTTAATATTACATTATCACTAGAATACTCACCTATAACAAAAATAAATGTTTCATAAACGATTAATGACAATTGCATTAGCTACTACAGTAAAAGGTCATGTCGATTCCATCTGCATTATCATAAATTTGAACCGAAGTCAAGAATTTTGGATTTTTATAAATTCTAAAGGGTTTTGAAAGTGATCCCAAATTTGATTGACGAATTAATTTTTGGAGCAGTCTTCTCCTATTGAAGATAGGAGATCCTCATGGTACTGGTGCAGGAGGAGCCCTGTCTCCATCCGGAGACGATGACGATGGGATCTCCCACCCTCATGAAGCCACGCTGCATCGCCCATTTGGTGCAGAAGAAAACGCGCTTCTCAACGTCTACCTGCCAGTCGGGGTCAGGTGGATCTGAAATAAATAAATTCCTTATTATCTTCTGGCAATACTGTTTGCTATACATTGGAGAGTTATCACGATGAGTATATGAATAGGATTTAGTAATATTTATGGTCTTTGGAATATGATAGTTGCCGCCACTTCACCATTCCCACTGCTATTTGGCCAGGATTGACAATGGTAACTGAACTTGATCCCACGTTAACTAATGAAGAAACGAATCACTCCGAAATGACTCTACACTACTTTAGGTCTGGGTCTCAAATTTATTAAAGAAAAATAAAGTAATAGAAATATAAAGTTAAAGTATGATTGAACATGAACATAATATGCTACTCGGATAAACATTGCGTTGTTTTGAAACTGATGATAAGGGCGATTGTAAATGTAATAATCACCGTCATAAATAAGAGGTATTACTCCTCTGAACAAGTGTAACTGTCGTGCTATTGGAGCGTATCGCGTCACCGTCAGGATGGGACACCGGGGTCTGTACTTGGAGACGAGAGAAACCGTGCGGACAGTAGAAGTTATCACCACAATGCCGGCCGCCACCAGCCGCTGAGCAGCCAGGACCGCGGCTAATGCGGTTCCGGAAGGTTGGTCACACGGTAGCGGTGTCTAGAAAGTCAACAATGTAATCATTATGTTTATTACTGTAAATGCATTCGTACGTTTGTATATTATTATTTTATTATTGCGGTTTAGTTTCTGTAAACAGAAACTGGTCTGGTTAGTACTATAGTAGTACCAAAGTACTAATATAGTATTACAGTACCAAAGATTTGTCAAGATTTAGTAGCTCCTTTGGTATAGTACCAAAGGAGCTCGTAGCCTAGTTGCGAGCACGGTCCGAAAGTGATCGTGCAGGTTAAGCGACGTTGGCGCGGTCGGTACCTGGATGGGTGACCGCTAGTGGCATATTTCATCTGAGCTCCTCCGTGCCTCGGAAAGCACGTTAAGCAGTCGGTCCCGGTTGTTGTCGTTCGACAGCAAGCGTTAAGCCATGTCAGAGGCCTACGGGCGGCCTGAACAACTCTGACAAATAGGTTGGCCACTAACCATACGATGAGCAAGCAAACAAGCAAGCATGACTGTAAATGCATTCGTACATTTGTATATTAGTCTGCGGTTTAATGTCTGTAAACAGAAACTGGTCTGGTTAGTACTATAATAGTACCAAAGTATTAATATAGTATTATATAGTACCAAAGATTTTGAAATTCACCCTATAGGAGAGGGCGTGCCGTGGTGCCGTGGTGAATTCAGACTAATTCAGCTCGATTTATTAAAAAGAATTTCCGAGTGTTTCAATATATTAAACAATCTGTACGTAACAATCAAATCATATTTTCTGTAACTGTTGGATTTTAGGCGAACAATGTACGGGTATGGAACAATTATTCGTTCGTGTCGAGATTTGAATTTTTATTTCAGATTGGATTTTTTTGGGTAATATTAATACTCGTGTTCGGTGAAAATCCCTCCTGTCCTGGATGTTAAAAGCCAAATCTAAATGATGATTACCTTATCAATAAGATCAAGAAATATCTGTTTTGTCCAAACACAAGCTTCGGCCTCCTTACATGCAGCTGCTAAGTGTTTAATTGTTTCCACAGGGTACAGCCCTACAGCTGTCTCAGCTGATAGAACTAGTGCATCAGCTCCATCCAACACACAGTTGGCTACATCTAGCAACTCTGCCCTAAGTGGTAGCTTATTATACCTCATGTTAGTTAGAAGTTGGGCGTTCACAAAAATAGGAATGTTAACCTGTTAAATTAAAAGTTGTTTCAGATTAGTAGGTACTAACGCAATAAAATATATAGAACATGTTTACTTGAGATAGGCGCAATATTACTTTATACCTTATTCGCCCGAGCGATCATGTTCTTTTGAGCTAATACCAATTTTTTTGGTGTAATGTCTGATCCCAACTCTTGTCTGGTTATCATAACTCCATTCGACACCTAAAAATTTATTTCTGAATTTATTAAAATCTTCTTACGCTAAAGGTAGCATTTACGTCTTTAGATAGGTGGTACTTACTTCAAGAATCTCATCAAAGTTTCTGAAACCTTCAATAGTTTGAATGTTAGCTATGACAGATATCTTCTTTCCTTTCTCTCCCAATAAATTTTTGAGTTCAATTATAGCATTTGCTGAATTGACGAAGGTTGCTACTAATAAATCAAGCTAAAATAATACGAATGTGAATTGTGGATGATGAATGAGTAACAGCAAAGTTGTAAACAATTATTAAAAGCAAGTTGTCACAAAACCATACCTGGGTGTGAATAGCCATTTCGATGTAAACTTTATCTCTTTCTGAATAATTAGGCATATCAAAAACAACGTTAGGGACAAATACATCTTTGTACGAGCCCAGTAAACCACCTCTTTCGACTTTACACGTGATTGTCGTAGAAGCAATAGTTTCAACCCTCATCAAAATTGTTTCGTTGTCTAGTAGTATGATATCGCCGGGGTTGACTTGTTCAGTAAAATTCATGAAATCGACATACACTGTGTACATTGAGCATCGGTCTCTGTAGGTTTCGTCTGTCGTCAGTCTGACTACTTCGCCTGATTTAAGTTCTACGTCATCTTCATAAGTCTGAAATAAAGCGAAAAGTATACCTAAGTATAAATTGACTAAATCCATGATTATCATATTCTGATACTCTTGTAGTTGTTCTTTCTTTACTTCTCTTGTCATGATGGGGAATCCATACACGATAGCTAAGCACTTACTTCAGCAATGCGTCCGGTTCTGATCTTTCTTCCAGACAAACGAGCACCTATACACAGAGGACAGTTTCTGCCCATTGTGACACTGTAATTCTTAGCCGCCTGTCGGAGGAGCTTTATGGTTTCCATGTGATCTTCTTTAGTACCAAAGCATAAATTAAGTAGAGCCACGTTCATTCCCGCTGCTATCATTTTCTCCATAGTTTCGATATCGCTTGTAGCTTTACCTTTCATAATGGAGAAATGTTTATTGTATATTTTTGCATCAAAACAGCGATACTTGCATAGCTGTGTTCCGGTTTTAAGGGTAAGAGAATAAGAGAGCCAGCGTAATTACCGGCATATGAGGCACTCCATTTATTAATTTTCATTCATTTGATGTTGTTTAGTACAAGTATCGGGACTAAAGTAAAATGCTGTGAATATAATAAACCACACCTCTTCCCACAATCGGAAAATTCATATATAAACATATAATTTTAGTTACGTACCTATATACGTAGAGAATTAGGGGTGACCTATGTCCGATACTGGACTCATCAGGGCTGCCGATGATGATGGTGACCTATATAAGCTTCAAGTATTCACCCATAGTAGCGATAATGGTCGTGAGGCGTTGACATCCTGGAGGAGCCTTCAGATCCAGATTCAGTACATGGTCTAATGGACTGTAGGCGTAAGCTGCAGACAACTGTTGTCCCGGCAACTCCATGGCATCGAACTTAAAATACAATGATAAGGAAAATATCTACAGGGGGGCTAAAAGTGAATAATTACTTCTTCTTAGTCGTACTCCTCATTGCTGAGGGTCGTGGTCATTCTAAGGAATTAATCACATAGAACGACTCTCTTGGTAGAATTAATTGGGTGGTTTGTCGCATTTCACACACTGTTTATCTCAGCGTGCAGGTTTCCTCACGATGTTTCTCTTCACCGTTAGAGCAGTCGGTAAGGGAATAACAATTACAATCTATCGAATTTAATTTAAGCCAGCCAACTCACCTTTTCGAGAATGCAGTGACCTGAACTATTTAATAAAGAAAGAAATGTAAAGTAACACCTGGGTGAACAACGCCAGAATACATGTGGAAATACGAGTACCTAGTAATATTAGGGGTGACACAAAATCATATTTAAACAAGACCGAATTTACTTACGTCTTCAAGTTTAACATCATGATCTGTAGGCCAGACCATGGTTTCAGTTTCATATAGTAAACTCAACAAAAGTAAATAATAATTAACTACAAAATTGTAAAAGTTTAATAACAAAGGTTGACATTAAGGCATAGAGTTCTTATTAAAGTCTTTACTGAGTCTAGTCTACCAAAGGAATATCGTCCAAAGGGTTTTCTAATACAATATTGAAAAAAATCTCTTTTTAAAATTTACAATTAAAAAGTCATCCAAAAGTCATAATTCTGAAAATATAAAATATTATTATTGCCAAAAGTTTTTGAAAAGCGACATAATTTTACAAAGTTTTGTTTAAGGAATATTATAGATATTATTTAAAAATATTAATCTATCCAGTAACAAGTGAATGTGATCGTCTTATCGTAGCACAAGTTACATAAGTAGATACTATTTTTTTTGCATAATTAAGTTTTTTACTTCCTACTATCTAAATCCGGCAGAGAAATTTATCTGTATTTAATTTCAGGAACATTACAAATTCCGTACAAGAAAAAATGGATCAAAATCCAGAAACTTTAGTACTTGACGACATGGATATTAGTAATCCTGAAATAATGACCAGACCTGATTATAGACGCAGAAGATGCTCTGTCATGGTCGAAATAAGTAAGTCAGGCAACTATAATACATTCGTTTGTGGGTAACATACGTTTACTATGCGTGGACCCACACACACACCACACCCACACTTATTCTATTCAGGATTTTGAAAACAATCACAAGAAAAAGCTCAATTTCCTAAACCAAGAGGTTTTTAAACTTTTACCTATTTCTGCCGCAACGCAGTATGTTTGCATTGCTGTTGTGTCGACGCGCGACACACGACGCGCGCCACAACGATTAGTGCCTACTCACATCGGCGTAGAACGCTCTATCGAAATTTTCCTGGGACTTCGTACGTATACGAGTTCCAAACATCCATAGTTGGACCAGGACATCTGGTCACCGGCACAACACCCCGCCTGGTGGAAGATTTTCCCTTTTCCCTTTCATACAACTGACATTACGTCATCCATGTCCTCACATAGCGCGTTCCTACATTGTGTTTCGGTTTAAAGGGTAAGAGAGCCGACACAGGAGGCACTCTCTCATGGAAGCCCTCAAAATTCCGCTAAATATTAAATAACAGTTTTCGATTGTAATATGTAAATTTTTCTTTGTTGTATGGCACGCAATACAAGAAGTCTTTAGTATTAAATGCACTACATTTCACTGGCCAACTACTTGGTACTATAGCCATTAAAAAAACTCAACACCCGCGCCTGCGCGATGTCGACAATACGTCAAACATGTCTACGGTTTCCAAACACCAATAACATGTCAAACAGACGCGGAATACGTGCGCCGATTCAATTTGCATCTAAATGAGTGTTAATAATTAATAATCGACGAAAATTGAAAAAAAATTATTGACGTAAGTTTAATACTATCTGAAATAAATAGGGCGGACCTTGCGATGTTTTGTTGTCAATGGTTTATATTTTCTGATAATATATTTCATGGTCGTAAAAAGTATTATACTCGTATGCAACGCACTAATGGCGATTTTAACACTCGAACGATCTATTATGACACTCAGCTTCGCTTCGTTTTATAAACAGTTCTCATGTTAAAATCGCTATCATTACGTGGCCGTTGCATAAACTACTATTCTAAATCAACAGCTGATAATGAAATAACAGCAGTAGACATTAAGAAAATGATGGAGGCCGGTATGAATGTGGCTAAAATCAAGACGTCCTTTACCACGGAAGGGGAGAGAATTCGACTGTTGAGTACGGTGGACAAAGCAGCAGCGACATGTTCCCTTAAAAACAAAATTTTGGACTGGCCAGTTGCAACAAGTGGCTCTCTGAAGACATCCGTTATGAAAACAGGCATTCTTGAAGATGTTAGTACAACAAAAGTACTTATAGGTACTAATCATTTCTCCTATAGAGGCATTGCATTTTTCCCAGATAGGGATGCAGAAAGAAAGCATATTTTACAAGTCTGGGTGTCATCTGTATTTTTTTATTTTTATTTTTTATTTTATTTTCTACTAAACCCGCATTTGACCTCGATCTTATGAGGACTATGGTGTCCTCACAGTGGAAAGAGTTAAAAGACGAGAAGAGAGTTAAAATAACGTATATAACAAAAAAATATAGAAATACACATAGGTAAGTAGTAAAATGACAAGACCAAGTGAAAAAAGACAAAAGAATAAAGCTATCAGAGATTACTTTTTCTACAGATTTTGTGTGTTTTCTCCTGAACCTATGAAATAGGAAATCCTTGAACTGCCATTGATTTGAGCTTTCCTTATACAGGTGCGCCTAGTTTGGGAGCCAAGGATTTTCATTGAGTTTTATATAAACTTTGAGCTTCATATATCAATAAAGAATATTTTATTATTTTTATACCAATATTTACTTCCATTCGCAGACTGATGCGCGTAATGAAATTGAGATACAAGAAGGTTCTGAAATTAAAATAACAAATGATGTGAAGAAGTACGATAAATGTAACGAAAGATTGATTTTTGTTGACAATAATCAGTTAACTGTAGAGATAAAAGTTGGAATGGAAATAATTATTAATGAAGGTGAAATTATATTACAATCTACCGAAATGCTGAACTCGAATTCAATAAAATGTGTGGTTACCAAGGGCGGCAAGCTATCAAATATGCTCACAGTTTGTGTACGAGGAATGAAACGCTTTAGACCCTATATAACTGATAAGGATTTGCAAATTATTAAATTTTGTATGGAATATCAGGTACCTACTTTTTCTAAGACGATTATATGTTCAGGTGGGCGATGAAAAACACACTTTAAAAACTAATATGAATACTTGTACTATAGTTTATCCCTCTTATCTCTTACCCCACCTGATCTTATGGAAAAGTTGAATTATCATCCATTATCTAACATCAATTACGTTATTTGAAAATTTTATATTTTTAAGGTAGACATGATAATAATATACTATGTCCGTCATGTGGACACAATTAAGAAAGCCAAGCAATTCATGCGTAGTGTGTATGCGAGGCGACCGCTTATTTTTAGCGCCTTGTGCACTCAGGAAGGTCTTAATAATATTGACTATGTTTTAGAGGTAAGTACTAGATATAATTTGTGAAACTTCTATATGTAATTCTTTGTTTGAGGCTAATAGGATGTCAGTGTATTGAAATAGAAAAAAAGAAAGCGAGGCTAGTGAAATTTTGCGCTGTTCAAATTGTTTACGATGCTAAGACATGCAGATATAATACATCTTCTAACACACAGGAGAGCGATGGAATATTACTACCCAGGGAATATCTTGCTTATGAACTAGAAACTGAAACACAATACCGTATGCCGCAAATTCAAAAATGGGTCGCAGCAAAATGCCAACAGGTAACATTTAATTTACCATTGGAATAAGAAAGAGATCGTGTTGTGTGAACAAACCTTTACACGACCGATACCTATACATACTTAAAACTTCAGTACTTATACTTCTTTTACAGGCCGGAAAACCATTATATATTTCTGGTGGAGTATTTGATGAAATCATTATCAATGGGATTATTCTAGATAGCCAGATTTCAGACGTGACTAATGCCCTTCTGGACGGTGTCTCAGGTTTCGTTCTGAACTGGAAAGGTTCCGATGTAGGACAGATGGTGGACGCTATTAATACATTGAACGAAGTCTGTTGCTCCATTGAGCCAATTATGTATAGGAAAAAAGATTTTCAGCGACTTACTGATGAGGTTAGTATAAAGTAGTTTCGACATTTGTGGATGTGGACTAGGTTTTTCAAGGAGACCGTGGCAAAAATAACTAAGCGAACACAACATCGTTGAAGGCAGACTAAGACTTTTTCTGTTGAGACTCTTCGATCTGCCGATGACGTCAATATAAAGATAAGTAGAGCACTGTCCTCATGAAGAAACGAACGCCCGACAACATTCTCTTCCATCCATGACTGTCCCTTTATTAAACAGTTAAACAGATAACCGTTTGGTAAACCTTTAAAGTAGTAGTAGTAATACTAGTGTAAATAAGGGCCCATAGTGGTTGATTTCAAATTCTTGAATTTGAAATCAACGTATTCTGCAACCAGAACTTGGCACCTGCTCATTTTCCAGATTAGTTTTGCTAATTACGGCGTAATGCGGGAAACATTATATCGAGACTGTAAAATGAATTATGTAATACGTCCTATTGAATATTTGTATCACTTCGCCAGGTAAAGATCCCGTTAAACGCAGCAGAAGCAGCTGTGGTCTCTTGCGCAGCGGTCGCACTCCATTCTTACGCTCGCCTGATCATAGTGCCAACAGTGACCGGCCGCACTGCTAAAGCTTTGGCGCGCATGCAGCCATTCGGCATCATCATCACCGTCAGCACTGACGTCAGAGTGACAAGACTGCTCGCAATCTATAGATGCACTGTTCCTCTCATTTTTAGGGGTTTGAAATTAATTTACCTTAACCATTTTTGTTTCGTCTTTATTGGCAACTGTCTCACCTATTGTCTCGTCTAAATGTCAAAGTCCTCGTCATCCAGTCATAGTCTATACGAAGGAGGCCGGACGCCACGACATGCCCACCTGCAGTATTGTAAGCCAATACTCAAACTGTTGGGGAGCGGACGTCCAACCTACAGAGCTTGGTCACTGGTGTCGGTACAGTCCGGTCAGTCCTGTCTGCACGTCAGCCACTCGGACCTGTCCATCCCCTGCAGTTACACCTTTGTGACAATGCCCTTCGGCCAGAGGTTCCGCGCCATCTGGCTGTGACGATCACGTCACCGACAGCCAGAGGAGTAGTGGCGCGGAACCACTTGTCTCTCCTGGTCAAGGATGGCAGGTACTCCTTAACCCATCTGGCCCCATCTTTAGGTAATCTTCGTGAACATTCATTTTTGTTTGGCCCCAGTAGTAATTGCCAAATTCAATGGGGCTTATGGGATTTCTTATCCGATTTGTTAAATGAAACAACAAATCACTTAAATATGTTCTGCACCATGATCATTCTAAAACTTTTATTTATCATCCAACCGTGGTCATAGCATATATTTTAGCCTCTTTAGATATTTCACTGTGAGTTAAACTCAGTGTCGAAAGACCTATATAGTTTTTCTGTGATTCTGTTGTAATTTTTCGTCTTTTACTTTGAAAATACTGATGAAAAGGAGAAACAAATAAAACATATTTCAAAAATCTTCAAAATAATTATTTTCCTTGTAGCCTTGATAACCAATCAATACCAAAAGTTGAAATATATCTGTTGGCAGATCCTGGTGGTCTAGACTGGGCTAAAACCGTGCAGGCTCGTATCGACTTCGCTCTACAATTCGCTGTGTCGAGACACTGGGTAGAGTTCGGAGACCTGTACGTGACACTGAGCAGGGGGTCTGACACCACCAGCTACTGCGACACTGTCAGCATATGGAAAGTCGACATACAGAAGAAAACATTGGTCGAGTAAGTAACCCATTTTACGTGATGGTAGGGTAGGACCCAAGACTAGTGGAAACAAAAGAGGCATGCCAAGATAGAGATTCGTGGCGCTCCATTATCCCTGCCTACCCCGCAAGGGATATAGCGTGAAGTATGTATGTATTAGAACCCCACTGAGAGCGCCGGTCGTGTGGTGGCTAGGCGCTGGACTCCCTTGAGGGAGGTGCGGGTTCAAAACATTTTTTTTTTTTTTTTTTATAATAGCCTATAGGCTGTCCCACTGCTGGGCAAAGGCCTCCCCTCCTCCTTTCCATTTTTCCCTATCCTCGGCGTCCTTATACCATACAAAGTAATTATATTAATGAATTCCTCCATATTTTCGAAAACTTACGTACATTTACTGACTGCTCTAGCGATGAAGGAAAAGATCGTAAGGTAACGTGAACACTGAGATAATGAGGGTGCATGAAATGGGGAATGCAATAGCAACCCGGGGTGGTTTTATTTTGTTAGATCTGCCTAGATAGTCATTCTAGGACCCCCAGAACATTATGCAAGTTTAGAAACATCCATCTATGAAAACTATCTGCTGTAATTTTTTTTTGCTCACTACTTACAAATAGTACGGTTTCCTAGAGATATCCTGAGCCCTAGGCCGGTTTTCTATTTATTGCAGATGTCCGGATGTAACTGCCGCAGTGATCGAGACCACACCATCATTTTATTCTATGTATTTTTAATAAATGAATGTACTTGTCATTGCACGTTATTATTATTCGTACAACAATAATTTTCATTTTATTAAGATGATATTTAATTAATTACCTTTTTGTTTTACTTTATCAGACAATCTTGCAGTTTCATTAAAAACCTTTACAGTCTAATAATAAGCAATAATGATGTTCCAAAGTTCCAAGCAAGTTGCATTGTAAAGCTAAATAACTGAATTACTAAATAATAATACACGATTATGTTGTAAGGGTCAGCGTATACTACGTAGAAACATTGGAAAACTCAGGTGATGAACAATGGCTCTATGCTCGAGAAAACGAACGTGGCGGAGAAAAGATCGAATATCTTTGAAATCTTTGAGTATACACATGTATGTTTTAAGCCTTACTCTTAAGTTGAAAGAACCATAAAATATTCGAATTTTGAGTTTTGTTAAATGCGTTCTTTTGAACACATTATTTAACCTTGAGAACCAATGTTAGTCCGCGCCGACTATAAGGCTGCGTATTTCTTCACTTTTTATTTATCTCTTTTGCAAACCTCGTTGTGATCCCCTAATGGTTTCCCACAAATAAAACTCGGCTTTGTTTATTTTCGCGAGCTTTATTTATTTTAGTCGGCGTTGTTAGCGACAGCTGGGCCGCTTGTTTATCATTCCGCTTACCCTGATCGGGGATTCTTTACCTTGGTTTGGTTTTGTAATCCACCTGACTTCCGTTAACGAGAACAAGGGCAAATCCGCCAATGAGCCACATTGGACTAAGGCGATTTGTTAAGAGCCAAGAAGGTGAAATTTAACAGATAGTATAAGTAATTTATACAGACTTTTAATAGGAATATTACCACAAGCGTGATAGAGAGTGTGAAGGTCCTGGGAAATTTATAAGAACACATAGTTGTCGATTCCGATATGGCCGATAAGTCTTACGCTAAATAGAACTGTTACAAGGTATGAGTACCGATTAAGACTTATACAGTCGCAAAGATAAGAGTCAAAGTAAAAAAAACCCTAATTGGCGAATATATAAGCCTTAAATATTTGGTGTAAGAGTGGCTAGGACACCGGACTCCCATGCAGGAGGTCCGGTTTCGAAACCATGTAGTGCCATGTACCAATGAGTTTTTAGTATTTTTCGAAGACTTACGTACATTTACAGATTGCTCTAACGGTGAAAGAAAACATCGTGAGGAAACCTGCAAACTGAGATGACCAGTGTGTAAAATGGGGTAGGCATAAAAGATCCTCAAGGGTCGAAGTGCCGCTTTGGTTTTTCCCGGTTTTTTTTTCTTGATACGATCATAAGATAAGACAGATAAGACATGGGCAATAAAGGTAATAAATTTTAGAGAGTAATACTCTCTCAGAAGCTACACCACTATGAAGTTGTGAAAATGTTGAAGAATTAAAACCAAGCAATAGTTAGTGAGGTATTCCTCGTGGCCTAATTCCACAAATACATTTATAAAAATTATATATCTCGTTAAAAAAAAATTGTATAAATCAAAACTTTCCTAGGCAATCCTAAGTACATAGTATAAAAAAGGTAAGGTAGGTGTTGTACCTTTATTTTTAATAAACCTCACGATTACTTAAGTAAGTACCTATACTTGGGCTACAGGCGATGGTTTCGGTTTAGTCTCAGCAGCGTAAACGATCCTCATGGTATTAGTGAACCCAGATCCTTGCTTCCAACCAAATACGATGACAACAGGATCGCCCACTCTTATGAATCCTCTCTCTATACCCCATTTGATGCCGCAATTAGAACGTTTATCAATATCCGTTTGCCAATCTGGGTCAGGAGGATCTGAAATGTATAAACAAAGGATGTTGGAAATTTTACGTTACTAGCGGTTTTAAGGATTCGAAAAACGGAACCACATTGCTGTCAGTCCGTCGTCTGTCGTCCGTCCGTTCATCCTCCTTCTAGTAACACCTCTTCCTTTTGGTAGGGGTTTAAAATTAGGACAGAGGATGATGGAATAAGAAAAGTTTCTTGTTTCCAATGTTTTGTTTTTATCCGGAATACTGGTCTCATCAGCATCGTTTCCCAACTTTTCCATACTAAAAGCGTTGCGGCTTGTTGACAATGACCCAAATTAAAAAATATATATGACACATATATATTTTTTACCTTCATAAATAACTGGTATAATCGCCCTCCACATGTGCAGTTGTCGTGCAATTGGGGCGTATCTTGTTATTGCCACGATGGGGCACCGAGGTCGAAACTTGGCGACCAGTTCGGCTGATTTTCCTGAGGAGGTCACCACACAGATGGCAGATGCTAAGGCTCGTTGCGCAGCCAGTACTGCTGCTAAAGCGGCTCCACTCGACTGGTCACATGGTAGTGGGGTCTGCAGAAATAAACAATGTGTGAGATTAAAGAGAACGATGTAAAATATAGTTGCAGAAAATGCTGCTTTGAAGCGAGTGTGTTACATGGTTTTATTATAACACACACGCTTCAACGCAGCATGTCGCTTCAAAGCAGCATTTTCTGCAATTATATTTTACTACGTAGGTGCCTACTCCTTCTTCACACAGGACAAAGTAATAATGACAAAGAAAGTAATATTTAAGACCACAAGAGTCCTTATTGTTAGTACTTAGTAGTGTATGTAGTTTATGTGTAGTGTAGTTTATAGTGTTCCCAGTAACAATTTTGGTTTATCAGACAACATCTTCTGAATGCTGTTGGAACTTAACTCTATCAGGTAGATTTGTATATATTTATCAACATGCTTCAGGCGATTCTTTTGTTTACTATGGAATGAAATACATGATCATGGGCTTTTGCAAACATCCTGGATGCAATACAGAATCGCCGGAGGCCCATTAGCACAAGTTTACCGTATCTACAAGGTCTTGGTACGTCTGCTTCGTCCAGAAACATGTCTCAGCTTCTTTACACGTGATTGCTAAGGTGGATATAGTATCTACAGGGTTCATCCCCACAGCTGTCTCCGCAGACAGAAACAGACCGTCAGCTCCATCCAGAATGCAGTTGCTTACATCCAACAACTCCGCTCTTAGAGGAATGCTATGAAATCTCATGCTGCTCAAAACATGATCGCAGACGAAAATTGGGACATTAGCCTGTAAGAATGTCCAGCTTAAGTTTTGTCAACTGTCATAAAACTCAATCTAAGCATGACAATATAAATAAAACCTATACCTTGTTTGCTTGTGCTATCATATTTTTTTGGGCGACTACCATCTTTTCCGGTTTGATACCAGTTCCAAATTCTTGTCTTGAAATCATAATACCGTTAGCCATCTAAAATAATAATATTAGTAGGTAGGTAAGTAAACGAATGAAATGATATTATAAATTAAGATGTTAATAGGTTAAATAAAATGTGTTTTACTTGTGAGATTCAGGTTGCAACTAGAAGTCTAGCCCTTTGTATTAATAAATAAAGGTACCTACCTACCTATGATTAAATGACTCACCAAATTCAAATTTTTATTACATACCAAAACAATCACTTGTAACTCCAAATAGGGAAAAAATGTTTCTCAAGATTTGTAACGCTTTCATCATTTTACTTACCTAATATTTATATATTAAAAGAATTATAAAAATATATTACCAGCAGAATTTCATCAAAGTTGTTATAACCTTCGAACATTTGGATTGTTGCTACGATAGACATTTTTTTCCCTTTATCTCCCAACAAACTTTTAAGTTCAAATATAGGGTTAGCAGAACTCACAAATGGAGCAATTAAAATGTCCACCTAAAATTTATTATTAAAAGATTATAATTCTTAAGGTTATCATAAAAAATATTACTCTTTATTAGTTTCCATTTGAATACATTTCGCTCAACTTAAATAGTTCCTTTATACCTGATTTTGTATGGCCATCTGAATATCAATCTTGTCTTTTTCTGAGAAATTGGGCATACTGAATATTATAAAGGGTATAAACACATCTTTGAAAGAACCAAGAGAACCACCCCTTTCAATTTTACATGTAAGTGTTGTGGAAGAAACAACTTCTACTTTCAGCATGATACTTTCATTGTCTACTAGTATGCAATCGCCTTTCTTCAGGTTGTCACCAAATTTTACATAATCTACGTATATTGTGTACATTGAGCATCTTTCTTTGTAGGCTTCGTCCGTTGTCAGTCTAACAATTTCGTCTGCTTTCAGTTCTACTGTACCATCGTAAATCTGAAATATAAAGAAAACAATAGTCTTATGCTTATTGTCAATGTTTATTTTAATATTTATCGTATAGGTATCTATATTTACGTACGTCGGAAATTTTCCCTGTTCTGATTTTTTTGCCAGATAAGCGAACTGCGATACACAGAGGACAAGTCCTTCCCATAACAGCGCCGACATTTCTGGCTGCAAGTCGAAGCATTTTTATCGTTTCTACATGTTCTTCGTTGGTGCCGAAACACAAATTTATGACCGCTACATTCATGCCGGCGGAAATCATCTTTTCCATGATATCGATGTCGTTTGTTGATTTACCCATACAGGCGAATATGGTCGTGAGGCGAACACACCCCAACTCTGTCCTGAGCTCAAGGTTAAGCTTGTGGTCTATCGGTGTTAAGGCGTACGCCGCATTTAGCTGTTGTCCTGGAAGCTCCATTGTGTCGTACTAAAATCAGATAAGAATTGACCCACTGTTAGCAATTTGCCACACAGAGCGCGGACTATCTCATATAGAGTCAATATACAGATGAATTGAATGCAGTTCTGTGTAACAAATCTTTTATCAAAAATAAATTATGAGTTGTGATTTTCTAGGAGCATTGAATTAATGATGTTATAATCTAATAAACCAGAAAAACCTAACATCATCAAGTCTCGAATCAAATTCTGTAGGCCAAACCATTTCTCAAAATAAGAATAAATGCAATTGCTACAATCCACTTCCAATTCCAATAATAACCAAGGTCTCCTAAATATCTTTAAAAAATTAAAAACTCTGTTAACGTCAAATCGATGCATTATTTAATGTCAATTCATCCGAGTTGCATTCAATGGGTGTTCTATGGTCATACGTGGTCTAGAAATTCCTTGATCATTCCGTATTAAAACTTCATGGTCATTCCATAAATACAAAAAGATCGTAAACACGATAGAGCTCAAATTTTCATTCTTTAATCTATGCAAATTTTCTAAAGCGGTTCTTTGAAATTCTCTATATTTTTTAGTAGTATTCTCTAAAGCAAACACGTGGCAAGCACATGAAGGGCAGGACTTCATTTACATCCAAATTGGTTCAGCAATTACCTACAAGATTGTTTGTCCGGATCACAAAACAGCGGCTCAGGCTCACATTTTGGGCATTAATCGGAAAAGGAATACCGGTTTTTCATGGAAGTAATATTCCTACAGGACATATTTTTCTATAGTGGACAAAGTTGCCGGCAAAGCTGGATCACTGGATCGACCGACCTTTGGACTATTGTGATGGACCACTCCAGGTTACTTACTTATTAGTAATGGTGTGTCGCTAAAAAAAACAATACATTATGGTAAGAAGTACATGTATTTGTTAAAAATGTATGTGACCAGGAATATAATCATTTAGTATATAGGGTGGTTGAATCCAACGGACACAAACGATGCGTTTATGTTATCCAGACCGGAGTCGTCTGGACATCTGAAAAAATATATAACAAGAACTCATCAGCAGCTCTATGTGAAATAGAGTCATCTAAATACCAAAATAGGGTTATTTCACGATTTTAAACTATCAGTAGGAAACCAAAAACATAAATGTTATAAAATGGCCAAGTTTCCATTTGGCTAACAAAAGTGTGGAAGTCCAAACCGATACCAAGTTTATAATATGTATTTTACGATACATCAATCTTAAAATATTTTACTTATGAGTATTAGTAAAACAACTTCATTTAAAAATCTAATATTATAGCACTTTAAGAATTGTACTTGGCAGGTTTTTGTGGTGATAAATTAGGGGTAAGACTTACACCAGCCTGCCACATCAGTGTGGCAGTTAGGATTTTTTTTTTCATAACTGCCGCACCAACAAAAGACTAACGTGAAATAAAAAATATAAAAAAATACTAACAAAAGACGACCGGAAAAAACAAAAGACCATCGGAAAAACAGAAGACGATCGGAAAAACAGAAGACGACCGAAAAACTCATACAAGTCATACAACTTCTATACAACCTTCTATCGAAGAACATATATAATTATAAATAGGTATATATTTAATTATCAGGTCGGGTAGAGTCGGTTCGATTCGATTCCCGATCCCAATCCTGATCACACGATCCATTTACCGCTAATGTAAAGAGGTCTCGGGTTCGACTTGAGAAGCAGTCGTTTTGGGAGTGGTCGTTTTGGGAGTGGTCGTTTTGGGAGTGGTCGTTTTGGGAGTGGTCGTTTTGGGAGTGGTCGTTATGGGAGTGGTCGTTTTGGGAGTGGTCGTTTTGGGAAGTGGTCATTTTGGGAGTGGTCATTATGGGAAGTGGTCATTATGGGCCGTAATTGTCGATAAATACATCATCATCAGCAGCCTATTCTAGTCCACTGATGGACATAGGCCTCTCCCAGGGCGCGCCATTGAGCCCGATCTTCGGCTCTTCTCATCCAGTCGCTGCCAGCCACCTTACGCAGATCGTCGCTTACCATGGCCGCCACCGTGACCAGGAATAGTGGGGCGGCCGGGAACTGGGGGCCGTTTTCTTTTTGCGCTGTCCATAGGAGGTGATGCCATAATCGCCACGCTAGGCCTGCGGGTTGGCGATCGCAGTAGCCGGGTCGCTTGCCCCGATGACGCTGCTGCCCGTCATCGTGCTTCTGGTATTTTGACCCAGCCATAATTTGAGTGGTTATACCGCCACTAGTCGGTCGCCAGGGACTCGTTCGTTAATCGGCAGGATGCACCACGTGCAGGTGAGTTTGACATTTGGAGGTCTAGATGTTGGTGACCCCCCTTACATCCCGATACAAACGATAAATACATATAAGTGTATAACATAATTGGAAAAACAAAAGACGACCGGAAAAAACAAAAGACGATTGGCAAAAAAGTACATATTATACATACGTGTCGAAAAGAGAACCTCTTCTTTTTTGTATTCTGTTAAAAATGGTGTGACGGTTAGGAACAGAAATTCCTAACTGTCACACTAGATGGTGTGACGGTGAGTCTTACCCCATAAATTATCGTGCGTTATAGTTATCACAAAAACCTGCTAAGTACAATTTTAAGAGACACTTACTCGACCAGAGCTTTGTGTGAAACAGAAACTGTCCAAATCCTGACCATATCGCAGTAGGAGCTGGTGTCGGACCCCCTCTGCAGTGTCACGTATTGGTCTCCAAATTCGACCCATCGCTTCGAAACTGCGTGATCTATTGCAAACTCAATGCGGGCATTGACTGTTTCCGTCCAAGTATCGTGCTGTGGACCTTGAAAAGTAAGTAATGAATATATAAGTTATAGAGGACAAAATTCTGATTTATAATTGTAGTAATTATTTTTGTAATAAGTACAAGATTTCTGTTCGATTTATTTATCTTGAGATGCCTGTTGTGTAATGTATTTCTGACAATACACGGGGTTATCTTTTTATATTAATGTACCTACTTATTTGTGCTGTGTCGTGCCGGCCCTAAAGAATAGCACCACCCCAACTCTTCCCGTGGGTGTCGTACGAGGTGACTAAGGATTTTGTGCATACTATTCTACACCTAGTAGACGGCGATAGACTCGCCACCTATTACGTTTGTCCACCAAATCTTACGGCGAAAAGTGCGAACTACCAATGATAAAGGTGGTTCCTCTGTCTACCCCCTCGGGGTTATGAACGTGACAGTTATGCTATATTATACCTACTTATTTAACCCAGTAATTATCACACTAAGTCATATGTTTCATAGTATTTAAACGAACCATTATATCGGAGCGGCACCGAGCATCTGTAAATTGACAGCATCCTCGTAATTTTGCTATCAGTGCTGACGGTGATGACCATGCAGCAAGGACGCAGCTGCAGCAGCGCTTTGGCCGTGCGTCCTGTCACCGTCGGAATGATGATCACCCGAGCTCTGGTCTGCGAAGCTACCGCAACGCACGACATCACTGCGGCCTCAGCGGCATTCAGTGGCATTTTAATCTGGTTGAAAAGTCACCATTTATTGGGTTACGGAATTTTTTCTGTCACGCGTATTTTACCCCGTGTTGGGGATTTCCTTCAAATAACCAATCAATGGTTTGCTCCGCCTCCTCATGCGTCAATAAAATTATAATTTTCATGCAAGCTTCCACAGATAGGTGTAACAAACTCGTACGCGGGGCAAAATACGCAGGACAGGAAAAATACTCTCAAATGCAAGGTTGGTAATGGAAATAAACCGATTTGATTGACCACTCTATGATCTGTAGCAGTCGCTCTTACAGTACAAATACAAAAAAATATGTCTTATAAAGAAAAAATGAGGAGTATAATAATGGCAAATAATGATAATAATCGGCATTTTGTTTCGCGCTCACGATGTTGTCTAACGGATGCGCCTGCAGCAGCAAGATTATAAACTGAACGGCTTAGTTTGCAATAGGAAGCGCATTTCAATAGTCTAGGGCTATAATTTTAGCACGTGATTTCATTGGAACGTTACAAACCTCTTCAATTAGTCGTCGGAACTCGTTCCTGTTATATAATGTGGGCTCTACAGCACAACAGACATCATTCAGAGCATTTATTGCATCTATTACACGATCGACGTAAAGACCTCTGGATAAGACGAAACCAGTAACTCCGTCCATCAAAGCGTTGGTCACGTCTGATATCTGACTGTCAGACATGGCCCCACATTTGATAACTCCACCGAATACACCGCCAGATATGAATAATGGTTTTCCAGCCTGTAAAATGAAAAAAATTAAGTACCTATATAATTAAAATGGAACGTAATTAAGATAAATTCGAAGAAAGATTGTCTAAAGAAAGGTATGTCGGATTAGGAAAGTGATAAGTATATAATATATATAACTAAATATAAAGATATAAGATAATTATAAATAAGTATATAAATATAAAGATATTATGATAATGTTCGGTCTAGAATCTTTTGGAATTAAAACTATAGTAGAGACAGTTGCTGCAGCCCGCAGGTGAGGCGAGACGTCAATGAAACAACAGGCGTTTTAGATTCTCAGTGATCAAGCCCTTCCGATTTATTTAGCCATAATATAAAGCCATAACAAGCGACGGCGGGGCCATTTCAACTCCTATTACCAGCCGTTAACAATTAAAAAATATCCACTCATCCGCTCACCTAACAGAAACGTAACTTGTGCTTTATACTCGTATATAGGATCATTAGTTACCTGTCGACATTTCGCTGACACCCACTTTTGAATCTGTGGCATCCGGTATCGATATGAACTTTCTATTTCGTACGCAAGAAATTCTCTTGCAAGTAGCAACCCATCACTTTCCTAAAAATCACAATATTTAAGTTAGGTACCTACTCACTGAAAACCAGGTAGGTAGGAATCCAATATGTATCTAAGTTCACTGACATTTTGGTTTTTCGAAATAGGCATTGATTATGCATCAGATTATTTTTTCTTACATTGTCGATACCTACTTTTAAAATATCGTCAATATTATCAAGACCATCCTGTGTGCACATAACACTGAAGATGACAGGTCTCTTTTGTTTGGCGGCCATATATGCCTTTGCCTTCCTTATCGTTTCCACGTGGCGAACATAGTATATAAGAATCAAGTCCATCTGAAATATAGAACATAGCTCTCGTGACATCAAAGTTTTTTGATAATAGGATTTAATCACCGTCGCATTGTACTGAATAACACAATTTAGAAGAAAAACTAACTCAATTAAATACTTTAAATTATTCTGAAACGGATGTGAACGATTTTTTTAAAACATAAATAGACATTAATAATTTATATTGCTAGTTATTATTCCGTTTCAATATTTTTTCTTATACTCGTTTTAATAATGTATATTTCCATTAATCGACGCTCTTCTAATGTTTGTCTGTATGGTTTGTTTAACTTAAATATCTCTCTCACTAGATATTACTATATGGAACTCCACTTTATATGTAATGTAACGAATGCAAACCCAGGCTACTTACATTGTATTCAAGACAAAATTTAATTATTTGTAAATCCTTTTTCGTCATATAGGGTCTGCTGCGTTTCATTCCTCTTACGCACACCGCGAGCATGCTCGACAACTGACCTCCTTTAGCCACTACACATCTGATGCATTTACTGTCTATAATTTCAGTGCAATGTAATATAATGTTACCCTCATCTATGGTTATTTCCATTCCAACTTTTATTTCATCAGTTAAATGCGAATTGTCGACAAAAAATAGTTTCTCATTACATTTGTTATAATGTGATATGTCATTTGTTACAATAGGTTTTGAACCTTCTTTTAAAAAGTATTCTATGTCTTCCTGTAAAGCAAGATTTGGAATATTTTAGAGGTACCTAGAATTTGGAATACCTAGCATTTGGAATATTTTAAAGCACTTTTTACGGTTAGTCTGCGATTTATTACAGCCTATAAACAGAAGCCTGACTAGTTAGTCTACTAAATCATTGACTAAAATTTCCAGTCATGTCTTTTGTGCATCAAAAATTGTACTTTGTTCCTAAAATTGTAACATGAAATTGACTTGACCTAAGGTTAAATAAATGAGTATGAGTTGAATGAATTCAGTCAAGTATGAAACCGTAAGGAAAGCAGCATGTGAAAAATAAGCTTCACAAATTGACATTCAGATAAATAAACTCCAACGTGCAAGAGAAGATCTATTGGCACCAAAATAGACTGTCGACGAAAATTGTATTAAAAAAAGTAAAGTAATATTATGTGGAAAATATTATTAGAAAAGAGTATAACAGCCAGTTGAGAACCACAACTGTCTGACTTTTAAAAATAATACAATTATTTGGTATATTAGTTTTACCAACTTTTTTATACGCTTTTGGAGGGACATAGTGATCTGTATAAAGTATTGTAACAACTTATTTATTATACCTATGTTCACAAATAAATAAATATCAATTTGAAAACATACGTCTTCAAGTAACCCAGTTCTCGTGATGCAAGTCTTCAACGCTCCGCACGTGGCTATCGGCCAGTCACACATGTTATTTTTAAGGGAGCACGTTGTCGCCGCGTTCACCACTTTTTCCAGGAGTTGTACTCTTTGACTTTCCGAGTTATAGGACGTCTTGATTCTAGCGATATTCATTCCAGCTTCCATCATTTGTTGCATTTCCAGAGGTGTTGTATAATTGGAAACTGTGTCGACAGAAGTTTATACAGAATAAATTAAAAACTGATACTAATTGTTAGTTAACAGTCTCAAAAAGATTTACTGAAATGGGGTCGGAGGGTAGGTTGGCCACTAACCATACGAGAAAGAGAATCTACATACTAACCTAGTTCCACCATGATTGTGCTTCTTCTGCGTCTATAAGGTGCGATATCCAGAATGGATGGATCACTTATATCGTTGTTTTGGTACAGCAAATCTTCTGGTATCTTCTCCATTTTTGTAAAAATTGATCCTATAAAATAGAAAATCGTTTTGAATTTCGTATTTATATAAAAATACTAATAAAAACCAATACAAATAAAAACTTCTAAAACATAAGTATGTATATGTCGTAGCCACAGAGCATAATGACGCATTTCAGCAAGTGCGTAGTCATTTCACGAAGCGCTACTAAAGTTAGCCAGATACTGTAATAGTGATCTATCTAAGATTTTTAAACTTTGTGAAACGCGTCATTACGCTATGTGTCTACGACATATATAAACTTGGTACCTTTATAAAGAATAATAAGCATACAAAATAAAACTAATTAAAAAGAAATTGTGATAGCAAAATCTAAATAAACATTTACGAAAAATAAGTTTTTATAAAATTGAGCGTCTGAAATATTAATATTATTTGACAAATTGGTCAATATTTTTCTTTTTATCTATGATACAACAAGTAATGCACTAATTAGTGAAATAAGATTTTATGTAGAAGTTTTTATAATTTGATAATTTGGTATTCAGTCGTAAAATATCGGATGCTTAATTTTATGGGTTGTTATTTCTAAGTAATCATAATCAAGGATACATATTATCATGATTTTGGCGCAACTTGTCGAGTAAGGTCAATTGTGTGCCAAGCGGTTTATCTTAGGTTTATCTCTACCAGCATGGAGAAATGAAATAAATATGTATAATTAGAAGAGACAACATAGACAACAGAGACACATTATGCGGGTTTAGTACTAAATAAAAAAAAAGAAGAGACAAATCTATCAAAATAACAGTGCGCCTAATTGTCCCTATATGTATTATAATTCGGGTACAAAATCTGGTAGCTGTGGGCAATGTAACAATGCGTCAATATCTCCGTTGGCGTTTCTTCTCCATGTTTGTTCAATTCGCGGCTGGCTAATGGACAAACAAGGGGCCGCGGCATTGTTGATTTTCAGTTAGCTCGTGCAAGCGACATTCTTGTATCTTACAAAATTTATTTTCGCCGGAGCCCTGGAGGCGACGGAAGCGAGACAAATCTTTTTGTGTTTTCTTTGAGTTGAACTTTTTAGAATTGCTACTGTACTGGTGGGTTTTGTGTGTTTAATAAGCGTACTTTGACTAGTAAATGCAGCTATATTTTTCGGCAAAAATATAGAAATAAGTTACATTTTTTTTACCTCTTTAAAATAGGTATATGCTTAATTTTGCATTTAGATTTCTGTATTCCGTTACGTTCAATTAGGCCTTACCTAATTTAATTACACCATGGCTATTATTTGGGCTGGTTAGATCCGTTCCCCAGTATCTTTATATGCTTGTAGTAGCGATTTTACAACAGCGGCAATTTTCTCCATCGTATCTTTTCCCATTTGTCATTTTTCCAGTAGGTAGTATATTTTCTTGATATTTTTAAATCTTGATCTGACCAAGTGGATGCAAATTCGTCAGATTAGACGCTGTGTCTACTTGGATCCCGTGGTTGACACAGCGAGATTAGCTCGATACACCGGTCTACAGCTCGACAGCCATAACATAGCCCACCCGATCAAACATAGCTTTACAGCTGAACTACGAAATGTCAATGATTCTATGTTTAGTTTTAAGTATAAATAGACTTTGGGTATATGTATAGTACTGTATAGTTAGTTGTGTGTGCCTACAAGAAACGAGAACTCGTCACATAGGTCGAGGTATTCCCCGAAGTCTAAAAGTTTTGCCTGTGATCTCGACGACATCAAACTGTCTATTCTTGAGGGATATCCCCATGAATTATGGAAAAAGTAAGGATCGGACACAAAACCTTTTTCGTTCAACTTTTCCAATGTTTTTTTCTCCTCAGTTACAATCCTAGTTGGTTCAAAGCATTTTACATTTTGTTGGTGTAAATATTATCATCGGTCTACAAGGAAATAAGTTTGTGGTAAATACCATTATTTTAGTTACCTTTGGAGTTATCGTTATAAAAGTAATCAATCCGTGCTCTTATAGAAAACAATCATTCACAAACAACTCAAAGTTTATTATTTACAATCTATTTAATGAATTTATTGTATAGAGAAATTGTTCAAGGTTAATGTTCCAGACTATACTTTATCCTGGAATGAAGGCATTACACCACATCGTAATCGTGTGGGCGCCTACAATTACTTACCTACTATTATTCTCAAGGCTTAATTAATTTTCTTAATTGTAGGCTTAATATAGCATTACTCGACTAATTGCACAATAAGCGGTCTAAATGGGCAATATCACACTTTACGGTCCGTATACATTTAGATTCTTTATATTTTGCATTCTCAAAGGAAATGGCTAATATCGTGCTGAGCTGACCGCATATTCTCTGTAAATACTGACTGTAACAAAAAAAACCTGTCACGGCCTCATACCGCAGTAGGACTCCGCATGCTGCACCTTGCATTAGACCTAGGCTGTTTGGACATACCACATTTGCCTCGTACCAAACGCAATAAGAAAAAAAAGAAACCTCTCTCTTCTTTGTGGTTTCCCGCGACCGGTCGTTAACTTTTGGAAGTAAGATGAAAAATATCAAAAGCCCTGTGAATTGTGCCATAAAGTGCTTCAACTGAAGATCACGAATTCCCGGGTCCACCAGCATCCTGCCGTCACGATCAGATCAGCAAAGTTGCGAAAATCCCAATCTTTGGAGTCGCGGAACGTCCTACCTGCATATTTTGAGGTCTAGGCCATTATTCACTCAATTGCGAGTCGTGTAGCTACACCCCCTATAGTCCCGAAAAGTATCTATAACTGAAAAACTTTTACTATGGGGCCAACTCTGAAATCGTGAAAATCAGCTGTTTGTCAATACCTACATGACCAAAATGTGTAATGAATTGTCCCCCTTTCGGGATTATAGGGGTTTTTTGTAACACCTTGTATTAAATATACCTACCTATATCCAAAGCAGTGAAAGATACAGGGAGTCGGCGAGCTAGGGGCTAGGGGGTCACGCTTACCCCCTCAAACCTCGCGAGGCTCGACGCGACTAGCTTTAGTAACACCCAAAATTATTTTCTGGATGGGCCCTTTCTCAAAACTAGATACACTGACATGATGATAATGATATATGACTACTTCAGAACACTAATAGTTACAGTTTAAGTCTGCCCCCAATTGGGGGCAATTGTTAGGTTAAAACAACGAGTTAGGTCTAGGAATATAGTCATCCCCATGGCATTCCTTTCGAGTATGTAAATCAAACATCGTCATAGTCAAACAGCCTGAGCCTTATAAGGCTTAGTACCTAAATTATGCGACAATGGCTAAAAGGCTAAGGTACAATACAGCGGCTCAAGCGGCGCGGAGGACGGTGTGAAGAAGACGAAGATGAAGACTTATGGTACATCCAACCCCAAAGACCTGCTCGTCGTCACGGATAGCGCTTGATACCACTGGCAGGGGGCCCACGCCCCTGAACAGTCACCCCGCCCCCCTGAACAAGAGGAGTGAGAAGAATTTCGAGAGCGGCTCAATGGCGCCGGATGGAATCCACCTTTGGACAATTGTGGTGGACCACACCTATAGCACAGGAAATATAGCCTAGTTGGAGTGATAAAAAGAATTCTTTCCGGATCTTTTGTGCTGAATGTATTATATCCTTGTATACTTTTGTATGATGTACTTGCTGTATCTGGTGTTTACAGTGCTAAATAACAGTTTTTCAATTCCAATTTTTTCAAATTATCTGTGTCAGGTTAACCTATACTTACATATAACATAGACCGTCGTCGAGCTAGGTTAATTTCACCGCGGGACCGTCTGTCTGGGTTAGTTTATTTCCGATACTATATAGTTCAGTTGTGGAATTTGGTCTGAACAAGAATAAAAATAACTTTCGGGTTTCCATTGCAGCTTTCCAATCAGTCGTTGACAGTTAGACTGAATCGTTTACAGTTGAAAAATAGAGTCGATTGATCTCGTGAATGTTTCTATTTTAAATATGTTTCTAATAAAACTTATTTTATTAGAAATTAGAAAAAAGTCCAGGAATAAATGAGTACATTTATTTGAGTTGATTCTTACAGTAACTGGTAGATATTTACAGTTAAAATATATGCACGGGAGGATATTGAACTCAGATGAACCCGAGCGTTAAGCTGCGTAACCTTTAAACCTGGGATGAATAACCTAGGTGCTCTCAGGTCGTACTTAAATTGCTATAAAAGAAAAAAGGCTACTTAACTACCTACTTACAGTCTGTGTTTCTCTTTTTTATGTGTAAATGTATAAAATTAAATAAGTTTTTCAACCCTCGATATCGCTAGGGGTGGGGCAAGCACACCAAGGGACGTCGGATAAATTGACCAACTCTTCTATTTAAAATAGTAACGAAAACTGATTACATCGACTCTAAACATGAAGTATCGGTGATAACTGTTATTGGACAAGGCTTCAGAAAATACACGAGGTTCACAATCAATGCAGCTCTGCTTGTACAGTCAAATGTTGTTTTTGTATAACAAAGGAAAACAGCTGTAACTGCATAGCGGGTCGGGCTGCTTCTGCAAATGGTTTCGACGACAGGGAAGTTGGGAACAACGTGCCGCCACCGTCAATTGTTTTCCCAACTTGCCGCGTTCCCATAGTTGCTAAATTCATGTTTTATGTGGAAATTAACCAAAACGTCATGCTGCTAGCATAATTAGGAAAGCCGTGTGCACTGTGCAGTGCAGGGTTATTTTACACGAATTAACGCTTTCGATATTATTTGGAGCTGGTATTTTTTTAGGTAAGTATATGTACTTACGAGTACGTGTTTGACATAACGTGCGCGCCGAGTTAAAAAATTCAGGCGGCGGCGCGCCCTATAAAAATTCTGAGAGGTCTAGGCGGCGTGACATTTTGCCGATCAAATCGGTCAGCAAATTATGTAAATTTGTGCTCGTATTTAGATACCACAAATCACTTTACCAATTGGTAACGAAACTCACAGAAACTTCAATTATTATACTATTATGTTTTAGTAATCACCACGATGAAACAGACGAACGAACGCGCGTCGCCTCGCCGCTGCTGATCGTGCATTCTCGCGTCAAATCGGGTAAACTCGGGTCCGCGATAGACCGTTCGGCGCGTGATTTTGAGATATTCGGCGCGCCACGGCGGCGGCGGCGCGCACGTCTAGTTGACATGGCAGATATTTTACATTATTAAGAATAAGTTGTTAGTTAGTTATTAGCTGAGAACTTTTATTATTTGACAACCCGTGCCTAATAAACAGGAATTTAAATCAAATCACGTTTCAGCACAATAATTTGTGGAAAAATCATTATAAGTTTTTTTTTTTTAATTATTTGAAATGTAATAATACTGAACTGAAAAGGTAGACTGGAAGAGATCTCAAATAGAATAAGCCCGACTCTGTACTAGTTATAACATAATTATTTTTACTGATTATGCATTTCTCATATCATATTGTTTATCAGTTATTTAGAGCACGCCACGAAATGGCAAGGTCGCAGGTTCAAAACCTGCTCGCGGAATTTTTTTCACCCTTTTTCTGATTTATTTAGTTATAACATGTATTTTAATTTTGTGTATTTTGTGTAAGTACACAAAAGAGATTTCCCAGCCCATATATTATTTGATTTCTCGTTACAGTGGACGACTCATCAGGCTTATACCCTTTAGTACTTTGATACCTACATTCATACGAATGTCAAGGATGTCAATATCACCCTCTGTTGGCAAGATTTATAAATAGAATTTACTTTTTTTTTAAACTGTGGATTACGTAGTTGGTTATGCATTTACTTTATAATTGTGTTAGTTACTATGCTTATGTAATCTTTAGTGTGTAACTGTTTGTGATCCCTAATAAACTTTTAAAAAAAGGAATCAAAACAAAAACGTAAAGCGACAGGGTTCCACAGAGTACCTATAGCTTGATATGTCTTGTAGTGTACAATAAACTTTAATATGGACACAATTAATTTAATATCATCAGTAAAAAATAAAGCCTCATGCACCCATTACACTATAAGAGGCTATCTTGTATGTAGGCCGCCATTTGTTTCATTACAGTAATTCCTTCGAAGTTCCTCGGGCGGCTCCTTAGCGACGAAATTGCTATTAGGAAGATTCGAGCCTAATGGACGCGTAATTGGCTGCATCGCTAACTAATGGACAATTACTCCCACCGACGACGTACACTTTATGGGAATTGTAATGCCTTTAGCATCGTCGTTTGTTTGGTAAGTTGAGTGGATTTGTTTGAAGTGTGGTTGTTTTGTTTTGTTTAGAATATTGTCAGCAAATTATAGGTACTCGAAAGACAGAAACTTATGACAAATGAAGGTCATCGCACATTGCAGCGACTCGACGCGAACCCGGCACGAAATCAACTCGGAGCAAAGCATTGAAATGTGAGCTTTATATCGTATAACACACAGTAGGTTTTCAAAATTCAAGTGAAGTAGTTGTCGACGAGTGGTCCACGCGTTGACAACTCATCGACGACTACTTCACCTTCTACTTTTGAATCTTGAAAACATACTGTAATTAATACGATATAAAGCTCACATTTCAATGTTTTGCTCAGAGTTGAGTTATCAACTAACTATATATGCGATGGCCATAATTTAACCAAAAGAAATGTAGCTATTGCTAAAGGACATTTGGGATTTTGGGCCATTAGATCCCTTACATTATTTTTCCACCGTTCTGTGAATCAGTAAATAATATCATCTAGTTATTTTTTTGGGAATTATAATTTACCTATAAGTGGGTATACTACAATATCCACGACATGCGGGCGTGCGAGTGGTAGGAGACTCTCGGTCTGCTGCCATCTTGCCTCGACCACACAAAATCTACGGCGGACAATTAAAAATTCGGTTTATCCTTAATATTTCTGAACAATTTCCTTCGATTTATGTGCTATATATGAACTGTGTTTGTGTAATAAATTGACTAGCCAAAACTTTGTGATTAGTGAGAAAACTGATGTGCACTGTTGGACACCACGTGGCCTAGCTCCTTTCCACGAGACGCAGCTCAACTCCAGTCAAGGGGAGTGGTATACTTCTTATGGGTCTATTGTAATGCCTGGAAATGCCTAACAGAAGAACAAGACCAGCTCCATCCACTGTCTATCGAAGTCTATTAAACATTATTTCCCTTCACTTTACCTAAATGTAAGTTAAAAGTAGGTATATACACTTTAGATTCTAAAGAATATACCTGGGTGTAATCAGCTGGATAAAGCGTTCAAATCTTTGTAGCACGGAATATCGCCTTTCACTACGATAAACGTTCTAATTCTCTAGCACTATTGACTTTTGAACCCTGTGTGTTGGACGGAAGAACTAGAGTGCAGTGTCCACACCGCACTGACTGCTCTCTCCATTGGCCGGCCAATATTTGCTAATCTCGCGTTAGCCGATCATCCGTCATATTTGCCCTCTTTGTGAATGGCAAGCTTTCTTTTCTAAGCTTCAGTCACAATGGGAAGTTTTTCTAAGCTTTATAGGTCGCAATGGGACGTTTAAAGTAGATTCATGCAATTGTCAAGCTATACTCGAAGCCTGTAGTTATTCGGCGGAAGTAGTAGAGTACAGTGTCCAAACCGCACTGACTTCTATATTCACTTATTGACCAATATTTACTATCACGCGTTAGCCGATCATCTATAATAATTGCCGTCTTTATGAATGGCAACTTTTCCTTTCTATTCCACGTTTTATGGTTCGCAATGGAAAGTTTACACAATATGCAAGTGTCAAGATGTGTCGAGTCATAAGTTCGAAGAAATACAGCACCTACTACAGTAAGTACTATCGTAATTTCTGTTACACCTCCACCAGGGCCATACAATGATGTCATATCTTATAGTATGTTTAAGTTTCATATGAAACAGGTAGGTAGGAATAGAAATAGGCCGTTTATACTACTGATGTACAAAAGTTAAAAATTCAAAGACAATTAATTCGTTCAAAAAGTCATAAAATTTAATCTGAAATTGGGATTGGAAAACCTCCTTACTTTCATTCAATTAATTAAGTATAAAAGAAATAATTTATTACTTCTTTTCTTTTGTAATAATAACAAGATTTTTGGCGAAATTGCGTATGAGGCCGATAGAAACCTTCAATTCCGGCAAGATATCCGGCATCTGCTGCTATAATCAGGGCAATAGGGCAGGTAATAACATCACTTGCGATGCTCTGGGCTGTTCCATGCACGTGCGCCCGCGTGCGTGCTCATTATTGGTATTACATAACATAAATTTAAAAGCACCACGTTTTTTCCCCTTCATTGATAATTAGATTAAATCTACGAGCTACACTGTGAGCTACAAGAAACGTCCTTAATGTTAAAGCTTTCTTAAGTCTCGTGCCATCTCTATCTAAACCTATGGCATAGCATATATTTTAATGGAAATTTTCGTTTCGTGCTGCTGACGGATAATCTTACAATAATTATACCTTATCTTATCTTATGATAGGGGGGCGGGAATAACCCAGCGGCACTTCGAACCTTGAGGATTATTTGTGCCTACCCCATTTTACACACTGGTCATCTCAGTGGGCAGGTTTCCTCACGATGTTTACCTTCACCGTTAGAGCAGTCGGTAAATGTACGTAAGTCTTCGAAAAAATATACCTTATAATTATACCTTACTCGTAGTAACTAAGCACAAAATGTCAGTCTAAACAGAGAAAACCAGAAATACAGGTAAATGAAAAGTCTATGAGAAATTAATAAAATATCTAAACATTCTAATGTAGAATTTAATGGAAAACATTACAGCAATTGTTTTGTATGGTATGATGTCATTAAAAATAAGTTAACGGAAAATGGAAAGAGGCAGTGTGGCTGTCCAACAATAAAACTTAAAAGCTGGAAACTTGAGAAGATCACTTTAACAACGTTTTTAAACTTAATAAAAATCGTTTTAAAATAACGTTATAGCTACAATAAAACTAGCTCGAAGCACATAATATAAACTTTACAAGAATTGTTGCAAACTTAGTTAAATTCCAAACATAAAATAAAGCTTTAAATACCAATCAAAATTTCTTCCCAACTTTTCATAAGAGTTTGCAAATTGTTCAAGTAGAATGCTTACAACTAACGGTGAACTGTGGACTTATATTGCACAGAGCCTGCAAAAATCTGCAAAACTTTCGTGAACTTATATTGAATGTACCTACATATTTAAATGCAAGGAACGGTGTATGAACAATATTTTCAGGCCGATACTTTATAGATTGAAATTGATATCCATTAAATAATAAATAAAATATTTTATTGACATAAAAACATAAAAAACAATCTATAGATTGTCATATGGGTATTCATACATTATCTATACCTCAGATCTATATACATACGTATGAATATGATAAATTTAATTTGGAATTTTCAAGTATATATAGTTTATTCAAAATAAAGTAATACTAAAATAACACTAAAATACATACTTAAGCTAAATTTACAAAATACCTAACTATTTTACAGGTAAAAGACCTGGCTCAGGTCGCTCCGCTGCACGCTGTATGGCGAAGCTTGTACGCTGAGCAAAGAGAGTATATATAGTTAATTTAAACTCATATAATACTTCATCGACTTCATATAATTATGTTGACTGAAAACTGAAGTGTGGTTAATAAATCTCATACTACATTAGGCATTAATTGATACGTTCATGGTAAACACCCATCGAAGTAGTATTAAACACAATAGAACACAGAAGTAGACTCGTTTGCGGCCCAAAATCCGCCATTCAAGGTTTTTATTGTAATCCAACCTTGTATATGACCAATGTAGATAAGAATAACTTGTCCTTTGCTCATTTACTTGTAAAGGCAGTAAACTCCTTACGAGTCCCAGTTGGTCGATAAGAAATGGTTAGAAAGTGAATTATCCACCGGGGACCGAGAGTAAATAAAAACCACCCCCAAATAAATGGGGCTAACAACGTACACGTAGGCAATCATTTCGTTAAGAAAGTACGAGTCGACTTATTTCTCTTGGGTGTCAGCGGGCAAAGTGGGGAGTAGGGAAAGCCTGGGAAGTTCGCCCACAAATCACTATTATGTCAACTTGTAGTGGACTTTGGGGCAGTATGTAATGTACCTACAGCCGTGGTTGTAGGTAGATAGTACTCGGTTTTCGCTCAATATAGGTAGGTATTATATCTAGTTAGCAAATCATTCGGATACTTACTGCTTTGACTAAATCCTTAATAATAAGTCGACTGTAAGTACTCGTATGTATATCTGCCAAAGTTTTTTTTTGTATCTGGAGAAGGAAAGCCCTACATTCGAGGTCCCACATGAAAATCAAGTAACTGTGTTGATATATCAAGAAACCCAAGCGACGTAGCTACTTCATAATTCTAAATTATCATACTATGTCTGATCTGAATTAGGTAGATTTGTTCGTACTTTAGCGAACACGGTGTCATCTAAGTGACACAAATAGAGTGTCATCTCTGGCTGCATGCAGGCAATATAAAACGTGCTCCGGACTTATTACCCCGATATTGCGGTGCTCGGAGCAAGAAAAGAGGATAGGGCAAGGTTACCGTCTCATCCAAAGAACTTTTACTAAGCATAACGAACATTTTTATCCCCGCGGGCCCCACCAATAAAAAAAGAAAATCTTGGGTACTTTAAATTTACAGGTCCTAACGTGTAGGATCGCCTGGGTTGGTACCATCATCTTACCTAATTCTGCCGCAAAGCAGCAAAGCAATCGCATTGCTGTGTTTCGATTTGAAGGGTTAGAGAGCCAGCGTAACCCCTCTAATGACGTTATAGTGAGGTGTGATATCTATGGGCGCCGGTGACCACTTACCATCAGTAACGGGCTCGTCTGATCTCCAAATACAATAAAAAAAATTACAACTAGCATGATAAAAAATGATAAGAAAGAATAATACGAGTATTAATGATACACTTGCGGATTTTAACCTTACAAAACAAAAAGTTACGCACCATACATGCATATACGATTAATCATCAAAGTTTTAACGCTTGTATACCTACAAGAAATTGAGAACATTCATTCTTTCTTTATCTTTCAGAGATTGTCGTGTATATACATGATGGTCTTAGCTATATTTTGTTAATTTTTTGTAGGTTGTTACTACTATTTTATTATCTTTAATATTTCTTATTTTTATTATTGTAATTATTTGTTTTTGACATGATTATTTACAAATTGTTTATTTTAACATGATTATTTTTATTGCATTAAGCATTATTTTTGTTATATATTTATAGACAGACAGAATATATGTTGATGCGTCTATGTCATAGTGTTGGAAAGTTATAAGTTCTTAGTTTCATTTTTTAGAATAGAATTTGAAATTGGAATCTGATATTTTTCCGTAAAAATACAACCCATATCCTATTAGGTATGTGTTCATTTTATCAGATTAGGATTTCATAGAAGACGTAATAAATAACGAGTACACATCTCTTATTATTTTAGAATTGAAACTATTAATTATTATTATTATTATTTCCGATTTTTATTATCAGTGATAATAAAAGTCGGAAATCCTCCGACTAGTTTCTGCCTGTTTCGAAGACCTTCTCTTATTAGTTGGTAATAATTTTAACATCTTAATAATTACGAGTAATACGTGAGAGCTATAGCTCAAAATGATTATTGTTCAAAGAACTTTATACGTTTGCCCTAAGTTTGCCCCAAAAGAAATACTTATTATTTCGCTATTAACTAAGATGAACGAAGTTCGGTGGTCTGGTGTCTATCGGTAGAGACAGCATGCCAGACGACTTTGAAGCCACAAAATTGCTTGCTGAACTTCAGGTAAGTTCTGACTGACACGAACTTAAGTGGTACTCTTTGCTCAAGTTGGACTCTTGAGTGGTATTTACTCATAGCGGTTTAAAATAATACAATCCTCGTTTGAACAGTGTCACCAATTACTAAATAATTTCTTATTAGACAGAATATGAGGTACTCTGCGCCAATATATTAAAATAATAAATATTCTTTAGTTTAATAAAGTTGCTGCCAAAGTTTAACAGCATTATAAACATAAAGGAATTTCATGACTATAAAGCTTGTTCAATATAAAATTACAAAATTAAATATTGAATACAATCATAGTATCGTTATAGTTGGGTCAGTTAAACGATACTACGATTATAATTTTTTTTAATTATTAACGTGTTAAATATAGAAAACGGTTCCAAAACTGGTGCAATAAATATGATTTAGCTTTTTAAGCTTTCGTGGTTATTGTCAATACTATAGTTATATACACGGGATTAAAGAATCCGTGGTAAGTCACGGTTTGGGGTTGTTTTAAGCCCAATTAATTCCCTCCTATTGTTAAGTCAGTATCATATAGTATTCTGTGGTATTAGTAAAGGAAGGAAGATTGTTATTTGGACTCATATACATAACTTAGAATACCGGTTGCATAAAATAAGAAAGCTCTAAACAGGAAATAAGCAGTTAAGAGGAGCTTTTAATTACACCACGACAAAGTTTCTCCTCGCTCCATCGCTCTCCAAACTTCACCCCGCTCCATCGTTAATCTTTTAAAACTGTTTACGTTAAACTGTTCATTAAACGGCATGTAACTTTATACTACACTCATGTGAGAGATTAAAAGACAAGTTAGCCCTCTGATTTAAGTTCAAAGGGTTTTCTGGGCGCATGCACATAGTTTGCACAGCTAATCAAATTTAAAGGGCATCAAACAAAGCTTCGGTAATCTTTCATCTTGAATCCTTTGTTTTTGAACACAGATATACTGTTGATATAAAATTCAAAGTCTAACGATTTTAAATTCGCCGGAAGGTTTTTCTTATACATTGAATAGAATCAGATATTTTGTTTCGTCAACGCTCTCATAATAGGTATTTATGTGGATTCCTATCGATAAAAGTGATGATCATTTTTAGCGAATTCTTACACAATTTAGTATATGAGTGAGCGTGACAGTTTCATTTAGATTAAGGCGAATCTCACAGTGCCACGCACACCGCAGCGGGATGCGGTGCTGCGTTTTTGGCGTTGCTTGTAAGTACCAAAATTTCTATGAAAATACGCATAGCATGGCACCCGCGCGGAGGTGCGGCGGCGCGCGCGACGTTGCCGCGCTCCCGGACGGAGCTGCTTCGAGAAACTCAGGGTATGACACCGAGCCCCGCAGTGCCGTGCGTTTTTTATTGAAATAGGACGTGTCCATGATGGATTTCGACATAGACAAAGATCCATTTATTGATCTGTATTGTAAAAAGGGATGTATCCAATATCTTCTTTGGGCGCGACGTTTTATAATTTGACTATACAAACACAACAAGAATAGTATTACCGCAGCATCCTGAATGAGTTCAATATTAGGTATTGACCATTTTTATCAAAACGGACCTTGGCTATCCTATCACCACGGCGTTCGATTGTGAACTCGCACTTATTTCGTGCGGCGCCGTCGCGCACCGCAACACCGGACGGAGCTGCGCGGCAAACCGTACGGAACGGAAGTATATCTGCATCACCGTCGCTACGCGCATTTCTGCGTTTCACGCAGACCGGCGCGGGATGCATCGTCAGTGTGAGATCCGCCTTAGCCTTAGATTTGGAAGTGAACACCATTAGTGTACTTTCAGGTTGCAGTTACATGTCAGATATACTTAAAAAATACAGCTTCAGTCTTAGATTAGGTGACAGCTTATATTATTAAAACAATTAAAATAACTGTGAGTACTAAACAAACTCAGTCTACATGATTCCGAACACTGACACTTTGCAGGTAACCGTTCAGTAAATACTTATGATTTCGTGCAGGTCGATTCTTGTATTGTCATACATCTGTGTTTCAGTGTAGGTACACTGACCCTTAGGTATGAGTCGTCAGAGAAAGTAAGGCAAAGTCAGTCACGTATGATAATGAGCCCGTGTACTCGTATTCTTAATTTGAAAATGAGTAATTAAGCCCTCTTTTGTAGTTGAATGCTTGTTTAAAAGTAGCAGCTTGCACTGGCAGTGTATGTGAAGCAAACATGAACTTTGTGTCTGCTATGCGGGACTGCGGGTGTACGAGTATGTATTCTGCTTAATGACAGGTTCCAGGGTTCTGTACTATAGTTACATGATTGAAGACTTCTAAGAGATTAGTCCCAAGACATTGGTCTAAGCATTTGTAATCCTTAGAGGTTCAATGCAATTTCTATTCAAGTGGTTGTGGCTGGTGCCTCTGACATGATCCCAATTAGTGTTGCGGGGTACTTACTTATCGATAGTATTTTGAATAAGCAAATCGCAAATAATATCGATAGTATTGACACGTGACAATATTATAGATTGTATCGATAATGTCGGCAATCAATAATACTACTTATCTATTTATGTTTTTTTATTTTATTTTGTGTGTATTTTATATTAGTACAATAAAGATACTACAAACAAACAAACTATCAATAGTATTTCGATGTTATTAATGGGTTTACTGTTTTGACAAAAAATGGTACATCACACAATCACACATCACTCTAAAGGCAGCTGTTACTGAAAACGTATAGAAATGACATTGCGATTTGGCATCGGTGTATATAATTTTTATCTATTATTTTATTACTACGCTATTGAGATAAAATATTTAAATAATATCAAATATCGATATTCAAAATATCGATAGCTTTGCAACATTGGTCCAATTACTATGCAACCGAGGTGTCCACAGGATTAACGTTTAAATTGACCTCTACCAACTTCGATTTAATTGACTTAGATATGCACCCTTTTAGAATAATTTACGGACTTAGTGCCACCCTCGCTGCTTGGAAAAGTGCAAAGGAAAAGTGTCTTAAAATAATTAAGATTGGTAAAGTAGGAACCATGAAAAAAAAACAGAAATCTAATTTTTAGCGGCAATAGAAGGTTAGGGAGGCGAGTGAGACTGCGGCGCAAGGGCCGCCGGTTCGAATCCACCTTTGGGCAATTTCTGATGGATAAAGCATAGGCATTTTAGCATAGTTGTACTGGTTCATAAATAACATCACTACCGTTAAAAAATGACACGTTAGTACAATGCTGAATGTCGACGAAATAAATCTCAAAGAAATTTTCAGGAGTTCCTAAAAAAATGTAAAAAAGGCTTGTTATCAACCTCATTGTTTTACTTTTAATCGACCCTTGGAGGCAAATTTTATAACTACTTGGCCAAATATTACTGGCTGGCGAACGTTAGTTATTTTTTAATTAATTGTTAAAAAATATATCAACTCGAACGATCTATTATGACACTCAGCTTCGCTTCATTTCATAAACAGTTCTCATGTTAAACTCGCTATCATTACGTTACCGTTGCATAAACTACTATTTCTTCTGGTCTTTCAATCTCAAATGAAACAAATGAGTTAATACTATCAATTAGAAATCCGGTTCTGAATGGAGCTACGAGCGTAGCCATAAATCTAGTTGCCACGTAGCTTCGTAGCCCGTGGCACTTGCTCTACATCTCTGCGTAGTTTATTTATCTCATTTTGTTCTTAACGTGTTCGCCGTAGCGTGGCGTTAAAGGAATAAGGAAGTTCTAATTAATAAAGGCAGCTAATAAAATTCCTTTACTTCTACCTAAATTAACATATTATGGTCTGGATTATGCGTTTGTTGCTTGGTTTAGCAATTATCTAACTAATCGTTCACAATTGGTGAAGATTAGTAGGGAGAACGGATCTACGATCATCTCTGAAGCAAAACCTGTCACTAGGGGGATCCCGCAGGGCTCAATATTAGGCTCACTACAAATAAATTATAAATATATAATTTACAGTGCAAACATTAGCCACACCTTACACTTTTTTGGTCCTAACTTTTCAAGTTAAATTAAAGGATAATGTGCAAAATTCTCTGGAGCGTGGGGGCTACACGTGGCCAATAATAATTTTGATATTTATTAATGTGGTTTAGTCCTACAATTGCATAATTGTTTTTGAGCACTTTAGATAGTTTTACTAAGTATCCTGGCTTATATACAGTGAAAAAATGGAAAAGTAAAGTAAAGTCATCGGGTTTCACCGGTTCTCACCGGGTCTCAGGGGCTCCGTCCGGGTTCTGACCGGTACCGGTGACATCCGGTGAGAACCGGTAAAATCCGATGACTTTACTTTACTTTTCCATTTTTTGACTTTTTTGACTTTTTTTTCTAAATCGAATACAATGTTCAAATTAAAAGTTATTCCTAAGTAACACTACTTTCATTTGACACTATATTCATCAATGGCCGCCGATAGTCAAAAATGCCCATTATCCTTTAATTAGATCAAAGTAGGTACCTATACTTATATAAAAGCCGCACAAATTAAATAAATAATTCATTTTCTGTCTGATCCAAATAACCTAAAATTTCAACAAAATTAGAAAATTTACGTAAAAAGGCAAGTCGATATTACAAAATCTGCGTGTCTGCAATGTCTGCGTCTGTATTTTCAGGTTTAATCTTCCCACGTTCCTTCGCTCCGACGGAAATCGTTACTTTTTACATGCCGAAAAGATGGTTAAGAATTGAATACCCCTCGCGGCCTATCACGAACCTGGTGTATAGAGCGGAGTGTACACTGGCGATCAATAATTCAGGCGCTCCGTGTGTACTACGCCTTATGATTCCAGCACACTGGCGTGGCAGCGGCGCTGCAGTGCAGATATTCATCGTCGCTTTCATTTATAAAATTATTAATTAAAAAAGGGGAATTTTAATGCAAGCGACCTGAATTTGATTTGACGACAAAAACGAACATCCTATTTAATGTGTAAACGACATATATTGATGGTTAATTTACGTTACTCTTTTCAGGGTTCACGGGCCCTACGGGTCCTGTTATTACTACTATTATTTACTGATATTTAGTTGTTTAAACAACAATTATTTTGATTCAGCTTTTCGATTAATACATTATCCTCTAAGTTACTAGTTTGCCGATCGATTTGTAGTGACTCAGAAAAAACTGCTTGCACACTTTTGCCTGCAAACGAACTTATATGTCTGAGCGAAACCGTCACGGATGGGTTAGGTTGAAGGCTAGGACGGCAAATAGACGTAGCGAGCGCGTTAGGTTATTTTTTTATAACAACCCAGAAAAAACTGTTTGCTTATGCTTGCCTGGGGCTGAGGGGGGAAAGGTCAAAAGGCCTTGGGGGCTCCCAAGGCCTCCCTCAGCCCTTTGGGGTGTAAATAACCATGCTGAGGTTACATTAAATCTTTTCGTTTTGAAAATATTTAGTCGCATAAATAGTATATTTTTAGATGCCCATAGTTGGTCGTAAAACTTGTATTTTAGAAGATAAATTAGTTTTACAATAGACAAAAATGCTATTTAATAGAAGTTTGGTTAATTATCACCTATTAAAATATTTTTTTAAATAAATCGTATAACTAGCCGATTAAGGTAATCTTTTTGACTAACGATTATTGGAATGCGGCGGTTCAGGTAAGCATTTTTTATACCATGTTGCTTTTGAAATGTTTTTATAGGCTTGTAATAGAAAACTCGTCATGACGTCATGTTTTTTAAAAGATCTTCCAGAAAAATATAAAAATGCGAGATTTTGCGTATTTTCTCGTCAGCGACAAAATGATCCGCACTTATCGCATTTTGTGTGGGGGAAGTTTTACTTGGGCGCGTCTAATCCGTATTTATTTCCCCAAAACAGCGGAACAGCTGGCTTCAGTTTGCGTCTCGGAATTTATGTCCGTGCTCCTTGGGTCTCGGGAACTCACGTACTGCGCCCCGATTCTAGAAGCTGACGGAATTGTATCGATCGTTCGTCACAATACGTCGGTACATGTCAAGGTCGTAAAATGTCCAAATGTCCAACTCGGAGAATGTCCAGATCGGAAAATGTCCGGTCTGAAAATTTCAAGATCGTAAAATGTCATTGGCGTCAGTTTCCAAAACAACCCATTTTATTCCAAAATATGAAAAAGATTTTTTTGTTCTAAAAAGTTAGTTTTCATTTTCTAAGGATTTGGGAAACACGCAACTAATAAAAAATATTGAAAATATATTCATCATTTGGGATATCGTCCGGTCGGTCGCCACGGTTGTCGCTGGGAAGAGAGCACCGGAGAGTAACCTAAGTGAGATGCAATCCAGCAATTGGCTGAGGTGGTTCAAAATACGAGACAATGACATCCTTTCGTGAACTTTGCCTCAAAGATTCACTTCTGGTCACTGAGCCAGGGGAATAAGTATGTATTATTTAGCATGGGAAGTCATTTTTTTTTCAATTCAGTACATTTCTTCTTACAAATAGAACCAATTTTCGTTTTTCCTATTGTATTTTGCTCGTATAATTTTTCACACTGTATTTTCCTGACCTCGCTATTCCAGAAAGTAGTACAATATCGTCATGATGTCAAGGGGATTGGATGAGGAAGCATTAGTCACTTGTGGATATGGCAAAGTTTTGTTTGGAAAACAAAGTTTTACTTGTGGGAATTATTAGTACATACTTACGTACTGTGTCACTGTGAGTAAAAACATTACTGCGTATTTCTCTAACACAATAATATTAGCCATAAAATGGGAATATGGCAAAACGCGAATCTAACGTAGTGCGCCTAACTCATAAATTTAATGGTTTAGTCTTTCTCTCCGAATTTCAAAATCTTGCCAATAATTGGTGGGTCGGTGGGTTATGATTACTGCCAGTTATTTTTCAGTTTTGAAATTGAAGGGAGGATATTTAGATTTCAGAAATATTTTGACGAAAGTTTTCGAAACTTTGTCGAACGGTTTGAAAATCTACTACGTTGGAAAAGCAACTCGCTGGAGTAGGCTTCTATGTTTGTTTATTATAAACGGGTACAATGTCGAGTCATCTGCGATAACACGACTAAATTGACAAGGTACTTGTAAAAGTTATAATTAGATAAGTATCTATTTGCTTACTTGGAATTAGTGATGCATAAAATCAGAGATGGGATCATATCTTCTATCATATTGCTTTCCTTATGGAGGTGAATTTACGGCAAATGTGATTTCAATTGAAGATTATGTAACGTAGCAGGCAGATTATAGGTATAAGTAGATACTTCCATGATACTACCCGTCGGAAATATCTGTGGACCTGAGCGAGGCTTTCTAGAGCATTCGAATTTTCATGGTCGAACGGCTACTGAATGTGTTGTAACATTCACATAGACCGTAATGTAAATACCGTAAAAATATCGATTTCGACTTTTGCATGCGAAGATGTCATAATCGCTGCCCCAGGTCCACAGATATTTCCGACTAGTTATACTTATATTTTTATGGTTCATAACCGCTCTGGCATTAAAAGAGTAAACGCTTTGATTAGATAGAGCTACCATATGCACAAAACAATTAATAGTGATTAATTGGATAACTCGCCCATATTTTCCTTTTGATTTTAAAATTGGATCGTTTGGTCTTTCATCATCATCATTAGCCTATTAATATCCCCACTGTTGGGGCACAGGCCTCCCCTTGCACAAGGGGGTACGTGCCATGATCCACCGTGCGGACCCAGTGCTGATTGCTTTCACACGACTCCGGAAACTTTTTTTAATTCCTCAGACATGAGGTTTTGATGTTTTCCTTCATCGCTAGAGCTACTATTAATACTATCTTATTTTTTATTCTCTCATGATCTTAAACATTGAACTGCTCAACGTAAGTATTTGCTATACTATTTTTGAAATAAAGTGTTACCATTTAATGAAGACTATAAAAATGTAACAACACTTCTTCTGCAGAAATATACTCAATAACCTGTCCACGTGAAAATCGTACAGTTGCAGTTTGCAGTTTCGTGTTACAGGACAGGTAGAAATCACAGGTAACACAAACAAGGAGATATTCAACTGCTGGTTCAGGCTGTGGATATCTCTGATTCATATAATTATTTAGACAGTTTAGAAAATATATCACATCAGCATCAGCAGCCTACTCTAGTCCACTGCTGGACTTAGGCCTCTCCCAGGGCGCGCCATTGCGCCGATCTTCGGCTCTTCTCATCCAGTCGCTGCCAGCCACCTTGCGCAGATCGTCGCTTCATCTAGCAGGGGGTCGTCCCACACTACGTTTGCCCAAACGCGGTCTCCACTCCAGAACTCGTCTACCCCAGCGGTTGTCGGTTCTGCGACAGATGTGACCGGCCCGCTGCCACTTCAGCTTGCTAATCTTATGAGCTATGTCGATAACTTTTGTTCTTTTATTTGAAAATATATCACAAAAAATATAAATTTTACTCGAAGTGATGTACTCTACAATCAAAATGCCATAATTGGTGAGTTTACTTTCAATAAACAAGATAGGTAATTGATGACTTATGATTACTTTCTTTGAGCGAAATCGAGCCAGGTAACTTACACTTCATAATATTAAAATAATGGAGAGTGAAAGAAGTTCCACTCTTTCATCAAGCCCACAAAATTCTATCATATTTATTATCAACAGAGACTATAACTATAACAGAGACTTCCTCTTCTGCCCTGATACTTCAGAAGGCTGGTGCGCAAAATGTGAATTTCGAAAAAATAGCAAATGTATATTTCTGGAATCCTATGAAAATTCCAGAAAACACTATAAAACCCATCTGACTCATTTTTTTGCCAATCTCTTGACAATTACGTGGCATGCCTTTTAACCCCCGACCCGTCGGCACGTTTGTCTGTTTGTTTGTGTGTTTGTCTACATCATAACTTAACATCGGATGATCAGATTTGGATCCGTTTTTTTTTATTTAAAAGATAGTTTTGTGGAGAGTGTTTTTAGCTAGGTCTAATAAAAATTGGAGTGGTTTCCAAGATCTTGGAGTATCTTTGATGTCAGATGGGATCTCTGGAACGGTAACATTTAGGTGGTTCGAGTTTGTGCTCAAATGTTTATGACTATGGTGACCTTCCCACATCTGAAACCTTGGGGATCTGATGAAGACCAGGAAAAAGTAAGGGGGTCTCCACAATGGTACGTCGTCTTCTTTGATTTTTAATTTAGAGTTATTCTTTATCAGGTCAGCCTTACACAAGGACGTACGGGTCATGATCCCCCTTGCCCCTGATTGATGGATTTCAGGCTGGAGTTTGAGTGCGGATTCTGACATTGATTTCATGAACTGAACGTAGCGTATCTCCTGAAATCTACGTTTTAAACGTGGTTCCACCGGAACAGAACACTCGGCGGACGTCCGTTAATAACTCAATTGGACTGCCTGACGTTGCTGAAAGCGTCCAAGTTAGTTGGAAAACAATAAAAGGAAACCCACTTCGATCTGGAAAGCTTGCAGCAAAAGCACATTTTAATATACAGCAGAAAAATATAAATATAAGAAAAGGCGTAGGTACCTAGATATTCCAGAGGGAATTATTTCCGAACACCAGAAACAGAGAGTTTAACCTCCATGGACCTATATGTTGGACTAAATTGTTATAGTCATTCAGACCCAAACCCAAAAAATACAATCTATCAATTGAAGCCCATGGTACTTTCCTCACTTTCATTGTACTATGCACGCTAAATATAAATACAGGGTGGGCCATGAATTAGTTAACAATTGAAAAAATCATATAAAGAAAACCATTTGACATATTTTTAAAATTGTTTATTTACAAGAAAGTTAGTTATTTGGAATTTATTTTTTAAAAATAACATCATCTAAATGACCACCGTTTCGATTTTTGCACTCTTCTAAGCGAACACCGAAATTTTCGAATACTCGTCGACAAAGAGACCGCGAGATCGCTGACATTTCTTCACTAATTTTTTCCTTTAGTTCACGTAGTGTTTTTGGTTTATGGGTGTAAACACGACTCTTCAAATAACCCCATAAAAAGAAGTCTGCTGGCGTTAAATCTGGACTCCTGGGTGGCCATGGGATGTCGCCTCGTCTGGAAATCAGCTTTTCCGGAAACATTTCTTTTACTACCGGCAGGGACTCGTTGGATGTGTGACAAGTGGCTCCATCTTGCTGAAACCATGTGTTACGGTTGTAGCCAGCAAATTCCAGTAGCTTCGGTGCCAGGAACTCCCGTAACATTTTCACATACTCAGCAGAATTCACAGTAACCGAACGGCCGCGAGAATCTTCGAAAAAGTAGGGCCCAATAATTCCTTTTGCTGAAATTGCAGCCCATACCGTTACCTTGGGAGAATGAAGTGGCCTCGCGTGTTTAGATTTGGGATTTTCGCTGCTCCAATACCTGCAATTCTGTTTGTTTACGTGTCCGTTGAGGTGGAAATGGGCTTCGTCGGAAAATAAGAGGTTATCAAAATTATTGAATCGATCTAACATTGTTTCGGCATACGACTTGCGCAAATTTAAATCATTAGGTTTTAATTCCTGCACTAACTGGATCTTATATGGATGTAATTTCATGTCTAATTTCAAAATACGGCGCAATGATGTTCGGGATAGTCCTAATTCAGCCGAACGTTTGCGCGTCGATAAATTTGGATCACGTCGAACTGATGCGGAAACTCGCTGCACGTTCTCTTCGCTCCGAGAAGTCCGTGGGCCGCCGGTTTGCTTCACGTTTAGTGTAGATCCCGTCTCTTCGAACTTCTTAACCCATTTCTTTATTAATGGAGCACTCGGACACTGATTTAAATCGTGTAAGTCGTATTCAACGCGAAATAAGCGTCTCACTGTAATGAGCGAACTGTTGTTTAAATAAAATTGTTTCACACAATAAGCGCGCTGCGGCCCCGTGAAGCGATACATTGCGACTAAATTTCCGAGAAGCGAGCTAGTGGTAACGCCCCTCCCCGCTCCCCGCGCGGCTTGTATTAGCGCGGGGTGTTAGGTTTAAATGTTAACGAATTCTTGGCCCACCCTGTACAATATAAACCCATACGAGTACGTGAAAGGACTTTGCTACCTCTCCAAGACAAATGACATCCCACAAGCTCGTCTCACGGGACACACTTAACATACCTCCTAGAACCGGTACATCTCGGATAATCCGGGACACTGGTACGGTTCTTAACTCTGTATTATGCAAATGTTACGAAAGCACTTTGTGAATCTGTTATCGTCGTAATAAATTAATGTAAGTAAAAGTTGATATAGTAATCCCATTCCATACGAGTACATTACTTAATATTTGACGCGTTTTTATTTTCTTTGTAGTGTATTGTAGTTTATAATTCATAATTCACTAGTATTTTTTGCTTCCCCAACTCAATTTTGTACAACAACCATTTTTCTACTTCCTAACTATGCTGTGTTTACACGTTAAGGGTTACGACCTAGCTCCTAACTTTATATTGATTTTTCTGTAATTTCTCTGGTTGTAATCTGTTGTGTTTACCTAATAAATAAATTGAATTAAAAAATTCATTTATTCATGCATAATCATGAGTTACATACAGATGTTATTTATTATGTACAATTATTTAGTCCTAACATGATTAACCTAGTCGGAAACTTATTTATAACTATTTTGTAGTGATAATTATTATCTTAACTTCTGATATAGCCGGGAATAACCCAGCGGCACTTCGACCCTTGAGGATCTTTTATGCCAACCCCATTTTTTACACACTGGTTATCTCAGTGTGCAGGTTTCCTCGCGATGTTTTCCTTCACCGTTAGAGCAGTCGGTAAATGTACGTAAGTTTTCGAAAAATACGAAAAACTCATTGGTACATGGCACTACGCGGTTTCGAACCCGGATCTCCCGCATGTAAGTCCGATGTCCTAGCCACTGTGCCACCGACGCTCGATAAAACGATATAACGTTTATGATGAAGTCCATGGAAAATGATCGCGCTAGAGATGCGTTTTGTATGAATCTAATATTTTTTAATGAATCTCATGCATATTTTCCTGGATCGTACTATCACGATAACTTTTTTGGGCACAACCCGAGGGCATATTGGTGTATTTTACATGTAGGTAATCGAAATATGCAGATTTTCTCACCAGTATTCATTTATCGTAAGTTAACAAAAATACCATTGGTAGGTACAAGGATTGAACTTGTGAATTTGTGAGTCAACACACTAGACAACTACGTCACTGATGATTGCATAGCCAGCTTTAATTCTACTAAAGCCATTAACAATTTTTCAACAATAACGCAGCGCTTCACTACGAACCGCAACTTTCTAGAGTTTCCCGAGCAGCTAATAATTCAATTGACAATGGATTGTCCCGCTACCCCACTAGGCAAGGAGTCCTATCGGGAAAGACAACATTCTCATTTAAATAGTTTCCCGGCCCGGCAGATAGGGCAGCCTCAGCTCGATAAATCACTCGCTCGAGATCGCGGGCACGGACCGTCCGCCATTTAAAAAGTTAAAGCCGAGATGGTACGCTTTTATTCCTATTATAAAACTTTTAGTATGTTACAATAATATCGTATCAAACTACCTAATAATTATATTAGTTTTATTGATGTGTGACTCGTGGTCCCACCTACATTGTGCCACCATAAGACCCTTTTTAAGGCATATTGTCAGACTTTTTACACGTGCAGTCTGTGGGTTAATTATACCAAAAAGGCTTTGAATGCCCTGCGGATCCAATATAATAACGCCTTCAGGATGCTGATGGGGCTGCCGAAATACTGTAGTGCATCGGGGATGTTTGCAGAAGCCCGCGTGGATGGCTTTCACGCAATTTTACGAAAAAGGGTTGCTTCCCTGATGCACCGAGTAAATAGCAGTCCCAGCAGCATCCTGTTGACGTTTGCCGAGTCCCCTGACTCCCCGATCCTGAGGCACTGGATATACCTGCAAGTCAATGCGAAGTAGTCGTCCGGTGCTTTGGGGTCGGTACCATGGGCTTGGTAATTTCTATATTATTATTTTTTACTAACATAGCTTTAAGTAATATAATATACTAACCTATATATTGTATGGACTATTGTCTGACTTAAATAAATAATAATAATAATAATAATTACTCGTAGTCCCACTAGCCTGAAAATGTAGGTTCGGGGTCCAACTGCATGGTGGGACTACTAGTAATAGTTGTAGATTACGGCTCGTGGTCCCACTCTATTTTGATTCCCAAGTGTAATGAAGTCCTTCGTATACTGGCCACTTTATTTATTTTTAAGAATAGAAAGGTAAAAGTTAGTTTGACTTTATTGAGAAATAAGAAATTTATAATTATTTTTACTCCATCAGTAAACTACCCGTTAATTATGTTGGTTGTTGTATTTCCCAATTAATGTTGAGTTCCTAAAATATTGTGATATTGTTTATGGCCAAATTAGTGGGACCAAGAGCAACTTGCATTACGGCTGATGATCCCACCAGACAGTGGGACAACGAGTCCATTATATCTAAATACTGTACCACTAGTGGGTCAAATTGTTGGGGTCACGAATCGTAACCCGTTTTATTAGATTTTATTTCGATTGGTTGAACAAGTCTTTGAAAATGATCCTTTTTCATAATCCTATTATGATAAGAGGCAAAATTACTTGCGATCGTAAGAATCAGTCTACTCTAATTGAAACGTATGTAAACAGTCCATATGTACTTGTGTGTAGCACGATATGTCCATCATAAAAGCTAATAAATTATCTTTCTTTACAGACTTGCAACACAGCCGATGAATGTATAGATTCTGTCAGAAATTGTATCAGAATTTTACATAACTTTGACTAATTTATTCAAACACATTGTAGGTAAAAATATAATGTGTTTGTCATAGTTTCTGAGAATAAAGTTTTTTCAAAATAAAATAATAATCATTTTTAATTTGCAATAAATCAACTGTGCGATTTACGGTCAAAGACGGAAGCCGCTTCAGCCGTGGTCCAGTAAATTCTTATTATCGCTACTCCTTTTCACTTTGTAAGAAGTTTTTGAAATCGAATGCATTCAAAGAGTGGATTCGTACAGCCATCTTATCTTGTTAGTTGCCCGTGCAATTAGTAACGGTGCCCGTTTCAGACGTTTTCCCATTTACTCAAGCACCTTAGTATTGCCTTTTCGTTGTTAAAACTAGTGGCGTATTGTGTATTTTTGCCGCCCGGGGCGAGGCATGAACTCGCCCCCTCCCTATTTTTACGATTCGGCAAATAAATTGGGAAAAGTCTATGGTACTTTGCCACCATTTCAAAATAATTTCACGATTAAAAAAAATCCTCTAACTGCAATTGGCTGCCCGCTGGCACCTCTTCCAATGTTTCCTCTTGAAATCTGTCGCCCGGGGACATAGCCCCCCGGCCGCCCTTGATACGTCACTGGTTAAAACTGTTGGTGCAATCGATTCTGCAAGAAGACGTTAAGTATCGCCGAGATGTTTTCTTGGTAATGGATACTTGATTATTTGTTTTAAGTTTATCATGAGTATTCTACTCAAGGTGGGTATTTAACTGCGTTATATAAGATATACAATACCTATCTACTTCTGTAGATTGCTTTATTACTAGCCACATACACCCATATAGTCATCAATTGAGAGCGTCGGTCGCCTATGGGGCTAGGACACCGGAATCCCATGCGGGAGGTCCGGGTTCGAAACCGTGCAGTGCCATGTACCAATGAGTTTTTTGTATTTTTCGAAGACTTATGTACGGCTCTAACGGTGAAGAAAAACATCGTGAGGAAACCTACACACTGAGATAACCGGTAAACCAGATTTTGTGAATAGATACTATTCTACTTTTAGTAGACGGCGATAGGCTCACCCCTATCACATTTGTCCACCAAATCTTATAGCGAAAAGTGGGAACTACCAATGATGAAGGTGGTTCCACTGTCTAGCTCCTTGGGGATTATAGACGTGAGAGATATGCTATGCTATGTTATTATTTTGTCATCGTTCACACATTAAATAGAATATAAGTTTTTGTCGTGAAATAAAATTCCGGTCGCTTAATTCACATTTCTGTTTTTTGTTGCAATAGGTAAATTTAACCAAATACAGGCGGCGAGATCTACTTGTTAGACTCTATAAAGCTACCTACTATACTTTCATCCACCCAGTAAAGACAATGGAGTGTTTCTCTAACAATTGCAGTTAGTGATAAAATTTTGGCTGGAATGAATTGACTCATTCCTTTCCTTTCCTTACGAAACCGGAATTTTGAACTTTTTCGATTTAAACCGTTCGGGACATTACATTCAAAAACCTTTATCGGAACCGGGATTGTTTCGCGTCGCATAACGTTACGCAATTCGAGTTACGCAAACTCGTTCCCGCAATAAAAAACTTCACGCGTAAAACGAAAACTTTCGCGTAAATAGCAAAAAGTTTAACAGGATATAGCAAAATGTTTAACAAGTTCACTGGAGATTATCATTGTATTTGTGGAGTATGTTGTTAGTGTAAATATTTACAACAGCAGCAAATAACTGATTACTCGTATATACTGACGTCAGCAAATTATAATTTTAGCAAAAAGATGAAGAAAAGAAATTGCATTGTACAGAACCTTTCTACAAATGATTAAATAAGTATATTCTAAGTACTTATACTTATACTAATTTACATTTTTCAGAGGTACTCTTATACATTTATATATACTCGTATAAGAGTCACTCTGAATTCACCTTTCTTCTCTGCGTTGTTCGTCATTCTTCTAACCTACATTCTATCTTTCTCTTCTAATACATTTCACCTAAGTTTCCATCTCCTAGCAGCGCAACGAAAACTCTCTGGTGACCATTTACCTATTCAGTTGCCATGTACCAATGAGAATTTCGTATTTTTCAAAGACTTACGTACATTTACCGACAGCTCTGACGGTGAAGGAAAACATCGTGAGGAAACCTGCACACTAAGATGACCAGTGTGTAAAATGGGGTGGGTACAAAAGATCCTCAAGGGTCGAAGTGCCGCTGGGTTATTCCCGGCCCCCTATCATAAGATACGATAAGATACCTATTCAGATGGCGCGTCTGCCAGTTTGCTTCCTTTAAAAATAAAAAAAAACCTGCCAGGCAGAAGGGATCTGCCGAAACATGGAATTTATTCTGCAACTCTAACATTTGGACCAACACGCGAAGAGCCGCCAGTTTGCTCATAGTTGTCCGATTATTGCGATTTTTGTCGCAAACGATAGATGCGCTATCGCTCTGCGTTACACATGAGTGTTTATCGAATTCGGATGCACTTCCTTTTTATATAACGGCATGTTACGCGAGACATGTCGTCACAACTGATGCAACTTGTCAATTATTTTCAACTCAAAACCAGATGCGAAGTGAGACCTGGTTTTAAGTAGCGTAGTTCAAGCAAATCTCAACGCAGTTTCAAGTGTTTCGATATCTATAATAGTTCCAAAGTTATAGAGAATTTAATATAAGTCGGTAATTTTTTTGGACCAAAAAACGTATCCACTTCGGCAAGCTGTAGCGAAGCTGGGTAACAATGTTTTAGTTATTGTTAGGTATTTTTAGAACGGGGCCGCTTGACTCTATCCAATGGTATAACTTCCATTTAGATAGGTTAAATAGTTCAAGACCTAGTGGTATGCTGTAAGTACACATTTTCGTCAGGGTGACTTGACACAAGTTCCCGCCAAGTACCTAGGAGCTCGTAGCCTAGTTGCGAGCACGGTCCGAAAGTGATCGTGCAGCAATGTTGGCGCGCTCCGTACCTGGATGGGTGACCGCTAGTGGCATATTTCATCTAAGTTCCTCCGTGCCTCGGAGAGCACGTTAAGCAGTCGTTAAGCTATGTCAGATGCCTACTCTGACAAATAGTTTGGCCACTAACCATACGATAAGCAAGCAAGCAAGCCAAGTACAAAGTGAGTGAAAAGTATTTGTTTAATAAATCCTGTCAGTAACAGTCCCTGGTATAAACCGCCATACAATTTACTAGCTTGTGGTATACCTACCACAAAGGTCCCGAAGGAGCACCGATGCGCCTTATACGTTGCACAACTTATGGACCGGAGCCGGGTTATAAACTCCAGGATATATGAAAACTATTGAGAGGAGCGGGGAATAGGGAATTGAACATTGTAGCTATTGTAAGCAGAGTCGTAATGTAGAGTGCAGACTATAAACTTGTTTATGTGCGTATATACGGGAATAACGCACCTGGGTTCATAATGGATCGATTACAGAGCATTCAGTAATGAATATTTACTGCTCGACATTTTAAAACTTTAAATTTTCAGAAATAATCAATTTTGAATCGTAAATCGAAATGCGATCGAAATCGAAATCGATCTGCACTGTGAAGCCAATTTTATTTTTATATTTTGTACTGTTTTGGAGAAGACATCTTGTGAACGAATGGAAAATAATATTTTATTACACCTGCTTAAAAATAGGCCTATTTATTTATAGATTGAACACTGTGTGGGAAGAACCAGAGTGTGGAAATAATTACCCACGATCGGAAGTAAGTACTCAACAAGTCAATCAAGTCACTTCAATATTATACTGTATAAACTGTGCCTATTAATCGAATTAATTTGTATAAGTACCTACGCGATAATATATAAATATAAAGCAATCATTTACACGATTTGTTAATTAAGATTTTAATATAATAATTGAATAAAGACAGTGTAAATCGTTGTTGTTATTAAACAGTAGCTAATGGCACGAGTCGGTAAAACAGTTCATTCTTTGAGCTCATAGACAAAAAAATAATACGGACTGATCATTCTCTATGCATATACTTATACTACATTAGTTATTTATTTTTTATTTTTCTCACAGGCATAATAAAAAGTAAGTATAATTAATTTTCATCACATGAGAGAATACCATGTGTTGTACTTGTGTATCCGAAACACTCGTCTAACACTCGTAGCGACAATTTGGCTCTTCCCGTACTAGACAATTATACTATTGTACCAACCATTTCGACAATCCAATCAGGCCAGTCCGAACCCAAGGCGCATCGCACGCCGCATGTCATTTTAACGACTCGACAGCTATACCTAGTCGAGTAAGTCGGTATCAGAAATTTTGTAACTTTCGCCTTTAAACTCCAGAAAAACTGTGTACCTTGAAATTTCATCCGAAAATAAACTCCAGCGAGCTCGGTGCGATTTACATAAAACTTGTTTAAATGGTAATATTAGAAGACGTCACCCACCGCAATCATGCCCACAGGGCTCTTTCAAAATCGATCTTAACATAGCTATACAAAATATTTCTCATACTACTTCTTTAGCTGCTGGATGTTTTCATACTTCACTGTTTGCTTATTAATTAGTCTATGACTCCTCGGGTGGGGTAGACGTCCCGATTTTTACAATTCGGGATTTTTCTATTTCAAGGTGCTCGATTTTGTGATGTCAGACCCAAATCGGAGTTAGATTTTATATAAGCACTCTTTTCGCCAAAAAAATCTTTAGAGAATTTTAGAAAAAGGTTGGCACTTCGTAGATGTGAAATAGGTATATATGTACCTCTATCTATTTCCATATCGTGTTTACCTAACTTCGAACTAAAAGTGTTTAGCCAACTTCGGCGAAGTACAAAATAGCAAACGTGAAATAATGAAACAGACGTCACGTAATTTCGCGTACACTGAGTACATATAACCATCTCGCTCACACTCATTATATTCAATTAGAATATCCTTTTCCTTGACGTATACGCATATGTGTACTTCAACACGAGTACTACATTGACAGGATATCGAAGCTATATCGATGGAAGCGTGGCATAAATTTTTGACAGTCCGCCATATAAATGTAACTTACTAAGCTACAAAATAGAAAGAAAGAAAGAAAAATATTTATTTAACATTGCATACATAATTAAACTTAAAAATATTTGAAATTAAAAAAAAAACAATATAACATTAAAAGGACACATGCTCAGCCGTCCGACCGGTACGGCAGAACCACAGCGCTGGTTTTCAGCTGTGCCAGGGCGAAGGCATCACGAGCGAAAAAACAGGGACAGGGACCAAACCAAAAATATAAACGTACATAGAATAGCAAAGTGAGTCGTTGATAAATAATATGAATACAATTAAATAAATAAATATCTAAAGATGAAATAGGTAAATTAAAACTGGAGAGAAAAGGGATTGGAATAAAGAGTGAATGTCTGTCCATTATGCGGCTCGCCATTCCAAATATTACTTTCTCCATACCGTCTCCCTCACCTATATTATTTATTTATTTGTGCATTATTGCCACGCATTATTTACGCCAATATGAAGTCTGCTCCTATATTGAATGTCACTTATATACTTTGCTAACGAATGATGTTGAATATTATTCGTAGATATTTTTGTAATGAAGAAAGCTGTAATCGCCGTCCTAAGAATTATTAAGTAAGTGGCTAGGGATTTGTTAGAAATAAGTGCAGTAATTAAAAACGAAACCCGTGGGAGTGCAATGAGTTAAAAAGGATCGTGACCGGGATACAATGGAGCTGCAGCTGATAGCTGTACGTGCCTGTACTGTTACACCTGTGCTGGAGAAATAATACCCTGGAAGGAAGTATCAAAGTATAATCCTTCTTCCGTTTTATTAGCTCTATGAGTAAGTACTTTAGTATTTTTTTACAGTTTTATTTCCATTTTGAAGACATCGTATAACACAAATAGGATATGACTTACAGTCAGTTGCACGAAGCATCCTAAGAATTCAACCTTCTACGTTATACCATAACTCTAGAGAGAGGTGTTACTAGACTAATTTTAAGGGATATTCATGTTTTTAGTTAACTGAATAACAACGGTAAATGAAATATAACTTAAGAAAACAAATCTATAGATTACTTACAATGTACTAAGTTGACTATACACGGTTGCCTTAAAAGCATCTCGCTATGTTGTTTATAATTTAGAATTTACGCTTAAATAATCTAACATAACAATAGTACATTTAATAAAAGATTATTGTTAAACAAAAGCTACTTGAAATTGCTAACAAGGCGTAATTTCTCACAGCCAGGGCCTCATTAACCAATAGGCTTATTATCGAAAAGGGAATGTAATTCCCATCAGAAAGATGTGTTTCTACCCTACACACCCACAGATAAAACAATGAGAAATATAATTTTTTTCGACAAATGTAGAGTTAGATCGAAACAAACAGATGTCATAGATTCTGTATAATACTTGCTGGGCTCCATTGCTTCAGAGTTCCTTTACATTATGTTTACCAAAGTTCCTTTACATTATGCAGCAAGTGTGTAGCATAATTTACGCCCTCATGTCGGAAAATGGCCCTCTTTTGCTCCAATATTGTTGTAAAAGAAGATTCTATATACCACAGTTGAAAGCTCATAACGTGCCTTAACTACTTTTGGGGCCAAAACGTTGACTTAAAACTTAAAACGTTGACTTCCTAAAACTTAAAACGTTGAATTCCCAAAAAAAACCTTTCTCGTAATGCAAGTAGCATTTGAAGAAAAGAGAGAGGCGTTATCCGACTCATTTTGTGATATTTTGTACATATTTTTTACAGATATTTTTACATATGGTCTATTAATAAAGGTTTTTCTATTCTATTCTTATAATATGGCCTAGAGCGGCTTCAATTAATTCCTAAGTCGGTATCTGGACTCAAACAAAGCACCTACCAATCTTATTCTAAGAACGCCGCCGTTGGAACACAAGGCCCAAAGAAATTTAATTAGCGCTCATCAGATAATTCACTGTTTACACAAAGGCCTGAGTTAAGACAACTTCCCTAAATACTACACAATCCAGGGTCGTAAGTAAGGGGGAAGGGATGTCCCCCTTCCTCCTAAAATGTCAGAAATCTAAGGTATCGCGTAGAAGGCATCTGCAGGTCAGGTTCGGGCTACCTGCGTTATTAATTCAGTTGTAATGTAGATTATTACAGTTAGTAGGTAATAATCTACACACTCATCGTCACTTACCACCAGGTGAGATTGAGGTCAAACGCGGGTTTAAGTGTAAATAAAAATAAATAAATAAAATAGTAAGTCCTATAGTATTGTAAATCTGTTTCTACCACATTACGTACATTAAGATAGAATATTGTACGAAAATCACCATCGAATTATGGAAATAACAAAATTTTTACGACGGATTGTCCATCTACGATTTCATAAAGTCATCTATAAAGAGCAGAGTAGAGTCGACTTTAGAAAGACAACATGGTAAATATTCAAAACATGTATAAATGCCTAATTAAATAGTATTTAAAATAAATTCTGCAGGAAGGAACCTTAATGACTAAGTAGGAGGTACCGTCGAGATGAAGTTAAAACAGAGTTCCCTTTATATTGGGGAAGGTCGAGGATCCTCAAGGTATAGACGACCCTTGAGATGCGGAGGGATATCCGACTACGTTCACTCATAGATACCATACATTCAATTTTGTATAATAATTTAGTTATTACCGACATACTAAGAATTAACAGGTGGACAGGCAATTATCACCAAAATCACATGGTCTGAATTACGTACAGACAAGGAAGGGTGATGCAAAATAGAGTAATTTTAAACTTGTATTCTGCAACAGGATGTGAAAAGAGACCATGAAGATGATGATATTGTTCATTCATTACTGATGAACATACACTGAGCGAAGAAAGCTACTTTATTATTAAGCGCCCATAATGAATACCACTCGGAGGGATGTAGCCCAGGTCCGTTAAGACGGATGTGTCATACAAATGCATCAGTAAGATTACTGATAGCTGCGTGCAGTACACATTGACCTCTAAATGGTAAAACATCGTAAGCACCATTTGGCAAGCAAATCATATAAAATGATTACTCACATAAGAAAAAATAATTGTAATTATTACATAAGATAATGTTTTATTTGTTTGAGAAATTGCGCTTAAGATGTATTGCTATTTAGGGGGTCGCCATAAAAAGTACTATGTCATTGGTTAGTAAGAACCTGTATACTTTTTTCGCTCAATGTACCGTCAGTTTACTGAGGTCCTTCTGAGAATTATCCTGTTTCTGTCCCTTTGTTCTGTGTATACCTTAACCTGTCTTTATCATAGTTCCAGAATAAAATGTTACTAGTACCCACGAAAGCTTCAAACGATAAATAAATAAAACTAAAGAAAACAATTTTTAAAATTAAATTATTGACTATCCATTTCCTTTAGGTATTCGTTACGAAACATGCAGACAAAAGCACAGAATAAATAATCAAAAGTGTCTACGTACATGTTTCGTAACGAATACCTGAAATGGCTATCTGGGTAACTTCTGCTTGTCATTTGATTTGTAGCCAAGAACTTTTTATTAGAGTTTTCCATTAACTATGTCAGCTCTAGCATCTTTAATACAATGGAAAGCAAGCCAACTGTGTACAAGCAGTGGAGTCTGCTGACGAAGATCTCTGCCAAACTCCTGAGGGCCGGATGTGTCGGCTTTGTCAAACTTGACGCATCGTCCGAACAATGACTGATCATCATGGCTCTATCAGATGTGACTATAGATATGTTTTAGTTCTCAATTCCGATTCATCGCAATATGTCGATTCTCACCTGTACCGGAAAGTTCGTTTAAAGGTTAAAACTAAAAATTCGTTCCAAAAATAAGATTAGGATAACTATAACCTTCTTCTATAATTACTAATTAGTTCTTGAATTACTTTAACTAAAATCAGTAGTCAAGCTTAGTAACTGAAGTTTTGTTTAGTAACAGTAAAAATTTACATACATTATTTGCATTGAAACTTCAGAATCTTTAACAAATCAATGAAAATTATCCGGGATGTCATGGCGATTATAATTCCTAAGTCCTTCAATTTATTGCACTTAGAGGTAACTTATCTTCTCACTTTCACACTTTTGTTTTTCACCAGCGAAGCGCAACATTTTGCATAAATTTTAGTATCTCCGCCATTGCTTTTAAAGCTTCGACAAAGCTTTTATTAGGCGATCGTAACTCCTTAAGTACCGTCTTAATTACGCTCTTCAGTGTTTTCTAATTAGAGTTTATCTGAAATAAATTCCGTTTCGGTGAAAAGTTGCCAGAAATACGGTACAAATACCTAGAATTAATTAAGATGATTCTATTTTTACTATTCAACATCAAAAAAGTAGATGGGTTCTTTTACTGGTGTTTTTAGGTCAAAATGTAATGAGAATAAGTGTCGAAATTTAATACACCTGAAAGTAGCGTATGCCGTATGCGTATGCGGCATGACACAGGGGTGTCGAGCGACTTTGTTTTTTACACTTTAATGAAATGAAATGGAATTGAAATGAAATAAATGAATTGAAATATTTTATTTTCCAGAAGCATTATAGATACAAAAAATTATCAGTAATGTCTTCTAAAACAATACAAATTAAATTAAAATTGTTAAGTTAAATATTTAATTGTTAATTACTTAGTCACTATTCACCAGTCATTCTGCAAGTGATCGTGATAATACCTTATTGTCATTTATTATAAACGATACTAGTGTGACTTGATGTTGACCGTGCAGTTAAAAAAATTGTCAATCAGAATAACATTTTTTTAAAATATTATCATGTACCAAAATAATGTATAAATTCCTTAAACTTCAGTATCTTTTCTTATAAAATTTGCAGTAAGTACCTATGGTGAGTTTCAATGTTTTAATTAGTTAGTATTACCAAACTCGTCCAATTAATTATGAAACTTCTTCTGTGTTTAATTAATATTTCTTTTGATGCTTTTTAACGCTTATTTAGGATGAAAATACGTAGAGACAATTTGAGTACCTACTTATGTGTATTTATCTCATATGTACCTACATTAGAAAGTATGTACCTACAATTTATACAGGAATTTGAGTAAAACCTCAAAAGGACGTGTTTTTCATTGCAGACCTTTTGAATGCCGTTTTATATTCAGAATCCTTGGCATGTTCTTTTAGTGCGCTGTGTATGAAAAGTTAAGAGAGCAAGTCAAAACCGGCCAGACCATAAAAAGAAAGGAAAGTTCTAGAGGGCCCTCAAGTTCTCGCAAAGGCTCTTGCTTGCTAGCATTAAGCTAGACATTCTTGTGCAATCTGAGAACACTGATATATGTAGGTAGTGTATGATTTAGACTTAGTGTATGATTTAGACCTGGATAAAATTTTGGCACGAGAAATAATATCGGAACCAGCTTCGTAATAAGAATAAGAATAGTTTATTTGTGCGGTAAGATTACAGTACAGTAGGAACTTAAGCATATGTTACATTAAACTTAATAAAATTAGTGAGCAACCAGTTATCCTACTATAATCGCTGACCTCCGAACTAGGAACAAGAAGAAGAAGTAGGTAGTTATTGTAAAATAAATACTAGGAAAATTAATTCCATACATTTCAATTTCGCACATGTTTGCTGTATATACTAAATTATCAAGTTAAATAAACAACATGAGTCACATTTTATACTCCTATATCTATTATATAAAAGTCCATCATAAAGGTATTTGAAGATTTTTGCAAGAAGTGAACGATTTTTCACCATCCTACTGGATTATTTCAATACATTTTTTTTATTGTTTTTTTCATAATAAACAAACCCGTTCTGTTCCTGACATTCGTCTTGTTAAAATACTTGACGATAAAATAAAAACCATTTTTTTAACGTTTGATTGGCGTCGAGATGTTCTCCATTGTTTTGATCTGCCGTTGATGTCACCTAGGGCGCCGGTGATGGATGGGATCGAGGGTCAATCGGTGTCAACCTTCTGGGTGCTGACACTGGACATGACAGATAATATTGCCCTTATAAATGTTTTATAAAGGTGATTTTCGCACCTATCTTTAGAACAAAACACGACGGTTTATGTGGAATGTTCTCCTATCTAATATACGTGTATACTATCTTAGGAGTCTTACGGCGAATTTCAACAACCTTCCCTACATGTTTCTCATTATAAAAAAATACTTGTATATACCTAATTTTATTTGTAGAGCTATGACGAACGACGTAGAAACGTTTTAAATGGGGTTTGATACGAGTACTCATGGCGTTTCTATGATGCAACTGATGGTTGGTAATGGATTCGACGTTAAAGTTAAGGTACAAGGAGGCATTATTGGAGCTAATGGCATAATTATAAGGATAACAATTTTCAGGGCAGCTTAGTAATATTAAAAACGGCATCTTTCTTACATTTGTTACACTGGTAGTGTTGAACTCTGTAATTTTCAGTTTCATTTTATCATACAGTTTTCAGCTTTGAACAATCAATTGAAATAGTAAACACCAACCCAATTCAGTAATAATATTAGGTAGAGACCTATCTATTTCAGATTAGTAGATATTACGATGATTATTGTGGTTTATGTAATGACCTATTCTTCGCTTAAAGCCAAGTTTTCGCTTTAAATAAGCCTATGTACATGATTTTTGACGTAATTTAGTGTCCTATAATGTTGGTTGTTTATAAGTATTCTAAGGTTATAAGTATTAAGTAAATAAATAAACAAATCAATTTTATATGTAATTGGTTTTTATCTGCTTTCGATGGAATTACCAAAGAAATGTTATATTATCGGAATTACTATGCGGTAACTAAAGGTCACAGTGAAAATGTCGTAGTTAAATATTTACCCAACAAATTGTTTACGGAATAAACAACACGTAGAGGGCCGAGTCATATACACAGGTTAAGGACGGAAAGGGCCTCTGATTATTATTCATGTCCTAGTTAATTTCGCCTTACCCGTTTAATTAATTTCACGTGGCTTTACGGATAAACACAAACATGGCATATAATGAGACGAGGCATGACGTTCTGTTTGTCTTTGGTAGATATGAGATACGGTATTAATATTTTCGAACGCTTTCCAATATTTATGTTTTGGATGCTCTGAAATATATCAGTAATAAAACATAAACAACACATTTTATTAATAATAAAAGAGCTCGAATCTTAATTATAATTGTAAATAAAACAATTTTATTAAAGATTTGAGCTCCTAATAGATTATTTCCATCCAGTGTTTAAGAAAATTTAAAAAAGTCATCCAGTATGTACGTAGTACACCATTAATGATGCCGCAGTGGTGCTAACGGTACATAGTAGTACCATTTGCACCATCAATGGTGCTGGTCAATGGTGCAGATGACACTACGGGTAGTACTTATGTATGCCTACGTACCTCTACCTTGGGCACTTCATTCTCGTTTGTTATTATATGTCTGTCGTCTGTCCTTATTTATATAATATGAGATTTTAAAATTATACGATTTGTATTCATATTTTAAACTACGTAAATGGGGTTTAATCGCGTCGGTATTTATTTTTAAACCCCGACCGATCGAGGGTGGGCGTGTTATAAGGCGAATCTCACAGTGCCCCGCATACCGCAGCGGGATGCGTGGCTGCGTTTTTAGGGTTGCTTGTAACTACCAAAGTTTATATGAAAACACGTATGGTATGGCACACTAACAACGCAACGTTGCCGCGCTCCCGGACGGAGCTACATCGAGAACCGTAGGGTATATGACACACCGAGCCCCGCAGTGCCGTGCGTTTTTTATTGAATGTATCCATGATGGATTGGACGGACGGATGGACGACATAGACAGTTTTATTTTTGAAATCGAAATATGTGTGAGTTAAAAAAAATATCTTCATATTTTAATCTTCGTAAAACAATACATAATACCCATTTATCGATCTGGATCGTAAAAAGGGTGTACTTATCCAGTATCTTCTTTGGGCGCGACGTTTTATTATTTGACTACCCAAAAACTCCCTGGGACACCCCTTTGCTAGATTGGTGACGATCTGCTCAAGGTGGCTGGCAGCGACTGGATGAGAGAAGCCGAAGATCGGGCTCAATGGCACGCCCTGGGTGAGGCCTATGTCCAGCAGTGGACTAGAGTAGGCTGCTGATGATGATGATTAAAACCACATTAATAGTATCATCGCATCGTCTTGAATGAGTTCAGTATTATTGACCATTTTTATCAAAACGGACCTTGGCTATCCTATCACTCACCACGGTGTTCGATTGTGAACTCGCCTGAGGTGCGTGATCACCGTCGCTGCGTTTCACGCAGACCGGAGCGGGATGCATCAGCAGTGTGAGATCAGCCTAAGTTTGACTACCTTTGACTATCTATTTGTCTGTGGCCATACCTAACTTGACAACGGATGATCCGATTTGGAGCTGGTTTTTTCATTTAATAGAGAGTTTTGTCGAGAATGTTAAGAGCATTCTTGTCCATGTCTGATAAAAATTGGATTCGTAGTTTCCAAGATCTTGGAGTATCTTTGATATCAGATGGGATCTCTGGAACGGTAATACCTAGATGGTTCGAGTTTGAGTTCAAATGTTTAGGACCATAGAGCCCTTCTCACATCTGGAACCTCAAGGACCTGACGATGACCAGGAAAAAGTATGGGGATCTTCACAATATTAAGTAAGGGGGGATGGGTAATTTAGAGTTATTGGTAAACTATACTGTAGTTACCTTTATAGTTACCTCAATGATATAGTCGTATCTAAAATTCATGTTTAGAAGGGTCAATTAATGCATCTCAATTTTCCAGTCCCACATTACGATGCCTACATAATTATCACGTTGCATTAAAACGCAGAGCACACGACTGTCTCACTCAGCAGTTCATTATCCGGTATGCCACCGATTCCTTTTCTGAAAAAAATTTGCCAAGCACGCCTTTGACCCACGTTAAAGGATTCTTTACAAATATTTTGGGAGGCGTAATAACGTTACGTCTACTCTCTAGGTACTCTAAGTTGGTTTGAAATTATTTTAGTCTAAGTGAAGAAGTATGTAGAGAATGTAGCAGGCGTACGTGCGGTTTGGAGTAGGTTTTAATTGTTGTATACTTACTTACTTGTGTGACTGATGTTCATATCTGGATAATTCGTGTAAATATTATTGTTTAAAATCCCACAGATCTAGAATGAACAAAATATTTACGTAGCTCTAATTGAAACCTCTATCTAACGAAATGTTTTAGGTGAGTAACAATCAAAATTAACTTTACTGCATATGTAAATGCATATTATGCCATGTTAGCAGCGCATCGAAAACCGTCTAGTAATTTTATAGCGAAGTGAGATGCCTATGGGCGACGCTAACCATCAGATGGCCCATTTGCTAGTCTGCTCTCTACTTAAGCATAAAAAAGAAGGTGTGTGCACACGATAGAAGTGACAACTTGCAAAAAAAAAACACGCAAAGCACTAGAGCCAAGTATACGCGATTCAGCGTCACCGACCCGAGCGCGCTTGATGTCGAATGGAGCCGAGTATACCCGATTCAGCGTCACCACCTCGAGGGTGACGGTTCAGTTCGGTTCAGAAAGAGCGCAAGGCGTCTAAAGAAGTTTTCACTTCAAAAAGGTTTTTTCTTCGAAGGAACCCTAAAATGCTTTTTCAGTCATCGGCCTCCACACACGGCGTCGTCAAGGCCTCTCAAAAATTCATCGCCCGTCTGCGCCTTGAATAGGTTTCGGCGCAGACGGCTCGCCAGACTTCTCCACAAGTCTGTAATCTGCTTAATAAGTAATCCTGTAGTACCTCTTATTCTTGCATAGCATTGTTTGCAATGCCGTTATTTCTTTTGAATTTAGGAAAGGTTCTTTGTCCAAGTTCTCTTTGAATATTTATTGGTTTTACAAGGATTAATGTATAATGATTTTATGTAAGAAGAATTCAGATACAAAATTACTGTACGACGTCACTCTGCATGGAACGTTGAAAAAACATTTCTCACTGACAGATAGCATAGCAAATGTTACTCTAAATAATGAGAAATATACATATTTTATATTCGTATTTTTTTTACGTAAAAAGGTTTTTTATTCAGCATAATAGTAACTATACAGCCCACCTACAAAAACGCTTTTAGAGTTTATTTGCAGTTAAACTTTAAGTAATGAACTCTTAGTTTAATTAACACTACAATTCTCATTTTTTACACGGTGTCTCGTATCCCAAAAGCATGAAACATGAGATTGAACTTAAGTAAATGAGTATTCTTTTTTTGTACGACTCGCCGCCGCAGGTTTTCATCCGAAATATGCGCTCAGGCTCACACGGGGCTCTCAAAAATTCAACGACGTGAAACTGCTGAAATCCTATTCTGGTTATTTTTGAAGAACTTTACTTTTCGCAAACGCAATGCAAACAGTGAGCGTTGGTGGCCTAGTGACTAGGACGCCCGACTCCCATTCGAGTTCGAAACCATGCCATGTACCAATGAGTTTTTCGGATTTTTTCGAAGACTTACGTACATTTACCGACTGCTCTAAAGTTGAAAGGAAAACATCGCGAGGAAACCTGCATGTCTGAGGAAATGCAAAGTTTCCGAAGGTGTGTGAAATCCACCAATCAGCACTGGACCCGCTCTCGGTGGATCATGGCCCGTACCCACTTGATCAAGGGGAGGCCTGCGCCCCAACAGTGGGGACATTAATAGGTATAAAAGGGATCTGGATGGTTGATTATTACGACTTAATTGATATTATTATTAATAACATAATCTCTGGTAGTTAAAATGTCCAGGTAACATCTAATTTTAACTAGGTTAGTCAGAAAAATAGAATATTGATCATCTCCTGGCATATTTTTGTGCGTAACAGTAATCTACCAACCTTAGCGGTTTTTGACTATGGTAAGTAAGTACACGTAGTCTATCTAACAAAAAAATAATATAAGTACAGTCGACCACGAGCTAAAACTTGATTAAAATTCAACCTTATTCCTGAGCTATATGGTACATTACATATTCTCAAATTCTGATGTTTTGGGTAGGTTAACCTGTGATCGACTGTACCTTTCAAATGTCATCAAAATCCTAAAGGTGTATACGGACTTTCGAACACGATCAACGACGTATATGGACCACTGTGTCCAATAAGTATGTGGACCACTGTGTCCACATACGAGAGTTCGCCGAACACAATGTTCGGCGTTCGTTAGTGTACGCACATGTAAATAAAGTTGTTGCGTATCATGCAACGTAACAGAGTTGGCTTTGAGTAGTTTGACTTCAGAATAGGTACATTTATGTCCACATTTCCGTGAGACAGAGGTAGGTCTCCAGACAGGATCTGATGAATATTTTACCTCATTATAACAGTCTGCCGGTACGTTTCATATGCAATATTAAAGCGATGACATCGCCCTAAAGGCTTATCTATAAGGCACCGAAAAGCCTAAAGTTTTCGGTGCAAAAATAACTTCCAGTGTGTTCCTGCACTATTGGTTGTATTGGATATCGTCGGTCCTCATCATATGGGACGGAGGAATTAAGTTAGGTTTTTCGGCGAACTACAGATTATTAATGTAATTGAGCGGAGTCAGCGTCTCGGGCACCCTTTTCTCTGCGTTCCGAGACTAAAAGCCTTACGATGTCGTTAAGTTACAAGCAAAAAGCGATGAAAAATGTTCCCGTTTATATTCTTCAAAATATTAAATAAGTTCAGAGACATCTTGTATACCTAGGTAAAAAGAGCAGATGGGCGTAATGTATATACACGACCATCTGTGAAAGATAAAGAAACAAAACGTTGAAAGAATGAAATGTTCTCAATTTCTTGTAGGTATACAAGCGTTAAAACTTTGATGATTAATCGTACATGCATGTATGGTGCGTAGGTTTTTCTTTTGTAAGGTTAATATCCGCAAATGTATATATATATATATATATATATATATATATATATATATATATATATATATATATATATATATATATATATATATATATATATATATATATATATATATATATATATATATATATATATATATATATATATATATATATATATATATATATATATATATATATATATATATATATATATATATATATATATATATATATGTAAGTGGTCACCGTCGCGCATGGACATCTCACCTCTCTATAATGTTATTAGAGAGTTTTCCATGCGCTGCTAACCTTGAGGACTCAGATGGAGTGTGCCGGTAATTACGCAAGCACTGCTGCTTTGCGGCTGAAATAGGTAAATTAACTGCCACGATTGGTGATCCTTGTGATGACCTAGAAAGTTGTCTTGCTTCTCATTTGTATTTCTCGTATTAATTTTTTTTTCTAAACTCATGAACATAAGAAACAGTTACGGGGTTAACAACTAGTAAGAAAACAAGTAGGTAGTGAAACTGTATGAATTTAAAATTCAAATGAATATTTTTGGTATAGCTTCCTTTTTGCATAATGTAATTACTGGGACGATTACAAGTATATCCTCCTGTGGCTTGTACTAAAATTTTACTGTTCGAAAGATGGAGGCGTACGTAAATTTCATTTACCGCTGGAAAGTGCCGAGCGTCGGCTCCAACGCAAACTCCACTTAATTACGCACATAAATTGAAGTGCTCTTCCCTATACGATGGATGGAGCCGCATCTCCACTCATAAAACATCATTTCTTAGATATTATTAGAATAGGGCCGAAAGTTTTGTTTTTAAACATGTTAATAATGGCCCAGTTGCATTTATAAGTACCTTTTTACCGTTCCCGAAGGAGAAAACGGAGTTCTATTCTGCCGTGCTTGCGATAAGGGCAGGAAGTATCTGTTGCAAGAAGTCGGACACTTACGCTTAAAGTCTGTTAACTAATTTTAGTCAAAAATGTATTTACTGCCCTTAATTATTACTGCCTTATGCACGGTAAAATAGTGCTGTAGCTACTCCGTCCGTCCATCCATCTGTCAGGCGGTCTAGTGTCTAAGATACAGACTTCGCGATTATATTCTTTTGATCGCAATTCGAATATCGACATTAAAATTTTTATACTATGGAAGCCCTAAAAATTCCACAAAGTTTAATGTTATTGCTATAGTTGGATGCTTTTTAAAATTCGTAAAAATGACGTTGGTTTTTGGGACACCACGATATTTTTGTATTTAAAAGCATGGTAATCATGATTTACTGTCATGGCTTCGATTAGTAATTTAAATTACGGTCACGGTGGCCATGGCAGGCATACGAGTATCAAAGTTTTAAGAACTAAAAACAGTCATTTCATGTAAACAAAAATATGGGTTGGTGGATAAATAAGTTGAGTGGATATGGATATTTTAATGATGTAAGTTGAAAATATTTTATGTTATTATTTGCGTAAAGTAAAGTAAACATCATAATTATGTCATTTCAGATAAGAGTTGACGCAATATTTCAATCTACGAATGTAGTGTTCACCTGTGGTAAGCCTTTATTCAACATTAATCGATCCTTCGTGTTGTTTATATAGCAAACTAAAATAATGTCTTCTAAGTAAGTTCTCGGCCTAAGTACAATCTCCAATTTTGAGTCACTTTAAAACACTGGCATTTATTATGTTCGGAAATAATGAAATAATACGATATAAAAGCTAAATACAAGTTTTTGGAGACAGTGGTAACGTAATTGTAGTCAGTGCTGGTGATTTTACTTAGTTTTCTATTTCTAGTCAGTATCTTATCTTTGGATGGGGGCTGGGAATCCCAGCGACACTTCGACCCATTGTGATCATTTGTGTTCCTTTCTAGTCAGTAACTGACACCATATAAACCTGCCATTACGTTGCAATGATTGCAACTTTTACACTATTTTGTTAAAAATATAGATAAGTATATTATTAAAATCAGCTAGATACCTTGAATTCATGTTATTTTCCTAGGAAACAAACATTATGATACATATGACATTTACGCCCTCTGGTGTTCCGGGGTAAATGTCTTCAACGTGGATCGTACCGTGCATGATGAGGGCTTCTTCGATGATATTAAGACAGCCATCACGGATGCTGAGCGATTGTATGACCCTGAATACTACAGGCCTCTAGGTCTGTCCGTCACGATGTCTGTTTGTGAACCTGTGGCAATTGATGAAAGGGTGAGGTATTATTAAAATAATTGTTAAATAATCAATTGCATAAAGAATCCTTAAAATTCTATGCATTTTAAATCTAGCCTTAGTTATAACGGGGAAAAGAATTGAGTACCTATGATTTTATGAAGGTAAAATTCTTAGGACGCTTCGTGCAACTAATGGTAATAAGTAATCTGAAAAGTAAGTGTTAAATAGCGTAAGTGCGTCGGTGGCACAGTGGCTAGGACACCGGACTCCCATGAGGGAAGTCCGGGTTCGAAACTGTGCAGTGCCATGTACCAATGAGTTTTTCGTATTTTTCGAAGACTTACGTACATATTTACCGACTGCTCTAACGGTGAAGGAAAACATCGTGAGGAAACCTGCACACTGAGATGACTAGTGTGTAAAATGGGGTAGGCACAAAAGATCCTCAAGGGTCGAAGTGCCGCTGGGGTTATTTCCGGCCCCCTATCATAAGATAAGATAAGAAGTGCTAAATAAAAATAAGTGCTCTGTAGTTGAAAATGCGTGACGAAAGTTGTAAAATTAGTGTGCCATACAAAAAAATAGTCACGAAATATTTTTTTCTAATTTCAGGTCGATATTATTATCTTAAAGGATGTAACAAACAAGGAAGTGTTACGTGAATTTAAGAAACAAAATCTCAAAAGTCCAGTATCCTTATTACTGTGGTTATCCACACCTAGTGTCGAAGACATAGTACAACTAATAAAAGTAAAATATATCTAATATGCAAGAATTAAAGTAGTTTATTTTAATAGGTATGTAATTTAAAAATTCAGTTTTCAGATGGGCTAATATTAAACATGGAAAGTGAAAACTATGTATGGTGTCATCTAATAAAATTATGTAGAGAGGTATTGTATGATCTTCCAATTTTCCTAGATCTCACAATATCACGTGTTCATTTCATTTAAATAAATTGTTCATTTACAGGAATTTAAACCGGTATTCTTTTCAAAAGAGGCAATGATTCAAGAGTACTCGTCAAGCGGTAATGACAGACAAGTGGTTAATGAGGCTTCTCAGGTTGTCAAATGGCGAATAGATGGAGTGGTCCTGGTCGACAGTGATGATAAGAGCACCACAGCTACTCTCATGGTTCGAGCATTGATTACATCGATGTATTTTGTAGAACTCGGAATCAAACCTGATAAAGATTACTCGTCTTTAAGTTTAAAGGTAAGAGCAAGTTGTTCTCTATTCTCTACTACCGTAATAAATACGTGTGCCATGTCGTGCCGGTCATAAAGAATAGCACGACCCCAACTCTTTCCGTGGGTGTCGTACGAGGCGACTAAGGATCTTAGTGGAAACTATTCTATAGGTACACCTAGTAGACGGCGAAAGGCTCGCAACCTATCACGTTTGTACACAAAATCTTACGGCGAAAAGTGGAAACTACATGTGATGAAGGTGGTTCCTATGTCTACCCCCTCGGGGATTATGGACGTGCTTATTAATTAGACAAAATGCCTATTAATTAGACAAAATGCTTATTAATTAGACAAAATGCCTATTAATTTTCAATATTAGTGTCTATTATTACTTACATGTCTAATTCAGATCTTTACAGATAAGTATATAAGTATAAAGCTATCTATATACTTATATAGGAGGGTATATAATATTATTGGGTTGCCTATAGCATCTTAATTACATAGTGGAATGAATACCTAAAAGTTAAGGATTATTGAAACCACGTTTTGTAGAGGTAGTTACTAGGTACTCTAAATGAATGTATCTACTTGGTTTCTAGTATTTCTAGACAAGTTGTTCTACTCAAATAAAACAGTGATTCTGCCACTTGGTTTACAGGTAAAGACTCCAGTTTCACCGTTCCTCTCAGTGTCAATGGCGGCCTGTCTAGCAGCTTACCAAAGCGGCGCCAGCGCAATACTGCTGCTGACAGCGACTGGACGGTCAGCAAGGTGGTTGGCTTCCGCAGCCCCTCCTTGCCACGTGCTGGCGATCACGGCGCGGGAGGCCACGACCAGGCGCCTGCATCTGTATAGGAAAGTGATGCCGCTCTTGTATAACAGTTAGTGTCTATTCACTATTTCCGTTAAACTAAATTGTTTGTAATCTTCGATTAAACAAGCTGTAGTGGAAGACGTGTAACGCCTGATCTACAAATCACACAAATGAAGGAATAAAAAGGAAATCTGCATCTGGCGTATTGCACTTTAATTATGGTCTGTAAGTACCTACTATGATGTAATACGATGAAAACACTGGGATGCAAAAATAACGGGTCACTTATAGGGTGTATAATCACAAATAGGGTGATTATGATACCACTTATTGTTGAATTGTGCCGGCCATAAAGAATAGCACCACCCCATCTCTTCCCGTGGGTGACGATGTGCTACGACGTGGACGTGGGTACGAAGCGACGAAAGGTCTTAGTTGGTACTATACCTGTAGTAGACGGCGATAGGCTCGCCACCTATCACGTTTGTCCACAAAATCTTACGGCGAAAAGTAGGAACTATCCTACAATAAAAGAGGTTCCTCTGTCTACCCCCTCGGGGATTATGGACGTGAGAATTATGCTATGCTATTGTAGGAACGCGCTATGAGAGGACATGGATGACGTAATGTCAATAGTATGAAAGGGAAAAGGGAAGATCTTCCACCAGGCGGGGTGTTGTGCCTGGTGACCAGATGTGCTGGCCCAACTGTGGATGTTTGGAACTCGTATATATATGAAATGTCCTAGGAAAATTTCGACAGCGCGTTCTACGCCGATGTGAGTAGGTACTGTATCGTAGTGGCGCGCGTCGTGCGTCGCCACACTATAATAGTCCCTACAGCAAGAAAGCTTTCTTAAAATCATTTTCCGGAATCCAAATACGTCCTTATTCGAAATACAATCATATTAGCATAATGTGTTGTAATTACAGAGCCGCGCGCCTCCAGCTGGCGGAAAGAGTGCTGGAATCGTATACACTTTGGCACCACTTTCGCACTGATGACCTCGCTGTTCAGTAATGGTGCCAAATTAGTTGTGTTGGCGCCGTCCGGCGAAGGAGCCGGCTTCTGTGACTCCTTCCATATAGTTTCAGTGCCGTTCCGATGCGAAGAGTGAAGGAAGTGAAGTGAGGTTTTATGATTGTGACCAGGGGCCCGATTCTACATATTACAACGTAATCTCAATAGGAACTAAATTGCAGCGACTAGACTTTCGTATACCTACGACTAATCGCGGTTTGGTCAAGCCAGGTGTTTGTATTGTTTATTACAATACAATTTGTTGTTGTAGATGGATCGATACGAAAACGTATACGCTACTTTATTGGAAATTAACGAGAAACGTTGTAAAACAGTGGAATAGGACTATTGGAAAAATAGCATAATTGAATGAATGAATGAATACACTTGAATACACTTGAATACATGAAGCTCGAATTTTTATACATTTATGTAGAAATTGTCTTGTCATTTTGTATGATACAGAGAGTGGGCGTACAGTATAGTTATTGTAAGGTAATAAACCCATTTTAGAAACGCATACGATTTTATTTGTGACTTAAGTAAATATAAATATTGTATTCGAATATCACTATTTTGTAAATATCTAAATTTCATAGAAATACGCTTCTAAAGAGCAGTTCATAAGAAAAATATTGACTTTTCAGTCGGGTTGGGTTTGTATTCAGTTCAAACACTCGTAAACATTAGAACAAGGCATTATTTAATAGAGGGTGAGAATAAAACAAATATTAAGTATCCGAACTCAAGTTGATAACTTGCTCGTAGGTATAAACTTTTGGGAACTATCTGCTTACTTACTAAGCAATATGCCAATGACGTCAGAAACTAAATACCTATTTCAATTTACATAGGCACACTATTAACAATTTACTCAAATTGGCCAAACTGTTTGAATTGTATTTGAATAAACGGATTGTTTATTAACATTCACGAATAACCAGATTAGCGGGTTACTATATAATTCAATTGTTTGTACTAAATCCATTACCCAGTAAACTGTTGAACAAACATTCAAATTGACAGTTACGTGGGGCGGTTCAAAAATTGTTAGTTGTTATCAACTCATTGTCTTACTTTTATTATCCCTTGGAGGCAAATTTCATTACAATCTCCTTGGCCAAATATCACTGGCTGGCGAACTTTAGTTATTTTTTATTTAATTGTTTTAAAAAAACATGTCTATCACTTTTCAATCGCTACGATGGAGGTAACGCGGGAAGCATTTCGTGATATGATCTATTATGATTTTAAACAAGGGTTAACATATAAGGAATTGCATGAAAATTTAATCAGTGCTTTTGGGGAATTGGCTCCATCACTTGCTACCATCACCTATCGGTTTCGTGAGTTTAAGGGTGGTCGGTGCTACCTAAAAGATGTCTGTACACCGGGGCGACCACCAACGATAGTCATTCAAAAAACGTTATCAGGGTGGAGTGGCTAATAATGGTATGTCGCAACATTACCAAGCGCGAGATTCAGGATGAACTGAATATTGAATCACAGGCAGTTTCCACCACGTGTGACATGTAGACTGGTGCTAGTTTATATTAGATACATTCGATGGAGGTAGCTCACAACAGGTGACCTACATCTTGACTTCCGATGAATCTTGAATATACAGCTATGACCCGCTTATGAAATGTCCTGACTTGGCTCCGTGTGATTTCTTTTTGTTCCCCACGTTGAAGAAATCTCTGCGGGCAAGGAAATTTACGACTGCGGACGAAGCAGTAGACCATTTTAGGCGGCTTTTTTTCGACCTTCCGCAAGAACAGTTTCTCACATGTTTTGAAAGCTGGTTGAGTTAAATGCATAAGAGCATTGATGCCGCAGGGGAAAACTTTGAAAGGTTGTAAATAAACATTTGTAATATTTCTTCTATTTTCTATTTGACTAAAAATTAATGGATCGCCCTATGTACTGTTAGTTTTAGTTAGTTCCAAGCAGCAAGAAGTGTTGGCGTAGTGGGAACAATCAAAACATAGGTTTGCCACTAATTGGCTAATAGGGTTAGGGGGACTTAAAATTAATTAGAGTAAAGGCTCATTTACACTAGTTCCACGGACGCATTCGGCAATATTACAAGGAATTTCTCCTACGGAAAGAGAAGGGAAGTCCTACGGGAATTCTGAAATTTATTTATTTTATTTTATTTGTGTAGCTTACAGCCTTATTTACAAATTACATAAAAATAAAAGCCATTTATAAGCTTCCACAGTCAATGTAAAATTATTAACAAAACAACTCTTAATCTAGATACAATGTAAATATATTGACATTTACGAAACCACTACAGTACACGTAGTAAGGTATAGGTAGTTATTTACCTAAGAAACGGCGACTATTTTTAGGGCAATTCGGAACAAGTACCGTAAACAAGACTTTACAGACGTGTCTGTGTGTCGTATCGTGTTTCGAGATGAGCACTTACCTACTGGTCTTATTCTGCAAAAGTAACAAAATGTTATCAAAACTATTTTAAAAAAAATTACAATAATAGCAAACGGGCCACCTGATGACAAATGGTATTTAAAAGTAGTTCGATACTACCCGAGGCGGCTGCCCGTGATTGGTGGATTTGAAATGACCAATCCCAGACGAGTACGGTGTTGCCAGAATAGTCTTGTAAAATATACCACATAATGGTACGAATCACGACATTAGTGTTATTATTAGGTAGAATAATGTATACTCCATCACCCAAAGGTTGCTTGCAATAAATAGCTTAAAGCTATAAGGCCGCCAATTGTATTTGTACTTTGTATGTTTTCTTCTGTCCTGTATTTTTATCCTGTGTGTAATAAAGAATATTTGTATTGTATTTGCATTCTGACAATGTCATCCACATTGTATCGAATGTCGAAATGTAAAATCTCAAAATATGGTTACACTGGAATAGATGTAGACCTTGTTCAACCCTTTCCGATCGGGTACCTACCAATTTTATTACAAAAAATAGACAACATTAAACGGTGCTAAAAACATAGCGAAAAGCACAAAGTACTACAATACTGACGTACACATAAAATCCAAAAGTAAGGCTATAAACGTGCTCCACCTATAATTTTTCAGTCTTTTTATAAGTAAGAATGTCACACAAAAACGACAAGAATAACTTCTTTTACAGCGTCACAACAAGTACAGTTTGGAATAACCCTGCCTCTACAGCTTTGTTCGTCGAGGGCCCGCTAATGTCACGTAAAATAAGACTAAAACAGGGATATTAAGATGAGAGTCGCCTTTGAAGGGTTACGGCTCAGCCGAAAAGAGTGTGAGTGGCAGACGATGGTACTCCATCCTGTATACGTTATACGGAACAGGAGCTCTATTGTTTCCAACTACGTTTCGTATACTTTATGTGCTAAGGTAAGTGAGTTTTGTTGGTTTACTTTGATGCTAAGCAAAGTTGTATAGCTGACTAGGGTATTGGTTTGTATAGGATATCAAAAGTTTAAATTGTACTTTTGATAATATTTTAAAACACGCCATCAGTTTTACAAACATAGAAGTTTTACAGGTAAGCACTTACTTCACCAAATCTTACTGCTAAAAGTGGGAACTACCTATAATGAATGTGGTTCCTCTATCTACCCCTTCGGGGATTATGGACGTGAAGGTTATGCTTATTACTTACTTATCTATTTCTGTGTCCTGTCCTGTGCTTTTCCTACTACGCGAGATTTCCGGAATTATTGAGCTTAGTCCGTAATAAAAAGCCACTAAAAGTAACTTAAGTTTATTGAAGTACTCGTACCTACCTAGAATAAAACAAATGGCTACTTTATACTCAAATGTATGGGTACCACTTGCCATATTGCGGAATAGGGTATTTTCCAGCAGTAACAGAAAAAAGATGTTTTGCAAACAGATAGTTTAGATAACTTCAAGGCCAGAGTAAATAGGCATTTACTGGACCCGCATGCTCCATCGCCGACCTCATCGTCGCTTACCATCAGGCGAGATCGAGGTCAAATGCGGGTTTAGTAGTCAATAAAATAAAATAAAAAACAAGAATATGTTATTAATAGTTTAATAAAAAATAAATGCTGAATTTTAATATTTAAGGAAATAAAATAATAATATTTAATCTGTACCTCACCCGATCTCAAACGATCTCAATCACGGCTGTCAACAAATTATACAAACTCCGAACAAGAATCATTCGTTCGATTCGTTCGTACATTTCTTTCATTCCAATAAAAAAATTGAGGTGCTATTTGAGTGTTCTCGTCATTTAATTGTAATTAAATACCTAATAAAAGGCCAAAAGAAGAAGGAAAAGGCCAAAAGAAACAAGATCTACTTAGCTATGGCAAGATTTATTAAAGCTAATTATTCCAATTTGCCACGAATTGATGCTACGAAGGTAGCCGAAATCTTCGCGGCAAATACAGACTTTTGTTCTGCCGAGTTTAGAAATGTGAAAACTGCAAGTACCTATGATCAATTCAAGCAGGTATACCTAACGAATAATTTGACAATATAAGACAATCAAATTGATATTGGACTTCACAACTAAACCAAAAAGAATATAGGTAAGTATTTTACTGCAACCATTACCTATGATCTTTACAAAAGAAGATTGTTGTTTTTAGTGATAGTTGCTCCCTCCTTGCAAGCTTCAGCCATTGTTTTCTTCGCTGTAGTTCTCGGGGCACATTAATAAACAACTTCGTAGGTGTGCGTTTTGTATTGTTTTACAACAGGGCACTACACAGTACTGGTAATATAATTTTAAACTCATATTTGTAAATAATAACTTGAAAAGTACTCGCTTCTCATAGAACATGCACAATGACAGAACTAATGTTTCAAAACTGTGACGTCACACAACCGAAATGACTTATTATTGTTACCGGGTTTTCTTTTGCGTGAAATATTTTTTACAGTTTGAAATTGGTAAATAATTAATATTAGGTAATTTAAAAAAATAGGAATATACCCTATTATAGAACTATTTTTATAGCGAACTACTTATTGTTATGTAGTTCGTTATGCTTCGCCTGTGTTCACGTTCAGGCTATAAAAGTACCAATAGCGCATCTTGACAGGGTTTTTATTTTCCTGTTCAAGAAACTTATTACTTTTACTTTTAATTTAGAAAAAAATAGTCCCTTAACCAAACCATTTGAATTTAACATCGATAGATGTTTTTATTGTCCCTTTAAACGTTTGCAATAAAAATGCAAATGTTGTACTCTGTGTGTTATCCTGTCCGTGAATGGCATCGGAAACTAGATTACTTGTTAAAGTAGTTTTGTCTCTGTCACTACCTTTGTTTATAGCTATGTTATGTTTCTACTCTTATTTCAGATCCTGCAATAGTTTCATTATTTATTGGTAATTTTAGGTCCAAAGATAGAACTTTGGTAGAACCTTTTAGATACGAGAATCGAGGCACTGAATCAAAAAATTCTTTATTTACTAAACAATATCGTATAAGTAGGAATGGAATGGAATTTTCTGATATGGTAAGAATGTTTTTGTTTCGCCAATCACGGAATGGATAAAAGTTATGGTCTCAAAGTAATGAAAGATCTCTAATTCTTTTCTTTTGATAATTAAATCGTGATTCGTAGCAATACTGTCATATTGGTGTATGTATAACGTCTGTTTGATTTTTTTAAATATAAAACTCATTAGAAACTATCAATGGGTAGGAAAGGAACTATTTTCTTTGCAATATTCTCCGTCAATAAGAACCACCTTTAACAAGTTCGTAAGAAGTCAGAGGAGGCTGATTCAACACAAAACAGAATCTTATTTAATATCGGATAGCCGATAAGCGAACCGTATTTAAGCTGGGGCTAAGATACAGTAGAAGACGCTCTATATCCTAAACTAAAGTTATGAGTTTCATTCACCTGGTGAAGATAATGTAGAAACTGACATAACAGGTCCTACTTACGTATATCCGGTTCAATATTCGGATATCCGGTATCGACATACCGATATCGGGTCCGATATTTTTCACACAGTATGGCTAATGCCTATTATCCCCAGGTAGTGGCAAATGGGAACTAATTCATTCCCAGTTCCCAGCCACTGGTGGTGACTGGGAAAAAATCCCATTTGCCACTAGTGGTGGCGGGGCAGTTGGTGGCAAATGGGAACACAAGAAAATCAGAAGCAGAAATGAAATAAAATGTGGACGAATCCAAAAATATGATGTCGTGTGCCAAATTCCAAAAAATTCATAACTACAACACAGCGCCAACATGACGGATAGTAACTATAATGTCAGGCTTGTAGGATGCGGTACACTGGACATTTTAGGATCTTGACATTTCCCGATGACGTACGGAGCAGACGCATCGTCCGAGATGGCGATCCCTTATCTACTTATTGATAGAGACAGCGACGAAAGGCTAAAACTAAGTCTTTGTCTGCAGCAATAAGCTGAGTTGAGGCCCTTTTCACAATGACAGCAGACCATCAGACATGACTTCAATATGTTTACCTTTTGTTTAACTGTTCGGTCATTGCTGTGTGTGAAATAAACATATTACTTACTTAGTACTACATTCTACATTAATCCCTGCTCTACTTGGAACATGACCTTCATTAATATTTGGAAATATTCGATTACTGATTTGTGTATGATTTAAAACTTATTTTTGAAAAGCAGTCTCCATAATAATTTGTCACAAAGTTGGATCCACAGAAGGATTGAATGGAGTTTATAAGAAGAGCTCATAGCATGATGCGGTTTATGGAGGGTGGTGGGAGCGGGGGAGGGGGTGGGCTATCAGGATCAAATTAAATTGAAGACTAAGCTGAAACCGCGGGGGGAATTGACCACCCCTGTTTTACCTAGTTACTTTGAAAGTATTGAACATTGAGATTTTAACAAAATTCCAGTATAAGAATGCACCACTTTTACTTATAGGTATTCACTGATTAAATACTTTTCACAAAGATGCTTGGAAATGTTCAGTTTATTCAGTTTATGTGCTCAATACATTCGAATTTTGAGCCAGGATTTTCATACATCCTTACCGGGCTAAGGCCAGGAATCCTCTCGTCTTTTGTTTTTACTTTTTAAAATTCGAATTGTAACATCAAAACGTAGTGCGGTGCGAAATAAAGAGATTTCATTCGATTCCGTGCAACAGTCGCGCGCCACCACCAGCGCGAGCAGCTCCAGCTCCTACAAACAACGCCACTTCTTTCCTTTTATGGGCTCCTAGTACTTTCGACTTGAAATTAGTATTTGGAATGTGATTTATTTTCCTTGCATTATTTGAGAAAAGCAAAAAAAAAACTCGCCTACGGTTCGGCCTTTCAATATGATCCGCGGTCAGTAATGGCTAATTTCGTGGCCTCTGCAGTAATGTATTATTATCAGTTGACTTGATACTTTGAGATACTTTACCAGTATATTTTATTCATTCCTTTGTTTGTGCTATTTTAAATTGATCTAGATATATTTTACCCATATTTAACCTTACAATGAATTACATTCAAGCCGTTGCCGGTGTCATTAATTATTTACTAATGAGCTCTAAATCTAAGCTGATGCCAATCTGATCCTTTGATCTTTCAGATCTAGTTACAGAATAACTATACGTCAGAAATAGTTACGCTGTAAGTTACGAGCAGAATTACCTCAGTACGAGAGTAGAGTAGTGTTGTATATCTGATAAAATTAAATATACGCGAACAAGTTAGGGTTTTGTAATGAATATTAATGGGTGAAACTCTCGGAATCAGCCTTGACACGGGCCGCGAAACTCCTCCGAGCCTAATATAAATCACGCTTAGTCCAACCTCGGGCACTCTTCCGCTTTGTACTGTCTTTTGTATCTTATTTCAGGCTACAGCGAAGGAAAAGAAGAGAAAATTGATAATCGCTGGTGACTAAAAAGCAGTTACATACAACCGCTACTGTGTTTTGTAAATAAATTAAAGTTTTTTGTTTTGTAATGTTTTGCACATTACAATATTCTTTATTAATCTCTCCAACTAACCTAAAATGCTAGAAGTGGGTCATTACAATGGTTGAAAAATGAATTCGATCCGGCGGTCGCGACATGCGACCTGATGGTAATCACTTCAAATGTAAGTATACTATCTCAGTATTTCTAAATATATTTATGCTTACATATCTAGTTTGTCGCACGATACATTTTCCTGTCGAAAAGGAGGTAAAATGGACAGAAATAGGATTTATCCGAGCGAAATGTGATTAAGGTATGTGATCTGTCGCCCGATTTGGAATTCAGGTTTTCTTATCCTACGGGAAACCCGACCGGAGATTTTATTATAAGAACTCGCATACGTTTTCACGCGGCCATATGTTGTGATAAATAGTTTTCTTTCAAAATTGTAAAGATGTGTTTTTGACTCGACTAAACGGTATTTAGTCGTCCTTAAAATCGTCTAGATGCGACGTTTATTTATTACTAGCTGCGCCCCCGACGGCGGCGTCGCTCGCCTTGTTTTTTTTTCAGAAACCTTCCCGGGCGTGCGCACAACAACTTACCAAAGTTTCATTGCAATCGGATCAATGGTATAGGAACGCATAGAAAGAAACAAACATAATTTAATACCATTTTTATATAATATATGTATAGATAAAATATAATAGTTAAAATTCTTAAATAAACCAAATGTATCTTCACACAATTACCTATAATAGCGTAAGAAAATAGATAAAATGGCTATTTTATTCAAAAGAATCAATTGTTCAACACAAAGGTACAAAGTGAAACATTGCACAGGTAACTGGTGCATCACCAGAGGAGATACTATTTTATATTTCTGAAGCTAATGAAGACTAATCGATCGCACTTGGAGAATATTTTTCAATGGACTGTTTTTCCTCGTTTGGACATTTTCAATTTGACATCTCAGGCATTGTGAGGCTGTGAATTTTAGGCTTTCTGAAAAAAGTTCCGAGCCTATCAGTAACAGTTGGATTTTATATGAAAGAAACTAGGTAGTATAATAATGCCATATGCTAACAAGATATTTGTTGAAGAAAACAAAACCGTCTTGGTAGGCCCAAATGGAAGCAAGAGGATGGTTAAATCAAACAAGTATTTTTTTCAGAACTTATTTGATAAGTATCTTGATAAAGTTAAGGGTCTGTTATATCTGATTGATCTCTGGTAACTTACTGATCCGATATCATGTTTTTAAAATTAAACTCTGAAGATTCGTAAAAATACCTGATCATATCTTTTTCGTCCCTGAACCACGTGGAAGTCCAAATTAAAAATGGCAACCAGAATATTTGTCACCTTCAATTTAACTTGAAACAGTACAGTCCCTTAACGTCCTTGATATATTTCGGTCATTAGTAGTTAATGAATAATTTAGTTAACGAGTGAACTCTCTCGACTCGTTCCCTGTTATTGGCTGAATTATTTCTACCTTTTCTGCGTTCAAATAGCATTTCTCGTTAATTGCTGTCTGACTGGAGCTCACTAATTGCTTAAGTTCTGGGATCTCTTGGCTCTTCAGTTAAAGTGGTCGGACTACTATTAAAGTAAAAATTTCTTAAGACTGTTTTGAACTTCCGGCTGTTCATAATTTCCAGAAATTGAACGCGAAGAGTTCGCAGACGCTGGGAAAAATCGAGAAACTTTAAGTGGAGCTGGAGTATGCTATATGTTTGAAATTGTTTTAAATATAATGCACAATATTGTTACCTACTACTCGTACAATAATAGATTAGCTCGTGACCGTTTTGTATGGTCGCGGATCTAGATTTTCTCCAACGATATAGCTGAAATACTAATTTGATCTATTATTGACCTTATGAGAATTAGCTTTACAAAATTTGAAATAACTGTGTTAAATTTGAACCGAGGATTTTGAAAATCAGGGCGCTAGTTGTCCAATTTCTGTAGTAAAAACCAAACAGACATAAAATATACTAGCTTAACAGCTAGCTTTAGCTTAACTTAACAGCTAGCTTTCTAACTTTGTTCGCGTTCCATACTAACTTTGCCCCACATTAGACCCATTTATAAGTAGAATTTTCAAAACGTCTATGGCCTAGATGTCAATCTGGACTTATTTAAATATATCCGTAAAAACTCCATCCAAATCCGTTTATTAGTTTTTACGTGATGTGCGTTCAAACAGACAGATAGACAAACAAACATTTCACATTTAAGATTTTATTATATGTGTATAGATAGATCAGGGGTGCTCAAACTTGTATTGTCGGCGATCTACCAGAACATAATTAGACTACAAGCGATCGATTATGTAGATATGCGTGGTGTAGGGCACTGTAGGTTGTATGTATGGCGTAGGTAGGTGGTCACTATCCAAAAAAGGTACATAAAAATACCATATAACCAAAAATAGGTTTTTATTGTACTTTCTAATTAGCTTAATCAAAAATAATATCTTAGTAAACTTTGTTTCAAAATTACTGATCTTTGGATGACGATGCATGGCACTGCATGTAGTCCGCGTACTATTCTTAAGATGGTAAGACATAATTACTAAGCAATAGGTACCAACCGCAAGCATGATGACATATGTTCGTAAGTTAGCCGATTGCGATATTTTTTCAGTTCTTTAGTACAGTTAGCTGATTGATTGATTGAATAGTCAACAAAACCACATTTTACCTAATAGTTACTACGTACTTTATCACCTTTCTCTATCCCGATGGTTAGCAGGGAGAAAACTCGAAACGAGTTATGCTACACCATTTATACATATTTTATTTTTTCGTTTATTAAGTTTTTTTTTGTATTTTGTCTATGTGTGTAATAAAGATTATAATTATAATTAATTAACCAAAACTCTTGAACACATTTCCGTGATCGACAATAAAGTAAAGTTATGGCGATCGACTGTTTGAGCACCCCTGTTATAGATTATTGTAAGTAAATACAAGAGAAGATCATTTTAAGAATATTTAGGGATATCAATAATACAATATCTTGTTTTGGGTATCAAAATCAAAACAAAACTAAGAAGATAGTATAAGAATTGTAATCTTTTGGCAGCACAAAAGCCCACGAGCGAGTGGAACAGTCTACGAAAATGTAAAACTTGAAAAAATACTGAGACGGGAAAAGGAGTGCAAGCATGAATGGGGTGTCCTAGAATCGTCCCACAGTCCAGATGTTTAACATTTTATGCAGCTCGCTGGCTTCCTTATTTCACTTCTATTCTGAATCACTCGCACGATACTGAGTGTCCCATTTTTTAAAATTCGAGCTGGTTTATTCCAGGAAATAGAATCAGGATAAACAGGAAATGTAGACTAGGAGACTAGTCCGTCAATAAGGATTTTCCTTATTAAAAATAGTAAACGAGAATTTATAGAAGAGATAGGTAAAAGACGGCTACTAACTTATCGCATCGTACTAACTGGAAGTAAGTTGGTACTTAGGTGAGTGAGTGGTCGGGGTGAGTTCCACTTAGCGCCGTATGAAAGGACCTCGGCCATCGCAGTGTCGTAAAACGTTTTCATAAAAATGCAAATCGCCCGACAACGTATTGCCGACGGCCATGAGACGTCTCAACTTCCCCCAACTCGGTTCTTTCATCGAATTAAAATACTTTTTAAGAAGACAAAGTCATTTATTCCAAGTTGTTATAGAACTTAGACCGTTCGTGCCGCGGCCACCGTTCTTCATACCGTTTGATGTGATGTTTTATGTTTCAACGGAATTCAAAATCCTATTTACTTTTTATCGATATTCGTAAAGTGGCACGTCAGGACGTCGGAGGTACTCGTATGTATGTACGAGTATGTAAAATAGCCTTCTCAAAATTATATAACATGGTACTTAGAATCTTTCCTAGAATTAAAACTTTAATATAGTGTGAAATAAAGTGCCACTGAAAAATAACTTGTTTTATTATGAGCTTACAAAGTATCTTTATTCATTGAACAAGTTATAGTCCATCATCCCGTGCCGTGGCTTTCTGAAAAGCTTGGTCATACAGCGCGGATACGGGCGGATGCGGAGATATTAAGCTCCAAAATTTCAAAAAAATCCGATTTTCAAAATCATCCAGATTCGTTGCCTCAATTATATCCAGGTAGTTTTTAGCATGGGTTAAGAGACAACTAACAACTGTAATAACATTTTATAAAAATATTTTGTACGGACATAAATAAAAAGCGGGTTTGATTTTATGACTGTTGAAAGTTGGTACATTTTCGCGATTTTTTCGGAATATTGACTACTGGACTAAAAGTACCACAGCATGAAAGTGGTTATTTGGGGTGATACCTAAATCACAAATGGTGACAGATTTTGTTGAGCGGTTTTCATTTTATGCCTACTTTTATTTTAAAAATTTAATCTGGCATAATATCATATCATATTTTAATATAGCATTGTTTTTATTTTATTTTATCCAATATTGTTTTAAGATTAATAATGTGTGCAATGTTGAATAAATGTTTTTTCTTTCTTTTTCTTTCTTTCTTTCTATCCGTTACTGATTTTTTAATTAAAAATAGTGAATTCGTAAAGTAAACTTCTTATCTGTATTAAAATAATGTTGATCGGTTATTGTTTAAATACATAAAAAAATATATTTTGAGGGTAGTTTTCTCGGCATCCGCCCGGGTCCGCGCTGTATGACCGAGTTTTTCGGAAAGCCTTCATCGAGCTCTATCGTTCTAGATAAGATCGGTGGTGGAAAAGAATAGTTTGGAATACTCATCAGTGCCGGTTGACGTACTATTACGTTATCAACTCCTTTTATAACTCTTTCGGATTCTCGGATCTTCTGGCACTTTTTTTTACACCCGTACGTTTTCGTTGTTTAAGGTTGTGCAAGAAAAAATAATAGTCTTGACTGATTGACACCATATACCGTAGTACTATTTACTTTATTTACGAGGTCATACCAGGACATTTTATCGCACTATCAAAAGGCAGTAATCTTGGGCGATAACAACAGATATAATCCGTTTAATTTCGGGAGGTGTTCAGTTCGCAGTTCATTAACTTTACGACCTCGTATCCGCGAATTGATGCAATAAAATCTAAGAAGTTAGTAAATGACTTAGAGATAAGTAACTATATAAATTTCAATCGGGCTGTAGATTGATAAGGGGATATAAATTGTTTTTTTTTCTTCACTCCTTTATGAGATTTTGAGTACCTATTGTGGAGGCTGGATAAACAAATAATTTGCGATTTCCTAGGATAAAAAACTATGCTATGTTTCCCAAAGCTGGTCACAAGTTCACATCTAATGTACTCGTATTACCTATACATACTCGTTTGGGTTTTTTATTACTTTTCTAGCTTCATCAGAACGGGGCTCGAAATGGTTCGTTTTCTGGTAGTGTTTTAATTCGGGGATGCTTGTCGGCCTTTTGGCCATACACTTTTTTATTTTACATTAATCCAACACATAGATAAGAAAATTGGCAAGATAACAGATACGTAATTACTGTTATAGCATCATTAATTTAAAAAACCAAGTGTTACGCTTCGGATGTCGCCACTCCAATGATCCGAGGACTTGTGTTGGAGTGTCAATTTACTTAAATTATTTTATTAAAGCAAATAAAAGATAGTAATCGACAAATAAAAGACAGTAGATATACTGTGTAAGAATAAACTACAACATATATAAATACATAACAACCACTAGGTTACACATACACATATGTACATTTATCATTCAAATAACATAAACTCACACACCTATCGAAAACATCACTCGGAAGGAATGCTACCTAAGTAAGTATGTACTATTTAATTTTGAAAACAATGTAACCTTTTCATTGCTCCATTTTCACAGCTTTGTCATTAACACAGTGATTGTAAAGTCGGCTTGATATCACTTTTAACGACAAAAATTAACGATTTGCTGTTTCAATGTCTGTTAGAGCTTTCGTAACATTTTGGTTGTTTTTTGCAACAATGTGGATGTCCTTTCTAGTTCACTAATTATGGAATAGTTACTGAGTAAGAGAAAGTTAATAAGTTAAGTTAGTAAGAGGAAGGAGAAAGAGGCAAACCCGGCCTTGAGAGACAGGCTGCCAACGGTGACAAAATGCAGCATATGCGGTTGCGAGTATAACTCCAGGATCGGGTTGTTGAGCAACTCCAAGACGCACCAGAGACAACAACAATATAACTAAGATTAGCAGAAGTCATCCTCGCAACGAGGGACTGCCACGACGACGACGAGTTACTGAGTCAGTTTAATATCAGCAAAAGAGTTTAAACAGTAGAAATAGAGTTAACCTACATTTTGTATTTATTTAATTAATTAGGACACTATCGTTTCTCGCAAAAAATACGAAACTATGGATATCGATTATAAACACTAAATGGAATGTCAAAACTTTAGGATTTCATGCATGTTATGTCAGTATATGTATAGTACTCTGTGGTACAGGGAAGAATAAAAATCCCCTCTCTCCCGTATGAGGTCGACATAGTTTACTCCAAGCATGGACGAAGGAAATATTTTTATGGCGTAAAATCAACCCTTCTGTAGACCGACTATAGAGTAGGTCTAAAGAAGGGTTGATTTTAGATAGACGCCTCTATAGGCGACGTAGCGAGGTCTATCTATACCAGTTTAAATATGTAAGACTAGTATTTGATAAGTTATTGTTAATAAAGAACTTCTTAGTGAAAAGTTTAATTCTCGTGCAAAAAAACCCTGAAGAATTGCAGCGAAATTGAGAACGAATCCTGGATTCCTTAGACCCCTCGTATGTTTTCTTAGGACTGTCCATTTGGGTCGTAAATGTCGTAGCAGAGATTCTTACCACATACCATTTGAAGTTAATGGAAGAAATGTTAGGTTAGGTTAGAAAATAACCTTCGAAAGCCTTAAAAACCATTTTAAGTTTTAAGCTAAGAAGGTGGCTTTGTTCACTTACATGCATGACTGAAGAAAATGTTAGTAGAGCAGTTTTTTTTATCTAATTCTGAGATAAAATTGCAATATGGTGGGTGCAAGGAATATAATATATTGTGATACTAGTACGGAAAGTGAGCAATTGTAAGTGAGGTGACTAGTTTGATAACAGGCAAGGGATTCTATAGCTCGAGTTTGCAATTTTTATCAACAGTTTTATTACATCTGGTGAGTAAACACTTAAGTACTTATCTCGTTAATTTATATGAGTCTTAGTCGAATTGTGTAAAACGAGTGAAGACACTAGTGTTCTATGAGCATAATGGGCTCGAAAAGAAAGGATGCTCTTTATGAGAAAAATTCAATGTAATGAATGACAATGTCTTTAGATCAAAAGTTTACTTTGGTTACTTACACAATATTTCGAATTCGTTTTTATTCCCACTGTTTAAGAAGATCCCGTATAAAATACGGCTGTAGGTATAAACAGGCGGGGACGTGCTGTAATACACGACAGCTGCTTTATTTATGTCCTCAATATTTTACAAACCATAAAACTCCCCGTCTTGAAAATAAGAAACGTTTTATCGTAATAGATTTTTAAAATTTCCTGCTTAAAATTTAAATTTCAGCTGCTGGATTCATCTTCCGGATAATCAATTCTCAATGCATACTCGTTTACAAATTATAGAAATCACTAGACTCACGGTAATAAATTTTAAATTAAAATCAAGAGTGCTACTTTAGATAAATATTGTTAAAATAAATATTTTTCAGTTTACTTAAAATACCGCTACTGTATTAGTGTATATGTTACTGTAGAAGCTCGAACTACGGTAAAATCTAAGCTTAACCAAGTAAAAACGGTAGGTTAATGTCCGAATTGTTCTACAATCATCGTTAATTTCGGACTTTTACCAACATTAACTCGGTAAATCTTAGGTTTTACTTCAGAGAGACGGTAAACGTTGAAAAAAGACATGTTTAGAAATCGACAGAGCTAAAACCGACCCGAAAAGCATTAATACCGATTATTGCCGAGTCGTTGACCCCGCCAAGGTCATTGACCTTTCCCCCTCACCTCTCACCACCGGGAAAATATATGCAAACAGTTTTTTCTGGGTTGTTATAAAAAATAACCTAATGAAGGCTAGCCATCTACCTAACCCATCCGTGTCGGTTTCACTCCGAAATGTTAGTTATCTTGATTTATAATTCTCCCTTTTTAATTATAATACTTTGTTTTTATTCCCTAAAACAACTTTTACCATTCATTATATACATGTGATTTATCTTAAAATTTATTCATCTTATTTACGGAGTACCGTAAACCCAGTAAGTATACCCAATACTTCAAGTAAGTATATAATGTTTAATAATTTCTGTTTAAAAGTATTTGTGACAGAAACGAATTTCTATGTAAGTAAATTAAAATATTTCAATATAATAAAGTTATTATCCTATTTCATGTACATTGATGTCACTAAAATATATTGTAAATATACATATAACTATACTAATACAATCATTTTATTCAATATGGGTCGCGCCTTTTGTGGGCGTGTGCCCGGAAAATAGATATCCCACCCTTTAACCAGATTAAGTTGTGGACTATATTTTTTGGGGCGGCCTCCATATGGCGTTACTTTTAACTTAAGTAATACTTTTACCTGACGAGATTTAGCCAAACCTTTTCTTTCGATAAGAAAAGAACCGCTCAAGTGAAATCCTGTGTGATTAGGGAAGACTTTCTTCCGTCAAACTAAAGTGGTAGTGATAAAGTTTAGATAAACGGCGAAACATGTAACTTGCTACATTTATTTCACAAGAAACTCCTTTGGTGTAGTTTTACTTTACTGCAAAATCTCACTAAGACTTAGAACAAAGATCAGTGTTTGTATTTATTGTGTTTAACGTAACAGTTGCTACTTATATAAGTTTTATGGTATGTCCATATAATATTTTAAAAATATATTTATAAGTACTATAGGTAGACTAAAGACCTAGTTTCCCATAGTACAGGGTTCCTAGTTTAGGGGCCAGAACCATTGTATCTGTGTTTTTCTTAGTAATCAATAAATAAAGTTTCCATTTTTATCTATTATTTATATAGGTAAAGGGTACGAGTATATAAATCTTGTTCTGTTCGGTAAGCGCCATAAAATAAAAATCTGACGTGAAAAGTATGCAGTACAATAGAAAGGTACTCGTATAATAATAGGTGAAATCGAATAAATATCTAATAGTAAAATTAAAAATAATATTTTTATCAACTTTATCGTGATTTCAATTGTTTGTATCTAACTTAAAATTTTAAAAGTAGAATCAGTTCAGTTCAGTCAAGTTTAGAAATTAACGCAAGCTACTAAAGATATCTGCAGCTCAAGTAAAGTAACATCCAACAATCAGATAAGCTACAACTTGCAGTATAAGCTAAGCTCAGATACTGTTATACAACTAAGTATCTATACGAGTAGATACTGTTCATTTCCCATCCCGGAGAGGATTCCCGTGCGCGTACAAAACGAGCCGAGTTTAGTGCAAGGAGGCGAACGTAAAATGCTTTCACAGATTCACTTTACATACAGTGTTGTACGTTTTACAAATGTTGAAGAAGCTAGAACATTTTGAGCAAGTAAGTGCAAATGGACAGGGTGCGGTTTTGTTTGCGAAGTTTACGCTCGCTGCTGCAGACGTTTCGCGGAAGAAGTCATTAAAACAATGCTTTGTAACTCTGTGTCTACCGTATGTGCAATTGCAATTGTCGAAACGTTACTTACACATACTAAATTGTCAATTCAATTGTTCCATAAAAAGTTTTGGGTCGTCGGTGGTCTAGTGGCTAGGACGCCTGACTTCCATACGGAGGTCCGGGTTCGAAACCATGCAATGCCAAGTATCAATGAGTTTTTCGGATTTTTTCGAAGACTTACGTACATTTACCCACCGCTCTAACGGTGAAAGAAAAACATCGTAACGAAACCTGCATGTCTGAGGAAATTAAAAGTTTTCGAAGGCGTGTGAAATCTACCAATCAGCACTGGGCCCGCACGGTGGATCATGGCCCGTACCCCCTTGTGCAAGGGGAGGCCCCAACAGTGGGGACATTAATATAGGCTGATGATGATGATGATAAAAAGTTTGGTCTTGAAATTCTCATCTCGTCCCCGTTTTAGGCACCAATCCGTAATAGTTTGTCTGGAAGAGATCGCTTTTAGCGATAAGACCGTCTATATTGTATTCCACCATTACATACGCAATGTCTTATTATTAACTTTTGTGCAATAAAGTATACTCTTTTCAAATACTATTTCGGACGAGATTAAATTCGAGCGAATTTTTTGGAAAAAATCCGGAATAAATTATTTCATGAGACCAGCTACAATAGGTACCCTTAATTTTTGAAGTATAGTTAAGTAAACTAGTCTTCAACAGTGTACTCAGACTCAGTGCCTAGAAACTAAGCGAGCAAGGGAACATCCCGATTAGCATTAAGGAGATAAAAACGGAACTGTAGGTAGAATAGCAGGTGCGATAATACAGTATACATTCCGCGCCTTCAACTTCGAATTAGTAGTTATTCATTTATTCTACTTATACATTATTTTAATACAATTGTCTTAAAACTTAAGTGGCATACATTAATTTACAAATTAATGTACCTGTCACAGTGGTAAATAAAGCTTTTCTATTCTATTCTTGATTCATATTATTATTTTATAGTTATAGCCTTCTTCTTTGGTTCGGATGGTGCAGAAGCGTGGCAGATTCTCCCAGATAACATTGAAATGTGTCACACCAGCATTTTAATGAAGACTTGAAAGAGTTGTTTACATCAGACATGGCAGTATGGGCTCAGTTCCCTTTGTCTTAAAAAAAAACCAAACTTTCGCGACCGGTGCGCAACTTATGAAAAACTATTATAATGGACATTTTACTGTGAATTGGCCTGTAAAACACGAAGTGAACTCCATCCAAGATCGTTCCCAGCTCCAGTTCCAGCTGGCATCTGATTGAATCTAGGGCTTATTGTATTTTATCTATTTTACACCCATCATCACAGACGCAGGCTTGAACCAACAAAGGAGCTGATTGTAGAGACTGGGCCAGCTCTTGCGACGCTACCCAGTCACCAGCGGTAAAACTTATCATTTGGTCCTTCGATTTCGGATATACAAACGGATTCAGTGCCTAACAAAAACATTGAATTTTGGTTTGTCGGTCGTAACTACCTTGGCGGTTTATATCTAGATATTTACGACGACAAAGTCGGTAAAACATTGTATACTACACATACAACTCGGTTAAACTTATAAAATACACATATTTATGTCCCCATATTGTATTTATAAAACATTCATTTCACCACAAACTTTATACCTACACCCAGAAAAAGCGGTCGTTTTCTGTCGTGACCTAGTGGAGCCATCTAGCGGATCTGGTTGGCGACAAGTTAGGTATTGAAATCGGTTATTTGGTAATATTTTTATATTGATAATTTGTGGGTCACCCATAAATTGTCAATATAAAAATATTACCAAATAACCGGCATGGTTTATTTACTTGGTTTGTAAAATGGTTTCACAGTATCGGTTTTAGAACAGAGAATGTAATTTCATCACTATAGTAAGGAGACTGACAGCTCAGCGGTTAAGAGTTCAGAATGCCATTCAGAGAACACGGGTTCTATTCTCGGTTAATCGGATAAATACATGATTTTAATTTTTATGCTCGGTTATTTGTTTATTTGTAAAATTGGTTCAATATTATTAATTATTGTGTAGAATTGTGCCTGGGGAGAATTATAATTTTCGGATTTTTTTGGTTTTTGGACTTTAGGGTTTTTGAATAGGTAAATAATTGTTGCTAATATACCGCCTAAAGTACCTAAAGGTAACAAGGTGCAATGTGACCTAGCCTTGCTCAATCTAGATTTAATTTATGATCTTTCCCAGTCACAGCTCACTTCAGAAAGTGAGAAAAATCAGTTTAAGGCTCGGTGTACTGTTTTGGATAATATCTATATATAAATTGATATATCTATTCTAAAAATAGTGCCTAAGTAATCTTTTGCCACGTCGACGTTGTGTAGGTAGGTATAGTACCTTGTAAACTACCAATGGATTGATCGGAATCAGACCGCCGGCGCCGCTTCGATAATCCTCAACTAACGTCCATTCGTATTTCTTTACCTTTCAGCAACTCTAGCACGTTTCAGTTTCACAAATCTAATTTTTCTCCCCGGAGAATTCCTTTTCGAGAACTATCGCGATCCGCGTTCGTACGGTATTGCCAATTCCGACTAACGCTCTATCACTTACAAACTTTTTAGGAGTTGGTACTGGTGGTTGTAATCAGGCTGTGCTATGGCAGTATTATCATAAGAACTAAAATTTTATTTTATGTGCAATCAGCTTCCATCAATCGAACTATTAGTTAAATCAAGGAAATTTTAATTTCATTTGTTAAATATATAAGCTCGTCGTCGTTTTTCGCTGTACTAGTCTCATTTATTTGGACAAATATAATTACCAAATATTCGATCAAACAAATACATTTCACGATCATATTTTCATCACTAATGTGTAGTATTTGTGTATGCAAATAAATGTGGTATAGGTATTATGATACGAGCTGGGAACAAAAGTAGATTAATGATATATGTTTGTGTAATTAAATAATTAATTAAAAGATACTTATCTGCCTTCTTTAATGATAAGATTTCTAAGGTTTAACCTTATTATTTAAATGTCCCTTTAAAAAGTCGAAGTAAGTCGTTAATGCAAACTAAGCCCAGAAAAGAGGATTTCGGCCGTTTTGATTAAAAAGGCGGCCCCGCAAGTGTTGTACAAATTGGATTCACGAAAAACAAGGTTAGAATGGGCACAAAAAATTGGTATATTCTACTGTTAAACAAAAAGTACAATATTTTGTAATTGGTGCATAAGTATTTCTTTCAAAAATGCATGCAGTAAATTATAGTATTTTATATATGAAATATAAAGCTCATTCTTCATAACAGATGTCGTAAGCCTATATTTACGCTCTCAAGACGACTAAGTGAAGAAGGCTGAGACAAGTCTTAAATCTTTCAAAAGGATAGGCTTGATCCGATTCCTTTATCGGCTAACTTTTTTTAGAATTTATGCCGACAGGCGAGGAGACCCTTCAGACTTTTCGTTTTTGAACTGCTTCACAAAAGAGACTATATCATGACGTGAAAGTTGGAACAAAAATTATCCCACAAGGATGTAAATCTGCTCTTTGAACAAGTATAATGGAAATTTCAGTAAACCAGTGGGAGAGGCTTTGATCTTGAGAAATTAGTTTAAGCTATAAGGGTGAAATGATTTTAAAATGCGCTAGTTTCGTACAGAAAAAATATATATGTGTGTACTAAATTAACAATAGATACAATTGATTTTCTATTTAATAATTTTCAAGAAGTCCCTATTTAAGTTGCAAGTTGTTATGGCAGAAAATCGGATTTTCATCTGTAAATTATTTGTGGTACCACAACTAAGCGTGCGAAACAGAACTTAAACGTAATTTCAAACACCTTTTCAGCTTCTTTGTATTTTTGATCAAAAGGATTCTACATTTTTTTCGTCATTTTATGCAGGTCGCTTTTAACATAAAAGTTTTACCTACGCTCTGATTGTCGAAAAAAACCACAAATTCCTTCAAAGGGAGATGCATTCGTAAAGTGCTGAAGATACTCGGCCGCAGTGGTCTGAATTCCCCACTATGAATGGGTATTCACTAAATGCAACCCCTTTTACCTTTTAAAAGTTGGAAAGACGCAGCACTCATTTCTTCTAATATTTGCTGTTCTTTCTTTTCTTGCATTCATTATTTTCGGGGTGGTGGAAAAAGTCTTTTAGTCAGATTCTACATTTCTAAATATTTATAAATACGAGTACTGTCTTGATTTGTAAAGGAGAGTTTAGCGTTGCCACACATACACACGTCTTTGTCTTATTCGAAATCACCATAGAGATTATCAATGGACACATGATTACGTTCATTTCATTCATTATGTCGTTTATCGCGACTTAATTACAATAACTACCCTATATTTACTTACTGAAAACCAACTAAAGCATATTGCAAAATATTTATCCGCAGAGTGTTACCTATATTACAAACATTGGAATCCACTAGCAAAAGTACTATAAAGTATTGATTGGTCCATTTACGGATCCGGTGTCTATTAAACTTTTACAATAAACGGTCGGGACGGGCCGTATACCCGTATTCTTGGAAGTTTACCGTACCACGATGGTAACAAATTAGAAAATAGTTATTTTACTTGCTTTAATAATAGTTACTATTTGAAATAAATTCACTGAAAATATTATTGTTGGAAGCTGTAAAATAAGCCCGTTAGTTGCCTATTTCTAATAATTTTCAAAGTCGTAGAGGAACTAAGAACTATACATATAATATAACGATTGGCTACAGACTTACTATAAACACAACAATCTACTCTCGCGATACAAACGTAAACTTTTGCCTAAGAAACGCACGCGTCGCAATAATAATTTATATCGCTTCCCCCAGCCAGCGTCTTTATGATGAGCAGCTAGGGTTGTCAACTGCCGTTAATACGGTATTAACCTAATTTTTTTATTGCATCTTTATACTTACATGGACATACTAAAGAAGGATCTACAATTAGTTTTTCGATATCTCAACTAACTTCAGATATATTAATGGTTAAATTTAATATTGGTGAGATGCTCTGTCACTTTCTAGCAAAACAGTCCTTTATATGCATCCAGGACCTGCTTGTATGGCGCTAGATAACAGTTACGTCATAAAACTTATTGCCGTTTCTTTCTGCCGTTCTGATTTTTTATTGCTTGTAGTTATTTTATTTTTCAACGAATTTTAATTCTGTTTTCACATTTGACTATCAATTTATGACTATTGCTTAATTAAAAAAAAACATTTATATTTGTTACTTGGAAACTACCTTATTGCAAGATTACGGGACAATTATAGGTACAAAATAACATACCTAACTCTAGCAGTACTCTAGCAGTATAAATTACAAGACTACAAAAAAATCAAAATTAAGAAAATTACTCGTAAATCAACAAATACCTTACTAGCCACTCCACCCTGATGACGTTTTCTTGAGTGACTGCAGTTGGTGGTCGCCTCGGTCTAAGGTCATATTTGGGTAGCACCGACCACGCTTAAACTCTCGAAATCAATAGGTGATGGTGGAAAGGGATGGAGCCAATTCCCCAAAAGGACTGATTTTTCATGTGATTCCTTATATGTTAACCCTCGTTTAAAATCATGATAGATCATAGCACGAAATGCGTCCCGCGTTACCTCCATCGTAGCGATTGAAAAGTGACAGACATGTTTTATTAACAATTAATTAAAAAATAACTAAAGTTCGCCAGCCAGTGATATTTCGCCAAGAAGTTTGTAATAAAATTTGCCTCCAAGGGATAATAAAAGTATAACAATGAGGTTGATAACAAACCGTTGACTAACAATTTTTAGACCGCCCCACGTATCCGTACATCCCATTTTTTGTTTAGTTTCCAAGTATATCCTGGTTTCTCGAATATGATAGATATTCAATATTCTACAGGCGTTTTCACATGTTTTAGAACAAAGTGTATTTAAATTCATTGACTCAATGATATATTTTTTTTATATTCTTAAAGTGATAGTTTTAGATACAACTAAAATTCGTTATTCGAACTTCGAACAATTCCAATAATTCCGGGATAATTTATGAAAATCCGGGACCGTAAGTGAAAAAATTCCGAGACAGTCCCAGTGGGACCTGATCAGGTGGCAACCCGATGAGCACAACAAATGGGAACGGAGCTGCGGGGCCGAGATAAAGAAATTATACCGGCGTGTATGTAGACATGTTTTATTGCCTCTCGTTATGATGACGTCGCGTTACTGTGTTTGGGGTCGACTTTTAGGAATTAGGTCGTAAATGATATAAACCCATGAATCATAATGATAATTCTAGAGGGAGATACAGCACTTATCAGAAGTTGATATCTAGGAGGTATTACAAACTAAAAACTGAATTTGCTACTAACTGGCGTGTAAAATAATTGAACAATTAATTAAGTAGGAATAGAAATATTAGACTTTTCCACCGAGTGGATAGATTATAGTGTCAGGAACAAATTTTTTTTTTTTTTTTTATAAATTTTGAGATAGATAGTTTTCGACACTAAGTCAACCCTATAAGTTGTTGACATTGTTGATAAACCCTTATTAAGTAACCAAGTAAGTAATAAATAACCCTTTGCAGAAATTTCATCTGATTCATTTTATCTGATTTATTTAAATAACTTAGTTAATTGTAGCACTGGAAAGCCATTTAGGTAGTCCAACTTCTAGAGCATCTCTGCTTAGTTAACTTAATTACATTTCCTCTCAACTAGCACTCAGGCTGTGAAAACGTTCTGGACTCAACTATTATAGCTGTGGTTGGAGTGCATTTAGAATAGTTCCTTTATGATCACAAAACGGTTAGCTACCATTATAGCATTCGTTATAATTCTATTCTACCTAATTGTAGGGGAAATATGTCTATATCAGTCTGCCGAATACTATTGCCCACGCGAAAATAAATATAAGTAGTATTTGTCTAAATTCTTTTAATAAAAATCATGTACTACTAATAAATCACGGTATTTATCCTTCTATGGTATTGACGCCGTGTCGTGCCGACCATAAAGAATAGCACCACCATAACTCTTCCCGTAGGTGTCGTATGAGGCGTCTAAGGATCTTAGTGGATACTATTCTACACCTAGTAGACGGCGATAGGCTCGCCACCTATCTCGTTTGTCCACCATACCTTACGGCGAAAAGTGGGAACTACCTGTCGGTGCTTCCACTGTCTACCCTCTCGGGGATTATGGATACAAAATATCCATATATTTTGTTTTGTAGATGTGAGTTTATGTATGTATGTATCTCTATGGTATTGCTATTGTAAATAAATTCAATAGGTATGTAATTGAAATTATGAGAGATTGTATTCTTTGGCAGCGGAGAGAGTTCTTTATATTTAATGTAAGTTCTATATATAACTACTATTTGCTATAAATATGACTCTATTTTTAGCTCCGTATAATAATCATATATATTATTTTATTATTTGGTGTTTCCAAGGGACTGAATTCTTTCTGTAGGTAATTGTAGGTGTTAATTTTCCACATCATCGCAGAAATTAAGCACGGTATAGAGATGTATTTTTCTGATGGTGAAAACATTATTATTTCGTTCGTTGCTAGTGTGTTGATTGTACAAAAGTTACTACATGATTCCGAATAGCGAATTCGAATATTCGGCCTCGATAGTTATTTGTTTAGAAATATAATTTACACTGGTCTTAAAAGGTCGAGAATAAGATCGCCTCACGAAAGTGAAAATCGCGGAAGTGCGACACATTCGAAGTGCGACAACACTGACTTCCGACTTTGTGCGGTGACAGTTTGAAATAGGTAATGATCCATTATTGCAGAATGATCCTAAGATAAAACCATTAAAAACACATGATACTTTCGATACCTCGTGAATATTTCGAATATTTTGTCTTCAATATTGCAATGTATTCCGAATGTTTGAATAGTTTATTTTCAGCCCTATTCTCTCACCAGCCTTGACACATCGACGTTTCCACCCGTCATTTCGGACCCTCTTCAATTCGCACCTCGCAAATTGAATTTGATCCATAGCAGCATCATAGCGTCACTCGGTCGTTTGTCTCTCCATTAACGAGTATATTTTTGTTTGGTCTATTTTTGTCCGATTTCCTATTGAGTCTCGGATGCATTTGTTTCATATTTTTCTTCGCCATAAATATTGTAGTTCATCTTTCTTCGTTATCTTTTGCTGTATTTGAATCAATTTGTACCGTATGTATGAGAAATTTCTCATTTGTTGTGTAACATAATAATTATTATTCATAAATATTTGCCATGCTAATCGAACGTGGTTGGGGCTTACGCCTTCTTAAATGCAACTTCAATCTACATCAAGCAACCGAGTAAGCGCCTCTGAAAGAACTTTCTTTTAGATACCCGATTCAAATGAGGTACATAATCCACCCTCAAAGAGTCCATTTTGATGAGCTATCTATCCCGTGTTCCTCGGATTTGCTACTTTTTTCCACGTTTTTCGACACTTACAACCCTTTACCGCACCATATATTCAATGGTTCCCCTAGATAGGATCTAAATTACTACGTGGCAATATACTTTTGAGATTAAAAGGGTGTCTGGGGGCCTGAAGCGTATACTTTAGGGAACGCTTAAAACAAAGTAAGAGATGAGAGAGTGATCGTGAGCGTGAGCATAGACTTTAATTTAATCTTTTATGGAACGTTCTATCATAGAATGTATTTCAGGTTTCATGGTTAGTAATTACAATTGCTACTTAGAATAATATTTTCATTCCATTGTTACAAATTAATTATGTCAAAGACTTATTATAAACCTAAATTGTATATAACAAAGGTGTTGGAATTTTATTTTGTATTTTTAGTATCTACTTAACAGTCTATCGTGGATAACATTTTACTTTCATCAATTTCATGGCCTTTAACTTTCAAGTCTTTTCAACCTTTTCACTCTTATTTATTATTTAAATCTGGGGGCACGGTAGTGCCCTCACCAAGTCGAGATAAAAGAGCGGGCCACCGTACCACCGTTTCCCGAAGCAATTCAGAGCACTTTTGACCCCCCTCTATCTTTGTTCTTTCCAGAAAGCTATTTTTTTAAAGCTTCAACGACTATGTGTAACCGCGCCTTAACACTTGCAATCTTGCTTTAATTAAGTACCGATAACCACAATACCGATAATATGATAGACTTAATAATCAAACAATTACCCCTTTTTAAGTAATTGCCAAGTCACAGAATGTTCTTAAAGTTAAGATGTAGCGACTTGAAGCGACTCGTTAATGAAAGTAATAGAGGTAATAGTAAGAGCATTGGACTTGGCTCTATATTGCCATTACATTTTCAGAGTAAAGATACACGAGACTTTGCTACTTTTTACATGAAATGTTTTTGAGGGATTAGATTTACGCAATTAAAATTGAAATTTCTTACAAGATTCAAAGCTAAGAATTCAGATTTACGAAGAGTATGAAGTTTAAATCAAACCAATGGCCTGAGTATATATTGCAATACGAGTAGTAATTGCTTGGAGAGTTCTTCGCGAGATCGCAGTTAATAGTTCAAGGGGCCATGAGAAGTTGGGTAAGTTGCGAGTTGGAGGGCCAACAAGGAAGCGGACTTATTACTGTCAAACATACAACTTCGAAGCCTTCGGACTTATTTGTTGGCACTGCTGTTATAAACTACATATCTGTATAATACGGTAGCACGTCTAAAATTTAAGATAAGTAGAGATATTTCTCTACTTATACTACTTTACTTTTACTAGCTTATATTTATGCTCCGCTGAGTTTTCTATCTTTAAATACAAAACAAGGTTCGATATGGGATATGCATGAGTCTGCAAAATGCTTGTTGAAGTAAAAAAACATTAAAAATATTGCCTATTAATTTTTATACTTACCTATTCCGTACGAATATGGGAATCCCATATTGTCATACCCTATAATGGGATTAAAACTACAAATAACCTAGACATTCCGGTAATTAGATGTAACAAAATCGCTCCGAATATATATGTGTTGATACTTTTAGAAATATACAATTATCCCAAAATCGTTTAAATTAATAAATAAGCAAAAGAGTAATAAAATTTGTATTGATAAGTATAATTATCCACAGTTTACAAGATGTTTACCTTTGGTTACAAAAGAAAAACATGTCGAGAACAGTTGTTTTCTCAAATCAGAATATAATGAAGAGGGGGCAGGCAACCGAGAAGAAAATAACATAGTTACCCCGAGGCAAATGAAATTCACAGACTGACAGACTGGCTGCGGGAAATTATTAAGAAAACCTTTATACTTAATAATGTTGACACAGACCGATATAAATAGGGTACTGCAATGTAAACAGTAAGATAATAATGGCTTGTTTTGTTATACCATCAAAAATAACTATGGGGATTGTCGTCGACAGTGGAAAGGGCTGAATGGGCCTGAACTCCAATAGAATTCCCAAATCCTAGGTACCTTATTACTAATTATTGGCAATTTTATTCTTAATATAGTTATTCTAGGCAAAATTGAATTAGAATTGAAAAATTTGATCACATACGAATCGCGAACATTCTTCGGAACCATTAATGAGACAATAAAAGTAGAGATATCAAGTTTGTTGCACTTTTAAGCAACACCCAGGGTTAATGTGAATTTATTGAGGCCAACTCTAACGGTACATCATCGACCCCCATCGAATTACGAGTGCAGATTCGGAACAAGTGTGTACTTATACGTACAATAGCCAGTGATGGTTTTGTATAGACACGCGGGTCTAGATTTTTTCTGATTTTACCCTATAGTATTCGTTCTATAGAATTTCATTAGAGTATGAAAAGAGTTAGAAGAATTAAAGAAAGTGATCGATCTCATTAAGATACATATACTTGATGATGATCGACTCATTTGCAGTCTACGGAACTTCATAACTTCATAGTAGTTTTCAACAGAATGTAAGTATTATGTAATGTCGTGCCTTAAAATTCTATGACAGTATTCATGTTAGGGCACTACAGCTATGAATTGTCGGCATTACCACTCCAAAGCACCTTTATCTCGCTTGTGTCACTGAAAAATTCTCTGCGCTTACGTTTTAAAACGGGCGTTTATCCGAGAGACATCTCCCACGGGGCAGTTCATACAATATTCATACAAATGTAAAGCCCCATATATACACAAGGTTGCCTCAATATCGCTCGAGGCGTTCTTTTCTTGCTCTACCGAAGCATAAAAAACAGGTCATTTAGGTGAGTTTGCACATCTCTGTATCGTAATTCGAGCTATGTTAATATCTGTTTATTTAGGCCCAACTATATTTATTTACTTAATGTGTAACTTTTCTCAGAAATTTGCTGGTTTAGAATCCTTTTAAAAAGTTACAGTCACTGGTGTTTCCATTTCATGATAAAAATTGATTATAGATTGTTCGATTATCATTATTTCCAAGCGATTGTTATTATGTATAAATACTATATTGTCATTAACCACATAGTAAAATTATACCATGTCTTGATACTTTTGAGAAACTGGTTAAAAAATAGATGATCCAAATACAAATGATCCAAAATCTAGTAAACGTAGGTAATACATACATTACCTACGTTTACTAGATTTTGTTACATTTAAATGAAAAGAGTTACAAAACTCGCCTATGCTGTCTCTTTTACAAATGTGCAATATGTACTATACCTTACATTGTTTTCAACATATTTAGTTATTTTCCCTATTGCTAAATTAGATCTTCCAAATAGGTCGATTTTGTGTCACCTCCGACCAGTCCTTGCAGTATGAATCTATAAACCTCGTGTAAACTCCACACTCCACCCGTAGACTTCATATAAAATCCATACAGCAAAGCAGCGTCAGGTGTACAAGGAACTTATAAACCTGTACCGGCACTCGTTGAAAATACACTCCATGTGCTCGTGACAAATACCTCTGTTATATTTCCTTTTGCATGTCAAAAAGCGGACGTATCATATGAATCAATCCCCTCGACTGGAACCCTCACAAAAGACTGTATTGGATCTGCAATTGCTGTCCCGTTTGTTGTTAACCAAAAAAGATTACTGGATAAAAAAGTATGATCACTACATGTGTTGACAAAGGAATTTTATTTTATCCTCTAAAATCTAATATTGCATACTTTAAGGTAAGTACTTCATCTCGATCACGATCCTGTAGTGTTTAAAATTTTAAACAATTGCATCTCTATTTAGCGATCGCACATTACGTATATTGTCTTTTAGTCGTCTCTATCTTGGAAGGAACATTCAATATCTATATATACATATCTATTGTATGGCAAAGATAAGGTACAATTTGAAAATCTATTAAAATTAAATTGAAATTCAAAAGGCACAAGGTTGCTACCAACCGAATACAAAACAAACCTTACCTTCAGTAAATATTGATCTATAATACAACTAATTCGTCGTGAATCCATTTAAATAACAATTACAGGTAATTAAGTACTAACTCGAAGTATAAAACAATTTCAGCTTTAATCGCCACGTCACTTCAGCCTGTTTATCATCAATCATATTTCATACGAGCTTCATATGAGGAGTTAACAAGTTTGAAAAACATGCCTAAAACGATTTATCATGGCGGGTAATTATGCTTACTGGAGTTAATACCCGGTAGTACTGATAATTCTCATCGTCGACATAACCTTCACCCGTTTGACGTTTCACTATAGACTTTAGATAAAAATCAAACCGGTCAAAGTCTTGTTGACAATGATAATTATTGGTAACTACCGGGTAGAATCTGATTTAATATTCAAACGTCCTTCTGTTGGTAAAGCATCACCTCGACTTAATCGTAGTAAGTCAGACTCTCATTTAGGCAGATCCCTACGCACTAGGGATTTGTCTATACATACATACACCAGCAGCCTACTCTAGTCCACTGCTGGACATAGGCCTCTCCCAGGACGCGCCATTGAACCCGATCTTCGGCTCTTCTCATCCAGTCGCTACCAGCCATCTTGCGCCAAGATTTGTCTATGGTTGACACGAAATTTTACAGTCAAGTACTATATCGATCTCAGAGAAGGCCAAGTCATTTGCCCCCAATTGGTGAGATGAGGTGGCGTCTAGATGGTCCTTTATTTATTTAAATTTTTAATTTTATTTAAAAAACGTAAAAAACACTTCTAACTTATAATAATAATAATATTATAATATATTATTTATTTCAGGTATACACCCATACGAAAAGATATACAATAATAATAATAATTATATATTCATAAAGGTTCTTTATTCCTTTTGTTCAAACACTGAATTGATTGCCTGATTGAAATCAGGCACCATTTTTTTCCAATCGAGCTTCGCTTGATCATTCTCAACGCATAACGAATAGTTACAAAACAGATTCCAGACGCAGTGCAGTGCTGCTTATTTTAATATAACTTTACCCCGAAAATAGCAGCTTTATCTGGACTAGGAGAGGCCGATTTACGTGACCACTTTAATTAGTCGGATAGTCCTTCTTGCACCTGTGCAGTAAAAGGATTTATGGCTTAAGGAGGTGGACTTAACTGAGAATACTCGGAGTAGCTCAACTCTTGGTTTAAGACGTGACCTACTTTATACATTTAATAATACCTCTAGCTACCTACTTTACTGTTGTACAATGTTTATCTTGTATACATATAAAAATTAATGTTTGTTTGTTTGTCCTCTATGCGTTCCTATACCATTCATCCGATTGCGATGAAACTTTGATAAGTTGTTGTACGTACGTTAAATGAAAGATTACTATGGTCAAGTATGCGCAGTTTTAGAAATATTAATCAGACACTCTCATAGATAATATTTTCTAGATAAAGTCGCTTAAAATCTAGCCAGCAATTTTTTTACGTCAACTTATACGAAGAAAATAGCGGTAAAAATTTCTGAATAAAATTAATAACATAAAAACGTCTGCACTGAACTGTCACTGGTGTAACCGACTAGAAGTTTCTTCAAAATTGGAAGTTTCTTGGCGACACGTTATTGGAGTCCTTGAATCAGTCTAGAAGGTCAGTATATTCATTTGATATTCATATTATTTTTAACAGGATTTTTAAACTTAATTTCCCTCACAAGATTTCTGATACAGAAAATTTAGTACTTTTACATACCTATCTATACTTATCTTATCTTATGATATAAGTGCCGCTGGGGCACTTCGACCCTTGAGGATCTTTTGTGCCAACCCCATTTTACACACTGGTCATCTCAATGTGCAGGATTCGATGTTTTCCTTCACCGTTAGAGCAGTCGGTAAATGTACGTAAGTCTTCGAAAAAATATGAAAAACTCATTGGTACATGGCACCGCACGGTTTCGAACCCGGATCTCCCGCATGGGAGTCCGGTGTCCAAGCCACTGTGCCACCGACGCTCTTTCCATACCTATACTTACTTAAGAATGTTTTGTACACTCCGTAACAGGGTCTACCTTCTCTAGCTAGAGATTATCAAGTGCACTGAAAAGTTCACATTTTAAGTTCTAAGCAATAATTACATAACTTGCCTACCTATTCTTAGGGGTACAAAAAATGAAAATTTTATAAAGTTCTGCTAGTTCTTCACTTTATCTTTTTGTTTTTTGAGACCACTTCTGTTACCTACTGTACAAGCTGGAGCAAAAAACCCGTTTGCTTATCTTGTGTAGGTATCTCTAACTTTTTCTTTTGTTATCTTAATCCCATCGTGAAACTCAAGTACCAACGAGAAGGTGGCTATTTATTTAGTTAACAAGATTCATGGAAAATTAAACCGAGAGAAAGGTAGAAGTATAAAAGAGCAAGCTGCATTTTTGCGCATTTTCCACTATGTAGAAGAATTCATCAGAACACCCAGTCCGTGAAGTGTTCTGTGTTTACACGGCTCAAAAATGGGTACTTTTGCGGAAATAATAATTTACCGTCAGTTGCACAAAATGTCCTTAAAGTTATATCTTCATTAAAATACATGATATATTTCTACGCTACAACTCTAAATAGAGATGATTATGAGCGTTTAGGAAACCTTAACATTAAGGACGTTGCTTGCAACTCACGGTTACTTACTCGCTAATTATTTTAGATCTAGTCGACTTCCAAAATCTATTGAATATTTTTTTCGGTTACCCATTCCGTTAGAAAACATCGGCCTCACAATTGATTTTTGAACTTTGCATTTAATGTTGTCGAAACAAAATGTATTGAGGCTTTCAATATGAAAAGATCAGACTTGAAAAATGACTTTGCCTTCATATTCGTCTTTGATGTACCTACAGTCGCCTTTGACATATCGCATAATTTAATTTTACAATCATAAATAATTAACATAATCGCATTTTTAATGCAACGGCATCGCCTCTTGTTCTATTTTTTAGTAATCAATCGATAAGTATTTTTTCTTTTAGATGACTGGTTATCTACGTGGCTGTACCAACCACAATTGGATAATTTAAGACCGGTTTCTCGACAATTGTGATGGATGCCTACCTGCCGTAATTATATCAATTTTTACCAACAGTCATGTTTTGATTTGTATTTGTTAAGCTGTTTTATATTTAGTTAGTGTTTTAGTTTAACAGAGTGGAACGTGCAGCGCCCAGACAAACCAGATTTCTGGTTTCAGGGCGCGAAGATTTGTAAATAGTGTAACCTTGTATGTACAGAACAATAATATATTAATGATATGATTCTGGTCTTGATTACCAACTTTTCGTCAACTTTTTAAAAGTAGAAATTTTGAGCCACGCTACCGTCGTGATTTCAACGTGTTATGAGGAAGGCTGGCTGGCTAATGAGAATGAATTGCGCTGCCCGCCTGCCGCGCGCTCCCAGCCAGCGTTACTCCAGAATTAGTGCATTTTTCACTTGGAGGCGCCTTAATGCGATTTATCTTAGTTTCACTCGGATTTGTTGAACTTTATTGATTAATTTCTTAATCGTTGAGTACGGATAATATCTAAAATGGAAGACTGTATTGCGCGCCTTGTGACGCCTAGGTTTTGTAGATATAGACGATCTCTGCTGTAGTGAGATATAAGAGAGATATGATTTAGTGATCGAACACAAATTGTTAGTGACACACAGATATAATTCTGTAATTCGTAGCACTGCGATGTTCTGATTATTTGAGACTGATACATTAGTGCATAGTTGCCTAAAAATCAATGCCCCAATGCCCAGTATGTAAGCAATCATTAATCATATTAGGGTAAAATGCAGAAAAATGTACCGTAACGAAACTGTGACTAAACTGAGAAATAACTAAACTGAGACAGACGTCTGTAACAAAACACTGTAAGGCAAGATTTAAACAAATTACTTAAACAGTACCAAGACACTTTTAGATTTATATTATAGGAACCAGGAAAACATACAAAGAGACAAGTAAAATCTATCGGTGTAACCTTATACTAAGAATTGTGGGATAAATTAAATTAATTATGTTGTAATTATTATGTCTCCGAAGGATTAGTTATGTTACGTTTCGCTCAATCCGCGAAATATATATTTAAACAAACAAAATTCTTTCTTTTATTCGTTTCTTTGACTTCAGTTCAGACTTCAGAGTGCTGAAAAGTTCTAGATCCACACGTAACTTATGCAAATCTGATTCGAATATATAAATTAAGCTTACCTTGGTTCGTTCTATATAGTAATTGCTTAGAATTTCAACTGATTTTCTTTCGCTCATTTGGTTAGAGATGGATACTTCTGAAATCTTCTTCTTTTCTTTTAATTTTAGTTTCTTAAGCAGGTTAGGTAAGGTACATGCTCCGATAGTAAGGGTTGAACCTTCGTACATAGAGTAATTAAAGGCTCCTCTATACGTTTGCATTAATAATAATCCATGGGTGTTGTATCTTAGGCCGCTGTTCCTCGCACATGTTTATCCAATTTGGCGTAGTCTGGAAAGTTGTGAGCTCGCAACACGTGTGGCGTTCAAATTAGAGATTCATATTAATTTAGGATTTACAGTGACAGCGCTTTGCGGCGCTCCGAGTTGCTAAGACGTGGTCCTGAAGTTTCCCTGCTACGTGAATGTTGGGCTTAAGTGTATTGTGAGTTCTCTTTTGTTGCTTCAACTTGAGCATTTCCTTGGCATTACGAGACTAACGCCCAATTGCATAAAGTTTCCTTAAAGTTCTGGTCACTTTAAGTTTAGTCGCACAATTCGTTCTGAATCTTTGAGTAGGGAGAGACCTACATGCACTGAACTGTTTATATTTGTTATTGTCCAATTAGTTTCTTATTTATGAAAAGTATAATATGATAATGTGATATGGTAATATGATAATTTGTTTCAAAGTAACTTCATGACTAAAATTGTGAATGGCGTTTTACACCCATAAAGTAGGGATGTTACGGAGCTTCGACTCCGACTCCGAAAGGTCGGAACTTCCGAGTGATTTTACACCTCCGACTCCGAGTTCGGCTCCGATAATTTTGAATCGGATGTTATACCGAAGATTTGTGAGCAAGAGCTAGTTACTATACTTATTGTCACAAAATTCTGAGCAGACAAAGTAACTTTAATAATTTGGTTGGATATGTTATTTGATAGACACTAATAAAAATAATGATAGGTAGATACCAAAAAGATGTTGGTTGAAGTAAACCAAACCGTCTTATTGGAGTCGAATGGAAAAAAAGATGATTGTTAAACCAATCAATGATTTTATTTCAGTAGTAGATACTAACAAGATGTTGGTTTAAGTAAACCAAACCGTCTTATTGGAGTCGAATGGAAAAAAAGATGATTGTTAACCAAACAATGATTTTATTTCAGTAGTAGATACTAACAAGATGTTGGTTGAAGTAAACCAAACCGTCTTATTGGAGTCGAATGGAAAAAAAGATGATTGTTAACCAAACAATGATTTTATTTCAGTAGTAGATACTAACAAGATGTTGGTTGAAGTAAACCAAACCGTCTTATTGGAGTCGAATGGAAAAAAAGATGATTGTTAACCAAACAATGATTTTATTTCAGTAGTAGATACTAACAAGATGTTGGTTGAAGTAAACCAAACCGTCTTATTGGAGTCGAATGGAAAAAAAGATGATTGTTAACCAAACAATGATTTTATTTCAGTAGTAGATACTAACAAGATGTTGGTTGAAGTAAACCAAACCGTCTTATTGGAGTCGAATGGAAAAAAAGATGATTGTTAACCAAACAATGATTTTATTTCAGTAGTAGATACTAACAAGATGTTGGTTGAAGTAAACCAAACCGTCTTATTGGAGTCGAATGGAAAAAAAGATGATTGTTAACCAAACAATGATTTTATTTCAGTAGTAGATACTAACAAGATGTTGGTTGAAGTAAACCAAACCGTCTTATAGGAGTCGAATGGAAAAAAAGATGATTGTTAACCAAACAATGATTTTATTTCAGTAGTAGATACTAACAAGATGTTGGTTGAAGTAAACCAAACCGTCTTATTGGAGTCGAATGGAAAAAAAGATGATTGTTAAACCAATCAATGATTTTATTTCAGTAGTAGATACTAACAAGATGTTGGTTGAAGTAAACCAAACCGTCTTATTGGAGTCGAATGGAAAAAAAGATGATTGTTAACCAAACAATGATTTTATTTCAGTAGTAGATACTAACAAGATGTTGGTTGAAGTAAACCAAACCGTCTTATTGGAGTCGAATGGAAAAAAAGATGATTGTTAACCAAACAATGATTTTATTTCAGTAGTAGATACTAACAAGATGTTGGTTGAAGTAAACCAAACCGTCTTATTGGAGTCGAATGGAAAAAAAGATGATTGTTAAACCAATCAATGATTTTATTTCAGTAGTAGATACTAACAAGATGTTGGTTGAAGTAAACCAAACCGTCTTATTGGAGTCGAATGGAAAAAAAGATGATTGTTAACCAAACAATGATTTTATTTCAGTAGTAGATACTAACAAGATGTTGGTTGAAGTAAACCAAACCGTCTTATTGGAGTCGAATGGAAAAAAAGATGATTGTTAACCAAACAATGATTTTATTTCAGTAGTAGATACTAACAAGATGTTGGTTGAAGTAAACCAAACCGTCTTATAGGAGTCGAATGGAAAAAAAGATGATTGTTAACCAAACAAAGATTTTATTTCAGTAGTAGATACTAACAAGATGTTGGTTGAAGTAAACCAAACCGTCTTATAGGAGTCGAATGGAAAAAAAGATGATTGTTAACCAAACAATGATTTTATTTCAGTAGTAGATACTAACAAGATGTTGGTTGAAGTAAACCAAACCGTCTTATAGGAGTCGAATGGAAAAAAAGATGATTGTTAACCAAACAAAGATTTTATTTCAGTAGTAGATACTAACAAGATGTTGGTTGAAGTAAACCAAACCGTCTTATTGGCCTCGAATGGAAAAAAAGATGATTGTTAACCAAACAATGATTTTATTTCAGTAGTAGATACTAACAAGATGTTGGTTGAAGTAAACCAAACCGTCTTATAGGAGTCGAATGGAAAAAAAGATGATTGTTAACCAAACAAAGATTTTATTTCAGTAGTAGATACTAACAAGATGTTGGTTGAAGTAAACCAAACCGTCTTATAGGAGTCGAATGGAAAAAAAGATGATTGTTAACCAAACAAAGATTTTATTTCAGTAGTAGATACTAACAAGATGTTGGTTGAAGTAAACCAAACCGTCTTATTGGCCTCGAATGGAAAAAAAGATGATTGTTAACCAAACAATGATTTTATTTCAGTAGTAGATACTAACAAGATGTTGGTTGAAGTAAACCAAACCGTCTTATAGGAGTCGAATGGAAAAAAAGATGATTGTTAACCAAACAATGATTTTATTTCAGTAGTAGATACTAACAAGATGTTGGTTGAAGTAAACCAAACCGTCTTATAGGAGTCGAATGGAAAAAAAGATGATTGTTAACCAAACAAAGATTTTATTTCAGTAGTAGATACTAACAAGATGTTGGTTGAAGTAAACCAAACCGTCTTATTGGCCTCGAATGGAAAAAAAGATGATTGTTAACCAAACAATGATTTTATTTCAGTAGTAGATACTAACAAGATGTTGGTTGAAGTAAACCAAACCGTCTTATAGGAGTCGAATGGAAAAAAAGATGATTGTTAACCAAACAAAGATTTTATTTCAGTAGTAGATACTAACAAGATGTTGGTTGAAGTAAACCAAACCGTCTTATAGGAGTCGAATGGAAAAAAAGATGATTGTTAACCAAACAAAGATTTTATTTCAGTAGTAGATACTAACAAGATGTTGGTTGAAGTAAACCAAACCGTCTTATAGGAGTCGAATGGAAAAAAAGATGATTGTTAACCAAACAATGATTTTATTTCAGTAGTAGATACTAACAAGATGTTGGTTGAAGTAAACCAAACCGTCTTATAGGAGTCGAATGGAAAAAAAGATGATTGTTAACCAAACAAAGATTTTATTTCAGTAGTAGATACTAACAAGATGTTGGTTGAAGTAAACCAAACCGTCTTATAGGAGTCGAATGGAAAAAAAGATGATTGTTAACCAAACAATGATTTTATTTCAGTAGTAGATACTAACAAGATGTTGGTTGAAGTAAACCAAACCGTCTTATTGGAGTCGAATGGAAAAAAAGATGATTGTTAACCAAACAAAGATTTTATTTCAGTAGTAGATACTAACAAGATGTTGGTTGAAGTAAACCAAACCGTCTTATAGGAGTCGAATGGAAAAAAAGATGATTGTTAACCAAACAATGATTTTATTTCAGTAGTAGATACTAACAAGATGTTGGTTGAAGTAAACCAAACCGTCTTATAGGAGTCGAATGGAAAAAAAGATGATTGTTAACCAAACAAAGATTTTATTTCAGTAGTAGATACTAACAAGATGTTGGTTGAAGTAAACCAAACCGTCTTATAGGAGTCGAATGGAAAAAAAGATGATTGTTAACCAAACAAAGATTTTATTTCAGTAGTAGATACTAACAAGATGTTGGTTGAAGTAAACCAAACCGTCTTATAGGAGTCGAATGGAAAAAAAGATGATTGTTAACCAAACAAAGATTTTATTTCAGTAGTAGATACTAACAAGATGTTGGTTGAAGTAAACCAAACCGTCTTATAGGAGTCGAATGGAAAAAAAGATGATTGTTAACCAAACAATGATTTTATTTCAGTAGTAGATACTAACAAGATGTTGGTTGAAGTAAACCAAACCGTCTTATAGGAGTCGAATGGAAAAAAAGATGATTGTTAACCAAACAAAGATTTTATTTCAGTAGTAGATACTAACAAGATGTTGGTTGAAGTAAACCAAACCGTCTTATTGGCCTCGAATGGAAAAAAAGATGATTGTTAACCAAACAATGATTTTATTTCAGTAGTAGATACTAACAAGATGTTGGTTGAAGTAAACCAAACCGTCTTATAGGAGTCGAATGGAAAAAAAGATGATTGTTAACCAAACAAAGATTTTATTTCAGTAGTAGATACTAACAAGATGTTGGTTGAAGTAAACCAAACCGTCTTATAGGAGTCGAATGGAAAAAAAGATGATTGTTAACCAAACAAAGATTTTATTTCAGTAGTAGATACTAACAAGATGTTGGTTGAAGTAAACCAAACCGTCTTATAGGAGTCGAATGGAAAAAAAGATGATTGTTAACCAAACAAAGATTTTATTTCAGTAGTAGATACTAACAAGATGTTGGTTGAAGTAAACCAAACCGTCTTATAGGAGTCGAATGGAAAAAAAGATGATTGTTAACCAAACAAAGATTTTATTTCAGTAGTAGATACTAACAAGATGTTGGTTGAAGTAAACCAAACCGTCTTATAGGAGTCGAATGGAAAAAAAGATGATTGTTAACCAAACAAAGATTTTATTTCAGTAGTAGATACTAACAAGATGTTGGTTGAAGTAAACCAAACCGTCTTATTGGAGTCGAATGGAAAAAAAGATGATTGTTAACCAAACAAAGATTTTATTTCAGTAGTAGATACTAACAAGATGTTGGTTGAAGTAAACCAAACCGTCTTATAGGAGTCGAATGGAAAAAAAGATGATTGTTAACCAAACAAAGATTTTATTTCAGTAGTAGATACTAACAAGATGTTGGTTGAAGTAAACCAAACCGTCTTATTGGAGTCGAATGGAAAAAAAGATGATTGTTAAACCAATCAATGATTTTATTTCATTGTAAGTAAATATTGTTCATCATCATAATCATCAGCCTATTAATGTCCTCACTGTTGGGGCAAAAGCTTCCGCTTGCACAAGGGGGTACGGGCCATGATCCACCGAGCGTACATGGCACTGCACGGTTTCGAACCCGGACCTCCCGCATGGGAGTCCGTTGTCGAACCTGGGGAGGTCCGGGTTCGAAACCATGCCATGTACCAATGAGATTTCCGATTTTTTCGACCCTTGAGGATCTTCTGTGCCAACCCCATTTTACACACTTGTCATTTTAATGTGCAGGTTTCCTCAGGATGTTTTCCTTCACCGTTAGAGCAGTCGGTAAATGAACGTAAGTCTTCGAAAAAATCGGATAACTCATTGGTACATGGCATGGTTTCGAACCCGGACCTCCCACATGGGAGTCCGGCGTCCTAACCACTAGACCACCGACGCTCTTTTAATTATTGTTACATTAGATTATTTCTAACAAGACCCAGAGGCCCACGTTTCCGAAAGTTTTAACGACGCACGTTGTCGCCCATCGCAACCCCTGCATTGAAATGCTATGCAGTGACAATCCTATTTTGGATGCAAACCACATAGTTTGCCGAAATAAGTCATACCACTGTCGCTTAAGCCTAAACCTAGTGCACACGAAGAAGGAATAAGAGGCAAAAGTAAGAAAGTTTTGTAGGATTTTTCTTCTGAAAACTATTGAAAACAATATGAAAACTTTTGAAAACAATTTTATACCTGAGGCTGTAAGAACTTGTTTACTGTTTTATAGACCAGTGCAGTTTTTTTGATAGGAATGATTGAATAGGTATGGACAGTCAGTCTGGGGAGGTACCACCCTTTTACCTAACACATTCATCTAAGTACATTGAATTATACTATATGAGGTGAGATGACTATGACGACGGTGATAACTTACCATCAGGTGGTCCGTTTGCACGCCTGTTTCTCTTACCTATACAATAAAAAAACACAAATGTGATTCTGGTAATAGATACGGGAGAGTGGATGGGCAAATATTTTTTTGGAAGTATATTACCGCCATAGCTTGCTATAGTTTTCAACTTGTAAAACAAAACAAAAGACAGTCGTAATGTCGCTTGGGTTTAATTAATTCGCGTTACAATATGAACGCCTTGGCTATTCTTTTTACTTATTTACTCGTAGCTTTTTACCACAAAATCGTGTGAACAATGCTTTATAAGTCCGTTTTGGAAGGAGATATACTTACCTGAATCAGATAGCAGCGTCCTTGTCTAGCACACTGAAAAATATTCGCTATGACACCGCGAGGAAAGACGGTATTTCCCAAGAAGGGGACTTGTCAGACGAGAATAAATTGTCGCCGCTGAGCCAAGGGGAGTTAAGGAAATTATTTATTTCTTTTATTATCTTGCTAAATAAATTGAAGAAAACCGGGCTTTGAATTTATATTTCAGTGCTGCATTTTAATTCTTATCGATAAGTACCTTTATAAGTGTTTACTTATCAGGTGGTGATCCTAATGTGTAGGATTGCCTGGGTTGGTCATCATCATCATCGGGTGTCATATTCAAATTGAAGTTTGGGTGTCAGTATGCAAAATTGCTTGCGATCCCAAGCTACGTCTTTCAGATCACGATAGCTCAGTCCGGTCCACTCCTTGATATCATCCAGCCATTTGCGCCGAGGGCGTCCTGGACCACTCTTTCCTGCTATCTTGCCTTCAAGGATCAATTTTAGAAACTCATATTGCAGGTGGCCGAAAAAGGAGGTCTTTCTTCGCATGACAGTTGACATCAATTCACGCTTACGGTTGGCTATTTCCAGAACTAAGGCTTCTGGATTTGAGGTGAAGCTAGTTCAAGGGATTTTGAACATTTTGCGTAGCGTCGACATCTCAAACGCCTGCAATCACATAAGTCATATTGAACCAAACAACAGACACTTACCTGGAACTCTATAACATTACACAAACACTATGAATACAAAAAATATATAATTATACTTTATATTCTTACTCGTAGCACAGAATACACCAGAAGGTCCGCTCCGGGCGTCCGGGATTTTGATTATGTCACTCGTCCGTAGCGCTAGGGCAGTTATAATTTCCAGTATAAAAGGAACAGCCTTGCGAAAAATATTTCTGGCAATGTATTTCGTTTATTTAAAGTACAAAAAGTTATACCTACCACTCGATCGCGCTACAGCGCGTGTATTTCGCGCCCGAGGGCGTGAGCCGTTTTCGCACGTTTGTATTCAGCGGACCTTCTGGTGTATTCTGGGCTCGTAGTAAGTTATATTTTCAATAAAATTCTCTGCAGTACACATTTGGATGGATATATTTTTAAGTTGGACTTAATTAACACGAAGCGACTGCTGTCCATTGAATCAACGCTCGCGGCAGAATTATATTAAAATGTACATGCGTTTGGTGGTGTGGTCTGATGACAAAAATCACGCTACGAGTCTAAAACAAAGATATATAGTTGCTTGATGTACAGCATAAGATTAAATATTGTTTTTTTATCACATTGTTATCATTAAGCGTAATGTCCGGCACATGAGGCAATCCATCTTAGCCCTCGCGGTTAGCAGCGCATCAAAAACCCTCTAATATTAATACAGTGAGGTGAGATGTCTATGGGCGACGGTGACCACTTAACATCAGGTGGCCCGTTTGCTCGTCTGCTCTCTTTAATTTATAAAAAAAATAAAAAATAAGATTTTGTTATGATTCGTATGAATGAGGAGAAAGCGCTACTAGTCCGATATCTGGGGTATGAATGTATAAAAAAGTCAAATTTTTTGAGATTCGTAGAAATGTATGAAATAAGTTAAAGCGATGAAATATAGTCTGATGTGTTGTCCACAGTAGATATTTATGTAATATAATAATATTTATTTGGTTATAAAAACGTGCTATTATTTAATAGCACGTTTTTATAACCAAATTGGAACACCTTCGTGGCAAATTATTACCTCGTGTGTATTATTTATGTCTGTTTTCTTAAGCATATACGGTAGGTAAGGTAAAAGCGTGAAAGCTTGTCTTTAAAGTTTAAATAAGTCGTGAGGTGAAAGTAATTGAAAACTATTTGATATAGACAGCATACATGCAAAGCAAAGCAAGCTTGAAATGCGTATATGCAAACCCTCACGGTTCTGAAAATGTCATGAATGCTTGCTTGGACATAAAAAAAAAATACATACTTATATAAATCGTTTCAACTAGTTCGGCGTGAGGAGTAATTTAAATGTAAAGCCTCTAAGTACCTATATACTTTAAAATAAATAGTATGACCGAAGCCGTAAGAAATAAATAAAATAAAATAAAATTAAAATAGAATAGAAGTAACAGAAGGTGGCTGGCAGCGACAGGATGAGAAGAGCCGAAGATCGGGCTCAATGGCGCGCCCTGGGAGAGGCCTATAGTCCAGCAGTGGACTAGAGTAGGCTGCTGATGAAAAGTTACAGAAACTTATTTTGGGTAACTATGCCCATATCGTATCCAGCATTTCTACGCAGTATGAGGAAGGCATACGGAAGGGCAGGAGGGGGTAGGCAGTCTCGAGGGCCGTCTGCTGTAAAGTATCGCTTAATGACGTGTAACGAGCGTGGTCTCGCACGGCAGCCGCGTGCACACGAAAAATAACCCGTCCGTCTGTCCAGAGATGCGAAATGAAAGGTTGCTGCACGAGCAATTTCAGTATACGAATGACGGTATGTGCCACTTTTTTCTGATCAGTGGTTGCGCTCGCAGCCATCGATTTTATGACGACTTCTAATTGTTTTGTTGTTGTTGAATGCCGGGCTCCCGTGCGGGAGATCCGGGTTGAAACCATGCAATGCTGAATGCCATGTACCAATGAGTTTTTCGGATTTTTTCAAAGACTTACGTACATTACATTAAGTATATTTGTATTTGTATTACGACTGTTCTAACGGTGAAGGAAAACATCGTGAGGAAACCTGCATATCTGAGGAAATGAAAAGTTTCCGAAGGTATGTGAAATCCACCAATCAGCACTGGGCCCGCTCGGTGGATCATGGCCCGTACCTCCTTGTGCAAGGTGAGGCCTGTGCCCCAACAGTGGGGACATTAATAGGCTGATGATTATTAATTGTTTGTAGCGAAAACTACGACAGAGAAATCGATAGAGTGGAAAATACATATTTTTTCGGAGACTTGATGCGTGATTCACTAATCTGCAATGGAGTGGTCGATAGATAATTTAAAGCCTGTGCGTGTACGTGTCTCAAAGATATCACAAAGCTAGCGATGACGATGAATTTGCAATTTATCAGATAAATAAAGATGAAAGACCCTTTATAAATGTCTTTGAGTCGTATAAGTTGTCACAGGTGGTAGATCCTAATGTGTAGGATTTCTGCCGCATAGCAGCTATGCTTGCATTGCTGTGTTTCGGTTTGAAGGGTAAGAGAGCCAGCGTAATTACCGGCACATGAGGCACTACGTCAGCAGCGCATCGAAAACCCCCTAATAACGTTATAGTGAGGTGAGATGTCTATGGGCGACGGTGACCATTTACCATCAGGTGGCCCGTGGAAACGATCGCCGAATACAATTTAAAAAAAACTTTATAAACTTATTTAAAGGAAAGTTCAGCATAAGAGAATACACGCACGAGGTAATTCAAGAAAACGCAAGGCATTAAAAACACCATTGTTCTTGCTCGAGTCTGGAAAAGATTACTTTGTTACTCGTATAGGAGTACCAAAGTGGACTTCTTATGTAGGAAAATCTCATCAGAAAAACTAATTTCAACCATCATTGTTACCAAATTTTCTTTTCGAATTTCTCATCAAAATCGTTAAAAATATTCAACTTAGAATTTTTTCCATCGCAATGATTTAATCACGAGTCTACGTGGCTCGCACAATCTCATTATCTCGTCCCGTGCAGCTTCGCTACGACTTTTTCGTCAATTTGCATACGTAATTAATTAACTTTTTTTTTGGAATTTTTTTCTTGCAACATCAGGTGGAGTGAGATAAAGCCTCGTTGTGTCACTGAATGTAATTTTATTAAATTAAAATGTATGGCTCTGCTCATTTATACTGTGATTACAGTCGCAGATAATTAATTATGAATTGTGTGAATGAAAACCTACTTATATTCGTATTTAAATCCTATGAAGTTAACAAGCTCGCGCCTACAAAATTCGGATACAGTTTCCCCGTGAGAACTTATTAATATTTACTATTTCCTTTTATACCTAGGTACTGTCTATATGTGCAATAAAGTGTATTTTACTTTACTTTACTTTAATAAGAGCACCTACGCCATTCGAGGCACGGTTCTTTCCTTCATGTTTAAATCGAGACTTAGGTCAATATACAGGGTGGAACAGCTAAATGTTAACAGGCGATTATTTCGTCACTGATAAATATATTCAAAATATTTTAACTAATATTGCTACTAGGTCACATAGTGCTAAAGTAAGTCCGAATTTTTAATATCTCAACAGGAAAAAGTGCTAAGTCAAAAACTTACATTTTTTGTGCGTATAAGGAACCATTTTTTAGGATTATCCTAAATGTTTTTTTTGAAACTGCATAAAAGGTTTAGTACTAATTAGTGAAAATATCAAAGGATATGAAGATATTTTAAAAAATCGATTGCATTTTTCATACAAATTTCAGACAAAAGCTTAGTGTTTACAGGTTTATTTTCAATTTATCTCTGTAATGGGAGAGATTTTGACTAGTGTCAAAAAAATGACCGCTTATACGCACAAAAAATTTCAATATTTGACTTAACACATTTTCCTGTTGAGAAATTAAAAATTCAGACCTTACCACCTTTTACACTACATGATCTAGTAGCAATATCAGTGAAAATATTTTGTATAACTTTATCAGTGACGTAATAAGCGCCTGTTAACACATAGCTGTTCCACCCTGTATATTATACCCATCAATTTCACTATCAACTAACAGCATTAATAAGTATTCTGCGAACTATCTATGTGGTTTCAACCACCTCACAGGAATTACGTTACACTTATTGTATCGGCAAACATTAAAAGCTTCTTATGGGTATGAAATCCCACTCGTGGAGTCCCACGCTCTTCGGGATGCTAAATATTTAACAAATTGGTTTTCAAGGTAAGTTTAGGGACCGTATCTGACCACAGACCCTTTCAGTGTCGGAAGCCCCTAAGACGCTGCAGGTATTGTGTCCCTTAGGGACTTAGTTTCAAGGGTCATTTTAGTTCTTGACTCGAGAATAGACACTTGTTTTAACAAACACAAAATACGGTTGTTATTATTATTAAAAGCTTATTAGTTTAAGTTATATTATATAGTCATGATGATAATAAATTATAATTTTTATGTTCAGATGACAATCTATCCTGAATAAATTATATTCTCGTCTATTTACTAACTATATGCATCAATTAAAATTCACAATAATGAGGTATGAGCCGTAATCCCACTACTCTCTCTCTCTCTCTCTCTCTCTCTCTTACACACACACACACACAAACACACACTACACTAACTTACACAAGGATTGCCTGTGTTGTGGGGGGAAATAACCCAATAGTTAGGCTCGCTTTATGTATGTTTTTTGTGCATTCAATATTATATCTGGATTTTGGGGGACTCCTCGAAAAAAACATTGGTCTTCATCACGTGTAAAAGGCATCGAATTCCACGTCATTACTAATAGTAACACTGCAAGCAGAGTCTGCTTGTACACATGTGGCGTGGTTCTTGAGGAAAATTACGCGATCATCTGAATTATTAAAAAGTTTAACTGAGATGGGTTTATAGTTTGTGAAAACTATTAGTTTGAACATCGCAAAACAAAGGAACTTGTGAATAATTAATTACCTCAGTAAATAATTATCTAAAACTGAAGTAGAGAATTAATTTCAAAATAACCACAATGTGTAGGTATACGAGTATATTACCTTAATGAGTATATTATATTCCGTTGCGTTTTAAAATAAGTATTATCATATAACATCATGCGCATTCAGAGTTTTTAATTTTATTTTGTTATCCATATCAAATATATTTTTCTTTATCTTGTCTTTAAAAACCAAATAAATTAGGATTAATAGGAATTTTAGATACTAACTTATATTAAAAACCACTATAATTATCTTCTTCCATTATTTACCTTTTTTATTGTAACACCGTAACTAAATTTTTACAGGTTTACAAACACCTTAAGCCTAGGAAACTCGGGTAATAATTTACGTAGTAGGTACCTACCTACCTATACTTACGCTCCGAAAGGCGTAGGTTGTAATTAATTTCCAGGGGATTACAGTACAAATACCAGGGATAAAGAAAGGGCCGCCCTGACCGGCTGACAACCTTGTAGAATTAAGCAATGTAAATAAAATTAGAACCCTTGAATATTTCCTTATAAAATCCACGAAGGCAAGCCTTGCCGTTACCTTCTGTGCCATAAATTTGTGTTTAAAGCCACTATTTCACTAACAAAACAGAGATTTATAGCTTTACTTAGAAGTAGGTATCGGGCGTGATAGAAAGGATTGCCTGTAATGAAATGCGGATGTACTGATCTAACTTTTAGGGTGTCCACTGAAGTGGGTATTGACCTCAGCTATCAAGAAACTCAACTGCTCCCTTAATAGTGACGGCAAAAGCTAGGTTATTTTATCGATCTAGTTGTTAGTGTTTATTCTCTTTAGAATATACTCAATCCTCCACACACCACATTTTCTTACATAAATAGACTGACAGGAAGACTGGCTATGTCGTAAGCAAGTTGCTGTTTGGGCAACCACACTATCGAATATTCTTTTGAACGTGCAGCCTTTTATAACGAGCGTAGATCGGCTTGATCGGTTCCTGGTTACAATTCAAAAAAATATTGAGAAGGTCATGACGTCTTGTGACCCAATTCATGCCGTGACTAGAAAAACTGAGTAAAATAAACTTCACTACGTCCAATGCAAACAAATCTGTCGGCAACGACATACGCTCGAGTTTCTCAGTGAACTTCACGAAAGCTTTCTCCACCTATCCACTATACAAACAAGGACGCCCACAAAAAACGTTTCCATGCAAATAGGGGCAAATAAACCGGGTGCGAGTCGACGATAAACAGATTTAAAGGTACTAGAATAGAAAGTCAATCTTATAATACGGAACTCTAATTGAACCCTTGATAATTTTTCTATTCCAGGCTTAATTTTATCTAGAAACTGTACGAGTTCCGGTAACTACTCAGAAAGCAGTCACCTAGATACTTGCATTATTCCTTCTAACTACTGTGCGAAACGCAGCATAGACTATAAATATTATGGTTAAACTAAACGCACACGTCAAATCTTCCCTCTCGTTCTGGCACATACAAACAAGGCATCGCTCTCTGTTTTTTGTGATCATCATAGGGAACAGTGCAAAGTTTTGTAATAAAAACTAAATAATTAATGTAAAATGATTTTTTAATTCGTTTCACTAAAATGAATGTAGCCATATCCTACATAAGTGGTCCTTCGAGCCGGATATGGCTACATTCATTTTTAGTGAAACGAATTAAAAGTACACTACTTCGCGATCAGATAGAGGTGAGCAATTTTGATCAGCGACAGATTCTAAATAAAAGGACCGCAAAATATGTAAAAATTTACTCATTGTGATTTTCTCGCTTGTAAAAATTCATTATAGCTAAATCAGTCAAGGGAGTCATCGATATATGTTTGTATATGTGTGTCAATTGACATTCAATCTCAGATTATGATCTCTATTTGTACATGTTTAGTTTACTCACGCACCCCACACACAGGTATAGTCATTTAGGGGTATAATTATCATTTCACGTGAGTTTAATTTCAATAGTCGACCACATGTAAACGTTTGTACAGTGAAAATCAAAGACAAAGTCTACTAACAAACTAACATTACATTCTAAAATGGAATTTTATGTACAGCGGTCTCTTCTAAAGTACTTCATCTATGTAATAGCGTTAGTGATGCCACTTCTAGATAGCTTATACCGCCACAGGAGTCAACTCTCGCGAGATCGCATTTTCGGTGGCGTTTTATACGCGACGCATGCTTGATTCCCACTATACATATTTATGATGTCTCCTGGTTTGCCAACGTGGAAAAGGCAAGAATTTTATGGTCTATAGGTGACCGTGCTAGAGTTACGAGGGTCGATGCTTTGTTTATGCAAACACTAGTTTCCTCGGACGCGGTAGTCTATCATGACACGATTCGGAAGTTAAATATTTATTGTCTCCTGCGAAGTATGGTTAATAATTATATGTAAAATGGTTAAGTAAGCCAGTGCAGATGTGGCCATTATAGTCCTGTGTCCTTAGGTATTTGGTCAACTTCTATAATCATACTTGAAAACAATTACTTCTCTTACCTCTACCTACTTCACATACCTTAGATTTGGGATTACTTATTTTCCTTTTGATTATATTATTACTAAAGCACCTACTCTCTCGTATATAATGTTGTCGTGTGCAGATATAGGTAACAATTAATATATCTGATCAATTACTTGGTAGATAATTAAATCAGAATCTTATATTTCAATATAATCGAATAGTTAATTTACATTATAGAATAGTTTTGGTGAAACTTGAATAGATATTCATCTAAATATTCAAATAAGATTTGCAAACATTTTCGACTTACGTAAGACGGTTTCAAGACGAATAGCAAGTCGAAGACGGGAGTTTGTTCAATCAATCGTAACTTGCACGATGGATTGTGTTCGCCGGATGTAAAGTTTCTAGGACTTGCAGTGCGGTTGGTTTTACGACCTGCTTCGAGCAAATTGATCCAATGCCAACAGTTCTGGCTCTAGAGTTATCTACGGCAGAGTATGTTCCATGTTCACACAGAAATGTGGTAAGTAATACGTATGAAGTTGGTAAACTCTGATGTGCATGGTGGTTTAGAGAAGTACCACTATTTACATTTTCTGCCGCAAAGCATCAAGAACCAGTGTAATTAATGACACAGTATGAGCACTATATCTAAGTCAAATCAGCGCAACGAAAACGCTCTTGCAATATTTTAGTGACACGAGATGTCTATCTATGGGCGGCGGTGACCATCAGACCATCTGCCTGCTCGTTGCTTTTCTTCAACATAAAAAATACACAAATTATAGTAACTTATGAGCGCTAATAAGCATCAGAAAAGCACAGTTGATATGGATATGAATGACGCTTCGAAACGACGCCTACGATTCGAATAACATAGGTAACATTATGGTGATGGTATAAAACTGCATTGTTCATCTGGTTAGTTAGACTATTATTTTTTTATGTATAACTAAACCCGCATTTGACCTCGATCTCGCCTGATGGTAAGCGACGATGAGGTCGACGATGGAGCACGCGGGTCCAGTAAATGCCTATTCACTCTGGCCTTGAAGATCCCAAGGTTGTAGGATTCGGGAAATACAGACGCCGGCAGGCTGTTCCATTCCTTAGCCGTTCACATAATGAATGAAGAAGCAAATCGCTTCGTACGAGCAGATGGGATATCAACAACATAAGGATGGAACCCCTCCCCGCGCCTGGTAGTCCGAAGGCGGAATGGAGATGCTGGAATTAGGTCGTGCAATTACGATGCGCACTCTCCGAAATGTATCCTATAAAATACCGATAGACAGGCAACCTTGCGCCGATGTTCCAGACTTTGCAGTCTAGCTTCCACCAGCGATTCGTCACCTATAAGGCGCTTAGCGCGTTTCTCCACCGAGTCAAGGGCAGCCAGTTGGTATTTAGACTAAGGTGAAAAATGTTTCCCTTTAATTTAAAATGTAATTACACAGTTGAAAAATTCACCGTGGTACAAATATTTGCACCACAGGTAATAAGTGTAATACTGTGATTAATAGCAGTATGAATAAAGAGCTAAATAATGCCGCAACATCAGACAATGGAGGCCGTTTACGAGAGTGTCCGTATCCGACCAGTTGAGAGTCGACGAAACGAAAACGTAGTTCACTAATTTAGCAGAAGCGGACAAAGCAAAAACACAGAGCGGGCAAATGCAGGCATTCCAACGTGAACTAACCGACAGCCTGTTGTTTCAGGGGAAAATTCTCACGAATTTCGCAGTAAGCTCCCGTTTAACCGAACACCAGCCAGCCATGTATGTAGGTACAGTTTTAATACGTCCTTAGGTGAATAATTAACAGTACTTTTACTAATAATAGCATTAGTGAAATTGTTGTAGCTCTATGAATTCTAAGATTGATACTGCGATAAGCCTGTTTACCTATAGTCAACTAGAAACGCTTCTAGATTAGCCTCATCCGTTCGTCTGTATATCGTAATTATTGAAATACTTACGATTATAAGAAATCGAAAAAAAAACCAGAATGATTTTTTTTTCTTTAATGAATGGCCTCTGATAGTGATTTACACTCTGCACTTTGGCCAATAACCGTGTTAGAATCTTGATAATAACTCGCAACGTTTTGGCGTCTGTTTTGAAAAAAAAACAGTTTACCAACGTCGAGATTAAGGGAGAGTCGTGTGCACTAGGAATGCCTAGTGTCATGCATTTCAAGTGCAATTGTAGGTTAGGTTGCCGAATCCACAACATCTGTAGTATTTCACTCCCATTTCACTGTCTTATACTCGTATAACGTTCACTTAACACGGACGATTATTAAGTTAAATACACTAGTCTTACGAAAAAAATAATCATTGTAAACCGTTTTTAAACAATGAAATAGGACGAACACGTAATGACAGCATGAACGCAACAACATAACCTCGAATGATACCTTATTGGTAGCATTGAATACGCTATTAACCTCATCATCATCAGCAGCCTATTCTAGTCCACTGCTGGACATAGGCCTCTCCCAGGGCGCCATTGAGCCCGATCTTCGGCTCTTCTCATCCAGTCGCTGCCAGCCACCTTACGCAGATCGTCGCTCCATCTAGCAGGGGGGCGTCCCACACTACGTTTGCCCAAACGCGGTCTCCACTCCAGAACTCGTCTACCCCAGCGGTTGTCGGTTCTGCGACAGATGTGACCGGCCCACTGCCACTTCAGCTTGCTAATCTTATGAGCTATGTCGATAACTTTTGTTCTATGCCGGATCTCCTCGTTTCGGATTCGATCCAGCAGAGACACTCCAAGCATAGCTCTTTCCATAGCACGCTGAGCGACTTTCAATTTGTGAACCAGTCGCACCGTCAGTGTCCACGTTTCGGCTCCGTAGGTCATTACTGGTAGGACGCACTGGTTAAAGACTCTTGTCTTTAGACATTGAGGTATGGGCGACGAGAAGATGTGACGTAACTTCCGAAATGCTGCCCAACCCAGCTGAATTCTTCTGTCGGCTTCTTTCTCGAAGTTGTTTCTACCTAATTGCACAGTCTGCTATTAACCTAATTTTGTTTATTGCATCAATCAACTTACATGGATATACTAAGGAAGGTTCTAAAATTAGTTTTTCGATATCTTAACTAATCACTGTTCCTAGAGCTGTCAAAGTGCCTATTTGATGCGACGAGGGACCCAAGGGCTTTCAGCTATCTCGCCCAAATGTGGCTCCGTTTTCTCCTTCGAGGTACGGGTGCCTAAAACTCACATCTCTTCTGCGCTTTGACTGTACCTATGTATACGTTTGCAATTTTCTCAAACCATTATCGAAAAAAAAAAACACAACGTCTCAGCGCTTATTCAAATTGTCCCCAAAATTCGTCTCCAATGGAAACTTAAATGTAAGTGGATAGAAAGTTAGCAAAAAGGGTCACATAGAAACTGTTTACTTACGGGGTTATTTTGCCTTTTTACAAGGTAGAAACTATAGTATACCGGGCAAGGACCCCTGGAGTCTCTCTTATTGCTTTCAGTTCTAAGTAGAGATAATTTGAATGCTTATTACGAGAGCATGTAGATAGGTACATATTCGTTCATAAAATTAACTTTTTTCTATTATCTTCATATAAGATCTGTACAGATCTCTTATTTTTATTGTGTTTTTATCTAGAAACACTTTACATTATAATATAAATATTGTACACGAATACAGGAAAAGTAAAAACTACAGGAATAGTAACACAATATGTACAAAGGCGGCCTTATCGCTTAAAGCGATCTCTTCAAGGCAACCTCTGAAGTTAATAGAATAGATAGTAGTAGTAGTTGGATCGATCGATTACAGTCGATCTTTAACTAAACTATACCATCAGTCAAAATTCTTCGATTGAAATTCAACCTTATACCTGCGCTTTATGGTACATTTCAGATTCTCAATTTTTTACATTTTGGGTAGGTTTACTGTGGTCGACTGTACCAGAAGATTGCGCAAATACACGTACAGTCGGCGACACATTTATACATATAATATCGTGTTCTTAATCTGAAACTAACAAGGTAAAAATATATCAGTTATAATGAGATTATTTTCTTTTACATCGGTAATCGGTATAATTTGTAGGTCGACCAAAATATTACGATAATAGATGGAACCGCATTATATTACTCGTTTAATAGGATTAATAGGGACACTAATTTTGCCCTCTTTCAATTTACTTAATTTTCATAAGCTTGTAGTCGAGCTACTCGTATACTTACTTAAAAGAAGCTTCCAACTACAATAATATTAAGTACTTACTACTGTTAGTGACAAAAAAGAGAGGTAAGTAAAGATTGTGTAACCGTAGAGAAACAGAACTTGCACAATAAAAACAAACTGGCTTTGCAAATAGGATTCAGTCGGAGCGATCCGCGAGTAATATGATTTGTTCTCGGCGGACTGTTGAATTCATTTTCAATTCGGTAGGTACCTTTATCTTCGTGAAAAGGTTTTTCGGATAGTTGACAGACTGTAGGGAAATGTGTAAATATATAGGCAGCATCACACTTGCAGAATGCAGACTTAATAATTTACTGTTGTGTATAATTTTCAAAGAGAAGTCCGTATTTTATTTACTTAGGTACCAGAAAAGTTGAAAGCATATAGTACTATTTTTTATTATATATTTATACACAAAATAAATAATAAATGCATCGCATCGAAGACCTGGATGCGACTAGCACAGGGTCGTATAGGGTGGCACAAAAGAGAGGAGGCTTATACCCTGCAATGGGACGACATGGGCTGATGATGATGATGATTTATATACAGGAGGACATATTTTGTTAGGAGTATTATCTTCAGAAAATCTAGATAACTAGGTTTCAAGGTAGAGGTATATCCTATACGTACTATTTGAATAGCTAAATAAATATGCATAAAATACCTTCATAACGATCCTGAACAGAAAAGGCAGAGAATTTATTTAAAGCCTTGAATTTATTTCTATTTTATTCTATTATAAATAAAGATAAAGTACCGTATTTATTACTTTTTACGTTAGGTTAATTCTTGCATCTCTTTTGATTCTGTACAAAGCTATTATTCGACATCTTAAGCTCGCAACCTCTTCATCTTGGTCTATTCCGTTTAGTTCTATCAACCCAGTTCTACTTATACCTAGAATGATCATATGTAGTTTATAGGCAAATATTTTCCCTAAGCTTTTTCAGTAGATTTGGGTTGGTAGAAAGAACGGGTACTACGTATAGTAATAAATTAATGTATAGGTAAAACATACAAGAAAGTAATGTTATGTATTTTAGCAAGTTACCTTTATTTACTAGTAAACATTTGTTGGAATTTAATGTACAAAGATATTACTTAATAATGTTTGTAAACATTAGTTTTTAGGTGCGCATTTTAATTTTAATTGGCAAGCGTTCGGAAGCGGTTATAGTCCATTTGGTTGAATCGTAACTGCTTTATTCGAGCTATTCGCCGAGTTTCGCAACAAAGGGTCCACGATAACACAAATAAATTGTTTCTCGACTGTAACTCAAGAAATAAGTATTTCCAATTAAATATCTTTCGTCCTTTATTCGAAAATGTTCTTAGAAAATTAGATTCGCTAAAGATTGTGGAAACATTTTTGTTTCATATTTCGAATTGAATTGAGAAATACCTATACTAGGACATCTAAACACACGGCAGTGTGTCCACCAAGTTTGGAAAAAAGGGCTACGACATGCTGCCTTCTGATGCTACGACGACGCACTGACTGTGTGTATTTACAGGAACCATTTCCAGCTATTTTCAACCCCCTATAAGGCCCAAAGATACATAACCTATTTGACCTACATACTTGTAATTTTGTTTGTCTAATAAAGTCCGCCAAATAACGCAGAATCCCAAATTTTATAACAGAATCTCAATTAGTTCCCGAGAGACTACCAGCATACCTAGAATATCTACCTACCTACAAGGATACCTACTTAAAGGGAATACCTATATTTGATGTGGAAACATCTTTAACTTCGCTCTATTATGGGTACAAAATTCAAATGTTGGTATTTTACGGTACGTTAGATAAACTAATAATAGCATTTGAGCATCTGTCTATCGATAAATAATAAATAAAAGTAGTAAAAAAATAAAAAAGAGCCAATGAATGCGACTCCGAGTGCCTGCGCATAAATATTGTATGAAGAGTCTGCACGGACAGCCATTGGACAGTAAACGGTGTTTTATGGGAATAACATTTATTGTTTTGTATCCCGGAGTCCAAGAGGAATTTTATTTACTCCTTTTCTATTAGATATCTATTATTATTCATTGGGAGCTTTTTCTATATAAAGAAAATAAAATCATAATCATTTATTTATTCACAATTTTTTTTTTATAAATATTACATATATTTTATTGATATCTTTTGCTGAAATGTTTCGTATTTTATTAAACCGTGCTCAGCAAAATTAATTATAAGAAGAATAGTTTTAAACATTCCCGTGAGCATGATGTTATTCCACTAACTTGACAATTCCGTGATTTGCATTAGATTTGCACTAAACCAACACTAAACACGCCCAACCCGCTCGATATTTTAATTTGGAATTACTATAAGGTAAGTATTTGTAGGTTTCCAATACTTCCGGTCCATTCGGAATTTCCAGTTTTATAACTGAGGCCTTGTTGAGGCGAGCGAGGCGAGTTGAGCCTTAAGTTTGTCTGGGACTCCAAAATTATTACATACTTTATCCATATAATGTGCTTTCATTCTTTTCCTTTAATTCTTTAAGTTATTAACTGAAACTTAAAAACAGCTTTTCCTCGATCTTCTTCATCTTGTCGTGCAGTTAGTGGCTAAACTACTTTTTAGAGTTGTTCAGGCCGCCTCTAAACCTAAATGCCATACCCTCTCTGATTGTGGCAATAGATACTAAGGCAGGTATTCCTATTGCAAATATTGTTTTGTAACAAAATGGTGGTTGTTATTTGACCATTATTTTTATGCAGACACGTCATTCACAGAACATTAACGTAGAATGTCGCTCGTAAATCGCAGTTAAGTTTTTTGTTGCTGAATTTAAATGCCGTTCAAAAAATAAAAATCCAGCGAGCGCTTTATTGCATGAAACTCAAAGCTCCCGTTTTATAAGTTACTTAAGTTACTGGTTTTGAAATAAAGACCTTTCAAATAGGTAAGCTTTTGTTGACTCGTAGCTCGTAGTGTTCATTAAAATACTTACGTAGAGTGGAATTAGTCGAAAGGTTTGAAAGTTTCGAAATAAACTTTTAAATATTTTGGTACGAAGCTCTTTTAGAATTAAATATTTAGCAAATATAAGTATGCAAAAACATCAGAAGTGTCAAAAATTTTAGGTATAGGCAAATTCGGATTAAAATATTTAAGAATCGTTTCGTATCGTCTTGTGTTTATTATTATTATTATTTAGATATGTTTACCTTTGACTACATAATTATTTTATTATAATTATAACTGTTTCGGTCATTGCTGTGTGTGAAATAAACGTATTACTTACTTACTTACTTACTTACTTACTTACACCCATTACTGGAGTGAACTCATGTCAAGATCTAAAATTTATTTATTTATTCGTATGGCAGTTGGAATAACACACAATAACAGAACTGTGACATGTCACAACCATAGATATACAATACAGTACAATAAAAAACTACTATTCAGTTCGGGAATATTTTGAAGACAAACATTTTGAAATTATTATACGAACAGAACTACTCTAGCAAACTTGCTATACCGACAAGGTTAATCATGTTAGGACTAAATAATTGTACATAATAACATCTGTATGTAACTGATGATTATGCATGAATAAATGGATTATAAATCTCTAAATTCGAGACTAAAAGTCATTTTCCCTTTATCTTGATTTAAACCAGTCCAGACACGAGCCAGCTACGCAATAATAGCCTGGGGGTGTTAAGACTGTTCTGGAAAACTGGCCCCAAAGGGGCATAGATTGATGACCCTAATGCCCTCGGGCCCCTCAGGTGATCTACGGGCGAATTGCTACAGAAAAATATTTTTATGAGTAGTTTTGTTTTATGATTCCATTTCTTTATAAACACATAATATACAGCGATGTAACAAAACTTCGGTATTGACCTCTTTCAGGGCGCTCCGTATTTACGTTGGTAAGGTTAGTTCTATATTGACGGAGCTATACAACTTTTATACTCTTATTAGAAATTGATGAAAAAAAAATTTCTCTCGTACATTTTGCAATAGTTATTACGTGGTAAACGTTTCGGTTATCGATACTAACGTTAATTTAACCCATTAAGAGGTTAATTTAAGAGGCAAATTTTAAATTAAGTACATTCTTAATCGCAATTGGTTTTTTTCACCTATAAATAACAAGTTTAAAACTTCCTTTGAAGTAGGTTTGAGTTGGTAATAAGTCCCGTATTTTAATTAATCAGCACTTTACAACAAAATAAACCATAAAATTTACCGAAAATTAAAAACAGGGTAGGAATCTTAAAGAAATCCGTGATGAAAGGGATAAGTTCCCAAGACTTTTTCCTTGCCATTGGGCTTTTTTATTATTAACTCGTTGAGTAACTTAACAGCGAATAAAATCAATCGTGTAAACTGGGCTAAATAGTAAGTATTAGTAGGAGTAAGTCATTCTGTTACATTTTTTCTAGTTAATATGAAAACGACGTCTAGTTCATACGTTTTCCTTTCATCACACCTGCTCCTAAAGTTTCAGTGCATGCATAGTTGGTCAAAAGTTGATCATTTCGCACTAATATACTTTTTCTACGACAATGTAATACCTAAATAACTGAAAATACAAACTATTGTGAAGCGTCCAACTCGCCTTGACAGCTCATCAAAACTCCGTCGACAACAGTGTGTGTTTCAAGTTGTCATCTTTATAACCGTTTCAGTAATATCAGGTGGCATTAAAAAATATTGACGAAAGTTTAATACCATATGAAATTATTACTGAAGTGGCTATGGAGACGAGAAATCGCACGGATCTCGCATTTTTTTGTCGACGTGAAGTTTGACGAACTGTCATGGCGACTCTGTTGAATGCTCCGTAATGGTTTGTATTTGCTGTTAATAAATTTCATGGTCGTAGAAAAAGTATTGTATGCAACGCACGTAATGGCGATTTTAACACTCGAACGATCTTTTATGAAACCTAGCTACGCTTCGTTTTGTTTTTATATGAGTAATTAAGAAAATTTTATTTGTTAAAAATTTAATCTATTGTGTATGTGTGTATGTGTTATTAATGTATTATTATTAATTTTATGTATCTATACTTCATTATCATCATCATCAGGAGCCTACTCTAGTCCACTGCTGGACATAGGCCTCTCCCAGGGCGCGCCATTGAGCCCGATCTTCGGCTCTTCTCATCCAGTCGCTGCCAGCCACTTTGCGCAGATCGTCGCTCCATCTAGCAGGGACGCGTCCCACACTACGTTTGTCCAAACGCGGTCTCCACTCCAGAACTCGTCTCCCCCAGCGGTGGTCGGTTCTGCGACAGATGTGACCGGCCCACTGTATCTATATTTATTTATAAAAGTAAAATTGTTATAAATAAATACATAATTAAACGTTAACCCGTATAAGCCAGGGTCGTATATCCCGCCGTAGCATCTCCGAGGAACATAAAGGGCCTATGATTAAATGTACATATCCTCAGTGACATGCATTGAAGTAAATATGGGAGCTCGTTAAAATTGTTAAAATACCGTGAAATATCTCGCTACGTCGGACACTCCAGGGACTTCTTTACAGGCATAACGGACGAAGGGGAAATACTGCTGCTACAAAATGGAGATAACTTTGTCTCCACTTTTTGAGCCTTTGAATTCTTTATAATGCATAGTTATAGATTTAGTGCAACGACGTTATTATGCCTAAACTAAATTAGTCCACTGATTAGTCTAGATAATAAATAACCTGTGATATGATATTTGAAATAGATACATACCTACTAAAATTGTAAAGAAGTTGGGTGACTTCTTTCTCATAATGAATTCTGTTATTCATATAATTTTTTTATGTATAACTAAACCCGCATTTGACCTCGATCTCGCCTGATGGTAAGCGACGATGAGGTCGACGATGGAGCATGCGGGTCCAGTAAATGCCTATTCACTCTGGCCTTGAAGATCCCAAGGTTGTAGGTTTCGGGAAATACAGACGCCGGCAGGCTGTTCCATTCCTTAGCCGTTCGCCTAATGAACGAAGAAGCAAATCGCTTCGTACGAGCAGATGGGATATCAACAACATAAGGATGGAACCCCTCCCCGCGCCTGGTAGTCCGAAGGCGGAATGGAGATGCTTTAATGATTATTATTATTATTATTCAATGATTATTCATATATACGTTCAAATAAATAAAACGAAACTGTTTTATTATAATTTTATCATTATTATAACTCAGTAGAAGCCTCAAAAGAAAATAAAGCATCACACTTAAAAATTAACTGTCGAGATTCAAACAAAATAAAAAGTATCATGTTTCCAGACAAATATTTTTCTATTCTATCGAAAAGTTTAGAAAATCGAAGCTAGCTCCTGTAGAGGTTTTAGCTTCATGTAAAACTCGCTCGGGACTCTAACGATGAGCTTTATCAGTCTCTTATATTTTTCTAATACTCTCCTAAGGGGATTTTGCATCTTAGAACTCTTCTAACGGTTGAATAAATTTCGTAATGGAATGTAAACGTAGTGTAAGTGAAAATGCATCAGTTCTTTGGAAAGTACTTTCAATATTTATTGAAATATCGTGATTACGTAATTTATTTGTTTTTAATTTAATAAGGAGAGCAGACGAGCAATCGAGGCACCTGATGGTAAGTGGTCACCGTCGCCCATAGACATCTCACCTAAGTGTACTAATATTAGAGGGTTTTTGATGCGCTGTTAACCTTGAGGACTAAGATGGTTGCCTCATGTGCCGGAAATTACGCTGGCTCTCTTACCCTTCAAACCGAAACACAGAAATGCAAGCATTTCTGCGTCACGGCAGAAGTAGATAAGAGGGTGGTACCACCCCAGGCGATCCTTCACATCAGGATCTACCACTATTACTGTACAACATGATATTTTGTATTTTAGTAGCAACCTCTGCCTAGGCTTACAGCGTAGAAAAACATCTTTTTTTTAATGTTATAAAAGAAGAAAAGGTTGGTTATAAGTGTTATAACTAGAAATATATTAATTTATATTCAGAATATGTTTCTTGCAGGGAAAGCAGAGTAACATGGATTAAATTGTAATAAAGTTTCAAAGTATTATTATTATTATTTATGAGCCTTCTGCGAGTATTACATTTTATCCATTTAAGCTTCAAAGTAACACATACGAGTACATTATAATAAGTAATTCCGTGGAAGACAAACCTTTAATTATAATAGCAAAACCGTAAGTAACATTTAAATTAAAAATGAAAATCTCAGATTCATCTCCATGTTGATTATTGCGATATTGCAATAGAGGCATGGTACAGTCGACCACAAATCTGACAAAAACCTTCGATTAAATCTCAACCTTATGCCTGCGCATTATGATACATTTCAGATTCTCAAATTTTGAAGTTTTGGGTAGGTTGACCTGTGGTAGACTATACATACCTTCTTGCAAAATATTCATAGATAAATAGATAGATAGAAACACTTTATTGTACACAAAATCAGGAAAACTAAAAACTACAGGAATAATAACACGATATGTACAAAGGCGGCCTTATCGCTTAAAGCTATCTCTTCCAGGCAACCTCTGAAGTATTCATATGTTCACAAATCTTTCTAGAACGACTATTGTAATGATTGACAGTGATTATAAGAGTATATTGTAAATAGTAATGCTTAAAATACTATAAAACGAACTGAAAGGGTTCCAAGGACTTTAATGTTCAATAGAACGGGCATCTGCGTTTAATTGTCCCAGCACTGTTGGCGTTGTTTCTAATATATACTTACCCGTAGCTACGAGTATATCGAATATTACTCACTGAACATACTTCTTCACGTTACAAAGTTTCATTTTGTGAATTCTATGGATATAGAGAAAAATTTATTATCCCTCAGAATTTGAGAAAAGCAGCAATTCTGAACCAATTTATTCCTAACTTCTAATAAATGTGTAGAAAACTAAATATAAGTCATACATAATTAAAAGGTAAGGAAAAATAATTCATACATTGCACACCTTTGTATTGGATGTATAGAGTAGGTGTGCCTGTCAGGTGAAATATCTAGCAGTACAATATTAGCACAAGATCTTTTAGTTAAAAAGAAAAAAAACTTTTTGCTATGTTTCAATATGTCTCCACAAAGTGAGATGGAAGGCAGAAAATGCCGTTCCAAATAAAGTGAGCGGTGCAATTTATCAGAATAACGAGCTTTTCCGAATCTCCTTTAGGTGACACCCAGTTCATTTATTTTTTTCTTATCCATTTAATCTCGATCACATGCGGAGTATTTTTCTTGTGCCTCCTTTAAAACGTTATCGTTCAGAAAAAGAACTATTTGTCACGCGGTGAGACGTGTTTAGAAAATTTCTAGTTTCAGTGGATCGTTGAAACCTGGACGGCGATTATTGAAGTGGAATCTCGAATTCGACATTAGTCCTATCTCATTCGCTCAAATTACATGTGTGAGCGTGACAAGACGTTCGTAGCGCTCGACTTTTGTATGTCGAACGCTGCGAGAATCGCCTTCCTGAAATTTAATATTGCTTCAAACTAAATTTTCATTTTTTTGCTTTTTGTTTCTTGTTCTATATTTCGCGTTTTGGTAGAAATATTAAAATAAAAATATCTACATAAAGTACTTCGTAGCAAAGTCACGCCAAGCGAGAAATAAGAAACAAGAAGCATAAATTTCAAACCGTGACTTTCCGAGGGAGATATTAAGCTTCAATCATACTTAAATGTTTATTCATGCAAGTTCCGAGACTAACTTTTCCTGAAAGGATTCGGACGAAATTATAATAATCTCTCAAAAGAAGCGGTGGAATTGAAAGTATGGATCAGACAAAATTAGCATTTATATTCAGATTTTGAGGTAAAAGTCACTGTACTTATCGTTTCTTAACATACAATCGCTTAAAGGCTATCACTTCTCCTTGTAAACTGTCGTTAAGGTGCAACGTTACGACTCAATTTTCGTACAAATAATTTAACACATTACAAAATTTAAGACGCCGCGACATGATCAGAATATATAAAAAGCTACTGTGTGTAAAATTGGCGCGCGCGAAAGGTTAATAAATCATAGATATCAAAAATATGACCTCCGTAATTTTAAAGGTAGTACCTTGACTGTATTAAACTCAAACAAAATATTAAACAGGATCGAGTTGGGAATGTAACAATAACAGGTATTTTTATTTAATATTTTTTCAGGTCGAGGAGGAAACGGGTTGAGTAACCACGGTTCGAGGGTTCAGATTAAATTATAAATAGCAAAACAAAAGTCTCACATCTCTGAGGGTGAGTCTTCTCCAATTTAAGCAACAATTAAACGTAAGCATTAATTACATTGACCTCCCTTTTGGCTTATTCCATTCTTGCTTATTCAGCGGGGCCGATCATACCGACGACGTCGTACTCGTGACGCTACTTAAACTGCTGGATAAGACATTCACAGAGGGAGTTTTAGAAACGATTTTTCAACAGGTGAGCTAAGTATCTAATATTAGTATTTAGTTTAAAATATAAGTATGTATGTATTTATAAAAAAAGCAATAAAACTTATGTACTCACTACAATTCAAGGATAAAATACTTTCATAAAGTATCCTTGAATTGTAGTGAGTACATAAGTTTTATTGCTTTTTGTGAAATATCTCAATGTATTTAAATTTTCGCATAGATAACCGTGATGTCATGTCAACTATAGACTACTGATCTAGTACGAATATAATTAAATGAGCAATCTGCTCCTCTTCCTTTATTCTTGATCACGTCGGGGTCACCAATGTGGGGCTGAACGCGCCCACGAAATAAAAGGCAGGTCTTGGAGGTGAAGAGCAAAAATGAATTTGTCTGGACACCACACACGAGTTTGACATCGCGAGTATATCAAAAGCGGTAGCGATTCTTTTCTGTAATTGGCAGGCGCGCAGCACGCATGCGCCGACGTTGTGGCGGGAAGCCGCCATAAGCATCTGACATATTGCAATTTTACAAAACTCCTGTTGCTATAATGAAGTGAAGAAATAGCGGGTGGACGGAGGTGAAGGGAAACGTTCGAAAGGACAACGCTCTTCTAGTTTATTTTGTTCAAGGAAAGTGTTACCATTTTATTGTAGGCAATTTACGGCGCGATATACCGGTCCCTTTAACGCCGTCCGTACCCTCGTACTCGTATAATTCGTATTGCGAGGCCAATAGGAAAGGAGCAAGGTAATGAAATATTTAATGAAGTGTCATGCTTTCTTTTAATTTGTCAAAGTTAGTGTAATTGCTTCTACTACACTATTAATTAACACTGGCGTCTTTCTTTATCATTTTAGGAACAAAAATAAAATAATAGTACCTTATTGAAACAGGTAATAATTCTTGGCGATAAATGAGAAAATGGAGTTGAAAAATATTTCCTTACGTCTGTGCTCCGGCAGATTTATCCTGCGACCATTGTTCTGAACAAAGTTTTCGAAAAATATTGAAAAATTAATTGGTATACCTACTCGTACCTGAGGACCACACGTAAATGAAACTCTATATCCATTTCGCCACTGAGTTTTATTCACTATGTGTGAACCAATGAGCTGCATATTCCCTAGTGCCGACTATCTAACTTTTTGATATTGGTAAAATGAAATAAAATTAATTTTCTTTTCATACAAATGTTAATACATTTGTAATGTACCCCTAACAAGGGTATTTAATATAAGCCTATCAACAGGCACATTCCCCGAGGATTGGAAAATGGCATCAGTTTGTCCGATTCACAAGGGTGGTGCCAAAGACAAACCCGAAAATTATCGGCCCATATCCTTGTTGGGAGTTTTTTCTAAATTGCTCGAAAAACTAGTGAATAAACGCATAGTCAAGTATATTGAGGCAAATGACCTTCTCTCGGAAAGACAATTCGGGTTTAGACAGGGGAGATCCACTGAACATGCAGTTTCCTTGTTGACTGAAAAAATTTCATCTTTGTTAGATGAGAAACGTGCTGTATGGGAGTTTTCCTTGACTTGGCCAAGGCCTTTGACACTGTCTCCACCACGATTCTGTTAAAAAAGCTAAACGCCTTGGGCATCAGAGGCCTGGCCTTGGACTGGTTCGGGAGCTACCTGTCAGGACGGAGACAGTGTGTAAGGGTTGGCCAGTGTCTTAGTGATCCACGGACCGTGCATTTCGGAGTACCTCAAGGTAGTATACTTGGCCCAACTCTCTTCATTTTATATATGAACGATATACACTGCCTTCCCTTGACGAATGCTGAACTCATATGCTATGCAGATGATACTGTCATTTTGTACCATGGAGAAACTTGGATCAGTGCCCTCTCCATTGCGGAACGAGGAATGATCTCGGTGTCAAAGTGGCTGCAATCCAATCTCCTTACACTCAACACTAAAAAGACGCAGTACGTATGTTTTCACAAAACAAGTGCGTCTGCTCCGCCGAATTCTTTACCTACTCTGAGGATGCATACCTGTGATTCAACGGCAGGAACATGCGACTGCGAAAGCATAAATAGGGTTGAAGTCACTAGATACCTGGGTGTTCTGGTGGATCAGAAACTGACGTTTGGTAACCATATTGAAATGATATCGGGTAGAGTTAGAAAAATCATTAACATAATGAGGCAAATACGCGAATCGGCAAACTTTGAAGTAATAAGACAGGTATATTTTGCTCTCTGTCAATCGATTTTAATTTACTGCATCACCTGTTGGGGTAACGCCGCAAAGACTACAATGTTACCTGTGGAAAGAGCGCAACGTGCAGTGCTTAAAGTTATGCTGAGGAAGCCACGTCGATACCCCACAACTAACGTATACAGGGACAGCAAAGTTCTAACCGTGCGACAATTATATCTGCTGCAAACCGGTCTCACTGCCCACAAAACTCTACTAAACTCTAACGAATATAATGATCTGCTGAAGCGCAGAGTTTTTAGAATTCCGCTGCCACATGTGAGAACGGTTTTCGCTAAACGGTTTGGAAACTACCGAAACGCGTTCATATACAATAAAATTATAAAACACTGCAACATTAAAAATATTTCCGCGAAAGAAGCAAAAGCTAAAATTCAAAGATGGTTACTCACGCTAACCTATGATAAAACCGAAAATATTGTTTCGCGATCGCTCTATCACTGACTTCCACGGCACACTTGACTGCACTCACCATGAATATCCTCCCTCTTTCACCAAACCACATTATACACTCATCCACACACACACACTCACCTTAAGACACCCTAGCACACTCACGCTCATCGTCGTACAACACCCCATAGTTAATTACTTTCTTATCTTTGTTTCTGTTTATTTTAATAAATGTATAATATAAATAAGTAATAAAATTAATATAAAATAATAACAATTAAATATCTCATAAATAAATATATCTTAGTATAAATTAATGTAATTATTAGATAAGATTGAACCGGCCTCCGCGATACAGGCAGTTGCCTAGTGCGGAGTCCTATAGTTTAATGTAAATATAGTGTAATGAAATGTATCAAAAAATAAATTATTAAATTATTAAATGTACATTTACATGTATTTTTTTCAGCTAATATTGATCGGTATAAAATGTACCTCCAATGGAGAATATTCTTTTCGCGAAAATCAAAAAGTCATAGAACAAAAGTTTAGTTATGGATACTGAATACCCCCTTTTTCGACTTTATACTTATAAGGTTTTTGTTACGAGTACATCTGGTATTGAGAATGGTATTCTGGTACCTAACCACAAAAGGTTTTCAGATAATCTGGACATTAGGCAATGTAAAGCTCTATATTATAAGTAATAGGGTATTTGACAAAAAAAAAATTGCATCAATCAACTTACATGGACATCCTGAAGATGTATCTGAAATCCGTTCATCGATATCTCAACTAACATCAGCAATATTAATGGTTAAAGTTAGTAGTCCTCTGTCCCTTTCTAGCAAAACAGTCCTTATTATGTATCCAAGGACTTGCTTGTATGGCGCTACATAACAGTGACGTCACAATTATCTATTGCCGTTTCTTACTACCATCTGATTTTTGATTGGCTGTAGTTTTTTTAGTTTTTCAACTGATTTTAATTCTTCTTTCACATTTGACCATCAATTTATGTCTATTTTCTTATTTTTACGAAATGTATTTATTATTTGATACTAGTCAAAAAATATGCGTATAATATTACTATACTAAGTATACTACATTAACCCATTAGAAGTTATTTAGAAGTCGTCAAAATATTTTCTCGTAGGCACTAAATCAACCCTCAAGGCCCGCGGCTACGTAACTCTAATTGTGTTATTATTTATGGCGCTTAAGGCAATATTGTCGTGTTTGTACTGCCTTATCCAAATACACTTTTCGTTTTCAGGCCGCTTATTTACGAGATACGAGTAGGCGCGTACAAAAGTTACGCTCTCGCAATGCCTGTGCGTTTTAATGCTTTGGTGATTTTACTTAAGTATATATATATGAAAAATCAGATAATCAATCCCTTATAATCGATTCAGATGTATACCTATTCACAATTAAAAATAACCGTGTTGAAATTGGATCATCCGTTGTCAAGTTTTGATGCCACAGATAAACAGACGGACAGACAAATAGACAAACGTGTCAAACTAATATCACGCCCTTCGTCGATCGGTCGGGGGTTAAGAAAACCGGGTCCATATTGGATCATGGCACAGACAAAGAAACAAACAGACAAACGCGTCAAACTCATAACTCAAGGGGAGTTATCGATCGGTCGGCATTTAATAACTGAACAACCAAGATACTAACTGTGAGAAATTGTAAAAATAAAGTATGCTCTCCATACAAATTTATCAATAGATTCAATTTTTTTGCACCAACAGCTGTTTAGAATAAGAATTAATCATTAACGTTGTAACTTGAAGAGCCAAAATTAAATTAAATTAATCAGTTAATTGGATATTAAGCGATAATAATTAATAACCGCGAAGAGGGTAGGCGGAGCTCCTTCAAGCGTGATATTGATATCAAATTCAATTTAAAACCGTACCAACTGTCTCACATTTGTTTTTGGTAAGTATATAGAGGATGTAACAAAAACCCCCTTGTGAGCCGAAAAAAATCAGCTGTTTCATACTTATTGAGCTTTTGTATGATTTTTTTTCGCTTTTTAGAATCGACGCCATCGTGAAAGTTGTTCAGTTATGGATACAAGTGTGCTACTGGCCCTACCGACGTTTCGATTATTCGGAACAAATCAAATCGCAATGCAGATAATACTTATATCTGCATTGCGATTTTAGAGAAGATAGCTACCCGTACATAGTATTTAGTTTTCACGACAGACTTAGTTAATTTTCCTGAAAGCTAAGCTCTTTTGTACTGTGTTCTGTGCCAAGCCAATGGGGCTACGTGACTCCTCGGGTTCTACTCGTATTTGACTCACTTAACCCGAATTCACTTGCGGGTTAGATAACGGAGGTAGTATGCACTGTTTGCTCATTTCCAAGTTCCACTGGAATTTATCTTCACCTACGTACTCATAAAATATTTGGTTACAGTCAAGATTCAAAAGTAGGTTAAATAATCTATATATCGCAGGGAAATAGCTGAAAGCAGGGATTTGGCCAAATCACTAGATTAGTCTAGTGAAATAGTGAATGGTCGATTCATCAGTCCTGAGTAGTGATTCTCTCTTCGTAGGGTACGCAGAATGGAGGAAACAAGGCGCCGTGCCGCCCGGCTTCCAAAGGTAAGATAGTGGAATAAACAAGCCCGCCTGGTCGACCTAACTCGTGTCTTCCAATGGTAGGTAGAATGGAATAAAAAAGTCCGCCTGGTTTCAAAGGTAGGTAGGTTAGGTAGGCTGGACTAGACACATAGCGTAATGGCGCATTTTACGAAGTGCGTAGACATTTCACGAAGTGCTAATAATCTTAGACACTACTGTACTGTAATGGTCGAGTATCTAAAATACACTATCTGTCTAAAAATTTTAGCCACATCGTTAAATGCGTATCGTTAATTATCACTAAGCGTAATGGTATTGAATCTCATGTGGATCTTAAACACTCTTCTATGAAACTAGCACCATCTGGTGGTTTGCCCCTGTCTAGTGGTATACATACGTACATGTATATTATTGATGCTTCGTGTTGCTACTTTGTAGAACAATAGATAGAAGATGTTATATGTATTATTATATTTAAATTATATTTTATTCAGGACATAAAAACCATTTCTTTTGAAAACGGAACCCTCGGTACACGAGAACGACTCGCACTTTTTAATTATTTCATAGATAGGATCTAGATAGGATCGCGTTTTTTATTTATTTTCGTAGAGAAATAACGATGTATACGCCCGTCAAAGCCAATAAGACATTAGACCACTTTTGTTACCAAATCTATCTCTATTTTACTATCTTATATCTCACGCACGGTATTACCTAGGAACTTGAAAGATGACTACAATAATGGCCTTATCCTTTTTTAAATCACAACTAAAACTTGATGCATCTGTAATAGTTAGTAAGATGTTAGAGTGAGAAAGAAAAAAAACAATGTTTCTCGCTACTGTAGTCCACGCGAACGAAGTCACAGGCAACAGCTATAATAAAATAAATCTACCACTCTACCCTGTAAAATCAATCTACTACTATACCCTGACTAAGAAAATAAAAACCGCATCAGGAGGGCGCCACATGTTTCTTTTAAAATCTGTGTTGTTAAGATCGCAATGAAAATAATAATATTTTCAATTTGATTCTGTAATATTGTGAGGATTTTTATATATCTGGTCAAGTTTTGGCTATATAAGTCGAAAATCATAGGGAGCCGCGGCGGAAAGAATTATAAAGTCAGTATTTTTATTATTGTTCATATTTGGCTCGTCTGCTCTCCTTATTTAATAAAAAAAAAAAATTTAGGTGCAAGAGTTGTTCCGAAACTATTTTTTTATTTCTATATACCTAAGGAATATCTGTGCCAATTTAAATGTTTGAAACTATTTTCAAACACCATTTATAAAATTAATAAGAGCTGATTTTCTGAACAGGTATCTTAACATAATAAAGAAGCTGTCTACTACAGAATCCCTTTTAGTTTTACAAGTTACTTTACGAGAACTTAAAAAATGCCTGTCCATCAGGTAAGTTTCTTGAATTATTAAGATGATATTTTTAAAAATAACTATCAATTCCTTTCCGCCAATATTTTTTTTTATTTTTTTTCTGGTATTTGTTTTCTTTTATTTTTTGGGAAATCTACAGCTTGATACTGTTTCAATTACCATAAACAATAAAAATCTTAATCTAATAACAGATTTACTAAAAATGGTAAAACTTATCATAATAGGTACTTATATATCAGTGACTCTTACCGTAACTGATATTTAAAGTGAAAGAAAAAGTGTACTTACACTTTTTCTGGGACAAAATGCAAATTTTCTTTGCAGTAACCTCATGCAGCACGTAAGCTTATCTATTATAGTAGAAAATAGAAATTACGCTGAACAAGTTTCCCTGCAAAGCTGTGTACGTAGCGCGGATAAGCTTCTGTAGGGGCAAGTTTGAAGAGGACTTTACCGCAGTTACACTGTGAGGCAGTATGGCTGGAATTTGTTAAAGAAAATCAAATACGTGCGTGTCAGATATCATTCATGAAAATTAGGCGATAAATCATTAAAATATTTGTGAAATTAAGATCAAAGGTGGACATTTATTTATACATTCATATACACTTAATTTTTTCTCTGAAACTCGATTTGAGAGTCGTCCTATCTGTATTTCTATTTAACACGTTCACAGTCCAGTGTAGATACTACATAGTGTACACAACGAAGCAGCTTCACTCCACACCTCCCGTTTACATTATATTATGCTATATTGTCATTATCGCAACATAAAAAATATTATTAATAACAAAAGTAACAACCCTATAATACTAACAATGACATAGTAGGATATATGAGACGCGTTTGAAACATTTTGTATGGTGACTGTGAACGCAGCAAAAAGAAAACTGACTAATAAAAGGACTGACCTATTTGAATAAGTATTGCAGCAAAACAATCGTCACAATTTGTTGCTAAGCCGTACACGGGACGCGGTGGCTGAGTAATCTTTTGGATTGGAGAAATTCAATTTTCTCTGTGCTGCAGCGAAACAATAAGCTTACTCAAGTTGGGATTAAATTGAAAATAGTCGCTGCGTTTGTGAGATTCTAAAGTAACTACTTTTTTATAAGAGAAAAGTAATATCGCATTGGTAAAACGCCTTCTAAACATGAATCTTATCTAGTTCTAATTAGGAAAGATTCACGCTGTGATCGACAGCATGTAAATGTCGACATTAGTTCTGTCTCTTTCACTCACATGGGCGAGACATACCTAGCGCTCCAATTTTGCACGTCGAGCGTGCCAGAATCGCTAGCTAGGCGTAATCCTCCTAAATCTTTAGAATTGTATAAGTAACTTATATTTTTTGGAATGCGACCCTGTGGGAAACACAAGAATTTAAAAAAAAACTAAGGAAATGTGGTCTGTGAACCATGCGTATAGCTGAGAACTTTCTCTTTAAACAATCTCATACAGCATTTTTATAAACGCTACGTATATTTTTTGCACATACTCTATTTATTTAGAAACTCATGTTTACCTGGCATTGTAAAGTAACATCAAAGCGAAAAACATTATCCAAAGATGTCGACTTCATTAAACTAAAGTCATATTGCACAATGTAACCTCTAGTCGTGAATTCTTTACTAGCCAAGGAAGGTTTTACGTTCAAACTTAAATTACATATTCCGGAAGTCGCTTTAGAGCCGTTAATTTTAAAAAAGTTGTTTTACTTTTTTTACTTTTTAATGGCGAAGACAATGGGAGAAAACGCATCACTTACTTACCTACTTAGAGTAAGAACCTTCTTATTTTTAATATTAAATTATGTTCAATAAACTATAGGCTCTACTACCACCAGCACTGTTTCGCCTGATGGTATGTGACGATGAGATTGCAAATGAAGCACCTAGGTCATAGCCCCAGCAGTTATGGCTATGTTCATTCTAGCCTTACAAGCTTGTATTTTTCTTAAAACACTTGATTTATATTATAACACAGGACACAGTCTTAGAAAGCTACCCCTAAGACATCCTAAACATTTTCTAAACTAACAGGAAAAGTTTTAATGATAACTAAACTAGGACTAAATCAGGTTTCAATACAAGAGTGTAATTTCCTTGCTGTACGTCCAATGAAATGTTATATCCAAATTTGCTGACATATGATTCATGGATGCATCAGACTGGGGACAAAACTGCGATCATGAATCATATGTGATTCATGGGACAGGGAACCTGATAATATATCGTAAGACATTGGACAAGACATGTCCAATTCCAATTAGGTAGTTACCAATACCATAATGGTCAATTGGTCATATATGACCATTATTATGTACTAATTAGTCTAAGTGAGCGCACGACCAGATTATCCGGATAATTATCCGTTCGCACCCGGGAATAGCCGGCTATCGCCTCTCAAATTATCCGCTGACCGCTTGTAATACATCCGTATCCGCCGCCGTACCGCACTCCACGCTCTAGTGGTCATTCAGATCTGTTCGCATCTGCATAGTCACAAGAAGGTCGTATCTATAGTACACTTAGCCTAGCCACACACTATGCCGAAATTACGCCGCCGAACTTCGGCGAGTAATCATTTTGTTAGTATGAGTTATCGGCGACGTAATTTCCGTCAGGTGTTTCGCGGGCAAAGGTCACTTAAAAAGCATTGTGAGCGTAACCGAGCCGAAGTTTCGTCGCGTAATTCCGGCATAGTGTGTCCCTACACTTACTCCTAATAGTACTTCTACACTACTAACATAGATACTAACGTAAATGGTAATCATGAGCCATTAGGAGCTACAACAAGTAAATTATACCTTTGTTTTCTGACAACTTGACAATTTTATGTTTTATAGACATGCAATCTTATGCCTCTGCATCTAAAATAAAATAAAATAAAAGAGTATTTATTCATTCACACATGAGTTAAAAGGTACAATATTGTTATTTTATTCTAATTTTTCACCTATAAACTATATATATATATATATATATATATATATATATATATATATATATATATATATATATATATATATCTGGTTTTCAGGTCTCGCCTAACATGCTAGATGGAGCGCTGGTTGCGGGACACAACACGATTATGTGGTCAAATCTCCATTATAATTTTATATTAAAATGGATGACAATATGTAGCTGGCTTTAGCTTCCTTGTGATGATAACAATTGGGTTTATGGGTCTGAGAGAGTGTCTATACCATTCACTGAGGTCAGCTAACAGAGACTTTGCTGCATACAGCAAATTTATTAGGTACATATACCTAGTAAATTATCCTAAAAATAACCCCTATCGGTGAAATAGAACTTATTTACTATCACAGGATTTAACATCTAGTGGCAACGAACTTCGGCGTGATTGGTGTGTATTTTATTTTATTTTATCTATGTCTTGTGCTTGTGATTGTAAGTAAATTATATTTTTGCTTACAATCACATTAGTCATAGTTAGTTAGTTATGTTAACTATGACTAAAAATCCTTCAGATTCATACAAATACTTCCTGAAATGTTGGATTTGAGTCAAATAATTTTAGTAACCTCCAATTTCAAGTAGCATACTGAGAGAGGCTCAATGGAGCGCCCTGGGAGTGGCCTATGTCCAGCAGTGGACTAGAGTAGGCTGCTGATGCTGATGATTCTGAGAGTTCAACCTGGATTAAAAGTTACTCTGCATCTGTGCCATGGCAGCTTCATTCAACTGTCCATTATACATTTTTAATGTACAGCTTCGTAATTAAGGATTCCGTTTTAGTCCGAAACTTAAAAATAGGTTGGCTTAACTGAACTATCGATTGTGTTGCATCATTAGCTGATCACCGACATCGAGTTAATGCTTGATGATGCATGAACTGAACTGATAGATGGATTACACAAACGAGCCTATCAGTGGACAGTTTACACTAAACCTCTGCAAGTGGATCCCGTGTTATGGGAGCAAAATTATACAGATAAACGTAGGTTACTAATTTATTGTAACCTATGTAGCTGTAGTAATTAATTAAAATTGGCAAAAGTCAGATTTGATATTGATACAGGACATACGTGTTGTCTACCTGCGGTTTTTTTGGTCAGCATGCATTTTTAATATTATCACCCTGCATTAGATCAGCTTGCATGCTTTCTTGGTTATTGTTAATGCTATAGATAGTTACGACAAGGAATTCTTAGCATGGTTTGGGGTTGTTTTTGAGTTGCATGCGCCTTGGTTGCGGGTAGACTAAAATATCAACTTTTATCCATTCCGAAAATCAGACACCGCTCTCGATTGCCACGTTTTTAATTAGTATTACTTAATATTATTTATATTATAGTTACAGAAGGAACACATTACTTAATAATAAATTTTCCAAACTTAAAATTCACGTGGGAAGCTTACTAGGGGGGACTGTATTCGTTAAACGTAACCTAACCAGATTCAAACTTAAATCCGGTTAACGTTCCTCGACAATTAGCCCGGCAGGTGCGGACGTGTGGCAAATAAGGCGGTGAAACCAGAGAGTGGTAAATTTTAGTGGCAGTGTGGTATTGTGATGATAATAGTGTTGGATTTCGGCAGTGTAATCAGAGTTCATGGTAATGTGCTTAAATTTAACAGAGTAGTGAAAATTTTCAAGAGCTTAAAATTAACAGAGCAGGTCAATTTGATATTTTAATTTTAAGAGTAAATGTAGAGAAGATTTTTAGAGAATTTGTCGTTAATTAGGAAAGAGTTGAAGCAGTTTTATCTACATAGAGACTGATTTTTCCCCTACCGCCACTGCGTATAGTCTCGTTTGGTACTTATGCTCGAACGCAGAACTCTGCGCCAATCAGAACTTTTGACCGTTTCCAGTTGAACGGGCCCTAAACCAGTCTTATATACGAGGACCTTGCATGCAGTACAGCACTTTCAGACTCTCACTAGCTAAAAAAAATGATTTTTCGATAGGACAAAACGGAGTAGATGGAGCCACTAGCACACTCCATAAACAGAAAAGCAAAACGAAACGTTATTTCTGAAGTTATCAGAAATTTCTCGTTATTTGCGTTAATTTAATTTAATTTCTAAAATTGTGATGATATCATGGCATCATATAGCCTAAAAATCTGTTATGCCAGCGTGGCGCGAGTCAGAAAGGTAAAATAAAGATTTGACAAGTTGATTGGCTACGTACCATTGTGCTGGTGGCGTCTCTAGTAGTAAAACATTGCAGGATTATCTCCTATTAGCACATCAATATTTTAATAATGTACTCGTACCATATTAGGTACTATATTTAACCTACAGTGGTCTTTTAAGTCAATTCTTTAAAGGTAAAAATATTTCTTGTTCCAACTCGTGACCGAGAGACGCGGTGTCGTAGAAATTTTCATAAAAATGCAAATTCACCAGAACGTATTGCCTCGGCCGGCGGGCGGCGTGAGTGTGCCGCACTTAGTACTCCTTCATTAAATGCAAATTTTTTATCACGCTCTTTTGACTCCATCTTGTGAGGACAATCAGACCGATGCCAAAGACAATATTTTTGCTTTTTCCGTGTTCTATTTTGTTTCGGTATTGATTTTTTTTATTGTACAAAGAGAGTACAGGAGGGTTTGCTACCAAAATACCTGATGGTAATGTGATCACCGTTACCCGTAGAAATCTCACCTCACTATAATTAGGGGTTTCGATGTGCTGCTAATCTTAAAGAGGAGTACCTCACGTGCTCTAATTACCCTGGCTCTCTTACCCTTCAAACCGAAACATAAATAAAAAACACGCGAAGCATGATTCTGAACGTGTCTACACTTTTAGGCAGGGAACCCTGTAAGTACGGGCGGCTCATTTCTGAAAAAAATTGTCTACTGGATAGTATGTAGATGGCAATTGTTTTTTGGTGTCACTCGGGGTGTCGCTCGGCATGTCGTTCGACCCGTTGGCGTACCGTCCCTTTTGAAAAGGAAGACAGAGTTCCCTGTCAAAACAATACCTTCCCTCGTAGTCGGGTAAAAATGCAAGTATTGCTGCTTTACGGTAGAAATAGGTAAAAAGATTATACGAACCCAGATTGACTGTTCACAGAATCATACTACTTTCAATCGCTTTACTATGTTTCGATAGTCTTGGTCTTTATAAGCTTATTAATATATGACATATAGGCCCAGTTTGGGGAAGGCAATGGCAAACCACCCTATTAAATCTGCCACGAGAGTCGTTCTATGTGATTAATTCCTTAGAATGATCACGACCCTCAGCAATGAGAAACATGACTTAGAAGGATAGATTCGGTGCATTTAATTCACCCAAAAATTCACAATTCCCACAAAAAAATCGGTAAATAACCTGGGTGCACGATTTTTCAGTTTACTTGATCATGGGAAATCGTAATTTTTCTGGTTGGTGTTTTATTATTGTAGATATTTATATATAATTTAAGTGTATGTCAGATTTATAGTACCAGTTGGGTTTTATCATGTTGTAAATAAACTGTAACTTACAATTCCAACATTAATGTGTTGTCATAATGGTTTTGTGCCTTTTTCTATTTAACGACACGCGTAACTAACTTAATCGTGTGATTTAACAAATATTTACGAGCAGTGAGTGTGGTACCCTGGCAGTCGTAAACGTTTATCAGGATTACAGGGTGACACTAATAAATACCCACAACAAAATGCTGCACAAAGTTTGCAGTGTTCATTCAAAGGGATTTAAATAGCCTGAAATAGAGGCATGCCTCAGTCATTTACATATATGACTCTGCCTGTATCGCAATAAGATCAACCCCATCAAGAGGAATCCGTAATCAACGATGAGCGCAGTATAACCAGGATGATACCTACCTATAATTTCATATGAGCCACCCTGTGTCTCAGGAAGCATGTTAAACTGTCCATCATAGGATAGCAGTCATTTGATCATTACAGACCTTGGGTGGTCTGAACAACTCCGAAGATTGTCACACGACAAGAACGATACATAGAAAATAAAATATATATCAAATATTACCAAGACGAATCAATCACAATAATAATAATAATATTTTGTAATTTGCTATATATTTTTTATTACGTGGTATTCAGTAGGGGGCGGTATTTATTTTATAGATAACTACCTAGTTGTCTATGGGATGAATGCTGACCTTTATTGAATACCTTCTTTTTGGGAAAGCACTGGCTCCCAAGATACAGAGAGTCAGAGTATAGTTCGATTTACGAGTATTGTGATGTTTTCGAAAAATATTATTTTATATATTATTTATTTATTAAAATGATCCCTAGGGAAAATTAAATCCCGAAAAATTGTAAAATTGTCATGATTTTTTAACATGTTCCGTTGGATTCGGTTTAGAAGTGCTGTTCCACATCTCCGCAATTTCTAATATTGTCGGTGTTTTGAGCGAAATTTTTGCCGACTGAAGGACCTTGCGTGTGCGGCAATATGTTTACTTGACGAACCAATTATTTAAAAAAATCTTTCATATTAAGACAACTTTCATAGTTAGGGGCGAGTTCTTTGTATCACAATGTTTATTGTTTTATTTCCCCCACAACGAGACGTCCATCATTAAAATATTACTAGACGCAGATGCAATAAATTCCGCTGTGAGCCCGTAATCTAACAAACTAAGAGAAAGTGCACGTAAAATGGGGCATTTAAAATTTATCGTCGGAAAATATTACCACTTTTGGACCAAGGAACCCGCTAACTCTGCAAACTAATGTTGCAGGCAACTCGCCTCGGTAAAATAGTAAAAAGAAATGGCGGTAATATTCCTTGCGGGAGTGTAATTTTGTTTTTGAATTTATTTATTTTTTACAGTGGCCGTTAAGTTGTCTCGTACTTTGGTAAATTTAATCGCAAAGCGGACCTCTATAAGTTATAACTGAAGAAAAATAAGTGTACACATTTACTACTTGAACCAACACTATAATTTTTACCAAAACTATAGGTAATTTTTTTACACAGATCGAGCAGAGACACAGGTGGCCCGTATGCTCGTCTACTCTGTTTATCTAGTAAAATAAAGTTTAAAAAATCTACTAATGAGCAACAGTGCCAAAAGTTTCCAATTGCATTACACCAAAAGGGAGGGGGAGGGCTCAGTTTTATTACGCCATTAGCATCGAACCTTGCTCATCTCCAAGTTTTTTGTTTTTGTATTTGATTTTTTTCCAAAACTCCTTAAAAAATCAACAGGTCACAACAACAGCTATGGTGTTTAATTTTATGTGGTTAATAATTTCGTCAAAGTCAGAACATTACTTGTTTTATAGATGTAACCAAAGCAAAGCTAAACTGTGCATCTATATATGTTCATAATCCATCTTCAAAAAAAAATATTTACATAAAAGAATGGCAACACAGGGCCCAGTGATTATAAAATAAACGAGACCTCTTCATAAATGATATAGGGGTAATTTTAAATATAATTTTATGCTAAGTTAAGTCGTACATTTTTAGAAATCGTGTATGAAGAATTTGTAGCATATGTTTTTTGAATTAAATGCATTAACCAAACGCAATTGATTCAGTCCGACCACAGACAGAGAGAAAGAATCCTGGTTGCCGATAAAAAATACTGGGCCCCAAAATGTATGGAGCTTAGCTTAGCTCTGCGGAAGGATGTTTCTGATGTTATGAAAGTTCTTCACGGCTTAGACAATCTATTTCATTTTGCATGTCAAAGAGAGAGGGAGAGTTCGAAATTAAAAAATCGCGACCCTTTCAAAAATCGCGATCCTCACACTTCATTCGGTCGGACAATAAGTTCGTTCGGAAAGTTGGTGCAAAAGTCTCACGTTCTATGGTTCCCACTTGGGATCCGCAGGCAGCTCCACAGCTAGATAAGTGAATTGTAGAGACTACTCCATACGTACGTGACGTTAGCTTTTTGCACACCCGCGCTGTTTAGAAGCGCGTTTTATGATCTAGCGGTTCACATTAAAGAACCGTTCGGTTCGTGCTTAAAATATTGGAATATTGAGACTATTTAAATCCTCTAAATACCCTGGTTTCGAATATTAGAGAACATGTTGGTTGGTTGGTTAAATGGTTTTACATTGTTCGAATCTATAAGCCCACAGATATGTAACATGGCGCCGAATTTTTACGTTTTTTTGAGCATACATACGAGTATAATGAATCTTGAGAAGTTAAAATAAAGAAAATGTCCCATCTTCAATTTAGAAATGATATAAAAATAATTAACTGCCGACCATTGCTTTGGGTTTAAAATGAAACCACAATTCTTTCCTTAAAGATTGTAGCTTATTTTATTAAACTAACCTAACCTAACTTTACTTGTAAGAAAATTTATTAAGAAATAAAAAGTTTTACAAGCAATATAAATAAATGGCGTTTATGGACCATAAAATGCGCAAGTGTGATAGCGTGACATCTAGTCTGCGGAACAGTTTCACCGAGGTTCCAGACTTGACTGAATGGTACGTTATCCCAAACTTTACAGACTAACTTAACCGACAAGTCTTTTATTAGTGAGGCGGTTGAACTTCATTCGGAGAATAACTCACGAAGATGTGTTCAATTTAAGGTACCTAATGTGGAAAGAAAGGATTCTTTTTGAAAAACTTTCTTTTCTCATTTTGAAAGTAAGTACTTATTTTGGTCATGCTTGGATGAAGAAAAAATAGTCCCATTTATGGAGAAAGGCGTGTCTTTTCCTTCATTATCATCAGCAGCCCACTCTAGTCCACTGCTGGACTTAGGTCTCTCCCAGGGCGCGCCATTGAGCCCAATCTTCGGCTCTTCACATCCAGTCGTTGCCAGCCACCTTGCGCAGATCGTCGCTCCATCTAGCAGGGGGAGTCCCACACCACGTCCTTTCCTTCACGATGTCATAAATGATACTTCCTAATGTTTATAGACCTATGTAGGCATATCAGTTCAACTCAGTTCCGAAGATATATATTACTTAATACGTTTACTATGTGTTCTTCTAAATCGTTACACATTAGTAAACTAGTAAATAAAACAGTAATTGAGAATCTATACACTGAAAACAATAATTGTTTGATTTAACCATCGCTTTATTTTCATTCGAGGCTAGCAAGACGGTTTGGGTTACTTATATCAACATCTCTATCATTTTAGAATTGAAACTATAGCGAAACTTTTTTAAAAAAATCTTAGTTTCTAGGCTTTGGTACACGACAAGGTGACCATGTCAGCCTCGTTAGGGTCACTAAGGAAAGGGAAGGGAAGCTCAAGTACTATTAGAGTCAGCCCTCACTTTGAGAGCCAATTAGCAAACAACAGTAAGTGTTTTATATTATCAGATAAGGGCAGCCTCAAAATAACATTGAGCCTCCCATTTTGGAGCCTATTGAGGCCAAATTTCTTCCTCTCAATGTTCACCAGGTCACACTCCATTAGGAAGTGAGTGAGGTCTTCTATATTGTTGCAGTTGGTACAAAACGGTGGCTCTTCCCATCAGTATTTTGTATTAGTATTTATTCCAGGTGATACATTTTAAATATGTAATTAACTAAGAGTGCGAGACGAACCGCCGTCGTGTCGACATCGCACTCTCCGTGATCAAGGCCTTCGAAACAGGCCGAAACTAGTCGGAGGACTTCCGACTTTCATCAGTAAGTAATCCGTAGTTAATTACATATCTCTATCATTATTATATTAGTGTGTATCAAAAATTCAATAACATTCATAATTAATGTAACTTTGTAGGGTCAGAATTTTTGTCAGTGGAAATATCCTATTACGACTCTTTTTAGAATCTTCTTCTTGTGTCGAGCCGAGTTTCTATAGGTATATCTTAAATTCTGCCCCGAACTAATTCTCGTGAAAGGTGACAGGATGCACCACGGGGAGGTAGGTACCATTTATTATAATAATTCAATTCTTCATATTTTCGGAAATACAAGTTTGTACAGCTGTTGAAAAATGAAGCATTTTCCAAATATCTGCGTCATTAAATACTTATTACCTGGAGGGAGATTTCGAAAGGATCCCATAACCACACATCACTGAGCGGCTTTTTGACAAAGTTTAAATATCTCTGTGGCAACATTCGTGGAATGAAAAGCATCGGTATAAATTTAAACTCCAAAGCAAATAAAATGTGAATTTAAAATTTAACGTGCTCCAACTTTGAGTCGTTCGCTGTTAACGACGAATCAGCAGTTTCGGAAATATTCGGAATCCAGCTCACCGGCAATCCGAAATCGATTTAATCACTGGAATCATGCAAAGTTTCCAACAAAGTTTGTTCAAACTTTGGAATTGGAACAAATTGGAGCAACGTGCCCGCGGCTAGATATTAATGGTAGATTCATGACACCAGTTCTTAGTTTTAATAGAAGGCCACATTGAGATATAATGAGCGTCTAGATAAGATGTTTTACTCGTAAGTACGTATTACCTACGATGATATAGTTTTTCTAATTTACAATAAAACCTAAAAAGGTTTAATATTATTATCACTGGAAGTTTGATAAGGTTCCCAATGTTAATTAAATAAATCATCGACTCTCCTATCTAATATAAGGCATAGCACGTTTATATTAGAGAATTTATTCACCTATATCTTAGATAAAGTCATGGAATCTATACCTAATACCTTCATACTTAGTCATTTCCAGTAGTTTTATACCAATATACAGAACTCCAACTCACACTTTTCAATAGTTTTAGTACGTATTAAAATGATGACGTCAATAATTTTAAACCTATATTGTCGTCAACATATGGGTAGTTTTAACTCTTTAAGTTAAAAAAATGAATTATTATTGCATAACAATATTACATAAGTTGGAATAACCTAGTAGTTTTTTGTCGATTTTCCTTTTTTTACAGTATTAAGGCATGGATGTACGAATAACCTAGACTTCTTTTATAATCTAGGAACCTTTTGATACCACGTCCACTGCCGGGAGGGTTATAGTTTCCTTCATGCTAACCAGACATGCGCATTAGCGTTAAGTGACAGGTGACTTACTTGGTATAATAGTGGTATAATATTCCAGCTGTGAGATTTATAGCCCTAAGTTTTAGGGACGTGACCGTTTGGATTGGACCTCACATTTGTCAAAGAAACTTTAACTAGTGTTGCAGGCTTGAACAGACGTTTGTTAAATAGCTCTTTAGACGCAAATTCGATGTGATCATCTTGTAACGGAATTCTGAAGTTAGTGGTTCTTAAGAAGATTATTATTGTTTGTTCTGCTTAGTAATCTTAAAAAGTGTCTTAAGAAGAGTATATTCGCTGTTCAAAACGCGGACTACGATTTGGAGCTACGAAATTGCTACGAGTTACGGCGAGAAAACTATAGCTACGCTGATCATGCTACGGAGTAGATGCCTATTTAGAATCTAATTAGACGCTGGAATTAGTTAATGTACAAACCTAATTCTACTTCAACATAAAGAAATACGCGTTTTTACAACAGGCTGTGTCACCGGGGTCGCTAATCAAAACGTTTACATTCAAAATACCGGAGCGAACAAAAAACGCCCGAAGGCAAAAGGTATTTGTCTCTCAAGATTTCATCCAAAAGTTCATTGTGATTCCGGCACCGTTCGCTATACGAAATCGATAACAACGAAACGACCTCGGCCCTTGAAAAAAGTGGGATCCACCGCTTTGCTATTCATCCGGCGAATCTTTGTCATTGAAAATGAATGCCAGTCATATTTATGCAATCGGAAGTGATAAAAAAGGGATAAGATATGATAAGTTGCTTTTGAGGTGAAACAGCAATATTATTGTGTTATTATGATAGAAAATAACTTTCCGCTTACTTACTTCTTAGAAAAAACCAGCTTATTATAATAATCTAATCTAAACCGTTATGATGTTTGATGAGATATGATAAGATGTGATAGACCTCCAATTTTACAAGACGGCATAAAAAGGTCTCATTTGTCAATTTGCCAAATTTAGTGGTTATAAGTTCCTATACTCTTTAATTTTCCATCAAGGTCTTCAGGTTTCAATCACCTCAAACTACATGGTCATGAGGGCACAATTTTTTAAGTCTATTTCATCTAGGATCAATAAATATTCCTTATGTAACATTATGCTGGAGAGGTGGCCTTTATTTTAAATGTCGACTATTCGCTACATTTGTGGAACATGTAACTGAATTTACTTTCTAATTGTTTTTATTTTCTCTGACAGGGGTTTTACATAAAGTATCATGTGTATCTCGTGCTCTAGGTGCGACCTAACACTCTGTGAGACAATATTGCTCTTTGTGAAATTGTTACATAATAACTTCTGAGAATAGGCTGATCAACTTAGATACTTTCATAAATAATAATTTTAACAACCTACTAGGTACATAATTGGTTTCAAGAAAACGTCTTCTAATAAAATACAAAAATTAATATACTCATTTTGTCACTTATAATTAAGTATGTTCAAGAATTTTCCTTTCGATATAAACTTTTCCATTGTTTTCGTCATTCTACAGAGACACTTTTCTGTCCATTACACTAATTCTTTGAAAAAGTTCGCAATTAAGACAGTCCGAGTTCGTCATTATAATGAAAAGCATCAATCACGACAAAGACTTTGGAGATAATCCCATTTCTGATTTCTTGTTTGACTGGAAAAATAACTGCAGCCAAGAAATTAAAAGTTACTTTTTAGTTTATAAGTTGTGACCTTTGAACCAATTGGTTTATAAAATGTGAAATGGAGTAATTTTCTGAATATAACTGTATATATTTAAAAACGGACCACCGTAAGTGGTCACCGTCGCCCATAGCCACCTCACCTCACTGTGTTATTATTAGAGGGTTTTAAGCTGGCTTTCTTACCCTTCAAACCGAAACACAGCAATGCAAGCATTGCTATTTTGCGGCAGAAATAGGTAAGAGAGTGGTACCACCCCAAGCGATCTGGTATTGGAGATACTACAAGTAACATGTGGTGCTACGATATTGCGGAGTGAGTACGGGTAGGAATAGATTAGGTTTTTTTTTATAAATTACATATTAACATACTAAGTCATTTCTAGCCATCTACGAGAACCTCAAGAAACTTCGGAAGAAAGGATTGTCTCCCGAGGGTGGGACTATATTTATTCTTTATATGAACCCGTGCGAAGCCGGAACGGGCAGCTTCCTAGCTACGTACCAACTAAAAAAGAAAATCTATTAGTAACTTTGTACTTGCGCCCGCGAAGCCTTCGTCCTGGCACAGCTGAAAACCAGCGCTGTGGTTCTGCCGTACCGGTCGGACCGCAGCACATGCTGAGCATGTGTCTTTTTAAGATTGTGTTATTTTTTCAATGTTAAGGCTTTTAAGTCTAATCATGTATAATTCATAGTTGAATAAATGTGTTTTCTTTTCTTTCTTAACGTAAAAAATATCATCTGAAACCTGTGTATTTTCGGGACTTATCGTTTGATCTGCAATCATATCGGCTAATAAGACGTGAGCTTGCAGACGTCTATTTGTTATAAATCGAACAGTCTCCAACACAATGAAAGGCCGACTTATCTATCGACACAGGAATTGGATGAAAGAAAAATCATATTCGACTACCGCACTCTTGTGGTAGCAAAATGGCGACAATATTGTCATCACTGATAAGTCCACTAAATTGATACTCCCGCTGGATAGTATAAATCCCTATACGTAATTTAAAACAAAGTTGTTGTGATGATGTTACTATTATAGGTCAATTAACCATAATAATAATTTTAAAATAATTGCTAAAAATACCTTAAATTACGAAAAAATGCGAAACCTACGTAATGCATTTCTATACCACGTTTTCGTTTAGTTTGATTCTTGTGAGAAATCCTCATCAGACACACTCCACATTAAGATTTTGTAAAACATTTAAGGTGAGTTAGACTGAAACTGGAGTGTGTCTTACGAGCACTTCCTACAAAAATCAAAATTGAACTAATTAAAAAAAAAGATGCATTACCAAGGTTTTCGCTCGGCGACGTAGGTATTCTGAACCCTATTTCTATATAACCTAACTCCTATTAATCAGGTCTTAGCCCCACGGGGCTAAAGATCCCAGCACCCCGGCTATAACCCTGAGTGATGACCACCGATTTGTTAAGACCCCGTCCTCGGTCGTTACGGGCCTCTTTTCAGTTTTTATCCCCCTTATGATGTTTCATTTTATGATTGTCTGCAGTATTAGGCCGGTACGTGACACCGTGTAATATGTTTTCAGCGTTTTTCTTCATATGTTGCTTCCACTTTCATTTCACCAGAAATTAAATAATTTAACATAAGTATTAAATTGCCTATAAAAATTATAGTGAACACTATAGAATATTACTTTTCCTGTATTTGTGTACAATAAAGTGTTTCTATCTATCTATCTATCTAGAACGGAACACTTGATTACGTCATTTACTAATTAATAAATGACGTAATCATTGTGATGATCATTTACTATGTACTAATTAGTAAATGACGTAATCAATAATGTCGTCTATATAAATGTGTCCGCCAACACATGATAATGTGTCCGCCAAGTTCGAAAAAAAGGCCTACGCACTGACTGACTGACATACAAACCATTTCGAACTACTTTTGACCCTATAACTCAAAATCTATTTGACCTACATACTTGTGATTTTGTGGCTCTAAAGTACTTCAGTCATAGATACTGAGTAAACCTGTCAGATGTCAATACAGGTGTAACGATGTCGACTTCCTTGCCATCAACTTCAACCTCATCGTTAGCGTTTATCTCATCTCATTTCGTATTGGCATCTTCATTTAAATTTAAAATCATGTTCCCATTCCATTTCTAAATTTCATTATTCCATTAATTTCATTGTTTTATTTGTATTTTCACTTTTTCTCTGTATTTTGTCTCGAACGGACGTTTCCCGTTCACTTTTATTTCCTACTACTACCTATTTTCTGTGTTAATGTTTCTGTGTTCTTTTCCTTAAAATATATTATTTATTACCAAATTCTTCTATTACTTCATCAGCGCACTGTCCTAGAACCCTGCTAGCCGGCACCTAGAGGACAGACTGTAGCACAGGTATCTATTTTGTACCCCGTGCAGGTCTTGTAGAAATTGTTTTATAAATTATGGTACAGTATAGATAGGTACTTATACTTATCGAACTTCTTTTTCTTTCAAGGACAACCTCACATACTACCTAAGTGAGGTCGTCCTTGAAAGAACTTACGTAGGTATAATAATAGATTACCAAAGTAGTATCATTAATATCACTTAGTACTTATTCTGATAGATTACTTTCATGTTTTAAGTATATAATATAAAGAATTTATTTGACGTGGCAAACTGAAACTAAGCCCTGAACACATACAAAAACACATTCGTCATCATTAAGTACAAAATATACATTACAGGTGTGTTAATTGTTTACTTAACTGAAAACTCTGGCTTAACGAGTACCTACTTTCAACTTTCAGAACCGTGAACTCTATTTACATACATTGTTTCAAGCCTCAACCGGACTCATGAATGTTGAGCAGTAAACATAGTGGTAGAATCTCACTTCAATTTTATTTTCCGAAGCAAAAATTATAGGTTTCTCTGACATACGAAGTGGAGAAGTTTCTGTACTCATTTTGTGTAGGATATATGTACATATTTTAAAATGGTGAAGTTAAATAGATAACGTAAAGAGTACCATGTAGGTACTCGTACTGTAATAATTTGGACGGAATTTCTTTTGATAGTTTTTTAAATAGATTTTCCATAATTATTCGCCCTATACTCCCTATATAGTCACCGTGTCTGTCAGAATCAAATTTTTTTTTTAAATTGGTCATTTGTATTTAGAGCTACAACTTAGAGATTTGAAGTGAAAACACCAAACTAGATTTTTTTTCCACTAGCAGACAATCTTGCTCTATCCTTTGATATGCCACTCGTTAACCTCACTCACTTCGTGTTCGAGCTATGGCTGCTTATAGCGGATTGAATTTCTATATTTAAAACTATCTCGCATGGAGAGGGGGAGGGGGGAAGTGGATCAAATATTTTGTAAGTACCAGACAACTTTACTTTATCCTACAATACCTCACTCGTTGACCTCATTCAGTTGGTCTCCGAGCTTTGAATAATTTATGTTAAATATGTTGTGTTGTTAGCAACAGGTGTTAGCACCTGTTTTTCGATTATATTTAAAATACCCGGGTAAATGACTTTTTAGACAGACTCTACAATTCGGTTAATTCATGGTTGAATGTTGGCGCAAGTGGGGTTTAGGCTATTCGAATAGCCGGATCGAAAATAAAAAGGCATCTAGATAAACCAGAAGTTAAAGCTACCCCCTATAGTCGGGCTCTACAGCGTGTTGCAGATACCCACTTCGTTGTTATAAATCCGTTTCGCCCGTAAAGAAAATTGTGTAATATATCACCGTGTTAACACCGGGCTCGAGAGACCGTTTATCAAGTCGAGTCCTATAATAATATCTATTACGAATGCTATTTTATATTTTCTCTCAATTTTTATGAGGTATTTAAGCGATAATCTAAAAAGTTACGAATTCGGATTTTAATTACAAAGAAAGAAGGATACATTAGTCTAATATTAAAACAATTTATCGTGTATAATTATAACCATGGTTAGACCTAGCCACACTGGTGCGCTTTCAACTTGCGTATGGAAAATCTAACCGTCAAGTTGAAAACCGCTATAGGCCTATTATTGGCTGTATTTCTGAGTTAATAAATATATTTTTTAAATTTAATTTAAGGATTGTAATCACAGTTAATTATGTTAATCCCATCGTGCATATACTAAACTAATTACCATTTCGTTATTAATTACCCTTCTTAAACATGGAATAGAGCATTATAGCTGCACCAGGAATTGGATCAGCTAAAATGCTCTGAAGTACACCAATATCCAATAAATTTAAATCATAATGTTTAATCAGCTGTTCTCTTTTTCCTGCGTAACTGACTTCCAACACAATATGATATACCTCGTCTCTGACTCCACAGAATTCGCAATTTGGTGAGTAAGCTTTCTGCATTAAAAAGGCAAAAGATCTGAGTTAGTTCTCTGATCTGATAGTAGACTCATACATTCCCTCGCTTAGCACGTTCCTACAATGTTATAAATAAATAGTTATTACAACAATAAATTATTACACAAATTACAATTTATTTCATTTATTACACGTTTATAGAGATATACCTACATACATAACACTCTGGTTTATCTTTGCACCCTTAATAATAATTAGGCTCTAGGTGGTAACTACATTCAGGTATTACCCCGCGTATTTTCCTTAGTCGGGTAAAAAGAAAGGCACTTTTCAAAACTTTGCATTTCACAAAGTCACTGGAAGAGAAGGACGAATAAAGGAAGAAATTACAATTCATGACACCTCGGGGAGGCTCTAAAAATTCAATTCCAATATTTTGCTGGCTTTCTAGAGGATGTATGTTTTATGTAACGTTTTACAATATTACTACACATCGCGATGTCACGAGGGCTGGCTATACGACATATTTTAGGATAGTAAACGTCTTGTGTTTGGGGGACATACAAATAAAATTTACATTCACGTACGGAACACAGTGCAATAAAACGACAAATGTCCCCTTTTCTTATGATTGAAAAGTTCTATGAAAACGTGCCGGGGTCTAAAGTTGGGAAAAAAAACCTGAAAATAAAACTTTTTTTTAAATTTGTGATAACACTTACCTATATATGTTTTATTGTTATTTGAAACTGTGTTTTTTTTAAATAAATTGAGATTAAATGTTTTATTAATCATTAAATACCATCAATTCATTACGTATAGGTACTTGTATAAAATCTTTCGATTAAAAGATACAGTTTGTTTGTAGGTATTCGGTATAATAGGTAGCAACTTGATTGTTCAGAAAGCATATTAAATCGTGGGTAATAAGTGCGGGAAAGTGGCACATCTCGCACAGTTTTCAGTTAATCGATAGGTTCATTTTTGAGCGGGTGTATCAAAAAGTGTATTATTGGTTTCTTTTATTTTTACTGTGGTCACATTTTCTAAATCTACTTGTCTGCTGAACATAATATTTATAATTTATTGCGACAATGGCTCAAAGGCAAGAAAGGCAAGGCCGAAGAACGCTGCGGCCGGTGGCTCAAGCGTTCGCCGGATCATTTGCCTTTGGTCCATGTTAATTCGAGCCTATAATTGGAGTAGTTACATTACCACCGTACTTTAAAAATAATATCGAATCATAGTACAGTTAAATATTCCTAGGTCTTTCTTATAAATCCTCACGGCCGTGACCTACACAATCTTACAAGCAATGAAGTCCCCTAATATCATACTTCCCATAGTGACATCGCCAATAGAGGGTTAACCATTTGGCACTTTGTCGTTGTAACTTTTTTGACGTACGAATATACGAATACCAAGAAATCATAACAAAAAATTATTGCGGCAGGGTTCCATGGAATTTAGCTAGATGTGTCTTCCGCTCTATACAAAACTTTTTTAGCAATCCATCACAGACGCTCGATATTTGGATACATTCGCTCTGACCCGGATGTTCCCTCTTCAATTTGCAACTGGCAAATTGGATTTGGACCTCGATACCATTCTGATGGTCGTTTATCTCAATTTCTGAGGCGTAGACAAAGCGGGATCCTTTATATTGATGAAGTTGCCCAAAATATGCACGAGCTTTCTATATATGCTACTTACTCGTAAAAAGTAGCCATTTCTGAAAGAAAAACAAAAATAAATTATTAAATTTGCTACACGGAAAAAATCTCGTAATAGCACCGACTTAACGAGAAATCAGGATAATTGTTCATAGTATCCATTACAATATTTTTTCTGTTCCCATTTCATAATTTGTTCATTACGAAATCACAATAAAGAGGTTCATTCGTCATGGTCGTGTGAAAATAGTGTTTAATGAAATATTATATAACAGTTTTCGATTGTAATATGTATTTTTTTCTTTGTTGTATGGCACTGCATACAAGAACTCTGTCGTATTAAATGCACTACATTTCACTGGCCAACTACTTGGTACTATAGCCATTAATTTATTATTATTTATTTATTAGTCAATAATGCAACATAACAGTAAATATTCCAATGCGTTACATTTGTCACATGGAATTAAGAAACATGTCAACTAAACAAAAAACAAACAAAAGAAACTAAACAAAACAACATATAAACAAACTCCAAGTTTCTTATAAACGACCGGCACAGTAAGGTAGGAAATTATGACATAGATCAATGCCAAATTAATTGACTCCGTGAAGTAGGACCCAGTCAGTGAAAATAATTGGATGAAAAGTTAAATTGGGTAAAGTTAATGACGTAATAAATGAATTGCATATTTGTATTTAATTTCCGCGTGTTCAAGTAGGCGTGTAACGAAGTGTTATTCGATAAAAAGTTTCCATACCAATCCATGTTTTACGTTCTCACAACTATAAACGATTATTACCACAGAAATCCGACTAGTAGCGCCCCCTAGGGTGAGTTTCAAAATCTTTAATTATTAATTTATTACATTTATGAACTGTACTTCTATTATTCATAGTATAGTGATAGATATATAGATAGCGATTTTAACATGAAACTGTTTATGAAAAGAAGCGAAGCTGTGTAGTGCATTTAATACGAAAGAATTCTTGTATGCAGTGCCATACAACAAAGAAAAAATTACATATTACAATCGAAAACTGTTATTAATTGTTGTTGTAACTGTGTTAGTGTAACACTATTTTCACACAGCCATGACGAATGAACCTCTTCATGTTATTGATTGTGGTTTCTTATTGAACAAATTACGAAATGGGTAATTACGTATTTAAATATTAAAAAACACGTAATTACAGCCACTTTAAAATGAGTTTTTAGTTTTTGATACGAGCTAAAAATTCATTTTACAATGGCTAATTACCTGCAATTGCATACAATACTTTTTCTACGATCATGAAATACCTAAATAATTGAAAATACTAACTATTGTGAAGCGTCCAATACACCATGACAGCTCGTCAAAACACGGTCGACAACAGTGCGTGGTCCAAGTTGTCGCCTCGTGTCGTTGGCATTAAAAAGCAGAAAAGAAAAAAAAATCTTGACAATTTTTTTTTTTATAAACTACAATTTTATTATCAAATTCCATAAAACTATTAAAAAAATTACTTTGTACTTAATTGAGTTGACGGTATCGTAATGTAGATTCGCGGTGTCGTAATGAATATTACGACACTTTATAGACAGAGTTTAGGGACAGGTACTGCATTTCCGAAAATAACTGTAGTCAAGTTGCCCTGTACATGCCTGGTATTAATTTTTAACCTCTGCAGTCGAAAGTGATTATTCCATTGTAGTCGACATAGCGAAAGAGCGGTTAGAATAGACAGCACTGGATAACATCGTTGACTAATTTTACGTAAAGTATAATTTCCTTCCTTTAAATTATGTAGGGCTACAATATTTATTCAATATCCCTGTGATCGACATGAATGAAAGAAAATAAACATGGATTCAATGTGTCTGAAAGAAGAAGAAAGGAAACTTCTCGATAATTTATGATTGAGTCAAAAACGTGTCTACAGAAATAAGTGTATTAGCATCCAATATGTCGAAGAAAAACACTGCGACAATATTCATCAAAACTAAGCATGAATTGCATATTGACCCCTACCGCTTCGTCAACAACTATAAACTAGTAAGTAGCATATAAACGTTAAAATGTCTTCTTATTTGAGAAAAATAATAATTGTGCATAATCGATTGCTCCTTCCAGTACCACAATACAATTTCCAAAGCGGTCGACTCGACATGGAAATGCGCCGCGAGCGGTAAATCCGCGTTCGCGCCACGTGGCGTTGCAACCACAAAAGTGCTTTTTGATAGACAGCCGCGGCGAGTTCCGGACGTTTAATGCCCCGTGTCGGGCACTGTGGAAATTTTTCATTTAAAAGGTATTTGCTATTAATTTCGGGTTAAAAATGTACGTGTTTCAAATTAGATGTCGGTATTTTATATGCAGTACGTTATTTCAGAACACAAACGTAGGCGTGAAAAGCATAACCCACTTTCGTTGGTTTGGTATAAAAGAGACCGAAATCAAAAATTAGTTACTAGATTACTGATAACGAAGTAATTTTTAACTAACTAATTTGTAACTACGCTATATTTTAATTATTTAGTATCTCATTAGTCATTACTCATTACATTGCGTGCACGGTCCGAAAGTGATCGTGCAGGTTAAGCAACGTTGGCGCGGTCGGTACCAGGATGGGTGACCGCTTGTGGCATATTTCATCTGAGCTCCTCCGTGCCTCGGAGAGCACGTTAAACACTCCCCGGTCCCGGTTGTTGTCATTAGACAGCAGTCGTTAAGCCATGTTAGATGCCTACGGGCGGCCTGAACAACTCTGACAAATAGGTTGGCCACTAACCATACGATAAGCAAGCAAGCAATATTTAAGCTCAATTTTTTCTTTATAGTTTTTAATACAACTAAACCCATGAACATTATAGAAAGTTAGGTACAAAGGCGCATTTCAAAACCAAGATCAAATTATTTAATAAAAAATCTGTTTTCCTACACGAAATTGTCTCAAGTTAACAAGCTAAAGACAACGAAATAGTTCGTATTCTGCAAAATGAAAAAAATATTAAACAGAAAAGTGAAGAAGAAGAAAGTTATTATCATGTTTATCTTAGCTAATATAAACTGCAATTACGGAGTCGGCAAACATTCTTAGGAAGGAAACGAACCCTCTGTAGGCCGTGGAACGGGAAAAAAGCTCGTGCAGAAAAGCTAAATAATATATTTTATCACTTTTATGGGCATTGAGTTTGATCTCAATTCGAATCACGGCACACATTCACAATGTGCCGTTTTTGTTGGCGATAATATTCGGGCTCGATATTTTTTTAATAAGTTTCTTTCTACCTTCACTCGCAAAATGTTATTCATAGTAGGTATAAGATCTTAGATATTGGTAACATATTTGCCATAGTAACAACTTCCCTCGTTGAATCTGCAAGTATTTGGAGTTATCATTCGAATTTGTGAACCTTTTCAGATCATGTAAGCTCTAAAAGGTCTTGGAATCTTCGATGTTAGATGGGGCTTTCAGGAACGGCAACAGGTAGCTGGCTCGAGCTTGAGCTTAAATGTTTATTACCATGTTGCTCTTCCGACATTCGCGGAATCTTAAGGATCTGATGATGACCAAAAAGGAAGTGAATTGGAAAAGTAATTGACAAATATAAATATTCTTTATTGCACATTGGACAAAAAATACAGGACAGAAGAAAAGATACCAAATACAAATACAATTGGCGACCTTATAGCTTTAAGCTATTTCTTCCAGGCAACCTTTGACATTGTGGTATTGGATGAATCTGCATTAATTAGACTAAATAATAGTGTTATTTTAACGTCTACAACATGTTACTCGTATAGCTAATACATTTATTATGTGTTATCAATTGTATCATGTTTGAGCGTAACCGTACTTCTAACTACTTGTCTATAATATTTTTTTTATTTCAGTTGCGTGACCATAGTGTAATTGATCCAGTAGATTAGGCCTGTGTTATTTAATTGTGCCATTCGGCCAAACATTACAAATGGTATGACAACATGCGATAATGAAATACCTACCTAACCCATTTTCATGTTTTATTTTGACATATGAAAATAAATGGTAACATCTCGTAACACAATAACTCTAAATTAAAAATTTAAGAAACCCTCGACGAACCATTGTGGAGATTCACTTACTTTTTCCTGGTCATCATTAGGTCCTCAAGATTCCAGATGTGGGAAGGTCACTATGGTTATAAACATTTGAGCTCACACTTGAACCACCTACTGTTACCGTTCCAGAGAGCCCATCATACTCCAACATCCCAAGATATTCCAAGATCTTAGAAACACTGATCTATTTTTTATATGATATGGCTAAGAGGAATTTAGACCTGCGGCGCCTGAAGGCGGGGGACGCTCCGGGCTTCATTCTACGCGGAACTCGGCTTTCGGCCTCTTAAAATTCCTAGCTCCACGTCATTTTCATTTATTTATATAATTTTTTTTCTCTTGTAATGTCTCAGGATTCCCTACAACTTTAGAAGACCCCATCTTACTATTATAGATCAATCCCTTCTAAGTATAACTGTTGTAGTTATTGACAATGTTATAGTTACACGTAGCATACGGGATTCTTACCACGTGTTGGGGTTATTTTGAGCTGCCATTATTTCGACACCAGTTGCATTGGTCGCGTTTAGACTGTAATCGAGAGCTCAAAACAACCCCAAACCGTGATAGGAATCTGGATCTAACCATAACATTTGTATCAACCCAACAAACAAGCAAACAGTAAATTGAACGATACCAATTTAACATGACTTCTATTATGAAACCGATCCCTACTAAAATTGTCAAGTCCTGTATTACACGTAGTTAAGGAATGAATTATTCTTATATATTTTATGGCTGAGACTTGCCACATATTTTATGTACGAGTTAAGTTTGAATCACGAATAGGCTCTTCGGCCTTTGCACACGTTAAATTATGCACAGACACGGCTTCGTTATAATGCAGTAGCTACTCTGAATTTATGTCAACTGCCATTATTTATCCTTTGACGTACAGTCGAGTTCATAAGTGTACAATCCGTGAGGTCGGATTCGGGATTCGGGTATTGGGTAAAATCGGTCTCTGCTCTCTGTTTTAATACTCTTAGACATTCGCGTATCGCTAATTCGTTATGAATATCCGAAGTCTCAAGACCCGAATCCATTTATAAAAACTCATGCACTGTATCATCATTGAAAGTCGCAGACTTTGTAATTTACGCAGTGTGATAGATTTTTATTTTTTATACTTTACGAGTACTTTATATGGAAACCGCGGTTGCCACTTGGCACATGTGCTGTGAGGACAGGCCAGCCTATCCATTTATCATTTTATGTATGGTGATCTGTATGGCCATTGACATAGGCCGATTTCTGTGGAATCCTATCATTGATTTAGTGAACTATTTAGATGTACAAGTTAATAAAACTAATTCAATAGTTTTAGAGAACATTGCGATTTTTACAATTCTATGGGCTATTGATACACTTATGAACTCGACTGTACCTATACGTTAATTTTAACACTGTTGCGCAGCGGTTGTGGTTACTTTTGAGGATTTTGGTAAGCAAATCTTGTCACGTGAAATGTCGGGAGCGGGAGATATTCCAGAACCTATATACTTAAATACTTATCAGCCCGCGTCTATCCACCGTTGGACTGGACATAGGCCTCTCCCAGCCTCGCCACATCATTCGGTCCTCCGCCACCCTCATCCAACCATCGCCAGCAACCTTCTTCATGTCATCGGTCCACCGACCGACTGGGCAAGGGAGCCTTCTCACACTGTGCTTTCTTGGACACGGTCTCCACTCGAGAAAAAATATAATTCAACAAAATTTTAATGACGATATTCGGAGAAGTCTATATATAAGGTATTACGTTTACGAGATAGAAGCGCGTGATATATAGACGGACGAAGAAGCAACAATAATAGGGATCAGTTTTTCTCTTCGGGGTACGGATCCCTAAATTTTTATCGAATATAAAAACATAACTGCAAAGGAAAACGTCACGCTAAAATATTGTGAGAATAATTTTGCGGTCCAACAATGTTTCTTCGTCCGGTTAAAGGCCACCAGGGCTTTTTTATACAATGTTTCCTTCTGTTGCGAGGACTCTGTTACTGTAATTGCCATTTGCGGGAGCATGAATAAAACATTTGCTTGGTTAGCATTCGCTGAATCTGATTGTGGTTGATCTATTTCTTATTTCGTTCAGATGAAAAGACAACTTTGTAAGGTTTCTTGAATTGCTTTCTGTTATTCCACAGAAGAAGATTTTTTCAAGAAAAGAGTAGATGATTTTACTTTATATAGAACTGTACACAGAGATGACGCCACGAGAAAAATAAACGTACTTTTGGATCTGAGGTACAGTCGCAAGCCTTTATTAGTCACTGAAACAAGCATAGAGCATATTGCAAGATGGCGCAAGACAAACTTTCTTGGAAACATATTATTAAATTCTGGACGAAGTACAGGAGTAACGGAAAGTAGAGATAATGCAATATTACTCCAAACTCATTAATTTAAAGTGGACCATAAAACAAAAAGCACAAACAACATAGAGAGTAATCGTCGTCGTCGTCGTGGCAGTCCCTCGTTGTGAGGATGACTTCTGCTAATCTTAAGTATATTGTTATTGTCTTTGGTGCGTCGTGGAGTGGCTCAACAAGCCGATCCTGGAGTTGCACTCGCGACCCCATATGCTGCATTTTGTCACCGTTTGCAGCCTGTCTCTCAAGGCCGGGTTTGCCTCTATCTCCTTCCTCTTACGTCTTTTCTCTGTTTCATATTCCACTCTCCCCATACCTTATTATTAATCAATGGACCGATACATACTTCTGAAATCAAAAATGAAATTAAAATTCTTTCATCCGATAAAAACAATGGAAAGATAACAATACAATCGATTTAATGCAATTCCCAAGTCGTGCGACATGAGTGGTGCGTGACGGTCACGACCGAAGGGTGGTCGTGGGTTGACAAACGACCGAATTGGTGGTCTGATAAACAACCGCGGTCCTCGTGTTAATAGAATTAACTGCCGTGATTAATAGACCAGTGGCTCAGGAGTACTCAATGTAATGAAAGTATTTAATAATGGTGGCGATGAACAAGAACAACACAAGGTGAAAAACGTTAATTATTGTATAGCTGATCTCTGTCGTAGTAATGTTGAATACTGTAAAAAAATGTAGAACCTGAAGATAACAATAAGTATAATTTATTAGAGTAATATGTTACTTGCTGGATTAAAATTGACTGATCAATCATTTTGAAACAACAACATGGATGATTCAGACAAACAAGTCGTTGTATGCCATTTTGTACCATGAGAAAATACAACGTTCCCATGTAAAAATATTAGCAACATATGGCGGAAAATATTACCGAAATACGCACAAAACGTCCTATGTCTGTGTGATCATAATTCTGAATATTCGCGACGTCCTTATGAAATAATCAAACGATTGTATAGGCGGCGACAAGCTTGAGCAGAGAATTCTCAGTCATCAATAATGTATGAGTTTCAAGCGACAAAGTATGAAGACAAACACGACGTTTGTAGGGTGGTTCATTTGCACGTACCAATAGAATTGCACGTTGCTCACATGTTGAACTCTCGAGAACACTTACTGCATACGAAAAGCGATTTCAAAGTAGGTATTGGTGAATAGTACGAGTAGGATTTGCTGATTGCAATGATGTAAGACAATGTACAATACATGTCGATAAAACGTAGTGTCGGTTAAACAAACAAGTACATAAAATATCGATAATGTTTAGAGTTGGTGAATTAGGTACAGTCAATTAGATCGACTCGAAGGAAGAAAAATAAGTTCGTTTAGTTTTGGAAACCGAATCTGGTGTAAAATGTATATGTGTTACCGAACCTATTCATCGATAGCTTGATAGCGCGAAGCTTTATACAACCAATGATTTATTTGACCGATGTTGATAGTTGATTGATACAGGCGACAGGTTAAGAATTGGTACCAAGACTTATCCGCTTTCGCTTATCCAATGTGCAAAATAGAACTTGGTCGCAGAGCAGTCGCGCTAGAACGTGCCTTGCATATCTAATGTTGGAAAGCGGATTGAATGAAAGTATTGTTCAGGAACAAATAAAATAAAAAACGAACGAACGAAGTAAGAACACAATGCCTTTCAAACCTAAGAACTGTTGTCTCTTCAGTCAAATTGAATAAGTTTCCCCACCGTGCGGTGTAACATGGGCATTCCGGTGAGGATTGCATCGGAACAGCGGAAGCTAACATGTTTGAATAAGACAACTCGTAGATATTGCTTTTATACAAACAAAAATCTTCGGGTTCAATTTAGGTACTAGTATCATTCAACAGATTCAAATGCTCATGGGTTTTGACTTGTGTATAAGACAGTTAACTATTGTCACTTGTTGGTAAAGAAGTTCTAGGGTATCACGGAATGCTCTACCCATAATTAACTAGTCATAGAAAAACTATTAGGTATCTGACTAGTATAGTCTAAAGTTAGGACATCAATGACAAATTATTTGAAAAGTCGTAACAAGTAGTTAGAAAGAAAATTAAGTGAGATGCCTGCTCTAAATGAACAAGAAACTGCAGTTGATAAAGACCATAAAGAAAAGAAAATTTCAATACGAGGGTCATATCATGCGCAGTGACAAATATCAACTTCTCCAACTCATGCAAGGGAAAATACAGGTGAGCCGTAAACCCGGCCGAAGACGTACCTCTTGGTTGAGAAACCTCCGCGAGTGGTTTAAATTGAGCACGAGATGCTTGTTCCGCGCAGCCGTTTCAAAAGTTAAAATAGCCTAATGATTGCCGACCTCCAGTAGGAGACGGTATACAGAAAGAATAAGAATAACAAGTTACTAAAAATGTTGTTATTCTGAAAGATGCTGTAGACCAGAGGTGCTCAAACATGTATTGTCGGCGATCTACCAGAACATAATTAGACTACAAGCGATCGACTCTGTAGATACGACTATGCGTTGTATGAGGTGTATCTATGGCGTACCTAGGGAGACGTAGGTGATCACTACCCAAAAAGATACAGAAAACTTAACCAAAAATAGGTTTTATTGTACTTACAGCTTAATCAAAAATAATATTTAATAGAACTTAGTTTTAAAATTACTGATCTTTGGATATCGATGCATGACACTGCATGCGTCCGCGTATTTTTCGTAGGGTGGTACATAATTACTTAGTGTCAACCGCAAGCTTTATGAATTGATGACATAATGTTCAGTTATCGACTTCGTCCGTTCCGCGATCAACTGTCGATCGCGATTGCCCGTTTGAGTACCCCTGCTGTAGACCATGTACAAGACAATCAATATCACAGATGTCTTCAGAATATTTTCTTTTTGTTAGACAAGTTCATCAGAAAATTCAGATTCTTTATGACGTAAAAAGTCTTCTTCAATCTACTTCAACTAGTTCCATCACTTCCTCAAAAAGGTATTAAAGTCAAGCGAGAGTCATCTAAACCAGTAAACCAGTTTCACCTGTGACCGGCAAAGTTACCGTGTTAATTACAAACATTTCACCCCAGAGGGTAATGTAACGAAGGCGAAAGTGCATACCGGTGTACATTTTACACGTTTTGATGCTCAGGGAGGCAACTTTACCCGTTATTCATTATTGAGCCCTTCTCCTGTTTAGCGTTGGAGTTTTAATATGTTATGTCTCATCATGGGATTGTAAAATATTGTTGGTGAGAATGAGAAGGGTGTTTCGAGTCTGCGGTCGCAATAAATGTTCACCTACATTTCCAATATCTACCTATTTGTATATAAATCACCCCAAATTATTTATTGATCATCACAGGCTGGAGCGCACTTAGCGCTCGCCCCCAAAACCCCGATGAAGCTGTAAAGGTCTATTGGACCAACAGCATTAGTCAGTCAGATTTCTTTTTTATTGATTATTAATAACGTGATATCTTTCACCTCATCGTCACTTATCATCAGGTAAGATTGAGGTCAATCAAACGCTGGTCCAGTCGTAAATAATAAAAAAAATAGTACCTATAAGTACTCGTGCTTATAAGAAACATAAAACCCATTTATAACACCTGTCTAGAAAAACAAAGACAACTGAAACAGATTTCCCTGCCTTTCTTTTAGCATTTCACCGGTGTCGCTAGGTAAGGGATAGTGGACGCGTCAAAACACTATGATATATAAACGAGGCTCGTGGCCTGTTGCCAGACCTTTCGACTTATGTTTGAGACACACCGACGACATGAGCGGTAATATCAAAAATTTAAAAAAAATATTAAATTCATGTAAAGTTACTAAATAAAATAGAGCGTCCGTGGCCTTGCGGCTAGGGCGCCGGATTCCCATGCGGGAGCTCCGGGTTCGAAACCATGCCATGTACCACACATGTGAGTTTTTCGGATTTTTTCGAAGACTTGTGTACATTTTACCTACTGCTCTAACGGTGAAGGAAAACATCGTGAGGAAACCTGAATGTCTGAGGAAATTTAAAAAATCCAAAGGCGTCTGAAATCCACCAATCAGCACTGGGCCCAAACGGTGGATCATGATTCATACCCCCCTTGTACAAGGGGCATACCCCCCAGTGCAAAGGGAGGTCTGTGCTCCAATAGTGGGGACATTAATCGGCTGATGATGATACTAAATAAAAGTGGAAGCTAAAATGAACAGCTACTTTTAGACTTTTACTTATCATTAGGGAGATTTAGTTTTCCGGTGTCTTTTTTATTGTATAAGGAGAGGAGACAAGCAAACAGTCCACCTGATGATATAAGTGGTCACCATCGCACTTTACTATGAGGTTATTAAAGGGTTTTCGCTGCGCTGTTAAAGTGCTAACCTGGAGGACTTTGTAGATGGAGTGCCTCGTGTGCCAGTAATTACGCTGGCTCTCTCTCTTCAAACCGAAACACAGCAATGCAAGCATTTCTGGTAGATATAGGTAAAAGGGTGGTACTACCCTAGGATTACTCTGCACAGGGTCATATATTACCTTCAGAAGCTTATTTTAGAGTTACATAAGCAAATTATTGTGCAAAGCTTTGCTGGTGTCCACGGTTTGAACAAAGCGAGAAAACTGCTGCTACGCTTGGTATACGGCGCGGCGTTGAGTACAGTCGAAGCAGATGTTTTATAATCTATGGATTTGTCTATAATGTCAGTAAAATATTACTTTCCTTACCGTTCCTTACTGATTATTAGGTACTTATTCCGCATTTAAAAAAAAAAAAGTTTTCTATAAATTGTCCTGTTCGTTAGCCTTTCAGTTCGTGCATCCCAAGTTATTGATTGAAGCATAAATCCGTTTGCGAAACGAGAGTGGTACACGGAGGCGATGTCTACTTGTAACAGTAGTTTTGGCAAGTAACTTGCCTCGTAGCTCATAGTGCATTGGAATTACCAATACATCAATGCTCGATAAGACTTTGCTCATTTTGTTTCTTCGATGTCTTTATAGCACCTATTGGTTTGTCGCAATCATAAATTGTTATCTTATTTATGAATACCTATGACTTTGTGATCTTAGCAATTCCGACAAGTCACGCTACATATTGTTTAACATTTTTTATTAATGAATTTATTAACACTTTATTGTACAACAATACATTTAATAAAAACAATTAAAATGAGATATTGTACAAAGGGTGAACTTATCTCTAAAGGAGATTTCTAACAGCAAACCCGCGAAAGTGAAAGATGCGGTATAATTTATAGGTAGACATAGTAATATTGTGAAAAAATGAACTGATATTTTTAGTGCACCCAGCGGTTTGTTTTACTCTAGGGAAAATTCATCTGGTATACGGACTGTAAGTATACCTAGACCTACTTACAATACGTATCAGATGAAAACTGTAAACAAAACATAATTATACCTGTATAATAAGCTATGATCGGAGTAAGTAGGGCTGTTTTTGGTACTTGCCACATACGGTCATAATATGGATAAGTATGCCCAATAATGCCGGGATTTCCGGGATTGAATAAATATATTATTTAGATTTTTAACGTTATATTTGTTTTGATACACATTTAAGATTGGTGGCGAAATATTTTTTTTAAGATTCATGGCGCTAGTGTACCTATGGTAGTGTTTTAACTTCTTCGTAAGTTCACAATTTTAAAAAACTCGTAATCGCCGAGTAAGGGCGAGGTTTATAAAAGTTATTTACAACATTTGCTCGATAACTTAAAACGGGATCCCGAAATCATATCCATATTAATATAACCTTTGAGGACATTGACTCGAAAGAGCCCTACCTACTCCGATCAGTGATAATAAGGTATGTTTTGTTTACCTAGGTATTATGTTTTGTTTTGTTTATGTAACTGGTTCCTTTTTATGTTTTTATGCCTACCTTACACTACAGGTATATTGTATAAGTACTAGAAACCATCACATTTTTTGTGACGAGTCCGAAGTACATCAAAAAGACAATTTTACCTATATACTCGTCAAAGCGAATTTGCACGTAAGTTAAAAGCGGCTGTTGGACATTTTATATAACAATAAAAGTAATACGGTCGATGACGCCCCGGTGTACCGGACACGACCGGCACCGTTTCTGTTTATATTCAGACGGTTCCGGTTGCTACGCTCCCCGTCCGGTTGCCATTTCCATACGACTGTTCCCGCTGTTATTTCGTCCGGGTCGTATGTTCCGGTGAACGCCCAGAATAAGCGGTGTCCTGTGAAATGTGAACGAGCTTGGCAAACGTAGTAAATGTGAGTTGTGTTGAATGATGAATACGCCTAAATCTAGTTAGGTTCATCCTACCGTTACATAATTTAGTGTAACATTGCATTCTGCTTTACTCACCGACTGAGATTATGTGCTGAAAATTAATACCTACTTAAACTAATACGTCGTTTATATTCTCATTCTTCCATATTTATGACTCATGCATGATTCGAACCACGCATAATAGGGTAGGTATCATCATATCACAGAGTCGACTCTAGTGTCCGACCGAAGTTTTGGTTTCGGCTTCGGCCAGTTTCGGCTCAAAATTAAAAGTTTCGGTTTAGTTTCGGATTCGGCATTAAACCAGCCGAAACTACGGCCGAAACCGAAACTGCGTTCGTGAATTGTCGTGCGTACGTACGTACGTAAACAACAATATTACAACAACTACAACATACGTACAGTTTACACAATAGAAGTACCTATAGTAAAAAAATGATCGAAAAAGGAAATATTCAAGTTAAACTTATTTGATACGAAATACGTAGTGCACAAAATAACCTCCAAAATCACAAAACCAAACAGCGCTGGGCGCACGACGACACCAGGATGTGAAGGATGGCTGGTCGTCACCCACGCCGTTCGACTCCAAAGGCGGCACGACAATTCACGAACGCAGTTAAGGTTTCGGCCGTAATTTCGGCTGGTTTACTACCGAAACCGAAACTAAACCGAAACGATTAATTTTGGGCCGAAAGTGGCCGAAACCGAAACCAAAATTTCGGTCGGACACTAGTCGACTCTATGTTGTCATGACACCTACCCTATAACATATTATGTAAGAACATAAACAACAACATACAACAATTTTGTATGACTACTCGCATAATGTAAGAAAATATGAATTTAATTAAAGACATTAAATAAAGAGCCCGATGGACTTGAATCTTAGATCGTAAGTATTACAATTCAATGACCATCTCTTTAAGCAGAGTAAAAAATAAAAGTCTCAAGTGCATGAGATATATTTAGACTACCTGTAATAATAGTTCTAACCTGTTCCATTACTGAAGACTAACTGACATAGGATGGGAAGTCAAGAGGTTCGGGAACAGAAATAGAAATAGAAAATCCTTTATTAATAGACCATATAGGTACATATGACAAAAAATATGTAAGAAGTATCACAAGATGAGTAAGATTCTAACTTGACCAAATTTTCCATTCTAACAAGTGACAAGAGCAGTAAACATATGATATGATCTATTAAAAGGGTCAAATTCAGCTGAGTGTCGCTTGATGTATAGATACCTATATATCTGGCGACGCTGGTTTTCAACTTGACCCTTTCCAACTTATAGCAAAGTAAAAGTAAAATACACTTTATTGCACAAATTATACACTTTATATCACAAGATGAGTAAGATTCTAACTTGACCAGATTTTCCATTCTAACAAGTGATAAGAGTAAGAAACATATGATATGATCTATTAAAAGGGCCAAGTTCAACTTAGTGTCGCTAGATGTATAGATACCTATATATCTGGCGACGCTGGTTTTCAACTTGACCCTTTCCAACTTATAGTAAAGTAAAGTAAAAGTAAAATACACTTTATTGCACAAATAAAAACAACAAACATGAGATATAAAAGGAAATAGTGAAGTACAATTTAGGCGGCCTTATCGCTAAGAGCGATCTCTTATAGCTATAGAGAGCAACAACGTCGCTCTGTCTGTTCGTCTGTCATAGAGGCCTCATCTCCTTTCCAGGCCTTACAGAATTCATACGTCCAAGGTCATGGTCATAAGTTCTACAAGTTCTAAAAATACACTTATAAATGTAATATTCATTTCAAAACTTTATTCCGCAAGTCTATATTTGCAAACTTCGTATACCGAAGATCAACATGACCGAAAATAAACGTCGTACGGCACTGACACCGATGTCGGCAAGTCCTTCAAAGTAAAATTCCTCGGTAGCAATTTAAAGTTTGTTCGAGGTGCAGAGTCACCTCCAGGGGAGGAAACTTAAATCGATTCGTTTATCGATGTTTCACGAGCGATTGCCCCTGTATTGCTGTTTTATTAGCCCATCTTGAAGGTACAGTCAACCTCTATACTTAACGATAAGGGGTATGATCCCGCACACTGTAGGACCGCCAATGGAAAATAAAGCATAGGTACTTATTTGTTGACATTATTACGATTTATTTAAAAAACTCTTCGAATTGCAATCTGAAAGGAAAAGTAGTATTTTTGATACTATTATTAATAACTCTGTTTTACTTCAAGTAAAATCTTTGTAGCGAGAAATCTGGGGGCATGGCAGTGCCCCCGCCAAATCGAGCCAAAAGAGCCGTATTGCTGTACCATCTTTTCCCGAAGTAATTTAGAACACTTTTGACCCCTCTCTATTTTGTTCTGGGCTTTTCCAGAAACCTAAAAATATGTAGAAAAACTTAAGAGTTTTTCTAGTTTTTAAAATTACTAACTTCATTGAAACCACATATTATCTCTGCGGATGCAGAAGAAATTCAATCTTTCTCCTGCACACAATGCGAAGAACCCTGAATCTTCACAATGCAGTTGCACATATTTGCGCCACTAACGTATTCCATTTACTTTCGTCTCTATTTACACTACGGAGTTTAGACTGCAAAGACGAGATAGAATAATAATAGACTATTTTCTTTAAAACAACTCTGGGATGAGAACATTCTAACCAGCAGTTCACTTACTCGGCTATATTACAAGTAAGTAAGTAAGTAGATACTATTTAAATAAGAAAATGCGATTTACTTAACTAAGTATAGGGCAAAATATTCCGTTATGTATGTGTTAATACATCGAAAGTTAAAACATGAATTATAGTTATTACTAACTAGCTGCGCCCCGGCAGCGGCTTCGCTCGCCTTGTTTTTTTATACTTTGACTCAGAAATCTTCCCGGGCGTGCGCACAACAACTTACCAAAGTTTCATCGCAATCGGATGAATTGTATACGAACGCATTATATACGAGTAGATTATGTAAGTAATTAATTTTAATAAATTGTGAAAATTTAAACAAAAAGTTATGTTAAGTTTTTTACTGCTTTACCGATGTCATTTATTTCAGAGGGATAAAAAGCTCATCTAATAAAAGTACTGATATATAAATCACTCTTAAAAACCTATGTGTTAATTGGTAGACTGTGACATCAAGTTATTACGGAGCATTCATAACACGCACGCATATTAAACACAGCGCCTGAATAAAAAAATATTCCATACATGGTATCCAGCGATGTAAATGCAAACAGCATAAACCGGCGTTATTGCGAAGCGTTGTTTGTTTTAATGCGAGCACCAGGCGAGATGTTATCGTCCTATATAATTGAATTCTGTCCGCTTGTTCCGCCAGATGTCTTCGCGACGCAGTCTCACAGCGAGATACGTTTGCTATGAAATATTTGATAGGCGCTCGAATCTCTGATATGAAACTGGTAGAAAATGAAACATCGTGTTTTGCAAAATTGGTTTTACTGAACGCCAGGCGCCTCCGGCCGATAGAGTAAATCTGAAATGCATTTCTCTTTCTTATCTGTTATCTTATCATTTAAACATATTTTGTTTTATGTAAATCCAAAAACGCTGTGACACTAAAGTTTAATATGTAAGCTAGTAAGTATAAGTACTTTGTCCAATAAGTCCGGTGTAACCTTTTAAGCTTTCGTGGTAAGAATACCGTGTCCAACTATAGTAGGTACCTATCAATAAGACCGGGACTTTGAATTGAGAACCAGTATAAACCGTAGACACGGTGCAAAAAGTAATGATGATCCCGCTTTTGCAAGACATAAAACATTGCAGTCGTACCTGTATGTACTTATAAGGTATTATAACCATTTTACCGCGTAGATTACTACTAAATCGTAAAACAGAACAAACAACAATGTATGCAACTTTCAATTTAGCACTCGTCGGTATCGCTGGCGAAAAAAACCATCAGTTTAAAAGATTTGGCGACTGTATAAACCATACGATTTTTTTACAAACAAAGTCTAACTAGGTAAGTTGATTTACCGCATTCTTTCGTTCTACTTCTCTACCGGGTGAAGACGCTGAAATATTTTGCTGCTAAATTTCGTCAAAATAGGGCGGAAGAAGGGCACGAGAAAGGCGTAAGAGGAGCGTAAGCGAAGTGTCAACAAACATAGGCATGTGTTGACAACGAAACACTGGGAATATTGGATTTGGTGAGACGAAACTCAAACGAATTCTCTCTATACAGTGTGAAGGTAACACTCCACATTTACTGCAATGTTGGTAAAGCATTGTGGATCCGACTTAACGTTTCTTATGAGGAAATCAATTAATGGTAGTAAAGTAAGCATCATAGAGGGATTGTACATGTGGAAACTTGGTGGAAACACCAAAAACCGTGGATTGGAAAAAAATATCTTAAGTAACTTATGCCCATTTGAAGATACTAGTAAATATTGCATTTAGATAGTTGACCTAAGCAGAGTAGAGTATCAGATATTTTTACTACAGCTTGTATAAAATTCAGAGATGTGTAAGTACATACATACAGTGATATAGGTTAAGGATGAACGTACATGGAATATGTTGGAATAGATAGAGATATTTAGAAATTATTCAGATAGTACAAGACCTCCAGTCTAAAAATTTGGGTACTCTTGTTTGTATGTTTGTAGTCTCTTAATTGTACACAAAAAAATATACAGAAAATATAAAAAAACAGCTTATCGCATAGGGATCTCTTCCAGCCAATCTTTGATTTAGGAGAGCTTAGACTACTTTTATGGTGGGTGAGTTTGGAGTACAATAAATAATAAGTATAAATAAATTACAATAACTATATAGTAGATAAATAAAATACATACTCAACAATTATAATGATATATACAATTTGTTATACATATATACGAATACATATTAAATATAATTATATACACTAATTTAATACTTGCATACCAATAATTTCATAGCAAAATTCAGCTCAAAGTCTCAGCATCGTGACTAAAGTGCTTTTTGATGTACAACATACACTAAGCTAAGTACCTAGTCTAAATATAACATCCATTATGATAATATTGCTCAAGAAATCCAAAGTTTACAAGTAAATAGAGTTATTCTAGTAATTCTCACTATCAATTTCACGCCATTCACAAAAAGCCAGCTGTCCTCCAACAGGGCAATAAAATGTAATTTCTCCCTATTTACGGGTAATATCGACCCCTCGAGATTTATTAACCTTTCGACGTATTTGTCACGGTTCCGGTAATGCGAGTGCGCATAAACGCGTGCTTCGAAATAAGCTGCGGTTAAGCGGTTAACTCTATATACCTAGTATGTACATTAAAACTATCTATATAAAACGCTGCATATTTGGTACCCGAGATATTTGTAGATAATCTATGTATATTTGGCAAAAGGGGGGAAAGCCAGCAAATGCTGACATACAGTATTTGCTGACTTTCCCGTATCTACAACGATATTGTCTTTTCTGAATATTTGTAGAAAATGTATTTTTTTTCTTTTTGGCAATAAAGAGTTTGTCTTACTTTTTTCTTTCTTTCTTTATAAAGTAAGTCTGGGAAGGCAATGGCAAACCATCCCATTAAATTTCCACGAAAGTCGTTCTATGTAATTAATTCCTTAGAATGATCACCACCGTTAGCAATGAGGAATACGACTCAGAAGGGAGATTAAAGTAATAGGATGCCATAGGTATTATTTAGCTACTACCTTCCATCTTTGTTTCTGAATTTTATCACTGTGTGGGTGGGTATCCCGATACAGGGCTACAAATAGGTTTTGTCTTTCGTTAGAATTTTTGGGAATCTGAAAGACAACCAATAATTGCGTCTTATATTAGGTATTTTTAGGTACCTACACGTTAAATTACCAGTAATAATAAAGTCTTGGTAAATAGGCTTTGCAGTTATATCAATTCCTTGAATGCAGCCTGTTTTAGTGGGTCGATTAATTCGTACGTCACGGTACGAAGTGTAAATCACGACCGTGCGCATCGCGCCCCTCAGACGCGTGCGCAGCCATCTGCGGGCTTTACAAAGATTAAATGTGTACTTATAGTACAGAACCGTCTTTTTTAATTTATTATTTTATTTATCTTTTGATAACAAAGTTACGCTTAGATACGTCATGGAACAATTATTAACCGTTATATTACAACATTTAAATTATTACTTACATGCTACTAGCTGCTGTAAAAGAGCATTGTCAAAATAAAAATATGGCTGCTGCATAAGGCATTGTCAAATAGGAAAGTACATTGTTATAATAGGTTTGTACACAATTTCAAATTTAAATTTACTTAACGCTACTAGTTGCTGTAAAGGGACATTGTCAATACATAATACGGATCTAATACAGTCAGAATAAAATAATACTATCTTGCAATTAATTTGACTCTATTATACTAACTTTTAGTACACTGTACAATTGATCTAGTGTAGTTTAGATAATGATATCTATGATGATATGACATGATTCATATTGGTGTTGTCATTGGTCAATGAGATTTTCAGGTTTTTCAAGGACCGAAAGTCAGACTCTGTGCAGAGCTGCCTGCCAGCTTGGTGTGGTACCATACTTTAACCTATATCTGCAGGCTAAGAGAGCCAGCGTAATTATCGGCATATTAGTCACTCCATCCATAAGTCCTCAAGATTAGTTGTGCTTAGAAAACCCTCTAATAACATTAGTGAGGTCAGATGTCTATGGGTGACAGTGACCATTTACTATCAGCAAATAGGCCACATTTGCTCGTCTGATCTCCTTACACAATAAAAAAACACTTCGTAAGGAAAGTGGATCGTGTCATGATTGTAGCACCCTCGTTCTATGTAAAGACACTAACAGAATTGGTTGAACATAACTACGTTTCTTATAAGTAACATGGGTTTGTTCTGTTTGTGCACTTCGAAGGCTCGCACTACTCTATTCAGGCCAGAGAGTCCATTAGTTTTTTTACGACTCTGGGTCAGAACCTTGTGGGCCTATGGGAGTATCCCTAACGAACCGGGGACTGTTGCGTAGTCAAATAAAAACTTTCTGTACAATATAAGTACTTATACTTTTTTGTATACTTATACTTAGTTACTACTGTAATTCTTTTAACATTCTATTTTCAATTCCTAAAGTTACGGTACTATTACGACGATTTGTAATTGTTTGAGTTCCCTGATATGTTTGTGGGGCTGAACGCGCCCACGAAATAAAAGGCAGGTCTTGGAGATGTACAGCAAGATGTATTTCTCTGAACACCACACACGAGCTTGACATCGCGAGTATATGAAAAGCGATAGCGATTGTTTTCTGCAATTAGCAGACGCGCAGCACGCATGCGCCGACGTTGTGGCGGGAAGCCGCCATACTCGTATGTTCACTTACGCTCCTATTACCTGTCTCAGAGGGGATACATTTAATTAGGCACTATTACTAACTCAACCGCAGTGGTTTATGTTCTTTGCGTGCACATTGATTTATTTGGTCTCATTTAGTGCTCGCACGCGCACGATACAAATATTTCATCGGCCTCAGTTTTGATGGCGCCGCAGCTTTATTTATTTGTTCCTTACCATTATTAATATTTACAAATTATTATGAAGTGTATGCAATTTGGGGTAGAATTTATGATTACTTTCATAGTGCCTACGAAAATTTATACTTTTGTTGCTTTGACTAATCCACTTGAAAATGGGTCACAATGGATTGAAATTTTGTGAGTAATTCATTACGTCAGACCATCAGACATGATTTCGATATGTTTACCTTTGACTACATAATTATTTTATTATAACTGTTTCGGTAATAGCTGTGTTTGAAATAAACATATTACTTACTTACTTATAGAATTTAACAGGTAAGTAGGTACTATTCGACCAAGATAACTAGAGACCTGTCAAACTTATGAATACCGCAAATGCTTAGGTATCCCTCAGTGATTATTTTTGTTATTTATAAATATTATGCTCTTAGAAGACATTAACGCCCACAATTCATAATTTTTAAGGATTAATTTATTCCCGAAGGGAAAAACGGAACCCTATTGCTGTCACCCTATTGTTCGTCTGTCTGTCTGTCACGCGCTTCTAGCTCGTAAAAGAAATAAGATACAGACAATCTCTCGATCTCACAACTTCACAAGTAAAAGTGGTCGAATAAATATATTTTTGTACCTACCCCATCATGTATAGATTTTCTCTCACTGTCTCTTCTTCCCGTTACTTCGTCTATTCTTCTTCTTCGTTATTCCTATCCTTGTTTATTACGAAATTATTTTTTTCTTTTTATAATTTTTTAGAGAGAAATAATGACGTTAGAGCCCGTCAAAGTTGTCAATTTCTATGAACGTTTGTTACAAGGTCTATCTCATGAACGGTATGTCAAATCAATCAAATCAAATCAAATCCATCAATACATGCATATATTACATACTATATTACACATAAAGCTGTGTGTGTGTGCGTGCGTGCGTGTGTGTGTGTTTGTGTGTGTGTGTGTGTGTGTGTGTTTGTGATGGTATATCGTAATGATATAACGTAAGTTGTAAGCAAAACAAGCAAAAGTTTTTCTTAGACAAAACTTTCAAATAAATCTTATACTTAGTACGTATCCCTATAGAAAGAGCGAGACCCAACTCGCACTTGGCCGATTTTTTGATATCCGCAAACAGAGTATTTGTGGTTTTTAGTGTCTTGTCAGGTGTCTATAGTTATCTTGGTCGAGTAGTATTTTATATTTTAGTAGTAGTATATAATTAATATTTTAGTGACCACACGACCTGTTCGTAATTTCGAATAGCTTTATAACTGTACTAGAAATTAAGTCTATACTGTAAGTTTATACTGTAATAGAAATTAAGTCACTTAATTTGCTCTAGTTTCCGTTTTAATGTCTCTTCCATCTTGTCCACATAATTATCTCATAAAAAATAGATACTTAACATACCATTGTAAATGTTAAAATTGCTGTTGAAAAAATGAGTTGTAAAGAATCATAATATAATAAATAATCCAAAATTATTCCCGTTCGCCCCAAACGGTAACAGATTATGCGGCAGAACCCGCTGAAACATCCATAGCAATGTGGACACCGTTATACAGGGTGTCCGTTCTACTTTGGTCATCCAAAGTATAATATCGTCATAATATCGTATAAATATCGTCATCTCATGATGACGAATTATAAAAATAATAAAGAACATAATAAAATAAATCAGATTTATTTGGTATGTATTTATAAAAAAGATTCCTATAATGTAAAATTCTACACACAAAACGTGTTGTTATAAGTACTTACCTATACTTAGGTCCTACCTTCCTTACCTATAATATTTAAAAATCACTGTGTTGTCAGAGCAAATACACGACTCTAATAAAAGTATTTCTTATCTTATCTTTGGATGGGGGCCGGGGATCCCAGCGACACTTCGACCCATGGGGATCTTTTGTGTTCAACCCCTTGTACCTACCCCTTGACCACATCACCGAATATGTCATGCATGAACAAGACTATGCGTCTTAGTGGGAGGAATTTGAATACCCTTGGGTCCGGATAGGCAGAGCCTAGCAGACCCATCCTTTTTGCCGCGAAAGCATCACATTCACATAGGAGATGTGAAACGGTCTCCAGTTGTTCACCACAGGCTCTGCAAGATGTGCTGTCAGTCAGCTTCATCTTGTGTAGGTGGGCATTGGTGCTAAAGTGACCGGTGAAGAATAAAAGTATTTCAGCAGCAGCCTATTAATGTCCCCACTGTTGGGGCACAGGCCTCCCTTTGCATGGGTACGGGCCATGATCCACCGAGCGGGCCCAATGCTGATTGGTGGATTTCACATACCTTCGGAAACTTTTCATTTCCTCAGACATGCAGGTTTCCTCGCGATGTTTTCCTTCACCGTTAGAGCAGTCGGTAAATGTACTTTAAGTCTTCGAAAAATCTGAATAACTCATTGGTACATGGAATTCAGCATTGCATGGTTTCGAACCCGGACCTCCCGCTTGCGAGTCCGGCGTCCTAGCCACTAGGCCACCGAAGCTCTCTAGTAAAAGTATTTCATTGATATAAAACTCGATTAAAAGTTTTATATCACACTGTTCCTTTTAATTCATGGTTCTGATGTATTTTTATGACCATACTGTATGTTAACCTAGCATAATAATAATATGTCAGAGCTGTTCCCTTAATCCTCGTTTATGGGCTCCCCGGTTATAATTTTAACCTGCATTATTTTAAATCTTTAACCGTTGTCGCGGCTTAAGAGGAATATCACGAATAATTTATGTTTTTCACGTGATCATAGAATGTTTGCTTTTTGTTTTTGTTCAATTATTTTTGTGGTTACAATGAATACCATTTCGAATATAATTTAATTAATTCTAAATGGTATTCATTGAAGCCACTAAAACAATTGAATTAGTTAACAATTAGGTTTTTGATGAGAAAACTTGGTATTTATATGTTATTGTTGTAAATAAAATTCTCTTATATAACGTTTTCCATAAACCTTGCACACCTACTACCTCTTTCTCGAAATCATTTCCTCTGCCCGAAGGTTTCCTGGAAGAGATCGCTCTTAGCGATAAGGCCGCCTAAATTGTACTTCACTAAGAACAAAAGTCATCTACATAGCTCATAAGATAAGCAAGCTGAAGTGGCAGTGGGCCGGTCACATCTGTCGCAGAACCGACAACCGCTGGGGTAGACGAGATCTGGAGTGGAGACCGCGTTTGGGCAAACGTAGTGTGGGACGCTGTCCTGCTAGATGGAGCGACGAGCTGGATGAGAAGAGCCGAAGATCGGGCTCAATGGCGCGCCCTGGGAGAGGCCTATGTCCAGCAGTGGACTAGAGTAGGCTGCTGCTGCTGATGGTGATGATTTCCTTTTCTATCTCATGTTTGTTGTTTTATATTTGTGCAATAAAGTGTATTTTACTGGACTTAACTTTACTTGAAAACATATTTTAAGAGCCATTTTATAATCTTAAGAGAGAAAATGGTCTTTAGAAAACTTTAAGTGTCGTATCTTTAAAAATAATGTGATCAAAATGACAATATAAATCGTTCTTTAACTGTTTCCATAAACACTATTATATTCAGTAATGGAGAGAGTTCACCTACTTCATTTATTTATCACAACAGATTATTACAATCCTGTCACAGTTGATCGGGAAAAGGATAGAAATATAATTACGGTGATACAATATTAATAACGTTGAATGAGGAAGGAATTCTGTCTCATGTTGAGACAAATGTAGTATTAATGAGTGTGTCGCTTGGCGAATGTACACAGGTTCGTGAAAGTTTCAGAGGCTGCGTTTCAAGCGCAACGTCACGACTCGGTTTCCATACAAGTCGTTTCACACATTCATATTGTATTTTTGTAATATTTAGGTCTTATAATTCAGGTCAAACGTGCATACTATCGCCAATTCAAAAATTCATTACAATCTATTTTATTAAATAGTGGCTTGCATGGTCATATAGTGGACGAAGCCTCAAAAATGAAATATATTAAAAAAATAGTAGATTGTGTAACTAGTTACGAAAGCAGAGATTTACATCGAACTAATTAGATCATATGTAAGAGGATCATACCATGGTGCAGTACTTAGATTGTAGCAGTTGTTAGTTGGTTTACTTTGTACAAGGACTGGCTGAAAATCAGCGCTGTGTGTTTTCATTCAAGCATCAGCTGAACCAGGTGCATATTGCCAATTGTATTATCGAGTGAACTAAATAAGTATTTTTTTTTCTAGCAATAAAGTGTCTTTTCTTTCTTTCTTTCTTTCTTTCTTTCTTTCAAGAAACAGGAAAACTCAGGCCTTGTATTGGAAAGACTGTCGAGAGACGGCTACAAGGTACTGTCATCCCACGTAATAATGGTCACCTAGATATAATAGCATACTGGTCGTTTCAGGATACTAGAGGCACAGAATACTAAATATTACTACGTACAGAAGCGACACTAGCCGCTCCCCACCTGGTTCAAGTTCCCCGCAGATTGTGAGTACGATCAGTAGTACGCTGTCTTTGAGTGTCACCACGTTTTGTTTTCAATTTATTTACACAATTGTTATTATAATGGGTCACTATTGAGCAGTAATTCATGTTATGTATCCTCAAACACTGGTTGCCACGTTTGCCTTGCCCACGTAAATTCTAAAAAGTGTTGTAATTTGTTTTTTCAACAAAAGCAACCTACCATAAATACCATAATTGTAAAATAAAAAGAAATCAGAATTTTATTTGAATTGTTTGTGGTAAAAAAATTATTAATAAATAGTCTAAACAAGACTAAGGCTCAATTTACATTGCCGCGGAATTGAATGGAAGCGAATTTTCGCAACATAATTGTACATAGCTCAATGAACTTTATGTCAATTGTGTAACATACAAACTAAAAACGAGCCAAAAAAGAGGTCGCGCTTCTTCCGGGGAATCCTCGCGCATTCTCGAGAATTCCCCTAGCGGTAAAGCGTATTTAGTTTGTATATTACACAATTGACATAAAGTTCATTATGCTATGTACAATTACGTTGCGAAAATTTGCTTCCATTCCATTCCGCGGCATTGTAAATTGAGCCTTACGTCAAGACTTACGTAAGAAGTTTCGTCAGCCCGACCGCGCGGCGGCCCTAACGTATTTCTCTCTCACACACACAGTTGTGCGAGTAATAGGTGATCTGTTTATAATCGCTGCGTTGTATTGAATGTCGCTCGTGTGCTAGAGGTTGCCGGCTATCAGGGTTCTAGGACAGTGTGCAGATGAAGTAATAGAAGAAACTTGGTAATAGTAGATATTATATTTATCAGGAACAGAACAACACAATAGTAGAAAATAGGTAGTAGTAGGAGACAATTTTTTAAAACGGACATACGTCCGTTCAGGACAAAAATACAGAGAGAATAAGTAAAAACAATGAATGGTTAATACTTGCGGTTGTTGGTACTTGGTGAAACTTGTAGTACATGATTAGACTTAAATAATATACTGTTTCACAGGTTTAACAGGTTTAATTAAAACCTGTCAAACAGTATATTATTTAAGTCTAATAATGAGAAACAATGAAATTAATGGAATAATGGAATTTAGAAATGGAATGGGAATATGATTTGAATTTTGAAAATATAGATGGAGAAATGAAAATGTCAACACGAAATGAGGTGAGATAAACGCTAACAATGAGGTTGAAATTGATGGCAAGGAGGTTGATATGGACGATGAAGTCGGCATCGTTAAATCTAAGTACTCTATGTTCACAGAAGGACGCAGCCTCTGAAATTGAGCTACACTGTATCAATTGACGTCCAACGGATAGGAGGCCAACACGCGTGTGACGTTTAATTTTGTTTGGAAATGATTGATGTGCCGCCGAGCACACCTCGTTCCTTTTCATACTTTTGTGCACCGAATCAACGAAATACAGGTACTTTTTTTGGCGACGAGAATTCTCGTCTGCCAAAAATTTTGGCCATTGTTTAATTAATAAACAAGATGACAAGGTTAATCATGTTAGGACTAAATAATTGTACAAAAATAATAACATCTGCATGTAACTCATGTCATGATTATGCATGAATAAATGAATGAAAAAAATTATGAATTATGGTGATATTTTCAATTTTTCTCCATAAAGGTATTTATTATTGACAAAGAAGCTGTTAAATACGCTAATTAGTGAGATAAATTTTCAGCAGTTCAAATACTGTGATTTCTAGAGCGGAATTTTTAGAAAGTACTTTCGGAGTTTTTTCAGTTTTAATGGAATTTTATGATCATGATGTTTTAAATATTTCCACGCTTTATCGTAGGTAGAGATAAAGATAATAAATGGAGTAACTATCTTTAAAAAAAAGTAACTCTTAAGTAGTGAAATGTAATTATAGTGTTATGTATATGTGTGCAAATAAATTTTAATTCATTCATTCATTCCCTCTCTCTTAACCCAGGTCCCCAACAAACGCCCCTGTCTCGCAACCCCACGTACCCGACGTCTTGACGGCGACCGGCACGAAAACATACGTGGGCTCCAAGCTGGCTTGTCGAGCGTTGATCAGGCTGCCTTCTCGGCTGCCGTCTCGGCTGCCGATCCGGCTGCTTGTGTGGTACCTCTAATATGCGAACTCACATAGGTACACACGCATTTAACTTACTTATTTCACAATGAGTCAATAATTAATGTTTAACAGTCAGTAGATATACACTACTTGTAGAAAGTAAAGTATGATGCGGGTCCGTCAGTCATACCTCCAATCATCAGTTGACACTATTGAAACATTATTATTGTCACTTGTAATATAACTAATATTGACGAGAGCGACATACGGGTTGTGCGACTGTATGTCCAACTAACAATGTCCCTCTTACATGCTGTCACAAATAAATAAAGTACATAATAGAGGGTTAAATCAAAAATAAAATTTACGGGGACTTTTTGTTAGCTAATAAAACCCAGCAATCAGTGGATATGCTAGGTATAGGAATGATTGTTTCCGGATGGGTGGAGTATTACCCGTAGACCAACTACAATGCCCAACAGGTTGTACCAAGGGGATTTTTTCCCCGTGGAGCAACTGTTTAAATAAGTTATTAATATTCCTCTTGGTACAACCAGTTGGACATTACAGTTGATCCACGGGTAAAACCCCGGAAGGGTCCTCAAAATTCGTGGCAAAATGTGCATTCTATTGCACTTTGATTACACAGTCAATCAAAAGAGGTCAATGTACAGATTCAGCGGAATCAGGAAAATCAACTTTATCGTCATAGATATCGGCAAATGGCCAACTAAATTAGAGACTAGAGAGTATTACGGTATAATTCAATATTTGCGAAGCCAAATACTGAAAATTCCTATCTGTTCTTATCGCAGTTAATGATTTCGTAGGGACCTAAACGAAGTTAACAATGTTTTCAATATTTCTGGTATCTATTAAAAGCGATACCTATCTAAGCATAATTAATTGTGTAGATATACATACTTATATGTTTCATTCAATATCACACAGTAACAAGGTATTTAATATTGTATTCATAACTATTCTAATAGCGTCAAATGTGGTCTTTGGCCGAAACCAAAACGTCGATCGGACTCTAGATTTGACTTAATTGACCAAACCGATGTACAGCTCTAATGACGGGTTCATTAAACCATGAACCGTGAATTACATGTCAAAACACACCACTATTAAGTTGTCGGTCCGACAGCTTGCCCACCGTGAGAAAGTAAACACAGTTTATTGACAAACTTCGTGTAATCCTTCGTTTTAACTACACAAAGCGTCAGAAATTACAATAGCCTTATATTAAGTGCTTCTAGTATGTTATTCAATGTTTGTTACCACTTAAATTGTTGCCATAGAGCTCACTAAATTGTATATACTTACCCTTTGTTATCGTAGATTTGACTAATCCTTTTGTTTTTAATGTTACTGTCAAAAATTTCTATATCTATAGGTATAGGTACTTATCATCATCATCATCATCAGTCTAATAATGTCCCCACTGTTGGGCACAGGCCTCCCAACAAGAAGGTACGGGCCATGATCCACCGAGCGGGCCCAGTGCTGATTGCTGGATTTCACCCGCCTTCGGAAATTTTTAATTAACTCAGACGTGCAGGTTTTCTCACGATGTTTTCCTTCACCGTTAGAGCAGTCGGTAAATGTACGTAAGTCTTCGAAAAAATCCGAAAAACTCATTGGTATATGGTATTGCATGGTTTCGAACCCGGACCTCCCGCGTCCTGTAGCTACTAGACCACAGGTATGTAGGTACTTATCTACCGTATTATTAATATCATCAACAATTGCGATCATGAATATTGAACAGTGACGTGGTCATTAATTATGCAGCCTCTATGAATATGAATAGTCGCTGTTAAAAGTACATTGTCAGTTTCTATTAACGCCTCTTTAATAGACCAAGTAATTAATTCTGAAATTGGACAAGAATAAACAAATTCCAGTTCGCAGAGGCGCCGTTCATTTTATCGTCCAAAACAGACGTCTTTAACCTTTGCGCTTTATTGACAGATAAAAAGGACACTTCAAGAGCTGAAACAAATGTGTCAGCAGTTTGGGCACTAAAAAAGAAACACTAAGCATTCCTGGTATTAAATGAAAATCTGTAGCAGTAAATTTGTCGTCGTTTAAAAAGATTAAAAGAGAATGTAGCGTGAGATTGAATGGCGAATTCATCTGCGCCTTCCCCCTCTTCGGTAAATTTATAGTGACTGACGTCTTCGCTTCGTGTGGGGTATTTTTGAAGACTCACGTTGTGGTGAAATAAAATGTATAAGCTTACCACAAACTGCCACTTTATGCTGAACCGTTTTTTCAACGTTGATACATTTTTATATCAACACGCCACGTTTTATTTGTAAGAAAAAGAATGCATTTTGAGCACATTGTGTTTCAGTTTAGATAACATTTCCGTCACCACAAACGACTTCAAAGGGGTCGTAAACGTTTCACAATTCGACTGAATGTCGTTATATTTGTGCATGTTACTGTTAAATCCGCAAATGCTTCAAGACATAACATTAGTCCAGTAACCGTGCAATGTTTCGAAATTAACTATGTTGCCGATTTTGGCACTTTTTTGCATTGAATACCTACCTCGGAAACTAATTATATAAAATTACAAATATTTATAGGTAACTATACCTACAATTATTAGCAGTCGACGCCATCCGATAAGGACTTCCGTTGTTCATCTCCAAAGTGCACATCAGATCTTGACCAAAGTATGGAACCGCCTTGGAGGTAAGTATACCCTTCTAAATAAAAATATCAAAATCGGTTCACGAATCCCGCAGAGATATCAGGTGACATAATTACATAAAACAGAACAAAACCAGCCTAATTGAGAACCTCCTCCTTTTTTTTGAATTCTATTAATGATGGTTAAGTAGGAAATTAATTATATTTTCTCTGATAAATCAAATATTTTATTCGTGAAATTGTTTGACATCCTATTTTATGGCAAACTGACAAATCTAAACATGAAGGAAAAAGGAACTATTTTTCTGTTTCACCCTAGATTCTAATTTGTGTACATTGTAACCCTATGGTGGTACAAGTAAGATTGTTCAAAATATTAATGTGCCTGAGTAATCGTTAACATGCTATAAAACCATAATGTTACACGTTTCACCAACCTATTAAGGCTACGGCAGATGCATCGTCCCATACTTGTCCCATAACCGTATTAAACCAATCACGTCAAATTTGACGTATGGGCGCGTGACGTCAACAAAGGTATTTTATAGTCTATTGTTGAGAATCGCCCATTCGCTTATTTATAATAAGGCATAATATCCTAATGCTGCAGACTGAAGCTCGATCACGTTCCACAAATAGTACTTACTTATAGATATTGCGAATTGCGTAGGTGCAGCGTAGGTGAAATAAACTGTACTATAATATAAGTAAGTACTTACTTATTTCTTGACTACCTATTTTAAATTTTCATAATAAAATATACCTAACTAGAGTAGAGTTAGTACCTACTATAAAATCTCTCATTTGACTCTCCATATTAGGGATGTTACGGAGCTTCGACTCCGACTCCAAAAGGTCGGAACTTCTGATTGATTTTACACCTCCGACTCCAACTTCGGCTTCGATAATTTTGAATCGGAGGTTATACCGAAGATTTGCGAGCAAACATATTCAAATATTAATATTTTATTAAATAGTGTAGGACTACATAAAGGAATGTTTATGTAATAAAATAACAAACGTCATCTAAAAAAATACTGGCCAGTTCAGCTATAAAATTTTAAAAACGGTTTAAAACATCTCTCTTCTACTTCCGCCTCTGACTCCGCTTCCGACTCTGGTTCCGACTCTGATAAATCAAATTTAATACATTCGGTTTCGACTCCGGTTCCGGTAAAACCACCTCCGTAACATCCCTACTCCATATATAGAGCGGGCTCTTGACGAACTAAAGCAGGTTGATTCGACCCCTGCTGCTATAGTATTTGCCCGATGGTGGGAAAAACCTTTGGGGACATTAAAATAAAGAATTTAGGGTAGAACCTCTGATGTACTTAATCCTCTGATACTTAATCCGCGTTTAAGATAGGTTAATGCAGCGATTTTGAAACGAAGCGGTTCGGTTCTATTGAACTCTATTTTTCGGTTTTTTTCTGGTTTCTATGGTTTCCGCCTCGGAAAAATCACTGCAGTATGCTAATGGCGTAAGTATGATAATAGAAAAATCTAGTTCAATAACGAAAGAAAATAATACATAGGTAGGTATAGGTACTCAGTTAATAGATTTACATACAGAACGTCGATGTATTTACGTTATGAAAACCCAGATTTATGATTTTCGGTGGCTTCGATACGCAACCATTATAATTTTATGTCCGGATTATGCCTCAGATCGTAAAAAGGTTTTACGGTTCTATAAATAGGGAACTCGAGTATCGAATCTTTTCTTTCTACGTGCAACCGTTTGAATGAAGCGAAGTCGTAACAAATTCAGGTACCTACTTACAGGTATAGTAGATCCTTTATTTACATAAGTACTTTTTACTTTCATTAAAGATGTGTAAGTTTAGGGCTTTATTTCTAATGCTGTTATTAGGAAGGATAATGAAGGAACGAACGCCCGACCCTTGGGGAGGGAGACTATTTTTTTCTTTCATCTAGTCTGTTTGTCTGTGGCATCATAACTTAACAACGGATGATCCGATTTAGATCCGGTTCTTTTTATTTAATAGTGAATTTTGTTGAGAGTGTCTAAAAAAATGGATCGGTGGTTTCCAAGATCTTGGAGTACCTTTTGATGTCAGATGCGATCTCTGGAACGGTAATAGCAGATTGTTCAAGTTTCAGCTCAAATGTTTAGGACCATAGAGCCCTTCCCACATCTGGAACTTCAATTCCCTTCCCACATCTGATGATGACCAGGATAAAGTAAAGGGATCTTCACAATGGTATTAAGTAACTTAGAGTTATTTTTCTTTTTGTGTAATTAGCTAGCTACTATAGTAAGCATGGATACTTTTGCTATGGTAACTAAACGTAGTTACTGAAACGTGCCTTCCATATGATTGTAACCTCCACAAAACTGAACAGAGTGGTGATTACCATTCTCAAAGTCATACCAGTGTGACTATCATGAATAAGTGTTCGAAAAAGAGACAACGCCATACCAATCAAAATAGTGCATGTCTTTCGGTCACCTCATTCATGATATCATGTTCATGGTTTTGAGAATGGTAATAACTTAATATGTCAATAACCACACCGGATCGAAAATCTAGCTCGGTTTTGAGATAAAGTCTATGCCGTGGCTCAAAAAGCTAGTTCCACTGCAGACATCGGATTGCAGATAGAATTAAACAATATAAGTACAATGTATTAATTCATTCTTGTTTGTGATAACCTTTCCTTGATGAATGTTTCCAATCACACCGCGGGATACAACACAAGATTTAAACTTATCATTTCCTTTAAATAATGGGTCAATTATCGCTCCCGACCTATCGTGGTGTTTTTATCAAATAAAAACCTGTTAGCAATTAGTTTTACTGAACGAATCTCGGCCTTGTTCTTATTGGTTTTCAGATGAATTTCGATCGCGGAATTAATCGGGGCCTAAAGGATTGCCTGACCGAAGTACATTATCTCTTTGGTTTAGTCTCCTCACTCGTGAAACTTACGAGTATAAGGGGTTGTCCACACATGCGCAATTCGTCAACGTTTCAGGCAGTAAGTTTGGTGGATTTGAAAAAAAAATATTTTAACAGTTGTCCAAGGAATTTATAATATATACAGGGTATAAAGTTTCGGCGGGGCACCCAGGGCAGCTACCAGATCCGTTGGAGCTACGAGAAAATGGTCTTAGGAGACCTTCCCTAACTTTTTTTAAGAAAGATACAGTCAGCAAGAAAAAAGCAAAAAAATTTTGATACCAATCGATTTTATTTCGTGTCAGGAACAAAAGACTCGGAACCTTTAAATCATAACTCATACTAAATGTATGGGAATAGTTTTTTGCTATTTTTGAGATTTCTAGTACTCAAACCTTGATTGACTGCATAGAGTCTTTTGTTCATGACATGAAATAGAATAGACTGGTATCAAAAATGGTTTTGTGATAAATAACATTTTTCTCGTTGACTGTACCTTTTTCCAAAAATCTGTGAATGCAGTTTTAAATAGCTTCAAAAGTTAGGGAAGGTCTCCTAATACCATTTTATCGTAGCTTCAACGGATCTGGTAGCTGTCCTGGGTCCCCGCCGAAACTTTCCACTGTATAGTACCTACCTATAAAGTATACCTTCATGCAGTTGTCTCATCCGCTATTTATCTTTATCAATAGTGGTTAACAAGAAAACAAGCCTATTTAACATTTACAAGTGTACAGAATATTACAGGCTGTAATATATTACTGAAAATTAAAAAGTCAAACTCTAACTAATTTATACATTGTTTTTCTACTGATGCAAAATATGCTGCTCGCATCATCATTGTAATAGATTGGTTCAACTTACACGACAAATGTTAACACTCCTCCGTAAAAAGAAGTGGTTTTCCGGACACTAGTCAATGTTAAATGGGCTTGCTATATGACACTAAATCAACAATTTATTTATTAGTAATGAATGACTGACTGTGTCTAAATCTAAATATTTAATATATAGAAAATATTTCAAGTACGACAACGACAGTGCAAAAAAAAAGATGTTTACAAGCACTTGTTTCTATAATTATGAGCCTACCATGTCGGTTTGTTCACTTCAACCAAAATCTTTATCGCGTCTATCAAATAATGTCTCCAACTGAATAAAGTTACTTGTAGGCTTAAAATTATTTTTTCAGTCTGGTCACAAAGCAAATGAATGACCACGAACGTTGAAGAATTGCACAAGTATTGTGTAGTCGTAGCTTTATTAGCCCAATGAGATTTATTGTAATGAAATCGTATAGGATAGCATTTTCCTGTGCGTGAGTAATAGTTCGCCGTATGTACGAATCGTAAATAGTTCGGTTTGGTTTAATAAATACTGGGGGGTCGCACTCGTAAACCTGAACTACTTTGAGGGTACTTAATATGGCTGTAAAGTGAAGCCTTTAGAGCTCTTTTGTGGACGCAAAATTAATATCAACATTTGGGTTTAATGGAGCCGCAACGTTTTCCTAATTAAAATCAAACGTATGGTAAGTATATATGTATGATAAGTATTAGAAAGTACAGAAATTGGTATCGTAGGTGCTGAGAAAGAAATTGAAATAAATATACGAATTAATTTGAAGTTATTTTTTTACAGGTTATTATAATATAATTACAGAAGAAAAGAAAATGTACACAAATAAATAGTAAATGATATTTATAAAATGTCTTAAATTAGGTAGGGTACCAAGGATGCTGGCGGCGGCGTGGCGTTGCCCCGCTGGATGTAAAAAAAATATGTATCAAATAATTATAATCCAAAGCGTTATCTATATTAAGACAGTTAGGTATGTTTATTTAAAAAATGTATAATTATAAAATAATAAGTTATTTGAGGTAAAGAGAATGGAGAGAGAAATAGAAACGAGGACAAATGTTACAAATCTCGGCCATATAGGTGATGTGTGACGACATTTGGGGTACTTTAAAAAAAACCAATTTAAAAAACCCGAAGCAAGTTTCTGATCGTGCTTACACTTTTGGACAGGAACCCTGTGTGTATTTTATGAAAATAGTATCAGTTAGAGTTGGCCGATTGCAATGATTTTAGTGTCATTCGAAGCTAGCAACATTGCCCTCGCGATAGACACTTATATACACGATAGGCACTAAGATCGGCTTAATAGTGACTAAGCTAGAGACGCGCGAAAAGTGTTACATTTTGGTGCCGGGTGTCGGTGTCGGTCGGTAGTCTAAGCGTACCGCCTATTCTGGATAGGAAGACAAGGTCAAAAACACAAAGTATTTGTTTTATAAATTAACAATACATCAATTTTTGGTTAACGTTGCTTTCCATTTAAACGTCCTCACTACCATAATACCATTACACATTCGTACGAACCTAATTCATCAGTAACTTTATTCGAAGCTGTCAATTTGAATCCGACTCTTCGGTGCACAAATCACGACATGTCACGGCTCTTATTAGATTTGAGGCAAAGGGTTCTTAAGGTATGGAGGAGTAACGCTAAATAACAATCTGATGGCCACTGGTAGGTTACGATTTTGTTTGATAAACGTCGTGACCGTTGATTGATCATGCATGAGCATTGATACGTGTGTCGCGTCAACGTATGGTTGGTCATTAGAAAACAAAATGACTAAGTACTTTATTTTATTTGGAAAATACACAGCTTACATTACAAATATGGATACAGAAATATAAAATTAATAGCAATGAATGATTTTCGCTTATATTTGTGACATTTAAGTCCGAAAGAGACATAACATTCCGAATAGAAATAATATTAAATAAATAATTTCTTTATTAAGGCATAAATCTCATTACAAAATAATAATAGAAATAGTAAAAATAAACTAAAATAAAATTAATACTATGAAATATCAGTAGTTCAATCAATGAAGCTGAAATGAATTTTTATTTTCAAGAATATACGTATGAAGGATCTTAAAATTACATAGATAGGTAGTTCCAGCATATCCTACCACATTGTGGTGTACAAATTTATAGAATAGATACATACATTTTATAAGCAATTAGAAGTTTTTTTTTTATACAAAGCTAATTAACTAATACTCTTTAGATTACATGTCAGATAAGAACTCCTACAAGGATCACAAATTACCAATTCATAATAATAATATAATGATTACATGTCTATTTAATTTTAAATGTCAATTTATTTACTTCAAATATTATTAAGTACTAACTTTGTGTTCAAGAAATTCCTTGATCCTGATAATGCACTAACGTTCGTTATGGCTCCATACCTGAACAACCCGCTGATTTGAGGAAATTTATCACATCACCGAGCGCGAAAGAGACAAGATCATGTTTCCTGCTGACGGACGGCGTAAATAGCCGTCTCTGCCGATTTTCAATCTCGATATTATCTGCTGGTGTTCGAAAAATATCGGTTTTACAAATATTTTTGGCAACATTTTGTGTTTGGCATAAATTTAATTGGCACAACATTATAATTGACATTTTAATTAGTTACAGTAATTTTGTTGCGACGAGGCACCAAAGGATCAGCATAGCGATCCAGCGCGGCAACGCCGCCAGCATCCTCGGTACCCTACCACACGGGCCTAATCTAAGACATTTTATAAGTTACATTTAATTTTTATTTGTGTACATTAAAGACTTATGATTATTTGTTAAATTCACATGTTACATCAAATAAATATTATGCAGTTACAGTAATACATATTATTATGTACTTATTATTATTGGTTATTATTAGAGATGCCACGAATATTCGGCTACTATTCGGTATTTGGCCTTTTCGGCCACTTTTTTTGGTATTCTGTATTCGGCCGAATAGTGCGTACTGTTCGGCCGAATACCGAATACCAAATCATGAAAAAAAACCACATATTACTCAAGATTATATGTATTCTATTACCAAATTACAATACTTTAGTAAGTAAAATTGATGATCAATGGTAGGTTGTGATGGATAATATCTCATACATAATATTCCCATATAGACGATTTTTTATTAATTGGTGTCATTTTGTAAACCTTTTAACGAACAAACAATTGAATAAGAACTATTCTCTGCACAATATTAATGTTTTATGTATTATTATGATCTGACAAAGCGTGCCGTGACGTGATTTACTCGTAATTGAAACAAATACCCGCCCGTCGCTCCCGTATGCACCGTAATGAGACAGGTTGCGGCCTGTCTATTACGAGTTTACGACCTCGGCAAGCATGCATTTTGTGCCGAATATTCGTCGCTTCGGCCGACAGCGTTGCCGAGTATTCGGTATTCGGTATTCGGCCAAATCACTATTTGTGGCAACTCTAGTTATTATGACTGTTAAATAATGAATAATTGTTCTGTAGTTCCACCGGCAGTTTGTGTATTCGTTTTTAGTCTGCGTGTATACCCTAGTATATATTGCATATAACATTAGTATATAATACCTATAGTTTACTTTGACGTGAAATGAACATTATCAAAAAAAGACACATTTTTTTGATGATGACCCATCAGCCTATTGCCATGCACTGTTTGGTACTCATACAAAATGCATTTGAAACAAATTAACTGCATTTATTCATTTTGGTAGAGACTACAATATATATATTTGATATTTTATTATATATGGTCTATTAATAAAGGTTTTTCTATTCTATTTTATTCTACAATGCAATATACCGAGAGATGACAGACACTGGAATAAAATGGAATTTATGCTAATAACTTTCATAGTAATGTGGCGACGCACGACGATTAATCGTAGTGGGGCGCGTTCTATACCGATGTGAGTAGGTACTGTGTAAAATTTTCCTGGGACTACGTATATATATATATATATATATATATATATATATATATATATATATATATATATATATATATATATATATATATATATATATATATATATATATATATATATATATATATATATATATATATATATATATATATGAGTTCCAAACATCCATAGTTGGACCAGGACATTTGGTCACCAGGCACAACACCCCGCCTGGTGGAAGATCTTCCCTTTTCCCTTTCATACAATTGACGTTACGTCATTCCAGGATATCTTAAAATATTAAGGATAAATAATATAGAAGCCTTCAGATCTATGTTATATAATATCCATAATCCCCCACATACATACCATTTTTTTAAATTTATTTTTTTACGGCTAAACCCGCATTTAACCTCAATTTCACCTGGTGGTAATGACATGAGACCGAAGATGGAGCACACGGGTTTAGTTGTCTCAGTTTCTGTTTCTATTTTATATTTTAGCACTTCCATCTTAGGTAAGCACTTTGCTTCTAAAATTCCGAAGTTTTTCTTCTAGATCGAACAATCTTTTACGCGGAAACCTTTGGCTAAAAAATGTGGCGTCATAATTCAGTTGGTGGGACGGACTGAAAGGCGACGAAATATTACTGAGCATCAGTCTCATCATCACGTCCGCTGCCCACGCGTCACGTCGCTTAATAGTGAAATGTCTCACGAACGTGTCACTTACTTGTGTTGCGTGAAGCGCCATTAAAGTTAACCCTCATTTAAAACTGCAGGCTATTCTTTTTTAAATCTTGGGTCTGGGAGATGATTATGGTACAATTACATATATGAAGAAACCTCAGCTTCTAAGCTAAGTTTCGAGCAACAGGTCGTAGAATAAGGGAAATAAATTTGTATCATGTTTGGTTGTAGACCGAAAAAGGTTAATAATTATATGGAGTTTGACAAAAAAAAAGAGCAGCCACTTCAAAAATAGTGTCAGTGTGATGGGTTTTTATAAGAAGAGGTTTTTATAAGCGAAAAAAGAGAGAAGCTCGTAGCCAAGTTGCGAGTACGGTCCGAAAGTGATCGTGCAGGTTAAGCGACGTTGGCGCGGTCGGTACCTGGATGGGTGACCGCTAGTGGCATATTTCATCTGAGCTCCTCCGTGCCTCGGAGAACACGTTAAGCAGTCGGTCCCGGTTGTTGTCGTTCGACAGCAGTCGTTAAGCCATGTTACATGCTTACGGGCGGCCTCAACAACTCTGACAAATAGGTTAGCCACTAACCATACGATAAGCAAGCATAAGCCATCTTTTAAAGATTATTCTAAGGTATATGATGATGATAATGATGATGACTGTTATACTTCGAAAGCTACAGCAACAGATTAGTTGATCTTCGAAACCAGTAGTTCTTAGGCTAACGGAGAATTGCACGAAACGTTCTTAATGTTAAATCTTTCTTAAGTCTCGTATCATCTCTATCTAGAGCTTTGGCAGATAATACTTAATAGCTATGGCCAATGACTTAGAAAGGGTTAGCTACATGTTTTAATGACGACATAACATTAAGGTCGTTTCCATAGTAACCGACGGTATGTAAAATAAATTCCAATCTCAGTCGTCGAAGCAAATTAAAAACACGAACAAAATGAAATTAATAATGTCATTATTATTCTCGAAATTAATTAAGCGACCTATAGTATAATCCTTATTATAATTTACAGCAACACATTCGCTTTATTGTTCCAACTAAAAATGGGTAATAAAACTTTTTACAGCTCTCGGACGAACGAATGTGACCGCTGACCAAATAAACAACTAGATAATGATCGTATTAAATATTATTTGAAATGAAGTAGGTTGATCGTCGCTGATTTTTCGAAACGGATAAGCTTGTTGTATGTGAGGTTGTGTACTTAAAGAGAAATAAAGTGATACGAAAATGCTGTACCTAGCGAAATATGATGTCGCTGGCTGTACCCAATAGAGGTAAGGTATGGTATAAGGTAGTAGTGGTAGATCCTAATGTGAAGGATCGCCTGGGGTGGTACCACCCTCTTATCTATTTCTGCCGTGAAGCAGAGATGCTTGCATTTCTGTGTTTCGGTTTGAAGGGTAAGAGAGCCAGTGTAATTTCCGGCACATGAGGCAATCCATCTTAGTCCTCAAGGTTAGCAGCGCATCAAAAACCCTCTAATATTAATACAGTGAGGTGAGATGTCTATTAGCGACGGTGACCACTTAACATCAGGTGGCCCGTTTGCTCGTCTTCTCTCCTTACGTAATAAAAAAATAAGGTTAGGTATGCAGAAAATAATAATAATAAATCATTTATTTACATTTTTGTTCTTATACGTACAATGTTTTGTAACATGGCAGGCAATATCGCAAAAAAAGGCTTAATATTATGAAGGTACTTAGTTGACACTAAGTTTGTCTTTTACGATTATAAAAACAAATTTTCTCTACTAAAGTAATGTTAAACCGGAAATTCAATTTTTTTTATTAAATATCGAATTATATTATATTAGTATTTTATTTTTATTAGTAGTAGTAATCACAACACTTACAACTTCACATAAAACAACAATTCGCATAAAAAATATTGGTTTCATTGATTTTACATACTGTTCATATTGACATATTTGTACCGCCATATAAGAATAAGAATAAGAAAACTTTATTGCCCACCATAAGGTACAAATCAATCACTTAACTATAATAGTAACTATAATAATAACTATAACTAATTATACATTAACTTATGCACTACTACTATATATATCTGCTATGTGCATCGGTGGCGGCAAATGGCGAATTGCTCAGTTGTTGCCGGCATGAACTCCGGAGTACGAAGACCCATGCCAGCACTGGTTTTCAGCACTCACCATCTCTAATGCTTTAATTACATAGGGTACTGAGGATAAAATAAAGGTCTTTAGATTATCAAGTATATTAAATTAATATCTAGTATGTGTGAGATGTATAAAAGAGTGTGTGCATGTAGGAAAGATAGGCTATCTTTATTTTTCTGTGGCAGTAAATTGTGACCTTAGCAAAATTTATGCTTCGAAAATTTATTGACGGTCCAATTGAATTTATTGTTCAAACTTAAACTTTTATCACTGAAATTTACACGCGTTTGTTTGGGAAGCTAGTGTTTTAAACGGATTTTAGTTTTATTTAAAAACATTAAGGCATAGTCAGGAACCTGAAAATCAGCGTGTCACTGAGTTCTCGACCATTTCATCAGGCACAATAGGGCAAGACCTACTTTTGTTCTTTTTTTTCTTGACTCTTTTAACTCGTTATCTGTCCCTAGTTGGGACATTGAACGACGGATTTGTCTTCTTCTTAAAGTCGTAGAGTGGCTGCATCCATTGATGCAGCCACTTTTATAGGTCTTGAGGCACCCTACGCTTCAGCCTGCGTCTGCCTTATCTTTGCTCCATCAGTGTAGTTGCCAATGCATTTGGGTGGCTTCGCCCTGTATTTGGAAACAACATTTTCAATTTCCGATTTTGTTCATAGGCTAAGAATTAAAATATATAAGGTCCTTCAAAAATAGTGTACAAAAATGTAAGAGATAATCGCCAAGTTATAACAATGCCATATCCTCGAGAAATAAAACCGTAAGTAATTATATTTTTAAATTAAATATTAAAAGTTAACGATAACGACACATCTTACTCTTGCATTCACCCATCCCTTCCACGTGAACACTATTTTACACTATTTTTGAAGGATATGTTATATATAATTATTAGTGTTGTACCCTATTACTTTAAGTGTCGATAAATAAATGCTCTTTTATTATTATTATTATTTTATAAGTAATAAAATTAAAATAATTAGGACCTTGGGTTGGATTATGCCATTGTGCTTTGTGATTCTGTTTTATTTTTTTATTTTCTAATGACCATAGCTAAAAGACTATGTCAAAATGATTACTAATTATATCCTATTAGTAATTATATCCTCAAAATTAAAAAAAGTCAAAAATATATTTGATTTCATTATAGTATTCAATCATCTTTTATCGCTAATGTTGCCGCTTCGGTCGCCTTCAGTGGGCCTATAGCATGAAGGAACGAATGCCCGACCCTAGGGGCAGACTTTTTTCTTTCATCAAGAGAAGTAAAGGTTCAATGAGATAACAGAGGACAAATAAAACAAATGAAGTTCGTAGCAATGTCGTAGCTGACATTATCAGCGCTGCTGTAATTTTGAGACTAAATCCAGTGTTTAAAAACCCCTGTAGTGGACAAACACCAGACACTTAAAATAATTATTTTTTATAACTGTATAATAATAAGACAGTAGGACTAGAATAGAGTCCTAAAACATGACTCGCATCAGAAAAGCGAACACGAGTTGGTTAAGCCGCGTTTATAAAGCCGCGCCGGATAGCCCGGTGAATCCGGCCTCATTGAATTAAGTGGTCAAAGCGTTGAGGCTGTGACCGCACGTGTGTCGAATGCCTTATTTAAGGTTCCCTCACAGTGCTGCGGTGGATGGAGCGGAAATTGAGCGATAGTTGTTGCAGTTAGAGAAATGTGCTATGCCAACCACACAGGCTCTTGCCGCCCTCCGCAGTCAGGCTGTGTTTGTACTGTTTATATGGGTGAGCAAATTCCAATATATGGAGCTTCTTCTTCTTCTCTTCTATAAGTCGTATTCCTCATTGCTGAGGGTCGTGATCATTCTAAGGAATTAATCGCATAGAACGACTCTCGTGGCAGATTTAATGGGGTGGTTTGCCATTGCCTTCCCCGTTTCACAAACTGGTTATCTCAATGTGCAGGTTTCCTCACGATGTTTTCCTTCACCGTCAGAGCAGTCGGTAAATGTACGTAACTCTTTCGAAAAAAACGAAAAACATATTGGCATATGACATTGACTGGTTTCGAACCTGGACCTCCCGCGTGGGAGTCCGACGTCCTAGCCACGACGCCACCGACGTTCTAATAGAGCTACTTGTACCAAAATGAAAGCGGAATTAAGTAAAATAAAATATATTATAAAAACAGCGGGTAAGTAAGTATAAATGGGTAGGTGAAACAGCGGGCAGTAACAGCGGCTTTGTATAAAATAAAATTAATCAGCGGGGAATACAATAGCAGTATAATACATTTCATTTCATTTCATATAAATATATTAAATATGATAAGGGACGTGATACGTTGAATATGATTCAATATTCGCTCGAAGGACCAAAAGCGTATAGTCTTCATTGGTATCCGTGTCTATCTGTAGGAGATAGACCATCACCATCTTACGCTCACCCCCTCACACACACCCTCTCACATACACGCATACTTAATTATTTAATTAATTTAGATATATCGGAAGAGACTGACCCCCGAAACACGGTATCCTAGTGTGGGAGCCAGGGAAATCTGAGAAAATGTAAAAGATACTGTCTGCATGAATAAATTTTTATTTTATTTTTATATTTTTATTTATTTTAGATATATAGCCCCTCTAATCAGTAAAAAAATATAAGTTTCAAAAAACTGTATATAATATGGCCATCTTCTGGTAAGATGTAAACAGTTTATTCATATAAGTATTGTAGAGCCAACACATTCTTAATATACCCATAAAAGTTACTTATCTCATTTGTTGCATTTATTGTGTAATTGCATCACCGTGTCGCTGCAGTTTCGCTTGCAAGGCCGCTTATACCGTGTCCGTGTCAGTGTGAGAAAAGCTTCAGCTTGCCGGTGAAAAAAGTTTTGACTCAATAGCCACTTTATCTCGGCTCGTTACCTCGGTAGAAGATACAGTTTTTTGAAGATATTGGATAAATGAACAGACTATATGATTTAAGAAGATAAAAAAATTCATCACTCAACTAAAATAGGTTATATAGAAAAAAAATAGTAGGAATCTTTCAGATTACCATATGACATTATGGTATTTATCATATATTATTTTAGTATTACTTTATTTTGAAAAAACCCCTATTCTTATGACATCTTATCTCATTTTAGTTATGTAAGTAATAAGTAGTGATCGGAGTAGGTAGGGCTGTTTTTGGTACTTGCAAGCTGTGGTCATGATATGGATACGGCTTTCTTATAAACCATATTTGGATAATCCCGGGATTTCCGGAATTGAAATAATCGCTGTAAATAGAGCTACTTTTAGTAATTCTAACCTGCGATCATCATACTATGGACATGCCATTAAAATATATATATTAAAAAATCCCGGGATTTTCGGAATTTAAAAGAAGACTAGAAGACTACTAAAGAAACCCGGGTTTAGACATACTTGAAAGAAATGAAATAGACGACGAAATTCTATTGAATTATAAATTCGCTTCACTCTGACGTCTACAGATGTCCAAACTAACCTAGCACTAATCTAGCTTTTGAGGTCTTTGACCCCAAACAGCCCTACCTACTCCGATCAGAGGTAATAAGTAAAAAAAGAAAGAAGAAAATATCAACGCACTTAACATTAAACATTTAACTTAATATATATTCAGCTCAATTTTCCACGTAAACCGAAATGTGACTGCCTTAAAGTTGTATCCAATTGTGCATCAGAAGAACAATTAGTACACGTACACGAATAAACTTTGGAATTCGCTAACAGAAATTTTACTTTATATTTTGGGTTACTTCTGTCTACGCAAATTTTTTATTTTTTATTTATTTTTTATTTTATTGGGCAATCGACAGCGTATATTATAGATTTAACATAGTGAATAAGGCAAATAACAGACTGCCTCGTATTTACTAAAGTGGTGACTAGACAAGATAATGAAAACTAGTTGCTAAAATAGAAAAGATAAAAATTAAAAAAATTTAAAAGAAAACAGACATATAGGAACAAGCAATAGTAGGTTCTGAAAATAAAAAAATAATAAAATGTGTTTTAACAATATATTTTTTTCTTTCTTATTGCTTATAAAATAATATATAATATATTAAAAACATACATTTAATAATATTTAATATTCTTAAAATTTTCAACCTGCTTCATGCCTCTACGAAAAGTAGCGATATAGGGTGTATTTATTTGTAAAATGAGACAAAGTAGTACCATGTAGCATAACATCCCTCGGACAGAGCATTATTAAAACATGTTCGGAGGGGAACGCAAACAATCCCTGTATTAGTTGTTTGTAGTCCTACCATGAGCACTCGATGTCGAACTCATAAACTCACTTCAGATTTTTTGCTCTATGTAAAAAAAATAGAAATCGTCTGTACCTACTAATCACTTTTTTTGTGTTATTTTGTTGGTAGCCGACTTCTTTAATTAATTTCCAAAACTAGATAAAGATGCGAGTTGAATATAGAATCGTCGATTGATTTGGTTAGTAAACAATGTAGAACATTTATTATACACGTTTCAGGTTCAGGTAAATTTCAAGCGAATATTGCAGAATCTTCAAATATGAGCTCTATGTGATTTTGTCGAGAATTTAATAGTACTGTTCCTGTTATTTTGAACAATATGGAAAGCACAGACAACGATATTATATTAAAATACGAGTATTGTGCTCTGAGCAAAAAGCAATTTTATTTCTATTTGCTACAGTAGAACTCTGTCATATATTTTTCAAATGAAATCGTAATGTATTTTTTTCTACTCCCATTTGGTAATTTGTTCGATATGAAACCACAATCAGCAACACAAACTACTTCAATCCTAAGGGTCGTTACGTAATGAACATTATGATACCGTCAACTCAACTCTGTTTCATGAAAATTGATACAAAATTACCAGTTTATGAAATAAAATGTCATGTTAAATAAATTTTATTTTTATTTTTAATGCCGTCGACAAGAGACGACAACTTGGACCACGCACTGTTGTCGCCGGAGTTTTAACGAGCTGTCATGGCGAGTTGGACGCTTCAATTGTGAAGAAATACGACCATGAAATACTTACCTAAATAATTGAAAATACAAACTATTGAGTTTGTATTTTCAATTATTTAGGTAAGTATTTCATGGTCGTAGAAAAAATATTGTATGCAACTACACGTAATTAGTCATTGTAAAACTCATTTTAAAATGATTGTAAATACGTGTCAGTTGCTAAACTACTATTATTAAAATCCATATTATAAGGCAAGTACTCGTATAAGACCTATACAATAACGATAAACATATCGAATTTGAAAGGCTAATATTGAAAATGTTACACTACAAATTGGTGCAAATTCAACATGAACGGAAATTATTACGAGTTTAGATAGGACTAAAAGCAAATTGGTAAACTGCTAAACTACACAGAAATTAACATGATACAACTCTCACTGGCAACTGCATTCCTCAAATGATCAAATTCTAGTTAAACTGAATCATCTACAGGTGCAGTGAGTCAGTGACCTAGTTCGCTATGCCATGGGACAGCTGGCACGGCCTGGCCAGTAATCAATCATGTCCTGTCCAAACTCGGAATACAATTATGAACTTAGTTCATGTCACCGTACACAGAACGTCATGTTCTGTACTCGGGGTAATTAATTAGACTTGTATACAGAAAATTGTGGGAACATTATAAATAAGTCATTGTTTTAAAGTAATACTAAGATATTTTGGTTATACTTGAGCGTGAGAAAATGTTTAAAGGTACATACTAGGTGTAAAAAACTTCTCTGTTTGACTCCTTGCAGGGTGACTCAGTGACTCCTTCAGTTTCATTTCTATAGTTCAGATTATTAACACCTAACTTCCCACACTCACACACCCACTCACCCTACACTACAGATGCACACTTACATTATTACACACTCCCACACAACCTAACACACCCCCACCCATACTCACTCTTACCATTATCTTTACTAAATTCCTTTATGATTAAATCTCCCAAATTCCTTTTAGGTTAAGAATATAATTTGTAATTTGCTTGTACAGAAAGTGCGACGGACTCCCGACTTCCAAGATACAGGTTTTCGACCTAGTTTGTAAGTCGGAGGTCCTTTTTTTGTGTGCCCTGTATAATAAATAAAGTTTTTCATTTTTTCATATTTTTTTCAGTGAAGGAAAGCGCTTTTTAAGCGCCATAACAAGTGACGACAAAAAGGAGATGTTCTCAATTCGATGCGTACATATGTACTCGTAACTATGCACAATTTGAATTTGTCTCGAAATACGTCGGTAACGAAAGCCGATTTTATTGAAATGTATTGCTTTAGGCTTAGTATTTTTTGAATTAGTAAAGATAAATCTTTTCAGTGTCTGAATTATGACCTCGGCTTGCCTCTAGCAAGAATAATATGGTTGACATTTTCTTATTTTATCTTCATCCAGAATTTCAACGAACATTTTTTACGAGTATTTTGTCTAAGAGCCGTTATCACACTGGCGATTTGCGAGAGTGTTTCCCGAATTGCAAGCACTTGATAGATCGCCTCTCTAGAAATTAGAATTAGAATTATCCTAGACACTAAGAACGACAATTATGGAATGATAAAATAGGGTAGTGAAAACGGATTGAAATAGTTTACAGAAATATTGTCCGGTAGTAAGTACGGTAGTAGGTACGTTGCCCAGTTGGTCTTGCTTGAACTTCGCTTGGCGTAACCTGCGTCGTGTGATAATTATACAGGTTGCGTCTGTGAGATAGATATAGAAAAAGAAAAATTGGGTTTTATGATGTGTACAGAAAGCTTGCAGTAAAGGAATGATTCGAATTACAAAATATATAATACCTTATCTTATCTTATGATAGGGGGCCGGGAATAACCCAGCGGTACTTCGACCCTTGAGGATCTTTTGTGCCTGCCCCATTTTACACACTGGTCATCTCAGTGTGCAGGTTACCTCACGATGTTTTCCTTCACCGTCAGAGCAGTCGGTAAATGTACGTAAGTCTTCGAATAATACGAAAAACTCATTGGTACATGGCACTGCACGGTTTCGATCCCGGACCACCCGCATGAGAGTCCGGTGTCCCAGCCACTGTGCCACCGACGGTCTTATATAATACCTTACCTAGCAGTGCTTAGAATACTATGATTCAAAAAGGTAATATGTTCGCTGCCAAAAAAAAATTGGATGTAAGTAACTCTTGTAACGCACTCTGTTACCCGATGTATTTTAATAATCCCAGGGCTCGTGTATCGGTCCAGCCAATATAGTTAGTGTTGCTAAATCAGCGATTTTGATCGCAATTCTCTGACAATTCCCGATATAGGGCAACCGATGGTGTCAGCTGTTTTTAGCCGTTATAAGTAAATTTTCTAAACGAAGCGGTGGTTGGTAGAGAAAAAAGATAAGAAATAAAAAAATGGTTTTGAATTCTAATGTAAATGTATGTAAAATATAATAACAGATAAAAACTATCTCGCCCATATTGAGGTTGTATCGTACCAGGATTTAATTTTCATCATAATCATCTCAATCAAACGTCTTTTTTTATTTCTCTTTATTTACTTTAAATCCAATAGGTGATAGTTTAAATGCAATACATCAGATTTTGACTAGATCAGATTATTATTGTACGTACATTTTATAGTGATTGATAGTAATAATTTATTTGCTGAAGTTATTGCATGTTAAATATTATAAAGTTTATGGTACAAATGAAACTACAAACTCAACGTGGTATTAAAATTCTACAGTTCTGGAAATTAATCGTGGTTTCACAATTGAAAGTTTCAACTATTCCGAAGTATAAAGTAAAACCTTACAAGGACGGTTTACTTTGTAACTCACTTTAAAGTTTCGAATTGTATTCGGTTCCTCAATTTAGTACTTACCTACCTCAAAAGTACCTACTTATTATACCTTGATTATACCTATTTGAACTTATTTCGAACAAGAATATACCTATTAATCTTTTCTTGTCACACACACCAGCATTAGCTGAGTCAGTTGCCTATACGTATTGCCTATTGCAAGCGTCGATGGCCTAGTGGATAGGACGCCGGACTCCTAGCAGGAGGTCCGGGTTCGAAACCATGCAATGCCAATAAGTTTTTCCGATTTTTTCGAAGACTTACGTACATTTACCGACTGCTCTAACATCATCAGCAGCCTATTCTAGTCCACTGCTGGACATAGGCCTCTCCCAGGGCGCGCCATTGAGCCCGATCTTCGGCTCTTCTCATCCAGTCGCTGCCAGCCACCTTACGCAGATCGTCGCTCCATCTAGCAGGGGGGCGTCCCACACTACGTTTGCCCAAACGCGGTCTCCACTCCAGAACTCGTCTACCCCAGCGGTTGTCGGTTCTGCGACAGATGTGACCGGCCCACTGCCACTTCAGCTTGCTAATCTTATGAGCTATGTCGATAACTTTTGTTCTATGCCGGATCTCCTCATTTCGGATTCGATCCAGCAGAGATACTCCGAGCATAGCTCTTTCCATAGCACGCTGAGCGACTTTCAATTTGTGAACCAGTCGCACCGTCAGTGTCCACGTTTCGGCTCCGTAGGTCATTACTGGTAGGACGCACTGGTTAAAGACTCTTGTCTTTAGACATTGAGGTATGGGCGACGAGAAGATGTGACGTAACTTCCGAAATGCTGCCCAACCCAGCTGAATTCTTCTGTCGGCTTCTTTCTCGAAGTTGTTTCTACCTAATTGCACAGTCTGCCCGAGGTAGACGTATTGTTGCACAACTTCGAGGGCCGTACCATCGACGATAATCGGTCCCGGAACGACATGGTCATTGAACATGACCTTAGTCTTGTCCAAGTTCATCCCGAGACCGACACGTCGTGAAGCAGCATTGAGATTGTCCAGCATTTCTTGAAGTTCCTGCAGCGACTCCGCCATTACGACTATATCATCGGCAAAACGTAGGTGTGAGATGTACTCGCCGTTTATATTGATGCCGTGTCCTTTCCAGTCCAGGGTCTTAAAGACATCCTCCAATGCGTTCGTTCGTTCGACTGCTCTAACGGTGAAGGTAAAGGAAGGAAACGAAAGGAAACCAGCGCACTGTTTCTGTTTCTGTTTCAAAGTGCTCAAGCACTTCTCAATTAATCTCATCGGGTTGATGGTCTGCATCTTCAATGCTGCCATCTTTCATATGCCACTGCATCTTTCTGAACACCTGGAAAGAGGCCGATGTACTCGTAAATGGCATTCACAAACCCAATAAGCATCGTTCTGAACCCTATAGCTATCAACCCATAAGCTTTTAATGTAATGGAGAAAATCTTTGAGCGTCTCCTGCTCCATCGCCGGAGGGATTTCCTCAACTCCCAAAGGATCCTCATTAACGAACAGTTCGGTTTTCGAACCCGTCATTCTTGCGTCCAACAAGTGCACCGCATAACGGAGCGCATCCATAAAGGCCTTCACTCTCGTAGACCACATGGCACTGAAGCGCTGTTCTTCGACGTTGCGAAAGCCTTCAACAAAGTCTGGCACCATGGGCGCCCTTAGACCTATTACTCCCCCTCCTGGCTCACCTTCAGCGCTCGCCCCAAAAGCCCGGTAAAATTGTAAAGGTCGTCTGAGGCCAACAGTGTTATATACACTGTCAATATATCCAATTATAGTGCTGAAGATTATGTATAGGTACTTTATCGTAATATGTATTGTAAGTATCAAATTATCAATTTACCATTATCATAACACACATTTTTTGTAGATAAATTAAATAGACTGCCGTCAAAAACATAGAGTAGGCTGAGCTGAACAATCAGTGTTAGGCTATTTCTTATGAATAAGATTTAGAATTACTCTCAAGATATTGCCTTATAATATGTTATAATCCAAGTCTGAAAGCCTCATAAAGTGTGCGATACCAAATATAATTTTGACGTTTATGGCCGGGGCCACACAGGTAGGTTTTGCCCGGCCCGGGCGCCCGGACGCGCTCGGGCCCAAAACGCACCGATTTGGAGCCCGGGCACCGGTTTATCGCTACAGACACGCCGGTCAATCGCGGTCTCCTCAGTCTACTTCGGCTGTCGCCGCGATCAGTCCTCTTACAGAGGTAGTAATTGATGATTATTTTATTTAATTATTTTTAATTTCATGCAGCTTTGTATTATCACTCTATATAATAACTTACAGGGATTTCTGAACAATATAATGTTTATGAAATGTTTATTATAAAACACCCTTCCTTTTAAACCATTACATTTTAAATCCAAGATAAATACAACAATCTTTCTTTTATCCAAGGTATTGTTACAAATATACTTATTCTTAATTACAGAAAAACGTGACGAAAACTTGTGACTCAAAAAACGCAACCGCTCAGCACGGCGAACGTCGCTCGACTGTGGAACCGTCCCGGTCGCCCTAGTCGTGTGTGGCGATATATGCAGAGCGCGCCTTCAGGTGCCCGGACCGGGCCGGGCGAGCGGCCCCGTGTGTGACAAGACCATAGATTTGTATTGAATTTGCGCCTCCAGGCGACCGGCTCCGGGCGACCGGCCCGGGCAAAACCCGCCAATGTGGGCCCAGCCTATTATTGATGTAGCCGACAGCACAATCGTGATTACATTTAATAGCCTCCAAGCACTCTCTAATGAACCAGCACGAAAGAATGCTAACAGCTACTAATGCAGTAAACGACCATTGTAACGAGAACTCCCTCGTCTTTTACAGTACCTTAAAAGAAACATAGTTCGTAGAGGCCGTGTTAAATTGGTATATCGTGAATGCAATAGCAATATTTCACATCAAGATGAAAACAATCGGTAAATATTAAAGAGTAAACTGATTTTTTACGCCTCGAGTACTTTGATTTATTCGAGGTGTTCTTCATTCAAAACAATGTAATCGATTTCTTTAATTATTTGTTGTATCGGATCTGAATCGATTTCTGGTGTAGCTACCTACTTAGTCTTTATCAATAGTAAAATTCAGCTGTAGCATAGCATAACTAATGAATGCGATACTTTGTACTTTTTTGGAGGCGCAGTTAGTGCTTGTACTTATATAAAAAATCTAAAGTAGAGTTTAGCGTTTGATTTTTATATAGGTATGTATTGTTTTATATGTATTAGTAAAGCAAATGGGAGCACACTGGACGAGAATGGTGAGGGACAGGGAACACTAGAGGAAATTAGGGGAAGCCTATGCCAGAGAAGGCAACTACTAAAAAAATATATATAATAAATATTGACATACCTATAATAATTTACTGAATTAATGGAAAAATGACATGTTAATTTTATTTTAATTTATCGATGATTGTGTATGAGAGGTAGAATTAAAGGCTGTTTTTATTTTTTATTTTTTATTTATTTAGTAAGTAAGTAAAAGTACAAATGACTAAACGTAATAAGTTAGTACTTAAATAAATAAATAAAATCATTATTAATAAATTTGTACAATTAATTAATTACTTAATTTACTGGCGTCGGCGCATGGCGTTGCAGACTTAGTCGCTGATATTCTTTCTTTGAATGGTGACGAGACGACCATCCCCTTCGTTGCGGACGCCCTTACGGCTTGGACGGCTCTCAACACGGGTGCGCGCACGCCGGAGGCCCCTCAAAGCCAGCGATCCTGGGACGATGTTGGATCTAAAACTGTTCTCGACCGGCTTCTGGGTACCGCGTCGGGTGTGGACACGGCGAGACTCAAGGCGGGATCGCGATCTGAATCAGGAGCGTGGTTGCATGCACTTCGTTCACCCTACCTGGGCACCCTACTCGACGGCGACTCACTGCGACTCACTCACCGCTTGGGCTGCAATGTATGCGAACCTCAGCGATACATTTGCCGTTCCATGGTGGAAGCCAACGGCCATCATGCTTTGAGTTGCTGTTGGTGCGCGGGGAGATTTTCGCGCCACAACGATATCATCCGTAGAGCTCTCGTGTCCGCCAACATGCCGTGCGTGCTCGAGCCCCCGGGTCTCAGCCGCACTGACGGCCAAAGGCCGGACGGCCTGACGTTGGTGCCTTGGCGACAAGGTAAGTGCTCCGCTAGTCACCTCAGACGGACTACGCAGGCAGCCGGGGCAGCCTATAGGAAACTGAGAAGTTCGCCGCTTTGGAACAAAACTACATCCCATTTGCGGTTGAAACGACAGAATGTTGGGGGGCAGAGGCAAAGGATTTTATGAGGGTGGTCGGCCGTCGCCTGAGAGGGAGGGGCTGTGACTTCTGCTCCGGGTCGTTCTTAGTACAAAGATTGGTCGCGGTGATGCCTCGCAATCAGCGCGGCAATGCCTCGAGCATCATGGGGACCTTTGCTCCGGGGTCGGTTTTCTTGACTAAGGCCGTCTCGTACGAACCGTTTATTTAATGACGAAATATTGTTTTAATAAGATTTACACATATTATTTAATTTGACATGTAATTTAATTAATCGGTTCGAATAAATAGTAATCTTAATTTTATAGTAGAATATTGGAATCAAAGAACTGAATTTATTAATTCATAGATATTTTTTGCTCATAAGTACTTACATAGTACTATTTTATTTATAAATTATTGTCTTTTATTCTTGAAATGAAAATTCAGAATATGTCACATGAGTCTGTCACATTAGGAACAAGGCAGAAAAAATAGCTCATCAATTCGTTTATTGTGTTGATAATATTTTATACGGTGTTTTAATTCAATTTTAATAAGGCTTGCTTTTAAAATGGCAAACCCTGCGGTAATAATTATTTCTATTAATTGTATAGCCAATACTTAGATCATTAGTTAGTCGATAGACAGTCCTAACAAATATTTTTTTTCCAATAACCCAAAAAATGTTTTGTAGTATTGTCATAATAACATACACACTAAACTGTCACGTCCATATCCCCGGTGCAGAAAGAGGAACCACCTTAAATCACAGGTAGATCCAACTTTTCGTGGTATAGGTGGCGAGCCTACCGCCGCGCCGTTTACTAGGAGTAAAGTACTACGTTACTATCTTCAAGGCCAGAGTGAATAGGCATTTACTGGACCCGCATGCTCCATCGTCGACGTCATCGTCGCTTACCATCAGGCGAGATCGAGGTCAAATGCGGGTTTAGTTGTACATAAAAAAAAAGTAAAATATTATCCACTAAAATCCTTAGTCGCCTTGTACGACACATGGGTGTCTTCCCGTGAAGAGTTGGGGGTGCTGCTATTCATTAGGACTGGCACCACACAGCAAAGCAAGTAGTATTAGTATAGTAACACCAGCAATACCGGAGATCAGCGCCGATGAGAAGAGGGACTGGCAAAACATCACATTTGAGGCTGAGATAATTGTTTGGAAGAAAATTACATGCAAATGCAATTTATATAGTTTCAAATGAAATTTGGACATTTGTAGAGTCGACATATATTTACAAATAGAGATACCTTACAAAGAGAGCAACCATGTAGAACCTTACATTTATCTACATGGGTTAATTAGGTCTTGTTAATACTCCTCAGTTTCTTTGACTTACTCCAGTGGCTCAGACAGCCGGAGTGGATAACGGCATATCCTTTGCTCTCTTTTCTGTGTAAACTCCTGTCAGTTGTCGACTTGAAACTCGCTCAGATCTTTCTCCACCGGTTTTTGTACGGTTTTTGTCCGGTACCGAACTATTGAATTGAGACCCTGAGAGAGAAGGCTGCAGTTCTGTTCTGAACTATTGAACCTTCACATATATCATTCGTTTGATCAGCGCTTAGTTAATTCCTTTTTCCGTTAGAATAATTATTCATACGACATCCCTAACTGATGTACAGAACAAGGCTCAGAAGTTCGGTATGAGAGTACTTACATGTGCAACAGAACTGTAAGTGTCTCAATATTTTGGTACCGAACTAAAAACCAAACTACTGAGACTAAAGGACAGAATATACACCGAAGTCCGCTCTGGGCGTCCGCGAAACAAACAAAAGCTTTTGACAAATCCAGGAAACGGGCATACACTGGAGTACTTACGGTATAGAACCTGACAGCGTGTTTCAAATTCAGGATTGCGCTTATAATTTCCAGTTTAAAAGATACAACCTTGAGAAAAATATTTCTGACAATGTATTTCGTTTATTAAAGTACAAAAAAATGTACCTACCACACGATAGCGCCACAGCGCGTGTATTTCCCGTCCGAGTTTCTTTGACTTGCCCTGAGATCGCCTGTACGCAGAGCTCGTGTGTGCGTGAGCCGATTTCGCGCGTTTGTATTGAGCGGACCTTCTGTATTTTGTGCTAGAGGGACCAGTCCACGCCCGCACGACACAGCAGCCCATATATGCTCTCCTCGCCGCCCGATCCTCTCCCTGCACTCTTTCAACATGTCCGAGTCAGAGGAGTCTTGGAACTTTAGTTTCTCCAATTATTTAATGAACTATAATGTTATTCTAAAACTAAATATTTAGAGAACGGCCGAAACATATAGTGCGGCGTCATCGCATGTCCCCGGTGGGCCTCATGACGCAAAAAGTCCTGGCACATTTTCTTCGCACCGGGAGCCCAAATACAAGCAAATGGCAACTGCAACGGAGGCGAAGAACTATGACTTTGCAAGTGCCAGACCTGAGGGGAAGAGAACCACGTATGTTTCAGTTAATATATTAACTAAACTGGATGAGAATGCTAGATTCAGAGCTTTTATCCAAGCCAAAAAAATTCTAAACGTTAAAGTATACTTATGACAAAATGAGACTTGGACTTAATGCTCCGATTATTAAGTTTTGTGACATTAGGTTTATTATTCTTCCAACCAGATGTATTACAATAAATTAATGTATATTTGCATCAAGATTACAGCACGCTAAGTTGAAGTCCTGACGTCTAAACCAGTTGAAAAACTAGGTTTTAGGCACTAGTTTTTAATTAGTCAAAAATGCAGGCAAGTATTAGGTACCATCGCACTTAAAGGTACTGGCTACGTTTGAAACATTCAACGGTGAAGTCGAAACTGGAAAAGTGGTTGGATACTTTTTAAGTCGACTGCAAAGTATAGGTTTGTTCGCTTAAAAACTCTACTTAATGAAAAAGGATTTTGCGAGGTTTTTAGTCATTTTCAGTAACTACGAGTATGATAGGTATATCTGACACTAATTTAGATGCCAATAGATAAAAAATATTGATATCTACAATAAAATATTTATCTTTCAAAATGTTGCAGTGTTTTCGAATCAGTGGGTCATCTCATTAAAAGCTGTCTCGGTGGTGGCGTTGTAGGCATTCATGAAGCTTACAAACAATGTGGTCTTTGGACTGCTTTTAGCCTCAATGTGGTATTAGGATTCGCTGTGAGCTATTGCATGTGGGTGAGTTGACATACCTACTTTTTTGGTATTTGCAGTACCGCAGGTAGTAAGCTGTTGTTGTTGATATGGTACCCCGGAGATTCATTTCGTTCTGTCTTGTACCACCTTCTTTGCTTCGCTCCGGTTCAGCCCCACTGCCTTCAGTTCATTGTCGACCTCCACGTGTGTACATGACGGCCAGGTTTTCTCTTCTCGCGTAGCTATCATTCGAACGCAATATTTGTGGAATTTGAGTTCCCTATTGGTAAAGTGTGCCCTATCCAGTTCCATTTGTGTTGGGCAAACTCTTGCCTTATAAGGGGGTTTGATGCTGCTAATTATCTAATGTTATATTTTTTCAGATATTGGCCAGATCAGCACAGAAGGCGTATGGACGTACTCATGTACCGATGATGTCTTACCCTGATTTAGCTGAAGCTACGTTAGATATTAGCCCATTTCCAAAACTGAGAAGATTCAGCAAATTTTTCAGGTTAGTGTTTCTTTTATTTTTAATAACGCAATCTTTTCAGATTGTGTTTTTGAGAAAGCATTATTGTATTCGATGTAAAAAAAATTAAGGCTTGTTTTTCTTCTTCAGCTATTTCTGCGGAAAACTTCGAAAAAAGGATGGCAACACAGGGCCCAGCTATAAAAAAAAAATAAAGCCCTCTTTTGCTCAAAATACATGGCTTGTTTTATCATAATTTACAGTAGGTACAATTTATTTTATAACAGGGCCCTGTGTCGCCATGCTATATAAAGTAAACGAAGACCTCTTTATTAATGATGATTTTAAATATAATTTTATGCTAAGTTATTTCATACAATTCGAATTTGTAGAACATGTTTTTGGCACTGGGCCTCAAAATGTATGGAACGTCGCCATTGTTCTTCAATTCCTAAGTTAATCATTTCAGTTAGAAGTTTTTTTCTAATTTTATTCATGTGAAATTGTAAAAAAAGATGTCTATATGTAGCCGTTCATCGAGACAAATACCTAATAAAGATATTTAAACCTGATAAACCTTAACCTTATATCTAGCCTTTCCTCAGGTACCTTGTAGACGTGACCATCATAATTGATCTGTTTGGGTCGTGCTGCTGCTACCAGGTAATCTTCAAAGTTTTACTCAATTTATTTTGCATTTAGGTCCACTATCAGCTTTCCCAAAGGTTCTGCGTATAATTCATTCATGACCACTTTCCAAAATGTATGTTTTCCCATTCAAGGTTTGTAAAATTGTTTTCTTTGATGTTAAATAAATCTCAAGCTGTTTTAGAATGGATGTAAGAAGACGCTTTTAGGACAAACTGAACGCTCATGAACCCAGTTTTTTTATTTGCAGGATAAACTGAATTCTAGTCTTTTGAGTAGGTAGACAACATCACAGAAATTTAAAACTTAAATAGAAATAGGATCGCTCTTTACATCCTACTTCTACAAGAACGTTTGTTTATGGAATCCTAAACATCCCATAACATTTTGGTTTATATAAATAAATAAATAGAAAAATCGGTTTCATAATAGAATCGGTTTAATGACTACATTTTGAGGTGTAGTTCGTCGTTCTAAACTGACTACAGGTGATAATTGCCCGTTCCATCAAGCAACTGGTAGAGGTGGTTGATGACGTCAAGAATGAAGGAGAGCCTCACATAAGAGTCTACATTGGCTGCTTGCTGATCCCCTGCATTATCCTCTGCATGATTACAACGCTGAAGTACTTAGCACCGTTCTCAATAATAGCTGACATTTTTATTTGTAAGTTTTTGTCTAATTCTGAAGATGGTTTGACTCTATGCAGAGCAACATGCAGAGCATCAGCCTGGGGTCGTACCACACTTTTACCTATTTCTGCCATAAAGCAGCAATATTTGCATTGCGTGTTCCGGTTTGAAGGGTAAGAGAGCCAGCGTAATTACTGCCACATGAGGCACTCCATCTTAGCCCTCAAAGTTAGCAGCGCATCGAAAACCCTCTGATAACATTATAGTGAGTTGAGATGTCTATGGGCGACGGTGACCAACAGGTGGCCCGTTTACTAGTCGGCTCTCCTTATACAATAAAAAAAGTATCAACCTTACCTTCGTGCTTATTTAAACATGCTTTTGGACCCCACATGACTGCAATTGCAGAGGGATGCCGGGCCCGAACAAGTTAGAGGAGCCAGTCTTTCCAAAACCTGTACGCTCTTTCTTCGACCCCATCTTCATTTACCAACAGTGGGGTTTGAGTTCAAACATGGGCTTAGTCTTTAATAATTAACCTTTTTGACAGTGGTCGTTGCCGTAGCTACAGTGGTATATGGTTGTAAATCCGTTAAGAGGCCTCCTACTGAGTTTCCGGCATTCACCAACGTACCAGGGTTGTTAGAATTTATGGGAGTCTGCGTATTCAGCATGGAAGGCATTGGAGTTACTCTGGCAATAGAAAATACCCTAGAAAATCCTAAGAAAATTAGGACAGTATTAATTATTGGTATGTATGAGTGAAATATCTCTTCTTAATGTGAAGGTGTGAAGGATAACGAAACAATTTTTTTCAAAGGAATGTCAGCGGTGGTTAGCATGGTGATGACGGTTGGATTCTTCGGTTATTGGGGATTTGACGACAAGGCAAAAGCACCGGTTACAGTCAATTTTCCTTGGTCAACGTAAGCATCAACCATTATTAATATATGTATAGTTCAAAAATTATTATTGGTATTGGTTGTTTAATAGGTGGACCTACACTTTCTTGCACAGAACTTTGCTCTGTCTTTGCAGAGTCGGTAGGTATGAATCTCGCTTAGTTCGCTACATCCAATCACATGCATTAGTTTTAAGGAAGTGAACATAGCGACATATGATTCCATATGATTAGATGATGAGAACAAAGCTGGAGCCAAACCGTCACCGTATAGTTCAAGGCAAAGACCAAGTAGCTATACGGATATAAATACTGTACTTACTGATTGCATTTTTCAGAATAACAACGATTTTGAAAGTTTCAATGGCACTTATGATCTACGTAACCTTTGCCCTCAACTTTTGGGTACCCTTCAACCTTATGTGGTACTATCTGAAGCAGAAGCACAACCCAAGCACCTACTGGTACATCGAGAGGATTTACAGAGCAATTTTTGTAACTATTGTCACTGCCATTGCAGCTACGTTTCCTGATGTTTCGAAGTTTATGGGAGTGGTCAGTTTTTTTAAAAATTGAATATACCTTTGGGACTCGTAAGCTAGATCCGGGTTCGAAACCTTGCAATGCCATGTACCACTGAGTTTTTCGAAATTATCTGAAAGACTTACGTATATACCGGGTGCTCTACAGTGAAGAAACCTGCGTCCTGCATGTCTGAGGAAAAAATATTTCCGAAGGTGTTTAAATCCACCAATCAGCACAGAGTGTATGATAGCCCTTGTGCATGTGGAAGCCTATGCTCCAACAGTGGGAAAGTTAATTTCATAAGTTAATTATTTTTTAATGTGTCAATATGTCCTATGTATCAATGTGTCAATATGTCCAATGTGTCAATGTGTTCTATGCTATGCAATGTGTCAATGTGTCCAATATGCAAACATTGACACAATTGAACACATTGCAAAGCACCCATTGACACATTGGACACATCGACACATTGAACACATTGACACAAATCAATGACACTTGGGAAATGGACTTTTTGAACCCAAACGGTTTGAGCATGGAAGCCTCATTTTAGTATGAGGTTCAGGAACGGGACGTTTATAAATCTAAAATAGATAGTTTTATAGTCTCACTCAGTAGTTACTTTATAGGAACTTCCAAAGAAACTATGTATTGAGAACAATCCATACTATTATCGTAATTATAATAAAATTTCCATTAGGTATGAACTAAATGGGCTCTGGTGGATTATAATCATTTCATATTTTTTATATTTGTCCACAGATCGGCGCCTTTTGTCTGTCTAATATGGGTTTCATTTACCCAGCTTTCATCGAGTTAAACTTGGATTGGCATGACCCCGGACTTGGGTTCATGAAATGGCGGTTGATAAGATTTATTGTTATTATAACACTTGGTACACTTCTCATGGTTGTTGGCACCTCTAGCAATATAAAAGAGCTGATCAAGGAAGTTTACGGATAAGTGTTATCTGAAAGATAGATAGATAAATTGTTTCTTTCTTTCTTTAGGTAACAAAATAGGTACCTACCATTATTATGGCCTTACATTTTTTGGAAATTTCTGTTAAAAATTGCTTACCTAACCTCTAATTCGAAAACGCACTGAAATTTTAAAAACAATGGTGTTAAGTATGAAAAATAGTTTAGGTATGCTTATTAATTTCTCACTCATAGAAATTGTTTGAACCTTCTGAGAGACATTATTAAACCTAACAATATGAATGATCAATATTTAATAAATTACTTTCGTAGTAATAATCATCAGCATTTTCGTGAATTCGGCTTCTAACTTTGTGTTTTTCCATTGTACTAAGTTGTGGCTGGGTATTTGTTCGGTTGTTATCGTGTTTTTAATTTTTGATTAGTAATATAAATCTGGGCCCTAGTACGATTCGTTGGAAAAATTTGAGGACCCAGAATCATTTCGAATTTCTCTCTTAGCCCGCCTGGCAATATTCATTTGACAGGACAATACTTTGTTTACAAACGTGCGGGATTTAGGATTAGAGATTAGTATAGACGGTAGTGAACGTAGTAGTATTTAGTGGTATTATTTATGTGGTAGTGGTTTTCTTTACGAAGTTGATCTATTGCTGATAAATGATAATATATGAGCTTATGTGTTGGATGATTGTGGTTCCTTCACAGTTCAAAATACTCCGGGTGGGACAATGAGATGATAGAAATACCATACGTTGCCTTGCCCGTCTAATTTCTTTAATTATATTGTTAGGTAATATAGGCCAAGCACCAGGATAGGTAAGGCGTCTGTAATGTACTTAATATTGCTCTTTTGAAATTACGATGTCAGGGACTACTACTATTATACTTAATACTTGTATGTTATTTCCTTTGACATAGTAATAAAAAATTTAAAGTAAGCACAGTTTTTAAAATCTAATTTCCATTGGCCATTTCGAAACTGAAATAAGCAAAGGAATAAGAACATTGGGGTAGATTAAAGGACTAATGCAAGGGCTATTTTGGAGGACCCCTCGGCTGTAAGGTCACGAACGTATTCCTTAGACAGTTTATACGAGGGACGTTATTGCGTTTTGGTGACTCTATTGAGGGGAGTGGAGAACACACCGGTCGCATGACCTCTGCGACTAATGATGTTCTCCTGATATCTATCATAGATGTGACAAGTTCTCTAAAGAATACTTTACTCGAATCACGAATTGGCTCAATAACGTGAATATCTACTAATAGAATCTTATTGTTCTCCCTGTTAGCTTTTGAGCAGATTCTGATTACTGCATGAGAATCGTGAATAAACGAATTGATCAATCATTTCCGAATGGTCCACTTTTCAGAGTACCTTCAGTAGGGATTTCTGTGTTATTACATTTTCTGCTAAATTAGTAGATAATATTCTAAGGCAATCAAGATAAAAGGCTGCTGTCAGCGTGGTTTACGCAAATTTCAAAGGCTCCTAGAAGATAATGACTAGTTTCTGACGCCTAAGACGCAATAAGCCAACCGTTACGATCTATAAAACAAATTCGAATTATGAAATTTTGTGAAAATCGCGGGTTTTGTCCGCCCACTCTTAGGCTACCTACTGAATAAGGAGAACGCTTTTCTCATAGAAATTATCTTGCATGCCTGCTATAATATTACTATTAAAGTGCCTAATACTCCAGGAACTAAAATAGGAACTAATAATACTAAATATTAATATACTATTAATTAATTATTAGGTGGCGAACCGTTGATTAGTTGAAAATCCAAAACAGAAAATTCAGTAGGTGTGAGAATTAAAATTACAGCTTACTGCTTTTCGATGGACACGACCGTGTGTATCAAGCATAACAGTACTAAAATAACTAACTTGATCTGAGTAAATGTTTGACCGGAGATAACAGACGGTTGGAAATTTCACAGTTTACTGTTGACTGGATAAGTGAGAAGGCATGCCGACTTTATCGCATAAATAACTGGCTATCGGCAGATAAATGCACATAAATGACTTGTTGAGTTGAGGCCAATAAATAATGATTTTCTTTCGCATTACAAATTATACACTTCTGAAGCCAATGTTTTACTTGAATTCTGATTATCATATAAATTAGTTCAATGTTCTTTACCGACGTCCTACTATAGGTGTACCTAGGTATCTTTAGGAATTGTGAAGTTGAAGATATATAAATTCAAAAGACCTGCTTTTTCCAGCACTTTTTAGACCTTCCCTTCCTTATATTAAATTTGTAGTTAATCTGTCACTCTATTATTAAATAAATCATAAAAAACTTTACTACCATCAGCGTAGATTCGCAAGCAATAAGTTAGTGATTCCGATACAGCGAAGAGCAAAACATCATTAGGTTAATTGAATTGCTGATTTCATCGTCCGGGAATGGAAGAAGCTTATCAGGAGTATCGCTGTCGCTGTGAGATCAATCGACTGCCTCGTTACTGCCTCTCGGTACTGATATAGATCGGGGTGGGTCATCACTCTGGAATTGACTTTTTTATTCTAAACTAGCTATGTATTGGCCCGTGACCGTTTTGTATGATCGCCGGTCTAATTTTTTTCAGATCTGGCTGAAATACGAACTTGATACTAAGGATTCGCTCCGCAAATCTCTGTTCTGATTAAACCGTGACCATTTTGTATGGTCGCCGGTCTAATTTTTTACAGATCTGGCTGAAATACGAACTTGATACTAAGGATTCGCTCTGCAAATCTCTGCTCTGATTAAACCGTGACCATTTTGTATGGTCGCCGGTCTAATTTTTACAGATCTAGCTGAAATACGAACTTGATACTAAGGATTCGCTCTGCAAAAATTGAATGTTTTTCTTGCTGAGGGTGAAGGAAATTTTGATTTCATTATATATTAACTTGAAACATTGCAATAATTGGGTTTGTAGGTTTGATGTAGGTATAAAATACGTTCTGGAAACAGGAAAAAACCCCAACTACAGAACTAGTTGAAAAAAAATATGGTAAGGTCACAGTCACAGGTGGTGTCATGGATCCGGCATGATAAAATCTTAAATCTATTTCAGTAAATATGAACTCTAATAAATAATACATACTGCCTCTCGATTCTCATAGCGAATCGGGGTGGATCATTTCATTACTCTAGAAGGATCTAGTTATCTGTGTATAAATATAAGAAATTATCTATGGATGCAAGCATTTTATCAGTCATTAATCATTATTCATCCGTCTCGTTACTGTTTCAGACCAAAAGACTAACCAAGAGGCAGAGAGAGAGAGAGAGATAGAGAGAGAGTAATGTCGATGTGAAAAATAAATATGTATTTAAAAAAAAAGTTTGATGAGTCTTGTAAAGTGTTAGGAGTACGTCTACTTTGATTTCTGTGCTTTTAACTTAGATTTTTGTGCTTTCAAACTTACCTTTCTACAGCAAACAGAAAGAGCGACTGATGCGAAGCAGGTTCTGGTAATACCTTTTTTAATATAGAATGTGGTTTGTCAGCTCCCATATCAAAGCCGTAAGTAGGGTTCCGTTAAAGCCAAGACCTTCGTCAAGTGAGGACCTCACTTGACGTAGCATGGAATCTTTTCAATTTGATCTGCAAGGAACCTCATGATCAAACCGATATTAAGTCGCCGGGGGCCTCTGATTTGCATGAAACTTGTTAAAATATAGGTAGGAGTCCGATGTCCACCGATATAAAAATGGAATGAATAATTCTGCCGCTTAGATTAAAAGCAGCACTTTTTAACCGACTTCAAAAAAGGAGGAGGTTATCTATTGACTATGTTTTTTTAATGTATGTTACCGCACCTTCGGCATTTGTAAATCGATTTTGATGATTCTGTTTTAGTGACAAGGGTGTGTGCGTGGTTGGCACCGACTCCAAACAATTATTGGTACACCTAGGTTTCATTTTTGTATTATAATTATTACTAACTTTTTAGTGATTTAAATAGAAATAGAAATTTATTTATTTGGCACATTACAAAAAATGCTTAATACTAAACTTAAATCTACATAATACGCCAAAAGGGTCTCCCGCATATGTCCTGGCACATTGTACCACCGCTGGTCTTCCGTGGATACCTGAAAGAGAAGACGAAACTATGCGCAAACATAAACACATGTCGGTACATACATACATAAAACCGGCGTTCCGCATACAATTATATACAAACAAAAACACAAAAGTTGGTACAGAAGAACAACAATAGGTACGCATACAATTATACGCAGCTATAATATTTTTTTTATTTAAAAGCGGATTTTTTTAATGTTCTTTTTTCATTATCATCTGGTCAATGAGATAGTTTAGTTCTAGTTGTGTTGTGTTGGAAAAACTTATTACGCAGTTTGCGCACGGGATTGCTTGTTCTTTTTTTTAAAATAAGTACCAGAAATATTATTAAAATTTATTTATTGGTAAGTAAGTACCAAACAAATCCATCCATAAATGTTTCTCCAAAATAACTAGAATTTATCACAATAGTGAGCTAGATACTAGTGAGCGTCGGTGGGAGTCGTGGCTAGGACGTCGGACTCCCATGCGGGAGGTCCGAGTTCGAAAACATGCAATGCCATGTATTAATGAGTTTTTCGGTTTTTTTCGAAGACTTTCGTACATTTACCGACTGCTCTGACGGTGAAGGAAAACATTGTGAGGAAACCTGCACACCGAGATAACCAGTGTGTGAAATGGGGAAGGCAATGGCAAACCACCCATTAAATCTGCCAAGAGAGTCGATCTTTATTAATTCCTTAGAATGATCACGACCCTCAGCCATGAGAAATACGACTGGCCAGAAGATAAAAAAGTTTGACCACGAGAACGAACCTTATGTTTTCAGATTCCTGATGATAATGTGCATTTTTCATGAAGGTACAATATAAGGTGTATAAGGTTTGCTTGACACCGATCTTGTAAGTTTTCAAGTGACTTTTGGGGAGTGTATATTCCTCGTCTATTTTGGTATCTAATTTAATTTATTCATTCAGTATAGCAAATACCTACTTAGATACCGTGAGTCAGACTTTAAATGCTGCAGGCCATAAAACACTTGGCTCATCACGGGCTTCATACCGTAAATTTAAAAGCCTTCGTTATTCGTGGGCTTGCGCAGCACCCCACCATCCATTATCATAAAATTACGCAGTATCACTTTCTTTTGATGTGTCGTAAAAAATGAAAATACATGGGCTTACACTCAGCTGGTCCTGTGAAATTGTATGTGGGAGCTTTAATTAAGTTTAATGGAGAGTACGAATAAAATTGGACGAAGATGCAAGGAATACGTGTAGAATATATTGAGAATTTTTTTTTCAGTAATATCCATAGGTACTTTATTTATGAGAAATTGCGAATGGAGTGCATTTTAAGATCACGTAGTTGGTTTAAAAAAAAGCAATTTTATTAAAAAACAGTACCTAAAACTAACAAAAATCAGAATTTTCAACGTAAGGCTGCCATTGTTTTAATTAATCTATAGCTTTATTTTTCTTGAAACTGCTTAAAACATAGATATAAATAGGCTTTAAGCAAAGAGAATAGGTATTTCAATAAATCAGGTTGTATTTAAAAATTACAATAATTACTTTGTATTCATCAACGTTTCAGCATCAGATAAGGACACAACCCATTTTTTTGTTGCGAGAATGAGGTCAGACCACCCTATGTCCTCTTAACGGTTTGTTTGCACAATGCTCAAAAACCCCAAAGTACGACTGTTTACCTCGTAAATAATTTTCAGTTGCCGTAAGCACCGGATAAAACACGCTTTGCATTTCGTCGCGAAATATTTAAACGAATGTACATTGCATGATCTATAGAGGAGCGAAGTCAAATATTTCACATTGAAATAATACACATACCTAAATACATAAACTCACGTCTACAACACGGGGTAGATAGAGGAAAAACCGACAGGTAGTTGCCACTTTCCGCCGTAACATTTGGTGGATAAATGTGATAGGTGGCGAGCCTATTGCCGTCTATTAGGTGTAGAATAGTATCCACTAAAACCCTTAGTCGCCTCGTACGACACCCACGGGAAGAGTTGGGGTGGTGCTATTCTTTATGGCTGGCTAGAAATTTAATCTAAATTGAAAAAAGGTTACAAGTGTTTTGCAAATTTTCATTGGGTTACGGTCATCTAATTATTAAGTCAGTTTTTAGAACAGAATGAAGAAAAATCCAGATAAGTACGACAATAAAACAAGAATAAATAAGTAAGTATCAGCTTATTTTCTTGTTTTCATACTTTTTCTTAAAATTTTCAATAAATAGAATACAAAATCACATCTTAGGTAGGTTATGTAGGTACTATAAATGTGTACTGCCCATAATGATTTATGGTGTCGAACTATGAACGCAAAACTGTGCACTGAGAGTCTGGGTAGCATCACACTTCTCGACCGAGTTCCGAACAACGATAATCCGAAGTAGGACAAAGGTGCAGGACGTCGGAAATCGAGTTACCAGATTGAAATGGCAGTGGGCAGGACTTGTGGCCAGCGGCCAGACGCAGTGACGTCAGGTGGAGTAGAGCCCTGACCTAATGACATCAGAGACTAGGGAGAAAAAGTATCGGTCGTCCTGAAGCCAGATGAGCTGACTACATAGCCAGGGTCGCAGGGAAGACGGATGCAGAGATTAGCACAGGCCCGAGAGCAATGGCACGAAAGAGAAGAGGCTTATGCCCTGCAGTATGGACGGATACAAGCTGTTGTAGGTACGATCCACTCCAATTAAGTGTTCGTAGTAGGGTCACCAATTGCAGGAACGCTCCAATCCAATTAAGTGTTCTTAGTAGGGGTCACCAATGAGGAGTGAGGAGATGGAATGACGTAACGTCAGTTGTATGAAAGGGAAGATCTTTCACCAGGCGGGGTGTTGTTCCTGGTGACCATATGTCCTGGTCCAACTATGGATGTTTGGAACTCGTATATATACGAAGTCCTAGGAAAATTTCGATAGCGCGTTCTACGCCGATGTGAGTAAGTACTGTAACGTAGTGGCGCGCGTCGTGCGTCGCCACACTGTAATTGAATGAATGAATTATGTACTTACTACAAATTCTGAAAATAAAGTCTCATTGTTATTATTTAACAGAATTCCACACACAATTTTATTTGCCATTCTAACACCGTTCTAAATCCAACTCAGAATTCATTTTAGATACGGTTTTAGTATCAATGGAGCCGAAAATTCGTCCCCTCTCGTCCGCTTGCCTTCGTATTTCTCGTATCAACACGTCAGTATATCAGTTGCGGGCTACCATTTGTCAGACAGGGCATTCCTATTTATAGAGGGAAGGGATTGGGCGGGTAATAAAGTGACTTATAACTATTCCGGCACAATGCTGAAATATCAGTGCAAGGATAAGATAATTGTATTATGGATTTTTGAAAACCAGCGCATACAATTTATATATATCGTTTTGGTCAAGTTAACACTTGTACCGCAAGAAATCTAGGTACGTATCGGTTAGGAAATATTTTAAAATGAGTTGAAAGCCATAGCAAGTTATGAAAAGCCATACCTAGCCTAAGCTGTTAGGTCGACAATGCACATTGCACATCGTACTTTATTATATGGCGTTAAGAGGCACAGCGAATGAGAGAGTATCTTTTAGGATTACCGTCACTTAGTAGTGAAAGTGTAATTGTTTCAGTTTTTTTTATTGTATAAGGAGAGCAGACGAGCAAATGGGCCACCTGATGGTAAGTGGTCACCATCGCTCATAGACATCTCACCTCACTGTGTTAATATTAGAGGGTTTTCGATGCGCTGCTAACCTTGAGAACTTAGATAGAGTGCCTCATGTGCCGGTAATTACGCTGGCTCTCTTACCCTTCAAACAGAAACACAATTTTGCAAGCATTGCTAATTTGCGGCAGAAATACGTAAAAGGGTAGTACCACCCCAGGCGATCCTGCACACCAGGATCTACCACTTAACTTCAGAGGCTTCAAGTATACTTAAAGATATATTAAAACTTATCGTAGCTTTTTCTTTATATTTATTTTTTGGTAAATAGATCTATCTATCAAAAATCTGAGCAGAAAGTATTTCCATGTATGCATATCGATAGTTATTAAAGATTTTAACGATGCGTTAATGAAACATAATATGCCACTTGATAACGAACATTATCGACAAACAATAGACGACTGCTATCTACAATAATTTAAACCAGTAAATTCATGCCCACGGACGCTATTGGCACAAACTTCACAAATGGCCTAACTGCCCTAGGGCTACTGTTGAATTAGAACGTTGTCGCAATAACGCTAAACAATGCTATTGTAATTTACAAAGAGCCTTACACTGTGTAGTCATTAGTGGAGATAGGACATTACGGAATCGGAATAGGCAATTGTAAGAGTAGTATATGTTCCTATGAGCTATTAACTGCTCTCAGAGATGGAACATTCTGATATCATTTAACGGTCGAGATGGGTGTTAGTGATAATTACTTAGGACTTCGAGATACATTAGCCCAGCTCATAAAGTTCGTATGGCAATGGTCGATTTGTTTTGGGACAAATAAATTACTTATTATGTGGGAACAAACCGATTTATTTCGAACAGATTATATCGGTAGCGCATTATTTATGTGTCATTCATTACATTCATGAAACCGTGATATTTTATGAAATTTTAATGTAGTAATAATGCGTAATGTAGACAATTGTCAGTAGTAGTTCAAAACCAAAAACTGAATTATTATCAAAATAAAGCTAGTTATATAATAAGCTATGATCGGAGTAGGTAGGGCTGTTTTTGGTACTTGCCACATACGGTCATAATATAGATAAGTATGCCCAATAATCCCGGGATTTCCGGGATTGAATATATATATTAATTAGATTTTTAACGTTATATTTGTTTTGATACACATTTAAGATTGGTGGCGAAATTTTTTTTTTAAGATTCATGGCGCTAGTGTACCTACGGTAGTGTTTTAACTTCTTCGTAAGTTCACAATTTTAAAAAAATCGTAATCCGCCGAATAAGGGCGAGGTTTATAAAAGTAATTTACAACATTTGCTCGATAACTTAAAACGGGATCCCGAAATCATATCCATATTAATATAACCTTGAGGACATTGACCCGAAAAAGCTCTACCTACTCCGATCACTGATAATAAGTAATAAAGAAGAGGTTAGGTAATCTACGTTCACCTAATGAATTCTTTAATCACTTACGAAACAAAACACCTTAAAGACACAGAAACAAATGGCTGAACCAATAAAGAGCAATTACACCCCTCTGTATTAATCAGGAAACACTCAAGTAAACGTTAACCAGACTAAATTGCTGCAAAAGGCACCCAACATCGTGAGTAATTAAGCGGATCGCCATTGAGTACATCGTGTAGTATAACGTTAAAGGATGTGACCGCAGGAACCCCAAAACGAAATTCTCTTGGAGTAGAACAAATAGGACAGTAATTGTATCACACACTTACAAGAATTTACGAGTAACTGTCTTTTTATGTGATTGTAGCTCTTATTGTTACCACTAATACGAGTAGTATTAGTGGCAGTCATATTGGAGTTTGAAAGAAACCAAGTTTGTTGGACACCATCCATCTTCTAGTTAATAGTTTTCTTTTTACATCCTGAGCGCTGACTAAACTTTGAAGTTCCACTTTTTCAAGTTGTGACTCATCTTTGAAGGTAAAACTGGTTGCGAAAATTGTGCACACGCTGAAGCCTCAACCTCCCTCCATTGTCATCAAAATATCACGCAATACAATAGATAAAAGGCGACCTCCGCAATAGCAATTACTTCAAGACACTAACATTTGTACTAGAAGCAACATCACAAGGGAAGGGGAGGGAGCAATAAACCATAACATTCATAAAAGGGGAAGTGTCGCAAAGCACACAGGAGGACATACAATCGGTGCCAATAAAACAACGTGGCCGACACCCCATGCAATAAGCAAAGGCGAAATAGCGCGGAAACATTGGGGGAAACAGTATTAATACTTATGGTTAATTGTAGCGGGGTTTGAGGAGCTTAAAATGACGCTGGAGGCAATTCTGACCAAGTTAAGGACAATTTAAAGTCAAAAGTCAATATTTTATTTTGCAAACAAGAACTTACAGAACATTTATGCAATGTACTTTTTAATCTACCACCGCTTCGTAAAATAATTCAGAATTAAAATAACTTAGAATCATGTAATGAAACTTCACAATAAACCGCCTCACAAAGTGATAAAACTCCACTTATGCAGGTTTTAACATTTATTAAGTGTAAATTTTTTAACTTGAATAGTGCTAAAATGTTAAAGCGTTACTAAGAGCTATTTTAGCGTCCCAACATTGAAGGGTGACTATACTATCTTCTCCCTAAGAGACGTGTTCGGACTGGAGAATCACCCTCAGAGGTGAGATGTGCGCAGTTCATTAAAGACAGCGTGAATATCACAGAAAGAATAGCCACCGGATATTTCAAGATGGTTCAAATAATAAAAGAACCTATACAACTGTCAAAGTAAAGGACAAAATAATAAATCATAGCAACGTTACGACTCCGTTTACTTACAAGTCATTTTACACATTCATGTCGTAGGTATTCCAGCGATATTTTACTGAAATATTATTACTATTACGATTAGGTCAAGCTTGTTGTTTACTGTCGCCAGTTCAAAAAAATATTTAAAAGATTTATGTATTTTTGCATTTGAAGGTTTTCATACAAATATTTAAAGTTGAAATTAATCATATTAAATGTTCTAAAGTGTATTATTTTTGTGCGCTATCCCTAGGAGATAATGCCATAATCGCCGCGCCGGTTGGCGATCGCAGTAGCCGGGCCGCTTGCCCTGATGACATTGCTGCCCGTCATCGTGTTGCTAGATGGAGCGACTATCTGCGCAAGGTGGCTGGCAACGACAGGATGAGAAGAACCGAAGATCGAGCTGAATGGCGCGCCCTGGGAGAAGCCTATGTTCAGCAGTGGACTACTGATGATGATGTATTATTTTTATAATGGCGACAGTAACACAGCATGACCGAACTAATAGTAACAATATTCCAGGAAAATAAAATATTCCACAGTGATACGAATGTGTAAATTATATAATTTAAGAGTCATAAGTCATAATGTTGTTTAAAAAAGTGAATTCCATGGTCTTGAGGATAGACTCAAATTCGGTAGGTATGTCATCAAACCCATTGGCATGAACCATGAGTTAAAATACTTGCCCAAGAATACTTATACTGAATAATAAGTAGATCCACAATATGTTTCAATTTCACAGAAAAGTAAGTTCATGTAAGTAAGGGGAACTTGACAATGTGTTACATTAGTTAGATACGTGAGTAACATTCTTAATATTCCATTTATTAGATAAAATACGTGACTTGAAAGTTAGTTAAACAAAATTGCCTTTTTCCTTGACAGTTTCGTGATTTCCAGAAAATTGACGCCCTGTTTTCTACAATTTAGTCTTTGGTGGGTATAGAATATAAAGAGGAAGAAAGTGTATGTTACTTGAAATATTACTTATAATGGCCGCCTTTGCACATACTCGTATATTTCTACTATTCCTGTAATTTGTATTTTTCCTGTAATTGTTTTAAATAAAGTATTTCTCTATCTATCTATAATAATATTCTGTCTACTATATATGAATAAAGTATTATTTAGAATAAAAATCTTGCATTATTTCATAGCATTTGCTGTTCACAGTAACATTGTCTAATAAGTAATCGTTATTCAATCCCTGTTTTCTAATATAACTTCACATTTTGTTTAGTCCAAAATAGATTGAACACAAATCTATGTCTCTAAAATCAATCTTGCCATTATGTATTTATTCAAATATTTTTTCATCTAGTCCTCTGTGTATATCTTGTCACAGAGACCAATCATCATTCATGTTTCGAACGTGACCTACTCTTCGGAATCCATCTTTGATGTTCCTTTCCTACTAGCTATATTCGTTTCTGCAGATATAACGCATTGAGTGCGTGATCGTATCACGGCATAATGCCCTCATAATGCACATTTCTTGTCATCACAACAGAATTTTTTGTCCCCTACAAACATCGACAGCACTAACCTGATCTTGCCTAATACACATTGAATAGAGTTCTGTCTCGTGAACAATATCCATTAGGGAAATTTATCATTGAGAGCAATAAATTACCCGGCCCCCTCTTTTAAAAAACGTCCTCTACGCCCGCCGCCGTGCCGCCGGAAAGCTGTATTTAAACAAACTACGTTACTCTATAACGACCAATTCAGTCGACAATAATTCGAGTTATGTATGATAATTTGATCAGGTGATAGTCATAAAGGGCTGAGACCCTCTTCTACCGCCCCCTACTGGTTATTAGGCGAACTAATGGCGGCTTAAGCAAAACAACTCCCGATATTGCGCCATAAAAAGGTCTATTGAAATGGGACCCCATACGGTACACCCCTTCGATTATTTTAAATTTTCCATTGTTATTCTCATTTGTTCGCTGGAGAAACAATACGGAGTCATGTTCAGTCCTTAGCGATTGTTATGTGGAATGGAGGACTTGATTACGTTCTTTAGAAGGTTATATTGGTTCTATTATGAAGGTTTTTGGTGGTTGAGCTGAGCTCGTTTTCATTAAAATAAATATTTACCAGGTTAATTCTCTACAGAATAAGAAAAGTGTTCATTAAACTTGTTTGTTGGTTTTAATTTAGATTTTGTGATGACTAAAATCATAAATAAAGTATTTTTTTATTAATTAATATTGATTATAATTTAAATATGCAATACGCAAATGGTGCTGGATATGACATACACTACGAAGAGGGGAGACAAATTCCGCTTTCGAGTGGCAGCCACGCGGGAAAAGAAAACCTGGCCGTCCGTCGGCAGCAGGGTTGAGCTGGAGTGAAGCTAGGAAGGTGGCACAGGACAGAGCGGCGTGGAGAGTACCTTCGGGGTACCATAGGACGACAACAACAACATAATTTAAATATTAATTCGCTAGATTTTCCGACAATTACGGTAAGTATAAGTTAAAGAAAAATATTGTCTGCTCGGATCTGCTCTTAATTGCTCATCACATCACTGATCAGAAATCTATCTATTTACCTACATACTTACAGTTATTGTATTTAGACATTGAAATAGAAAAAGGGAAAATTTTATTAAATTACACGAAATCATCAGTCTGGTAAGTTGGAACACAAATTGTTAAGGGGGAACTTTTTGATTTAATCTATAACGCCGTTCATTGTTTCCTCTGTTATCGCGTCTAAAAGAAAAATGCAACAGTTCTATTCACGTCCCAAGGACGATAGCGAAGAAAAAGGATACACATTTGTCAGAAGCGTAAATATGCTAAGTCTCGCTTTATATAAGAATCGAGCTCCCCACTTCCAGCGCTTCTAACAGGCGTCTGTAATAATGGATTACGCGTCTAGACGCGAGACAAAGCCGGTTCGAGCCCTTAGAAGTAGTGCGGATATGGTGGATTTCCGGGAGCGAAATACCGAGGAACATAGTAACGTTTTGGTAAAAGGGAATGGGATTTGTTTGCTAAATAAACTAGTGGCTAATTTTGACAATTATTTTGGGTGTAATTTTCCCGAGTTCAGAATGGAACTGAACTCTTTGGTAGGTATCTATATTATATAGGTAGGTTAATACTTGCGGTTGTTAGTACTTGATGAAACTTGTAGTACATTATTAGACTTAAATTATATACTGTTTCACAGGTTTCTACTGTATTTTATTAATTACGACCGGTTTCGTTTACACATCTTCAGGTATTTGTTTATAATTATTTTCTTAACTACATGTAGGTAGATAAATAGTAGTAGTGTAGTGTAGTTAAGAAAATAATTATAAACAAATACCTGAAGATGTGTAAACGAAACCGGTCGTAATTAATAAAATACAGTAGAAACCTGTGAAACAGTATATTATTTAAGTCTAATCATACATAGGTAGGCTAGATCCATAGATGGCTTATAAGCCAAAACCTATACCCACGTTACATACTATTTATAGTAAATTGCCTATTTTAAACCAACACAGAGCTAACATAAGAGAGCCATCGTAATTTCTAGCACATGAGGCACTACATCTTAGTCCTCGCGGTTAGCAGCGCATCAAAACCCTCTAATATTAATACAGTGAGGTGAGATGTCTATGGGCGACGGTGACCACTTAACATCAGGTGGCCCGTTTGCTCGTCTGCTCTCCTTATTTAATAAAAGAATAAAAGTAATATTATATAGTACGTACTCTCTAGTTAATGTTGCTAAAAACGCTTGATTTCGCTTAAGCTCTTGCACAGGCGGAAACCTATGTTGTCCCAAAAAAATCCTACGTATTTTAAAATTGCACGTTCCACAAATCGCTGAAACACAACCACCAAAACATGAGCCGGTGTTGCGCTATGCGTGTCCCGCGCGACCGGGTTCAAGATTGATGGCAGGTTCACATGACACCGCTCGCCCTGAGCGAAAACTCCTACCCTTTTGATGACTTCACTAACCGTTATTTATGGAGCGGCTTTCCTCTGATCCGCAGTTAAAATCCGCGCTCGTCGAATTTTAAATCCATTTTTAAATTTCGAGCCTCTGTCTAAAGAGATTGAGGTTGGGCTTGTTGATCTTTGAATGAATGAAATCGGAAATTCGTAATTTATTCATCATGCATGGATAAGCTCGAAATATTGCTGAAATTTTCACGAACAATTTTATTGTTGTACTTACATGTGAAACTTTACTGTAATAAAAGATAAAGTTTTGTAAGACCGTGCAGTGGAAAATTTTAAATTACAAAGGAAACTTCGGTTGCATACGGCGGCGTAGTTCGTACGTAATGCTAATTTAAAGCCTCGCTAATAACTTTACATGCACCATAAGAAGAAAGAAGAAGTTTAAGAAGTTTTATTTGACACATTTTAAGTATATAGGATGTTATTTTATTAGATACAAATATTTTTAAGGGACTGTGTTGGTTATACATATTATAAATTATGTTATCACTAAATAATTGTATATCATAACATCTGTAACTCATGATTATGCATTATTAGTGTTACGAGATAACACTTCACTCCAAAAGAAACCTAATAAAATAACTCATGTATTTTTCTATAAGTACAGAACATCGACTTTGCATTGACACTTCGATAAGAGAGATAATTTTCAGTAGGTAAATAAAACGTAGAAAATTGCTAATCTTGTACAGCGTAGTGAGAAAACATTATTGTTATTTTTCTCGAAAAATTAATAGGAAAATAAAAAAGGTAAACTTACCGTTGTTGTAATTTGTAAAAGCAACCCTTATTAAAATACTAATTAAAACACCTTTTAAGCAAAAAAGGTCTAGTCTCCATCAGTCCTATATTATGTCTGTAAGTATTGTTTCGATAAAAGAAAGCGCGCCATTACGATATCTAGTTATTTTCTCGTATACCTATCGTGTTAATGAGTTATACTTACAAAATTTATCTCTTAATGGACCTACGAGTATTCGTAGGCGCGTTTCTCGAAGTGCGTAGGCATTTCACGAAGTGTTAAAAAAGTTAGAACGATACTGCAATCGTCGAATTCTGCACTATCTGTCTAAGATATTTAGCAACTTCGTGATATGCAGATCCCTAGTTAGCGTTATGCTATGCGCTAATTTAGGACATAGCGTAACTGTAAAAGCGCCTCTCTTTTATTGCCCCAAAACATTAGTTTATTTGCTTTAACTGTCGATATATAACATTATATTAGAGAATTTTGTTAAATATAGTTAATATTTAGTAAATAACCGGTGGCAGTAAATTTATTTGATAATAAACTAAATGTTGTAGAACTAAGTGTTAAAATCTCATTTAATATTAAGTTTAATGAAGTTATAAGCCTTACTACAACACAAACTACCAGAGTTATTAGTTGTAGTAGAGAGAGTTATTAAGATCCACATGAGATTCAATACCATTACGCTATGTGCGAATTAATGATCCGCACTTCACGAAGTGACTAAAAATCTTAGACATATATTATAGAACTCGACCATAACAGTATCTGTCTAAGATTATTAGTAATTCATGAAATGCCTACGCACTTCGTGAAACGCGCCATTACGATATGTGTCTACTCTCGTCCAAAATTAATTGCGACAAGATGTAAGTTTTGTATGAGCAAAGTACATACCTTAAGATATAGTGCGAATACCATTTTGATTAAAATTCAGTATCTTATTACAAACTCAACATAGAATTATCTTCGAATCGCCAATTTAAACGAAAAGCTGCATAAAATTCAAAATTCAAAAGTGGAAAAATAATAGAATTCTTATTTTATTTTTCGAATTATTGCGTCAAAACGAATGGCCCTTAGCGAGGGGTGGCTGTGACGGGCAGTGACAGGCGCGCGCGCGGCCGGCGCGTTCGGCGATAAGTCCTCGATGACGGGACACGCGCTCTTTCGTGGCCAGTAACAGGATTAAAGTTCCATGACCGATTCGAAAACAATTTTTATTTTTGATTTTCGAACCATAATTTTATTTGAATAAGGTAAGGGATCAAATGGCAATACAGGGGAATGACTGCTAGATTCTATCAAATGAGTTGTTTTGGCACCACACTTCTGTAAAGGAAAATAAAAGTGACACTAAAGTAGTACCATGTAGTACTCGACACTGACAGATGACATTTTACTACATATAGGCGGCGAGGTCGATTTGATAGTCTCTAATTGAAAGCAAATATTTAGAAATATTATTAATGGTACTATTTTTATTGGTAACGTACCCATTTATTATGGAATAAGTGTCCGAAGCCTGTTTTATCTACAGCTCAGAACACAAAATAATCACATACTACTTATACGTAAACATGAGCGAAGCGATGAGCGACAGCTGGTATACCTAAGTATAAACAGACAGTGCAGACAATATTGTTGTAACTTCCTAAAATATCTAATTTCCATGAAGTCTTGCTATCCGAAATATCCACTACTCGAAAACCATTTCCCAACTTTTCTCGTTTTCTTTCCAAGTCATCTTTATGTTGTCTCCCAAGTAGGAAATCTTCTACCTAATTCATGCACCGTCCAAAGTACTCAATTATCATAGAAACTATCTTCTTTTATATATAGTTTAGTATGTAAGTTGTTAAACAACGAATAACACTAACATTGTAATCGTTATAGCTTATATCTTGCATGTACCTACATGCAAGATATATATAAAAGAAGATAGTTTCTATGATAATTGAGTACTTTGGACGTACTCGTACTACATCACTTCCTACCTCATATTAACTAGAAACTACCTCCTTGCTTAGAATTCCTCTTAAATTAACTAAATAATCTCAATACTATTACAGTCCGTGAGTTCTTAAAAGGGGATTCGGGAATCGAATAAAATAGGTCTATATCTTACTACAGTCTTAGTAAATTCGCGTAACGCTATCAACAACCGAAGTCTCAAGACCCGAAGCCCTTTCTAAAAACCAACCCACTGTAACTAGTAGAGGAGCAGATTTATTACTTAGTACCTATATATACCTATAGGTAGACCGCTTAACTGTGGGGTCGCCTGCGCGGCAAGAGGGGCGCGGGACGGGACGTCAAAGGGAGAGCTTGCGGCGCGCGAGCGACAGATTCCACCTCCCACCCGCCCTATGACGTCCCGCCCCGCACCCTTCTTGCCGCGCAGGCGACAGTTAAGCGGTTTAAAGTAAAAAGTAAAGTAATATACACTTTATTACACAAATAGAAAACAACAAACAAAAGATAGAAAAGGAAATAGTAAGTACAATTTGGGCGACCTTATCGCTAAGAGTGATCTCTTCCAGGCAACCTTCGGTCAGAGGAAATCATTTCGAGAAATAGGTGTGCAATCAATATGGGAAACGATATATAAGAGAATTACCTATAGTCACTCACCTAATCATATCAATATTCACTCTTCAGACCTCTGACACGTGGCATATTGTTTGTGAATTGTTAGATGATAAAGGAAAATCGCTTTCGCTCATCACACAGTATCACCCTATATAGTCTCGTTTCCAGCACGCCTTGTGTTGGACGGGTGTACGTGGTCGGCATGACTTCACAGCTCGTTTGGTCGACAGAATTGGCATGTTATGTTATAGAAATGAAAGATTTCGAATTGCAGTGCATTGTCAAGCCAAGTCTTCGTCGTTGTGAGGGTAATTCTACTTTTTTTTTACATTATCAGGATTGTAGATGAGGATACTTTTACATTTATAGAGCACAGAAGTTCGCCTGCGACAGCAAATTCATTTATACAAAATTTTACATGGCATTACGTATAGATTTTTCGGCTTGCAAACTTCGGAGATAAATTAAAGAATGGTCTTTTATCGAAATTTTTTGCTTTTAAGTAAAAAACTATGGCACATAAAATTAAAAAATAATAGTTTCGTAATTCATAGGTACCTACAAACAAAGACCTTTCATATGATACCCCAGTTACTCCACTTTCTGATTTCGACCACCTTTTCAGACCCTATTTTCAATTAAAAAATCTGCAACTTTGCCACAAGTTGATAGCATTGTACTTGCTGAGAAAAACAGCTGTGACATACAGACGGACGGGCGGACGGTCACCAAAGTCTCACCATAAGGGTTCATTTTTTACCGTTTAGGTATGGAACTCTAAATTTGCAACAAAAGGGCAGTATAGTAAAACAGAACTCTAAAATTGCAACAAAAGGGCAATATAGTAAAACAGAACTCTAAAATTGCAACAAAAGAGCAATGTACTAAACAAAACCCTACAAATCGGCTTAAAATGCAACGAAGCCCCAAAAAGCAGTAAAACCCGACCGAATTCAACCAGAATCAGCTTAGTCTCCGGAACTCTACCGTTAAATCTAAGTATTTGCCTACGGGGAACTGTCTAATTCTGTCTATCTGTTTTATGCTATCTCTGAATCTAATCGGATAATATTTTGTGGACCATCGTTATCTAGTTTGTTTATTGGAATCTTAATACACTTTACTTTTAATATTTAGAAAATTTGTAAGGTAATTTTTATAATTTCATGAAACTCACCCACCCTGACCCTGAACGTTCATCATGCTCGCATGTAAAGCCTATTAACGCCCCGTCTTAACTAGCTTTAATATTTAACTCGTCTATCTGCCCAGCATTAGACATGGCTCTATTGGATCTCATTACTTTTTCCGCGAAAAAAGACACGAGACTTGGCCACTTTTTACATGAAATGTTTTTGTGTGATTATAATTCACTCATAGATAATGAAAATCAATCTATTTTGAGAAATTGGACATTCTTGACGTACACGTAATACCTACGTCAAGAATGTCCGATTGCTCAAAATTTTCACTTCCGTTCCGAAAATATAAGAACTCGTGCCGTATTTCACACATCCAAAAGTCTTTTTAAACCGAGTATAGGACAATACCTAGGCTACCCTTACATAGGTATGGGATTTCCTAAAGAAGCAGAGCCTTGTCTGCCATAAACTAGGATTGCACATTGTACCGGAGCGAGCAGCCGACCGTACATCGGGTTGGATTCGAGCCACCCTCGCGCCGAATTTATAAACCCTCGGCCATCCATTATTTGACTGAAATAACTATCAAATTATAGTGCGGTTGGTTTTGTAAAGGAGCCATTTGGAAGACTACTTAATAATGGATTATGATAACGTGTTTGAAGTGTTCTTGTGTAGTTACTTCGATATTAAGAAAAAAACGTAAAGTACATAATTATGTGCTTATTTAACAGAATCAGTTAACTCTCTGTTGTTAAACGAAATTCTTTCTTTCAATACGTAAATTAGTATGTATCTCCTGAATCGAATACTTTTGATAACTTTCAAGGCACCTCTCCAATGTCGTAAACAGAAAAATATCGGAGGAGGGGTCTGTTTTGGGATGTGCCTCCCCCTCCTCCTTTTATACTACATTACAACTCGCTGTCAAAAACAAATTACGTCAACAAATATTAAGTAAGTATATAAGAGACTCCCATGCGGAAGGTTCGGGTTCGAAACCATGCAGTGCCATGTACCAATGAGTTTTCCGTATTTGTGGAAGACTTACGTACATTTAACGACTGCTCAACGGTGAAGAAAAACATTGTGAGGAAACCTGCACACTGGGTTGACCAGTGTGTAAATGGGGTAGACACAAAAGATTCTCAAGGGTCGAAGTGCCGCTGGATTATTCCCGGCCCCCTATCATAAGATAAGTATGTTAGTATGATTGAAAGTTTATTAAAGAATGGATTGACTAAATAATTACACAATTAGCTTTTTTGTCTGTTCTTATCTCAGTCTTCAGGTTTCCTCACGATGTTTTCCTTCACCGTTAGAGCAGTCGGTCAATGTATGTACTTACATACACACTTCTGCGAAAAATACGAAAAACTCATTGGTATATGGCACTGCATGATTTCGAACCCGGACCTCCCGCATGGGAGTCCGGTGTCCTAGTCACTGTACCACCGACGCTATATTATTTGTCTGTTAGTACTAATCTTAACGTATAGAAAGTTCTGATAGAACTTTCGAAAATGAGCTACCTTGTATTGTACAACGGTATTTTATTACACCCTGTACTAAATACATTACTGGCCATGTTTGTTAAGGTTTTAGGTTGACCAAAAGTGTAGATGGAGATAGCACTATGCAAGCTCGTGTATTAGGTAGGCCTTTCTGTTGAACGTGACCTTTATATAATCCCTGAGGAAAACCTGAAAAACAAGTGCTCGGTACACTGGGATTAGTCTAATAAAGCGTAATTACTACACTACTCATGGACATCACATAAAACCAGTAAGTGTCCAATATACTATAGATATGGCTTCAACACACTGGTTCTTCGCTGTCATACTCAAGAATGAAACCAACTGGTTTCCGCCATTTTAGCGCTGATGTCTATGCAGTATGGTTGTATATAACTAAATTCGATTACCGCCAAATTGGTATAATCATGAAAGAATTTACACAATTATTCATGGTGCAAAATACCATTATAGATTTTAGACTGCTGTTTTGCTTCTGGCGTTTCGAACAATACCCTAAGAGGACACATCAAAGATACATCGGCGTAGAGTCTCTATTTTTTGTTAGAGACATCGGCGTAGAGTCTCTATTTTTTGTTAGAGTCATCTGTGCCGGTAATATAATCAACGTATGTCACTTCTACTGCCAATTAATTTATATTGCTGTAGTAAAGTGGACAACACATCAGGTTATAGCAAAGATTTTGAAATTCACCCCTCTGTAGATTGCTCGCTAGAGAAGTTTTAAAGGGAAACCGCGTCTGCCAGTTCGCGCATTCGATTTGAGATTTTTCCCATACTTCATTTAAATTTATGAAAACATAATGAGCTATGGGTCAATTCCGTGGCTCGCTGTCACTCCTCACGTCATTGTTCTTTAGAAGAGGGCGCTAGTAGTCGGTTATACCAGAAACTTATTGCGATAGGGTTCCACAGAGTATAGCTACTCATAGATGTGTCTTCCACTGTAAACCCATTTATTAGTATAATTACCCATAATTCCGATTTCATAAGGCCAATGACGGTCTGTCGGCTGTAAAAGCGAATTACAGACACCGACACTGTATTTATACCCCTTTGTGGAGCAGACGTATTCTGGCCATTAGCGCGTACGACTCGCGAACTATTCGAATTAATTAAATTTAATTGTGTAGAAACGCGAGCGAGCTGCGTCTCCGTGTCGTAAACGCGAAAATAAATCTATAGGACGTTTTATTTAACTTACGTCATTAATGACTTCATTTCATTTGTGATAATGCGTGATCATGGAAGTAATAATGGACGCGCACACGTGATAAAAAGGACAAGGGACAAGTGATCCGTCTAATCGTAGTAAGTTTTCGTCAAGAGGCATGATGGAAGGGATTTTCCATAACTTGCAAGAAACGTCCATAACTTTAAGGCTTGCTTAAGGTCGTGTCATCTCTATCTAGAGCTATAGCATAGAAATAGATAGCACGTACTTTAATCAAGATTTAACTTTAACGTTCAAAGAAAGAAAGAAAGAACACGAAAAAACACGATATTTCCACAAAAAAGAAACATATTTAACATACATTCAACTGACGGTTAATTTTTTGCACAAAATGCAAGTACTTATTTCTACTTTTAACACAAACAACAATTTACTTAAACATTAGGGTTTATTTTTATTTTACTTTTTCCAGCGAATATATTATGTCGCTGACTTTCTCTGTAAAACAAATAGCTGTAAAACTTATCGTGGCGTTTTATCTGTTTTTCCTACTCTGACAGAACGCCACACACGAAGCCAGCAAGATGTATTTTTAATCTGTTCACCTCGGTCTCAAATACCTGCTTCTATTTTCTTTAAACTGAAAAATAAATACATCACTATTTTATCTTCACAGATTGAAATAGTATTTTAAGATAAAGAAAACATAAGCTTTTCTTTCACTGAAAAAACTACTTTATAATGCTTAAAACAATGTCTATTTATTATATTGTTATGATTTATCCTTTTGTACTTGTTTCTTGTCTGTTTTCTGTACCTTATTCTTCTAGTATGAGAACGTTATATTATTTTTTTAAGAAATATTAAACTAAAGCAACCCATAGACATTATAAATATGACGAGTTATAAGAAAGGAATACGCATTATCACGTCATCTCTGTCACGGTCACGGTCAAGATCTGTCAAGAAGTCTAGGAGGTTTACCGTATCCTATACCAATGCTCCAATAGTCAAGTCAGAAGGTCTAATCAATAAAAAATGCAGCTCTATGAACATACGTGATTTATAAATGTGTGATGGAGAGGTGTGTATTAAATAAAGCCGAGCATATACAGATTTAAAATAATAAAAACCATTCGAGCCAGATCATGTTGGCGCCAAAATCAAACAGTTACGATTGTCTCTTTTTAGCATACATAGTTAATACATAACACAATAATGAACCTAATCTGTCTCTGAATTCCACCTAAAATCGTCAAATTCCACCCCAATTCCAAAACCATTTTGAAATTGGAAACCATGGAATCGGATACGGTTACTCGTAGTATGATAGTGTAAAGCGGCGGAAAATTTAACAGTGCAGGGCATGCTTTATTCATGATTCTGCACCAAAACTAATGCACTATTGCAGTCCTATCCCGAATTACTGCACAGTTCCAACAATGGACTATAACTGACATTCTAATACCGAAATGTCTATATTTGGGTTTAAGAGGCATCTTTACGACTTGGTTTTTATACTCATTTCACACATTCATGTCGTATTCGAGCAATATTTTAATGAAATATTATTACAATCTAGTCAATCGTGTTAATGTATAGTCTCCAAATAAAAAAAATTACAATCCATTTTATTAAAAGGTTTTTCTACTCCCATTTCGTAATTTGTTCAATAAGAAACCACAATCAATAACATAAGAGGTTCATTCGTCATGGTCGTGTGAAAATAGTGTTTTAATGAAATATTAAATTACTGTTTTCGATAGTATTATGTAAATTTTTCTTTGTTGTATGGCACTGCATACAAGAACTCTTTCGTATTGGCTCTCTTACTCATTGGCTCTCTCTGCGTCTTCTATCGCATATATAATGGGGAGTGCTCTTCAGAACTATTTGACTTAGTGCCGTCGTCTACTTTCTTGAATCGCACCACTCGTCGGCGGCTCAATTGTCACCCGCACTTTTTAAAGCCTTGGGTGTCTACCACGACCCGTTTAACACGAACGTTTCTGCCACGCACTTGTAAAATGTGGAACTCTCTTCCACCCAACGTTTTTCCACAGCGCTACGACATGAGATGCTTCAAAAAGAACGTTAAAAAAGTCCTCTCCCTCCACGGCCGGCAACACACAAGCAATACCCCTGGTATTGCGCGTGTCTCTAGACGACGGTGACTACTTACCATCAGGTGTCCCGTCTGCCTGTTTGTCGTAGCTAATTAACAATAATAAAAAAAAGTATTAAATGCACTACATTTCACTGGACAACTACTTGGTACTGTAGCCATATAGAACTCAACACCCGCGCCTGCGCGATGTCGACAATACGTCAAACATGTCGACGGCTTCCATAGTTACCAAAACATGTCAAGCTGTCATGGCGTCTGTTGAAGTCTCCGTAATGGTTTGTATTTTCTGTTTATATTTTTCATGGTCGTAGAAAAAGTATTGTATGCAACGTACGTAATGGCGATTTTAACACTCGAACGGTCTATGTAAACAGTTCTCATGTTAAAATCGCTATCATTACGTGGCCGTTGCTTAAATTACTATAATTTATGCATTTGAAGGCTTCGAGCTCTATTGTCACTACTTGAAGGATTTCATACAAATATTTAGAGTTGAAAATTAATCATATTATATGTTCTAAAATGTATTATTTTATGACTGAAGTAACAAATATACACGTAAAATATACCAAAAGTACAGTATAAAGACAGAAATATGCAAAATATTTTGTATGAAAACCGTATCGTAAAGTTGCACCTTAAGAACAATGTTACAACTCCTCTTTGAAAATCTTATTAATTTATTTATTACATAACCTTTACAAAAATATCAATAAAGTCACTATGCCTCCGAATCTAATGTGCAGCTATGCCTTGATCCTGATGTCGAGGTTCGGGGTTGATATTCAGTACAGATGCAAGACCTTGAATTTCCGCAGCTGACAACATCTTAATGTGTACCTAAAAAGGCACTATCGAAAAAAAATAGGGTAGGTATATTTGGCTTGGATGAAAGAGAAAATAGTCCTCCCCTTGGGCGGCGGGCCGGTTCGTTCCTTCATGATATTATCTTATCTTTATGATAGGGGCCGGGAATAACCCCAGCGGCACTTCGGCCCTTTAGGATCTTTTGTGCCTACCCTATTTTACACACTGGTTGTCTCAGTGGTCAGTCAGTCAGCAGGTTTCCTCACGATGTTTTCCTTCACCGTTAGAGCAGTTGGTAAATATGTACGTAAGTTTTCGAAAAATACGAAAACGGACGGTACGTCACGGTTTCGAACCCGGACCTCCCGCATGGGAATCCGGTGTCCTAGACACTGTGCAACCGGCGCACTTCATGATATACTCCGCCGTGGTTCTATCACCAAATGAATTCGGCAAAGGAATAGAAAAACACCAACCATTTATTGCTTTGCACTGCACGGGTAAACCTAAAATGTTGCCTCAAAAATGTCGACGCGCTCGATCCGGGTCTCATATATCATGAGGATTTATTTTCACCTACGTTCGTTTCTCGATTTCCACGTAACACCTTAATTTAATATTAAATTTTGCTCTTTCTCGCCCTCGTACAAGTAAGCAGATGTCTTTGCCCGTTTTGTTATTCATATTTCACTTCCACGCATTTTGCTTTGGATGTGAGTGGATTGTAGTAGGAATGTGGTTGTGCTTTGGAAACTGTGTGTTGTTCTATGTACGAGTATGTTGTTCCAATAATTAACTAAGACCTTTTGTATTTTTTCTCAAGTGAGATATATTAATTATTATTAGATATAACCGCGCCGCGGAGCTTGTAGCCTAGTTGCGGGCACGATCCGAAAGTGATCGTGCAGGGTTTTTTCCCCGTTTGTTGTCTTTCGACGGCAGTCGTTAAGCCATGTCAGATGCCTACGGGCGGCCTGAACAATTCTGACAAATAGGTTGGCCACTAACCACACGATAAGCAACCAAGCAACCGCACCGAGATTTACTCTGTGGAACCCTATCGCAATACGTTTTTGTTATGATTCCTTGACATTTGTATGAATTTGTCAAATAAGATAAAACGACAAAGTACGAAAGTACTCATACTCATTTATTTTAACTTTTAGGAACATAATAGAGCACTAGGTCAAGTCAATTTTATGATCACAATTTCAAGTACATTAAACAGTATTTGATGTACAAAAGACATGACTGGATATTTAGTCTGCAAAGTCTGGAACATCGGCGCAAGGTTGCCTGTCTATCGGTATTTTATAGGATACATTTCGGAGAGTGCGCATCGGAATTGCACGACCTAATTCCAGAATCTCCATTCCGCCTTCGGACTACCAGGCGCGGGGAGGGGTTCCATCCTTATGTTGTTGATATCCAATCTGCTCGTACGAAGCGATTTGCTTCTTCGTTCATTATGCGAACGGCTAAGGAATGGAACAGCCTGCCGGCGTCTGTATTTCCCGAAACCTACAACCTTGGGATCTTCAAGGCCAGAGTGAATAGGCATTTACTGGACCCGCATGCTCCATCGTCGACCTCATCGTCGCTTACCATCAGGCGAGATCGAGGTTAAAAGCGGGTTTAGTTGTACATAAAAAATAATTTAAAAAAAAAGTACCATTTAATATTTAGTGCAACGAACAGCCATGCTGCCTTATCGTAGAAACTAATAAGAGCTGACGTATAGATGCATTGTAAATACTTAAAAAAATTAAAATAAATAATCAGCAGCTATTTTTTTATTTTTTATTTTACAGTGGGCTACACATCAGACTGGACAATGCCCCTATGAGCATTGTCCAGTTTGATGTGTTGCCCTTGAAAAAGGTCTCCCACACCCGTTAAACCAAATAATACCTTTATAGTTTCTTAAATAATTTATGGCGAAAAAAGGTAACAGTTGGCATAGAAAGATACGACATAAAATTGAATGATAATACTATGGAAAAGAAAATGATAAAAATGTACTGAAAACTACCTCTTCTCTAATGCATTAAACTAATTGAGTTGTCGCACCCTGTCCATCCATGTAACTTACCCAAAAGCCTCGTATAGAGGTAAATGTAAGCACCTTAAAAGAAACATATACGCGCTAAGTAGCTATTTTAATATTTATACTTACCTACTTATTATATTATGTTGAGCACACCCTAGCGTTGATTACACGTGCTATCTCGTACGCTTATCCTTATATCTTTCAGGGAAGACACACCCTTAAACTCAGGTGCAAAAGGGTGCAAATTCGTTTAAGCTGAATAAAATTAAGAGTTTTTGGAAGACGACATTACAGTCACAATGGTAAACGCATGCGGAAATTGAGAATCAGGCTGGAGATATTAAGGTGAGAACACATTAGACCGGCGTGGCGGAGCGGAACGGTAAACGGGGCTTATTACGCGAAGAATGTAGCTTAGTCTAACGCAATAGGTAAACAACACGGAAACCGCCCGGAGCCTAATCTGAGAGTATACAGAGTTACGAAGACTATCTCTTAAGTATACTCTTACTCATATATAGTCTACCTCTCCCTCTCTCTCTACTCCTAAAGTCCTAACCTAAGAGTATATACTGAGTTACCATACGAAGACTTGTCTTAAACCGACATGATAGCGCGACCTAAAGCGCTGCCAAGAAGCCTTGTCCTTGCGGAAGGCTTAGAAGAAACTTGAAGATGCCAGCCACCCTCTGCTCTCGCCACCCTCTGGCGCTCGCTGGGCCTCCCAGAACGGGGTCCCACCTGGCGGGTAGACCGCGCTGAGGAGGGGCGTAAAGAAACAAGGAAGACCATCGGCCAGAGCCAACCCAAGGACCTGCTTGTAGCAGCGAAGGATACTACTTCCAGGGGGCCAGCGTCCCGAAACAGTTTCCCCGCTCCCACACCAGGAAACGAGCAGACAACCAGAGAAGACTTGAATTTGCTGTCGCTATCTCTACCATACATACATTTTGTTCGATGTCACTGGTTGCTTTTAATCCACTGGTTCCGCTTTTTACATCTTGACTAAATTTCGTTTACGTATCCACCGTGGACTAGAGTCCCGGAGTGGTGTCGAGTTGTCTCAGAATTTTCTTGTACCTGCAACGTAAACCTCACCGGAGGAGCCGCGACACTGCACTTCACTTTGACGAAAATGTATGGGAAGCTGCATACGACACACTAGCTACTACAGCTATGTATTAGTGTATATTAAGCTTTATTGTATTGTATGCAGGTAAAACATCGATCAATGTATCATAAACTGGTATAAATATATTTTGTCCCTTAAAAAATCAAAATCAAAATGTTTTTATTGTAAGTAAGTACCTTATAATACATTTTTACAATGTCATTTTTACTCTACCACCGCTTCGGCTTTAGGTTTAAATACATTTAGTACAGAATCCAAAGTTTCTAAAAAACTTCTAATCTCATAGAAGTCCATTTTCCCAAAAGTTCCTTTCACAAAAATTCTAGTTTCCCATATTATTTTTTAAATCGTCAAAATGTTTAGTTTTCGTTTCATTTGTATATTTTTTATTTAATTCACATTTACCTGAACCTTTTCACGCTAAATTTAACACGAACCACTCGAAAGATAAACCAAATAATTACAATATTTTGTAAAACAAACTTCCATCCGCTCGAGTGAATCGAATCTATGATAATTTCTCTACGCACAATACGACCAGATTATTTAGACACATGCGTTTATATTAACTTAGGTCTTCGTGAACGTATTTTGGTACATTATCCTGAAAGAGAAAAGGTGTTGAGGTCTTTTTATATCGGTGTTTGATTCTACGAGGTGTGTCGGATAGTTATATACGCTCATTATTTTGTCACGGTTGATCGTCGCGTGATATAGTCATTGTGATTATTGTGACATAGTTAACCTGACATACAAATTGACTTAAAAATAATTCCATAATCCGACACCACTCCACCATGGAAAGATCAGTATATATTTATTTCGAACAAAATAGAAAAGTGCGAGTATATATACAATTTAGTACACTTTAATGACTAACTTTCTATTAACTGAAGGCATTTAACGCCAAGGATTTCAAAGGTAGTGATGCGAAAAATCCAATATTGAAAAAGGCAAAATGCAATGCATTTTAATCAAAACGGCATTAGTATAATCGCATAGGAATGTGCGTAACGATGCTGTCACACACCGTCGTTAAAATTGACAAACAGTAGAGCCTACACTTACAAACTCACAATTTAAATGAAATATGAGATAAATTTAAATAATAAATAGTCTTACTGGATCCTCCTCTTCTTGTCGAGTGGTTAGCGGTCAACCAGGTTGTTCAGGCCGCTCGTAGCTTAACGACTGCTGTTGAACGAGAACAACCGGAACCGACTGTTTAACGTGCTCTTCAAGGCACGGAGGCCTCAGATGAAATATACCACTAGCATTCACCCATCCTGGCTCTGACCACGACCAACGTAGCTTAACTTTCTCAATCACTTTAGTAGGACCATACTCACAGCTAGACTAGAGCCTGTCAGTCTTAGGGTCTTTACAAATACGCGCCGCACCGCATGCGGGTGTGTATGCGCCACAAAATTTGCCATCCTGCGGCGCAATGTGTAAAGGCTTTTACAGATGATAATAGGTTTATCGCTCTAAGCGATAAGGCCGCCTTTGTGCATATAATTATAATGCTACTTATTTCTGTAATATATTTTTTTAAATTCATTAATCGACTTACATGGAATGGATACTAAAGAAGGATCTAAAATTAGTGTTTCGATATTTCAACTAATACAGCTTGTATGGCGCTAGAGAATAGTTACGTCATAAAATTTATTGCCGTTTCTTTCTACCGTTCTGATTTTTGATTAACTGTAGCTATTTTATTTTTCAACTAATTTTAATTCTGTTTTCACATTTGACCATCAATTTATGACTATATCTTATTTTTTTGCATGAAATGCATTTAATATTTGATACTTGGAAACTACCCTACTTGTACTTTTCATGTAATTATGTACAATAAAGAATTTATTTCTATCTATCTATAAAATAATAGCATTAAAGTTCTCTTTATTACAGAACTGTGTGCCTCAAATATTAACTAGGGGTGGCACGTGGCCGATCATGCCGCCATAACGCCCTCTGTAGGGGTGGTAAGCCGTATCTGCAATTTAAGAAGAAAATAGATTGAAACTTTTATTTGTCTTGTAGTTTATTAAATAGAAAGATTTAAGTCGAGTCTTATTAAAAGATTACTTATTATTATCACTTTGTTAAGAAGTAAGGCAAAAGAAGCAAAATTTTATCAATTTTTCAAAATGATAATCAATTATTTAGTTACGGAATTATTCATCAGCAGCCTACTCTAGTCCACTGCTGGACATAGGCTTCTCCCAGGGCGCGCCATTGAGCCCGATCTTCGGCTCTTCTCATCCAGTCGCTGCCAGCCACCTTGTCGCTCCATCTAGCAGGAGGGCGTCCCACACTACGTTTGCCCAAACGCGGTCTCCACTCCAGAACTCGTCTACCCCAGCGGTTGTCGGTTCTGCGACAGATGTGACCGGCCCACTGCCACTTCAGCTTGCTAATCTTATGAGCTATGTCGATGACTTTTGTTCTATGCCGGATCTCCTCATTTCGGATTCGATCCAGCAGAGATACTCCGAGCATAGCTCTTTCCATAGCACGCTGAGCGGCTTTCAATTTGTGAACCAGTCGCACCGTCAGTGTCCACGTTTCGGCTCCGTAGGTCATTACTGGTAGGACGCACTGGTTAAAGACTCTTGTCTTTAGACATTGAGGTATGGGCGACGAGAAGATGTGATGTAATTATTAGTAGGTACGTATATTAAATGTACCAATACTTTCCTGTAATTGTTAACAGATTTATTTATGCCTACATGCAGAAATTTTCCTTCATATTTTTTAAAACGCTTTTAACTGGATAAAATATGCACGGTAGGCTAAATGAAAAAATCCATTAAAAATCCGTTGGTGACCGTTGCTTTTGACGAAATAAGCATTTCAAAAGCGGACTGTAATCAGAGTTACAAATTGAATTTACCCCAGCGGGCCCGATTGGGGGCGATATCGGAATCATTTGCATAGTTATTATAAACATGGGTCAGTCCTGCATAAACCATGCTCGATGACAGCCCCAGTCTCTCAAATGCAAATAAAACAACCAGTTAGTGAGACTGGATGAGACTTGGATAGCAGAAATCTTCTAAAATAAACGGGTCTGAGTAAAGTACCTACGACATATTATATTGCCGATATAACTAACATCATCATCAGCCTGTTGATGTCCCCACTGTTGGGGCCCAGGCCTCTCCTTGCACAAGGGGGGTACGGGCCATGATCCACGGAGCGGGCCCAGTGCTGATTGGTGGATATCAAACGCCTTCGGAAAATTGTAATTACCTCAGTTTTTAGTTTTAGTAAGTAACTTTTAGTTACCTCAGTGTTCGTCTATTAATCTGTCTCAGAAAACAGTCAGGATCAAGTTGTGCCATATAATATATACTGCTATGCCATATAATATAAGCTGCTTAGTATTGTCATAAGTTATACATTACGCACAGGTATTGTAAAATATAGAAAATTTCTAAAATAGCGGAGCTTATCGAAAGTATGGGGTTTGTTGAACCTCGGCATTCTGCTACAGGCAAGGATAGAAAAGCATCGGTGCCCTAGTAGCTAGGACACCGGACTCCCGTGCGGGAAGTCCGGGTTCGAAACCGTGCAGTGCCATGTACTAATTAGTTTTTGTATTTTTCGAACACTTACGTACATTTACCGACTGCTCTAACGGTGAAGGAAAACATCGTGAGGAATCCTGCATGTGGTTTCCTCACGATGTTTTCCTTCACCGTTAGAGCAGTCGGTAAATGTACGTAAATCTTCGAAAAAATCTGAAAAACTCATTGGTATATGGCATTGCATGGTTTCGAACCCGGACCTCCCGCATGAGATTCCGGCGTCCTAGCCACTAGACCACCGACGCTCATCAAAATAACTGACATACAATTGGAAAATTGTATTTCATTGAAACTATTTCATGGTTTTAGATGTCTGACTAACGTTAAATGAATCATACTTAACTCATTTTCACTCAAAAGTGCAGTTAATTGGATTTAAATTGAAATTGAAATCGTTTATTTAGCGCTGTAAACACCAGAATACAGAATACAGAAGTATACAAAGTTTAATACATGCAGCACAGAACATATGGTGTGGTACAGTACCAAAAAGGGTACACCAGCTCAGCATAATGCTGAGGCAAGTCACAGCGCTGATTTTCAGCTGGCCCATCAGTGACTGCACGGACGAAGAAAGCAACAGTGTGTGCGTGTTGTGTTGATTTCGCAGTAAACCATCGAAATAGTAATTAACCATAGGTTTTAAAGTGAACCGAACCGAGAACAACATCGGGCTTCATACCCTTTAGTTCTTTGTCGCTTCAATTTATTTGACACAATCATAAGAATGCCAAGGAATCATAACAAACACTTATAGCGACTGGGTTCCACAGAGTATAGCTGGATGTGTCTTCCAAGAACCACGTTTGTACAAGAACCAAGTTTGCCATCTTTAAACTGACAGACAATTCTATTGAACGCTATGTCTGTAGAGTTTCTAAGGAAGCTTCACCAACATTTCAGGTGAGTTTACCCAATGTGACTGGAACCGTGCTAACGGTTTCAATCACCCTTTATCCATTGTAATCTGACTCAACAGCTGAGGAGAGATAGCAAGACCAACTTTGCCATTGATATGCCAAAGGAAGAGAAATTGTATACATATATTATGTTAATATTGTAAAGGAATAGGTTATATTGTCTTCTATATACTTAGGTATAAATTTATACGTATTTCAGATCATGAGAGTACCTACTCGTATTCTATTATATAAAGCGCTATGTGTTTCTGGAAGAAGACTTGCAGATAGGCGAGCTTCAATTATTTTTATTTTTAACAGCTGTGGATGGGAGCTGAAATGGCTTTCAACTTGTATTTTAATAAATGGTAAATTGAAATTGAATAGTAGGCAAAAATAATTGATCGCAATTAATCTCTGGCCTGAGAAACATGTCGAGAGCCCAGTCATCATTTCATACATGCTCGCCATTGTACAGTGAACAACACACCAGGTTATATCTTTTAGTACTTTGTCACTTTCACTCATTTCACACATTCATATGATATCAAGGAATCATAACGGAAACTTATTGCGACAGCGTTCCTCAGATTATAGCTTGATGTGTCTTCCACACATGTCAAGGAATCATAACGAAAACTTGTAATCTGAGGATCGCTGTCGCAATAAGTTTCCGTTATGATTCCTTGATATTCGTATGAATGTGTCAAATAAGTTAGTGACAAAGTACTAAAAGTACTAAAAGTACCTTGTGTGTTGTTCACTGCACAATGGCGACCATGTATGAAATGATGACTGGGCTTTTGACAGGTTTGTCAGGCCAGAGATTAGATAGATAGAAACACTTTATTGTACACGAATACAGGAAAAATAAAAACTACAGGAATAGTAGCACGATATGTACAAAGGCTTATCGCTTAAAGCGATCTTTTCCAGGCAACCTTTGAAGTTAAACTTCTGAGATTAATTGCGATCAAAATTTCCGTTGCTCAGTTCCGTTAATCTGAGGAACGCTGTAGCAATAAGTTTCCGTTATGATTCCTTGACATTCGTACAATAAAGCAAAGTAGATTGATAATACTAATGAACATGAAAGATCAATCTTTAGTAAGACAAAGTGACGCAACTTGCGAACACTCTCGCACACCCCAACACACTTGGACTCACACACAGTCTCACCGAGTACCGCGTAGACTGGTCGATACGGATTAGGCCGAAAGGTCTGAACTGAATAAACAATGTGACGCCCATGGACACCCTTACGTACAAGCCATGTTAATGTAAAAACAGAGTTCTGTAGATACTTATTATTTACTTAAGTGTGGCTTGCACTGTTTAATAGACTTCGATACACAGTGGATGGAGCTGGTCTGGTTCTTCTGTTGAGGCTTTTCCAGGCATTACAATAGACCCATTTGTATACCACTCACCTTGACTGGATTTAAGCTGCGTCTCATCTCGTCGAGGCAAGATGGCAGCCGACAGAGTGTCTCCCACCACTCGCACGCCCGCATGATGCGGATATTGTAGTATACCCACTTATAGATAAATTATAATGCCCGAACTTGCATAGTAGAATAGTACTTTATGCAAGTGACACGTAATTACGTCCATTGTAAAATGAGTTTTTAGTTTTTGATACCAGCGAAGCGAGTGTCAATATAGAAAAAAACCGAATTTTACAATGGCTAATTACGTGCAGTTGCATACAATACTTTTTCTACGACCATGAAATAACTAAATGAAAATACAAACTATTGTGAAGCGTCATGTCGCACGTCATGACAGCTCGTGAAAACTTCGTCGATGACAGTGCGTGGTCCAAGTTGTCGTCTACATCTTTTCTTAATCTGCATCTTTTTTATTTTTTAGGGTTCTGTACCAAAATGGTAAAAAAGGAATCCTTATGGTGAGACTTCGGTGTCCGTCCGTCTGTCCGTCTGAATGTCACAGCTGTTTTTCTTAGGAACTACTGAAGCTATCGCCTTGAAATTTGGCACAATGTTAGAACTTGCTTGCCCGTGTCTATTCTAGAGGAAACAAATAAGCGGCAGAAACGTTGTTTATTTTATTACAGACAATAATATTTACATCTAATTAAATATCCCATTATACGAGTTTGTTAGTCGCAGTTTTGTGGATCCTAAACCTAAACCCGCAGTTAGTGGCTTGAAATCGACTGATATACAGGTAAAGGTGATTATTATAACCAGGTTGTATTGGGAACAAAAGTTACGACATAGCTCATAAGATTAGCAAGCTGAAGTTGCAATGGGCCGGCCACATCTGTCGCAGAACCGACAACCGCTGGGGTAGACGAGTTCTGGAGTGGAGAACGTAGTGCGGGACGCCCCCCTGCTAGATGGAGCGACGATCTGCGCAAGGTGGCTGGCAGCGACTGGATGAGAAGAGCCGAAGATCGGGCTCAATGGCGCGCCCTGGGAATGACTTATGTCCAGCAGTGGACTAGAGTATAGTAATATAGTAGTAGGATGCTAACCAGGTTGTAACAAAAACGTCTCTTATCTTCGATTAGACTCCCACAGACACGTAAGTACGAGCAGTAAGTAGATATATAGATAGGTTGTCGTGTAAATTGGAGATTTACGCATGCCATAAATCAGTCAGGGATCGAGGATCGAGGTAAGCCCGCCAATACGTTACCCGGGCCGCGCGAGACCGCTCTGTCGCGTTGCACTTACCTTTGCAAAAATACCCATTTTATAATAGAAAAGAAACATTTTTGGCTACGAATTCTTCGATTATTGTTATAGGATGACAGATATTTAGCGAATGGTAATTTGAATTAGGGGCCATTCATAAATTACGTCACACGTTAAGGGGGAGTGAGGGGGGGTCAACAAAGTGTGACATCGTGTGACAAGGGGGGGAGGCGAGTCATAAGCTTCGTGACGTAACATGCGTAAATCTAAAAGAAAAAAGAAGAAGGAATGGGTTCAAAGTCCATGGACACAAGATGATTAAATTTTGTATCGTTCATTTGATTTGATGTTTGGTAAATTGTCTAAAATGTTTGATTTTTTTAAAAATATTTTAAATTTAAATATATAAATAATTAAGAAAGTGCTGCTTTAATTTGATACTTTCTAAATTTTAAATTGCAAAATTTGTGACGTCACCCCAGGGGAGGGGGGTCAGAGAAATGTGACCACCTGGGACGGGAGGGGGGGTTCTAAAAATCATATAATTCGTGTGACGAAATTTCTGGATGGCCCGATCGATGAGGAGCGTCTGATTGTGGTATTCAAAACATTAAACTTGTGCATTCATTTGCCAATATAATACTGATAATACTAAGAAAAACAAAACTGCACTGCAGCGATTTTGAAACGGACGTGGACAAACCATAGAAATCTAGAAGACAAAAATATAGATATGGGTTCCTTTTGATAAAAATTGTACTATTTTAATAATAATTATTATTTTTAAGAAATTTTACACCCCGGAATTTTGTTCTGAAAAGTAAATATTATACACTGTATTTCTATTATGACATGTGTTTTGTAGACTCTACCTATGCATGTATAAGTAAGGCGTTCACATTCCATTTGTAAGACAAGTCAGTGTTCGTTTACCTACATTTAATATAATATATAGGGACCTATTTTATTAGCGGTAAATATTTCTAGGGTGTCATCTGTACGTTATAACAATAACGATAGGACAAAACAAATCTCTCATACAAGTTTTACATACAGTTACATACAAATTTTTCATACAAGTAACAGGGTTATCTTTTCGTGTAAAGTGGTACAAATGACCAGCACAAACTCCCCTCCAAATATTTGCTACTAATAAAAAAGGACCTTATACATTCTATGCCTACACCTACGCCCCTTACGCAGAATATAGTACCGGGAGCAAACTGTCATGTTCTCGGTCATGTGTGATACCTCCTCATGGTGCTACAAGGAACCGCACTCTCCCGCTCATTATTGTTTGAAAGCTTGTTGCGAGGCTACTTATTATTAAGTTATACTCGTAAACTTTGTTCTTGGGAAAAATGACGTCATAATTCTCGACTAGCTCTTAAATTATTCAGCGGAGAATAAGAAACAAGTTATAAAGGTATGTGAAGACTTTGCAATTTCCCGACGTTAAGGGCCACAGGATTCCAAAATGGCTGTATGTAAGTATTTTAGAACAGGTCAGAGCCTTACAGGTTTGTATAGAAACTTGTAGGTAGTTATTATACAGGCTGTAACATTAAGAACGGTCAGTATGGGAAAGTCTGAAACTATAAGACATACGAAGATCTGTTCTTAGGAACCATGTCATCAATTTTAGTAACAAGAAAAACTGTATTCATACATTTTTTTTTAAAACTGTACTCAGCCTGGGAATCGAACCCGGTGGTTTTGAAAAAAAATCCTACACTATTTCTATTTAGATATCGATTACGTTAAGGATGAAGTGTACAAAACAAGCTACGACACAATTGAAGACCTAAAAGCAGCCATAGAGACAATTTTAACGCAAATTCACCACCTGAAGATACAACATTCAATAGTAAGATCGTTACCTAAACGAGTTGAATGTTGTATTTTACAAAATGGTAGTCATTTCGAACACCTACTAAAATAAATTAAAAGATATGGAAACAATGCGTTTTATTAATTTTAAACATCACGTTTCATACTAACATTTATTCCTTAAGACCTACACAATCGATATCTAAATAGAAATAGTGTTGGATTTTTTTTCAAAACAACCGGGTTCGATTCCCAGACTGAGTACAGGTTTTTTTAAAAATGTATGAATACAGTGTTTCTTGTTACTAAAATTGATGACATGGTTCCTAAGAACAGATCTTCGTATGTCTTATAGTTTCAGACTTTCCCATACTGACCGTTCTTAATGTTACACCCTGTATATCTTAACTTATCTTCTGACAGGGGGCCGGCATTATTGCCGAAGAAAAAGATCAAAAGATACGGGATGTGCCGCTGTGGATAACCGCAGCAGCACTTCGACCCTTGAGGATCTTTTGTGCCTACCCCATTTTACACACTGGTCATCTTAGTGTGTAGGTTTCCTCACGATGTTTTCCTTCACCGTCAGAGCAGTCGGTAAAGGTACGTAAGTCTTCGAAAAATACAAAACTCATTGGTACAAGGCACTGCACGGTTTCGAACCCGGACCACCCGCATGAGAGTCCGGTGTCCTAGCCTAACTTTCATTTTGTACTCGAAGTACACTTTTAAAAATTACTATTTTTTATTCTGAGGTATTGTTGTGTTGTGGACAGAAATAAACTTTTGCCTTTTTTACGATTGAACATTTTTATTATAAGTAATAACGTTGTTAGTAAGTACAATAACTACATTATGCGTACTTAAAAATAAAGTAATACGCTACTTTATTTATTGCAAGAGATAAAAATAAGTTTCTTCAGCATAGACTATAATAGAGACTTTTACAATCAACTTTTCTGAGCTTTACTGGAGAATTGTTTACTAATTCCATTTAGAATATGATTTAAAAAGAAATTGTATGGACAAGGCATATTTAATTATTTTATAGTTCCTACAAAAGCAGCAAGATTACGCTACGCTATAACACTGAAAGTCAACTAATAAAGCCTCTCTCACACTGTATAGCCTGGTTTTTAAAGTAGGAGAAGTGTCAGGCTCAATATGCCCGCGGCTGCTCGGTATGTGGTGAGTTCGATGATTACATATATGGTTTTGAGTAGGCACGGTGATCTCCTATTACGTTTTTAGAAAATCAACCAATGGAGTTGGTTTAAACAAGAAGTCGAGCGCCACACAGTTTATACTAACTGTGAAAGGTATAATAAAATTAAGACATCACCGCTCCCATGGTCCTCACTGAATTAAATAAAAAGTATGGTTTGACTTCTATTAAATTAAATTCGCTTTAATTTACGACCTTACGATTAACTACTTACAGTTGTACGAAAATATGATTTACACGAGATAAACAGAACGACAAGGTCCATCATATTATGTTGACAGGAATCACCACAGGAACATAACACAGGATTATGGTTTACAAAGACAGGACTGCAGGTATCCTTCCTAGTTGTCCAGGGACATCTTTCCGTCAGCCTTAAAGCTTCAGTCCATCACATTGAAAAACATTGAAATCCCAAAACCCCCTCATATGTCCCGTCTGAAACAAATCAATTGCACTGCTTAACTCTCTGACTGCACTTACTTAGAGACACATGGTGCATGTCCTTGAGACATGACCTTCGATGACCATGTGGTTTCTGAACAAAGAAATATTGGCAGAACTTGGGGAAAACTTAATGGAAACATGATTTAGATTAGATTAGAGCAATTCAATATGGAATATAAACGCGAAAATTGAATAAATATTACAACAGGTGCATTTTCCCGGCCGAGATGACACGCGACTTGCCTTGCGTTTTTTGTTTAAGGTAAGTACATTATTTTATATGAAAACGCGCGCTTTCATATACTTACTCGTACTGTGAAGCGAAATGCTATAAATAACGCATCGAACGCATTTAATGGTAATTACTTTATAATGAGGGGCACAATTATTCCGTGCGTGGTGTGCATTGGTCGTGCGTGGTGCGTGACGCGTGACAATATTTTAAATTTTCTGTTATACGGACCCACCAGTTCAAACAACATGCTCTGGTTTGATTTCTAGCGTCACAAAATATTATGTTTTAGAGCCTATGCACACCGCGTTTTTATACGCACGTTAACGCGCTTCAAACGAGATTCAGACGCAGTCAGTGAACCTTTGCACACGTAGATCCGGATTTGTATCGATACAAACGCGCAGGTAACGCGCGTCTGTATCGTGTCTCTGCGTGTTTCCATCGAAACAAACGCACCTTAAACGCGCTTCTTGCTGGCAATGTATCGCGTTTTCATCTATACAAATGCAAACAATTTGCTTTATTGAGTTCTACGGCGCCGTAAATGCGCCGACGACGCGCGTTCTCGAAACGCGCGTCGTCTGCGTGTATTATATACGTGGTGTGCATAGGCCCTTACAGGAATAGAGTCACGGCGAGCGTGTGCCATTGACAATAGCATCACACAATGTGCCATTGTTATCTCTTCCTCAAGGCAGGAACAGGCACGTATGGATGAAAGAGGTAAAACCAAAATCCTCAAATGAAATTATGGCCGATAACTTTCCGAAACATCGATCAAACTCTTCAGCTGTTTTACAGTCTTCGTCGCCGGTGAAACTGTAGTCCGATAAAGGCCAACAATTGAATTCCTTTCTATTTTTCTTTATGTTAAAGAGTACTAGTAAAACTCTTCTTTATGTTTATGTAAAGTCGAAGATGTCTGCTCATCGCTGCAGCAGTGTGTACCAAAATGATTTTACACTGCGCTTGCGTGACGAACTTTTTTGTAATAATCCTTTTGGATACAAACACTTTCGAATGTGGTAGCTCGTCACTTTACATTTTGAATAACACGGGAAGAAAGTAATAGAAACATCAGGTAAGTTCTTACATAAATTTTGAGGATTATTCACTAATTTAAAAAAACAATTAGTAAGTACCCACTTACCTTCATGCTAGGTAGTGTTTCTTCTTCTGATTTTTTTACTTATACACATAATGCTTACAAGAAGATTTAAAAATCCATTCTCCCAGATCAATGAACTCGTATTAGCATGCTTCATTATAAATAAACGAATCGATAAGGCGATGCAAAGAAATAAAGCTTTTTCCTTTTGCTGGCACTAATGAGGGCAACATACTTATGAGGGCAACATACTTATGCTATTTATATAATATGCTGGAAAGTGACGTGCAAACGGGCCACCTTCAGTAATGGTCGCTCATAGACATCTCATCTCACCATAATCATATTAGAGGGATTTTGGTGCACTGCTCACCTTGCCACCAGAACTTAGGTATAGTGCCTCATACGCCGGTAATTACATGCTTTCTTTGTCTTACCTTTCAAACCGCAACACAGCATTGTGCTTGTAGACAGAACACGGGGTGTTATGAAACTTGGACTGTGCACTGCCGTGTGCTAAGATAGATTTTCTTGCTGTAAATATTTATTTATTTTCTTTTTTGCAGGAAATCTTACAGCGTATACATTTTTTACATAGTTAATGTTCTTTAAATAATTGTATGTCAATCTAATCGCGTGGGAGGCTCGCGGAACAACCAAACGTGGCGCGTGCGCCGTTCGCGTTCAGCGCGGTGCGCGCCAGCAGTTGCGGGCAATCCACCACGCAGTCGACTATATAGTAATGTACTCTTTGCCACCCATTTCAATCTCATTGTTAGCGTTTATCTCACCTCATATCGTGTTGGCATCTTCATTTCTTCATGTATATTTTCAAAATTCAAATCATATTTCCATTCCATTTCTAAATTCCATTATTGGATTAATTTCATTGTTTTTACTTTCTCTCTGTATTTTGTCCTGAACGGACGTTTCTCCGTTTTATAAAGTTGTCTCCTACTACTAACTATTTTCTACTATTGTGTTGTTCAGTTCCTGATAAATATAATATCTACTGTTACCAATTTTCCTGTATTACTTCATCTGCACACTGTCCTAGAACCCTGCTAGCCGGCACCTAGAGGGCAGATTGTAGCAAGTACTCTAAAAGTTGTGTCGTATTGTGTCAAATATTTCAATTCATAATTTGTTTGAGCATCACAAATCCAAAGACGTTGCTCGCTTCATAAATTACAATTACAGTTTCGCGGTAGCACCCCAATCAACAGAATTTAATTATCAAATAGCTAAACTGCTAAACACAAAGTAAACTTTGTCTCGATAACTCAACAGCGGGTTTTTCTTAAACAAGGGATCTTGATCCAATTAACGAACTCCTGAAGAGCAAAGTTACAAAGAGGGACAAAGAATAGTTACCTAAGCTACCTACAAAATTAATTAAACTGAGTAATTGAATGGCAACTACTTGGAGTTTAAACAGTTTCTTTGAATCATTACTTGTCTAGATATTTGTGATTAGCTAAATGTTTTCTGCACCTACGTATAGTAAAATATTAATCGAGACCTTTCAGTTCTCATATATTTATAGCAACAAAGTGATATTTAGACAAAAATAAGTTTTCTACGTGTTATGAAATAAGTCGATAGCAGTGAACTTTTAGACTCACCAGCGCAGCCGCAGCCAAGAATCCTTTAGGGCCCTCTAATGGTCTTCCAAGAGCTGGTTTCTTTGTGAATCTTGTCCAGATCGGCGCTGGAGTGTTTTTTGTTGATTTAGAGAAGTTTATTTACGTGTGGCACGAGATTTTGGGTTTTTAATAAATTATTTTATCGGAGCGGCGCGGGCGGGCCGACGGCGCCATGCTCCTCTCGATCTTTTTTTAAGTTGCGGATTTTTTCCGCTAGGTGCGCTGCTAGTTGGCGCTTTGAGAATTGTCCAGAGCTATCTGTTTTGAAGCGCGAAAGTTTAATTTTGAAAAACATTCTAAATTGGTGCATAGACGAATACGAAACACTACGAAATACCAGACAACCACATGTATAATTAATTGACCTGCGACCTTGTGTGGTGTATTTTTATTTTTTACTATCCGAGTAGTTAGTTTTAGGTTTAGAACTTTCAGCTTTTGGATTTTTCTGCCTTATTGTTTTCTCAATTTCAAAAACTGGTAAGTAACAACTTTTCCGTACCTACGTTAATTATGCCTATTTGTAAGTCTTAATCACTGTCAGAACGAGACAAATGCTGTTGAAAGCACGGGGACATCAATTATTCACCAGCGCTTCATTTGGGTTGCTGGGGAAACATCTCTCTTTGCAACTTTTTTTTTGTTAAGTAGTAGACGAGCGTAGTTAATTTAGTGGCTAATGTGTTTATTCGGATTCATGCTTTGTGTTTTAATTCTCATTGTTCTGAAAGTTGTGAGATGGTCTGTAAGACCGGGCTATGATAATGGGTAAAGCATTTTGTTGGCGACGGTCGTCAGGGCGCGGGCAGCGCTCTGCGTCGGCGGCGTCGCGGCGGCTCACGGTGACGGTCGTAGGCCGGCGCGGCAAAGTGGACTGTATGTGTGTAGATGTTATGCGTGCGCGCGTCGGCGTGGTACCGAGACTGGGCCGTCTTGCGCCCCTGGCGGTGTGTCGCTACCTGATTTTAGTGAGCTGGGCGGATCGAAGAAATACCACACACGTTCGGCGGAAAACTTGGTTTATTCGGGTCTTCCTTAGCACGATACAAGGGCGCGTCGGTCGGTGGGTCCTCAGGTAGGGCTTCGTGGTTGGCCTCCCGAGGTGTTTCCAGACTGATGTTACTCGCGTGTGCACTGCGGGACGAACTGTGACGAACTGGCAGAGGTGAGCGCAAAGAGATGCCGCGCAAAGAAAGCGCGGTCTGGCAACATCACTTATCTCTTGTCGCGAATAACGCTAACTTAAGAGCACGGCCTGTCTGATATGTCGAGCAAGATGGCGCGATTGCGCTGCCTTGGTGTGAGCGAGAGGACGCTACTTCCTGAAGTTAGGTGCTCTTAAGTCAGGTACCTATTCCATGTGCGACTGCGCTTCACCTCGGAAAAGGCACACCATATTCCTATCATGTGGTGTTTATCTTTGAAATTACTTTTGTCTGGAAATACCTCGGCTTTCTTACTTAAAACTCATACTTTAATACCTGAAGACCCACTCACAAATATACCTTAACATAATGTACACAATCTAAAACTAATACACATTGATGAAAGTATACATAGAAAATCTTACTTACAAATCTTACTTACTTAGGACTTAACTGCTACACAAAACTATTTACATAAATATTATCACCGCATGGCCGGTTAGAACATATTTTCATAAGTACCATGCGCGAGAGCCTATTTATTTGGAGAGAAGCTCTACGTAAGGTGGTAGTACATGAGGTCGTCTCGCTCTAACCTATGCTTAAGTATCCGTTTCGTGGAAGGAACCTAGCCGTCCGCAACACATTTAGTGCTATAGACTTCCATCGTATAGCAATCGCTATTGACATGTATAGGTAAGATCAACTTTACAACAGCGCCGTGCTGATGATATCTTGATATCGTCAGAATTAATGACACTCCGTGTATCACTAAAACAGCACTGACTAAGATTTTAAATATATATTTTTTAAACAGACCTTCTACCCTTAATAGGCTACTTGCCACCATAAACAATAAATTACTCGTATGAGGGTATGTAAATATGATAGTTCAAGTAATGGGAAACAGAAATATATTGATTTGGATCATGAAATCACGATTTTAATTTAATAATTTAATACCGTAAATCACCATTTTTTAATATGTATATCATGTGACCTGTAACGCAGTGAAACGCTATCCGCCATAACACTGTCAAGTATGACGTCACTATCGAGTAAACAACACAACGAATGTAGGGCGATCAGTTGTGTTTTGTTTGTTTATTTAATCGATAGTGACGTCACAGCAAAACTATCATGGCGAACAGCGTTTTCGCGGAAATTTTACATGGTTAAAATTTAAATACTGTTTAAGATTATTTAGCGACGCTATTTTGAGAAAATAAAAAAAAACTAGCAAAAAACGGCTATGATTTAAATACATTCGAAAAAAGTGTCAAATAAAATTAATGCTAGTCTAAATTAATGCTAGTTCAGGCGCTAGTGTTGCCGATTATAGATTATGCTGATGTGTGCTACTTGGACTTAACAGAGACTTATCTTAATAAACTTGATCGTCTTCTCAACAATTGCATTCGCTTTGTTTTCGGCCTTCGTAAGTACGATCATGTTTCACAATACAGGTCCCAGCTTAAATGGCTTACCATTCGACAACGAAGAGACTCTCGCATTCTTTGTCTGTTATACTCTATACTAAATGAAAAATTTTCTCCTTCTTACCTCAAAATTAATTTTCACTACCTATGTTCAATTCATGACAGATCTCTTCGTTCCTCCCACAATCTTCGCCTTGGCCTCCCCTCTCATCATACTGATTTCTACTCGTACTCGTTCACTGTTCACGCAGCCCGCCTTTGGAACAATCTTCCAGTAGATATAAGGAGTGCCCCGAATCGCTTTGTGTTTAAAAATAAAGTTCGTATCCACCTTTTGTGTTCCTCATAATCCCTAAATCTATATATTTTACATATCAATATATTTGTGCATAATATTTTATTATTTTTCGTATGTATTTAATTATATTGTATTTATATATATAAGTAAATTATATTGTATATTTGTATTAGTATTGTATATTAGTATACTATGTAAGTATATTGTTATTTTAATATATAAATTTCACATATTATTAAGTAAGTTTCTTTGACATTTTTATTATTGCCACTGCACCGCCATAACATATCTGCATGCCCAAAGGTCAGCTGGCAGAGAATGCCGCAAGGCATTAAGCTCACCTGTACACAAAAGTGTAAAAGAATAAATAAATAAATAAAATAAATACCCTATTATAGGAACAACCTATCTACTACCAGTCTTGTAGCAAGAAAAGGCATTTCGTGGGGTAAGGTCTGAACGTTTGGTTTCTAAACAGACGCCTAACCCGCGAATAACTCGCCCAATCTACTTAAAGCTCTATGCAACCATCAACTAAGAACCCAGCTGAAAAACAACATCATAAACCTTTCGAAAAAATGCCACACAAAGGCCCAATTCAACAAACCCAAGTTAACAAATTGTTAATCGAATCGTCGCAATCTTGTTTCGGGGCCGACAGCTCGTTGAATTGTCCGCTGACAGCTGTTCGATAATTGAACTGGGAACAATTAGCCATCGAGTGGTTAATATCCGCGGCGCTGTCACAACACGATTGGGTCCCTTGGCAATGGACACTCGAACGTCGAGTGTAAATCGATTCCATCCGTCGAGATGTAAGCGGCGATGAGATGATTTTGACTCTATAGATCTACCTGTTCGCTGTTGACACGCAATCGGTTAAAAGCATGTTTTGTTAGAATATGCGTAACAGAGTTAGGAGAATAACATTCGAATTATGATAATATACTACAGATAATTGAAATTAAAATCTTCCAAAATATCGTCATGGTACACTTACACTAAGGGTGAATGTCAACCAAAGCTGTGCGAGGAAAAATGCATGGGGGCCCATTCTTCGAGCGAGGCCGACCGATGGGATCGCTTCATTTTGCCTTATATTATTATGTCATAGACACAGCGTAAATAATGGCGCGTTTCACGAAGCGCGTAGGCATTATACGAAGCGCTAAAAAAGTTAGACAGATACTGTAATAGTCGATTTCTACACTATCTGTCTAAGCTATTTATCCACTTCGTGAAATGCAGATCACCAGTTAGCACATAGCGTATTAGTATTAAATTACACTATGTTGGTAGTTCTGAACCGTGTTTTATGAAATGGCTTGCGACTTGCGACTGTAACATGCGACAATGCAGTTTGCGTATTGCGACTGCGACGTTACGACTGCGATTATGCGACTATAATTATGTTACTTTTGTGAGTTTGGGTCTATGCGACAGTTACAGTTTAAAAAAAGTTCATCTCTTAAAATGGTTAGATCTGTTTCCCGAAATGTCGATTCTATTACTGGAAAAATCACGAATGGGAAAAGATGCGACGGGAAATAACGATTTCGGAGACCATATAGGTAAGTAAAAGAAAATTAAGGGTTTACTCACACTTCAAGAATTCTACTACCTCTATAACAAATGATTTCCATAAAAAGTTCCTCGTTAAGGCGATGATGCTATTACACCGAGAGCCGTTTAACTACTAAAAAGTTGCCGACCATCTGCGTCCATGAAAAACTAGGCGCGTTTACCGGAGAGGCGCCGTGTACGAAACGTTAACAATGAATACTCCTCTTTTTCTACAAACCCGGTGAATGCCGTCGAGTTGTGAAAAAATACAAACAATAAAAGACCAGAGGATACGAGAGACGAGCATTTTGCGCCGCCCTAGCCGTAAAATAAAATTAAATGGTAAAAGGGCTTTTTTACAAACGTGAACGTGCAACTTCGAACGGATCACTAAACGATAGGAATGGCGGTAGGTGTTGTGGAAATCCCGCTTAGATTTTATTGTTTGACTAATTAATGTTAATTTATTTCCCGTTGGGTGCCGTATGTACAAAGAACAAATTGACGATAAGTTAGAAAGATAGAGATTAAAAAAAATACTCGTATATATTTATATCCGACAGCATAGAAAGAGTCCAAAGAAAGACCCTTAGAATAATGAGCTATAAGTATGGTTTCGGCCGTCAGCTGTCGTCGTATGAGGATAGACTGGCAAAATTTAAAGTCACCCCGCTTCATCTTAGGCGCAAACACCAAGACCTAATAATCCTACATAAAATTCTTCATTCCACCATAGATTCACCTTCCTTGCTGTCCTGTCTAAACTTCAACACGAACTTTAAACTTCGCAATCCTAAAACATTTGTATTAAATGTTTTTAAGAACAACACATCGTTCTATAACCCTACTGTGCGAATGTGTAGATTGTTTAACGAAATCTCTTCGAACAGCAACAATAAGCCATCGATAGACTTATTTGATCCTAAGCCATTAGTTTTTAAAAGACGGGTTGAGGGTGTCCTCAAGTGAACTATCTACGCACCTACTTTATAGTCTTTACTTTATTATTTTTATTTTTCAAATAGGCATAAGTTTTTTAGTCATTACATTCAATAGTATTTTTCCATAACTCAATATTGTACAACAATCAATTTTCCACTTCCTAACCATGCTGTGTTTACACGTTAAGGGTTACTACCTAGCTCATAACTTTATATTGATTTTTCTGTAATTTCTATGGTTGTAATCTGTTGTGTTTACCTAATAAATAAATTAAATTATATGTAAGTACATACGTAATGTGTAAAAACATGATTATTATTATATAATCACAATATGTTGTGATATTATACAATCACAGTGTGTCGGCGCTTGGAAAACGGCGCTTGTCGTTCCAATTCATAAAAAGAGTTTGAGATCTTCTATTGAAAACTACCGACCGATTTCTATATTGAACGTACTAAGCAAACTATTTGAACGTGTTGTTCATCAAAACGTATATCCCGTCATATATAATTCACTTCCGCAACAACAGCACGGTTTTATTAGGGGTAGATCGACAAACACTAACCTTGCCATTTTTTCTAACGATGTTCTGTGTGGCATGGATGGGGGTGGACAGGTTGACGTAGTCTATACGGACTTTGAGAAGGCCTTTGACCGTGTTGATCATATTATACTCTTGCAAAAGCTACAGAGCCTAGGTATCGGTGGGAGCTTATTGCGGTGGGTGGAGTCCTATCTCCGTAATCGAAGTCAGGCTGTTGTTATTGGTGGATATCGCTCGAACTTCATTAATATTACGTCAGGGGTACCCCAAGGATCAATTTTAGGTCCACTGTTATACGTATCCTATTTATATGACATAGAGAGTTGCTTCCATCACTCAAAGTTCCTGATGTACGCAGATGACACTAAAATATATGCAACTATTAAAAATATATTAGATTGTGAAAGACTGCAACAAGACTTAAATAGACTCAATGATTACTACAATATTAATCGAATAGCAGTCAATGTTAGTAAGTGTCAGGTCGTTACTTTCACGCGAAAAAGAAATGCTGTAATTTTTAACTACCACCTAAATAACGTATTAGTCAATAGAGCAGACTCTGTTAGAGATCTAGGGGTCCAGCTAGATTCAAAATTAACATTCGCTGATCATATCTCTAACATAATCAACAAGGCTTACAAGAATTTGGGCTTTGTTCTGCGTGTGGGTAGACCTTTCACTGATTTGAATTGTATCAAAATACTCTACTATGCGTATGTCAGAAGTGTACTCGAATATTGCAGTAGTATATGGAACCCCCAATACGTAACTTATAAACATGACATCGAATGGATACAATCGAAGTTCATCAGACATCTTAACTTTCGAACTTTTCGCTTAAATGCGGATACTAATTATAGCGAATCTTGCAAGATTCATCATCTTATGACTCTTGAAAACAGACGCTCCCTACTTGACATGTTGTTTTTGTATAATGTGTGTAACGGCTCTTTCGACTGTCCGGAGTTAACCTCGATGACTCTGCGCTTTTGTGTCCCTAACAGACGCACAAGACACACATCATTATTCTATGTGCCCTTATCGCGAACTAACTATGCACAAAATTCTATTATCCGTCGCATACACAGGTCATATAATAAAGAATTTTCATCGTTGGACTTGTTCAATGGCGGTGCCGCTGCCATCAGGAGAGACATTGTAACAATAATAAATAATACGTATATTGTACTACTACAGTAGCATTGTAGCTGGATACATGTAGAAAGACTCGAACAAACACATACAAATGTACACACCCCTTTCACCCTTACACTCTCTTCTACACAAACACGCTCACACACATTTCCAATAAACACATCCATATACACACACACCAAAACTTATTTCTCCCTATAGGCGTTGTCTTAAAATAGGAAATCATTAATTGGCAATATGTTTTTTTTAATAGACTTTTTATTTTTTAATCTAAGTGCTGTTGATTTTGTAATAAATAAATTAAAAAAAAAAAAAAAAAAAAAAAAAAAAAAAAAAAAATATAACACGAATTCGCTATCATTATCAGTCTATCTTACATTAAATTGCTGAACATAGGTCTCTCCCCAAAGCACCCCGTATTCCTTAACTAAAGACATAAAAAACCCGATGTTATCTAAATTAATTTAAGTCGGTGCAAGAATTTTCATCAAATCAAAGATCTGAAGGATGTTTTAGATCATGAATCCTTTCTGTACGAATTTTGGGATGTCGAAATATGCAAGGAGGGTTTAGTAGGATAAAGGAAGCAGGTTTTCTTCCCATGAATTTATAATTAATACTAAGTACCTATAGTATAACACCCTACGTGTAATCTTCTGGATTTTGTACTAACTAAGTAATTTATATGACAATTAATAAGAAAATTTGCAATTTGTCTGGAAGTAAAACGAGTTGTGTAGGAAAATCAACATTCCCTTTAATATAAAAGTACAATAATTATTATATCTATCCATGTACATTAGCAACATTACCGGATAAAATTCAGAACTTGCAAAAGTATTTTTTTCTTTTAAGTAAAAAAATTTCAGTCAGTATTTTGAAGTTAATAAGACTCCTTATGCGATTGTGGTGAATTAAACCTAAAACTGCACTTATATTTCAAGAAAATGTGAAGCTAAACCAATCCCTCTTTAAGTGTATTCATTCATTTTAATTCTATAGAATTATAAGAACAATAATACTAAGTATTATTTATTATAGTAATAATACTAATTAAAGTAGAGACTTTAATTACTTATAAGTAAGTATAGTATATATGTCGTAGACACATAGCGTAAAGGCACATTTCACGAAAAGCGTATGCATTTCATGAAGTGCTAATAATCTTAGACGTGTAATGGTCGAGTTCTACACTATCTGTCTAAGATTTTTAGCCACTTCGTGAAGTGCGGACCGTTAATTCACACATAGCGTAATAGTATTGAATCTCATGTGGATCTTAATCACACTTCTATAAAACTAGCGCCATCTGGTAGTTTGCCCCTGTTTTATTAAGAGTACTATACGTATTTACGTTTCGTGTCTTTACTTGGTAGATCTTCAATAAACTTAATTTTAAATGCGTTTTTTTTGCAGTTCGACAAATTTTTTTTTTTTTCAAATAAATTTACCGCGGCCAGTTATTTACTAAATATTAACTATATTTAACTATATTTTTAATATAACGTTTGTACAATGATACTTAAAGCAAATCAAGGTAATGTTTTGGGGCAATAAAAGAGACGGCTCAAGTATAAATTCAAATTTTAAAACCTGGCATCATGAAGTGCGGTTCAGATCAACACTATTCCGCTATTCACTAACTAGGGACCTGCATTTCACGAAGTGGCTAAAAACTTAGACATATAGTGTAAAATTCTACGATTACAGTATTTGTCTAACTTTTTTAGCAGATCGTGAAATGCCTTCGCATTTCATGGAACGCGCCATTACGCTGAGTCTACGACATATATATTGTATTGTAGTAACGGGCTGGTTTCCGCAACTCGACGTCTAAAGCGCCTCGCCAAAAAGTCCAGCAGTCCTTTAATGAGGACATTAATGTCCTACAGGAGTAGGACATCGGGAAGTAACATATGGGGTGCCGAGGCTTTACGCCCGGTAGGATGGTGACCTCACTGCATTCTAATAGCACGTGGGCGACCGTCTCCTCTGCCTCCAGGCATGCTCTTCCGCAGTTGGGCTCTACTGAGCCGCAGGAACTCGGTAGATCTCTCGTGCGCTGGCGCAGCTATGTCTTTATCCGGCAGAAGGTTAGGGTAGGGTATGAGGGTCTCTGGCACCCACTGCAACCATTTTACGACAAAATACAGGTCTTAAACTTATTTGTCTATAACCATAATCATAGTAATACTTCTAATATTTACATCACCTTACCGAAAGCATTTTAGAGAAATCTCGTAAATGTACTCGTGAAGCAAGCTGCGCATGCTCAAAATGCGCATTTGCCAGTCTCTCCGTGACTTATTGAAGTAAACATCGATTAGCTAGATCATAGATCGTAGAGCGGTGAGGGAAATTATAGTAGACGCGTGAGCAAGACTCAAAATGGTTCAGACCACCTGCAAACCTGTAGTGTTTTATGGATTGAGCTTTCAGTTTTAGTTTTTAATAACTTTCTCGCTTCGTTTTTACCCCTCTTGTTGATCTAGAAACCAAATTCAAACACCTAATCTTTCACCTAAGCTTTTAATCGTGAAGAAAATAAATCTTTTCCACTTTGTCAGCAGAATAGTATCCTTAACATATCGGGTGTACTTTACGGGTTGCCGTTCATGTTACAACATTACATATTATATACATAGGTACACTATATTAATAAATATTGACTATTGATTGATATGTATTTATATTATGCAAAATAGGTAATAAAGAATATGAACTGGTGTACAAATTATGCCACTATAGCTGCATTAACATTCCTTTCAGACCACCTGCGAGGCAGCAGCCTGCAAACTGCAATTTGCCTTTACCAGTGACTTGAATATGAGACAACTTGTTCGTCGACTTTATAAAATAAGTACTTAGGTACTCAACTCCACTTTATTATATTAGAAATAGGTATGAATTGTATAGCCACAAAAAACCTAGGTAGGTTGAATGCAAAATTTTTGGACTTCTCATTATTATTACCTATCGTGGAGCATCGGTGGCACAGTGGCTAGGATACCGGACTCTCATGCGGGAGGTCCGGGTTCGAAACCACGCAGTGTCATGTACCAATGAGTTTTTCGTATTTTTCGAAAACTTACGTACCTACATTTACCGACTGCTCTAACGGTGAAGGAAAACATCGTGAGGAAACCTGCACACTGAGATGACCCGTGTGTAAAATGGGGTAGGCACAAAAGATCCTCAAGGGTCGAAGTGCCGCTGGGTTATTCCCGGCCCCCTATCATAAGATAAGATAAGATAAATTATTACCTATCAACCTACGCTGCAAATTGCTTGCAACCTTGAGTATCGTTTTCTTACCAACAGCTGGCTCTATGTGTATTATACTTATATCTTACTATTATAGATTTCTATTCTGTTCTGTTTTATTCTACTTCAATTTGTTTTGTATTGTGTATAAAATGAATCATTCACTTACCTACTTATGTTTGTGATTTCGATACATTACTAGTACCTATGACATTAGGGAGAATCTAAAAAAGTGCGAAAGTGAACTTGTCTGGATCTATGTAGTGCACCTGAATCGTCTGCTAGGTACAAGTGGGTGAATTAACTTGTTTTATGATGATAATACTTAACTTAAAAGTTTTAATACGGCTATGAACGTGGCTAATTTATCGCAGCTGTGTTACCTAAAGTGGTGCTTGTGCCGTCATCGTACAAGCAGAAGCATTTCCTTCTTCTAGTGCAGTGAGTAGAAATTATATTGCCTCTCCCTCTCGAAGTGATCTCTTGAAATTATAGGCACATAACTTATACTATATATTTGTCCAAAGTTCAGGAATCTAGATAATTAACACCTTAAATGAAATTCCCGTCACGTACTCGTATACGTACCCCCCAAGACTACCGCGACGCACTAGATTAACCCAACCAATTAAACTTTCGTCAGAGTTTCAAACATTCCATCAGACTAACCATAAATAATCCGTAACACCACACAAATAACCTCCAAACTCATTACACTTCACCGAGAACTTGGCTAATAGAAAATTTTACAACACAAGATACTGCGGAGGCATTCCCATAGGCGCCGTCCAATCGGCAAGATTTATATTCGAGCGAAATGAAAAATGAACTCAGGTGAATGATAAAGGAGCCACTGTGAGCCGCCATAACTCATCGTTGTGTATAATTATGCACTCATATGAGTAGTTGATACCCTGGCTGAAATAGTTAAAAGAAACAATTTACATTCAGGTTTGGCACACGATTGTGATTCTTACTGAAGACATTTGTAAATGCGCCATTTTAGTATTATAGTAGTTTATGCAACGACCACGTAATGATAGCCATTTTAACATGAGAACTGTTTATGAACGAAGCGAAGCCGAATCATAATAGATCGTTCGAGTGTTAAAATCGCCAATACGTGCGTTCCATACAATACTTTTTCAACGACCATGAAATATAGAAACGGAAAATACAAACCATTACGGAGACTTCAATAAACGCCATGAGAGCTTGACATGTTATTGGTAACTATGGAAACCGTAGACATGTTCGACGTATTGTCGAATAGCGCAGGCGCGGGTGTCGTGTTTTTTAATGGCTATAGGACCAAGTAGCTGGCCGTGAAATGTAGTACATTTAATACAAAAGAGTTCTTGTATGCAGTGGCATACAACAAAGAAAAATTTACATAACGCAATCGAAACAGTTATTTAATATTTCATTAAAACACTATTTTCACACGACCATAACGAATGACCTCTCTATGTTATTGATTGTGGTTTCTTATAGAACAAATTACAAAATGGCACTAGAATAAAATATTGATGTACTTGTTACCATGTTATTATGATCACTTAAAGAAAATAAATTGAACCCGGTTTTAAGTACTATCAATATTTTTTTTCAATCAACTAAAAAATAGAAATAATAAAAAATAAATTGAACCCAGTTTTAAGTACTATCAATATTTATTTAGTTTTGGTTGAATAAAAAGAATAAATTCAAATGAATATGATGATGATATATGAAGTATATATTTCTTCCATTGTATTTGATGATATAAGTCACCTAGTCAATCCACCCAAAAAAACTTACAAAACAATACCCGACGACGAGGTGGATAAGTGTGAAGTCGCCTTTACAAGAAAGAACATAGTGTGTAGTGTCCGCTACGATATTGTCGATATCAATCTAAGTTCTCAGTTATTATTTCATGCGTTGCCAATTGCATATTGCGAAAGACACAGCAAAGGAAATCTATTACGTTCCTAGTAATATTTGCTTGGACATTGACAAAGCACTCTTAATAAGTTAGTGGAATGAAGACGCATACAGAACAGAATGCTGGAGTTTCTTGTTTCTTAAAAACCGGTTTAGGGTTCTTATTTTTTTTAGGTTCTTACTCGTGCTTCTGAGCTGACGTGTTTGAGCACGGTATAAAATCTGAATATTATGTTTTCCACGATGACTGTTCTGTCATTGATGTGAAATACTGGTATTTACAAAAACACAAATTAATTTTTGGATTTATTTATTTAGAATCCATGTCTGTAAACAGATTTGTAAACTTACACATAAGGTTCGCTTTAAAAAAATATAAATATGGCTACAAAAAGTACAGTTACTGAAGTAGGTACGACTAACGTAAATCAAAGTAAACTTTCTAATGTACAACTTAAGTATCGTAATAATCACAAGTTTTACCACAAAACTACCTCCACAAAATGTAGGCATCTATGGGTATTCTACCGTGAGCATTTGAAACATAATTTTGGAAATAAATTACTTTGTAACGTTTAAATTTTAATAATGTATTGAATATACAATAATAATTGTCAAAAGAATACATTCTATCTACAATATACAAGTAACAAACATTTATCTATATACATTTAGTAGTTCGGACTAGTTCACGATCGTAGTCGAAAAGTGTAGGTGTTTTTTACAAAATTTACAAATAAAACGAACACTACATACTGGCAGTTGAAGTGTTCACTTGTTTTCTTCACACACCGGTCACTGAACCTCGTTATTGCGATCGATTTAATGCCAACACAACGACTGTTAATTTAACTCCTATACTTGGACCTATCTGTTCTTAATGTGTTAAGGTTTAATGAATTATTAATGATCCTTGATAGTTGAACAAATAATGTATGCGTCAATAAAATTTTCATTGATGGTCTATTACCTGATACCCAAGTTAGATTGTCACATTATATTGCTTTCTTTGACAATTGCAATAGAACATGAAAAAAAACAGATTATAAAATATTTATAAAGAAAAAAAATGATATTGAACACAGCGGCAGTGGTCAGTAAATACACAAAAAGAAAATTTGACCGAACTCGCATTTCGAGAAGTTTCAGTAAGCCAGGAGTGTGAAAGGGACGTCAAATAGAAAAATCATGACTCGGAAGATCCAGGCGAAATTTTAAATTTCACACGTAATTTCTACTCACTATCCTGTACATGCGGCATACCGCATAAAGCTCTCTTAAATATTACAAAAAGTCTCAACATACAATAATTAACCTATCTACTAATTTATTTACAATTATTGCTATCAAATTTTGCGCTTTCAACGCTCTAAATATAATCATTATTAGCTTATTGCCACCATTATTAATTAATTTAACACTTACATTTTGGACTCTGTTCGAAATCACGTAATGAAAACGAAATCCACAAAAACAATCTTTCATAAAAGAAACATGTATTTTTGCACTTGACTTCTACAAAATAAACACCTTTGATCAAACATCAAATAGTGTATTTTGATAAAAAGCACCAATCGCAACTAATTCAGATGTGTAATCAATAGTGTAATCTCACCGATATAAATGAATAAAATTGTAAGAACTAGCAGAAATTTTGAACAGAGTACAAAATAATTCGTATAAATGCAACTAAAACACTATAACTGATATGCCTGTTAAATCCATTAACGGAATGATAGTTAAGACCTCTAAAGTGATTTAATTCAAAATTAATAACAAACAACTTTACGACTCAAATAATTTTTTATCTATGACCTTAATATTTTAAGCTACAAATACTTTCGTTAGGCAAAATGTAGAGTATTTAAAACAGCCAAATAAACATCATCAAACTGAGGGAAAAAAACAACAAATTCAAATATTTTACGGACCAAGTAATCATTGAAAACGTTCGGAAAAAAAATTTCAGAAAACTTTTACACTCTGGTTAGACAAAATTTTTCTTCAGTCTTATTTCAAACTTATAAAGCGCCTTATACTTTGAATGCCACGGAAAGGTTCAAAGCTTGATTTCAGTTTCCAAAAAGGACAAGCGTGAAGTTATAATAGACGTCCATTATTCTGAATGTGTACTAATAGACAGATTTGTAATTTTATAGGCCCGAATATTTGGGGATATTAAAGGTTATAAGCGTCTATAATAACCCCACTGTTTAGTATTGCCCACACCAATTTCAATGCTTTTCAAGATTGCAATGATGGAGTTATTCGCCTTCTGGTGGCGCGGAAGGTTCTGTGTTGGCGGGGGGTGCGGGCGGCAGCGCGGCTTGCGCCCGCGCCCGCGCCAGCGCCTAGGCGAGCGCGGGCGCGGCTGGCCTCGCTCAGGGACGGTGAGGATGAGCCGAACTTAAAGACGAACTACTCACACCAGAATCACTACTCTTCTCTGAAGCGCACGGCTCACCACCCGCTACGAATTTGACAACGTTCAGCCTGTGATCGGATTCACAAGTATCATCTCTAGCACCTCCAGGTAATCCAGCGTTACGATTCGTTACTCTGTCTCCACCTGTTCCTGGATATCGTTCGATTCTATCACATTCGGCGTCATCGGGCTGCCGTCGTCGAACAGATCGTTTGACTTGCGGTGCAGGTTCTGGTGGTCTGAGTGGAGGTTCGTCAGTTCTGTGAACTAGTGGTGACGTACGAACTCGGACCCCGCCGACACCGACGACGCCTGCTTCATAACACCCAGAGTCACGGGGAAATTGCCGTCGACCGAACGGTGAGTCACCACCTTCTGAACTTGAGCCACCTCCTTCACCTTCACCGTCAGCTTCACCACCTAATAAAAACAGAACCAGTTTTAAATTTACCTAATATTCTTTAAACACAATTTACTGTCCAGATGTATCATAAATCATATTAACTCACATTCAAGCTGGTGGAGCAGTTGTACTGCAGCAAGTATGCGAGTACGATGTTCTGGAGTCATTATTCCTAAGTAGTCCAAATCTGAGGGCTCAATTTCTTTAAACAGTTCTATATCTTCATATCCATTCCTTGCAAAGGCCGCTGTGTATTCTGGCAAGTCTATTCTTCTAAGTAATTCTTCTACTGTTCTTGGTCTTGTCTCCCAGAGTCTCTCACGACTCTTGCACCATTTTGACGACCTCGATCGATCTATGTCTCTGTCAGACAGCACTTCTACATTTGCAAACTTGAATTTTCCAACTTTGTTGTTCAAAACACCTCGCCAGATCCCCGACGCGTTCATGTTTACTACTTCTATAATGTCGCCTGTCTGTTGACAAATTATACGTTGTTATAACTTTCTTCCTTGATGAAAAGATAGCACATTTTGCTATGATATTAAGTTATCTTACCTTATATCTTAAGGCATCTTTCTCGTAAATATTGGGCGCGTAATCGACGAGAGCTCGAGCTCGGCATAGCATTTGCGGCACAAGTAAACTCCGCCCGGCTGGACTTAATTCTATGTTTTCTTCTGCCGAGAGAGATGAGTGATTACTACCGGCGCGAACCAAAGCTTGTGTGCCTGTACATAAATATATGTAAACTTAGGTATCTAACATAAATACTAAGACAAATACTAGCACATGGAAAATAAAAATACCTGCGAATACATCTTTGTATGACTGTGAATACGAGTAGGTAGGAGTTGTTATTTTATCAATTTATGTATACGACACCAATATTAGTAGGATGGTAATTGTGAGTACAACGGGGGGCGTTATGGCACAAAGAAAGGAAAGACAACCATATTTACAAAACATTTATATTAACACAGACAAATAACTCAATAAATCCACTCACTACTGCCTGATCCGCTGGGAAGACTTTCAAAAGAACTATTAGAACACGGAAACGCCTGGTCGCCGCTCGTTCGCCTGTCGGTGCCTTCGGGGCCTCTCTCTTGTCTTAATCTTGATATTTTTCTTTGGACATCTTGCCTAAGACCTCTCACTTTTCCTGCTAGGTTTGATACTCCTTCACATTCTTCGGCTGACTGAAAAGATTATACAAAAATAGTTAAACGGGCAAAGGTCTCAAAAATCAAAAGCTATTAATTTGTGGCAGCAATTTATTTGAGTTTGTATTGCCAGGTATTTTCATTAACAGCAGCTAAGCTAAAAATACTAGAATATTACCTGATGTACTGTGGCTATGTGCTGTGAATCGGTTTCGCTTTCTTGATCTTCGTAGTCTGACGAGGCGGGTGATAAAGGATCGGTGTCTATCCGATAGCCTGACATTTGTCTGTAGCCTCTTCTGGAGTCCCGTCCCGACCGGCTAGATTCTAGCGATATTCCAGATAGTCGCGAGCCTATAGATTGAATATCAGACGCGGCATAATCCCCGCTCTCCCGATCCCTCGCCGTTCGCAAGGGGATCACCGTGGTAGGGTAGGGGCCGCTTTGAGGAATTATTAATCCCCGACGAGGGGCTCTTGCTAAACTTATATCGCCAGCGGTCCGCAGAGATATCACGCCTTCACCTCTCGGTTCGTTACGAAGATTGAGTGTGAAGCATACACGCCCATTCTGAAACGTCGCAGCCGGCGCCCCTCCACCCATGAGAAAATCCTCAGGATCACTCTCATAGGGCGGTTCGTCATACCAGTGACCTCGTCCTGAGAGGCCTCTCGCTTCGTCGTCGTACATATACGTGTCGTCTGTAAACGATTCCTCTATTAGTCTTCAATGCAGCGTAGCTTCAATAATGCAAATAAAAAGTGCTAATGAAATTGCCAAAAAACTTTACCGTAAAATGCCCTTCATGAAAATGCCCACAAATTTGCGGTTCCACTGACAACACTGCGTTTAAGCTGTGTACGAACATCGTAAAGCCGTGCGTGATTGATGCAAAATATTTTTTTTAAAACCAACATGCATTTTGCATTTTGTCGCAAATTAAAATCTGATGGATGATGATGGATTTTAATATTTATTTTCCATATTGATGATTCATTATTATTTATTATTAATTTAATAAGTAAGTTAAGTACCTACCTACAACTATTAAGTAATCATTTAATTCGTTTTCATTCTGCTTTATAATTGTAAAAATGATGAATGAAAGATGCACATCGAAAGCATACCGAATGTCCATCTAACGTAAAGAAAATAATAAATAAGCATTCCGCAAAATGTTACAACAATATTTAAAACATCGTGCAATCTACATGCGAAAAAGTAATTCATAATTTAATTTGTTTGTCGCTTCGATATTTTGATTGATTATCTACTTTATATTGTATTTCATAAATCATTAATCAGATTCTTCGATCATAAATCAACATTACGAAAAACTTGAATGGACAACATTAAAATTACGTAAGCCATGTTTCAGGTAAGAGATTACTATCAAAATATCAGATAGCGACTACAATTATATTACAATCATGGATTCTTGGAACTCAAAGACCAAAATCAATTAATTACAAGTATGCAATAAGTATTTGTATTTTCTCAAAGGAACAAATTGATTCTCTAGAACTTGACAGGCCTTTGAGTTCCAGCTATTGGATAGCTTATTGGTTCGGGTAAGGCCTTTTCCAATTAGATTTTAATATACCTACAGGATGTTAACACAATATTATGTGAGACTATTAATACCGAAAAATGGTAGAGACTTAAAGATTTCAAGATTAAAAGTACTGATAAAATTACTTGTAATAAGTATTTTCATGCGACGCGTTTGATTACTAGAAATAAACTATGACTTTCTATCGCAAACATCCTGTTCCAATTAATGACGTATAGTTTACTAATCGAATCGGAAAAGGTTTCATCTAGCTTCCTAAAATTTACCTCCGAAGGGACCTCTGACGCCATCTCTCCCCATATTCATAAGACCGTGTCTTATATCCCTTAGAATCTGAAACAAAACGTTAATTTTTGTAAACACTTACCTTAATAAATCCACGGAATAGGTAACGGGCACAAGAATAAATAAATAGCAAGGGAGAATTTTCTAGCGGCCCAAAAGGCAATTGCATCGTGTTAATTTTGTAAAAACTGAGGTTAGTCGTTTTGGGGATGGTGTACTCAGGAATACAGAAAAAGAAGGAAATTGCATTCAAAAGATAATAAATTCTTAGGTTAATGAAAGAAAAATGTAACAAAATACAAAATGTAAGTAAAGGTTCAACTCTGGCCCATTTGGGGTAAGTAAGTAAAACCCATGTAATACTCCTTTCCCCTAAATCATAAACACCAATGTAGGAAAGTAAGACCATAAAATATTTTATGAGATTTAGTATAGAGACGTAGCATTTTTATATAAGTACCTACTATATTTGGGCAAGGTTTTACAATGACGTTTGTACAAGCAATAATTATAAATGGATATCTATTTAAAGTTACCGCAGGTTATATAGTTACTCAAATGATAAACCATATTAGAAAAGTTTTCAAAGTGTTTCTAACAAAATATTTCCTTCGAAAAACTGCGTGAACACGATAATAAATATTCAAAGGAGGTAATAAAACGACTACTTTCACGTAAGTAGGAAAGTATTGGACATTAACTTAATTTATGCACACTTAGTTCCCAAGGCGGCACGGTTGGTGCACGGAAAGGATTTGCCTTTCGTTTCGTGTAAATGAGATTTCATGTCAGTACAATCTCTAACTGCTGGACAACAAATCAGTTTGCTCGTAACTTTGTACAAAATACAAACTCTTTAAAAACATATTTTGTTTCATCGACCCGGAAGATGGTTTGACAGAGTTAAAGCTGTTTCACGCTGCCGATTTTTATAGATCTTCCGGTACTTAGGTCACCGATGTTATCTCGGTGATTGTGCCGGCAATAAATTGTGACGTCGAAATATTTACCCTCATTTTTAATAACCACCAGGATATCGTCCCAGACCGTATCACCCAAATTCGTGCGGCAAACAGTTTATTACCGACGTAAAATTTCAATGTTCGATATTCTAAAGTACCATCGGGGCCCATAGTTTTACGAGCGTTCGAAATGTGCTGAGCAAGGGGCTTCCGAAGTTTCGTAGGGAAGCGATACAACTGCCTCTAATAGGCTTAGCTTGAGATTAGGGCATGATTAGCCCACGGCTCGGTTCGCGCGTCGAATGCTCGAGCCAGTCGCAAGATTACAAGTTACTGTGACTCTCACATCAGATTAGTTTTGGATGTGTGCGTTGTAAGCTGCAAAGGGTAGGTACCTATTCAGGATTTTTTCCTGCCTTATTTTTGCGAGGATAAATTGGTTTCTGTTACAGAGGATCACTTATTCATTCAATGGATCATTTCAATGTAGTAAGTTAGTCATACCTAATTCAGATACAACCTAATCTAAGTTATTTCGAATTAATCATGGACTTGTAAACTGGATTAAAAGTATTGAAACAAAATTTTAACAAGTTACCTCTTCTTGTTCTCTTGCTAATTTGTCTTTTTTCTTCATTGCTTCCTGTACTTTTAACTGTAACAAAAGATTGCTTATTAGTAGCCAACTTAAGTATTTAACTCCATTCTAAGACCACTGGATAATCACTAACCATATTATTAGTTACATTATTTTCATCACATACAACTCCATATCCAAATAATATTTCCATTTTTAACATTGTTTCCTACAAGTAGGTAAATCATATTAATCTAAGTCTAAGTGCATACATTTAAGTGCCAACATGCATTTACTTCTGTGAAATCTAGACGTGCAAAACTTTTGGCGTGCTTTAACTACAGGTGCGTGCTACCTTTTAATTGTGAAACAATTTAACATTTAATGCAATGAAATGGGATTGATAAAATTCTGAAATGGAATGTTGAATGAAATAAATGTAATCAGCCTGTATTAATCGTAGATCCACCTCCAATTCTTTGAGCATGCCGATTAAATTTGAAACCAAAAATGCAGTTAATAAAATAAATTTTGAATTTTGACTCTGTTACTACTCTGTTGGCAAATAAATAAAATTAATAGACACGGTAAAATATCTATATAATAATAAGATAAAAACAGATATTACTATTTCATAAAAATATATATAGGTACTAATGATTTCATGATAGGAACCCACTACCCACTACACAAAATTGAAATTAGAATAATTATTTTAAATTACTCGTATAAATATAATTTACAATAAACATACTCGTATCTTTCATTCGAAATACTTTTACAGTAACTATAACAAAGCAAAACATTATAAAGTACATACACAGATAATTAAATATTTTATGATTCTACAATACATTGGAATTAATAACTATCCCTACTGGTACTTTATTTGCCATCCAGAGCGTAACAGAATAGGCTGTTTTCCTGCTACACAATTTGACAAACCACAAAATGTTATACATATCTGCGGCAACCACAAAATTAAACAAGATATTTCTATCCCGATCGCTGTGGTAAGGAAACACTGTATAATATGCCAAATGTATATAGCAGGAAGACCTCACGAGGAGCTCACCCTATGAATAGTCTCTTCGAAGGTGTTTGGTTGGGCGGCACTCATTTGAAAGAAGCGGAGGCGGTCATAGTCCCGGGGGTCTACCATAGACCTCAAGGCTGTATCAGGGCCGGGCCCTAGGCCCAGGCCACTTTGTAGCACGCTGTCCGGAGTGTCGACCTGGGGGAAAGTTTGTACGTACAACAATACAAACAAATGTGGGGTTGTATACTTAGATACCTGTACGGTCGTGAACTTTATATTAGAACCCACTTTGGCACATTGAACAACCTTGTCAATAGCAATATTAGATTAAAGAACTGCTCAAACCTAAGCGACCAAGCGATTGTGAAGCGGTGGCGATGCGACAACGTCATACACACCTGAGTGACTGCGTCCCTTTTTGCTGACGTTGCCTTCCCGCGTCGCCTACGCGTAGGTCATGGTACATAATAATATTATGAGCAGCGTCTGCCGCGCGACTGACGCTCCCGCTTCGCAAACGCGTTGGTCGCTTAGGTGTGAGCAATGCTTAATGCTAGTATTAGATATATTTTCATTTCCGTCTACGTTTTATTGTGACAAAGTCGTTCAATGTGTAAAAGTGCGTCCCAAATTAAGGTTCGTGACTGTACATAATGGGAGTACTCCTTAGTCGTCGAACAACAATATTCCAAAAGTTTCTTTTGGAATATTTTAAGTAAGTACTCATTTAACGAATGATAACTAGAATATATCACAGATAATCAACAATCCCATAAAGTTTTTCATGATAATGAAGATTATGCAACGTTATTCGCAGTTATGCAACAATATGGGTACATTTATATAGGCATACGAGAAAGTAAGTTGCTACGTTATATTGGTGATACAAGCACAAAATTAATGAAGGTTGTTATGAAGTTCAACAGTTTAGATCATTTATCATAAGCACCAGTCATTTTCTTCATAAACATTATTTTTAAAGAGGAAACTTCCTTGAGAAGTTATAACTTTCCTACGAATCACGGTAGAGCCGTAGCAGACATAATAACTTAACATCAGTTAAAATTACTAAAGTTTCACCTAATGTAATATGCGAAACTAAATGCTGTCCTATTAACTGTATTGCACGCGAATTCGCATGATTATAGCTTTATCATAAATAATACCTACCTACTTACTGAAATACTTACTTAAATATCTGTAAATCAATATTAATATAAAGTATCAAAAACATAATAAACACAATACACACGCGATAATGGCTGTACTATACTGCGGCGGCGCAAGCGCAAGCAAACGTCGCCAGATCGAATCCACCTTTAGACCATTGTGGTGGACCAACAGAAATAAATCAAGATAAAAAAACGGTGAAGTGGTCGGGGCACCCGTGTCTCAATCTTGCAATATACTGCAAGATTTAATTCATTCAGCGCCTAGTTTTCGACACGTACCGATCAGAGCGGCTGTGCTAAAATGCCTTATTATGCTGTTTGTAACTGTAAGAACAAAAGGTACGACAGTGATTCGCAATAGGAGGTATTTCGTTCGTAATCACGTCTCTTTGGGAGCGTGGTTTATGAAAAATGATGACACGCGCGATTCCTATAGCAGCTCGCCCGCGTCAACGTTCTATCTTAATTTATTTCTGTGGACCACTTCTAGTCCAGGCATTTTAGCCTAGTTGTAGTGGTTAATAAAGAATATTGGTAATGTTTAAAACATATTACCAATAAAAAAACAATGTAAAGTGATACTCCACAAATGAAATACATAAAAAAATGAATTACAGTTAAATCGAATCTTTATTCCTTATGATTATTTATTAATCAATCTCAAAACAAATCCATTCTTTCTACAGTCACATTCAATTAACCAGAATTCATTTCTATCACTTTCCTCGTTAGTGCAAACAAAACACTGACTACGTCTACAAAACAAACAATACGTTCACAAACAAACACAAAATCATTCTACACTAATTACTCGTACCATACGTTCGATGGAACAAACGAACTAACTAGTGATACACAGAGTTTTACAGACAAAAACGTTCCATTTATCATACACAGTTTAAGAACGGAAAAAGCTAAGGATATCTGCATCACAATGAGGCTATACGGACGAATCAATTAATCATAGGAGGCACAAAACTCGCCCATTAACTTCGCACTTGATAAGGGAATAATGCGAATAGCCGACAATAGCCGCTTCTATAATGCGACAACCCTACGGATCCTAAGCACAGGCCGTACCAAATTTATTGGGTCATTATCAAATCTCACATTTGGGTTTAAATTTTTAAATTTGAGAATAATTTTCAGCATTTTAAAATTAGGTTTTTGGACTATATGGTTTAGAAAATATTGAATTAGGACTAAATAATGACAAAATAAATAATTTTCACCTAAAGTATTATTTTTATTTATTTAAAGTAAATCAACTCACCAACAAACATCACAAAATGAAATGATTGTCATTATTTATCATCACTTTTTACTAATATTTTTATTTTACATGAGGCTGAGTATTTTACTGTTCGAATCATGATAAATATAATACATTTATGTTATGTTTGAGAATCTGAGGTTGAAGAAATTATTTCACCTAAATATAATAAAGGTCAACTCATAGAGTAAAGCGATTTTAAAGAAAAATAGGGTACATATACAAAAAAAAATATAGGCCGATCTGTTAGTTTTTCTAGGATAGGATACCTGTACCCTATCTTGACATGTACAAACATTTAACAAATTTATTAATGTAGTCTAGACCCTATCTAAAGAATCATAATTTTGAAATAAGAAATACCAGGAAACACTATGTTATATCCAACTACAGAATAAAGAAAAACAGTAAAGGAATAATGAGTGTCAAAAACATTGCTATGAAAATATTACTACCGTAAACGTGATAAATGTGCCCGAAGGAATAACTTTCGTAGTTGCAGAACTTTATGCATCCATTGTGTTGAATTGAACTCGTTTTAATCTAGTTTGGGTTTTATATCACGTAATGTACTCGTAACTTTTGTTATGGATTCAAGTAGTCATTTGTGAAATTTTATCCAATAGGTTACGGTTCTATGTACGGTTAGGCATTTAACTCTTGCAAGAATGGTTTATTTTACTGCCAAAGAATGTTAGTAGTGGACAGTATCTTGTTGACGACCGTTTTAGTGGCATTTCGTGCTGAACATTTGGTGTTTTTGGATAAAACTGCCGGACATCACGGTATAAAACCGACTTTATGTTTTTGCAGTTGTTTACTGAAATAATGGAATGAGTACCTAGCACAGTTTACAGACTTAAGGGACAAGATGACTGATACTTGGATTATGGTTATTTTCTATGGTACGACGGAAAGAAGGATTCATGTCGCCGATTGGCGTAAGGCTGTATAGAGTAGAGAGCGAAGGCACACCGTAGTATCAGTAGGTAACCAAAATCCATTCGCCTTTACTGTACCAGAAAGTAAATTAAATAAAAAGCACTCCTAATCTATCCGAAGAAAATGGCGTTGGATTGGGCACACATTGCGGGGGACCAGTGGGCACGTCCCTAAGGTGGCACAGGAATGTAAACCTGAGAAGGCCAGGCCGCCCTAGATAGCTAGAAACGTACTGTTTTGCTGGAGGCCCAGGTGTTAGGAAAAACCGAGAAGCATGGAGGCATTTTTTACTAAAGGTGCCGCATTACAAACAGACGACTGGCTACCTGGACTACCATAAAACGATCACACTCGCACTTATGCGTCTTATGTGACGTTGTTAGTTATGTCCGAAATAGAGGTCGATATGTTATCGATAACAATGCAGTTTTTAAACTTTATCGGAATCCTTCGAATGGAAAAATTCAATAATATATTTATTGAATTTTTTCCATTCGAAGGATTCCGAGTTTCTTTAATCAAGTTTTTATTTTTAGTTTATTGCTGAGGCAAAATGTGTATTGAAGTTATTTAATAAACTAAAAACTATTAAAAAATTTAAAATATTAATTTATTTGAATTAAAATAACTTCAATAAACATTTTGCATCGGCATTAAACATTTTATAAACCGTTTCATGGTACAGCGGCGCAGCGAAGGTGGTTAATTATCGACAAAGAAGAGCGTCCGTTACACATCTCTTTTGTCATTTTTATTTACGACCACAGTCGTCACTTGTGTTGCGGATATTATAGCCCCAAATTCCTTGGCGGAGCAACGGGAAAAAGAGAGAGAGAGAGAGAAAGATAATCTATCCAGAATGTATGCCCCATTCAATCAAAAATCCAATAGGAAAAATGCAAGCTCTAGTACGAGTAATGAGATGTCAGTAATAATTTATACCAGCTCTCTAGAGGTGTAAAATTTCATACGAGTACGATTTGCTGTCAACGATACGATAACACGAAAACAATGTTCAAACAAAATAATTTCACACACAACACAATGCAACATGCACTAGCTTGGCTATCGACAAAACGTTAGCTATTTTACGATCTACTCTACAGTATGTTCCAAAGCTACCATAGTTGCACTATAACGTTTTATTGCCGATATCTACCGTCTACAGGGCCATAATGCGCGAATAGTGGCGGCTCTATAACGCGTTCCACAAGGCATTTCGACGGCAAGGTGCCAATCCCCAGTACTATTCCTATATTTATTCTGGATATATGAACTAATCCTTGGTTTTTGTACATATCCTTCAATTTCAGTACCTACTCAATATAACAGCTATATGTCAATGTTAAGTGATATAAGTGATACAAAACCAAAAGGGGATCTTGGCTTTATTCAAATTTATAATAAAGCATAGGAAAATACAATATAGATGACAACAGAACTGAATGTCAGTTGCCACCAATTCCTTTCTCTAAATCACCGTTAAAAGTTGTATAAAAAATGTTACCACAGTTTAGACCTATTCGTAAGGCTGTGATGTTACCAAACAATTTTTACAACGATACTTGAAAGGTACCTAAACTTTACAAAGTGTTAGAAACAATGTTAACAACGTATTACCATGGTAACAACAAAAATATTGCTACTAGATTCTGATGACTACTATATGAGCGCTTTCACATTAGGCGACTTGGCCGCGCCGCTAAATCGCGAAGCGACTGCGGTGCACGGTCGCGTGGATCGGTCGCGCTGGCAACGCGCGGTTATGCTGTCATTTCAAATATGGATTCCAACGGAGAATTACTCTTGCTTCTGTTGTTCTTGGTACTTCTCCGACGCCATTGTCGTCACCGCATATAAAAACGGAAGAGGCAATAGGGATAGACCCATTGCATTCAAAATCAATATCTAAATAGTGATGACAGTGTTAAAGTAATAAAAAACAATAAAAAGACATTTCTTAAATAATCTCCGAATGTCGAAAAAATCATTATACGACTTATTGCGTATTGAATTTCAATTATGAATTTTTCGGTATCGAACATGTTTATGGTGCGACTTCGTACAGTCACGTGCGCTCGCAACACTGGCTCAATGCCGACTGATGTGATCATACGCACGCGGCTACGCACCGTATTCGCCGCGACTATGCGGTCGCGTTGCTGTCGCGCTGCAGCCGCACTGTTAATTTTTGTATGGTTCCCCAGCCGCGCACAAGCAGCGCGGCTAAACAGTGCTGCTGCCGCCATGTCGCCTAATGTGAAAGTGCTCTTAGTAGACAATGAATGACATAATTAATTAAAGTTCTGTTTTTATAACATTTTTTGTGAGACAATTAAATCCTTATTCTATCCATTTCGTTTCTTAGTTTAGAACATTTAACCTACTGTGTTCATCCAAGCAATAAAACAATGAAACTTGATCCTAAACGCTATATCAGCGTGACTCAATCCGTCATTTTCACTTATTGTGATTATGTATTAGCTGTTATCTACGCAAGGCGAATTTTCCGCAACCGTCGACTAAGACCGACTAAGTTTATTCGAGGATTAACCGAGTAATTCGAAGTGATGACAGAGCACGGTACTAAACAAATTTATTTAGTCAAATAGACGAGGTTTATGACGGGTTTCCTAATACTTTCTTAACTTTTTTTAAAGTTTTGCCGCAATGTTTGTTATTTTAATAGATGCTTAGTAAATCATGTTTTAATATGACGTTGTTAGTTATGTCCGAAATAGAGGTCGATATGTTATCGATAACAATGCAGTTTTTAAACTTTATCGGAATCCTTCGAATGGAAAAATTCGTACATATTTAGATATTTATAGGTAATTATAACCGTGACTGGGTGCTGTAGAGTAAGACAGTATAAGTTTTAAAAATTTACCAATCGATATAATTCGTCGAGAAATTATATTGAATCAAATTCATGAAAGATTAACTTATAAAATTTTGAAAATTAGATATTCTAAACAGCCTTAATGACTAAGAAAAAGTAGGGCATGTCCTATTTACACACGAGTACCTCAGATCAGTTACACTTTTTGGTCGGCAACAGTCAGAATTCACGCAACGGACTTCAGTCGCGATTCAATTTCTCGAATTCGTTTTTTTTTTATGAAAAATGTATGAATGGATCCCTGTTGTCCTGCGATAAAAACCACGATAAAAGAACGATAAACAAGGAACATAAACCGTTGCCCTCGGCCACGAACCTATCGAAATAATATCCACGACCCCTGATCCCCTAATCACAGCTGGACACATCTCCGCCAATACCCGAAAAAAGCAACTTCTGACAGGACTAATCCTAAGTGCAAGTTGGCCGATAAGGATTATACCCCCGCGCCCTAATGGCCTTTATCCCTTGGCTCTACAAACGGTCATAACTCAAGCGCCGTCGCCTTGGCTCAACCGACTTAACTTTGGCAGGCGTCATTTCTCAAAAGGCATGCGGTGACGCACCTCGCTGCCCGGAAGATTAATAAATATATACGTGGACGTGGAAAAATGTAGCACTTAATTTGGGAGAGATGAGTTGCGTATCTAATGCGGACAGTGCGCGACGCAGGAAATTACTCGGAAGAAAAAGCTGGGTTAGTAAGAAATTGAGTAAGGAATTGTATCGCGAAATACTTAAATAAGTAAGTAGGTACTCCTACATACATTACTTTCTCATCTTTATTTCTGTTTATTTTAATAAATGTATAATATAAATAAGTAATAAAATTAATATAAAATAATAATAGTTAAATATCTCGTAAATAAATATATCTTATTGTAAATTGATGTAATTATTAGATAAGGTAAATTGAACCGGCCTCCGCGATACAGGCTGTTGCCTAGTGCGGAGTCCAACGTTTAGTATAGTTTAATGAATAATGTAATGTATCAAATAAATTATTTAAAATTAAAAAAATATTAAAATAAAATTATTTAAAATACTTTTTTAATTAATTTTGCTGTCCTTTTGAATTTAAAACACCTTCTTGACCACTTTTCTTTTTAACTAGGTCACTTTTGACCTAGTGTCTATAACTATAATGTATATCACTGCCTGAATTTCAATATTTTCAGAAAATAAATTTAAGCCCAAAAAGTACTTAAGTTTAAGTACATTATTAATCAGCAAATGGTACAAATCGAAAAAAAACCCAATTCCTTTCGTTACGTAGTTAGCTAATTTTATACATCTATCTTCACGCTATATACCTTGTTGGGAGAATGGAGAGCCACGAATCTATCTTGGCTCACCTCCTTCGCTTCCTCTATACAGTCATTCGTCTCTTCACGCATGCTCGCCTTTGGAATCATATGTTAAAATCTATGAGAACTCTGTCGTTCTGTTCTTTAAATGTCAATTTGATCTAGGTCCATCCCAGCTTATTTTCATTAATTATTCAACATCAATAAAAAATATAACTATGATAATAGACACCAAGTCATCCTACAAGTGGTGATACTATTTAATTATACCCTCAATATTACAAGTAGTCGTATTATTTCCCAATGAGTTTCCATAATAAACATGAGAGCGAGTATTTCACGCATATGCCCACACTCACAGTACTCACGTCGCGTCATTCTAATTGCAGCGAGTGCATGTCAAAGACGGACCGGCGTCGCGTCGGATCTACATAATGGCGGATGGGGGTTGCAAAAGGGAATGTATGAAAAAAAAGAAAGCAGACATGGAGCAGACGCCGCGGGCCGTGTGTGGACGCATTCACTCTCAGATTCGGTTATGAACATTTTCGTGATTGCTGGGTAAGTTATTTGTCATATTGCGTCTGAGAAAGGAATCTTTTGTTTTCTTGTTTGGTAAGAATCTCACATAACTATGAACGTACCTAAGCAGATAGAAGAAATGTATATTCTTTGTATCTCTAAATTGAAACTTACTCGTATATTGCATTATAAACGTGGCACGGCTGTTAGGTAAGTTAGTTCTTGAAATATGCTTTTGTTTTTGGAAGTAGATTTTTTTTTTCCTTTCAAATAGTAAAAGTTGTCAACTTAGTAATTGACTCGACGAATTCAAAGATGCAAAGTAAGTACCAAGTATGCAAAGAGGGACCTCGAAATCCTCTTTATACTCTTACTTCTACTAACATATTTTCCTACCCCAAAACCTTACGACCGTCCCTTATTGAAACTAGAAACTGAAATCCAAAGAATATTGGGTAACTACTCACTATTACAGCTTTCATAAAACTTTTTTTACCTACTCGTAGTGCCGAAAAGTAAAGTGTAAGTAAACAAACAACCCTCACCCTCTGTGGAGGCAGAATTTGTCTGGGGCTGTTGTTGTGCTTCGGCGAACAGGAGCCGTGCTTCTCTTTCCTATGGGACTTCAACCCCCGAAGCAGTCTTGAGAACGTCGTCACCTTCTTCTTTGCGGTACCAAGGCAATTATCTGGAAACATAAACTTTATTACAATACAAACAATTTGTTACAGTATGTGACAAAAATGCGTCTAGATGCATAATGTCCAATTCTCAAAATATCCAACGGTCGTGAAATGAATTGGACACTTTCCAAATTGTACATTCTGGGAATAAGACATTTTGCGACTGTTGGCCATTACGCGGCATTACGTGGAAGTTACGCGGCTAGATGCATGGTGTCTAAAAGGTTCAGGGTTGATAACAGAAAGACTTGTGAAAATTCGCAAAAATGTTTGTTCTACATACAATTAAATGACCATTCAGAGCTATAGACTACTTACTTACTTACTTCGCTGCTCTACGACCCTAAGTGGATCTTGGTCTTCACCAAAAGACTACCAAATAGTAAAATGGAAATCGAACTCATTCTTTGTGAAAATTGTTTTATCACTGACCATAATCATTTCCCTATGTTGATCACTTTTCGATTCCACCATCATCAAATATCTGATCAAGAGAAGTCAATCTAACCCAAATTCAATGGCTCTGCTATTAAATGTTAAGGAGTTCCGTTGACCACCTTCCATATTCAAACCCTGGCCACGATCTTTTATCAAAGGTCTCGTCAAGAGCACTTTTGGTATTACGTACTGTGATAATCAAAATGTGAGCAGATTCGTATTAGTAGAGCTGGGTCTAAAATCAGCAGCCATTCATTCGTGGCCTAGTAATCTTTGCTCATCACCCACAGAAATCGAACTAGTGGCGCCCTCTCCTCTAGAATGATGACGTGAGCATTGACAGCGAGCCACGAAGTTTACATATATTTTCATACGTTTGACATTTCAGTGCCCGACTAATGAATGGGAAAATGCTCAAATGGCATGCTCGAATTGGCAGACACGGTTTCCTTATAAAACTTCTCTAGCGAGCAATCGACATAGGGGTGAATTCCAAAATCTTTGTGCTACCTAATTTGGATTAAGTAATTGGCCGTTTGGAGCATTAATCTGCTAATTGTTACGGATGTTCCGTAACTAAAGCGAATCGTGACGATATTGTTTTACTCACCACTAGGAGGAAATTCGTAAAAATACGCCGAGCGCGGACTGAGGCAACTGGAACAAAAGAAATGAGACTTAAATGGATTTGCTAAAGCCATCAAGAGCCACGATTGCATTGTGCAATGTCTTGCATGTAAAGTACACGTAACCTGTGTGATGAAAATTAAAAAGTAAACTTGCACATACAAGCTGCAGGTTGCTTGCGTTGCGATGGATTGATTGTTATTTTAAAGTTTTACTTGCATGTGACAGTTTATAAATATTTCTTTGAGCTTTTATGGCAATATAATGACAATTTAATTCGTATTTTGAATTTAGATGCTCGAAAATATTATTTCTGAAACAATAATAGAAGTTTACATATTTTCAATGTAGATCGATTTTTGTATCTTCCTGTAAAACACGTCAGCGGACACGTGGTAATTTGGTTTTTAACTAGGCCATGCTGATATATTGGAAATTGATAGTTAGTAATGATTGTTGTTGGTATTGCATTTTTAGGGTTCAGAAATGATCATATTATTAATTTAAATATTTTGCTTTAATCTAAAAAGTAGTGAAACGTATCCGGCAGACAATATGGCGGTGTCACGCCACCTCATTTTGTTGTTTACATCGTACGATGGTATTATTAGACGTAGCTTTAAATTATAAGTTAATGTTATAAAACACGTCGATAAATATCCAATTTAATTAACAATAGATTAATTAATGTGTCCATTACAATGTAATAGCCCTAAAGTGAAATAGTGTTTAAAACATTGTGCGGTAGTCGGAAACGACAGCATGGCGACGATTTGATATAAATAGAAGCCAACACCCAAGATGGGGGTTCAGTCTGCGATGTGTCTCTAGAGTAAAAACGTATATACTTCTGCCATGCTGCCCAAGTCTAAGTCTGTTCTATCGACACCAGTGTACCTGATTTGTATTTAAATTATGACTGCTGTGCTGAATAATACAAAAGATGAGTATTGAATTGTATTACTTTGATGTCGTAGCTAAGATGCTTTTGATAAGTGTGCTCCTCTGATATTTGTCTGACACTGATGATTTCTATGAATACAGTAATGATATATCAAAGTGTAATTCTTGTTGTTTTGTCTTAAAAACTATCCCTTAGAATACTTATTGAATATTGCCTAACAGGCCCAGGCAGGATAGTTTTACAATTAGCAATGCTACCTTCGCTATTACAGTATATGATCCGTAAATGTTACTTGCTAACTTAGAATGCTAAAAGTAAATGCAGTATATTATTATTATTTTGCATAGTCACTGACATTTCCATTGCAGTTGCTTTCAATCATTGGTAGTGCTTGGTAATATTAACTACACATGACTTATTAAATCAAATGTAGGTACTTCATTAATTACGTAGGTAATTTACTAAACCTGAGGTTACTATAACCTACTATGAATAACCAGTACCAAACATATCACGTAGGTATTTCTTATTATCGCATTATTACAACTATTGTGAGAAGGTTAGTAACTCGAGATTAAAATTAGTAGTGTCTATACAATAGTGTAGTATCATGTCGTCTTGACAATAATTTACGATTCAATTATTATTTTATATATTTTATTATTACTCTACATGATACATAATGTTTTAAATCTAACACATGCAAGTTCATACAGAATGAAATCGTGACTTAAGAATAGGTAAGTAAATACTAGTAACACTTTGTATGCCATATTTTACTAAAATATATTTATTATAGCGTAATGTTGATGTAAGTTTACCATTTGTCATTAAAATTATAGCAAGTCTATAAATCATTAGAGCGTTCGGTGGCGTCGTGGCTAGGACGTCGGACTCCCATGCGGGAGGTCCGAGTTCGAAACCAGGCATTGCCATGTACCAATGAGTTTTTCGGTTTTTTCGACATTTACTGACTGCTTTGACGGTGAAGGAAACCGTCGTACGGAAACCTGCATACTGAGATAACTAGTATGTGAAATGGGGAAGGCAATGGCAAACCACCCCATTAAATCTGCCACGAGAGTCGTTCTATGTAATTAATTTCTTTAGAATGATCACGACCCTCAGCAATGAGGAAAACGCCTTCGAAAAGAGATAAATCATTAAAATTATATATATCGTTAATAAATATTAACGCAATCTACAGCTGAACAATTACACTCTGCATATTTATCAATTAAAACACAATGGCGGTATAAAACATCGGAAATATTTGTAATATTGACGGATAAATATTTGATCGCCGATCGAAAAGCATGACTAGGTAAAGGTAAAAACCGTTAATCGGCCTTGCTGAATTCCACGGTAAATGAGAAATTAATGACCATCGGCATTAACAATACCGCGCTAATGAAGATTGTGAGCGAAATGAGTCCTGTTTTCATGAATACGTTAATTCGTAAAGGGTTTCGATTTCGCGTTAACGAGATGAACCTGAATAAGCCAATATCAATTAAGCACTCAAATGTAAATAGAAGTTGCAGTTTACGAACCATACATACACATAAATTCTCGTATATTCACTCTGCCCCTTGCAAGAATATAATTTTAGAAGTAAGTAAGTTTGAAAAATTTAATTTTTAAAATACTATTCTTCAACAGGTTTAACGATATATTATACTATTCGATTAATAATAAATGTAATAGTAATATATTATAATTTATTACATCTCTATCAAATCTCTATCTTGACATGCCTCTTTTACTTCCTCTAAATCATTTATCACTTCACGCATCCTCATCGTTGGGGTTGTGTGTATCTATATGTTAAAATCTATAAGCACTCTCGGATCTTTAAAGTCGGTCAAGGCTTGTCATTCATTTTCTTCTTGAACTTAACTACAGCCATATTGCATATGTAAGGAGATCTACTTTTTTCATAAGGAACATTTCACAAATTGCCACAACAGAAATACGAAGAGAAGACACAAAATGAGTAGCCAACTGACAAATAATATTCATGTTAATACTAGTTCAGAAATTCATAATAGAAATAGTTCACAAAGAGCAATAAATCAACATGAGCAGTATCGTATCGGCATGCAATGCTGCGGATGCAATGAATATTGAATTTCAAACCAATTGACTTCGACTAACATAAATAATCTGTAGTATTCGGAAACTACCCACATTTGGAATAATAACATTCAATTTTGCTGTAATAACTAGCTAATCTGGCCACAGAGTGAATTAGTGGCTCAAAGGATACACAAATTGATTTTCAATTTCATCGATGATTGTACACTTTGTGCATTTGAAATATATTAATACTAGTAAGTTATATGTAAGTTGTTCGAAGAAAAACCAGAAACATTTTAGTTTTATACTCATCCAGAATCTGAAGTACGATACTGTACAAACAACCTCTTATTATTTCTGAGGACATCCTGCTATCTACGGCACTCGTAGTATTAATAGGATTCTACAAGTGTATGGGAGAGCTTTTTGGTGTTGCCAGTTAAATGTCCCTCATAAAGTCGTAAGAAATGAAATAACTACATTATTATAAATCTTAGCAACCACTAAAATATTATTTCTTCCGTTATCTTTACTCACGGCTTGTAATTTCAATTAGGACAATAGGTATTTCAGCTAGCTACAAAGGCTTTTAAAAGATCTGTAAACTTGATATATGTAATTTAAATCACAATCGATCTACATATGCTTAACAAGATGCAGATACGAGTAGGAATGTACGTAACGAAGCATTGCGCATTTATGCAGGCACTTAGATAAATCCCTTCGAGTTAAACGACGTATTCCGCACATCCCGCGTCTCGTATCTCACTCTACTTACGTAGTGATGAACATGATGGAACCGAACCAATGTGAAGAAACCAAAATACTGAAACGATATTGGTAACGCCTAACAATTTCAAAACCCTGCGTGTATCCATTCAATAAGCAATAATATAATATCAATTAATAATATAATAGCAATAATAATTAGCAAATAATAAGGAGAAAAAATATATTTTCATAACTATCAAGTCCTTACAAACACGATACCGTGCAGGTCAAGCAAAATATACAAATAACAATTGAAAGATCACTATCATTGGGTACGATCTCTAAAACGAAGTTTGGAGGTCAGTAGACAAAATCACTTGCAATCTTATGCCGCATCTACAATTAAAAGAGAAGAAGCAAAAGTATTTTAGGTACCTAAGTATGTATAAGAAGAAAGCAGGGCTTTCAATACAAGCACTAAATTTGGAAAGCACGTTATCAACTATGTGAATGAAATAATGATATATGTAGATGTAAGATCAAAGACGTAAAGAATCGTAAAGAGCTGCTGTACATACATGTAAAGCTAAAACCAAGTCCTTGCTAATTTATCCACTTGTGAATGAAATAATGATATAGGTAAAATTTAAATTTAAATTGAAAACGTTTATTTAGCGCTGTAAACACCAGAATATAGAACACAATACAGAAGTATACAAAGTTTAATACATGCAGCACAGAACATCTGGTGTGGTACAGTGCCAAAAAGGGTACCAGCTCAGCATAATGCTGAGGCAAGCAGCAGCGCTGATTTTCAGCTGGCCCCTCAGTGACTGCACGGACGAAGAAAGCAACAGTGTGTGCGCGTTGTGATGTATGAATGTGTTTGTTTGTATGAATTAGGATATTAGTGTGTATGTGACGTACTGAGTGTGTGGGATGGTGATGTGATGTATGGCATGGTGCAGGTGTATTAAGGTAGAAGATGGTAGATGGTAGGTGTAAGATCAAAGACGTACAGAATCGTAGAGTGAGGAGCTGGTGTACATACATATAAAGCTAAAACCAAGACTTTGCTAATTTTATCATGCAATAAGCTCATCGCATCACTAACAATTTCTCGGCGTTTCTCAGTAGATATCTCGTAGGGTTGCAATCTCATGAAGCTTGTTAGTCGGCTGTACTCGACAGTCCCGTCGGTACAGTGTTAATTGAGTAACGAGTTATGTGCATTTGAATTCAATAAAGCTAGAATATCCGTAGTGAGATCAACTCTCGTATTATATTCAACAACTAATATAATAATTATACATACATAACTAGGTACTACTACTACTACTTATTTATTACTATACTTTCATAGCATTCTGAAGAAGATAGCGGGCAAATTTGATTGTCCTATAATCAGACACTGGGTTCGTGTGTTGACCGGGTTCGGGTAGGTACCCGATGAACGCACGAACACTCTGTCACTATAATTCCCACATACCTACCTAAAATTTATTTTATAAATAATTATTAACATAGTCATAGTGCATTGTTACTTACAAAATTGGATCCATGTTGTTCCGAGGAATAAATTGATTTATTGTTATTTATAATTATAACTTCGTGCTATAATTATAATAAGTATAATAATATTTTTTTATCTTTATATGAACAAATTTTCAAACTTTGGTACAGTTTCGTTGGGCGTAAGTAAAGGATATTTGGGGTTGTAAAAATGTAGGGATAGATTTGAAAAAGTGTATTATAATATAATTCAGATTTTTGGGGTTGCAGAAATATATAGATGAGTAAAAGTGCATTATATCTGATGCAAATGAATTCTGATTTTACAAATCATTATTCTGAGGACACGTTTTGTGTATCATCAGCTATAATTTATTAACCTTAATGTGCATGTAAGTATAAAAGATAACTGTAAATATAAATAACGTATACCTTATCCAAAAGGTACCCGAGTAGGTACTCGTGTTTTCAAATTTAATTAAAAGGGAAGTGAGTGTGAGTGAGTCTTATGGGTTTTTACACATTATCATAATATAATGCCAAGTCGTCATAACGAGACATCACCAGCGTCGTGAAACTCATGAGCCCGACTTTCATTTAGACGCTTCGCTTTTATGTCACCTTCGTGCGATGTTGAATACACAGCATAAAATTATACATCACAAACAAGCAGCATTCGTTAGGCGTCTTCTGTTTCGTCTCGTTAATTCAGTGAAATATGATTTGTATAATTTATTTGGATATTTGCATATGTTGGTTCGTTAAATATAAAGTTTCGACGCTTTCAAACGATGTTTATAATGTCTATAACATGTTACGTTCCCATATACGTACATATCCATAACGTAGGTGGACAGATATTAATACATTTAATTTTGATGTACCACTTTTACAACGTTTAATTTGCATATGAATGTATTTTATTAGTTGTAAGAATGTAATCAAGAAAAAGTTTAGAATAGATAAATAAGTTGCTGCCGATATAAAAGCGTGTACGCACTTTCGAACACGAACATCGATCAATCGTATATATGGACACATCCAGTGCTCGCCAAACGCAGTGTTCGATGTTCGTTAGTGGTACGCACGCACATGCAAACAAAAATATTGCGTGTCATGATGTAACAGATATATTCGAAAATATACAGATATACTCGTATGTGCATGCCTTAATATAGAAGGAGAAAATTGCAATTTTTACAGGCGGCCAAAATTGTAAAGGAGAATTGTATAAATAGTAGTAATAGAAAATTGAGTATTAATATCGGGTGTAATAGTCTGTCTGAAAAAATCTGACATGACAAGTAAGTGGAGTAGAACCTAAGACCTAAAATATTGCCAAAATAACGAATTTAAAAAATATGAATCCAACGTAATACACCCTAGTAGTAGTACCTAGTACCTAGGGCGATCCATTATTTTTTATCCAAATATAAAATAAAACAAATTTTACAAATGTTTATTTACAACTTTTGTTCTTCGATCAAATGGAAATGGAATTACGGCTACAGGCCCACTACGACGGACAAAACGACAACATTTTTTTTGTTGACGCTTCGACTGCGAAAAACCTGTCGATTGCTGTTTCGTAAGCGGGTCGTAGTTGTATATCCAAGATTCATCGGAAGTTAAGATGTAGGTCACCTGTTGTGAGCTACCTCCGTCGAATTTATTTAGCGTAAACTGGCACCAGTCTACACGTCACTTTCTGCTCTTCTGTGAGAGAGTGAGGTATCCATCGCGATGCAACCTTCCTAACTTTGAGGTGGTCATGTAAAATTGTTGAACCTGCCTGTGATCCAATCTTCAGTTCATCACCAATTGGTGATGTAATGGAGCCAATTCCTAAAAGCACTGCTAACATTTTCATGTGATTCCTTATATGTTAACCCTAGTTTAAAATCATAATACATCATAGCACGAAATGCATCCCGCGTTACCGATGGATGGTAGCGATTGAAAAGTAAGACAAGTTTTTTTAACAATTATTTAAAATTAACTCAAGTTCGCCAGCCAGTGATATTTGACCCAGGAGATTGTAATAAAATTTGCCTCCAAGGGATAATAAAAGTAAAACAATGAGGTTCATAACAAGCCGTTGACTAACAATTTTTGAACCGCCCCACGTAAGAATGCTTATGTAATCAGATGACAAGTTCTGACGCCAACTGACCCTAGTTCGACGCTCGGCCATCCCTATTTACAAGAAACGATATTAATTTTCCCCTTTTTTTATTTAAAAATATTCGCTACATGTGTGTTAAAAACATGAAATTACTAAAGCAATATCGTTTACTGCACTAATAACATGCCGCATTTTTTCCTTACGGATTAAAAAATCTACCCGTATACACCCAATGGCAAAAACGAGTGTCTTTTACATACTACTTACCAGGATAGAAAACAGATGAAAGCGACAGATAGTAACTCAGGGAGACAGATGAAATCATGGTTACCCAGTGTCAGATCTTATCGCATTTAAGGGCATAATCTGATCACACCTACGCATTTCCAGATGTTTGATCTGACTTGGATAAAGAAATGAAAGTCCATCGATAAATCGTTTAATTTGACATTTTGATCTGATTAATTACGAGACTGAAGTCTAGTTTAAGTGGCAAAGCGCACAAACAACATCACTAATATAATGTGGCAAGTCCGCGACCATAATCATTGTAATATTTAAGGAAATAATAAAATCACAATGCAGCAGATTATTATACATAGCATATTATACATAATATTATATGTATCTACATATAATATTATACATATTTCTCGTAAACTATAGCTAAACCCATATTCATAAAGCGGCAAAATTTTATTAACTAAGCCGCAGTCCTTCCTTCTAAGTCGTGCTCCTCATTGCTGAGGGTCGTGACCATTCTGAGGAATTAATCACATAGAACGACTCTCGTGGCAGATGTAATGGGGTGGTTTGCCATTGGCTTCCCCATTTCACACACTGGTTATCTCAGTGTGCAGGTTTCCTCACGATGTTTTCCTTCACAGTCTGAGCAGTCGGTAAATGTACGTAATCTTTCGAAAAAACCGAAAAACCCATTGGTAAATGGCATTGCCTGGTTTCGAACTCGTACCTCCCGCATAGGGAGTTCGATATCCTAGCCACGACGCCACCGACGCTCTCAGCCGCAGTAAACATCTAAAACTAATTCCTAAAACTAAACTAAATTAGAAAGTACGAGGATAATATTCTTATTGCATTTGTACCCATATGGTCGCAAGAGTCAGTAATATCATTTTAATACTTTAAGAAGTGGAGTTTTGCTCTCCGTAGCTACTTTAAATATAATCCGAGGAAAGTTTATTCAAGGTTCTTCCCAAAGATATTCTACTGTTCCTGAATTATTCATTTATTTTACAGGAAAACTTTCAGACTCGATGTTTTGCCGATTAAAATAAAGTTTTGTGTAATATTAAGTAAACAAACGGTTTAAGAGCGTATTTTCTCTAAAGGATGTCCATTTATCTCCATTTGCGATTAAGTACCGACTTTACGAGGTAATTAATTAAATAAAGCATGCTGTAAAGATCTAATTAACATCGAACAACATTCTAGATTAGGTGCGTAGGCGACAATGAGACACGGGAAGCAGTAGATCTCCCGGAGAACAAATTTACGAGGTAATACAAGCGAAGTAGGTAGTTATAAAGGAGGTAAAAAGGTATGCCAGTAGAATGGTAAATAGTTGCGGGCGCGGTAAATTCCTATTTGCAAATACCGGTTACCTACGATGTTTGCAGATCTTTGAGCTGTACCGACGACGCTTAGTCAAATTGTCAGGAAAGGACCTATGTTTTCTGACTTCGAAGGAAATTGTGGAAGAGGAATTTTAGTTATAGCTTATTACTGAACAACGTTTGTTCTGAGCCGGTGAAGTAAGAGTTGAAATTTACGGTACAGTATATTAGAATTAAGCTGAAATGTTTGCACTGTATCCCTAGCTGTTGATTTAACAGATCTACTCTTCAGTAATTATCATTACACATACAAAGTTTGCTTTCCTGAGAATTAAGGTACAAATCACTGTATCCATCACAGAGTTAATTTGAATTTATGTAACAGTGTGCAAGAACTTTTTCACATATCCAAGTTGTAAGTTTGTTTAAGTTAACTTTATCTTCAAATGGGAACTGTAAATATATACATCTTGTAAGATAATGAAGTTTGTGAAAATTATAGGTAGTTTCAAATTCAAACTCTTCATATTATTCTATGGCCGTAAAGTTATAACGGCCCCGGTAATTGTAGACAACGGTTTTCTGTTAAGACAATAATATTTAAATTTTTAGTATAACACCCATACCAATTAAATATATAACTACATATGTTACAAACTACCTTGGGACAAAATGTCCAATCTTCCTTGACAGGTACACTTTAGGTAATGGTCGACCATAAATGCCGTGCCTAGGAGTGAACTCGTATCAGACATGGGTGTCTGACATCAGCCATTACGCTACCTACGCTCTCAATTTGCCTCACAAATGTTACAATACAACAGTAGAAATCCGCAATACAGACAAGCCTATCCGAAGATTCATGTTAATAGAGTTTGCTATTGCTATCCAGCCGACGACGCTCGTATAACTCCGTGCCCCAACTATCCACCGCTTCTGTCGCCAATCGAATGTCTGATTTCAATTTAGATTAGCCGTTAAACATGCAGCATAAAAGCTTATCTAACGAGTACACCTGTTAAAGTCAAAATAATTTATGACTACGACTACCATTCTCGTTATACGAATAGGCCAACCGCGAATTTCCTCATTTGAATGGGATAAAGTCGTCTGTAGATACGCTTTTTCTCGTGAAGGGTAAAGCGGCAATAATCAATACGATTGTATGTAGTTGTAGGTATTATTATTAGGTTATTATGTAATTTTTTGCGTACTGACGATAAGTAAAAAGAACAAAGCATGCACTTACGAGTATGTCACAATGGATTTGACCCAGCGACGCCTGCGCCGCAGTCTCGTGCCATTGTTGATAAAAGGTTATAATGTCGAAAAAATTAACAAATTCACCTTTGATAGTTATGCGGTGGATTGTGCATCAGCGGCTGCGTCGGCTGCGCCAACAACAGTTGCTTCTGTTGCTGTTGCCGCTGCAACATCTGCTTGCCGAAGACACCGTACCCGAAGCCGTAGATCTCGTCCTCTTCCTTGTCGGTAAGACAACTCGACGGCTGCGGAGGAATAAACTGCGTTGATATGTTATAAAGGACTGTGGTAAGTTGACATAAAGGTGTAAGAACATAATATAGGATAATTAAAAAAGAATCTAGATTATCCAGACCATTAACGGCATAAATAAACTGCAATGATTATTGAAATCAGACCGAACACAGACAATTATTTTCCAGTTTTCTAGATTTCAATGTGTTCTATCCGATTAAAGGCGTAAGAATGAAATGAATGAATGAAAAAAAAAGAATGGTATTTCACAAGTTTAAATAAAAGGTGAAAAAAAACATCGCAAGGAAATCTAAACCCTCTATATTATGTTTATGTTTAGCGTATTTCAGCGTATTTACCGAAAAACGGGCACTCCATCTTAGTCCTCAAGGTTAGCAGCGCATAGAAAACCCTCTAATAATAATACAGTGAGGTGAGATGTCTATGGGCGACGGTGACCACTTACCATCAGGTGGCCCGTTTGCTCGTCTGCTGTCTTTTTTTTAATGTTTACAAGTATTATCACAATGAAACTAACCGAGTACTTTCCAGGCACATAAATAGGCTGCGAATGCGACGTCGTCAGGTTGTTCAGCGCTAAGGACCCAGGGCTGGCTGAAGGAGGAGTCTGGGGCGTCCCGGGGCCCCCCAGCACTCTCATCCGTGGCGACATCTCATCCCACTCGTGTCTTCTCAACTCCTCGAGATGGTCCAAAACGTCCCCGTAGTGCGTTGAGAAGAGGTCGGCGTATCTTGATGCTAGGCCTTCTAAGTAGCCTCTGTCGCCATCCTGTTGAAGAAGAAAAGGATTTATGTAAGTAAAAAGAAAATTTTTGGATTGTCTTGGGCATCGTAGATGACGGAAATACTTATTGTACTCCAAACCTTACCCACCATACAAGTAGTCTAAACTCTCTTTAATCAAAGGTTGGCTGGAAGAGATCCCTATGGGATAAGCCCGCCTTTGTACATATTGTAATGTTTTTGTGTATTTTTGTGTGTGTGTGTGTACAGTAAAGAGACTACAAACAAACAAAACGGATAGTTGATGGAATCAGGCGTTACTATGCGGAATTTCATTATTTATTAATAAAATTATTGAGGGAAGAGGGACCCATCAGCTAGAATTTGATTTAAAGTTTGCGCTTTTTAATTTACTGCTATTCATTTAGGTCCCATTATTTTCACACTCCCTCAATCCTTATCACATCTTTAGGAGTTCGGATTAGTCATCCTTTGCTATTGTAAACTCTGGATATGGTTATCGTTGGTGAGGGCGAATCCGAAGGTGAGTAGCGGGTCCTTTTTTCCCAGCAATAATTGTACCTAATAATTGAAGCTAACTGAGTTATGCGAATTGGATGTTATTGGATGTTATAATATCCAAACCTCGTATTACAATACGATGGCTGGTGTAACAAGGTGACATTCGCAAAGGTCCCAATTGATCGAACCGGTAAAGGAGCTGTAAACCTCCTCACTATTAAGAATTATCAAGTAAGTAACTATATACTTATTGTAAGTTTAAAGATATTTTGAAAATATAGGCGACAGTCACTTATTTTTTATCTCTTGCAATAATTGATCATTAGAGTTAAATATCTATCGTGCACAAAGAACTTATTCGAATTTCTTTTATAATTCATGATTCTGCATTATTTTGATCGTCATACCCAAACACAGTTCCTAAGAACTCTGGACTACGTAATTAATAAAGGTACCTACAATTATCTTATGTAGTTAAATAATATGAATAAATCGTATTTTCATAATGTATCATATATCACATATCGTATCGTACATACATATCATACGGTAATGAACAGTTAAAGAAGTTTTCACGATTGAAGCGATCACGCTCAATATAGAACCTAATTACCCAAGTAACCGCTACGGACATTTAAAAATTAACAAACTGAAAAAAAAACGTAATTATCCTGTATTTACAAGCCTATTTGCTTCAAGTGATCCCTTCCTTCCACGCAATTTCCACCGAACTCCAAAAAAAAGGGGAAAATAGATGCAAAGGGAGGCAATTAAGATCATCAGGTCTGAATTAATGGCAGGATTTAAAATTGAGGATGTTTCACGATTGCGGAAAACCTTCCCAAAATTATATAATTAAAGAGGGAAATACAATTTTTAGCGAATAAAAATATCCCTTGAACTTTTCAGGTCACTAACAAAGTGAGCTATGCCAGAAGCGGTGTAGGTGTCTCTCCAGATAACACAAAATAATTAGATAGTCTCGTAGTGTAAAAAAAATGATTTTAATTATTATCTTTATTTGAAAGACTGAGGGACGTTTCCTTTCAACAGCAAAATGACAAACATTATTTTGTACACATGACCTATCAGGCGTGTGAAATCCACCAATCAGCCAGTGCCCAGTGACCCGCTCGGTGGATCATGGCCCATACCCCCTTGTGCAAGGGAAGGCCTGTGCCCCAACAGTGGGGACATTAATAGGATGATGATGGTAATAATAAGGAACGCCCGTGGCCTTTTTCTCATCCACGATGCCTACTACAGTATTTTATTTTACCGTTATAATATTGTCAGGCAGGCAGGCCCAGGCTTAGGTGGAAAGAGGAGTTCGACCACTTCCAAAAAGGATGGTATAAGGACGTCGAGAATAGGGAAAAATGGAAAGGAGGTAGGGTGGCCTTTATCCAGCAGTGGGGCAGTCTATAGGCCATTTAAAAAAAATATTTTCGTCTATACACTTCAGATATTTTATAAACTATACATTCAATGCCAGGTTATTAGGCAGGCACCATTTATACTGCCCAGATAACGAAATTCAAATAAACTCTACCATTATCAATCTTACAAATTGCTTGCACGTAGTTTTGACCTTGCTATATCTTAATCTAGGTTTAAAGATTTGACGTTAGAACATGATTTATTGCCTGTTTCATTTTGTGTTAAGTAGTAAATTGAAAACAATGTGGAAAACAAGAATAGAATGCCATAGGTAGCTTAGCTATTAATGTCTAATACCTAACTACGACTACGTTGACTACGTAAGTTGTTAAAGATCATGAAGTATCTTGATATTTCTTAATTGTGAGAGGATTACAGCTTCTGTAAGTACTTGCCCAGTTAAGTGAAAATTTCGTACCTTTTCAATTATGTCACCCAGTTCCTAACAGTAGGAGGTATTCAATCAGCTTAATTACCTAAATAATTTGACAAACTTTTGTCAATATTTTAGATTCGTATTTCGAGAATACGACATTAAAGTTCTGACGAAAATTAATATTAAATCGGCAAGTTAAGTCAACGAAGGGAAGTCCCAAGGAATACAAACAAAAGGCGAAATAATCTCGACGCAAACGAATTCTTTCATTAAGACCAGTAAGCCAAAGACATGGAACGGGAGCGAATAACTCCTCGTTTCCTCTGAATAAACACGGTTGCGGCTTTCGTGGAAAATTTTGGTGTGACTTCTGAACGAGAGACTCCGCTTTTTAATTTTCGCTGAATTTAAAAGAATGAACCAGTAACCTGTACGCCAAAGTAAATAGACATTTATTCTGTGACGTGTCTTTAAAATGTCGTAAAGTAACGAGTGAAAACCATTCTGTGAAAGGGTGGTCACTTAGTTTTGTTAAGTTACTTACAAAGGGCCAGTAAAATACACAGTTGTAACATTTCTGTGTTTTCTTTTCACTCTCAGTCTTACGGATTACTTAACTACTTAGCCGCCGTCTTCTTGTTCGTCTTATACTATAGCTGTCATAAAATACCATTAACGACACTCTCATGAAAGACACGAAGAAAACCCTTACATTTCATACCAGTTACTACAATGCGATACAAAGTGAAGGAACATGCGGAACTTCATCAGTGGACAAGCGTACTTAGAATTCAACCAGCGGTCGCGCCGGAGTCAAAGATGGCCGGAGGTTTATTTCCATTTTTAAATGAGAGCGGCTGAGAGCTTTGTCGGCTACGAGTTGTGCTCTGCGTTTTAAGTGGATTAAATCGCTCCACGCTCGTAAAACCGACAAGTGCTCAACTAAAAATTAAAGTAACAGTTCGACTTTTGCATGAGAAAGCGCTCGCGGGACTTTCCTTCGCACTCACTCCTCGCAATTTGATGCAGTATTGTCCTTACTTTAAAAAACGCGGTTCGGTTGAGGTTTTACAGCTGAAGTGGCTTGCTTTGTGAATAGTCAATGTAATCAAATCAATGTTAAATATGGCGGCGCTAAATTGTACAATAATTGGAAAAATTGTGGTGATCTCAGCAATATGAATGAAATACGTGTATACGCTCAATCTTCGGGCTCATCATATCGTAACCACCAGGTGAGATTAAGCACAAACGCGGGTTTAGTCGTAAATAAAGTTTAAGAAATATGGCTGTTTGACAATCGCAGTTTTAAGTTCCGTGTTAACATTGGGAGAGGCCATGTCCAGTGCTGGAATAGGATAGGCTGTTAGTGATAAGGATAAGAATAGTTTATTTGTGCGGTAAGATTACAATGGATTCATAGTCCATACACTAGTAGGAACTTAACCATATGTTATATTAAACTAAATAAAATTAGTGAGCAACCAGTTAGTTTTTTTTAAGTTGATAACAGCAAACATTCATTAATTCTCATTTACCAAATAAATTCTAACTTAATATAAGACTAATTAAAAGCCAAAGCAAGCTATGACTGGGCCATTTGAACTCCCAACCAAAGCCGTTATTGGGATTAAAAGAAAAAAGCTCGTCCAACCGCCCATGCTTCGTCCACCTACCAGATCAATTGTCTTTTATTTAAGAGAATATCTACTGCAAGTAATATAGAGGAGGAAATATGTTGTTGCAGGAAATCTTTAGATAGAGCCATTTGAGAAACTGATAGAAGATGCCAAAACAACAATACGGCACAGAAAACTAAGTCAAAGAACAACTATAAAAGACAACAATAAATAGCTGATGATGCGTTGGCAAAAAGGTATAGAGACTGTTGTTGAATTTAAATGGTATATTTAGACCGCGTCCAGTCGTTTAAAGCATAGAAACGGGTTCATTGAATGGTTCGCCAACGTCTTCTGGAATGTTTACAAAAACGAACTATCGAAAACTTAGGTAATAGAAACAAAACGAAAAGTTCGTGGAATAACTTTGGTCGATTCGTGTTCATGGTGGTAGATTAACGGTATTTATAAACATATAGCTACCTACATCTACAAGATATAAACAAAGGCAAATGCCTAACTATACAATAAAATTAATAGTGTTAGGATAATAATACAACTCATATCCAAACATCGGATGTAAAATATTAATATTATTAGATGTAATGTATTTTTTTTTCTTTCCCCCAAATTTTGACACTTTTATATTATCCCATGTTCTGTTACATGTTCATTTGCACTGGTCAAAGAAGAGATCTGTCCTCCGAGATACAGGAACTTCCTAGTTCGGAGGTCAGCGCTTATTGTGAGATAACTGGTTGCTCACTAATTTTATTTAGTGTTATGTAACATATGCTTAAGTTCCATACTACATTGTAATCTTATCGCACAAATAAACTATTCTTATTCTTAAAAGCCCAAAAAACAATAAAATTAATTGCACCAGCATTGATAAACAGTTACAAACTGTCTATAAACGGCCCTATATTTAAATTCGTTACAAATATTGTTTAAAACAATAATATTACTTGTAAGTATATTTTATTAGACAGAAATATTACAAACAATCAGACGAATCTAAAATGAAACATTATTCTCGTAACGAAACAACAAGGAAGACAATTTTCAGCTGGCTGCCTAAAAGATTCCAGTCAAATAATCGATTTCGGCCCCAAGCCCTGCCGAAATGTCTGCGCCATCGAACTTTACTTTAAAATGAGTATAAATTGCAAAACTTGGGAATTATTTGCGTCTCTCTTCCATGGCAATTTACTCCGTTTTTCCAGAGTTTCATTATAACAAGTTTAATTGAAGACCTCGTCCGGTACATAAATTTAAACTTTTGGCAATGCATTTTAATCTGCTTAGCCGAGCTAGCTAATGGACATTAAATGAGTTACTAGTTTAGTTTAATGAAACTATTCGTTAATTAAAATTAAGTTGATTGCTAGTTCTGAAACTCTTTTATTCCTGAAATTAATAGATCAATTTTTCACGTTTTTATTCACCATCATTTGCACCGGTAAACGTAAATTACTTGAAGTGCTACAAAATAAAATCATAATAACAGCTTAATTGACAGCTGACGTGCTGCTGTTTCTTCCAATGCTTAATATTTAACGATAAAAGCTTCTGAATTAGTAAGAGCTTCTCGTGTTGGTAAAAATAAGAATAAGCACTGAATGGTGTTTTGAGTTTGAATTAAGGCCTTTCTGCTGAAATAGGAAGATTGTTCAACAAGACAATTACAACATTGATAATACTCAAGGACCTCCACGACTCGGCAGTGCCATGTACGCAACAATTTAAATTTTAATCAGGAATTAAGAGCACGTCCTCGGGATCCGGTACGTGTCAGCAGAAAGCAATAAGGAGAAAATTAAATGTCGCATTCCCAGGACATGATTAATGCATAAAATGAATATAATAAGTTATAAAGCAAAAACACTCGTTTAATCGGTAATTTATGCTCATCAAGCGTACAGATGCAGACAAGCTAGGAGTTACCATTAAGGCCGTGTCATAAAACTGGTCCCGGATGCTTAATTGTAAGTAAATGGTAGTTTTATGAAGTATAAACTAGTTTTAGTTTGATTTGAAAGTAAAAACGGTTTTTATTGCTTGAGTAATATAAGCAATTAGAGTGTCGGTGGCCTAGTGGCTAGGACACCGGACTCCCATGCGGGAGGTCCTGGTTCAAAACCACGCAGTGCCATGTACCAATTAGTTCTACGTATTTTTCGAAGACTTACGTACATTTAACGACTGCTCTAACGGTGAAGGAAAACATCGTGAGGTAACCTGCACACTGAGGTGACCAGTGTGTAAAATGGGGTAGGCACAAAAGATCCTCAAGGGTCGAAGTGCCGCTGGGTTATTCCCGCCCCCCTATCATAAGATAAGATAAGATAAATATAAGCAATTTGTACATTGACACATTGACAACGTACGTTGAAGGACATAACACTTTAAGAAGTTTTGAAATTTGTTTTTTGACAATAAATAGGTATGTAATAATCAGAATCTATATAAGTTGTCCATAGATAGGGTCTAGGGATTTGTAGTAGCTAAGAATAATGTTTTTTTTATTGTTAATTAAATTTTAAGAGCAGAATTAAATATCATTATGTACCTAGGGCGATCCTTTAATTTTTGGTTAAATAGAAAATAAACGAAATATTACAAATGTTTATTTACAACTTTTCAAAGTATTTCCCTGCGGCATCAATGCACTTGCATTCGACTGAACCAGCTTTCAAAACATATGAAAAACTGTTCTTGCGGAAGATCGAAAAAAAGCCGCCTAAATTGGTCTACTGCTTCGTCCGCAGTCGTAAATTTCCTTCCTCGCAGCGATTTCTTAAACGTGGGAACAAAAAGAAATCACATAGAGCCAAGTCAGGACTGTAGGGGATGTGGTTACTACCACATGTGTTATTTTTCAAGTTTAATCTGGATCTGGTACTGTATCATCACTGCAAATTATCAAAGGTGGAGGAATTTATGTTGGGTCTCCATACAGACAATTTCCTTATTGACTGGATTACATCGTAGCGATTGAAAAGTGACAGACAAGTAACAATTAATTAAAAAATAACTAAAATTCGCCAGCCAGTGATATTTGGCCAAGGAGTTTGTAATCAAATTTGCGTCCAAGGGATAATAAAAGTAAAACAATGAGGTTGATACAAGTCGTTAAAATTTTTGGACCGCCCCACGTTAATTCAACAAATGTAACCCAATATTAATTAATAAGAATTGAACAGTGATCAACCTTTGTTTGATTGTTTGTAGCCTCTTTATTTATGTACTAATAAACCTTTCTTACTTTTCACGTAGGTGTATCAGCTTCAAAAATAATCTCACCGCTTGTCGAACTAACTCCATTCTATTTTTAAGTAAGTATTCTTTTTTGTATAGGCAGTTAGGTTTTTGTGGGCGTTGTTGCCTATTAATTAGTAGCTACATAATTAACCTCGATCAAAAGTATTGAAAGGTTAAAATTACTTTGACCTCAGCAACGCAAAACATCTAATCAATGCAAATTAAGATGATTCGCATGATCATAGTTCTGACGGAAAGCTCCACTGTGCCTTATTTATTTCGTGAAACAAAACGTCAGAGGTCAGAAGGGGCCAGCCAGCACGGTAACCACTTTAGCAGCTGAAACTACAGTGAAATACCAAACCAATCACGATCGAGTATTCGTCGGGAGCAGTACTGCTAACTAATCCGATTTGAACTAGGGTCCTAGAACTAGCGGGTTACTTACCACAACGCTCCGCTAGTTAACCGCAGCAGGCTGTGACAGCCCGGTCTTTTGTAAGAGACGCCTGTCCGCTGTACGCTGTACCATTACATCCATTGTATGTAGACGAGTTCAATGAACTACAGTTATTCATGTGCGTATTAATATGATCCACCTATAAAGGTAGAATCTAAATGGCAAGTGCTATGCTGAAAAGCATTTGAATAGTTACCTTACCTGCTAGCCAAGGTAGTAGAAAGACTTTCGGTGTTATAACTAATGATAAAAAATATAAAAATAAATAAATTATATCACTCTAACATGGATTTTGTCTGTGCTATAAAATATGTGATAAATTCAAATTAATCTTTTAGGTGACAAATGAAAACCTACACAACCAAGGCTAGTAGTGACATTAATTAAATAGCGACTATTTAGTATTATATTTCTCGGATACAAAATTAAATCTGCTGAAAGATAATCAAAATCTCGTCTACTTCCATTAAAATTATGCATTAATTAACTTTACCGACCATGGTATACCTAACTCCAATCTATAATTTCCATTCCACAGAGCCGATAATTGAGTTTTCAATATATTTAATAGAGTTATAATTATTTAATTTTAATTGAGATAACTTAACCAACTAGTTAACTGAGCGGAAGTTAGAAAAGCCATAAAATCACAGTTATGTTGTACGTTAAATTACTTTACTGTTATTTATAGCTATAAATAATGCATAGTCTGTGTGTAACTGATGCTGGTGGAATCTTTATTATTTTTATTATAATTAGAATCAGAATACAACAGGATAGAATCTGTACCTAATTATTATTATCTCAATTGGGCGCACTATAAAATTTTAAACAATCTTTTTGCAAGTAAGTGCGCTTTCAACAGATCGAATTCTCGACTGCAGGAGCTAGTATCAGAATATCGAATGCTATTAAGAGATCACGAATCTAAAATAGGATTGCACGCCGCCAGTCATGAACGAAACACGAACAAGAATACAATGGTACCGCGTTGGTACTGGCCAAGTCTAAAACCGAGACGAATTTAAATAACATCGAAATAGACATCCAAATTAGACAAGAAGCTAGTTATTTAGAAATACTCAAGTCTCAAGAGACTTGAGTATTTCTAAATAACTAGCTTCTTCTGCAAGCGAATAAGTACATAAAGAAAATAAAGAGAAAGAATCTCATTTTAATGACAAAAGACTAAAGTAAAAGTATCTACATCAACATATTTGAATGTACATTAGTATAGAATTCAAAGGACTTTAGTAAAATTGGCAAAATTCTTCGAATTATTGACCGATTCCTTTACGTAGGCGAATAGGGATTGTACATAGTGAAATACATCAAAGTAGGTTCGGTAAAGGGGATTACCCGTATATTTAGAACCAATTGGGTATCTACATCATCCTTTAAGATGTATAAATAATTCTGAGGCTTATAAGAAATCTACGGAACTAACTTTGAATAAAAAATAATAAATGCTATGTGTTACATGTAATTAAAACGTTGGCCCTTCAATGATTTTCTTACATAGCATGAAAGTGACATAAGTAGGGTAGAACTTTGAAGAATATTTTACGCCTTCCTGAAATTGTCATTAAGCTTGAACGCACTTTCGTCGGATCACAATCTGCAACTGAATCGGTACTATAAAGAGATCGCAAATCCAAAATAACCCGTCCCTTAGTGAGTTGAACAAAACAAATGGTAGCACAATAAGACGAGGTTCCGCGTGCCACCGCGACGGTCCGAACAGAATTTATGTGTGACAGTATCACCTGCCCTGTGTTTAATTCCAAACAGGGTGCTTTCATTCATGGCTTGTCCCACAACACGGGTTAGGTGTACGTAACTTTTAAGATAGATTGCTGTTTTAAATTAGTTGGTCTAATGAGCTAGTAGTCGTCTCTTAAATCGCCGATAGTTAGTGATTTCAGGAAAGTTTAGTATTTATCTTTAATCTGCCAACAGCAAGAACTTCTACAATACGTTGTCTTGTTTCATCAAGTAAGTATATCTCTAGTAATTGCCATAAATCTTCGTCATCAATAATTCCGACGGCCTCTCAATCTGCCGAGTCAATTAGGTGCGCGTCTGTATTATATACAATTTATATCCATCGGTGTATCTCGTAACTGCGCTTCTTCATTATTTCGTGATACAGACACGACAAGACCATTACGGTAACTGCTTCAAACATAACTAAACAGAGAAAAGCTTGTTAAATATTCCCGCAAGAAGGATTTAAACAGTCATTTTCAAAATGATATAGATATTGAATTATTGTTAGGAAAATTAGAAGTAACAAAAATCTTAGATAAAGAGATAATCCGCAAATACTCCGCAAATACGACATTAATCCTTGTACAATCTATAATTTTGACAGATTTTTTTAGCATAGAAAGTAATTCAACAAGTACCTACAACTAAAACGATAGATGAGAATTGCTAGCGGCAACAAAAGTAATAGTTTACGGTTATTTCCGGTTCCATCTGAAACTTATTCAAAGTTACGAGTACGAAATCCTATTAGATCAGGATTGCCTACCTATACAATACCCAATGAAATACAAGACTACCAGGCGTAGTCGTAAAGTTTAATGCCGCAACAAATATTGGAAAGTCGACTTAAAGAGATATATTTCAAAATATTATCCAAGTAAATCGCATACAGAGCACTTTACTTGGAGAGGAAATGTGAAATCCATAACAAATGTATTGGACGGATATTGAGTTTTGATGTCATATATGATGCGTGTCTGGAGCATTCTCACGATAATAAAATAATACACCTAGTTCCGTCTCTTCGTATATTCCTTATGATGAGATACTATAACCGTGATTCCGGAAAAAAAGAGGCAGCAAGCAAGGTGCTTTTTCAAAATGTTGTACCTGTGTTATTCTGTCATATAAAATGCATAAGATTTAATATTGAAGTTTGCAGTTTAAGTAGAATTACTGTGCTACATTACATGTATAAGAAAAACTGAGTGGTATATTTTAATAGCTAATAACTAATAAATAAATCCAACCTGAAATACAATAAACTTATTTTTAATATTATATAATATGTAAGCACCTACATCTCTACAAATCATGAAGTAATAGATAGTAAAGTTCTATTGCACCAATCAATAGTTGACAATGACGAATTATTTCCTCAAATGTTCAGAGCTCGGGTAACCATAAACCACATACTGCATTTTAATATAAACGTGGGTGCAACACGCTGCGTGATACCATCGTCTGTATGCGCTTGTGAGATGTGAAATAACACGGGATATACTATGAGTCATGGAGCCTAAAGAATGATAGACAATAGCACAGCAGAGTGTCTAACATAGTAAGTTAAGTATGACCGTCTAACAGAAGTCTGAAACTGCAAAATGACAACAAATAGCTAGAATTTGATAGTAAAGCTCAAAACTAGAGTCCAAGCCATAAAACGTAAGAGATCTTAACCCTCTTACTCCTTGAGGCAAAATTTTAGAGCTGACGTATTCTTCTTCTTATAGTGTTACACATAAACTGAGGAAAGTAATATAAATAGAAACTATATAGAAGTAATAATATTTAATAGAAAATTGAAGTCTAGTATAATAGGATATAAAACGCGAAAAAATAGGTAAAAGCAGATGAAGTCCAAGCCATAAAATGTACGAGTATGAGACTTTACCGCTCACTCCTTGAGGCAAAATCGTAGTCGCGGGCGTATTTTCCTACCTATAAACCACGAAGTGAATAAACAAAAGCATTTGAATATCACACGTGGGCAGCGACTGACAACCGACGCGTGCTACAGATTCATTCGAACCCGAACACGGTCGTAAATATTCAGATTGGTATATTTTACTACGGACATCTAGTATATTGCCAGTAAAATAGATATTTGAATCGATACTATAAGTGGAATCTTGTAATTCTTCACAATGTAGAGAGTAAACACCCTGAACTTATAGAGTATAAGCAGTTATTTTATGCAGACGTTGATGAAACAATGATTTTGCATGACAATGTTTCTGTAAGATTGTAACAAGTCACCGTGTGTAAAATGTGGGGGTTACTCACAGATTGACCTATATGCATAACGACACGTGTTTAAAAAAATAACCAATACGCATAATGACACACTTTAAAATGCTACGCTAAATGACACACAAAATAAAAACCGGCCAAGTGCGAGTCAACTTCGCGCACCGAGGGTTTCGTTCTCAAAAGAAATATAGTAGATGCGGTTATAGCGACGGCGAAGGGACCGGCGCAAAAACGTCATTAAAGCCGGATGTCGTAGCTATAGCTAACTGTATGTATTTTTTTCTCAAAAACCATAAACGTGTAGAACTTTTTTATATTGCCCGTAATAGGTCTGGACTACAGGCGCCTGGTTCCAGCCCCGGTTCGGTTCCCTCCATCTGATCACAAAGCGCTGACTTCAAGTGTGGGGAGGGCGGAATACATGTGATTGGTTGCAGCGAATCGAACTCGTGTAGTCCAGGCCATATTCACAACATCTTCTATCAATGCTAATTAATGCGTTTAAGACATTATGTGTATAGGTCATTTAGCGTGTAGGATTATTACCTGAAATGGGTAATTATGCATATGATCCAAATGTGGCGTTAAAATCGACAGACAATTTTTCGTCCAAATAAAAGATGGCTGTTCTAAATTTAAACCGTCCAATCTGTCAACGGTCGAGCGCGCGTGTTGTGACGACGAATGGTTGCAAACGATACCTACATCTGTTGTCTATTTTCAGATTTGTCACTGCCGAGACGACTGTCTGCGCCGGAACTCGATAAATCTTTTTTCAGACCAAATTGTTGGTAATTAAAGGAGGTAGATTGACACCACAGGAAATTATTCTAAAATGTTTTCAATTCAATTTCGATTGTGCAGTTTTAAAATGGATCGGAAAGAAGAGCCAGAGCTGTTTCCCTCGCTTATCGCAAAGCTTTGTACAAATGCATTAAGCTAATTTGAATGGTGGAGAGCCGTTCAAAAAGCCGTTGTTCGGATTCTTCTCTTTGGTCGGTTGCGGTTGCGGCTCGATTGTGGGAGCCGCAGCCGACTGCATGGATTGCATTCTGTTCGTCGCACAAGAAGACAGACGCATTGATGCCGGCGTTTTGATTCAACCGAATGGAAGCACGCCGGGAGCTCTGTATTTGCGTCGTAAATGTGTCCCATTGCATTCCTGAACTTTATTTTGCCTTGCTCTACGAAGCCAATTAACTAATTTAATTTGGTTTTAAGTGATAAACACTTTGCAATATAACAATTTTGGTTTCCTTTATTTAAAACTATAAAGCCAGTGCCCGATTTAAAAGTCAGATTTAGTCCAAGTGAAAAATAAGCCTTTCCAAAAGATGAAATCAGATAAGCGGGTAATATCAGGCTGTCATCACATTTAACTAATAGGCACCGCGTATACGACTAAATTCTTTAGTGAGACGTGGCATAAGGTTTAGAATGCAAATTGAAAACCGACTCTGATGTGACGAATGTTTGAGATGCTGTGGGCGAAACCGGTGACAAACGACTCTCTCTGTCACATCGGTGATAAATAACTGATTATGTTACACTGCATTTTGCCTTCATAATTAATTGACAACAGTTATCCCAGAGACATAACGGTTAATTCTGACTTTGATTTCTTACCGAGCCAGTTAAATTAAAATTCATAATATTTCTCCGACCATTATAATATAATGCCAATTACTACTGTCGATAATGGGCGAAATGGAAACTGCAATATAAACCTTTCCACGGCTGAAACATGCACCCTGCGGGGTTCAATATTATTTTTATTACTTTATTATTTTATTGGCATTGCAAAGCGCAGAAAGCCTGTCGTTTTTACGGTTCACTTTTCGACCGGTTCCAGGGTTATAAATTTCTCGAGTTTAAACGAACGCACGCCGCTTGCCATCAGTAGCTACCACATTAATATTGACCAAGACCATTTGTTATTACTTACTGGGAAACGAATGCGCACTTCTTGAACTTTAATAAGCAACCAAGAATGATACGAATGAAGTCGTTTACAATACAAACAGAGAATAATATAAATCAAAGAGAATCCTCTTTGATGTGCTCGTTAGTTCATCTAATTTTGAACTATAAAAATGTACTACACTCAAAAAGTACCTATTTGTTGACAAAAAAGTGTAAACATCCAAAAATAAATAACGAGCGAAATGATCGTTTACTAAAATAGTGTGGGTTATTCTGGTGGCGTCGACTTGTAGTTAATTGCTGCATTTTTTCCGCGCCCGACTGCCATGGATTCCGTAATTTGTCTTCTCAGAAATGAGTCGCGTCGTCGGATGCAAGAGACATGTAGATACGGCTCGTTTTTTTGTAAATCCTGGATACCCCTCGGATTTCGACCGGCGTAAATTACGTTTTAGTAGAACACCCCGGGGAAACGTTAGACGGGTTCTTTCGTAATTACTGTTTTAACTGCTGGGACAGAAATGTCAAACGTAACTTATTTGTGGGTGAAATTTCGGTTGATATGTTTTACTGAGTTTCGTTTTTCTGAAGAGGATTCATATTTTTGTCGGGGGGATTGATTAATAAATAAAAATACATTGCGTGTCGACTCGGTAGTTCGGTGGCATCTGAATAATTGAATCAGGATCCCACTGCTGGGACTGCGGTCACATTACGGAGCGACGTAATGCAATCAATACTTTGGCGTTCACAATGCGGTGGTGCTTTACGAGTGCTGGAAGATTTACGCTCACCGCGTGTGCTATTTACGCGCACCGCTCGCTATATTTACGATTAAGCTCACGCATATTACGCAGCCTTATTGTTGTGGCCATGACCCTGCTATTATAGCACAAATCATACTGGTTTCAGCCTAACTACCTACAATACTTACGTAATGTAATACCTACTTACGTAAATCTTCAAAGCCAAAAGTTACAGAGGGTCGAAAATTGCTTCGTAATTAAATTCACGATAATTTCAAACTAAGTAATTATTCGTTGGCTAAGTTGTACTTTTGTAAAAGTTTTATAAGAGTTTTTATTTCTATTCCTATGTAGTGTTTCAAAATTAACATGATGTAACTTACGATTTCCAATGTTTAATGTTTTGGGCTACAGTTTCTACGAGTCGGTACTTGAAAATGATGAATTATTGCAGCAATTTCAAGTGGAGTCTGGCGCTGTACCTATCTTAAAAGGCATTAACTTCAATAAAAGGCCATAAGTATCGCAAAGGTACATTCTAGGAAGGTTATTTTTGCATGCTTTTAAAATACCTATATCAGAAAACGTTATCAAATCCTTTATTTTCTACCTAGGTATGTATATAGAGTTAAATTTTATCATGATAACTTTTCACAGATAATTGACGAAATTCTTTGATGAATATTCTGTCGAAATAATAATTATTTTGTGATTAATTGACAATTAATTATCAGTTTAAACAATTATTTACATCGAATTAAAGGCCTATTAAAGGCCAAGTAAGACAGTGTTTGCAATCGAAATATAAAAGCAACTTATATACTTACGTAGGAATAAGAAAGATTTAAAAATATAGAGATGATAATTTTTACCTCTACTATTCTAAAGTTTGTTACTTTATCTATTTAAACAAAACAATGGGTAAGAAAGAACACGTAACAGTAATAATCGCTGCATTCTTTTGTACACGCAATTTTATGTGCATTCCAAAGCCTTAAGCATAGTCCACTACAAACCCTATTACAGTAGCTTCACAAATTATAGTTTGTTTTGTACGACCAATAATTACAGTGGGGGGACGGAGGCTATCTCTGATAATAATCTAGGCGGTGACAAGTCAGGTAAAATTGTTTTGTATTAACTGTTGCTATTACTATGAACAGATAATCGATGTAGCACAGACGTAGAGTTGAACGACAATATTTTTTTACGACCGAAGCCTCACGTTGTTCAGTTTATCAAAACCGTATAGCTTTTTACAATTCTGATATGAAATTTGTTTTGGTTTTTTCTTCGTTTTTTATACGTAAAAAATATAGATAAGTATTACCTCGCCTGCAACACTTACTTATTGAACATTAACTGTTCCTATGACATCTAAATTGTTAGACGAATTAACAAAATATAATATATTTTTCAAATATTTTACGGCCTGGAAACGTGTCCTTTAGACCAAATCTTATTTTGGAATTTAATTTGTCCATCAACTTAAGTTTTCATTGACACTTTTGGAAACATTATCTACTTACATACGTTTTCGGTTTCAGTCAAACCAAACAGCAACCGATTTCGTAACCGAAATAGATCCAACACTAATGGATAGGTAATAAAGATGGATGATTGTTTGTACGCCATAGTTGATTGTGTTGTTGGTTCGTTACTTTGTTATTAAATTTACTTTGGGTTGTAAACTGTTTACAAAATGTACAGATATATAAAATACTTCTATTAAAATTATTTTGACGAAAAATATGATAATATAGTGAAAATATAACAAACAGTATCTCTACTTTTATTTTTTATATTTTTTTTATTGAATAATGATAGCAGACGAGCATACCGACCACCTGATGATAAGTGGTCACCGTCGCCAATAGCCATCTCACCTCACTGTATTAATATTAGAGGGTTTTTGATGCGCTGCTAACCTTGAGGACTACGATGGATTGCCTCATGTGTCGGAAATTACGCTGGCTCTCTTACCGTTCAAACCGAAACACCGAAATGCAAGCATTTCTGCTTCACGGCAGAAATAGATATGAGGGTGGTACCACCCCAGGCGATCCTTCACATTAGGATCTACCACTACAAAAGTTTTATATTATTCTATGTATATCGTAAAAAAATCAAATTCATTTTTTGGTTCTAAATTTATATTCAACTGCTCTAAAATAATTTCCCAATAAAAACCCTTTACATTATATTTTCTGGTATTATTGGTTATATTATTTTGATTTCAAACTTAAACCTAACTTTGCGAAAAGTCCTGTTTAAAAAGATCAATATTATATGTAAAGAGTACAAAACGTGTGCATCTTGGAGCGGCCAAAGTCGGCCAGACGCATTCAATATTAAATATTTAAAGCAACACGGCACGGAGAGTGTAGGAGAAAACACTTGCAATATTCAAGTAAGAGCTTCTTTAACTTATCGTCTTGCGGTACTTTTAAGTGTATGGACTCGTATACTTAGTAAATTGATATAGAACATTTATTACATTTCTAGCGTATCATAAGTACAAAATCATGTAGCTTTAAATAAGTTATGGAACACAACTATTTTGCACGATTTGGCTTATGTCCACGAAAAAAATACTGCCTCAAAATTTGTCTCAACTCATTTCATAAAACTCATGTACGAGTATTATTGTGTAACTTCCAGTGTATTGTGAAACTTATTTCTCCCTATAAGCTTTATTTTAAAATAGGGAATCTGTAATTGGCAGTATGTTTTACTAATGGACTTGTTTGTTTTGAAATTTAACTGCTGTGGATTCTGTAACAAATAAAAAATAAAAAAAGAATATGAGTGTGGCAATAGCTGTGTAACTTGCGGTGGAAAATGACTGCGATGGCTGGATTATCATTGCAGTCGATATTTTTTTATAGAATTGGTCAAATAATTAAATACATTTGTTTTTACCGTAATCAATATTTCACCAGTAAAAAATCATAGATGAATTAATAATCTGAACGCAAAAATATATAACTTGTTGTTGTTTTTGGGTTACCATAATTTATATAGGTACCAAAGTTTTTTTTTTTAAATATGTGCCTTATCTTATTTTATGATAGGGGGCCGATAATAACCCCAGCGGCACTTCGACCATTGAGGATCTTTTGTACCTACCCCATTTTACACACTGGTCATCCCAATGTGCAGGTTTCCTCGCGATGTTTTCTGAAATAAAAAACTCATTGGTAGATGGCACTGCACGGTTTCGAACCCGGACCGCATGGGAGTCCGGTGTCCTAACAACTGTGCCACCGACGCTCTATTATGTGCATTAATCGCAGGTTCTTGTTTAAGGAACAAAGCCCGACTTTCAGTAAAAAAAAAACTCCTACCTATCTTACTACTCGTAAGTATTGGCTAATCGATAAGCAAATGATTTTGGCAGAGCTCAATATTCAGTTGATTCCATCTCCAAATGTACGGCAAATCCAAACTCAGCGAAAGCTTTGCCAAATCTATTCAAGTTTCCCGAAGGTTTACACGTAGCCCATCTATGCAGGAACTCTGCCAGCTCTAGTGGATATTAAGTCATTAAGATAATGTTAACAGCATAGCTGTAAGACAAAAGCTTAGCTGGAAGAAGCTACCATAAATTTGCTGCAATACTGACAATATGGATTAAGAACAAGCTATGGAACTTAAAATTAATGTTCCTAAATCATGGGAAGTGCCTTTTGTACTGAACTTTCTACTAGCTTTTAAACGCGATCATGTAGTATGTTAGACCAACTACTTAACATTAAAACTACGTATATGAAAATCCGTTCGTGCGCAATGACCGGATTAAATAGACAACTTATTGTCATGATCACGCAATAGGAAATGGGGAGGATTACGGTGACTATTAATTTAATAGTATTATTCGTATTCAAACGGAATTTTGGTCGAAACAGCCGTCTTATTGCACTAAACTGGCATCGGAACTGTTGCCAAATTGCTCCGCGTTGCTTTCCACGCGTCATTTAAGGCGTTGCTCGTACCTAGTCTGTCTGGCCGTGCAAGAAGCAAGCGAAATGCGGAAGCGGAAGTTAAACATCCCTTTAATTGTGTAAAAAGATCCCATTAAAAATATCGGTAAAAAGAGGCCAAGTGTCGTGTTGGCCATTTGACCATAAAAAGTAGTGAGATCTTATGATTATCTATAGCCAAATCTGCGGTATTCGTTCGTATTATGAATTTGGCACATTAATTTAAGCGTTATGGGCACCTTTGCATCGGGAGCGGCAAGGGGGAGGTTTATTAATAATTATTTAGTTATTAATTAATTGACATTATTTGTAATTAAATTAATTAAGTCATTAATTTAAATCATAGAAAACGAATTAATTTAATTTTATTTATTTATTAGGTAAACACAATAGATTACAACCAGAGAAATTACAGAAAAATCAATATAAAGTTATGAGCTAGGTCGTAACCCTTAACGTGTAAACACAGCATGGTTAGGAAGTAGAAAATTGTTTTTTGTACCAAATTTAGTTGGGAAAGCAAAAAATACTAGAGAATGCAATGATTAAAAAATACCAATTGAAAAATAAAATTAATGAAGTAAAAATTATAAAGTAGGTGCGTGGATAGCTTACTTGAGGACATCCTTAACCCGTTTTTTAAACACTAATGGCCTAGGATCGAATAAGTCTAACGATGGCTTATTGTTACTGTTCGAAGAGCTTTCGTTAAACAATCTACACATTCGCACAATAGGGTTATAGAACGATGTGTTGTTCTTAAAAACATTTAATACAAATGTTTTAAGATTGCGAAGTTTAAAGTTTGTGTTGAAGTTTAGACAGGGCAGCAAGGAAGGTGAATCTATGGTGGAATGAAGAATTTTATGTAGGATTATTAGGTCTTGGTGTTTGCGCCTAAGTTGAAGTGGGGTAAATACCGTTGATATATCAATTTCATTAGGTATAAACCACGAGCAAAATTTTAATAGAGTTGTCAAGTTACCATAGCGGTACTTTTATAAACCTCGTTATGTAGTCTGGAGATCGCTATGAAAAAAACAGTTTCCATATAATTCCGCAACATGGCGCACTTTATTACCTATATATTCATGGTCAGGCTTTAACACGTTCACAGTCCCCGTTCAAAATTGTTTGACAACTTCACAAGTCCGACTAATTTAAATCTATTGTTATGTGACCCAACAAAGGAGGCATGAACTTCTTGGATAAGCACTTGGGTGCCCCAACGTGGAGGCACTGGACTGTGAATGTGTTATGTAGACGTATGTTTATGAGTTGTGACTTATAGGTTCTGTTTCTTGAACCACTCATCAGAAACTATGGTATAACATAAAAATCAAGTAAGTATAGCATAGCGGTAAGTAGGTATGTAAATTTATTATTGCTGCAAAAATAAGTAGGTGTCAACATTTCTGTTTTAAAAACATGGAAAATATAAAATAATGCCACTAACTTAATAATATACCAGTTCACTTTAAATCCTGCAGAAAAGCGCCACATTTCAGCACGCCAGCAAACGAGGCCAAATTCCTGTTATATCACTGGTCGAACAACGTGTTTTCTGCAAGATTAGTTTGTTGAATAAAGGATTTTCTTGAACCTTTAGTTCAATCTACTGAAATTGCTAGCTCTGCTTAACTATACTTTGTTGGCTTATTTGTACAATATGAGGATTTTCCTCTAGTTTAGCTAATAAAAATGTCTGAAAAAGTTTTCCTCTTAAGCTTTTTGTCAAAGTTGCTCTATTTTGACAGGGAACCCAGTCCTTCCATTCAGGACGGGAGGAACGCTAACGGCGCGAGCGACACCAAAATGTAACACTTTTCGCGCGTCTCTACCTCAGTTACTATTAAGCCGAGACCAGTGCCGTAAGTGTCTATTGCGAGAGTAAGGTTGCTAGCTCATTCTGACATAAAATACATACAGGGTTCCCTGCCCAAAAGTGTTGGTACGATCAGAATCATGCTTCGGTTTTTTTTACTAAGAACCTTACGAAGCAGCGGTACGAGTATCTTAAAAAATTACGTTTCAAGTAAAAAAATTAACTTCTTATTTGCAATTAAAAATATTGACTTTTGACTTTGACTTAAGCTTGGCGGCGACTAGGTGGAGCTGTAGGCGGACACTAATCGACATCATTAAATTAAAAATTAATGGACTAAACCGTCCCACTAATTGTTTACGCCTCCTCGTAATTAGTAAAGGCCATCAAAGACAGTCAAGGACGGAATCACCCACAATGAGGCGGATGTTCGCTCCACGGCCGCTTCCTCTACCACAACCTAGTGATGAGCTATGTTGGTCTTGAATTTTTGGTATTACAGTAATTCAAGAACCAATCAGATTATTTTTAGCAATGAAGACGCACGGAAAGAGTCATGCAACAGCGACGCAATTTAGCCCCGTTTTCGTAGTTTCTAGAAAAAGGTGACTTACATGACTCTTTCCGTGTGGTCTTCAAATGTATTCTGCGGATGTCAAAAGGAAGGAGTTTCTTTTGATCGATTCTAATATGTAATTACCTTTAAGATAATATAGGATAACACTCACAGGGAAATCAAGACCGCCCTTCCTTAAACTGAAAATCGAACAACGAAGAATCTAGGTCTTACTTACTAATATTGAGATCAACAATTTTAAGCTTAGATCTTGCACTTGATCGACACTATCTCTACAACGAATTTATCGACTAAACACTTCAAGACGTCCCTGTCACTTGTTGTGTAATAGAAAGAGACAGTGGAATCCACTTAGGAAGCTTAGATGGTACGCAGGTGGTTCCTAATTAAATTTTAATGCCTTGACACGATTCGGTATAAAGCGATTCGCCATGGATATCGATTGTAAATCCTCTTTTTAAAGAGTTTTAATTAAAAAGCCTTTGGCCCTTTATCGTGGTAAACATGTATTTATTGATTCACGGTGGCGCTGTTTGCCTCGTGGTTTTTAATGTGCTTGAATTTTTGCGATTAAAAGTAGTATCGCGTTGCGTTTCTTTTCATTATGAAATTTTAGCTTTGAGTGTAAAAAAGTAAAGCACGGATGAAAGTTACTGATTTTGCACCAAATTTAAATTGCCTATTTTATTGCAATTTAAAAAGAAGCCCAGGAAATAAATGAGGGTCGGTAGATATTTCATTTTTAATAAATTGTTTTAACGAGCTGCTGGAGTAATGAATCTTCTAAAATTTAATCAATCTCAAATCTTTACTTTTGAATCAATCAAAGTTTTCATTTCCTGTAACGGAATTGAGCTGTTGAATATTCGATTTGTCATCAAAATCTATCCATAGGAAGGTACTGAATATATTAAAATAAGTAAAGGTAAATTTCTTCACCAATTATGTTTAGGTACCTATAGAAACAATAGAGTCGGTCGTAGGGAACGACATACTCGTAATCACCATAATGTTAGTATATTTACTTTTAAATGCGTGTCGATAATCAAATCTGATCAAGTGATGACGTAATGCGCTTAAATTTGGTTTGCATGGCTCTAATTCAGTATTTAACAAAAAATAGAATACTCCCAGCCATATACCAAAATAAATAAAAGCCTTAATTACTCTCAGAGGGAGTGTAGCGGATGTCCAAATTGCGTGATCATCAACAAAAGGTCTACAGGAAGTTGTATTGACGCTAACAAGTGTCGAGTTGACAGCTTCGAGGAGGGTCTCAGAATGCAAGATTGGCAAATTGATGTGTGTTTTATTGTCGATACTGCATGGCAATGTTTTTCGCAAGGTCATGTTTTATCAGGTAAAGATTATTTGTTGAGAAGGTGTGTACTTAGTCAAAACAGAAATATTTTCTAATTTGAACCTGATTGACCGAATTTCCTGCTAATTAAGTATAGTACCTATTTGTTATGTTGCCAGTGGAATTTGTACTGGATCAATGATTTTATAGATCCTATCATATTATCCAAAGAACTATTATATAAGTAATTTTTCTACTTTACTATTTAATCTCTTTGACAGTATCAACGGATTATTGAGTGTGTTTTGTTTCACTGTACTCATATTTTGTTATGTGTATAAAAGGCCGTACTCGTACCGCGGTTAAAAGATACTAAAGCAAAAATTAATTAAAATGTAGGTAACTTACATATTAATGTATTTATTACGTCTTCGCATAAGGAAACGCCTGAAATATTTTATCAGTTGCATATACATACAAAGATTACTTTATAGCTACCCGATCCCTAATTCAATATTCATAAGTTGGGTCTTAGATGTTCCTAAATATGTATCTATCTACATAGCATTTGCTTAGAGCCATATACATCCTTCTGAGTAAAGGAAAGCCCCATTTAATCCCTCGAGGAGAAAATCCGGTTACATTTAGGTTCTCCCCTATGACTTATACGAGCTATAGGTAATGATAAGTGCCAGCTGTCTGAGTAAACGGGATGGGGGGTTTCAGGGCAGAGCAGAAACGGTTTGTTCGTGATTTGTAGCCGGCTGACTACACGTAACGATTGGAATTTTGTTCCTTTCGATTGTTAGTGTAGGAAAAGAAACGTAAGATATTTACGAGTAGCATAAGATCATTATGGGCAGCATTCTCTTCCTTCATCTATCCGGTATGGACAAGAGGGGTCTCCCCTTCTCCTCTACTCCCTTCCTCCTAAAGAAGAAATCCCCCTCACAAAGTCTCGCCAAAGGAGTCCAGATTGCAGGATTGTGTAGGAACGATTATATGTATTGTGTTGTATAATTTTATTAAAACTCACAATAGGATTATTTATGAATTAGTTATATTACAGTTATAAGTCAGGTTAGACTATTAACTATAATAGGTCTCTATAGTTTTCAGTGGAGACTATCATATACCTAAGGCTAGGGCGAAGTATGTAAGCCGTAAATTATCACCTAAAGCTTTTGTAGGTAGGTAAGCTATATACTTATGTAGATATTAAGATACAATTCTATTTTCTCGCGGTTTAACATTTTATTCTCTAGTCTAAATTTATTTCAGGTGACAAAATGCGAAGCAATGAAGAATTTCTTTATATTGAACTTGAAGGAGCACTCAAGAAGACACTGCACACAACTAGTACGGAACACGGCCAAAACACTGCCCAAACATCATCTCCTATTCAACCGGGTAGTCATCCCGTGGAGCGGCCTACCTGAGCAAGTTGTGAATGCTGAAATTATAAGAAGAGGTTAGACAGCCACTTACGAAGTTTGAAGAAACAGGCTAACCAGCATTAGCTGCCTGCCTGCTAATCCAATAATAATAATACAAGTAGGTATCGAAGTTAGACCCCTAGCATTTCTTGTATCGTGGGCGTGGAGTCCGAAGCTATTAACTATAGGTGCCTATGTGCGTGCAATATATCCATTATCGCTTAATAATGCGCCAAAGGCGGCATAAACTGTTTGTCTCCCTCGTTAAGTACCCAAGTGTTTCTCTTTGATCTTGTACGACAAAAGGGACAGTTCTGTGTTCAATTCTGTGCGTTCACGACTCTACGCTGTTCATGGTATAAACGATGAGCGGAGAGAGGACAGTAAAATCGGATTAGAGTTATAGAAAAAACTTCGCCTGCTTTTCGTATCAAATTTTCACTTAATGTTGTTTGCTGGAAGAGATCCCTCTTAGAGATAAGTCACGCCCTTTGTGCTTCACATATTTTTGTCTGAGTTTGTTATATATTATTTGTGTGTACAATAAATAGTTAATAATAATAATAAAACATTTGTGAAAAAAAAGTTTTATTACTTTTATGGACACTGTACAAAATGACTCCTCCAAAGACCTCCGACTTACAAACTAGGATGAGACCTATATCTTGGAAATTGGAATTCCGTCGTACGCATATGTCTTCATTTTCTATTTAAGTAGGTACTTACACATATATGTACTGTGTTCTGATATTATTATTAGCTCATAACTTTATATTGATTTTTCTGTAATTTATCTGGTTGTAATCTGTTGTGTTTACCTAATAAATAAATAAATAAATATTAATTAACGGCAAGAAAAGTGTCCGATCTTCATTGGAATTAGACTTTTAAGGTCCATTTTCTTGCAAACGAATTGACTACATAATTGTAATACCATGGGTATTGCCTTTATTTAAAACCCGTAATGAAGAAAAGATTAGCGTGATCGTGAAGGAACGGACGCCCGAGGGAGACTACTTTTTCTTTCATCCATGAGCGTGATGTATTGTCCAAAAATAATTTGATATTCCGCTCAGCTGAGTTTAGCAGTAGGTAGCGACTTGAATCAACCTACCATTAAACAGCCCAGCAGTGATTAACCATATGGGCCAATAATATAAGATGATTAAACAATTAACCAAAATAAAAATATCATATAAAGTTTTTGCTTTCAATTCGTCTATAAAAACGCTAATTATATAGGTAAAGATAAAAGATCTAGTGTAAACGATTAAAGGCAATGTGCGAATTTCGATGGACGACCTAAAATCTGTAATTTTTTTTAAACTGTATTTTTTTTTCAACATTATTTTCACGGAGGACTTATTATGTAAATGTGTCACTAGCGGTCACCCATCCTGGTTCAGAAAATGATCGTGCAAGTTAAGCAACGTTGGGCGCAACGTTGCTTAACTTGCACGATCATTTTCTGACCATGCTCGCAACTATAGGCTACGAGCGTCGCTTATAACTCACACCAAGCAACCAGACGAGCTTGTACGTGACTGTTGAGGGATCAATACAGCATCAAAGTAAATGACAATGAATGGGCAGTTCGAGCCATGTTCGTTTACTCGGACGATCTGTTGCCGGCTTAGGCCGTCGTGGTAATGAGAAGTGTTGTTAGGTGTAATGTATAGTTAGACCCAGGTTAAGCACTGAGGCTTTCTCTAGGTACAGTGGAAGACACATCAAGCTATACCTTTTTTTTGTTTACGGGGGGGAAATCTTCGGAAGATACCCAGTCTCCTGGGGGAGAGCCTGGGTTATATGAGATTTTTACTCACTAAAACCCCCTCGATGGCCGGCCTCGTGCATACCGGAGGGCTCCGGGATCTCCAGAAAAACGCACCGGTGCCCTCCTAGCATTTTCCTTGGCCCGGTTCCTCCCGTCACAGCAGCGTGCGGCTATATCGCGTTGCTGCCTTCCCCAGGGTCGCCATCCAATGGACGGCCAAAGCCCCCTCTTTAACCGCCCGCGACCCTAATCCCTCCTTTTAGTCGCCTCTTACGACAAACAGGAGTTACCGTGGCTCTATTCTTCGCCCGAGACTACAGGGTTGATATCAAGCTGTACCTACTCTGAGCTCTGTGGAACCCTGTCGTGATAAGTATTTGTTTTGATTCCATAACATTCGTATGAGAGTGTCAAATATGTTAAAGCGACAAAGTACTAAAGGGTATATTATAATAGCCTGCCTGATGTGTTGTCCGCTGTACAGTGACCAAAAAAAATATTATCAAAGTTCATTTGAAATTAGCATAAGTGGTTTACTACATATCGATGTTTCCTACAAGTAAATTATGGCTTTGGTTACATTAGAGGTAGACAAATAGCCCAGTAAATTGTGGATAAACTTTCAACTGTGGAGACTTTTTTATGACTAAAGAAAATTGGGCATTTTGACCCAAGAGTGTAGTACATTGTGTAGACGAAGCTCTTCACTTTATTCTATGGCGTCAAAGCTGTAACTAGTCCCCGGACAGAGATAGAAAAGTTTAAAATTAAATGTATTAAAATGCATATAATTTATACTGGACATGAATTTCAGTTGTATGAAGAATCTTAAGGTTCCTCATCTGCAGTTGAAAGGATATCCAGCAGTACGGTATGAAAATAACCAATTTTGTAATGTGTAACAAAAATCGCGTCAGTGGCTCCCATAGGACGCCGGATTCCCATGCGGGAGGTCCGAGTTCGAAACCAAGCAATGCCATGTATACTAATGAGTTTTTTCGAATTTTTTCCACATCTTACGTAGGTACTTACATTTATCCGACTGCTCTAACGGTGAAGGAAAACATCGTGAGGAAACCTGCATGTCTGAGGAAATTAAAAGTTTCCAAAGGCGTGTGAAATCTATCAATCAGTACTGGGCCCGCTCGATGGATCATGGCCTGGACCCCTTTGTGCAAGGGGAGACTTGTGCCCCAACAGTGGGGATATTAATAGGCTGATAATGATGTAACAAAAATTGGTTTCAGGAATTTTTAAAGGCCATGGAACATTTTTACTATGGAGCCAGCCAGGCACACCTCTCCGTAAATTTGAAAAAAATTACGATTTATCGGCGATCGATCCCAGCGCGATAATTCGATAGAGAAAATCAATAGAACCATAAAACATTTCTTGACAAAAACTCCTTAAGTATCTCTGAACCCAGATATTTGAAGTTGAAAGTTGCATTATTTTTTTTAGTAAGATTCTAGGAATCTTACATGAAATATCTGGGTTCAGAGATACTTTAGGAGTATTTTTCATGAGATGATTTATGTTTCTATTGATGTCCTCTATCGAATTATTAAGCTAGGATCGATCGCCAAGAAATCGTATTTTTTTTCGAATTGTCTTTCCGCCATTGAGGTTCCATGGCCTTTGTACAACAGTAAGTGGTTGTTCAGTTCAGTTGACCCTGATCAAACAACTTTTAGATTATTAGTTTTAGTTCAATAGTATAATATAACAATTATTTATTTTATTACGCAATAGCTCCAATTGAATCTGTCTGCATGTAACGTCAATTCCGGGAATGCCATGCCAAAATTAACAAAGGGGAGCGCGAAATCACATACGCTAACACCGATACGCAATTTACCTTACTAGGTAAATTACGTACCGAAACTAGGTGTAATTGTGCATTTAACGGTATATTTCCAACCGCGAATACGTAACCTTACGTTATTGACAGGTTTAGGTTTGCTGTTTAATTTAGTGCCGTTTGATGTGAATTCAAAGACTCAAGAGATAGAGACAATATTTGGAAACCTTCTCCGAGTATTGGGTTGGGTAGGAAAAATTGCAAAATCAGTCCAATGGCAGAATTTTGTATCTTATCACTAGTGATATGAAAATATTGACTCGCTCCAAATCACCCCTTTTCGCTTTTTAACACGCCTATCATCATCATCAGCAGCCTATTAATGTCCCCATTGTTGGGGCACAGGCCTCCCCTTGCACAAGGGGGTTCGGACCATGATCCAGCGAGCGGGTCCAGTGCTGATTGGTGGATTTCGCATACCTTCGGAAACTTTTCATTTCCTCAGACATGCTGGTTTCCTCACGATGTTTTCTTTCACCGTTAGAGCAGTCGGTAAATGTATGTAAGTCTTCGAAAAAATCCGAAAAACTCATTGGTACATATTTTTTTTATTTACTACTAAACCCGCATTTGACCTCGATCTCGCCTGATGGTAAGCGACGATGAGGTCGACGATGGAGCATGCGGGTCCAGTAAATGCCCTATTCACTCTGGCTTTGAAGATCCCAAGGTTGTAGGTTTCGGGAAATACAGACGCCGGCAGGCTGTTCCATTCCTTAGCCATTCGCATAATGAACGAAGAAGCAAATCGCTTCGTACGAGCAGATGGGATATCAACAACATAAGGATGGAACCCCTCCCCGCGCTAAAAAAAATACCGATAGACAGGCAATCTTGCGCCGATGTTCCAGACTTTGCAGTCTAGCTTCCACCAGCGATTTAAGGCGCTTAGCGCGTTTCTCCACTGAGTCAAGAGCAGCCAGTTGGTAGTTAGCTGAGCCGTCCCACAGGTGGCAGCAGTACTCCATGCACGCCTATATCAGGCATCTATTTTATTTTTACAAAAGGTGTTACAAAATTAAAAATGTATTATTATAAATTACTTAGATCAGTAAATAATACGAAATAACTTCAATTTGGAAAAAACTACAGGTGAAGTGACCCTCGCTTCAAAATTCTGTCACTTAAAATAATGCTATAATTGGGGACCGTAATCATTTTAAATTGAAGGGAGCCTCACACACCCGTCATACTAAATACCCTTATGATTACGGTATAAGTACTCGTATTACTATACAGTACCAGTAGGAAAAGAAGCGATTATGATGGAACCAGGAACGTAGGGTGAACAACTTCTGTTTAGACTTTGAAATTATTATTATTAGTATTATATATGAAATGAAATGAAATTGTTTATTCTACAAATTGGTACAGCTTGTACACTTTTGTTCGTCAATTTTTCAACAATTTAAGAACTTATAATAAACAATAATATAAATCAAGAACATAATAAATCATAAATAATAATTATAAAATACATTTTTCTCAAAAAAAAGGAGAAGAAGAAAAAAACTGTATTATTATAAATTAATTAATTGATAAAAAAAATTAAAAAAATAAAATTATATTGTGCCATTGGCACTAACTACAAAACAAATAAATAATCAACAGTGTTGCCATGCATCTCTGTCAGTCATAAAGTCTGGCACAGTGTAGAATGCTTTACGAGACAAATATTTTTTAACAGCGATTTTAAATTTTTTGTCACTCAGTCCTTTTATTTTGTCAGGTACTAAATTGTAAAATCTTACACAATTAACAAGAAAGGACTTTGACACTTTAGTAAGTCGTGTAGTGGGTAATATAATTTTGTTACTATTTCTTGTATTGTAGCTATGTACATCACAGTTTTTTTTTTTTAAATCGGCCAGATTTTTTCGAGCATATAATATGTTGGCTAAAATATATAGGCATGGCAACGTTAAAATATTTATCCGTTTAAAAAGTTCTCTTACGGACTCCCTAGATCCCATTCGATATATACCCCTCACAGCTCGTATATTTATAGACAGGCAGCATATATGCTGATGCGTCTATATCATAGTGTTGGAAAGTTATAAGTTCTTAGTTTCATTTTATAGATTTCACAGTTCACAGTTTTTACAGTCAGTCATTGTTATTTATTTAAAATAAATGTTTGCACTAAATCATTGTTTTGTCATAAGATTAAATTTATTTATCAGAGTTATTTATCACTGTTTTTTAAACCAGTTGTCTAATCTATTTTTATAAGAATTCGCAATAAATAACCATCATCGACATCTCAGAAATACCTACTTATAGAAAAGTTTCAAGCTACGTTATTAGGTTCCAAACTTCAAACCCCTCAGGGCTTATCCCCGTCATCGTTGCGTTTGGTTGGTCTCCTATGATAATTTCATAAACAGGCTTGAGTCCACCGGTAACGTACGATGATACGTTATAAAAAATATTTAGTAATAAATATTTCGTCTAATAAATGTTTTGAATTTGAATTGTTACGGGCTTTTACGACAGTACCTACAACAATAATTCAATGCAAACTTTAGATAGACAGAACTTAATGAACAACTAGAACTAGAACTTAGAACTTACTTACTTTAGAACTTTATGTGAAGATTTAATAACAACGTTCGTACACAAACCTCTTCCACTTCAAAATTCAAATTACTTCGACCAGCTGAAAGTGCACAGAGCAAAACTTAAGTCAAAGCATAAATTACGAAACCAGAGTCACAGTCCTTTACGATAAAGAAGGTGTATAAAAAATAAAAAATAATAAACTTTTTAAACTTCTCAAAATTGCTTCCCATTCCCACACTAGAGTAACCATAATATTCGTAATTGCCCCTACAGTGTGGCCGCTTTGTGTGCCCGAATAATTGTGGGGACATAAAATATTTTGACGTGTTCGATAAGAACAAAAACGCCGAAACAGAGCTTATCTTATCGCTGTAGAGTGTGGAGGCACTAATGACCTGGCCAGGCCTACCGCCCATTACTTCCGAACATGTTAACAGCTTCATTATGAGGGAAATATATCGAAATTCGGCTTTAAGCCTCTTCGATACGGTGCAGTAAACACATAATTCTCGTGTTTTGTAAAGTTACATAAAATATTGTAGACTCATTAATTTTTTTTACTAGTTGTTAGCCCGTGACATTTTGTATGGTCTAGAATTTCCTTTTTTGCCGATTTAGCTGAAATTAGAACTTAACCTGTATTTGACACTAAGGAAGAATTTCTGTTGAGTTTAAGGGAGTTAGAAGTATTAAAAACAGACATTGATTTTATTACCTATACGAGTAGGTATATAAATATTATCACTTAATATATTTTTAATAGTAGTTATTACAAAGCGATAAATATTCAGCTATAAACAAGGCTTTCTTCATTCTAAAGGAATTTTTATTTTATCACAACTGAACTTCAAAATAAGTGTCAACAAAAACATGTTTCTTTGGACGACCCATAACACCTCTTAAACAAACCTACGTTGTTAATAAGTACAGGATAATTTAATTACCTTGTCTCATTAATATTGAGCAAGGTACAATTATCCTTCAAAGTACAGTAGGCCCTCGGTAATCCGGCGCTCGCCAATCCGGCACGTACAATTCCAATAGTCGCCTTTTTCGAATCAGCTTTCCTGCTTAATAATCCGGCAGTTTACACATTAAACTACCAGATTATAGAGCGGCGGTGTGTATATATACACAGATTGTTCGCCGTTTTTTTTTTGAAGTTTTAAATGTTGAACATGAAAATGTAATGAGATACAACCTATTATCAAAATTAATTTAAACTGTTACTAATTTTTATGTGTTACCTGTTATAATAAAGATTTTTACCATGATATAATTACTTCCTATAGAAATCCAATAATCCGGAATTTCCAGAAATCCGGCAAAAAATGTAGGTGCCGGACTACCGAGCGCCTACTGCCTACTGTATACTTATGTACGAAAATTTATCCACAAAGGATAATCCATAAATTAGAAACGCTTTTAACAGTAACAGAATTAACATAAACAAAACGAAACAACCCTAAAGCGGACCGCTAATTAAACCAAAAGGTTGGGAATGGTTAAACTAAAAACTCACATCTACCCTCGGATCAGTCGCTCCAGGTTTATCCTGATGTCTGGGATTAACTCTGCTATAAATGGATAACTCGTACCTTAGTTCTGAAGGATAAGGTATAAGTTATAAACTGAAGCGAGTATATAATATCGGATGACATTATACGCTACTATAGACCGTCTTTGTAATTACATGAATGTAGCATTACATACATTGATATAAATTGTACTTTTCCTGTAATTGTGTACAATAAAGTGGTGTTATCTATCTATAATGTTCCGCTACAGCCGCATAGATAAAAGGAAAATGTAACCATACTGAGATACGAACACAATTAGTGAAGCCATGGACGAAAATCGTCCACAATGTTTAAAAGATACAATAAAAAATAATTACAAGTTACAAGTCACACATAAAAAAATAATTAAACTTTATTATATGACCATTCATTTTGTTATACTAGTAAGCCTCTTTATTCATGTAAACTGTACTGTGTTTGGCAGTCCATGACCTTGAACCCCCAATCTTTCCTCGCTAACCCTAGCAAATAAAATATTACATACTCGTATTCTATATACTCGTTGTTATGGAGCGTTCAATTATACTTCATAGTTTTACGCACGTTTTATGCAAGATTTTGTAAAAGCTCTACCAACTGTTTTGCGAAGACTTTCTGAGCGTGCTCCGCTAAAATTCATAGTTTACACCAACGACTAATGGATGCAATGTAATCTAAAGAATACAGAAGAGACTTAAAGATACCATCAATGCGGAGACAGTGGTTGTTTTAATTATAATAAATAAATAAACCAGCTTCATCGTAATCCTTTAAAGGGGTGGTTTATGGACGTATTTACCTGTCTTCAATGGGGAATGTAATAATTTAAAATCCATGTACTACTTATAAGCAGATACATAGATTTTGTTTTTTGCCATCACACATAATCCTTAATTGCAATAACTGATTATAATACTTAGTTGAAATTGTTTTCGGAATGTTATTTTAGTAAAAAATCCTATAAATGGCCACTCGTGAATATTCCTTAAGGACATAACCACAAAATTCCCAGAAAAACAGGTGTATTTACCTACACCAGAACGATACGCTTTTTCCCTGAGCAGATTCAGGATTCATGCGGCGTAAGTCGGTAGTCTGACATGTGATTTATTCCTTTTATCTTTGAGCAGTCGGGATTTCATAGGAGATAAGACCGTACCTACGTAAATCAAATCCTCTGGTGATTGTTCTAGCGATGAAATTGTAATGCAGCTTATTCTGTTGCGAATTTTCAACCTTTCAAACTTTCAACATATCTAAATTAAATATGTTTATGGTCACAATGGGGACATTAATAGGCTGATGATGATGGTCACAATTTTTTACTTAAATAGTTCGTGTCCATTTAGCTATTTATTCTGATAGGTAATGAGTCTGATGAAAGTCACCAAGTGGGCAGAAACCAGGCATTTCCCGTGATCTACCCGCTGATAGTGACTATAAAATAACATGTTTAGTAAATAATTTTAACAAATAATCAAGCTGCCTACTACAATTTCTTGTAAGTACTTAACTATCGAAAGTTCGAGAACTAAAAGTGTAGATAATTCGATACTTTAAAACGTCTAGACGATGGTAGGTAGAACCCGTAACAAGCCGATACAAAAGGCACTTAAACAAATCATGCGTCGATTCAATCGTCGACCCTTGGACAAGTCCCTTGAGAACTCAGAGCACCAGAAACGATAGGTATGCCTACTCGGCTTAGGTGGCCACTCACACACTACTCTACCAACTCTATTTGAGAAATTATCTTGAAACATAGAGACGTAGTATACATTATTAAAAGTTTGGTAATACTTAAATGCTGCAGAGTGAATAAATGCACAATCTCCCATAATTAATTAAGGGTATTAAACAATGAACTAGTGAAATGAATTATTGTCTCTATATTCATCAGCAGCCTACTCTAGTCCACTGCTGGACATAGGCCTCTCCCAAGGCGCGCCATTGAGCCCGATCTTCGGCTCTTCTCATCCAGTCGCTGCCAGCCACCTTGCTTGCGGCTATCTCTTATATAAGGAAAAGGAAAAATTAAAAATATAAACAGTACAGACGAATATGGAAACAAATTGTTAATAACTGTATCAAAGCACAAACAATGACCACAAGAATTCAGATTTTACTATAATAGTCATAAAAGGGCAATTAGAATAGAGTATGGCGTGGTAATAAATCTTTTAATCTCCTCACGTTATCACAAACGCGCCGCGAGACTTTAGTAAGCCATTAATTTATTATATCAATTAAGGAATTCTTCACACTAGTAACAATTACACGAACGTTACAACGTTACAAAATGGCGGTGTCCTATTCGGCAATAAATTATGTTCGTTAGTCATTATTTCAGATAATTAACCGTCGGGAAAATATCTCGCGATTATTAATCGCGTTATATGATAGATAGTAATAAATTAAGCAGGTTCTCCGTCGCGTTCCCCAGATTTCAAACCATTCATCAACCGCTGAACGGAAACGAAGACAGTATCATAACGTTCCCATTTTGTCATTACAATATCATAACGTTCCCATTTTGTCATTACAATTTATTCGAAAGTTAAGAGGAACTAATTCACTGCCACATTAAATAGTACGGTGCGTTGACAACTGTATACGCTTCACTTTTTATGGGTTCCCTGTATGGAATTTATTGCGTTTGTCACTCCTATAAAGAGAAGTAATAAAGTTGAACATATTTTATTTTACAAGCAACGATCAAAATTGAGATTGTTTACAAAGCTTTTACGGTTTATTTACAAAGTTATGAGATTCAAGAAACGCCTATCCGCTCTTATCTTTAATCTTGTAATACTCAAGTTCGCAATCGCAGTTAACTTTATTAAATTTTCGACTTACACTCCCAAAGTCGTGATTTCCTTAGTAGTGTTGTGGGTTCTCAACGTGGGCATCGATAAATTAATAAATGCGATCAAAGCAAAATACGTGTAATAAAATATTCACAAGGTTTCTCTTCACAAATAAAAATAATCTGTCTTTTGTGTAAGGATACACGCTGAAAGATGAAAAAGAATTTCGTCAATACAAATATACTCTGTGAGGAAAGGTCTGGTAAGTGATATCATGTTGACTCGAAGGAGGCCCTCACAACCTGTTTGCTCTCGCCACAATCTCGGATTGGTAATAAGATGCGACACATGTATTATCCCGATTAAATCCCCTCGGAAAAGGGGCTTAAATGTAGTGATGTCTTTATGGCGACAATATTTCAAGGTGATTGTTCGATTACGGTACCGACAACATTAAAAAAGTCCAAAGTGCCTAAAATTATTGGAAAGTGAGGGAACTTTCTAATAATTTTGGGCACTTTGGACTTTTTGTAATTTGTATTGACAAATAAACAACTTTTATTAACAATCGCCAATTAAAATGTAAATAAATTAAACGTGCAATACAAGCATACGGTTATTTCGTTTTATAGTTTCCAGTTAACGTATTGTAATTATGTTTAAATTTATTGTGTATCGTATCGTAACGTAACACATCATACCAATTAAAAAAAATTGTTTGTAAAATAAACCATAGGTATTATATTATTTGAAGCTCTTTATCGACATCGACATTTAAAATCCGACAAATCGACTATCGATAGAGCGTCCGATAATCGCAGCACTTCGAGATGATTGATCGCCGGGCTTCCCGCTTGCGAGTTTGTCAAGACGAAGAATAACATTGTTAGGGCTCTTGTAAACGTCTCACTGCCGCAAAATCCTCTTAACGGCGTGCCTACGGTGAGAACACGAAAATAGAACGGAAAATATTGTTTTAGTATTCCGAAGGATGAGTCCCCTGAGGGTAAAAGATCAGGTAAAAAGAGGAGTCGTCCTGAAAGTCAGGTGAATTGATCACAGAAAACGTTTGTTGTCTAGTGTAAGTCTGAGAGATGCTGTATAAGGTGAAAATCGACAGCCTACAGTGGTATCTAATACGTTGATGATAATGATGATAAACTCCCAGATGAAGAATCACATAATACACTTAAAACTAATTTGTCATTTTATGATGAAATCTGTTATAGTATCCAAAAAAACAGCAAATCAAATAAGAGCGATGACCAATGAGACCGATGACAGATTAACAAAGGAAAAGAAAAAGTATTCAGTAATAAGGAAAACTGCAGGAACGATGAAGCAATAAAGCTATCAACAATCGTTTACTATAATGGTCTTTTGCTATGATCTCGTAATGGATATGTGAAAGGCGGCGGAAACCGTAAGAAGATGAATAAAAGGAAGAAACTGAAGGTAGACCACCGGCCACGGCGGCAGAACTTCAAAGGACCCCCCCCCCCCCCTCCTCCTCCTCCTCACCAGAGTCCACACATACTGTATAATCATCGTGACAAACATGGAAATATTGCAGCTAGAAGGGCTAAGCTTTATAAGGGTCATAAAGTCATTAGTCAAAGTCAAATCACTGTATCCGTTTCCCCTTAAGGGTTAACGGCGACGCAGTTGAAATTCATCCAAGAATTTTAAATCTACGTGAATCCTTGTTAATATTGAGAATAAGAGAGTTTAGAAGGCGAATATTTTGAGTCGATTTTTAATTTTTATATCGTGATACACATGATTATGTAAACATCAGATGTAGGTAAACGTAAACGGGCTAGAATGAAAACCCGTTCATATACCAGAAAGAAAACATTTCGAAGAAACTATTAAATCACGTAAATAAACAGTCTTTTCTTTATAAGTTCGACAGTAGAGTTCATCAATATCGCATTTATTTTCGTCAGTCTAGACGCTATTGTTTTACAAGTAATTTGATTAGAAAATAAATGATGTAGACATGTTTTGTTGTAGTACTTAGGTACTGTTTAGGGAAAGCAAATATCCTGATCGTGATCAATTTACTGATCACAATTGAACAATTGAGTCGAAAGAAGAAGGCAGTAAAATCCCTTCTAGAGAAGGGACGTCATAATACACATTTAATGTGCGTGCAGCTTTTAGTCGCACTAGTTTTACGGTGGTTCTAGTAATGCAACGCGATTACTCCCAAGTTGATGCATCTAGATAGTGTTCCCAACTTCCATAGCATTTATTGCTGAACGGTACTTTCACGCGTTTTAGCCTTTATGACGACATCAAAGGAAATTACATTCTATTGTGAGGGGTTTCATTGCTATTTTGCCTTACCGGTAACTATAGTTTTCAGTGAGTCTAGTCTTACCTGGAACATAAAAGAGTAATAATTAAATGGTGAATTCTCAACTATACTAGGCGACTTATGGTGACTTATATGTAGGTAGATAAGTTTGTAAACGGGTAAAACCTTCCTAACACAAACTCGTGGAAAGCCAAAATCCGATTACTTATCGCTTATAGGTACTTACAAGCATACTGAAAACCGCAACCTACTATGTATTTAGAATTTTAGACACATATAAAATAAGTTCATAATAAATTATTATCGTAATCCTAAAATCATGTAGAATAATATTACATACATTATAATACATTACAATTAACATCCAAAGGATTTTAATACCTACATTTAAAAAAAAAAGTAAAATACACTTTAGTGCACAAATAGAAAACAACAAACAAAAGATAGAAAAGGAAATAGTGAAGTACAATTTAGGCGGCCTTATCGCTAAGAGTAATCTCTTCCTTCTTAAATTGTTTTTTAGGCAGCAGTAGAAAATAAACTCCAATGAATACCGTATTATTTATTTTATAATCTTACATCCAGTATTCGATTACAGTCCATTTTGGCCCACGGACTCCCCACAAAGATTTTTATGTGGTGTGTCGTTCGTACTGTCAGGTGGTATTTGTAATGGGGCTTATCTGAAAGCGTAGTATTGAATTGTCAGGACGGTATCAAGATGTTTCCAGAAATGGCTCTAAGTTGACTCTAAGATAGATTTCAAACGATCTCGCCGCCACCTTTTAAAGTAGACAATAAGAAAGCCGAACTGTTATTAAAGTACCAAATATATCTACATTTTCAACGAAATCGTTATTAATTGTCCAGTTAAGTAAAATGTCAAACCGTACTGATGTTAATTGGATAATTGTTCCCCAAGTAACGCGTTTGAAATTACTTCAATTAATTAATCGATCATCAAAATTAAGGACGCTAACGATTCTAATTGGTACATTGTTCGAAACAAGCTTTCCTACTCGTATTTACGATTACACGTAAGTATATAAACATTGAATTACCTTTCAACAATCAAATCAAATCAAATAGTTTATAGATAGATAGATAGAAACACTTTATTTTACACAAAATCAGGAAAAGTAAAAACTACAGGAATAATAACACGATATGTACAAAGGCGGCCTTATCACTTAAAGCGATCTCTTCCAGGCATCCTCTGAAGTTAATTGGACATTAAAGAGATTAGCGACAATGTAGTGTGAGGATTGTTTATTTGTTGAAAGTAGGTATATTACAGAGCTCCTAAATTGTAATAAAGTATCACTACACATTGTGTAGTGTACAAATATTTTACATTTTAACATAACAGTAATTAATTTCATATTATATTTAAATTCAGTTTTACATATGTCAGTTCAAGAACATAACAATTTCGAAGATGCAACTTGCAAAGGTACTTAATGATTCGTGACTGAAGCATTAAATAATCGTATAAAATGTTTATATTACCTACCTACCGAATTCTGGATATCGGACCGCATCGAGGTAGTTACGCATACGGCCAGTGGCCATGTTACGCATGCAAATAGTCGATTGAAGAAGAATTGGATTACAGTGTTTAATTTGTGATCGAATTGTGAGATTTTCGTCGAACGGAGGTGTCGTCGTGGTGGAATATATCGTAAATGTAAATTCACATTATCGCAAATATCGACAATATTCTTAACACTGACAATTAACTTTCTGATGATACGAGCGATATGAGAATGGAAATTGCAGTCTTAATAGGATCTGATTTCGGTCGGTTATGTTCGAAAACCAGCAAAATAAACGTAGCGGCGAGTAGACCGATATTAAAACACAAAGAAATAATAAAGATGTGGTTTTTATTCCCGACGATAATCTTTGGAGTGGCCTTTATTGTTAGTTGAGGAGGCGACCAGGGCCAATAAAACATTTTCTCTACACAGCAGCGCTATTATGGAACCTGATATTCGTGTGCCGAGAATCCGAACGCACCCAAGTTGTAGGGATATTCGATTTTTGAAATTTAATTTCCATAGGCCTCTCGCAAGGGAGAAATTGAACATTTCGGGAAATGGTTTCGAGTACCTAAGCCTTTCCAATATTTGGTTGGTCGTATCTCGAAGATGTTTCCTGTTTCGCTATCAGAACTCTTCCTTTGAAGCTGAATAAAAATGTTTGTGGCATTTTGTTTTGATTGCGATTGTAAGAGCCTGTTCAATTTCTTTTTTATACACAACAAATAAAGAATGCCCAGTAGCTTGGTTTAATTGGCGCCGTACGTTACATGAGCCAAGGTTTCTGAGAAACGGCTTCGTATTTTATTGTGAAAGCGTTTTATGCAGAAATGCAGATAATGTTAAGACGTATTGTATCAATCTATACGTAATGAAATTGTAAAATTACTATGTTAGTATGAATCATAGAGTGTAAGTGACTTATGTAATTGTTATTTAAAAATAAGTGAAGGGTGCGATATTTCGAGATCCTACATACTCTCTATGTTAGTGAAATGTCTCGTATAAGTTTAGTAGGTAGATAACAATTTTTAAAATATATATAAAATCAGTTAAGGCACAGGAAAAACAATCGCAGTTTTAATAAAAATGGAATTACTTATTTCGAGCCTGAATTTTCAAGTAGATTCTCGTAAATGCCGTGAAAACCGGCCGACTTTCCACCCATCACTCACCATAAACCAAAAATGTCGGCGAGAAAAACAACATGGCGACGGAAATGTGGCGAACAAAAGGCGAATGGGACGGTTTTAATCCTGTCCGGTCGTCATTCCGACGGTCGGGAAAGAGAAAATTGAATTTATTATCGGTTGTATTTGACTGACGTGTTATTTCACACGCCGGCAAAGGAGAGCGGCGGAGCGTCGGAATCCAATCAGTCAGACGCCGGATGCGATACCGTCGATATACTCGACTATCCACGAATGAACTGGCGAACTGAAAATGCCGTTTTCTATTTGATATTCCGTTTGTAAGGTTTTACTCACAGGTTGTCTATGCCGCGGGATTTGGAAGGGAAAGCGGAGGATAGAAAAACGTATTCTTTGTGACCTTAGTAGTTTTAAACTTTAATAGATTTATTCAATTAAACAAAGTTTTATAACGACTCACTTAATATTCCGTTACTTAATAAAACGTTCAGCTCTATTTCATTTCTAAAGCTAAGTTTTGGTTTGTTCTACGAAACAATATCAAAGGAAAATAATTTTTTTAACTAATATGGCCAGTGGCAAATTTAATAAACAGGTAAATAAGTTTTGCACAATATTTACGCATTTCAATGAAGTAAGTACAGCATAGAGTTAGAACACCTAACAATTCCAATTATTTACCATGTTGAAAGAAAAACACAAATACAAACCCGTATTTGCAGGCTTATATTTGTAGCCTCTGTTATAGAAGTCAGTTACATAACGGATTTACAAGGGGCTCTAAATCCTTGTGTAGGTAACTATGTGAATTCAATATTTTTATCGAATAATTTAAAAAAAAAAGAAGAGGGCGTAAGTCCTAATTTAGGGTAAAACAGTGCTTGTATGCCACCACATTTAGTTTGGCTAGGGTATAAAGAACGGGCGGGGTTTTATTTTCTAAAGGGGTGGCACCTTATTCTATGTGCTGGTAATTGGAAAGAATATGAACGCCATTCTTTATATGCAGTAACTGTATATTGCTTGCACACCTACTACCTCTTTCTCAAAATCATTTCTCTGCCCGAAGGTTGTATGGAAGAGATAGCTCTTAGCGATAAGGCCGCCTGAATTGTACTTCACTATTTCCTTTTCTATCTCTTGTTTGTTGTTTTCTATGTGTGCAATAAAGTGTATTTTACTTTTACTTTACTTACGATTTCATTATACCATCACATGTAAATACGCAATATTTTTGACGATTGTTTGTGTAATAAGACTAAGATCGTATCGTAAATTAAGTTTTATCAACATCATCAGTGCCTTAGGGTACTTAAGAACCTACCATAATATTATTTATCAATGACCGAGGAAAAAAGCTTATGCAAAAATTATTCATTAGATTGCTATGTGCGGTGGTGGCTGAATGTAATCCATTCGTACTACAAACTCGTATAATTTGCTAAAATGCAAAAGCCGAATCTTTATGAACAACTTTCAGTTAGGTACCTACCTACTGAAAACTATCCTCGAAGAGCTCCCCATTATCTTTTTTATCTTTTTAAATTAAAACTTTTAGTAGTTTTACTAGTTCAAAGCAAAAATGACAAAAATATAAAAATGCTCTGAAATTCATTTTTCCAGGAACCTTAATATGAGACTCGTATTCCAGAGTGATTTACATAAAACTTGTTTAAATGTTAATCTGTGAGCTCGGCTAAAGGATTATGACGTGCCCTCTGACGTCACGAGTCAGGGGTGACGAACTCTGACTACATGTGTGCACTTTAATCATTCATTTCCCCTGCCAGGGATGGGTACGAAATGGTTCGATAGGGTCTCTTTGGGATTGCATATACATACAGAGTGTTCCAGAAACTATGACGAAAACGAAATACGGTAAAGCCTGACGTCATTACCAATCTATATAACTCCATACATGGTTATCAGATTATTCATGATAAAAATGTTAATTTTTTTTTTAATTTTATCAATAATGGCCAACGGAACTGAAAAATTTATCCAAAAAAATAACTGGTTTTCCTTTTATATAAATTTTATTCCACCTAAAACATAAATGTGAAAAAGGTGCCATGTTCGGTGCAAGGAACCAGTAGACGTAACGTTCCTTCAAACTTACCTACAAAAATGTATAGGTAACATTGTTTAAACATAAAAATTATCGCCTGCTTAAAACTAAATTCCTAACTTGGCATGTTTTCACACAAAACTCATGGACTCTTCACTTTTCTTGAATGATTCTTGAGTTTTCGTCAAAATTCCAATTTAAATAACTTTTTTACCACGATGAATCGGATAACCATATGTGGGGGGGGGGGGGGGGGGTTTATATTGATTAGTAATAACCTCAGCCATCACCCTGTTTCATTTGATCCTTACTTCCTAGGACAGCCTGTGTATCCACCCACCTTGTCGCCGAACCAACTAAATAACTAAACTATACGACAGACACTCCTATAGACGTCGCCAATTCATTGGAAATACATGACTAGGGCAACAGTAGACTGGCTGAGATGATTGTGCTTAGGATTTCTAATTGTCGCTGTATGTTTCCCTGTGCTGCGGTTTCTAGGTGCTCCCGGCGGTATTGCATTATTAAAAGTGTAGGTGGTTAGTTCATGGTGGACTCTTTCTCTTTGTAATAGTATTGTACTTATTTTATTATGAGACACTGCTATAGATCAAATCTATACACGTGAGTATAATGTATATTCAATTATATGAGGGATTTCTATATTGTCTGGCGATCTATTCTATTATACAAAATTAGTTTACTTATTAATTGCAGATTGTTATTGTATTCCTTAAAAATTTAACTGCTGCTTTAGAGTGCTCTTTATAAGACAACTAGCGGCCCGTCCCGGCTTCGCACGGGCATTAAACATTACATTTAGATTTGTTAATTTTAACACATTCATAATAATAATAATAATATAACACACATATTCACTCCTTTTTGCGTCGAGCTCCTAAAAAAGAGTAAATTAAAAAAAAAAACGAGTGACGCCCTACAACGCATAATTAGCCGAATGGAGTTTATTTTTTCAAAGTTTTAAACTCGTGATATCTTTTGAATGGAATGTCAGAACCGAATAATTCAAAAAGTAATATAAAGGTATTGAAGCAGTCTTAAATAATAAATCATTTATTTTGATAAGGTACAAATAAAGAGCTTTTTGTAGCGGTGGTATTTTAATTTCTTTTTTTTTTTATAAAAAAAACGCTTATTGTGACATGACTATAATAGTTAGAGACACGCTGCCGCTGATTTTTTTGTTGATAATGGTGTGTTCTAAAAAAATGTTATATATCATTTTGTTCTATCATCAATAGTTTTCGCAGCGTACGCGATGTAAGGAAGTTTTTTGATATTTTTTTACACTTTATCGTAATTTAAGTAAGGATCCCCATTTTTTTGAAAATGAAATATAGCCTATGTCACTCAGGAAAAATGTAGCTTTCCAACAGTGAAAGAATTATTCAAATCTGTTCAGTAGTTTCGGAGCCTATTCAATTCAAACAAACAAACAAAAAATCAAACCTTTCCTCTTTATAATATTGGTATAGATAATAAAACACAAACATTAAAATTAGTTTTACTTCTCTTTTTAAACGAACAATAATAATAATTGTATTTTGAATCATTAAATAAAGTAAAACTAAGTACTCGTAACTTATTACATCTTATTCGACTCTATCAATAAGTAAGAGGTTTATAAAGCAAACAGACCCGACGCAGTTTCAAGTGTTGCGATCAATCAATACGAGCGGTAACGAAATTATCCCAATCAAAGCTCAGAGGGTCAAGTAGACTCATCAGGCTATATCCGGAACGATTCTTATATGTGTGTATAGATCCTCCTCGTATATACTCGTATCAAAATGTACAGAATTCTACCACCGGTATACTTACACTTTCTCTATAGGTTTTCTGTGCTTATAAGGTAGAGCGTCGGTGGCGTCGCGTCGTGGCTAGGACGTCGGATCCCCATGCGGGAGGTCCGAGTTCGAAACAGGCAATGCCATGTATCAATGAGTTTTTTTCGGTTTTTTATATCATATCAAAAAATAAACATGCCAAAAAATAATAATTAACCTCTTTCAGAGTCAATCTTAGCTATATTATAAGCATGTCTGAAAATATATTTAAAAAAAACTGAATCCGAGAGTTATTTTCAAAAGACTTACTTACATTTACCGACTGCTCTGACGGTGAAGGAAAACATCGTGATGAAACCTGCGTGCAGGTTTCCTCACTACTGAGATAACCAGTGTGTGAAATGGGGAAGGCATTAGCAAACCACCCCATTAAATCTGCCACGAGAGTCGTTCTATGTGATTAATTCCTGAGAATGATCACGACCCTCAGCAATGAGAAATACGACTTAGAAGAAGGAAGGTAAACCTATATTTGTAAATAACTTACCTACCTCCAATACCTATCTAATATGTTAAAATATATAACAAATTGCCAAATTGTATCAAAGAAGCAAAGTCCTTCCTTTCATTCAAAACTAAATTAAAGCACCACCTTTTGAGCCAATTTACAGAGTTTAAATAATTGATAGTAATTGCAATATCTATCACCAAACCAAATGGCATCTGCAAGTCGATACTTAATTGAATCCTAATTATACCTATTTTGTGTGTTATTCGTCTTCTAGTTACCCGCAGCTAAGAAAAATTACAGCTCTTCAATTAGATCATATAGACTAGTAATTTAATTTATAAACCTTATGTCTACCGTACACACTGTTAATTACAATAAGTTTATCCTGTATTTCCCTAAGCAAAGTGGATTATATCCTTTTTTAGTGAAATAAATGTCTTAAACCGTAAAATACAGTTTGGTTATTTTGTATTATACTCTGCTACATTAATTATAATTATGTTTTCTTGTAGGGTTTAGTAACAGGTTTAGAAGAGCCAGTATAGAAGTATAAGTACTATCTAAACATACGTACTTCATCTTCAGCCTCTACGTCACTTATCACCAGGTGAGATTTGTTGTTCGCGGTTGTTGTCTTTCGACAGCAGTCGTTAAGTCATGTCAGATGCCTACAGATGTCAGCGGCCTGAACACCTCTGACAAATAGGTTGGCCACTAACCATACGATAAGCAAGCAACCAGGTGCGATTATAATCTAAAGGTCAAACGCGATCTAGTCTCTTAGGGCTCCGTTTTCCCCTTCGGGGTACGGATCCTTAAAAAACTGAAGATAGATTTTAATTTGTCGATTCTGTAATGAAACGGGAGCAAAAGTTGTCAAAGTCAATATTAATGGCAAAGTTCGTTGTTTGATTTGTACTTTGAATATTATTATGTAGATATGTATAGTCAAAGGAATATAAATGTTTAGAGAGTTGTTCCAGAAGCGACCAAAAATTTTGTTGAGCCCCGAAATAGTTTCGGTGTTTCAAACTTAGATCCATGTTAAACTTTGGAGATTGTTAAAGCGAAATACTATAAAATAAATATTAGTATTTGTATCTAAGTTCCCTACGAAAGTTTTTGGCCCAAAACGAATGCATTGAAAACAATTATTTCATTACCATTATAAGAAGTGTGAAAGCTCGAATTACAACATTATGTTAATTATCTAGTCTTATGTTTTAATTAGATACATATCTTCATCACATTAACTGTTTGCATATTCAAATTCTGTATGTTTTTAAATTTTTATTCATTATGATACGCTTTGTAATTCTCATTGGTATTTATATTATGCTGTTATGATCATTAAGAAAATAGTAATGTTAAATTTAAAAAAAATATTTCCTAAAAGAATTAAAACGCTAAATAACACTGAAATGGAACGCTTCATGCTACGCTACATTTAAAGATAAATATTTCTTAAAAATACATAGCAAAAACCATACATAATTCGGTCGTTAATATTCAGCAATTCAAACCCCATCAGATGAAGTGACTCATGCAGAATCTGTTTATAATGGAATATTAAGAATACCAAATTACGGTGATCTCAGTCAAATTGTAGCAGAGAACTGCGTGTTTCAATATAATTGGATACAGTCACTGAACGTGTAGTGTAAGTTAAGAGTAATGAGCGATCCTTTACTGAAGAATATGGCAATGATCTTACCACAATCTTACTAAATTATTCCCGTGGGTAGGCATTAGGGATGTTGCGGAGCTTCGACTGCGACTCCGAAAGGTTGGAACTTCCGATTGAGTTTACACCTCCGACTCCGACTTCGGCTCCGATAATTTTGAATCGGATGTTATACCGAAGATTTGTGAGCAAACATATTCAAATATCAATATTTTATTTAATAGTGTAGGATTACACAAGCAAAATATGTTTTATTCCCGCAAACGTCATCATCAAACATATTAGCCAGTTCAGCTATAAAAATTTAAAAACAGTTGAAAACATCTCTCTTCTGAACATTTCTCTTCTACCTCCGCCTTCGACTCCGGTTCCGACTCCGATAAGTCAAATTTAAAACCTTCAGTTTCGACTCCGGTTCCGGTAACACCACCTCCGTAACATCCCTAGTAGGCATTTATGTACACAAAGAGAGAAACGCCTAGCTAGAACGCCAAAGAGTGTGTTTTTTAGGTTTTTTTTTTTTTTTTTTTTTTTTTTCGTACTGATAGTTGCTGTTGGTCCTAATGACCTTTACAGCTTCACCGGGTTTTTTGGGGCGAGCGCTAAATGCGCTCCAGCCTAGAGGAGGACTTAAAAACTACTATAAGAAGCGACTGCCTAAGGGCACCCAGGTGGGTACGGACCTCGGCTTAGGACGTCGCTGGGGACGGAGGGGTCGGGGAGAAGCGGCCTGGAATACGCCGATAGCGCGTGAAAGCGCCAGAAGCGGGTCGCCGCCCGCGCCGGCGCGGGCGGTATGAAGGTGCTGTGTGTGAACTACTATCGGGTGGCGGAGTGGCTTCCGCGATGGAGATCGTGATGGCGTCGTCGGGGTCGTCTAGGCCGACGTCGTCGACGGGATGTCGGTAAACCGTTAGTCGAATAAGCGGCGGCGCTTACTACTAGAGGGTTTGGGTGGTGGGGAGCTTGCTCGAAGAAGCGTCGAGACGCTAACTTCATGTATTGAGCGATCGTGGGGAGTTCCAAATCGTGATGGAGGTCTACGTTACGTAGGTACCATGGAGCACCGGTTGCTCTACGCATGAACCTATTTTGGATAACCTGAAGGCGGCGAATGTGGCAAGAGTGCGCGAATGTCACGCTTGCGTACGTGAGGATTGGACGGATGCAAGTTTTGTAAATTGTCAACTTATTTCTAAGTGACATTTTACTCCCCTTGCCTAGCATCGGGTGTAGTGTTTTTTAGGATTATGTACCAAACGGCTGTGAGCGTCGGTGGCGTCCAATTGCCACGAGAGTCGTTCTATGTGTTTAATTCTTTAGAATGATCACGACCCTCAGCAATGAGGAATACGATTTAGAAGAGAAGATCTAACGGCTAAGGGTTCCCCTCACGATTTAGAAGAGAAGATCTAACGGCTAAGGGTTCCCCTCATGAAAAGTTCAGTGTTCGTCTATTAATCTGTCTCAGAAAACAGTCAGGTTCAAGCTGTGCCATATAATCATATAATGTAGACTGCTAGTTAGTATTGTCATAAGTCATACATTACGTACAGGTATTGTAAAATATAGAAAATTTCAAAAATAGCGGAGCTTATCGAAAGTATGGGGTTTGTTGGACCTCGGCATTCTACTACAGGCAAGGATAGAAGAGTATCGGTGGACTAGTGGCTAGGACACCGGACTCCCGTGCGGGAGGTCCGGGTTCAAAACCGTGAATGCCATGTACCAGGGATTTTTCGTATATATCGAACACTTACGTATATTTACCGACTGTCCTAACTGCGAAGGAAACCTGCACACTGGGATGACCAGTGTGTAAAATGGGGTAGGTACAAAAGATCCTCAAAAGTCGATGTGCCGCTGGGTTTATTCCCGGCTGATGTTATACAAGCCTATCTTATAATAAGATAAGATAGGCAAGGATAAGGGTATTTACGTTACGATAATTACGATATAAGTAGGTTATAACTTTAGTAACTCTGACAGTAGTAGTAACAATGACCAACTATGAATTTGGTAGTAACTTTGACAATAGGTTGGTCATTAACCATACGATAAACAAACAAACAGTAACTTGAAAACGTCTGTCAATTATACCACCCCACCATACCTACCAGCCACGTCGACGACGGCATCTCACGACTATGTCATGCACAGGAGGTAATGATGATTGTTGCCAAATAAATAATGACCCAGAGAACGCTGCAAATATAATTTACGAGATGAAGGATGGATCCGACTGTCAGTAAATAATCGACTTTCCTGTATTTACTCGTACTTTATGTTCTTACTTGTTATAACAGCTTTTATCAGAAGGCTTAATTCTAAAGTTACATTATTTAATACGAATTGAGATGGATTAAGAGATTCAAAATTTGATTTTGTTTTCTAAAACTTTTCACTTAGGATAATGAAACATAATAATCAGTTTCTTGATATTTCAAAACCTTTTAGATTAAAGCCAGATTGTATTTTAAAACTTTCCATCCAATCTTGACCTGTTGACCTGCCTAGGTAGCTATAATAACCTATTGATAGATCTACTATGGTTCTGTCGGGCAATCTGAATCATTTCAATCTAACAAAGAGTTTTAGGGACTGGATGAGATAGATATAAGAATAGGAATAAGTTTATTTGTGCGGTAAGATTACAAAGTATTCATAGTCCAAACACCAGTAGGTACTTAAGCATATGTTATATTAAACTAAATAAAATTAGTGAGCAACAACTTAGTTATAATAAACGCTGACCTCCGAACTAGGAAGTTCCTGTATCTCGGAGCACCAGTCTCGTCTGTGACCAGTGCAAATGAACATGTAACAGAACATGGGAAAATACACAACTAACAAAAATTGAAAGAAAGAAAAAAAAAGAACAATAATAAAGGTTAATACAAAGTTGTCTATATTGAATATATTTAATAAAGCAGGGATATTTAAAAAAAATTAAAATCGGAAAAAGTTTGTGTTAACCATAGCAACAGAAATATAGGTACCTACTATCTAAGAAATATGATCAGTTCTTTTGGCTGCGATAGAATAGGTTCATCATCATCATCAGCTTATTAATGTCGCCACTGGGCACAAGCCTCCCCTTGTACAAGGGGGTATGGGCCATGATCCACCGAGCGGGCCCAGTGCTAATTGGTGGATTTCACGTCTTTGAAACCTATAGAATAGGTTAATAAATCGGATTTTTAGTACTAGCACCTAGTACTCGTCCATGGTTATAATTATGATACAATACAGGGTTGACAAAATATGAAGAGACAGATTGCAGCTTTGTCTAATAACGATACTCGTATATACTTACTTATGTGATAGGGAAAATTCGAACGCAGTACGTAAAATGCTACATGGCATTTTGTATGACGTCATGTATTTTGATTGGAATGATATTTAAAAATATCTTCTCAAAGCAATAAATTCCTCAATAAACTTAGGGTCACTTCTCGACATATTTTATGTCAATGTTGGTACTTTCCTTTGACCACAAACAATAAATTGAATTGGAAAGCGGCAAGCATCTGAACCGTTGTAAATCAATCAACTCGATATGAAATATGATCGTTTGTATATTATCAATGGGTCTTCGAAGGTAAGAAGTTGTATCGATTTTGATTAATTTGGATTGGTACAGCACCAACCAAAAGTTTTACTACCTACTTGTTCATTCATGCTATGATTTTAGGGTTCCGTTCCGTACCTCTGTGCGTGAGTTGAACTCACGTTATTTTTCAACGAGTTTTTCCAATCAGCTTCGAAACCTCTTATTAAATTGCTTATATCATTTTATAATTGCATCAAGCATTTGAAAAGGCTCGAAGACTAATTGTAAATATATTTTTACGTAGGTGTACCTATATTGTTGTTAAGTGGTTATTATCATTCATATAAAGGATTTCCAATGTCCTTTAGAAGGGTAAAAGGCAAAAGGTGTACGAATGTTAATGCACTGCTTTCTCTTTGTACTGAAATAAATGTTTCTTGTAAACTAGTGGTTCGTATCGTCGTAGCATAATTATAAATTTCACATGTATATCCGAGGATATGGATGTGGGGGGTACAATTACCATATCGTTTAATGTTTCTTTATTTTTAATAGAATAGAAAGAAAGAAGAAATGAATATAAAAATTATTTTTTTATTAATAGTCCATAATTAAAAAAATATCTGTAAAAAATATGTACAAAATATCACAAAATGAGTCGGATTATAAATTGACCATATTTTACATTCTGACAAGTGATATGATCATATGATATGATCTATTAAAAGGGCCAAGTTCAGCTGAGTGTCGTCAGATGCATAGATACCTATACATCTAGCGACGCTGATTTTCATCTTGACCCTTTCCAACTTATAGCTATAGAGAGCAACAACGTCGTTCGGTTCGTCTGTAGTGTTGGCTCATCTCCTTACACGTCACACACAATTATTTTCCGATACTCGACCAGTATCAAAAATTTGGGATTCAGTCATAAACAAACAAAAACAGTGAGTTAGGACTGAAGGGACCTCAAAATTCTGTCGCCATTGATAAAATGATTTCTAAAATCACTATACTGTGACTGTAAAATTATTGTTTTATACTTTTTCTTAAAAGTATGCAAGTTGGCTATACTTCGTAGGGGCGGTGGCAGATCATTCCATATTTTGGTGGCCGAATATTTGAAACTCCCCCTAAATCCTTAATACATATTGTACTTCTGTTTATTGTCCCAAGTGTAATAAATAAAATAAAAAAATAAAATTGAAGAGGGTACCTGTGCTCTAGTCGACTAGTGATAATAATAAATAAATTTATTTATTTAACGACAACACTATACAACGGATAGGTACAATGAATACTACAAAAAATTAAATAAAAACATACATATTTCCTAAAACAGAGCCTACGAATAGCACCCACACTAGGTAATCCTGTGTCGTGGGCGCTGTGGTGGGGAGTGTGTGTACTTATTGTGTTAGTGAGTACTTCACATTATACAGAAAGAAGGATCAACACGAGTGGCTGTCTGAAACATTCTATTTTTTTTTCACAATCCAGCGAACCAGAAAAAAATACAAATAAAACTGGCAAAACTAAATTGGCAAAAGCAATTTTTTGCCACGGAAAGGCCGCTGTAATTTGTCAGTTGGCAAAGTTATTTATCCACATAATGAACACCTCGCGGCTTATCTCGGTGTAGCGCAATAGTTTTGACGTCGGTGCGGGAAAGTTTTGATTTATTTACTTTGTGTCGACTACAGCGAGGTCGAGGGCCTTTGTTGTTCTCTCGCTAAAATTGTATGAAAAATATTGTAAAGCAACTATTCTTATATAATAAGGCAATACATCAGCAGAGGGTTTAGTTTCAGCAACGGTTTCATTATGCTTTCTAAACTTCGGTCATAAAGAAACTCTCCTAAATCAAAGGTTGGCTGGAAGAGATCCATATGGGATAAGCCCGACTTTGTACATATTTTAATGTTCAAAAATAATAATTGTGTGTACAATAAAGATACTAAAAACAAACAAACAAAGAATTTACTGTATCGCACTAATTTTGTGCAATAAAGTGTATTCATTCATTCAAAGACTCAATCTTTGATTGAATTGATTTGATTTAGTCAATAGATTTAGTGAACATACGCAACTGGAATGTAGAAATAGACTATAATACTAAATAAAAATTCTATTAGGATTTCTAAAATTCGGTCATTGATTTTAAGATTTAGTGAACACACGAGATATGGAATTGTAGAAATGGATCAGACAAAATTGATAGACTATAACGAGTAGTTACCAATTTGGTCTGAACTATATTTTGTCCTTGTCATCTGTTTGGAGTTGTGTGACAGAGAAAGTGCTATACTAGTTCGACTTCGTGGATAGAGTATAGGTTAGTTATATAATCCAATATATAACTAACTTATATGTTCACTAAATCTTTCCATATTTTATGTCCCTAACTGGACACAGGTCGATGAAAGAGATCAAATGGCATTTTTAATAACGTATCTTTCCGCGACACCTTTATTCACACTTGGTCCAACATTTCCTTTTATAAAGTTCATACATTGTTTTCAGCTCTCAGTTTTTCACACCAGTTGATCAAATACTAAAAATTTGATCAAACGCTGTTCAGAGCTGAAAGCACACCCACACAATGTACCAGCCAGAACTTTCCACAACTTAATTAGGTACGAAGTTTTATGGGGGAAGGGTGAACTGGACCCAACAAAGGATACCGCAAAAACCTTAACCCGTTACCATGACAACGCATAAACAATTTGCTGACCACACACGAAGTTTTATTGACGAAGAAATTGGTTAATGGTTAGTCATACCCTTCTTTGCCCTATTTTAACGAGGCAAAACAATCAGCTGTTTATGCTTTTACTAACGCTCTGTAAACTTTATTTCATAAATGATTATTGCACAGCGACCGAAGTTCATAAAAATGCAATTATATAAATTGAAAAATTGCCGTTATTTTGAGTTTTGTTTTTCGTAATTATGGCAACCGCTATTAAGAATTGGTACCCAGCCCTAGGTTGAATAATTATTTGACATAAGTACCTACAACATTTACCCGAATAATTGAACGATAACCTAACTAGTAAGTAAACAATACTCGATCAAAACGAGAGCTAATATATAACTGTCCGCAGTGACCTCAGTCTGGGTCTATAAATGATAACAATAAAGAGTATAATTTGATGAATGAGTAATATTTTATAAATGTCCTTTGCAATTAACCAAGATACAAATCATATAAATAAATAGCTGATAGTACTAAAGTAAACATTCAAATCAATCAATTGGCTCTGAACGTGACTAATAGATATGCCACTTTTCAATTTACCTACTACACTAAGCTTATTGCTAACGATGAGAAAACACGGAGCTTTTGATCATTCGATTTACTTTCCAAATACGGTGTACTGAATGATGTCACCGCAAGACAAAACATCGCCCCCACAGAATATTCTTACCCTGAGTAAGTATGTCTGAGCTAACCCCACAACAGCGGTTCGGTCGAAGAGACCCGTGCTGCGAAGATATAAAGACTAAGGTCACACGGTGAGAGTGACGTTTTATGTATATCACCGAATACGTGCTTTGCAAATCAAGTGCGTTCAAGAGCGGATGGGAGAGTGACGTCTATGAAAAATCGAGACGAGGGCGACACAATAAAGTGTGGAAAAAAGGGGTGGTATACAAGGTGCTTTAATCGGAAATGCGTAGTGTCTACCCTTCGTACACTTCGTACCAGCCGAAAGCTTTCTACAATATAGGACGCGAGCGAGCGAATTCGTTCGAATTATGTTTTTATAACATCAATCAATGTACAAATTTTATCATCATTCAATGTCAGAAGGTTTTTAATATGTCTCCCATACCCAGTACTTTCAGAGATTTCTAAGTAAAAAACATTTAAAGTACATTAAGTACTTACTTTTAATTCAATTTTTGTTAGAAGTGCACGTCAACCTTTACGGCCGATCTGAATATAGGCACGAGTTGCGTTTCAGTACAAGTTTTTAGGTGTCAGCGGGGCATATAAGAGCGAGGGATGAGTATGGGCTGCCGCGCAGTGTGGGGATGACATACCCCGCTCCCTCGCTCTTGTACACCCCGCAGACACCTAGAAAAATGTGCTGGAAAGCGATTCGTGCCTATACTCGGCCAGAAAGATTAACTCGGTTTATACCTAGCTCTATACAAGTTAACAACCTGCTCTTACTTCAAGTTTATTTAAACTTTTTTAACTCTTTGAATATTCAGACATATTACACTGTCTTTAAAATACCTATGAGATCGAAACCTACCTACCGTACAGCAGACATGAGACAACTTGTCAGCCCCCACCGTGTCGCGTCGTCAAATGAATTAGTCCGTCAATAATATCAGAGCAAACGCCAGCTGTCAATTTTGAGTGACGCCTTTCGAGGGGTAACTGCTGTGAATTTTAACAGTATTAAATACTGCTTATTTCTATGTAAAGGGGTCTGAATTGGTTGTCGAATTCAAAATGGTGTTTCGATTTTGATTTGATTGATTACAGGTTTTTAATATGTCAATTGCGTGTACGGTGACGGTGAGTGACGATTTGTATGAATGAAATGTAATTTGATTTGTAGATAATCTAATACTTACTTTTAATGAAAATATTATAGGATCGTTTTAAAAACGTAGATTTTTTTAAAATTATTTTGTAATTTTTTGGTAAATTATTGTTTATAAATCGACATTCAGTTACCCTACATTTATGATAATGTCGTAGTAACTATAGATCGAGCCGTCAACGACTTCAGACAATTTGGCCCTTCGTCATCCTCATCAGCCTATTAATGTCCCCACTGTTGAGGCACAGGCCTCCCCTTGTACAAGGGGGTACACGGGCCATGATCCACCGAGCGGGCCCAGTGCTGATTGGTGGATTTCACACGCCTTCGAAAACTTTTAATTTTCTCAGACATGCAGGTTTCTTCACGATGTTTTCCTTAATTTGGCCCTTAACGCACGTGAAACACGATGCTTTATGTAAATCTGTGAGAGAAAATAAAATAAAAAATAAAGATTCACGTTCCTCTAAATTAACTAATTTTTATGGTAAAGGTGTTAGATAAGTAACTTTCAGAATGCATAGTTATATCGAATTCGCTGTGAAGACGTTGAATTAATAGCGTACAAATTGATAATGTTGACTAACGGTTCACCTAGTAACTTGCTTCAATTGTAGCACAAATTGGCAAGCAGGTACTTATGTAATATGATACAATAAATATTTACCTACTAACGCACCACTCACCTATACGCTAATTTTATTTAGCGATTATGCTGTCAAATTACAACTTTCTAAGTTGTAATTTAACAAGCGATTTTCTTGTAAGTATAGGTACCTACTCCGAGCGTCCATTAGAGAAACGACTTTTGACGCTTCGGTAAATGTAACTTTTACTATTTGTAAAGCATGAGCATCCTGAGAATTTAAACGTACCTATTCTGTATATTTCCAAGTCATATCTGTCTAGAAAGACAGAAAGCTAGAATTTTAAAGGTCCTTCAAGCAATTAGATTTCAAATCAACAATTGTGTTTTTGAACTCAATGGTTAGGTATACTAATTTTAATTTTAATTATTTCATTTTACAATAACATTACGGTTCTGAGACTTATATAAAGGGGACAGGTCAAAAATTGTATCTCTGGGCGCTCGGGATATAAAACAAGCCACAGTGAAAGCTAATTTCCTCGGCTGAAGTGGCACAACACGCGAGACGCAGCGTGTGGCTTGTAGCGTGTGACACGACGCCACGTGTTGCTCGGATCGTCCACAGCATTTGCATATCAAAGCACGGTCTAACCCTCAATTACACATTGGCTACCTATACCAGTATACGACATTAGGTATATATCTTGTGAAGGCTGCAAGTAAACAGACTTAATGGAGCTTTCCATTGTACATTCAGATACAAAAGCACCCAAGTTAAAGCAACGAAGCAACCGTATCCACAGAAATTAATAGGGGTTTTTCTTAATCTATTTTAATGTTTGTAATAAGCATTAGAAGAGCAATTTAGATAAAAACACATCGCAAAGAAACAGTAACGTACTTGCCTGTATTGTAGAAGCAGCAAAATTTTTGTGTCAAGATATAAAACATAATTGATGAGTGACAGAAAAGTACAGAATCGCAAATTGAAATAACTGATAATCACACGAAAAGAAGAAGTGTAAAGACCATTGAATAATTAGGAAATAAGTGGTAGACAGTTACTTATAAGAAAAATTAAAAGAAAACACTACACTAGTAATTGAGGTTGACAATACTACAGACTGAATCGTCCAAGCCACACAACACACGTTTACCTCATGTGTCAAACACAAACCTATATAGTATATAGGTTAAAATAAAAGAGGGGATATCGAAGCGCTACTTGGCAATTCTAATTCCTCATCGCAATATCCACAACAACAACAGCTCGCTACCTTCGTCTGCCAAAGCACCAAAGTTGTACACTCGCCATAAATCAGGATACACGTACTGACATGCATGCAGTCGGTAGAGCATCGAGGCGAAAACCGCTTCCTGGCATCGCGCCACGAACCCTGGCGGTCGAATTATCTTGTGGACTTAGACCAACCCTGCAAATGGGGCAGATACGACGATTCTAATGCAATGACCTAAATGCTGCTTCATGCCACTATCTCAGACTCTATCACCAAATAGCGGCCTAAATTGCTAGGTATAACAGGTCATGGGAGGAGTGTTGTGTTATAACGGGAGTAAAGCAAAAAGCGCAAGCAAGTAGAAACATTCAATCGAACAAAATTTACTATACAAAAATCATTACGATACTACGAGCAAAGTAAAAAGTATTACGAAGTGAAATGAAGATAAATACTTAACTACTTGTCACTCAAAAGGCTACGATGTCCAGTTGAGTAACCACAAATGTCTTATAAAAATTATTCACGCTTACAATGACCAAAGTTTTGCATGCAAAAACCATTAAGACGACAGCTGAAGGAAGCCGTACTCGCGCGGCGGGCGTTCGACTTGGTGAAGTAATTAATCGCGTAGTAGAGACCGACCTGTTGGCTTCACTTTTAGCCAAAAACGTCAGCTACTTATCAGCACGACCACAAATTGATCGGAACATTCTGTGAAAACCGGTGGAAGCCTGAAAGTAGATAAGTTTGTTTCATCGTCTTTATGAGTGTTCAGCGTCGTAGCCACAATGTCATTGACACCCAAATAGGACTTTTAATAAATACTGGATTTCCATTATTATATCATCATACAATATCATTAGTTCCATTATCCCATAGTTCGTGAACATCCTAAAATATATAAAAGTGGGGTTTAAACAAAATAAAATAATACTAAAATAACACTAAAATACATACTTAAGCTAAAATTACAAAATACCTAACTATTTTACACATAAAAGACCTGGCCCAGGTCGCTCCCTGCAGGCAGTGTCCCGAGGAGGCTGGCGGCATTGCCCCGCTGTATAGCGAGGTTTATACGCTGAATATATTCAACATGAGCATGCATGAATATTTAAAAATTCACAAATATAAATATTTTATTTCAGGCTGCATGTGCCCATAGACAAATAAATATACAATATTAAAAGTACTTATAAAGTAAACTCTATTCAATTCACTCTTTTCTTATTTAAGCACATTTAGCCATGCAGAAGATGGGCGGCCTGAATACGCTAACAATACATTGGCCACTAATTACACAACAAGAAAAAGAAGTGGACATTTTGTTTCACGTCACGAATTTGTCTTTTGATCATCTCCATCTACATAAATTTTCGGACCGAATAGAACTTTGGCCAGAAAACCTCTTCGAGCGGACCCTACTCGCCAGGTTTGCGGAGTCGCGGGTTGTCACCACGTCGGGTCGCATCAGTTGCTCGCGCAAGCAGTCTGCTGGAAAATTGGACCTGTACCCAGCGACTCGACCGAGAACTCGCTCGCTGATCGAATGCAATATTCTTTCGCGTCAGGTATCAAAGCACATCCACGTGTTTTTCGATTATATTTCCAGAGATAGTGACTGCTAGTTATATTTTCCTATGAATTTTTGTTCCTACTAAAATCAGTTAATGGATTTTCTAAAGCTGACAGATGAAGAATTCAATTAGAGCTGTTTGTAGATCAAATATACGAAGCGTAAAAATTCGGTATGCCAAGCAGAGATTCTTCTCTGCTTTCCCCGCAAAAGATACTCGTAGAATTATTATCTGTATCAAAAATTTTTAGAAGAAAAGCTTATAAATTCCGATATAGGTACTTATAATTGTATCACATTTGCATATAATATAATCAAGAAGTCATCATTCATTAACCCCGTCTTAGTTCCGCAGTAAGATATCAGTAATTCACACGCAAGTCCTCACAATAGCACAGTACCCATTCAGAAATAGTCACACCAAAGATAGATAGATCCTCATAGCTATTGAGCACAGGCATTGCACTGCGACAATATACTTCGTGATTTATAGAAATAGAATTAACCGCTCACGAGTAATTTATATACCATTGTTGGTCGCAATAATAAGAATTAAATGGGTATATATCTCTGTCGTTTTGTTATTCATATTACATTACCGTATCTTCCTTTTCCAGACGTTTTAAGCGTTGATTATTCAGCGCTATCGTGGCGTACCATCTGGCGAGGCTTCTTCGAGGAATTTTGTGTTTCTAGCTGTAGGGTAATAAGGCTTTCTTTCGGATGTGGGTGTGGTGAAAGAAGGTTATAGTGCGGCGACATTATTTTGTCACAATGGTGGGTGCCGCCCACTCCACGGACAGCAGCGAAAACTCTTCGGTGATGCAGTGCTTTGGGGAACGAATAAATTACGAGACGAGACTATACAAAGGACCTACCCACTGCATTAAGTCATTCTTAAGTCTCTCTTATTATGCACAATTTAACATAACCTCAAGGAGAAAAAGGAATAGAAACAGTAGAATATAATAAGATAAAGAAGATGAACGGAAACCGTGAATTGATCTTGCAGACCTCATAACATGTAAAAGTAATAATACTAAAAACAAACAAGCAAGTAACTTGACCACACTGTGTGGGTTAAAGAAAAAACGCATTAATAACACCTTTCACTTGAAACAACACTGGAATTAGACACGTATAGACTAGAAATACACCACTCACCGTGAGAAGCTTCGTAACCACAATGATCATGGCGTTTCCACAAACCGCAAAGAGTGGGTAATCTAATACACGAAGCTCAGCGACACTGGCTTTCATGGCCGCAAATCTGATATTACACCACCGCTGATTTGCAGTCACCTAACCTAACGAACAATCAATATTAGACTTTGATACATGACGATAAGAAACTTGCATATTCTCTCAGGCAGTGAAGTATTTTTGTAAACGGCGGCGGTCGATTCATAGATTGGTTTTTTGTACAACCGAGATCGAATAAAAAGTATAGGTATAAATAAAGCTTCAAACGACGTATAGGTAGTATGCTAGATTATGTATATCGAACAATTTTTACGTAGGTACTTATAGGCTGGAATTAAAGAATGATACATGATTGGAAATGTGATTTAATCCAATCAGAAAAATTACATGTTGCCTCTAAACATTATGTAAATACGAGTTTTTATTATCTAATTTTTTGCAGAAAGATTAGGATCATATAAATTGTACGTAACTATAGTTTAGCCCAAACTTTGTTCTATATATGAATTGCTCTATGACCTTGGTCTACAGATAGTTTGTAGCCAAAATTACAGGTAGCAAAGTAGATTAATTTTTTGCGTAGGTATATTATAACCTCTATATGCATATGTGTTTAGTATGCGAATCGTGAAAGTTCTCAGCTGGCCTAGGTACGATTATATATACCTATTCACCTCCATAATGCGGGTTTACGTATCGCCATTTACATAATTAAGTTCGCGCTCGGAGTGGCTTTAGATGTTCGGTTAATAACTCCTTGTTACAAACATGAATATTCGATTGCTCATTCGCAGCCACCTCGATATAAAATACACTTTTTAAATGATTTACGAGTGCGTTAGCAAGTAGGTACCTGCCTAGTACTCGTGTCTGCATCTATTCGTACATTTTTCTAAATATATATCTATTTTTATCTTATTTTGAACTATTTATTAACCTTGTTTACTCCATTAAATACCTAGACATTGAATTATCGTACTTAGGTACCTAACCAAATTCCACAAACAATCAAAAACTTACTCGAACCAAGATAGCCAAGAAATTACAAGAATTCTCAAATCTAATCGCAGAAATTCCGATAACGGATCCAAAATTCATCCGGAATCAAAGGCTAATTTTAAGTAAACAAACCCTTTTGCCCGGAGAGATATAAAGGAAGAATTAGCCAAAATTATTTAACCCGAGAATTGGCATTCAGCGTTGTGAACTTCAATCAAGGAGTTCATAAGAAAGGCCGGGCCCGCTTTAATATGCACCACACAATGGTAGAAGGGGCCAGAGTTTTGAAGAGGTAAGTCCTTGTGGAGGTACTTTATCTTCCCGCAACCTCCCCTTTGAGGAAAGGGACGACTCAGATAAGATTAGAAGTGTAATCTTTGTGTAAAGACATTTCGATGACCAGACGTGTTAAAATATTCTGTCACATTCCTATATACATACCTATAGTAGTAGAGTTGGTATAAAGAACTTTTAACATAAATGATGATGATGATAGAGACAAAACTTTCTTTAAATAAAGTTGCACATGTTTCATAAGATGAAAGCAAACATCTGAGAGTCGATGACAGATTTCATCGCTACCGTTTCCCTGTAATATGTTCCATCTGTAAGAATCTCGCAAAAAAGCTGCAGAGAGATTAGCAGTTTTATTGCCTCTACAATGTTTTACAGATTTAGTTTTAGATTATTTTTAAAGTAAGTAAATATAAAAGTCCCACCACTTCCACTATTCTTATCAATTTAGTAATAAAACAATCCAATATTAAAAACACGGAAATGTTAAATGATTGTTCTTATTTAAGAAAAACAAGTAGCGTATCATTTTCCGAACTAAATGCTTCACCCCAAGGGTACAAAATAAATTTTGGAGGAATGGTCAAGGGAACAATGCAAGATCAAAGGGATGTTTTCACAGCCTACCTACATGGGGTGGCTTGTGCATATGATAACAAGATGGTAATGTAATTCTACTTTTAAATTAAAGAGGGTGTGTTATTGTAACGAAATTGTTAGAATTGTAATGTTAGAACATGTTTTCAGATAGTAAATTGACTTTGTGAGTTAAGAAATTGTAGACACTATATGATGAAGGTTTAAAATAACTATGGTACTGACCGTAAGTATATACTTTAACAGAACATTTAACTTATAAAATTCTTGAACATTATCATAAAATCAAGGGTATTTCGCCAAATCCCACAGATTAAACAAAGACGGAAGTCTGTTTCTGCTATTAGAGACAGATATTATCTAGGTAGTTACCAATTAGAATAAACCAGTCGAGCAGGCTGCGTTGCAACCATTGTTGGGAGCTATATTTATTGCCCTATCAACTAGGCTTTGTAAAGTGGAATAATAATGACAAAAACAAGCAATAGTTAAAACTAGTTTAAGCACAGCACCAAAAAGCTTAGAATACCGTTGTACAAGCAGAAAGAGGGTCAGACTAACTACTTGACGCACCTAAACAGGATCTAATCTAATTCAAATATTGCATAAGAAATTGTAATCCAGGAACAAAACAATTACTTAACAAAAATATGAAAGGGAAGAGCTTAAAACTCATTTTACGATCAATGAAACACAATAAAATTGGTCTTGATTTAACCACTGACGAAGCATTTGAGTAAACAAAAAAGTCGGGGACTCAATTACAATAAGCCGCATCCGTGCCGTCGAAGCGAAATATTGAAATACTCCAATTTGCATAGTTATTATAAACATGAGATGGGCGATTTACACGACAAGGGCAACAGAGATAGGAAATATTGAAACACAAAACAAAGAAAGAGACGGATATGACGGTGGACCCTCTGATGATGGGCAACCAACACTACGTGAAAACGTCCAACTCAATTAGACCTACCCGTTATATTTTTTCGGCAAATTATGTAGGATTTATAGGGGTCTCTATAAAATTGTCACGTCGTAATCGTGAGATAGCGCTGTGAGCGATTAGAAATATAATTGTGTTAATTAACCGCGAATTATATTTGAAATTGTAATTTGAAAGAATTATTATTTAATAAAGAACTTATAAATTTTTTGTTATTAAGTTCATGTTAGAAATGTTGATAGAGACACTCTTACACGAAGTAAATAAATGTAAAATAGTGCATAAATTGTGAGAGTATCTCTGTCTAACCTGTATGTAACCGTGGATAGAGAACGTGTTTCACAGAGAGTGCCTTTCCCAGAACAGCAAGCAACTTGATTTAACCTTTAATTTTGTATGTATTTTGAATTCGTTTCTGTGACTACACTACCTGCAGGTGTTACTGAGTACGAAGAATCACATAATGACTTTGAAAGTTTCTGACCCTCTCAGCCTCGTCGCAGAAGCCAAGAGATCAGAAAAGAAAAAGAAAGACCCCGCAGCAAACAAAGGAGTAAGAAAAGGAGAAGAAGGAGAAAAGAAATTCAAAGTAAGAAAGATCTTGCAGCAAGGAAAAGAAGGAACGCAAGAAAAAGTAGAAAGTGGACAAGCAAAGTGATGGAATCTTTGGTCCTGTGTACACCTTCGTGTTAAGCTACCGCATAGCACAAGAAAGAACAGTAACGTGACGCTACCTCACGAATGCTAAAGGCCAACCAAAACATTCCGTCGGCCGCGATCGATCGGGATTAGGCTCCTGCCCGACCGACGACCGGACTGAATAAACAATGTGACGAGAACGCTTCACCCTTTTAACGAATCCCTCTGCACTGCACATAAACGTTGTATTATTTGTTTCTTTTCCTCATCCTATTTGCTGTGTATTTCGGGATTTGTCTTGAAAGTTGATGAAGGACTGTGAGTGAAAGATTTGATTTGTTGGTGGAACGTGAGGTGCATAATGATGAATTGACATTGCCAATACAATGCCTCCAGCGGGATTAAACAGTATTTCAGCTGAGATTGACTTGGTCGCTCTGCGTTGGTGGCCAAAGCTATTTTGTTTATGTTACGTTTTTACGCTGACAGAACGAATAACAGCGATGGTCGTTTCTTTACCTTTGTACTTAAATTGGATAAATATTTATTTTACATATGAGTAATGTGTTTAATATGTATTATGAATAGCTATTTATATATAATATAATAAGAACTTCCATTTTTTATGCGCCTACCTAAACATTTCTGCATAACCCCATGGTTAGCTGGTAGAAAATGCCGCAAGGCATTAAGCTCGCCTAATGTACACCTTTTTATTTTGTGCATTAAAGTGTAAATAAATAAAAATAAATAATGTCAGACATAATAAATGATTAATGTCAATAAAGGGTTTATACTTAAGTTAGTATAAACTTCACTCCCTAAAGTTGGTACTCTTACCTTTTAATCTGAATTAATCTAAACCATGAACATCAGAAGCAGGATCCTTACCTGTGAACAAAAGACAAGTCAAGTTAAAAAAAAACCTCAAGTTAAAAAAAAAAAACCATTTCAATGCCAATAGCCATCTACCCTTAGTCTTGGACTTGTCTAGCTGTATTGTCTTTCCCCGAGCGGATTTACTTCAACTCTCTCGATCCTCCGATCCCCATACCATTAGACTCTATAAATACGTAGATTGCATAAAATACCCATAGCACGCGCACGAGTCAGAAATCAACAAAATCACCAAGTCTATACGAACTATTCAAATGGTTGAGATATCCTAATAGCGGCATTAACTTCATCTTTCCAGTCGATCGAGGAATAAGGTCGGGTGTGCATTATCGCCGGCCGAGAGGGAGCTACATGGAAATAAAAGCCACAGTTTGTGGAAGTCACTGGAAGTGTTACTAGCATAGATAGTGCTGTTTGATATTGGAAGAAAAGATTGTTTACTTCAAACAAGAACTTGTTTTAATATGAGCATATAAAGTCGGCTTGAGGGGGGAAGGGGACTAAATTATTTTGTAAGTACCAGACAACCTTACTCAATCCTACGATACCTCACTCGTTGACCTCACTCACTTGGTCCCCGAGCTATTGTTATTAAAAGTTGTGTCACCGAGTGACACGAACCAGTGCACAGCGTGACGGGCACTGCATGACGTCAGCGTCAACTTTTCAGAGTGGTGGTACCCGGTTACCGATTTTAAAGAAGATAGATAGATAGAAACACTTAATTGTACACAAATACAGGGAAAGTAAAAACTACTGGAATAATAGCACGGTATGTACAAAGGCGGCCTTATCGCTTAAAGCGATCTCTTCCAGGCAACCTTTGAAGTTAAGAAGTTTTCACTTCAAAAAATATCACAATGTCAAATTTCTGAATTATACAGTTATGCATTAAATTGAAAGGCATTTTGAACTAAATAATTAATTTATGTCACTCAAATACGTTTAGGACCTAATGACATGATGTAACTTCTATCACAGTTTTGTTTCCATGTTGAAAGCTTTTTATACCGTTTCTTGTGATAGCCCGAGCATTTTGCAATTCAAAGGGCTCCCGGCTGACTGAGGATATAGGTTTGTCTAGGTAGAACATTTTGTCAGGAATACCGGATGAGTGGTGTACGCATTTTACAACTTTTGTTTTTAAATAGCCTAATTTTGGAATCGTTACTTATTGGGTATTGGGTATGAGTATTTCTTTTAAGTTGTATAATTATGTAATAATTATGTCCTTTAACCTTTAAATCACATGTAACCTTTAAATCACCTTTTCTCGTTTTTACAACGTTGGCACTCAAACGACACAAAAAGAAAATATAAATGGAATGCCTAAAGATTGAAGCCGTTGATCCATTCTTTTTATGGGTCCCTAGTTTTATGAACAAAAGATTGACAGTGTTCCTTATTCGCTTTACGCGCCAACTTATATAAAGAATTCTTTAGCCGGTAACTGTTTTGTATAATCACGGGGTCTAGTTTTTTTTTCTATATTAGATCCTATAGATTCGCAATGTAAAATGTGAAGAATATTGTTGGGTTATTAGAAGGGTGTTAGAATGATTAAATGCATAGATCAATAACATTATACAGAGGTGATGATGATGTATTATTGAACAAATTAAGAAAAATAGAAAAATAAAAACTTTAATAATAAGATTTATACCTAACATATAAAACTCAAAACACGCTCCATGTACAGGTTGGTTAGGTTGGTGGTTGCGCAGAGGGCGCCTATATAAAAAAAGAATGAAAGCCATTAACTTTCAGAGAGTACAATTTATTTCAGGATCTAAAAATGCTATATAAAACCGAAGTAACAAAACGATGTCGCCAGGTATATAAAAGCACAGCGACACCTGTCGGAAAAATAACATAAACTACTAACAGTAGGGCATTAAACAGTTGGTATTGTGCAATAAATATTACGCAAAAAGTTCAAACACACCCGACCCATATTTTAGCATTAGGTACTTTAAATCGTAAAGAATTACAGAACTTCCCTTTACCACCATATTTGTTGCAAAAGTTGGCCCATTAAGAGGAAATATGCGTTCATCTATTAGAAAATATAGAATAGCGAGACTTGGCAACATTTGGTGGCAGGTTTATACTCAGATCGCGTGAGTGTGGAGTACCTAAGATTGTTTTAGGATACTCGTACTATGCCATTGAAATTGGGTGAATTTCAACCCCGAGTAATAACAGACAAATAAATATATTTATGTTGCATCGTCTTGTGCTAGACTTTTATATAAATTCAAATTACTAAACTAATAAATATTACCCACTTATTGAACTAACATTATTATATAATATATTCTTGTTTACCTCAGAAAAACTACCACGTATTCAACTCAGAGTAATATTTTATTTCATATTTGCCTTGTGTCATGAAAAACGCACAAATTAATCCTTAGGTGTGAATATGAATAATCAGTTTATAAATACATGTCATTTCACTGTTCAATAATATTGAAATAAACAAGATTTTTATTACAATGAAAATGTTATAATTGTCAGTATCTAAGTAATGTAGTTCCTTTTCAAATTATTTGAGCAAAATATATAATTTATTATTTTACGCTTGCTAAGGTTTCGACCAGAGCTGTGCGAGGTAGCGAGGCGGTCAGCGAGGAAAAAACCGCCAATAGGATCACGTCATTTTAATCGTCACGTGATATGACGTGATAATGGCGCGATCCTATTGGTGGATTTTTCCTCGCTCACCGCCAAATGTTTCTCCAAGGAAAGTTTAACTAGGTACCGCATACTATAATATAATACGAGTACCTACAACACCGGCAAAGTTAAACAGTCAAAGTTTCTAACCGTTATACCTGTCATAGATATGAAATAGTGTTGTATCATTCATATTAGGCAATCAGGTGCGCATATCGTTGGCTATTGAATGAAACCGGTTACGTTGATCTTATAACGACGAATTATAACTTGAAATAACTACATAATCTTCTTAATTTTATAAAATACATTTGGATCCCGTTGTATGTACTTATGTACTGAAAAAAGAAAAAGATTCTATTTGAGCCTACCAAGACGATTTAGTTTACTTCAACAAACACTAATAAATAATTAGTGGATCAAAAACCATATCCAACTGAATATAGTAACTAGTAGTACAGAATAATAAACTGCAGTGAACTCTACTTTCACTATTTACAGGAATTCTACAAAGAGTTAAGTTAGACCAAGTATTAAGTAGATAGTTACTTACATAAACTAAAAACATACCTTTTATAAAATAAGAAATTCAATTGACAGCATTGTATACAAAGTTTTAAATAGGTATATGTCACCTATAAAACTTTGGCATGTCTTGTATATTTTTATACCAGAAATACATTCATACATACATTATGTTGTATGTTTTGTTTTTGTCCCGGGTGTGCAATAAAGTATTAATTTGTATTTGTATTTGTACATTCTGTTAAAGGCTTTTTAAACATAACCCAATATTCCTCCGTCTAACAGAATCGATCGAATGGAAAAAAACGTATTACTCTAAGTCTAGGAGAAAAAAATATCACTGTATAATATGGATTATATGAATTGATAAAAAACTTATCTGATCTAATCTAACGGCACATGGATATCGATTTGCTGGACAACATGGGCTGCCTCGTGATTGACAGGTTAGGTTTTTTGCAATTACCTAGTTTTTGTAGCAAGCTACATCCTGTGGACGTTGTAATAATTGCAGTTTTTGTAGCTTCAAATATAAATCTCGTTTAGTACATGGACGTGGTAGCAATATACTTACCTGGATTTTTTACAGCACCAACAATGCATTTACACTTTTAGAAGCTGAAGTATTCAAATACAGAACTCTAAAATGGATGAATGAATGTATTTCACATATTATTAAGTAAGTTTCTTTGTCATTTTCATTGCCACTGCACCGCCATAACATATCTGCATGCCCAAAGGTCAGCTGGCAGAGAATGCCGCAAGGCATTAAGCTTACCTGTACACAAAAGTGTAAAAGAATAAATAAATAAATTAAATGAATGAATTAAAATTTATTTGCACACATACATAACACGATAATTACATTTCATTACTTAAAAGAGTTACTTTTTTTTACTTAGGGTAAGTTCACAATTTCACATGCATATGTGGCAAAAAGGTCCCTGACTCAGCATTATGCTGTGACGATATGGCTAGATGCTAGCTACCACCGCGCCGCAGCGCTGATTTTCAGTCAGGGCCCGGTGGATTGATTAATTGACGCCACGAATAATGTATTTACAAATATCAGAAATAAGCGATAGAAAGAAAACACCTCCAGTGGAACTTGAACCCACACCTCCGGCTTAACCGTAGCCGGCGTAGTTTATCCGATTTCGCCACAGTGGTGGTCAAGTTAACAGGCGATCAAAGTATTTTTTGTAAATTTCTATAATGCGTGGAAAAAGCACAACGAGCTTTTCATTCGAAATACTTATTCACAGGAAAAGTTAAAGCGGCCATTAATTATTCAAAAGCTCGCTTATTATTTTAATTCTAACATAAGCCTAACCCTTCTGAACAAAAAGGTTCCAAGTCATATGAAAAGATCAGTAATCCTCTACCTGCTGCTCATAATCCATAACAATTATTTTCTTAATTATGAAAATCATTATTATTTTAGCCACCAAAGGAATTGTAGCTTGTTAATTATTAGACACCCTCGGCAAATGATCTTACGCAGAATTCCATTTGTATTGTATGCAAATCTGTTTACTATCAGATTATGAAGATTAGAAAATTATTTCTTTTTACTTGAATTTTTTTCTAGATAATGAGGCTTTATTTCAGAGTTATATGACGCCCCACAGAAGATTTGTGAATACAGGACCTATGTACGAGTTGAAACAATATTTTCAAGAATGCCGATTTCCTTACAATATTTTCGTATATTAGTGGTCTAGTCTAATTTAATTAATGGCAACCTATAAAGGTTGCCATTACGATTTGATATCGATGTATGAGTAAGGTAATGTATTTATTTACAACTTAAAACTATTTATAAGTTTGTCCGCCAAATCTTACGGCGAAAAGTGGGAACTACCTATGATGATGGTGGTTCCTCTGTCTACCATCTCGGGGATTATAGACGTGAAAGTTATGGCATAAAATTATTTATATTATAAGTACTTACAATAACAAAAGGTAGAACAATAAAATATTTGATTATTTGCCATTATTTAAATTCTCGTCGGTGGCCTAGTGGCTAGGACGCCGGACTCCCATGCGGGAGTTTTTCGGATTTTTTTGAACATTTACGGACTGCTCTAACGGTGAAGGAAAACATCGTGTGGAAACCTGCATGTCTGAGGAAATAAAAATTCCAAAGGCGTGTGAAATCCACCAATCAGCACTTGGCCCGCTTGGTGGATCATGGCCCATAACCCCCTTGTGCAAGGGGAGGCCTGTGGCCCAACAGTGGGGACATTAATAGGCTGCTGATGATGATGCTGATGTTATAAATTCATACTGTTTAAAATCAGAGCGCTCCTATATCGTTAAGATACGTATTAAATAAGTATGCTTGCGCTGAGACGAATTGCATCGCGCTCTGGCGAAAAGTTAGTGGACTGTATGTCTGAATTATTGGCATTAAAGGTTATTCACGAACTGTAGTGGAATAATAGATATTGGAAATCAGTTTGCGGGAAGCAGGCTTACCTCAATATGTTGTAGTAAGTACAGGTCGATTATCTAAAGCTGGCACGTACAACACATTCACACATTGCGTTTGTGTAGCGTCTGTGAATAAGCACGCGGCATGACGTCACACTGCATACGCAACAAGAAAAATCTCACTGTCTCACTCGCACGCGGACAAGCTTATGAGCGTGACTGAGATTGTTATTGTTTTGTTTTTACTAGATACTATTAAGAAATAAAATAGGTAAAAATAGCGAAAACAAATGTCTCCAGCAATTGTCAGAGCTCGCGAGTAGAGTGCGTTTTGTTTCATACTTTTCGATGCAGGCCACGCAATATCATGCCTGGTCGACGAAATTAGGCGTCTCGCTCGCACACATGGCGCGGTACGGAGGTACGTGCGGGATAAGGAAGGGAAATAATCATATTTCCCTTCTTTATCCCGCACGCACGTTTATCAAAACGTGCCAATATTCAAACATTAATTATTTTTACAAACGAATCTCAAAACTCAATGAACGATAGACGCAAACCGCGCGAAAATTTGAAATTTATAGTGGCGTGACCAACTGCGTCCGGGATGCCTTGTTCTTTGGTTCGGATGGTGCAGAAGCAGAAGCGTGGAAGATTCTTCCAGATAGCATTGAAATGTGTCACACCGGCATTTTAATGAAGACTTGAAAGAGATGTTTACATCAGACATGGCTGTATGGGCTCAGTTCCCTTTGCCTTAAAAAAAACAAGTGGCGCGACCAAAGTACTTAAACATATTCGAAAAAAATTACCCATTGCATTGCTTAGGTTCACAATTATATGCAGGACATCTATGGAATTTCTGTGGGCTTACTTTACTTTTAAAAGACGGGTTTCTATATTTAGAAACCAAACTCTAATTTACAAACCCGAATAAAGCTCAAACCGGTTAACATCAGCTCACAGATTGCCCAACCCTGGTCGTTACAAGTTCATCAAAGAGCCGACTTGATCAGCAAACCTTCAGATAAGAAAGCATTCCTCATTGAGTATTCGAATTATCTCGATAATGTTGACACAGTTGCGTTTGGTACAAACGGTCTAAGCTTTAAATTGTAAGCGATTTAAAAAATTAAAACTTAAGCTGAAACCGCTGCGACGACAATCCACTCTCCTAAATTTTATAGTAGTCAGTTAGTCATGTATTCAGTACCTATCTACCGATAAATTTTTTTCAATTTAACAAAGCATTGGCAACACAGGCCATCGGCCTAAATATTCAGCAATTTAAAACAGTGTTTAGTTTTCAGAATCAAAATGTTGTGGTGTAGACACATTTTAACACTCCTAGGAGTTATGACGGACGTTTCAACCGGTCTAGTCTCTGGCGAATTCTCATGGCCCGCCGCATAATCACAGACTGAAACTACACAACGAACCACTAACGAGAAGTTTATTTTAAGAGTTCAACACATTGTCACTGTTACTGACGTTTGCTAGACAAAAGTACACCAATTTTAGCTATCAAAATCACCAGAAAACAATTTTTGAGCAATAAAATAAACACTGTACAACCTTCTCCTGTGACTTTCTCGCCAAAACCCCTCCTATCTACCGACCGTTAATCCGTTTTTGGAACAGTTTTCTGATGCATCTTAAATTCCAAAAATCCGTAACGCAAAAACCGTTCCGTTTTACAAATGTACTTTAAGAAGAATAGAGTAGAAGAGCTGGACAAATACTATGAGGTTAGGTCCGATACAACTGAAAACAAATATAGGTATTGTTTTAAACCCAATGATCATACTCGTGTCACGCAAGGGAAATATGGGAATTAAAATAATTACAAATTACAGAAGTATTTTTAGTGCAAGATGATAAGTAAGTAGGTAGATAGGTACATAAGTATTCTATTGACTCTATAGTTGCACAACCTACCGCTTCTTTTTAGCAATTTATCCACCGAAAGGTTGTCTGGAAGAGATCGCTTTTAGCGATAAGACCGCCTATCTCTCTCTCTCTTTCTCTCTCTCTCTCTCTCACTCTCTCTCTCTCTCTCAGACTTCTGCATACATAAAAAGTATTCAATTAAAAGGTTACTTTTTCGGTGACGGTAATTTTATTTTCAATTTCAACTCCCGCTAGTTCTTTTCACTTGAGCGCTGAATCAAGCGGTTACAGTAGGCGTGGGTATCGTAAGCGCCTAGTATTTGTTCAGCGCTGATTTGGACTCGACAATGCTGTATCAACAAAAGGGGAATGGCGATAACCTACGGCCGAAACAATTATTTGTCAACAATTAACAACTGCGCGTGTTTCCAGAACGATAACAGAACTTTTATGCCAATTTGTTTATTTTTATTTTATTTAATTTTGAACGAGATTTGTCATAAGTAGTCATAACAATATTTGTTTTTAGTTGTTATTGACTATTGGCGAAAGATAGAATTAAAGCTGTAATAGACAGTCCTTTTATGAAATCGTATGAGCTTGGTGGTGTTTGAAAACAAACAAAACAAAAAGCTTTGTGTTGTGTCACGAAGTTTTTCAAGAAAAACTAATTTTATGAGAACGTTTTAAAATTAGAGTGTATTAATTCAATGTTATTTTAGGATAGGAAACTGAGTAATAGATACATGAATTTCTCTCTCCAAAATTACTAGGTAAACTACCTACTCTGCGGACTTCACTCTCGGCTATTATCTTTCAGTTTTGAAGTTACAGAAACATGTAACAAGACTTAATGCCGAAGTATCATAGATAATTGAAATAACATAATACATTATTGTTTATTAATCATAAGAACATTCGTAACTAAAATAGAATGATTAGATAACCCTCTGCTTATTAGGTTTACGCAATAGATTTAGACATAAGTAGGCAGGTTTACTACTTAAAAACATAATATTTAAGTACATATTAGTAGTAAGTAAGGTACCCAGTTTCATAGTTAATCGTATTAGAATTAATCTTGTGAAATCTTGCGTACAAATCTGACTAATAAGCCTCGTGGAACATGCAATATTTGAAACTAAAACACACAAAAGTATTACATGCAAAAGTAGATAAATACACCAGTAGGTATATTCTTGACGGCAAAACACGCAATTATGTTTTGAAGAAATTGAACTAATTAGATTTAAAAGATATAAGTCCGAAACCGAAAACTAAATAACGATTTCCTCCAACAAACCTACCAAATAATGTAAGGATGATTTGAATGATATAGCCACAGGGCAGGGTCAGGCAAGGGGTTATAAAAGGGTAAGAAAACAATGTTAAGGATTGGAATGAAGTATAAGTATCAAATAGTTGACCGTAATCGCGAATGGTTCCGAACAGAGGTTATTAATAGTTGACCGTAATCGCGAATGGTTCCGAACAGAGGTTATTAATAGTTGACCGTAATCGCGAATGGTTCCGAACAGAGGTTATTAATAGTTGACCGTAATCGCGAATGGTTCCGAACAGAGATTATTAATAGTTGACCGTAATCGCGAATGGTTCCGAACAGAGGTTATTAATAGTTGACCGTAATCGCGAATGGTTCCGAACAGAGGTTATTAATAAGCCCTTTATATCAAGCTCAATGCTTAATTTGATGCCGTGCTAATACCAGTTGCCTTGGTTGTTACTGGGAGATGAGATTACTAAACAAACAACATAATACTGTCTGTAAAATAATTTACGAGATACTTACCTATTTATGCCTATGTACAAGTATATCGTAAGATATTACTTCTATATGTAGGCAGAATAAGAGAAGAGGTTGGAAAGATAATAAGTACGTAAAATGCCATTTATACAAGTACAAAAAGAAATCTTTTCAATTATCTTTCACATTCCTATCTAAACAAATAGTTAGCCCCTTGTTTTTTCTGTGAAAACAATTCGTCAAGACCAAAGCAGCCCCACTTTCAGCATTCAAAAGGAAAAATGGAGGGCCAAACAAGCGAGCAACGAGTTAGGCCGTAACAAAAATCCAACAAAGGGATGATTAACGATTTTCCACCCCCAAGCTCATTCAAGCCGCGTCGATATTGAATCCGTTAGCCGGCGTAAAAATGAAAGTTTTCCTCTTTCTCTTTTGCTAACATATGGAACACAGTCGTGTAGATCGCAAAACAAAACATCCAACAACATTCCAATCATTTTGGGTTTACACAAAACAACTACGAAAAAATGATGTCAGGTGTTGTTTTAGCAAGATCGTTTTCAGCCTAGGATAGCATCGTAGAATAATAGAATAAAAAGTTGGAAATGTAACGAAAATGTTTACACTAGAGCTAGAGATAGTGTTATAGTCAATGATTTACACTAGAGCTAGAGATAGTGTTATAGTCAATGATTTACACTAGAGCTAGAGATAGTGTTATAGTCAATGATTTACACTAGAGCTAGAGATAGTGTTATAGTCAATGATTTACACTAGAGCTAGAGATAGTGTTATAGTCAATGATTTACACTAGAGCTAGAGATAGTGTTATAGTCAATGATTTACACTAGAGCTAGAGATAGTGTTATAGTCAATGATTTACACTAGAGCTAGAGATAGTGTTATTGTCAATGATTTACACTAGAGCTAGAGATAGTATTATAGTCAATGATTTTGAAATCCCCCTTTTCAGATTACTATCAGATTCAGATTACTCGCTAGAGAAGTTTTATACGGAAACCGCGTCTGCCAGTTCGCGCATTCGATTTGGGAATTTTCCCATACATTAGTCGGGCACTGAAACGTCAAATGTACGAAAACATATGACCTATGGGTCAATTCCGTGACTCGCTGTCACTGCTCACATCATTATTCTAGAAGAGAAGGTTGTGGTTAGTCTTTTTCACATAGGAAGGCACTCCTGAAGTTTCTATAGAACGTAACCTTACCACACTTACAGCCCAAGAAACAGACAAAGTGAAGGTCTCATTCACATAAAAATCTCCCGAAACGTAGTGACGGAAACGTAACATGAAGTACAAGTATTAGACACTTTTAGTAAAATTCATTAGTCAATTAATATCAAATCAGGCAAAGCAAAAGGAACATGTTATAGTATAGGTGAAAAACTTAAGAAAGGGAATTCTTGCATGTAATATTTAATTTTCAAAACAATTATATTTTATGTGGCTAGGATTTTACTATATATTTTTTAAAACAACTTTGTGCCCACAAAAAAGGTAGAAATGTTGTCCATAAAATATAGTTCGTGTGTCTACAAAACACAAGTTATAACCGGATTCGTGACGTAACCACTACAGCAGTATTTTCGCTAGTTAGTTTTGGAGTCGTTGGAAATAAATTACTGTCATTTGAAGTGTCAAGAAACGCGAAGTGTCGTTTGAGACATTTTACGAATTAGGGGAGTGAAGCCAAATATGAGGGAGTCTGGTAGTTTTTCGTGGAAAACCATTGACACAGGAATATTAATTAAACTTTATTCATGACTTTGATACATGTATCTGGTCTATAGGCTATGTTAAAACATAGTTATGCACATTGCACATAAAAGTTCAAAACCATTCTATACATTATGTCCGTAAAGTACAGACTGTCAGATTTGTCTTGGTCTTTGATTTTATTAAACACGTATTATTTCCTTTACGTATACATATTATTACGTATTATTTATTTAGTAGCTTTTATAAAATAATCATAATCAGTCCATCCAAATATCTCACGTTGTCTAGCTTTTAATCTACTTTAAATGATTTGGAGTACTTACCTTGTTTAATGTTATATCGATCCCTATAAACTTGTGTTGTCGAAAACAAAGGCACCTTCCTTTCATTTATATCCTTTGATCTGATTGTATTCAGTCTTTAAACCTGAACAAACTCAATAGAGCGTGAGTTAAGTAGCTCATCTGTCGTCTCCGACCACAGTCTCACGAGTTCTCAAGTTGCAAAAAATAAAAAACGAATATAAAATTAACTCTACATAATATTAAGTTTCGCAATGAGCGAATAAAAATGCAGCAGGTGTGCTGGTTTCACCTGGACAGCATATGTTCAAAGCAGTTAATTATTTTTAACTTTACTTCTTAAATTAGCATACGCAGAGTTGAATAAGCTCACGTAGCAAATTATAATTCATAGTTGGCGAGTGGTATTAACGTTTCAAATTATTTATAACTAGGAAACTTACCTATGAATGAAAAATGTATATGTAAAAATGTATTTCAATATACGAAGGGTAACACTGAAAATACACAAAGATAATTCAATTGAACTACTTTAATTTAATAATCATTACGTATTATGAGAAGATAACTTCGCTACTAAGGATTTAATGAACGGAGTATAATAATTAGTTTGTCTAAGCTGATTATCTTCATCAGACTGTGATTTATAATCCGATAATTCGATTAGTAGTGTTAAATCCTTGTAAATCATAGTGTATCAAAATCACGACTTTACGAGTGATTTATATCGATTAATCATAAGTTCTTATAAATTATAATAGTTGCTGTTATTAGCAGTTTTTCTTGTAATTTAGTTTACATAGCTACTCGTAACTAATAAAAAATATTTAACAGTCCTTCATTATTTTCTTAGGATTGTCTTATTTGTGAACATTGTTTGAAATGATATTTCCAAAATAAATCACCGACCCTATTGAAGTCGGCGATCAACGAAATAACACAAAAGAGCGCGACTTTAGTCGGTTACATTTTTTATTAAAAAATATATTTTTTCTTTTCGACTTAGCGGGGGCGCTACCGTGCCCCCAGATGTATAACAAGAAGGTATTCTTCTTTACCACGGGCAAACGGCTAAGGTAGTGCTGGTATAATAAATCCAGTTTAACGCCACATACAGCCGCGTCCACACTAAGCCCTATAAATAACAAAGCGTGCCTTTGCCACGATAAACTGTTAATCAGTTGCACGCACGCGCCCTGGGCCAGTTTTAATGACATAATTAAAAATCCCCAGTCCAAGGTAGCGGGGAAGTTCGCTCCGGGGTTTAGTGGGCTAGCTTATCCTTACAGTAAACCGAACAAGTTGCCCCCATTTGCTAATCTCCTAAGCCAAGTAATGAGGCAGCGCAAGTGATAAACTTTTGAGATTATAAGTTTAGGAGAACGTTACGGTTACGGGCGCTTAGTGACAACCACCTAGTTGATTGAACTTAGCAAATATGGTAGAGGTATCAAACAAGGAATTAGTCGATACTTCAGAGACGTAGAATTCAATGTCTGCAAATAAATACGTCGTAATTTTCAAAGATGATTTCACAATCTATTTTTGTTTTAGCTTGAGTATGTAACTTACTTGCTAACGAGAAAGAAAAAGATTATTTCGGATAACATTAGTATTAGTACACTTGGATGAAAGAAACAATAGTCTCTTTGCGGAAGTTCGTTCAACACCTATTTCAGTCTTCGTAGTATATCGGGTTAAATACGAATATGTTACCGACCGCAGCAGAAAATTATGTAAGTACCTACAATAAGGTTTTTTGAAATATTTACGTACCGCTTCCGCCTAAAGAATCGCTCTCAAGCGTGACTCCCGCCACGCACCAATACGAGCTTGCCAGGAAACTACCCAGGTAGTACACCCACGAATAGCGTCGAGTAATGAGTTTTGTTGTTCAACAGTTACTGCTGGATTAAGGGACACTGGCCGCGATATACGAAGCGCTGCAGCGCTTATGGGAGTTGCAAATTACTGCAGTAGCGGTCGCCGTTGCCAGAGACAACTGGAAAATATTTTTTTGGTGTTTGATTATTCCGTATTTTGCATGTATTTTATTTGTAGCAGTACCACTAAATGGTAAAATTGGAATGATGGCTTTTGTTGTTCACGAGGTTTTGTAGAACACTATACGCGGGGTACGAAGCGCTGCAGTGCTGATAGGGGTTGCAAATTATGGGTTAGGAGTTACCGTATTCAATGTAGCCTTTATTAAATACCTAAATGCAGGTAGCAGTTATAGATTACAATAGTAAGAAAATTGAGTAACTAATATCTTTCTCATCATTTAGAGGGTCAGATAGATTAGACATCAGTTTGGATATAGATAAAGTTAAAGATAGAGAGATAAGGTTAGTTAATTAGACTTATCGAATGTCTTTCATAATAATAATATAATCTGTAATGTCCGCGGTGCGCGGAGCGAAATATAATAAATATATATGTTATGGGAAGCAGAGTTTAGCAGAGTAAGCGAAGTGTTAGTGGTACCTTGTTGTTGAGAAACGTCGATCCCACGATGCAGGGCCCTTCTTCTGTTAGGTGTTCAAAGTGAATAGTGTAGAATGAAAATGTGGATGCTTTTACCGAAATTATCTCCGAAATCACAAGCGAATGAATGCACAACGAGAGCAGCATCGCGTCAAAATTGTTTTTTTTAAGGCAAATGGAACTGAGCCCATACAGCCATGTCTGATGTAAACAACTCTTTCAAGTATTCATTAAAATGCTGGTGTGACACATTTCAATACTATCTGGGAGAATCTTCCACGCTTCTACTTCTACACCACCCGAACCAAAGAAGAAGGCAGGCATCGCGTCAACCGACACATTTGATTTGACTTTTGACAGTATTTTTCATAAAACCGAATTAGTAAGAGGCAAAAGGTTTGCCCATACAGCCAATTCTGACGTAGTAGAAAATATACCAAAAATAGATTGGATTTGTCCTATAAATCCTAAACATAATAATTTCCCATAAATCCAGACCGAAAAGAATTAACCAGCTGTTTGGCGGATTGGTTAGATCCAATAAGATTATGTTTATTGTAGGCCTATAAATTCTGCAGTCCATAAAAATCGAGATAGAAATACTGTTGAAATTATTAAAACACTACAAAAATTGTTTTAATTCGCTTCGAAGCGTCTTGAAGCTCCAAAATGTATAAAGTGGGCGCTTTCAGAAAGTAAGTAAGTACCTACCTACTAAAAACCCAAAATCAATGTTTTAAGGGTTCCGTACCAAAATGGTAAAAAAGGAACCTTTATATGGTGAGACTTCGGTGTCCGTCTGAATGTCACAGCTGTTTTTCACAGGAACTACTGAAGCTATCGACTTGAATATAGAACTTGCTTGCTTGCATCTGTTCTGCTTTTTAATTTATAGCCAAAAATGTGCGATAAATGAGCGTTCCCCCTTATCTTCGAAGTTTGCGAGCCAAAAAATCTGAAATAATTCTGAGTCATATAATCTCCTTTATTTTACAGGAAAAATAAAACTTATATTTATAGAGAAATTTAAAAAAATGATAATTTTATTTTTTAATGAGAAAAAATCTGAAATAATTAGTATTGATAGACGGTATTATATGTATGCCGGGAAAAATAAAACAAAGTATAAACATTTATTATTTTTGAGAAAAAGAATGATATTTTTCAAAACTATTTTTTTTCTTTTCAATGCGGAACCCTCGGTGCGCGAGTCCGACTCGCACATGGCTGTTTTTTTAATGTTGATATTTCTGAAAGTCGTGACTGAATCGTTTGTTCAAGTCTACTTAGCGAAGTTATTCTGCACGCGACAAAATATTTAGTCAAGAAACCACGATTACAGACATGCTAAACCGCGTTAAGTCACAGTTTTACTTGTCTGTTTAATTCAATCTGGAATATTTGGAATATCGAGAAAAAAATAATAATAATAAATAATACCGTAATTCCCAAACATTTACATCACAGTTTGCAACTAATAGATATCCCCAAAAATACATATATCACAATGCAGAAAGCCGCAATCCTGAACACTTGTCGTATCGTACGAAATGTTTTACAGGATGAACCGTCAGGTGAAATAACTTTAGGAAATGAAGCTCACTTGGTCCTGGACCCGTGAGCTTCGCTCTGCAACTGACCCCAGAAATGGGAGAAAACCTAACAGGATATTATACAATAATAATAATATAAATCATTATTAATTATGCCAAAACACTATTCCTAAAACGCTCTATTTATTTAAAATGTGTATATTAACTAACGCTTTACGCTTTCTGAAGAGTTAGACAGCCAAAAGCTTATTGTGTGTATTAGTTAGAATGCATTTGCAAAAAAATGTTTACAGTTATTTTTGAGCTTTGAGGTGGTTTTTACGCACGGAAAACAAAGTAAAAAAACAAAACAAAACAAAACAGCTTCCCTGTTTAATTTAGCGAGGGTTGTCGACAAAAAACGTTTGGCTCTTGTCGAGCCTTTTTGTTGACCAAACGTAACAACGCAGGAATGCATTGTTACCGTTATACTCTCCCAGGCTCCCGAGCTAGCTGTAAAAAGACGATAATATTTTTCCCTCGTACTGTCCCTGTCCCTGACTCAGTCAGTTTATTGGTGGACACGTCACTTGGTGGAAGGAATTCAGGCCAATGATTCAAAGTGGAGATAAGATTGCAGAATGTATATCTATCGCGTCTATTCGATTTTAACGAATAAGTACTTATTACCTATAATGTTTTGTGAATCAATCAATTGTGTTTGTAACAGGACAAACATAATTCCAATCACATTTATCTTTTTTTAAACATATAAACTACATACATACTACTTATCTTATAATAGGGGACCGGGAATACCCAGCGGCACTTCGACCCTTGAGGATCTTTTGTGCCAACCATTTTACACACTGGTCATCTCAGTGTGTAGATTTCCTCACGATGTTTTCCTTCACCGTTAGAGCAGTCGGTAAATGTACGTAAGTCTTCGAAAAAGACTACATACTACTTAGATACATATACGAGTATTTAAAACTTCTTAATATTAATTTGGGTTGTTTAAAACATAAAATGTAACATTTTGCAAGATTACCACAAATGAGCATTTTTTTTATGTCAACGTTCTCATTAATTTTCATAATCGTACCTCGTATGTGCCAATAACGCGTTCGTTGTATTGTTATCAATCATAAATTGTGCTCTTTAATTATACTCAATCATCGTCATCATCAGCAGCCTATTAATGTCCCCACTGTTGGGGCACAGCTCCCCTTGCACAAGTGGGTATGGGCCATGATCCACCGAGCGGGCCCAGTGCTGATTGGTGGATTTCACATGCCTTTGGATTTTTTTTATTTCCTGTGACTGTTTCCTCACGATGTTTTGTTTTCCTTCACAGTTAGAGCAATTGATAAATGTACGTAAGCCTTCGAAAAAATCCGTAAAACTCATTGGTACATGGCATGCTTTCGAACCCGGACCTCCCGCGTGGACCTCCCCCTAGCCACTAGGCCATCGACGCTACGACCTACGACCAATTATACTCAATACCATTTGCATAAACAAATAAGTACAATATTTAAGTAATTCCGTCAGTAAAAACCCAAGTAGCACAAAGTTATCTGAGAACTGAAGCATCCCTATTCCATTTTCGCCTAATCAATTTTAAGTAAACTAAGCGAAAGTTTCAATTTGTTCGCCGTTGCGAATTCTCCGATCGACTGTGAGAGAACCGTCAAAATGGGCTTGTTTTGCTGACCCGATGATAAAATGAAAAACATTTCGTACAAAAACAAAATTCAATTTGCTTTGCATGAAAGGAGAATCCAATAAGAATGTTAAACAAATTAAAGATTGTAACTAAGGGCAAAAAAGTTCAGTCACATTTTACAGGGTGTAATAAATTAAATGAATCATGGGTACCTATGGATGCAGCTTGAACCCCGCTGGGAGAGGAGTCGTGTGGCCCAGGCGCCTCGGTTGACGGATATAAACATAAAAAACCTGTCTATACGTTTGTGGGCTGCCCACGCGAGCTAATAACTCCGACGGTTTATCGTCCCATTCATACAAGAAACATGAGACTTTAGGAGTTTAACCTTTGAAGGTAAATCTGGGATCTGACCGTCATATTAAGTTACTCAGGATTTACTTGTTATAGAGGTTATTACCGCGATTGAGCAGTCCATATACGTGCAGGTATCAAGTGACCTAATAAAACTTGAAAGTGAAGACCCTGAAAATTGGTAAACAAAATACTTACGCTTGGATGGAACTCACAAAAATTAAAGGATTTGTCGTCATTTTCACGAAATACCCTTTAAGTTGCTACAGTCTGTCCTCTAGGTGTCGGCTAGCAGGGTTCTAGGACAGTGTGCAGATGAAGTAATAGAAGAACTTGGTAATAGATATTATATTTTTAAGGAACAGAACACAGAAGGTAGTAGTAGGAGACAAATATAAACGGAGAAACGTCCGTTCAAGACAAAATACTGAGAGAAAGTGCAAAATACAAAGAAAATAATGATATTAATGGAATAATAAAATTTAGAAATGGAATGGGAATATGATTTGAATTTAGATGAAGAAATGAAGATGCCAACACGAAATGAGATGAGATAAACGCTAACGATGAGGTTGAAATTGATGGCAAGGAGGTTGATATGGACGATGAAGTCGACATCGTTACAAGGAGGTTAATATGGACGATGAAGTCGACATCGTTAAGTCTTCATTAAAATACACGCTATTCCTCTCTACGCCATGGCTCTACCTACACAGAGACGAGACGTAATTGAAGGAAGCCTTAACATTAAGGACGTTTCTTGCAACTCATAGTTAGAACTACTATCGTCTACAGTATAGTCATTATTAGCAGTAATCGGCAAAATATAACGAAAATTAATAAGAGATAGGTACTGACGAGTACATCAAACGAAAATATTAAATTGAAAACTTGTTCAGAAAGAAATCGAAATTGACTTTAATAATATTATTTTAAGCACAGTTTTTAATGAAGTTGAAGGTAATAATCATTGTTTTGGGAAGGCTATCATTATTTACCGATTTTGTGTCGGGACCATTAACTCCGATGCAGTGGTTGGAACCGATCAAAAGTTAATATGAAAATAATAACATTCGATTGGCGCTCATTATAGCACAGAACATAATTTGGATGAATTTAAACGGATTATTACATTCAGGTCGTTTAGTTTTGTAACTTTGGACACTTAGTTTGTAAAACTAAAGGTACCTAGATAGAGTATACAACGGAATAAAAACAGATAAGTGTTTTGAAAGGTATCGTAGATTATATAATTGAGAAATAAATTAATGTTGCAATCTTGCAATACTTTCTAAGTATCAAATATTACATGCATTTCTTAAAATTTAAGAAATAATCATAAATAGATGGTCAAATGTGAAAACAGAATTAACATACGTTGAAAAATAAAATAGTTACAGGCAATCAAAAAGCAGAACGGTAGAAAGAAACGGCAATAAGTATTATGACGTCAGTGTTCACTAGCGCCATACAGGCAGGTCCTGGCTGCATATAATGGACTGTTTTGCTAATAACTCTAAATAAAAATGTAAGAATCCTCCCCGACTTACCATTGCGGAGATCCCCTTACTTTTTCCTGGTCATCATCAGGTCCTCAAGGCTCCAGATGTGGGAAGGTCACCATGGTCATAAACATTTTAGCTCAAACTGGAACCACTGTTACCGTTCCAGAGATCCCATCTAACATCAAAGATACTCCAAGATCTTGGAAACCACTTATCCAATTTTTATCAGACATAGCTAAAAACAATCTCAACAACATTCTCTATTTAATTAAAAAACTCGGGTCCAAATCGAATCATCCGTTGTTAAGTTACGATGCCACAAACTAACACACAAACAGACAGACAGACTAACAGACCAACGTGTCAAACTTATAACACACCCTCCCTTGATCGGTCGGGGGTTAAAACGGGACAAAGCATCTCTCCAATACTACCTTTAACCACTAATATCTCTGATGTTTGTTGAGACATCCTGTAAGTTGAGATGTCCTGTAAGTTGACTGATGCAATAAAAAAAATTAGGTTAATACCGTATTTTATTGTTCTTAGGCTCACTCTTAAAGCGCGGTTACACCTAGTCGTTGACCAACCGTCCTGGCGGTCATCTGGGCGTCGGCCGCATATGACGAACGTCAGTATCACTAGATTGTCATAGAGCGAATGATGTTAGACGACTTCGGCCGACGACCAAGTGTGAACAACGGAGGTCGGTGGTCGTAGGTCGTCCGCCGCAGGGAGGTCGCCGAAGCGATCAACGACTATATGTAACCGCGCCTTATTGACAACTTTCAGTCTATTAAATTCAACACGAAGTTTATAAAAATATAATATATATTCAAATTAATGGCAATGTTGTATTAGGTCAATTTGTACTTACTTACGTTACTACGTCATAGTTCTCAAACATCAATAGGTTGGGTGATGGATGGTAATTATAGATAATACATTCTAAACAAATCTGCTCGCATAGAACATAACTACAACTAGAGGTATTTGGCCAATATTTGATCGCCCGACCGCGCCATACGAGCCGCTAAAATTTAAGCCAACACGAAAGTGTGAAACGGTGTGCAAATGAAAAATTTCCGCCGCGTTTAATTCCGCTATTGTTACCAATTTGTAACGGTCTGAAGCGCTATTGGGCTTTTTGTAAAGCATGGTATTTTTTTAATTTATTTTTTTATTAAATGAGGAGAGCAGACGAGCAAACGGGCCTGATCTTAAGTGGTCACCGTCGCACATAGACATCTCACCTCACTGTATTAATATTAGAGGGTTTTTGATGCGTTGCTAACCTTTAGGACTAAGATGGATGTCTCAGACACCGGAATGTGCTAAAGAGCGATTGTGAAAAATTTGAATGGTGCAGAATCGCGAAATGGAAAAACTGAGAGTCGACCAATTCGAAAAAAAAGTCGCGAAATTACGCTGGCTCTCTTACCCTTCAAACCGAAACACAGAAATGCAGGCATTTCTGCTTCACGGCAGAAATAGATAAAGAGGGTGGTACCACCCCAGGCGATCCTTCACATTAGGATCTACCACTACAATTATTCTGTTACTACACTTATTCTGATAATTAATTATAATTTTCGGTAAATGAAGAGCGTAGATCAGAAACATAATACGATACACATCATTAATACGATTAGGCAGCTTCCTTTACATCCCTGGTGTCTATAATACACCAACCAGTCCCTAAGCGGTAACACCACTGTACAGATATCAATTAACTAACGCTAATTAAATTAAATTGGTCTAATAAATACCTTCAATGAGGCTGAAACATATTGAAGTAATACTAATAAGATCAAAAAACATTTTAAAGGTAAATCCGCTCATGAGTTCTACAAAGTTATTTATGTAATTCTTATGAGGACTATGGTGTCCTCACAGTGGAAAGAGTTAAAAGACGAGAAGAATAATAAAGAAATATAGAAACACACATAGGAAAGCAGTAAGGTGGCAAGACCGAGTGAAAAAAGACAAAAGAATAAAGCTGTCAGAGATTACTTTTTCTACACTCCTCCTTAATCTCAGACATCATCATCAGCTGCTATCCTCGCTCTTCATTCACACTCACACTTCATCATCATCAGCCACAACACCACTTTAACATTCAAGTCTCAAACACAAAACTTAAACTTTGCTCTAGGTAGAGCCTTGGTTTGAACATCAGCTACCTTTATCTGAGTAGGCAGGCATTCCAACTCAATGACGCTACTATTAATCGTTTCTCGGATAAAATGATGCTTAACATCTATATGTTTGGTTCTATGATGATGTACAGGATTCTTCGCTATCTGCATAAAGTTAAAATAGCGTATATAATAAAGAAACATAGAAATACACAAAGGAAAGCAGTAAGGTGACAAGACCAAGTGAAAAAAGACAAAAGAATAAAACTGTCAGAGATTACTTTTTCTACAGTAATTCAGTATAAAAACCTTCTCAACAATCTACAATTAAACTTACGTGTAAAGTAAGTTGAATGATGCTTGAATCCACAATTAGGAACTTTACTCTCCAATATTGACTTGAAACTACCAGGCTAACATAAACATTCGAAAGCTACCGTAGTAGCCGAAACAAAGCTACCAATTCCAATACATAGTCTATTTTCAAGCACACTTTCTCGGAAGGCTCTCGGGCGGTTGATTGAGAACTCTTATAAATAAATATACGAGACAAGTCATGACTAAAGTGATGTACACAACATTGTATTGTACTGTGATGTTTTGATGTTGGACAATAAAATTATACATATATAAGTTATTGGCGACAACGTAGCCGCAGACTTGCTTAACAGATCTTGGAACTCAATAATTATTATTATAATGTATACTATTGTGTGGTGATAGTGATTTTAACATGAGATCGTTCGAGTGTTAAAATCGACATTACGTGCGTTGCATACAATTACTTTTTCTACGATCATGAAATATATTACAAACCATTACGGAGCGTTCAACAGACGCCATGACAGCTCGTCAAAGCTCCGATGACAATAAAACATTGCAAGATCCGTCCGATTTCTGGTCTAGCCACCTCAGTTATTTCAGACAGTATTAAACTTTCGTAATTATTTTTTTTCAATTCTCGACGATTAATGTTAATTATTAACACTCATTCAAATGCAAATTGAAACAGCGCACGTATTCCGCGTCTGCTTGACATGTTATTGGTAACTATGGAAACCGTAGACATGTTTGGCGTATTGTCGACATCGCGCAGGCGCGCGTTTTTTATGGCTATAGTACCGAGTTGTTAGCCAATGAAATGTAGTGCATTTAATACGAAAGATTTCTTGTATGCAGTGCCTTGCAACAAAGAAAAAAATACATATTATAATCGAAAACTGATATTTAATATTTCATTAAAACACTATTTTCACGCGACCATGACGAATGAACCTCTTATGTTATTGATTGTGGTTTCTTATTGAACACATTACGAAATGGGAGTAGAAAAAATATATTAGAGCAAAACTATATTATAATTATTCACCAATGTGTGTGATTCTGTAGAATCGCAAATTCGCAGAACTGACAATGAGAATAGCGATCGTAAATAGGTAATCGAAGAAAGAATTGCACCTATGATAATTGTTAATTCACACATGCAATTCATTAAATTAACGAAGAAGAAGAGAAGAGTGTTGAATATGATTATATAAAGTTTGAAATCACTATCAATAATATGTTTAGTTTCCCAAGAACTTTAAGCAATTGAACTTGCGATGACAATATCAACACTTCAGTACTAATACCGCTGCAAGCTGCCCACGCTGTTTGAACTAATAACAACAAATGGTAGGTAGCCACTTAGATAACGTTAAAAATTGACACCCACGAATACATAGGTACTTAGCTATTGTGATCTGTGTAGAGAGATGTCATCTTGCTACAATCTGCCCTCTAGGTGCTGGGTTTTAGGACAGTGTGCAGATGAAGTAATAGAAGAAACTTGATAATAGTAGATATTATATTTATCAGGAACAGAACAACACAATAATTATACTAGATAATAGGTAGTAGTAGAAGACAATTTTATAAAACGGACATACGTCCGTTCAGGACAAAAATACAGAGAGAATAAGTAAAAACAATGAAATTAATGGAATAATAGAATTTAGAAATGGAATGGGAATATGATTTGAATTTTGAAAATATAGATGAAGAAATGAAAATGCCAACACGAAATGAGGTGAGATAAACGCTAACAATGAGGTTGAAATTGATGGCAAGGAGGTTGATATGGACGATGAAGTCGACATCGTTACAACCTGAACCAGGGGGTTCAGTGTGACTTTACCATATTCTAAGAGAAGCCAAGACTTAAATACTAAGTTGAAATGCATACGCATTTGTTTGATGCAACGGCCAACAATTTGGTCGTTTGTTTGATAGCTAATTTACCCGAAAATATAATTTATGTTTAAAGGTCTATAACTCCCCACCTTGTTGTTTCGAGATTTTGTCATTTTACTCCTTACTTACTCCCAAGCACACTCAACTCAATCAATAGGGAAGACGAGCACAGCAGACTGAAAACTAACTCTGACACTAACTAATTCGGCAACTGTAAGTTCCTCACTCTCTTGACCTCGCAATCACCGATGCTAATCTTCCCAACGAGCTCTAGAGCAAATCTCCTAAGTTTGCCGTTAGGTTGGCGGCTTTGTGGATCGAGCAAACATTGAATCACGCCGAGCAAACTGCTGCGTCTTACACCTGGTGGAGTTCAGCTTCAATCTGTTGATGTAAGAGACGAGAAACCTTTGTCGGTGAAACGGCTAATGAATATAGAAATTCTTGAAGTGGAAATACGAACAGTACAATTGGACCAAACAATTAGTTACAAACTTAAATCAAACCGAAATGTATCTATAATGATGTACTCGTACCTACTACGAACATGAGAATTTATTTAATGAAATAGATAGCTAGGTACAATTGATCTTATCAGACTTCAAACATGAGAACGAAGGCATAAAAGTTATAATTGTTGGACTAAAAATATCAGGTGAACATAAAACGTAAAGCAGCCGCCACGAAACAAGGAGCCCAAGCCACACTGCGTGACTTCGCACACATTCATCGTTACAAAGCGACAAAACAGGTAGAAAAACCCGACCGAGCTAATATTAGACCCCGCTGCCGAGTAAATAGGGGTTTTGTATAGTACAAAGGTAAAAATAATTTTAATTAATGTAAACATTGAGATATACGAGTACCTACACAAGAGGCCTAAAAGTCGAATTCAACATTTTTGAAAAACTATAAATATTTATATATCATTTTCACAATTCGAATCATGACGAATTCTTCTGAAGAATAAACATTTTCAATTAATTAAATCGAAAATCTATTATTAATAATGATGATGTACTGCCTTAGATAAAACATAATCCACTTATTTAAAACCATTAAAGTGAATTCTCTGTCCGTTGTTAAATCAATATAAACATCAGATGACCTTCAAAGCGTTTCCATTTACATAAAGCATTCAAACATTTTATTAATTTAGTTTTTATATCAACTTCGGCATGTTTATAGTCGTTTCAACCTATTGAATGTAAGAAAGTCAAGCCATTTTTTTCTTTTCTGAAGCAGTTCTAATGGTGAGCCATTAATATCTTTTTTACCTTCATTAAAATATGCGTGGCATTTAAACTGTCTCATATCTGTGTATTGGTAAGTGGACACGATATAAAAGAGACCATTTTAAAGCTACTTCAAGCTTTGGTATATCTCTTTATTATTACCGAGAAGATGTTCTCTTAGCAGACATTTTAATTATTTATACATTTTTTGGAAGGAATTCACAATCACATTCCGATTGATCACAATATATAGACACACTATAGATACTGCGAATAGATGAATGAAACTTAATCCCTTTAATGGTGCTAATGTCGATATAATCCGTTACATCCGCTCACCACCCTCTCTAATAAAATTAGCAATATAGAGAACATAAGATCAATGATCCCACTAAAGATTCTCAAATAAAAGGTCATCTGTAACGGTAATGTGTGAAAGCAGATTATCAGTTTTTCGACGTATAACCTCGTAATCGAAACCTCGGTTGTAATATACCCCACTAATCATTTAGTTTTATTTAGAAAAAGCTCGTCAGAAAGCGGATGTAGCACGCACTGCACGCACAATGGTCGGCAACAAAACATAAATATTGGCCTATTAGTCGGAACCGTGATATTGATATCCCCGATGAAATTTGTCAGACCTTTTGTGCCCAGTTCCGTCCGGTGGTAATCGTTTTACAAAATGGCTTAGAAAAAATCTGTACCCAAAGGCATTGTTTGCCCTGCGAACGGATGAAAGGAATGCTCCCAGGTAGACATGGGGGTGGATCGATCGCACAATGTGCAACATGGTGATAGTGAGCATTGATATAATTTAATGGTGACAGCACGTTCCATTAATAATAGCGAAATGGATACAAATGGGAACATTAATGGAATCAATGTCGACGGGGACAAATTTCAATTTGTCGAATTCAGTCAATTTGCTTTAATTTTATCTAAATGAAATGGTGGAATTTGTCCTTGGTATACAGATTTAGAAGTGTCTAGTATAAAGTTTACTTTGTAAATGTTTACAGTCTGTGACCGCCTCGCGGTGGCTTTCTCGGGTGCTTTTTTGCTGGCGATGAACTTGCGTCTATACGATGTGGATGCTTGGCGCACTTGAGCCCGAACAGGTTTCAACTCGGGGACCGAAAACCGGTAAAAAATCATCACAGGTAATTACGGTAGGCTCATCGGCTCACATTCCGAGATAGATGTGTTATAATATAATTTAAAAATGTAGTCCATTTATTAAGAAATATTGCACACCTACCTACTACACCTTTTTCAACGGTCGTAACTACTATTTGTATTACAGTTGTTTAAGTAAGCCTTATTTTCTTTTCAGAACCTTTCATGTTTGACTTACAATGTACTGTCCATTGTGGCAAGCCATTTCCCAGCGGCTTGTTAGCGAAATTATTAGAAACAGCTGTATTGTGTACGGAGTTGGAAACAAAGAAGTTCTGCAAGTAGTAAAAAGCAAGGAATACGCGGAAGTCCACTTGAGCAGTTTACGTGCGGCCATATACTACCAAGGAAGTAATAACCTTTTAGACATGTAAAATATGTGGTTACATCCCGTTCCATTATGGATATTTGTGGCAGCATTACCTAGAAGTAATTGTGAATAGATAGATGTAATATAATACATATCAAAACATAGTTGTGCACTTAGCATTCCTTTATGTTTACTAGCTTTGATAAGGAAAAATCATCGTACGATAAGTGTTGAGTCAACTCGAGTTGGGTATCATAACGTGTAGGAGCTGACAAATGTCGAGTACAATTTACATGGCACTGAAGGGCGTGCCCTGGGCGCAATATTCCGCCCTCTTAATCACTACCCAGCCGAATAATTAATAACCGCTCAATTAAAATATCAACTAAGCGTTTCCGCCCATGTGATGAAGACAACGAGTTTGATACATTTGTTGGTTTCCAAGCATTTACCGACTTTAGGGTATTATTAAACTACTATTTGTTCTATTATTGTTCCTTTCAGATTTAATCCTGTCGATGGTTTTCTTATTTTAGGTTTGAATTGAACTTTGTTATCATTCCTTTAACTTAAGTAAAATTTAATTAATTTGCCACAATCTGCTTCATGCTTCGCTTCTTAAATCAAACTCATTTTAATACCACATTGATTTTCGATTTAATTAAAATAAATCAATTTAGAGTACATACTCGTAGCTGATAATATTTTAGATGGCCTCGTAGAAGACACAAAACAAATGAAATTCCTTATACCTGGATTTAGGAATCATCGTTTTTAAAGTCCCACATACATTATACCTAGGTATTTGGCAAAAGACTCATTTAGGTAAAATTTAGGTGAAAGGAGAACAGTGAAAATATGTTCTAAAGCAATCTGATCCGGTCATTTACAGAAGAAAAGTATTATATTATGCATGCACCGCAGTTGAGGTTACTTAGCATTAATTGCATTTTAATGCAGGATTGAATCATGGTTTAATGTTCGAAGACATCGTACATTACTATGTAATTAACGTCTCAGACAGCTAAAAACAGGTTGTGCGATTTATCGTAAAACCCAATTTAGAGCCGGGAGGCACGCGATTACAATCTTCTCACGACAGGAAGGCGCGCAAACTCCTCATCTCGAGGGAAATCACGCACGCAACAAACTTTATGGCAACACGTCCCGAGAAGCGATCCGCCCGGGGCGGCCGAAGACGGCCCGTACCACACACAGACTAATTCAAAAGAAATACCAAGGCACGGGCAGTGTCTCTACGCGGTCGCCGCATATGATATTCAAAATGAAAACTTTTTCATCACGTTCCGCTCCAGACACGTTTAGACGGACTCATTCATCAATTCCGTAACATCACTTTCACATATCAACAAATCACATGTCATAACCGCGAGAAGCACTGCCCGCCACATCGGGCTAACCAAACACTGACCGTGGTTGAGTAAGGCTGGAGGCTCAGACGGATGCCATCTTGTGCGAGACGTTCCCGAAGGAGACGTTTCAGCTGCATTCGTGGTATCTTCACTAGTTCGGCCTTCCCTTCCTCGTATTCGTCGGCGTACTTCGCCGGTTCAACAACTGCTGCTGCTTGTTCTTTGCGAGTCTCTTCTTCGCATCGGCAAGAGTCGCGAGCTGCGGCTGCCTCTTCCAATGTGAAGTAAACTGCCGCAGCACCTTCTTCCCTCAGTGACCTGACTGAATGCAACAGTCGCTGGCGATGTGCAGGGTTGAGGACGCCGATGGCGTCCAGATCTGGTTCCCCGACTTGTTTGCATATTTCTAAGTCATCATACCCATTGTCTATGAAACTTTCCGCATACTGGCCCAAGTGAAGCGATCGCAACCACTCGATGACGATGTTGCCGGTCGTAGACGAGGCCATCTCGCGTCAGAGCGCGGGGCGCATCACAAGGCGTGCTCGCGGCGCGGCAGTCGACGAGAAACTGGCGGCCACGCTCCCCTTCTCCCCCTTTCCCCTCCATAAGCCGCGGTCGCCGCCCCTAGCCCTCCGTGCTTTTGCTTTTTGACATTTTGTAGTATAATCGTTTCATTTCATAGAGGTGATAGAGGCATAAGAGGTATGCGTCCCACCCACCCGATAGTTTGAATAACTGTTTAACGTTTTTTCTGGACACAACGGAATTTATTCAATACGATGTTATATTCTATCTATTAGTATTCACACTCCATGTTGTTTTATTGCTTCCATGGATAACACATTTATTTTTTCAATTTAGTTAAGTAAACATTCCTATACAGTGAATTAAATGACAAAAAGGTCATAGAGCCATTATTAATGTAGAGCAGCGGGTGGTGGTCGCGCTGAATGATTTATGCTCCGATTTATTCAAAAATTAATCCCTGAAGCGACTCTATATCATTTGGACTTCTTTGATTTGTTTTGAGCCTTGCCTTTATGCAGGTATTTAATATTATTATGATGATCGCAGGGTTTTGTAATTTTTTTCTCGTCTGCATTACTACGATTCTATAAAAATAATGTAAACAAACTATTTATTTACCTAAGTAGTAACTTTTACCGTATCTTCTAGATATCTATGCACACATATGGGACTCTTTAAGATACATATACGCCTATCAAAAATCAAAATCCAAATGTTTTTTATTGTAAGTAAGTAACTTAAAGGATAAGTATTTTGTTTATTTACAACTTAAAATTATTTATACACAAACAATTACAGAAGCAAGAGCAATAGAAAAGAAATGTAGAAATAATAAAGTACATATTTACAAAGTCATTCTATTTTACTCTACCACCGCTCTCGCTCTCTATATAGGTGTATAATTGTGTACAGTAAACTAAACTAGGTAAATATTTTGTACCTGGGATGTTACACGTTGCATATTTCATGTATAAACTCTCCCAAACATAGTGTGTGGTAACTTTAACTAAAATAAACATATCCTCTAACGTTACTTCTTTTCCCATGTATAATTACCCATTAAATTGTTGCTTTGTTGGATATCAATATATTTGTTTACACTTCAATATAAACAAGACATGGTATGTATGTATAAGTGTATAGCGGTGTCATTTATTGGATATGGGATACCCTTAATTACCCACAAAGTGCGAAATGGGATAAAGTTTACTTAGCTGAAGCTGTTACTCATTAAACTTCGTCAACTTGTTTTATCTCATTTGGCTAACAGAAACTATATTAGAGAAACTCGCAAGTTTATTTAAGTTTGCATAAAGCGAGCTCCCCGATGCGGGCTCGGGATAGTTTTGGGATTTGTTTATTGTCTTCGCAACTGATATACGAGTATACTATAACCTTTTGTACATATAGTACTATAGTCGTAATACTTTGTCACTTCTATTCAGAAACTTTGATTCCACAGTTATAAACTTGAAATTGTGCGGACTAGACTGCTAGAGATCTCGGTTGAACTCTTTTCTTTCTCTAGATCCCACTGGTCGCCTGTATTTGAAACTACTTTGTGAAACATTGTACGATATATCTTGAATTTGTCTCGTTTTTAATTAAAAATATTTCTTAAAATTTTCAATATGTAGCGGCAAAGAAACGCTCAAAATATAGGTCAATGTTTCCAAAATTTAGCTTTTAAATAATCATTTGCCAAAATCCACAATCCCATTTTATCCCCAGATTTGTCTTCTTCGCAAACCCAAGCAAATATTCTGATAAACAGCTATGAAATAAAAGAGGCGAGCCGAGGGCTCGGCTAATACACTTTTGAAGGCTTCTCAGAGAGCTTTCTTATCGGGAAACCACTCGTGTTATCTTCGCTGCTCGCAGGCGCGGCCTATTGAGGGAAATAGAACGATATTCTGTGCACATGTTTTGACGTAAAGATGACTAATTTGTTCCTTTTCCCTATCTGGAATCTGGGGTTATTTGTTGTAACAGACATAACCCTTCAGATATGATTACTTAAGTCTGTATTTTTAGTAGTTTTTGTTATTTTGGTTATTCTAACTATGGTTAATACTTTTGAAGCGATTTGTAACACAGTTAACCATAATACCGTTCTTAACTCCACTTGAGTTATAAGTTTTAACCATCCATGTCTTCATATCAATCACACAAAGATCAGGGATTTTATTTATCTCTCTTATTGCATACTCTGGAATTAATTGTTACATTATTTCATGGCAATGCATAGCGCAAGTATAGTTAGTCATTTTGGGAAAATTATGTGGTCATTTTAGACCTAAGCGATTGCTACTTGGCATTGTGCTTGAAATATCATAAAAACCGTAACCGTATGAGCCATCTAAGGCCATCTTCTTATATTGAATTACTTCAGTTTTCATTCTGATATTTATAGACACGGGATTCTTACCACGGTTTGGGATCGTTTTAACTCCCGATATTTCGGCGCAGTTGCATGCGCCATGATCGGCCACGGGAAACTATAGAACTCAAAAAACAACCTCAAAACCTAGTAAGGATCCCATGTCTAACTATAGTATTAACAATATAGTATAGAAAGCTTAAAAACTTTGACATTTCCCGACGAATCGGTCATATCTTTGGACAAGTATAAGGTAAACATATGTAAATAATGCTCTACGAGTATAATACTTACGTCAGTATATTATAGTACTCAGTCATAGATAATACTTAGGTAAGTTACAATAGTTGAATCTTTTGAAATCAAATTCCAACCACACTAACAGTGTAAAGATGTAGTAGGCCATTTGCAATGCCGCGCCGCCGCGCCGGGTTCGTTCTGTAACGACGCTACAAATCTCACCGAGTAACTATTCCAGAATTGTGCCTACTACACATATTTCGTTTTACGTCCAATTTCCATAGGCGGTGAGCGTGAAGAGCTTAATGGAGCAAAAGATTGCGCCGACTCGGCCTCCGACGAAATTTAAAACTTTTCTAACTACACTGATACTTTTCTTCCTTTAGACTTAGAAGAGGAAGTCGCAGCGTTTTTCGATTTTTGGGTGATAGGAAGAATTATAAGTTATTTATTAAGTTATTTATATCTACCTACAAATTAGACTTTGGGGAAGGCAATGGCAAACCACCCCATTAAATCTGCCACGAGAGTAGTTATATGTGATTTATTCCTTAGAATGATAACGACCCTCAGCAATGAGGAACACGACTTAGAAGAGAAGAGACAAATTAGACTCAAAATTAAACTTTAAAGCTGATCCTTAACCATGCAAACATGGAAATAGTAAACAGACCTAGATTTTCTGTAGTAGGTATTACGTAATCTAACCTGACCTACATACTGCAATTAATAGCACTCTTACAAATTATATTCGTAATGAATCAATCCTTTTTCCGGAGAAAAAGGAAAATAGGTTGAGATAGTAGTATCTCCTACACAACCTACTTTCCTTGTGGGTGCGCTCATCTCCATCGAAACTTCATCACGTCACTAAATCCGGCTAAAATAATTTATTTCCCCGTTGATTTCTTGAAAAACCCTATTTCGCTCTGATATATCCTTCCCAAAATCAGTGGTGCCCTTAGGATGTAGATAAATGCTCGTCCTCTCGCGTCCTGACACTTTTGCCGGGTTACAGAGCGAATAATGACCTCGTGCGGGCCTTCCTTTCAACTATTTGTGTGTCCATTTGGGTCAATTGGACCTTCAAGGGCTTTGTGCATGTTTCTCGCACAACATTCGGTTGAAAGCTTTTTTACTCGGCGTCTTGAATTGCGTCATTTTTATCGGCTTAATTCACATTGTCTACTAACTAGATTTAGGATGAATAACGTATTACGTTTCATTAGCTCGAATGACTTCATTAACGCGTATTACTGTTACGTTAGAATGTTTTTAATTTTAAAACTGATTGCAACTTAAGTTGGATCTACATTAGAAAACAAAACACACACTATTAACACTTTTCAACCAAAAAACGAAATGGATTTGAAACTATATTGAAACATTTTACGTAATTAAACTAAATATGTACTCACTGAAAAGGTGGAAGTCCTTTTATAGTCGAAGGATTTCCGATTGCATCAGTGAATACAATTAATTTATTACCTAACATTACGTAAAATAGTTAAATTTTGTAATTTTAGCTTAGGTATTTCAGTGTTATTTTTGTATCCTTCTTTATTCAATAATCATCACAAATACAAATATACTTTATTGCACACCCGGGACAAAAACAAAACATACAACATAAAGAGAGGTACAATACAATGTGCAGAAGGCGGCCTTATCGCTTTAAGCGATATCTTCCAGGCAACCTTCAGGTAATGGAAAAATCATAAGATACATAATATACGGGTGCTAAAGGCGTATGAAATAGATACTACCCTCAAATAAATAATTATATATTACTACTGCTTTGCAAGCTGCAAAGCAGTAGTAATATAAATACATAAATACTATAATATATACAGAAATATAATACTTAATATATAATCAAAAATATAATTACTAAATAAATAACACACATCATGTGCTAAAACGAAACTGCATTAGAACAATTAGGCAGTGTATCCACACTGCAATTCGTAATGTTGACGAAGGAGATTTTTAAATATTGGCAGTGATTTGGCCTGCCTGATAGATGACGGGAGGGAGTTCCACAGCCAAACACATTACACATAAGCAAATAAACAAATGTTTTAATTTTCAAAAATAAATTTTACTATTATCACTCATAATATAGCCATTGGTAAAGTACGAAAAAATAACATAAATCGCGAAGAAACGTAATGGCATCTTTCTGGACCAAAATCCTTGGTCGGAAGAAGGAAGGATCAAAAAGATATGGCGGTATATCATAACGGAGGTGTTTTCTTAAAGCCGCACATTTAATTTAATAGACGCTTATACGGAAAATCTTAGGGGGTTGCGTTGAAAAAGTTGGAGGTGTTAAAATAATGTGACGGTAGAAGTACAGACATAACGTTTGCGGCGATTGCGCCGACATGATTGTCATAAGAAAATAGGTGCATGGAAGGAAGAGTATATAGGCATCAATAGAGATAGAGACACGATAGAGATATATTGAAGTTCAATTGAACTTGTTTAGTAATCGATGCTACTTGATTCATGATGTTTTAACCCCCGACCGATACAAACTGCGATTTGTACGAACAGCTAATTTGAACGAACTGAGAATTGTACCAATTGATAAATTGTACCTATTGCTCACAATTCGATCCGATTTGGACCCTGTTTTTTTTATTTAATAGAGTATTTTGTCGAGAGTGTTCTTAGCTTGGTTTGATAAAAATTGGATCAGTGGTTTCCAAGTTCTTGGAGTATCTTTGATGTCGTGAAAATGGGATCTCTGGAACGGTATTAGCCAGAGGGTTCCAATTTGAGCTTAAATGTTCAGGTACATGGTGCGTTTCCGACATCTGAAACATTGACGATCTGATGATGACCAGGAACACGTAAGTGAACTTCAATTTCATAATATGAAACTGGAAGAATTGGAAGATTATCAGCCTGCCGAAACTATAATAGTTAGATGGGGTCTTCTCGAACTAAAGTTGTAGGGAATCCTGAGACATTAAAAGAGAAAAAGAAATTAAAGATAGTGACCAAAAAATAAATGAAAATGATGTGGAGTTAGGAATTTTAAGATAGCCATGTCGAGCCCCACGTAAGCCCGGAGCGTCCCCCCAGCGCCTTCAGGCACCGCAGGTCTAACCTGCTAAATGTTTTTAACCATGTCAAATGAAAAAAGGGATTTAAGTGGTTCAAGTTTGAGCTCAAATGTTTACGACCATGGTGACCTTCCACATCTGGAACCTTGAGGACCTGATGATGACCAGGAAAAAGTAAGGGAATATCCACAATGGTACGTCGGGGGTTTCTTAAATTTATAAAACGTTATACATACGTATGTATCATCCATCACTGATAATGATTATGATGATTCATCAGCATCATAATGGCCAAAAATAACTTGCTGGTCCTGAGCGTTTACGTCGTCAATTAGAAGAATTACGCGCAGAAAGTTAATTACATCTGAATATAACAGAATTAGACAAAACATAACTTATAGACCGCAGCTCTATATCATCATTAAAAGCCTATGATCATGATGATGAACAACTCACCTCTCGATCGAGAATCGTGTGATGATAAGGGAACAAATCACATTTTATGTCCTGAATTACAATTTTTCAACAAACGTTTTGTTCGATTGTACAAATCGATTGATATCTCAATTTTTAGAATAGAAACAGTCTAGACCAGTAATTTTTGTGCAGCCCGGTAAATGACAGCACGACGTGTCATAGGCACGGATAGTTCGAGCCGTCCCCTTTGATGACCCAGCTTCCTACCCCTAGGGCAGGCAAGCGGTGGCTCTAGTGATATGACACGCTGCATGGGGCTGCGATATCGATTGAATTCTGAATTCTTATTGTACTCGTACATTTAGGTGAATCAGGTGGTTTTACTTATCTACTATTTATGTGCTAACTGTCCAATACTAAAAAGTGCCTCTTACGCCTTTTCTCTACTTCAGCTTCCACCCTCCCTGTCTCGAAAGATTTTGCGGCTTTCTTCGTCAGGTCGCGCCATTTTGACTTGTTTAAGGCACTATCCTCCCATGAGTTGAAGTTGATGTTACACTTTTTCAGATAGTGCTTAAGAGTGTCTTTGAAAAGAAAGAAAGAGGCAAACCCGACCTTGAGAGACAGGCTGCCAACGGTGACAAGATGCAGCATATGCGGTCGCGAGTGCAACTCCAGGATCGGGTTGTTGAGCCACTCCAAGACGCACCAGAGACAACAACAATATACAACGGATTAGCAGAAGTCATCCTCGCAACGAGGGACAGCCACGACGACGACTAAAAAGTGCCAACTTTCTCTGTTCTGCACCGCTTCTCGCTACTCTTCCTCTTATAGCTCTTGCTTTCTTTGGACTTTTGAATGTTTTTTAGTAATTACATTTCGGTATTATAATTATATGAAAATACCAAGCTTCCTAGACCAATCAAGACAGATCTACAGTGACGGGCAACCTGTGTCCATTTATTGAAAATGTATAAATCTGTTTCTACATTATCATTTTTTTGTACAAGTATACAGCCTTTTTGGTATTACCTACCACATTTCCTTTACTTCAATTTAATATAAGTGTTCATAGGATAAATAACTAACATTAAAATAAGCTAAAAAAATAATTTAATATTTTTGCACTAACATAAAAGAACAAAGGAACTTAAATACGAATACGCGTTTATAATTCAAAATATAATTTCTATAATTTAGTTGTATCGTGTCGATAAAATGTTAACACAACTTCAGTTCAAATCCAACGACATAGATGTTTTTATAAATACTAGATGTTCTATAATCTTATTGATATCTCAAATTAAATCATCATATAACTCATCTTAGGAGTACTATGGTTCTGTAAATTATGTTAAGGGTTTTGGACCGAATATCTTAAAACAATATCGACTTTTGTAAGCACTAGAGTACGGCAATGCGGACAATCCCGGACGTGGACAAATGTGCCCAGCGAGTCTCCGTGACACGTTCATTGAGCTTTCATTTGGGCAATTTTCGACTAAATCCCACCCAATCGGATGGTCCGTCGACCTAACTGCTTCCATTTGCCAGAATAAATACTATTCCTTCTCATATTGTCCTAATGTCTAGGGTTGAGTTGGGTGAAGATCACATGACCGGATATTTTGATTTTTATTCAGAGTTTTTCATTAATATTCCGGGCTGTAGTTACGGGCTACAAATGTTACAAAGTGACTTTTAAGTAAGGTTAAGATTTCAATATGAATTGAAGAAAGGTCATGAACCGAGGATAGTTTACCTCTACCATCAAATTGTGTTACGATGAACACGCTTTTCCTGCTAAGTTTTCCGTAGTAGGGATATCCTACTCGTACTCGTATATCAGGAATTCAGGGATATCCTGATTTAACCTGATACGGATGGATACAATAAAATAAATCTTGGTTTTTTTTTCTGAAAGATACAATTTAGTGACTTATTCATAGAAAATAGAAATTTTAAATTTTTCTTCATTTACTACTAAACCCGCATTTGACCGCATTTAGTTGAATTAATAAATATTTTTAAGCTTTCGTAGTATTTGTCAATACTTCTATATTATGTCCATGGAATTACTAAGTATCTAACTTCATGGTCAGCGACCATGGTTCATGCAACAGCGCGAAAAGGCCGGGAGACCGAATCGGGAAACAGAATCTCGTGTCTTACTATAGTATTAATAAAGAATTTATAAATACTTTAAAACTAGTAACTAAGTAGTATGCAAACATATATATGTATATATAATATTAGTATATAAATAGATTAGGTAAATAGTGTATGTAATACATTAGTATTATTATAGTATAAGTATTATATATGTTCATATTAATGTATTCAAGTAATTTTGTTTAACTTATGTACAATTTTGTTCTTGTTTTACATAATTTGTACACGTAATGTATGTCTACTTATCATTCTAAATATCTCTATGTTAAAGGTCTAGCTGGAAGAATTCTCTATTTTAGAGATAAGCTCTACCTGTGTACGTCAAATTTCTTTTGTGATTTATGTGTTTGCAAAATAAAGTATAAAGTATAAAACTAACCCATAATTTTTAAAGCATTTCATAGCATATAAAAGTAACTAATTAAATAGGTTAGTAATTAAAGTAATAACTAATAAATGTAAATAAAGTTTAGAGGGGTAAACAAAGCCACGTAAGAAACATGCTGTCTATTGACGCTTTGCTAGCGTAGATAGAGTACGTCATTTTTGACGCTTTGCTAGCGTAGAGTACGTCATTTTTCGTTGAAGTCGCGAGACTTTATCAAACATTGGAGGAGTGGAACATGATTATACTTGTACGTGCTTAGAATCAGAGCCGGCATCGGGAGGAATTGTGGCACTTCAAAGAACCTCGAACAACGCTTTGATTTTCATATAAAAAGTGCTCTTGTTATCGGTTACTGCATAAATTTTCTCTTTGAACACAAGACTTTACGCTGCGATAATACATCGTCTTCGTATTTCATCCTTGATACGCGAAATATAAATTCACGACCGTCGTATTATCCGTCTTCTTGTGTTATTACACTTTTATTTAAAACCAAGCAATCGTCTTTGGAATATAAACGAGGTACCTAATTGTGAATGAAACGAAATTCAAATGATAATAAAAATAACGTAATTTTATTTAAATCGACAAAATGACTACCTAGAAATAAGTTAGTAAGTATTTATGATAGGTCTGTTTCCATGTTTTCTTTACCTATCCTTTCATTCATTGATGTTTCATTGATAATAAAGTATCTATTTGCCTAAAGTTTTCCAGTAAATACTCTTTTGCCATTACTTTGCATGAACTCGCAGTGATTATTTTTAATCCTTGTTGTGACTCAATAACAAACTATTAATACATAAACAGTCCATTTCTATTTTTTTATTGCTATACTAACTTACGTAAGTATTGACTAAAAGGGTTCCTTACACCATAAACGTCATGGCACACACTATACCCTAGAAGCACGCAAATGCGTGCCTCCAAATTTTTATATTCGCATCCGTATTCAGCCTCTCGCCCCACTAACCTTAATTAACTCCACACATTTAATTAAATTCACGGAGTATTTCTCATTTTGATCTTTATGTTTAAATGCTTAAGGCGAGATTTACTGCAAATTTAAGGTTGTAACACAAAAGGTTTTATTGCGCACTGTCACGAAACGATCCCAGGTGTGGAGTGTATTTACACGGAAAACAGAGGATTGCTTGACGCTTACTTAATACCTAAAAAAGGAGAAAGTATTTTACCATGACTTTTTTACAGGTCTACACTTTCTTTCCTGAACGATTTTCAACCTTACTGTAGAAGATAAATGATTTTTGTTTGACTTCCTGAATAACTTGGTACAATTGAAGGGCTACAGTTTATAAGCAACACTAACGCTACTATATTTTTAAAGTGTATGAAACGGCAATCTTACATGCGATTACGGCGTTCTTGAGTTAATTACTTAATCGAATTGCTTTTTTGTTGCTTACACGATATAAATTTATAATAATTTGAATTTTCTGCGGTCATTTTGAATAGCTCCAATGTTTTTGTCGCATTCTTGCGTTATTCATGCAATCGGTCCTTCAGGTAACACTGTAATATAAATAGGTGTTACTAAGATGAAAGAAAAAAATGTCTCTAAAAGGGCGGGCGCGCGTTCGTTCCTTCATGAGGTGTTGCCTGTAACAGTATACAGAATGTTAATAAAACATTTGTCGAACTTTTACCACATTTACTAATTAATTTGATCAACTACCTGTTTACATTGTCCAAAATAAAATTTAATTGGCAAATATTTTTTTCTGATTCTCCGTGCCTACAAAATAGGTAGGTAAAATGAACGTTTCAGACGTGGGAAGGTCATAAACATTTGAGCTCAAACTCGAACCACCTAACTATTACCGTTCGAGAGATCCCATCATACTGCAACATACCAAGATACTCCAAGATCTTAGAACCCCTGATCCAATTTTCATCTGACATGGCTAAGAACATTCAGCATATTAGACCGGCGGCGCTGAAGGCGGGGGGACGCTCCGGGATTCGCCCTAAGCGGAGCTCGGCCTTCGGCCTCGCCATGGCTAACTTAAAATTCGTAGCTCCACATCATTTCAATTTATTTATTGATATTATTGATCTTTAAAAAAAATGTTTCTCTATAAATGTCTCAGGATTCACAGGAGTCCTAGGATTTTGGAGGACAAGACCCCATCTAACTGTTATAGTTTCGGCGGGTTGTTAATCTTCCAATTCTTCAAGTTTTATTTTACGAAAATGAAGCCCACTTACTATTTCCTGGTCATAATTAGATCCTAAAGTATTCATATGTCGGAAACGCACCATCAACCTGAATATTTCTCAAATTAGAACCATCTAGTTATTACCGGTCCAGAGATCCCACCTTACTTCAAAGATACACCGTGATCTTGGAAACCACTGATCCAATTATTATCAGACCTAGCTAAGCTCTCGACAAAATTCTCTGTAAATAAAAAAACGGGTCCAAATCTGATCATCCGTTGTTAAGTTATGATGCCACAGACAAACACACAAACAGACAAACGTGTCTAACTTATAACAGTCTCGCAATCGGTCGGGGGTTAAAAAGAAGGGAAGTCTACTTTATTTATCACATTAATCTGATTTCCGCCAGGTGTTCGGTAGTCAACCGTGAAGCCTTACATTTTAAAATGCCATGGTATTAGTACTGAATCCAGAACCAGTCAACTGTAAAGTTTAGACGAGACCTTTCGTTAATAATGCGAAACTTATGAATACTAAAATATTTATGAGCGTATATTTTTGGAAAATTTGTAACGACTAAAATGGATTACTTAGGTAATCCATTACTAAAAAAAAAGATTCAAATCTCGAAGCTCGAAGTGAAAACTAACAAGCGGGCTAGACAGATTTAGAACGAAGAAACTAAATCTGACTAGAACTGTAACTGAATTCACGTTGACAGAATACTAAGATGATGATCTATGATCTATCACAAGTATAAATAACAGAATTTGGTGCAGATAATAAGTACATGCACCAAATTCTGTTATTTTTATACTTAATGTAGGGTATTTAATGATATAACATAAGGACCTCTTTATCTCTTTGAAAATTACTTTATTAGTGTGTACTAAATTGCTCTATTAAATAGTTTACCAAAAATAAAGAGGGTACTTTATTATGGGTGAACTATTATTCTACCTTCTAGTGATTCCTCATCTTTGTACTGACCCTTACGACCGTACCTTTTGAAGGATGACCAATTCGATCGCAGGTGGCACTTCACTTGGGACGTGCGACATCTTATTTTGACACGTCATCGTCCAGATAAATTGCATGGAAGTAATAAGTACTACTTACGTTAGTATATAGCACTCTGTGGTACTACCTAGTGCTACTAGTACGTCATCCAGCACTCAGGGGACATACATAAATTACGTCACACGAATTTCAAGATTTTTGGAGCCCCCCTTCCCCGAATGTTCAAAGTAAAATTGTCCATAAGTTAAATTGGCAATTGCCAAGTCACTGAATGATCTGAAACTTAAGATGTAGCGACTTGAAGCGACTTGTTAATGAAAGTGATAGAGGTAATAGTAAGAGCATTGGACTTGGCTCTATATTGCATCTCATTACTTTTTCAGAGTAAAGATACACGAGACTTGGCTACTTATTACATGAAATGTTTTTGTGGGATTTCTGTTTACATAACATGTAACACTAATTTTTTCCTTTCTTCCTTTTCTCCATATTACATCAGCACATACCGCAAAACTTATTGTGTTATTGATGAATTAAAAGTTTATCTTATGGCCCAAATTAATTCATTAATTTATTACTTAAAACACTTTCTTAGACTTTTACTCAAATAGGTTCTTTATTGATGGAATTCACCGCATATCAATTCAGATAGGACATAACGTTTGTTAACATCTAATTTAATGCACAGTCATGCACCAATAGTAACCGCAAAGCTCCGCTGGTTCGGAGCTTATAAACGTACTCAGTTTATGAGTGAAACAAGTTTCTGTTTTCTCTAGGAATCGAGTTTCGTTATTATTCCTAGATTTCGCCCGCGGCTCCTCCCATGTTTAAGTTATGGTACCTAGAATTCGATATTCTAAATATTACTGAAATCATTATTGCTCGGCTATCATTTTAATCCCTGACCGATGGAAGATGTTATAAGTTGACACGTTTGTCTGTCTATTTGTCTGTGGCATCATAACTTAACAATGGATGATCATATTTGGACACGGTTTTTTATTTAATAGAAAATTTTGACGACAGTGTAGCTGTGTGTGTGTGTGTGTGTGTGTGTGTGTGTGTGTGTGTGTGTGTGTGTGTGTGTGTGTGTGTGTGTGTGTGTGTGTGTATTTGTTTTAGCTAGGTCTAATAAAATTGGATCAGTGGTTTCCAAGATCTTGGAACGGTAACAGCTAAATGGTTTGAATTTCAGCTCGAATATTCAGGTTCATGATGCGTTTCCGACATCTGAAACCTTGAGGATCTGATGATGACCAATAAAAGTAATTATAATAGTTAGATGGGGTCTTCTCGAACTAAAGTCGAAAGGAATCCTGAGACTTTTCAAGAGAAAAAAATATTTAAAGATGGCGGCCTAAAAATAAATTGAAATGATGTGGAGCAAGGATTTTTATGTTAGCCATGACGAGGCTGAAGGCCGAGCTCCGCATAGGGCGAATCCCGGAGCGTCCTCCCGCCTTCAGGCGCCGCAGGTCTAATATGCTGAATGTTCTTAGCGATGTCAAATGAAAATTTGATCAGTGGTTCTAAGATCTTGGAGGATCTTGGGATGTTGGAACTTTGACGGATGACTTTTTTTAAGAAATTGCGATTAATCAGGATTTTACCCCAAAAATTGACTTTTACGGCAGAATACAAAAATATCGATGAACAATAGATGGACAATGGTCATATCAGTAAACAATTAAAATGAAAATTGAATTGAAAAAAATGTATTTTTAGGTAACAGGGTTTCGCATTTTTTTAAAGCTTCATATTTTAGAAACTATAGACATTGTCATTTTAGTTTCTATGAATATATAGTTTATAATTTTGGTTTCTAAATCATATTTCATTTTCATTTGAAACATGACACCTTTTTTTTTCTCCATACAATTTTGTATGAATACTGATTTCAGTTGAATTTTGACTTAATTTTTTTTCTAGAAAACTATTCATAGAAAGTTTTTACTTTTGTAGTAATTTGTTATATGCATCAATACACGTAATATTTTATTTTTTTTCAAGTTTTCTTTGGCATTTTTTTCCATACTTTGTCTGCGGTGTACATTATGACTAGACAGATCCAAATGTATACACATATATTTTTGCTGCTAATTTTAATTTTACAATCTGAATTTATAGTGGTGGAAATAACATCGACCTTCGTCTAAGCAAAGAAATGAAAACAAGTAAGTATAATTTCATTTTTACAAGGAATAAAATGTTTACCCCGAGAATAAAATGTTTAACAAACGTTTGATACCTGTTAACTAGAAAGCAGCTTTCTCTTAATATTTATGTACATTTTTCTTGTCGTAATCATTCAAAGGATCTTGTTATTGTCTGAAAAAAGAAGTAAGTACCATCGATGAACAGAAGAGAGGTACAAAAAATTCGTAGATTTAATAGAACTAATTGTAGCATAACCCTTCAAAAGTTTTAATCGTGCAATATTGACTTCAAACGAAAAATTATAACCAAGGATTTGCTCATTAAACAAGAAAACTCTTAATTAAAGTATATATTACAAAGAGGTATATGTATCTATTCATCTAGCGACACTCAGCTGAACTTGGCCCTTTTAATAAATCATATGTTTACTACATTAAGCCATATCATTTTAAAAATGTATTCGCATGGTTGTAGTATTTAAAGCCAAAAATGGTCTATTAATAAAGGATTTTCTATTTCTATTTCAAACTCATATGATCTTAAGGAATGGAACAGGCAGGATTTTTTCATCTATGTAGTACGTAGTTAGAAAATGTCGACATAATAATTACATACAACATACATTTTTCATAATTGCTATAATCACTAAACTTATGTTCCTAGTCATTAGTTTGATAATTCATCTGAGCTTTTTCGTGCCTCGGAGAGCACGTTAAGCAGTCGGTTGTTGTCGTTCGACAGCAGTTGTTAAGCCATGTCAGAGGCCTATGGGTGCCATAATTAACTCTGACAAATAGGTTGGCCACTAACCATACGATAAGCAAGCAAGCAAGTTTGATAATATTTAAAAACAAGTCCATCCTTTGCGAAAATCACCGTCATACAGTATTTTTCACAAAGGATGGACTTGTTATTCAACTTCTTCTTCATGTAGTGTGGTTAGTGGCCAACCTATTGTCCGAGTTGTTCAGGCCGCCCGTAGACCTCTGGTATGGACCTAATGTACTTTCCGTGCCACGAAGGGGCCCAGACCCAGATGAAAATGTGTGCCTCTAGCGGTCACCCATCCTAGTTCTGACCGCGCCCAGCGTTGCTTCACGTGCACGATCAATTTCGGTTCAGGCTTGTAACTAGGCTACGAACCCCAAACAAAGTGTGGACTTTTACTATAGTATTCTATGCCCAAGATTTGCGATCTCTTTCTCTTCATATAAACATAGTGTAATGATTGTGTCATATCTTTGTCCTCTTGGACAGGTTTTGGCCAGCCATCGGTCATGGTCCAACAGAATACCAGCGTTGTAGGCATTTATGTCTGCAGCAGTAAGCTGAGTTGAGGCCCTTTTCACAACAACAGCAGACCATCAGACATGATTTCAATATGTTTACCTTTAACTATATAATTATTTTATTATAATTATAACTGTTTCGGTCATTGCTGTGTGTGAAATAAACATATTACTTACCTACTTATTATGTAATAACTTCAGTTACTTATATATTAACGGGGATGTTCAGTATCCATGACTGAACAACTTTTACCATGGGGCCAACTCTGAAATCGCGTAAAAAAATCAGCAGTTCCATACAAAAGCTCAATACCTACACGACCGTAATGTATGAATCTACTGGTTTTTATTACATCCTAGAGCATTTCAGTTCACAGAAATGCCTATTTATATGAAGGTGCGATTATTCATTCCTAAATCTGCAGTCTACTATAGTATGTACATATAGATCGTCGTTATACGGGTTGTGTTCTCTTTTGCAACTTGCACCAGCTACAAAGGAAAATTGTTTCCCGCTCGGCTGAGCTTGCATTATGGTAAGAAAGCCGTACTAGTCGCCTGAAAGGCAGTATTGCCTGATTCAAAGGTTTTCCTGCTAATACTTGGAGATTAATCGTAAGTTGCAAAAAACCTCCTTCATATTAAGGCTTCTTTAAGTCTCGTGTCATCTTTATCTAGAGCTTTGGCGTAGAAAGGGATATTATACCGACGGTAAGGGTTTAGCTTTATAGTAGTAACTGATTTTTGACTTCGCTGGACTATCTGGAGAGTTGTTTTTGTCGTCTTCGCCATCAATCGTAAAAGAAAACGTAAAAAAAATCAATTACTTATGTATTATCTATCATGTTTGTTACGCTTTATATTTTAAAAACCTCACCAGTTTTCACACATGTGATAATGGGCATGTCTATATTCACTTATAATAAATAATTAAAACATTTTCAAGTTCAGGGGAAAATGGAAACATTCGTGGCAACACCGGAACGAAGGCAAATGATGTGGGTAATGGCTACCGTCTTCGGAGTAAGCACGAAAATGTTCACGTTATTGTATCTTATTTGGGGAAGATTGAATTTAGAATAAGTATACTACAGTTATAACGGCTCAGGGCTACATTGACTTATATTTCTGCGCGACGTAATATTAATAATATTAAATACCCATATTATGACCGAATAGGCCGAAGCCTCAAAAAAAAAATAGATTTAAAAAAAAGTTGGGCCTAAGTACAAGATACATACACAACATACAAGTCGTTTTTGCAATTGTTATGCAATTACAGCCATTGTAACATAAGTGTTAGTTTTTTATACGAGCGTTGCGAGAATCTAATTTCCCCAAATGTTTTCGCTTTACACTTACCTATAGCGATAAGGCCGCCTTCTGCACATTATATTGTACCTCTCTTTATGTTGTATGTTTTGTTTTTGTCCCGGGTGTGCAATAAAGTATATTTGTATTTGTATACGACAATTTATTCATTTTGCAGCATAGTACCACAGAATTTACACAGAAGGTACGCTTCAGGCGTCCACGATTTTTATTACGTCACTCGACAGCAGCGTTATGGCAGTTATAATTCTCAGTTTAAAAGAAATAGTCTTGTGAAAAATACTTCTGGCAATGTATTTTGTTTATTAAAAGTACAAAAAATTATACCTACCACGCGATAGACCCACACCGTGTGTATTTCGCGACCGAGTTCCTTTGACTTCCTTTGACGCAGTGTGTTCGTGAGCCGATTTCACGCGTTTGTATTAGGCGGACCTTCTGAGTGTATTCTGTGGAAGTACCATGCATATTTGTACTCTTGATTGAATTCTCCAAACCATGCAAAGTAAACAGGTAAGAAATATTTTTATTTATTTTGGCAGCGTTTAATTTTCTGTCCATAACTAGTTATTTATTTACGTAGGGTGCTACGGGCCTTAAAGTTCCTATTTATTTGCAAAACAAAGATAAAATTTTTGGAATAAATTAAAAAAATAAAATAATTTAGATGTGTTTGGTAATATGAGTAGAAGTGGATTATTTTCAACACGGGTATTCGACTATAAACGTGTTCTTATCAAATTATTATTTGCGAATAAATAAAAATGAAATAAACACTTCACTAGGATATCAGTTAAAAGTTTCTGGTCCCGAAACTGAGCTACCTATACCCTATACCTACTATGATAAGCCGAATTAATACATAGATTAGTTAGGAAACGATACCATCGCCCAGTACGCGTAATAAACTAATAAGAGTAATAAGGTAAGATAAGATAGTAATAATGTGGTCGACTGTATACTCTTATACATATTATTCTCAAAGAACAGTAATCCACGTTACTTAATGCTACGTAAGACGCCTCGTAAGAGCGATTTATTAGCGGAGGTTACGTGTTGTGCTTCAGAAATTCAATTAAGGCCTTCGCTTTACTTCAAAATTCTCCACAACTTTCTTCATTCTGTCATGTATTTTCCTGGATTACTTATTTTGTAGATGGACCTTTCTTTTAGGATTAATATAAGGATACATTTATTTATCTGAAAGAGATTGATTAGATAGATGGATGAATGTACATCTATCTATTAATATCCTGGAAGCCAGGAGATTCATAACTGTAGTAAAGGATCATTGAGTAGGTACAAATATTTATTTTTACGATACTTTATATTGTGGATTAACACTGAATATGCTATATTACACTAATAGGTACTGCTGACAATGCCAGGATTTAAAAAATGCCGCGTGGACTTACATTGTCAGTACCATTTTTCAAAAAACTGCCGTTGACTTATTTACCGGTACAGTACATTTCTGTGACTTCATCGTAGGTAGATAAACAAGTTTGGTTATTATCATGTAGTAAAATAATACAGAATCTTGCTTTTACAGACTCGCTACTTCTCAGCATGTTACTTTCAGACAGATAATATCATACTGGTATGAAGAAAAAGCTAGATTTTGTCCCAAAGGATATAAATATAGAAGCAACCGACATTATCTCGAAGAAGGCGCCAGTTGGTCGAGCGGTGCTCCTGCATAATTTATTAAAATCTTATTAAAAACTGTCACCGGACCTAAAGAAACTTTTGTATTATAAAGGTCTCTATTATGTTCTTTTACTTTGGCTTTTGTTACATCGAGTTTTTTAATTACGCCGCGTTTTGTTTTAGAAATATCGGCTCCGATATTTTCTTACAGTATTTTTTGACAACAATAAATACAGTGAAGATAATCTTGAAAAGAAAACTGCAACATATTTTTATACAAAATTTAAATTACAATACTAGTAATAACTAATAATCATAAAAATAATAGACACCAGACAAACATTTTTCGTCCAGAACTACCTACTTCAATATACCACAAAATAGCAAAGCGGATAAGTATACAGATACAAATAATAGGGCATAAATAAGAATTGAATGTAGGTAGAGCAACTTCTATTCAATGAAAAAAAACAATCTGTTACGTTTGTATTATAGTTCGGTGCTCCGTGGTTAAGTGCTGAAAGTGGGTCCCTCAAGAGGTAGTCGAGATCAAAACTTCTTATTTCCTGACAAAAATATAAAATGCTTTTGTGACAATTTTTTATTATATTTTTGTCAACATTCATACTCTTCCCTTTAGTAATATCACTATCAATAACCTTGGCAATATTAACAACTTAATTAATTAATTCTAATTTCTAATTCTAAATTTTTTAACCGTTATGTTATTTTATGTCAACGTTAGTGCTGGATTGTCGAATCGAGTCATATTTTGTCAGACTAGAAGGCAGTCACGTTTAATTGCCATGGTAGAGAAAGAAGTGGTTTCTACTAAATATTTCAAATATCATCATCAGCAGCCTACTCTAGTCCACTGCTGGACATAGACCTCTCCCAGGGCGCGCCATTGAGCCCGATTTCAAATATCACATGACCATAATCCTTTACTTTCTCTTCTTACATATTTACATACCTACCTATGCTAATCATTTACCAAATCTAACTTAACTAATTCAAGCTGACTTTGTACAGAAGCGCATCACCAAACTCTATAAATTATCACCAAATATCACAACAGTACGTCACTTCGAAATATTATTAATAAACCGCAACCCGGAATGGTGGTATATCCAGCCGTAGTGAGGTCCAACGTCCGTATAGACCACGTAGAACTGAGGATCACAATCCTTTTGACCGATGCCCACTCCGCATTTGGACAGTACCCCTCGTAAAAACCAACTGATTTTGTGGTCTGGTTGCATCGTTGGAACAACCAGACCGCCGCCACTGTCACCGTTACGAGGGTTTATAACTGAAAAAGATGAATTTTTTGCATTGCATTATAAAAGTGTAAAAAAGTCCTGATTGTCGTCAGATACTAGCATCTAATAAAGGCTAACATGATCTTTCGTTCTAGCTGCAATCAATTTTTGTCCAAATCCCGAATGTTCGTTCACATCGGTGAACGATAGTGTACGTTATCGTTAGTTCGTTCACTCGTTGCATTCGAGGGAGATGTAATTTCTAATAGCACCGATGACATTCACATGCAGTTTTAGCTCCCATAGCGTTGATTATTTTTTTAGTTTGCTATGTTGCATATTTTTATCAGATTCATTCATTCGATCATATTATTTCACTTCACATTTAGAATTCGACAACGATGTTCCAAAGTTTGCGTAAAATACAATTCGTTTAACGTGTACTCACCAGAAGTAGGTCCATAGCCAGCGCAGAATGTGAATTCATTCAACAGGGGTTTGTAGAGGTCTGGAGAGTAGTCGATACAGGTTGTGTCGTTTTGTACTTTGATATAGGCTGACCGCAGGACTTGAGAAGGTTTGTTGTCCTCAGTTCTTCCAAATCCGACTATCTGTAAGTTTTTAAAATCATTAAAGTTATGTACCTAGTTTCTTTTCTAGTTCAAGTTGAGAAACTTTAATTATGTTTATTGACAGGTTGTTTTCACACACTTCAGGGTATAAACCCTTTGGTGCCATTTCTCTCGGCCCTATGCCAGCCTCATTCAAATCTTCAGGTTCACGATCACGTTTTTTAGCACACCTGGCAGAAAGAATGACCGATATTTCTCCCCAATCTCGAACACCATTCAATCTGATATGTTATGTGTTACAATAAGAATAAGAATAGTTTAGGTACTAACTAATGATTATCGCGTCGTTATTAAGATTTAGTGTGAAATTCAAGTGTTCTTAATTTACAAAGGTTTTGGTAGTGCTTGCATTTCCTAAAGGCCGGTTTACATTTGGTCAAGTACAGTGGCGAGTCAACCTGGCTTTCAAGTTGCCATGCCAGTGGATTCAAATATTGTTTGACTGGCACTCGCCATTATACTCGGCATTCTACTCGCCACTATACTTGATCACATGTAAACCGGCCATTAGTCTAAGGTACTCTTGTCGTGTGAAAACAATAATGAAAATTCAACTAACCGTGGCATCATATCCAAAGAGATTTGTCTTGTCGTACACTGGTCCCCAAATGCAAATAGGCTGGACATACTCAGTGTACGCCAACTTGTTGATTTTGATGATGGCGACGTCTGATGTGGCATCCACGTCGTTGTAATTTGGATGGAGGATTACCTTTTCAGCCTGAAAACGAAAGAAAGCAAGTGGCTTAATAATATTAGTTTCAGGTTTTAAAGTCGCCACACACGTGACACTCATATAACCGGAAAAAGACCATGCAATTTGGATACAAGTTCTTCCCTCTCAGAAAATGTAACCCAAAACCCTTTTATTCTATTCTATTATAGAACTAGTTAGCTAGACCCATCATCATCACTCACTCACTCTTGACAACATCAGAAAGAACAACGCCATATTGAAAAATTATTGAAAATAATTAACTCACTGTAAATGTCTGTCTTCCAACTTGATCGACATCGGAGTGGTTATTGACCCCTGCTATGATTTCAATCCGGTGTTCTTCTATTATAAAACCACCCTTGCTTACGCAGTGTCCAGCTGTTGAGTAAACAAATGTTAACTAAAGTGTTTTGGAGTCAATACATAATATTATCTAATCATTTCCATTAAAGTTACATGTTCTGAATGTGTAGAGTCAAGAAACAAAATCAGCTTGTTTCTGATCTTTTAAAGCTTTGACGCATCCAAGTTAGTTGATGTCTCATACCGTAATCTCAGAAGTTCCTAGAAAAATATGTCTGTCTCATCACGTGGTGAAGTACCTAAACCTTTCTACGTATTGTTTTGCTACGACTCTGATTCTCACAACTGCTATAGAACTCCTCGTAGTAATTTTTGTGTAAACCATTTCAGTGTACGAGAACTTTATCAATCCACTTCTATTAAACACATTAACCAGACATTTGGACGAAATGTATACGCGTATACACACACGCGTAAGACTAGTTAGGTAAGATTAAAGGTGCAGGTTTGCTTGGGTACCACCGTCTTATCTATTTCTGCCGCAAAGCGAAATGCTTGCGTTTTTTGTATTTCGGTTTGAAGAGTAAGAGAGCTAGCGTAATTACCGGCACATGAGGCACTCCATGTAAGTCCTTAAGGTTAGCACCGTATAGAAAACCCTCTAATAATAATATAGTAAGGTTACATGTCTATGGGCGATAGTTATCATTTACAATCAGATGGCCCGTTTGCTCGTCTGCTATTTAATTTTAAAATTTAAGCATACCTGTAACAATAGCCGTCCTAGAAACAATGTTGCCCCCACATTGATACTTCAGCTCATTAGTGTCTCGATGTCTAACCATTATGGCGACATGCCACGGCCAGTCACCAGCGTCAGCCTGTGTCCTCACTGAAGTCATCTCAGCATGATTCAAGGAGCGTCTTCCGCATACATGCTGGTACAGATTCTTAACTTTTGTGACGTTTAAAGATTCAACTTTTTCGGACTCCTGAAAAATTGTACAAGTATGTGATGTACATTAAGGAGAACCAAATATTTTGTAAATCACGATAGAGAGGGAGAGAGGGTAATGAATGCGAAAGGGTGGTAAAAGTCAAAAGAGCATGACTAAAGTATAAAATGACGTCCACAACTGACTAATGCAGCAACCGCAAGGCTAGTATATTTCAGTTATTTTCACAGCACTATGTCTTATGGCATTCTTCTGTGGGGCCGAGCGGCTGATATAGAAACCATTTTCATTATACAGAAGAGGGCAGGGAATTGTTCAGGAAAATAAATATGCTGACTGTCGCGGGTCAATATATTTATGAAAATATCGTATGTACGTAAAAACTTACAGTTATTTCCGAAAAATTGTGACAATCATAATTTCAATACCAGAAACAAAAACAAACTTGCAGTTCCACGCTTTAGACTAAATAAAGTAAACACATAATTTATATGTCACTGTGTACGTTGTAAATATGACACAGAAAAACTTTAGAACAAACCTTATGAAAAAAGGTTAATATAAAATAAACGACTATTTAAATGATAAAGAGGTTTGGTCCTAAATTAAGCTCCAGCTCTGCACATTGTGTATATGATTGTATTCATAATTATTGTAAGATATATTTATTTCAAAAGATGTGCTGCTGAAAGTTTCTTGCGCCGCTTCTTTCCTTTCAGCTATAGCACCTTACGAAGCGGTGGTAGAATAAAAAATGACAATGTAAAAATGTACTTTATAGTACTTGCAATAAAAAAAATGACTTAGACTTTTGACTTGACTTGACAAAACAACCTGATGTGGTGAGCTGATCTTATCTGTTAAAGGTCAAATATTTAGTTTAGCTATACTTGATTTATCCCAGGTCATACTGATTTTAGCATTTCATGACTTTCAATATCCGCTACATATTGTGGCAAAATATAGGGATTCGTATTTTTAAGACGTATAGCTGTAAAGTTGTAATTTCCAGTAATACGAGTACAATACTCGTATGTGCCGACAGAGGCTCAGAGTCGGGTGAAACCCTTTGATTGTAAGAGCGTGGATTTCAGTAGATCTAAATATACCTACTAAGAAGTTATACTCTGCTATAAGTATTAGGAATTGTGAATTACTTAAGTGTAGTACCTTAACAGCATCATCGCACATGGTGAAATTGTTTAACGAGAATTTCTTCACAATGGGTACGTCGGTATCATTTTCTCCCAATTTAGCAAAGAAAATATACCGCGAGGGAATGTTGCCTTTGGGTTTGAATACGTAATTGTGTCCATTGTCCCTCGCATTGACGGTGCTGTTATGAGGGCCCTGAAAAAATATTGTTCCCTTACTTTTAACTGTTTTCAGTTAATAACAATAGATGAATTTACTCTTTCCCTTGAAAGAAATAGGTATGTCCGCTATTTATGTTACGAGTATACGCAAATACGTTTCCATTTATAGAAGACTCACAACTTTGTTTTAGATGTAACTAGTTTTATTCGTTAGGAAAAAATCATTATATGAATGGTAACTGAACCCTTTCGTTAACGAATGACAATGGCTCAAAGGCTAGGGCCGGATCGAATCCACCTTTAGTCCAGTGTTACACCACCACCTCCACTTCTAGCACAGGCATTTTAGGCTAGGTTGGAGTGATTATTTAAGAATATTGATAATGTATAACACAATACCAATGTTTAAAAAAAGACTATTCAAACTGATCTTAGTAACTTCCATACTTATTTACTCACACATTTTACTCAAAAGAAAGAAAGGTATTCTTGTTAAATGGAAATTGGAGACACAAAGCAGTAGATTTTGAGTTATTTGATGTTATGTTAACAATAAACAGTCACATACATGAAAAGATTTTCTTAATAAGATTTTCTTTTCTGATTGAACCTCTTAACTTCTAAGTAAGGACTGTTATGTAACCTCATTTGTTCAATAAACTTGTGAAGACGGTTTCCTTCTACAGCATTGTATTAATTTACTTTCAAAGCTCCGTAAGCTCCTTATTGATAAATATATCCTTTAAAGAAATTCCTTTTACGATTCCGATACTAGCAGTGACCTTTTTAGGAACATATTTCATGTCAAGACTATATTTCATCTTTCATCGTAATTTGGCTTAGACCGACTATTTTTTATTACAGAAGAAAGACAGAATATGATGATACAGAATTTTTCTATTCATATGATTGGGCCATAAACGACCATATTAAATAAAAATCTATATCAGTTTCTAGATATTACACCAAAATAACAAAGTAATGATTTATCAAAATGAAGTTGACAACTTACCTCGTATATTCTAACTTGTTCCGCAAACCTTATATCTATGGATACTTCACTACCTAAATTGGTATACAATCCTAAGTTAACGACGCCTTGCCAAAAACCGTTGGATATTTTGTCGAAATGTACCACCCCTAGACCACATGGGTCATATCTAGTTAATACACGTCCTTGAAGAGACATTGAATTCACGTTTAACACACATAGGAAAAGGCAAGTCAAAGATTTAATGAAAATTTCACCCATAATTACAATTTACCTCTGAAAGTAACTACTGAAAATTGAGTAATTACTATTTAGTAATTACGTTACAAGCGGTTTTATAGTTTTATTTTATCTCACATTATTATACTAGGAATTCACGCAAAAAGTCTTCTTCGACACTGTCCGGTAACTACTTTATCAATGACGCAAAAATACAGTGTGCTCAAATAAATTATTCAAGAAAATACGAAAACGTTCGTTGGGACACTTCACTCCTTTCGAATTGGATGCGGTCAGTTGAAACAGAAGGCTTTTAAGTGAAAGTTTTCAGTGACTCACTTATGAATGTATGTGAACTTATTGTTACATAAATTTTTCTTTGTTTGAATTCGTTCTTTATTAGGTTAGTATTACATCAATTAGTCATATTTTGTAACGGAGAATTTATTTGTAATATAAATGAAGTCGTGCATAAGGTTCTAGCTAGGGGGTCGTTCATATAACTAGGTACATACTTACCTGCTTTTATTTACATGTAAGCAAGGTGTAAAATGGAGTACAGTGTCCAACATATCAATTTGGATTGATCATCACATTAGTACATTACTGCAGAGGTAATGAAATTTGCCATTATGTTATTAGACAAGGACCCGTGGAAAATTATGGCTATTTCCGCCGAGGCTTGTATAGTGCCTTTGTCAAATATAGCTGGAAAATAAAAAAGAGGATGCTATGCCTGCAATATTTGTTTAAAGATCCATTGTTGTCGTTCTTTATTTTTTTAAATGATGAATTGACTCTAAACCAGGAACGAAGTACTTTCGAGAATTAAAATTTTAATGTATTGAGCACATTTCAATGCATCGGCATATAGCTTGATGTGTAAGCTACTCGCGTATGCTGGTTGTTAATAAACTTGTTACAGTCTGTCCTCTAGGTGCCGGCTAGCAGGGTTCTAGGACAGTGTGCAGATGAAGTAATAAAAGAACTTGGTAATAGATATTATATTTTAAGGAAAAGAACACAAAACAGTAACGTAGGAAATAGGTAGTAGTAGGAAATAAAAGTGAACGGGGAAACGTCCGTTCGAGACAAAATACAGAGAAAAAGTGAAAATACAAATAAAACAATGAAATTAATGGAATAATGAAATTTAGAAATGGAATGGGAACATGATTTTGAATTAAAATGAAGAAATGAAGATGCCATTATGAAATGAGATGAGATAAACGCTAACGATGAGGTTGAAGTTGATGGCAAGGAGGTTGATATGGACGATGAAGTCGACATCGTTACAAACTTGTCCTATTAATTTTAGAACTAAAACTCAAGTAAGACTCAAAAAACTTCATATTAATACCTACCTATAAAGAGTGCACACACTGTTTTTTCAGAGTTCACAACCAAGGCTTTAACAACAAAAAAACTGAAAACGCTACTTTATGCAGCGTAATACATGAACAACGGTCTACCAGGTGTGACAGTAAACCTACTAACCTGCACATTAACACCGGAATTATTTCAGTAATAACAAACACAGCTGTACCTATATAATACTTTCTCCATTTTATGAAAGAAATCTTATTGAATCACTACATTACATACCTACGCTATGACAAATCGATATATCGATTTTGTCTGATGCTCTAGAACATTGTTTCTCAACCTTTTTAGAGTCGTGACCCACTAAAAATCCAAAAAGTTACCCCCTCACTATAATATTTGAAAGTCATTTAACATTTATCAAAGTTTTACATTACTAACGTGACAAAGAATGTTTACATTTGCCACAAACACCGGACTACAATGTATTGTACGGGTCTTACTTTTTGGACACATTGCGACCCCTTTTATCCTAAAGCGACCCCAAGGCCCACAGGTTGAGAAACGATGTTTTTGACTAGAAGATTATAACATTCACAAGCACTGGCTCCCAATATACAGACTCGCCAAGTTTGGGAGACAGGGTGTGAACGAACAAACGAACGAACGGAACGAACGAACGGGTATGAATGAATATAAGCATTCTGATATCTCGATAAAGTTTCATTTTTTTTTATTTATTTTTAATATTATTTGTCTTTTTCTTCTTATATGTGTTTATCTGCTTTATCCCTTTTCCTTTCTTCTTTGTCATCTTTAGCAATCACGTAAGTTTGTTCTCTACTTTGTTCCTTGTAAGTATCGTACTTTCGTCCGTTTGAAGCTTCCGTCGATCCTTTTAAATTACATTTCCCGAAAAGTCTGATATCATTCAGGAAATATTTTTTTTAAATAATGTCGACTGGTCTTTTTATTAAAGAATAAGGCGCTACTTTTCGGATATTCGTAAAATAATGGGGAAAGAAGGACCTGTGAAGGTTTCGAGAGTACCTAAGTGAAGTCCCCATTATTTTAATATTCTATTTATTTTTAGAATGTAAAAGAAACTTGACTTTGGGTGTTGGCCCATTTTCCCAAACATATAAAATAAATTCATCACACTGTACACATAAAGACGACAATATAGTTATCTTGGGTAGATGACCCTACTTCTGTCGAATGACCGTGAATACTTCTCAGAATCGGCATCTGTTATCGTTTAAAATTTAAATAACAAACATAAAAAATATTTAATACTTAATAATGCCGATTTGCAATTATTAGACCTATTCGACTGTTTTTCTCTGCTTTTCTAACAAGAAACTGCAGGTGCTTATTCCGTATTTATATCTCGTACGGACCTCCAGATTTTAATTTTAGATGTAAACTGTAAACATATGTTTTTGGATTTCAATTTTACAGAAAATGTTGTCTATCTCTGTCCGGAGTCCAGTTAAAAATTCAGCGAAATTTAATATACAATTAAAGGCCATCGCATATTATACCAACTCGACGCGAACCCGGCACCAACTCAACTCAGAACAAAGCAGTCGTCGATGAGTAGCCTACGCGTTGACCACTCATCGACGACTACTTCACTAGAATTTTGAAAACCAACTGTATATTATACGTTATAAGGCTGACATTTCAATGCTTTGCTCTGAGTTGAGTTGGTTTGCGTCGAGTTGGTATAATATACACTTGGGTTACGGACGGCTCTCATACGAGTACTAAAGTGTCCGTTCTCTTTTATAGGTTTATAAGATTGGCTTAGGCATTTCCGTTTTTTTTAAACGGGAACTTAACTTTAGACAGAGAGGGTTTGAACTCCAACATATCGATTCAATCACAGTAGGTAACTCGTGACTATACACTGACAACACAATTAAATAGAGAAGTATGAGAAAAGAACTGGAGTTAGACTCTCACACAATCGGCGATTTATTTATTTATTATTGCCCGTGGACCGATAAAGAATTTCGGCCCGTGTAAAAGACGTAAAAGACAGCACGCAGCGTGCTATTTTGTAACTGAAGGTGTATATTACGAGTAGGTGCCTAATAGTGTCTATTAAAATGTCTAATTTCTTAATGGCTAAATTCACAATATCAGAACTTAAAACGTTGAAGCTCAAAACATTTTTTTAAATTATTGTGGATAAAATCACATCGTCTAATTTTAAAATGAAACTTAACAAGATATATCAATCGCCCCTTGATGGCTCAATGGATCTGCACAAAAACCGAACGCCAGTAGTTTCTATTCTGTTAGTTTAGTTGTCTATTTTGTGTTGACGGGGTGAATAGTGTGCTACGCTAACTGTTTGCCTATGCAAATACATTTGTGTCTTTACACGCTTTTACCTTTATTGCTAGTGCTAAGGGTCGATTTATGTGCTGCTCTTTACGGGTTATCCCCTCTGCCCAGTATATTCCCTACTTAGGTATAGATTGTAGTTTACTATTTAATGTTCTGAATACTTAGTTACAAAATTAATTAGAATAGATACGCATAATCAATAGTTTGCGTAGGTAAAATCCCTACAATCACACAAGCGTGAAATTAATATGGTATATTTACCGTTCCTATTGGAACGAAAGTGTTTTTATCATGAAGAAAGGAACAGGGGTAAACAATTTTTTCTTCATCGAAGTTTTTATGTTTAACGTTGCCGTAGGTTTCATGACTTAAGGACCTAACAATTTTGGAGATAGTGTCAATTTATATAAAAAAAACCACACCATTCAATGAAGCGCTTATTATTAATAAATTCAGTCGACTAAGTAATAATTGTAGTAAATAAGTAGTAATATGGTTTAATTTTTAATCAAAATAAAATAAAACTAAAATAACACTAAAATAAATGCTAAAATTACACAATAGCTAACTATTTTACAAATAAAATACCTGACCTAGGTCGCTCCCTGCAGGGAGTGTCCCGAGGAGGCTGGCGGCGTTGCCCCGCTGTATTAATAGTAGTAATATTGTATTGTACCTCTCTTTATGTTGTATGTTTTTTTTTGTCCCGGGTGTGCAATAAAGTAGGTATATTTGTATATGTATAATTCAACGAGTTAATCGATTAATTAAAAAGGCTTCTTTTGACATCTGTAAATAGCAGACAAACCGTACTGAATGTACTTACAATTAATAAACGCTTAATCAGATGCGAGTAATCGACGGCATTTTTTTATCTGTTTAATCAAAAACTGGTGATGTAGACAGCAGACCATCAGACATGATTTCAATTTGTTTACCTTTGACTACATAATTATTTTATAATAATTATAACTGTTTCGGTCATTGCTGTGTGTGAAATAAACATATTACTTACTTACTTACTTTTTTTAATATAGGATGGTTTTATTAGTTTTGCGCCGTTGTTTTCCAAATAATATTAGCCCGTATACCTATGTGGGTAGGTACTATTGGAGATAGTTATATCATCGTCACACTGCATATTAATGAAATGAGTAGAATATTCCCGAAAAGTATTCCCGCAGAGGGTTGCAAGTCAAAGCATACCGGACGCTCCCATCCGAGGGTGAAATTAACATGAACTTTTAAACATGCAAAAATGTTCGAAATTTCACTTTCACTGAGATTTTGTCAACCCTGGTATTGTATAAAGAATATGGTAATATCTATCTGCAAAATTTTGAACGACGTAGTATTTTTTGTTTATGAGTATTAGGAACATAAAATTCCATAAGAATTACTACCTCTCCTTACACAACGGGCCATAATCCACGTGCGGGCTCAGTACTGATTGGTGGATTTCACATGTGTTCGATTTTTTGCAGGTCTCCTCAATATATTATCTCCTCAACTTATAGCTATAGAGAGTTGCTCTCTATAGCTATAAGTTGGAAAGGGTCAATTTGAAAATTTGTATAGGTAACATCCAGCGACACTCAGCTGAACTTGGCAAAAGGTAAATCTATTAAAAGGAATAGATTATATGTTTTATAAATTAAGCCATATCATTACGCATGGTTATAGTATTTTAAGTCAAAAATGATAATCTATTAATAAAGGATTTTCTATTTCTATTTCAATATTTTCCTTCAAGTTAGAAGAGTAGTCAGTACGTACGTAAGTCATTGAAATAAGTCTTAAACTCATTATAAAAGTACATAAAGTTACGCCATCAACACTCCTAAAAGACTTGTTGTGCTTAAGTACAGAAAAATATATTTAAAAGCACCTCAGAACCTAGTTTAGAGATAATGAAAATAAAAAGCAGAAATGTGTCCATTTCAGTAGAAATTTACTTTCAGTAGAAAAACCTGTGTTAAGTAAAGTACGCCTGTTGCTTGCCCCACATAATTCCTTTAGCACTATTCACACTCTGAAAGGAAAGGAACTGAAATCCAGTGACCCGTAAAATCTGTTGCGCAATGTGGATAGACCTAACTAACTATTGTTTTTATTTAAAACCTTAATAATATCATACATACATAGATAAACTCACGCTGTTTCCAGCAGGGGTAGACAGAGACTAAAGATTTCCACCTGGCACGCGATCCTGACAAACCGTTCTCGCTTCTTCCACACTCTTCAATATCATACATATGGCTTAAAATAAGAAACGACTGCTAAAGCTAACCAACCTGCTGAAATCGAATTTATGAAAAGATGATGTTAATTAAATAAGTTTATGCACAAGACTCATGTGTTTGTAGATATTTCGAGACAATGCCAAAAGTACTTACCTAAATCAATAAAAATCTCCAAAATCTAAGTTGTTAAAATAAACAAATACTCTCTAACAGCTTGCAACGTTTCTACTTCAAACACATCACTGTGTAATTTTAATGCTTATTATATTACTTAGTTTAGTATTACGTACTTCTATTAACTTGTGTTTGAATAAATAAAAATAAATACAAATACAAACGTTTGCACCAGATTTCAATTGTATCGAGCTTGAAAAATACATTTTAAATAATCCGCGTTAATTACGGCACACTTATTGCAGTAGCTTTTACACAGCTTTTACATTCGCGCAAATATTTATTGCCTGAGATGCAAAAGGCGAGCTTATTCTTCCACTCCGAAGACAAACGATCTCGTTCCTTACTTTCTTACATGACAAAGACGAAAGTTTCCCAAGTCGACGGCTCAGAAATATTTCACTTGTATAACTTTAATCTTACTCGCTCGCTACCAGCATCGGGAGAAAATGTTGTTTAATCCTGTGATCAGTTTATTTCATCTTGAAAATTGCCATTTGCAATTTCGAAGGCGTTCTTTATTGTCTTCGTAAGTAAGGCTTACTTGGGCACGAAGGTATACAAAAAGTCTGGAAATTATGATGAAAGTTTTTGGGAGGATATTCTTGTTTGTTCTGTTTACACTTACTCGTAGCATAATAGTATTATGTAGTATTTTAGATATTTGCAGCTTCGTCTAATTAAATCGAATACTGATGATAATGAACATCTCTACATTAAAATTTGATATAATAAGTAATAATAGAAAACTATATGATAGGAAGAAAGTGTAAGTAAGTCAAACACAGCACCAATTAGAAGTCAACTACTACTTTGATGAAGTATTATATACGTGTAATCCACTAATTGATCTGGACATCTTCATAGAAAAGTCATTCTTAAAAGTAAAGTAAAGTAAAATACACTTTATCGAAACACACACACACACACACTACACACACGCACACACACAACACTTTATCTTTATTTCTCTTAAAACAAAACAGTAATTACTTAACCATTTAGCCAACCAATTTAGTTTTAAACAAAACAATATGATTAAAAATTTGGCTCGGTCGCGGCACCTCTTCTAACTGATTCTGATAGTCGAGACTGAAGAAGTCGTGGAAGGTAATTTGGCAAAGGCTCATCAAACAGAAATAGTCAGCGTCGAAGAATTATTTCATCTGACAAAAGACAGCAGAATGTTTCCAATATGGAAAACTTGTGGAAAAAGTAGAAGATACACAGGTCAATTTTATACTGGAAAGTATTGTAAGGAGAGAAATATCTGTGACTCTGTGGGTGTTCGGACTTGTAGTATCGTCATTCAGTAGATGTTACATTAAGTTTCTAAATTGGGTTGTACCCAGAAATCGGACTAGGAGCGCCCTTTCCTTTTTAAAATCTTTGGGGTCCAAGTATTTGGATAGAGTCATCCTCTAGACGCTTCACAACTAAAAGGGTACATCTGAGTTGAATTACAACTTCAGAATCTAAGAAGGATATTTCAGCTACAGATCTCAAAGTGTTGTGACATCCGCGATTATTCTCTTCCAAGTTTATTAGTCTCTTCTCTTCATTGAAGACTTCAATTAACTTGTGGCGTTGGGAAAGGCTGTAATACTTAAAAGTCCGACAAACAAGCAATACGTTAAATAGACCCTAATTGGTGTGGTTGACAACACACAGATATTATTTGAGTGTAACTGACGGGCGTAATAATTGGCCGTGTTTGCCGTGGGATTTCAATATTCAATTCACTTGTTTGAACGTGCCCGTTAATTTGATTTGTTTAGCATTATTGTGGGACTTTTTGTGGGATGACGAGGAATTCATTTCACGCCTGATAGCAATTCCAGTATTGCTATTGTTTTGTCAATATTTATGCTAAACTTTATGAGTAACAGAAGTATCACAATACTAATCACAATATACATTTAAAATAACATAATAGCTAAACTTAACATCAAGTTAGATTAACTATAAGCTACTTTTTACCCACAGGAGAATACTGTTCACAAGGGAAACTAAGTTTCCAGATTTCTAGAGTGTAAAATGTAGTGTTTCACAATATTCAAGCTCGTTAAGTAATTCGGTATATTCCGGGTATACTCGTAGTCCTTTTACCACTCCGTACGGATACATGCAATACCATAATGCTCATATCCTTTAACAGAGAAAAAAAATCCTTTAAACAAAATCTACTGGATGCAAATCACGTGTGCTAAAGCTCCAATAGACCTACACAACCCGAATAAAGTTAGGTAGCAAATTCGCAGACAAAGGGGTACAGTCACCCAGCCATTTGTTATTTATTGTCAATTTGCGTCCTGCACTCGGCCGTTCGTTAGTGGCGGTCCGGTAATAAACTTATTTAATAATTCCTCCACACACACTGTTTCGAACATACTTAATATACGAGGTTTATTCAATATAAAGTAATACTAAAATAACATTAAAATACATACTTAAGCTAAAATTACTAAATACCTAACTATTTTAAAAGTAAAAGACCCAGGTCGCTCCCTGCAGGGAGTGTCCCGAGGAGGCTGGCGGCGTTGCCCCGCTGTATAGCGAGGCTTATACACTGAGCAAAGTAGAGGCCAGCCTTCTGGTCCCGGGATGTCTCGTAGAGCTTGGCTATTTCCCGGTAGAGGCTGTGGTCTCCAGGCCCCCACGGCCCCAAGGTCTCCACCTCGAACGGCGCAAATATGCAATCATCACCCAGGCCCGGGTGGTATTATTAAATATCACAATATATTTAATAATATATCGTGATACTAGTGCGGAAAGTGAACAATTATAAACGAGGTGACGAGTTTGAATTCCTTATCAAATCGCCAAAGTAATGCGAAATCGATTTTTTGTATAGTTTACATGCACTGAAAGAACAAACCTACTCGGTATGCTTGCTTGTACCAAGTAGGTTTGTTTACTTCAATCAAGAAATAGTTCACTTCAGCCAAGATCTTTGTTGTGTCTACCAAATGAAGTGTTTAACTGAACAAAGTTACTTTATGTAGGCTCAGATTCAACCTAGCTGTTTTCGCAGTATACGAATGGCATATGCTTTCCTCAAAATATTTGTTTCTAACAAAATATCACCGTATAGTTATATTTATGTATAGGTATAAGTACTTATATACAATACATACTATGTATTATGTATGCACGAGTATTATCCCTATTTTTTATGAAAACGCGACACATTTCGTGCAAAGAAACCTCACGCATCGGTGTTAAGAAAGCTCAAAGTAATTATTATTTGCTCCGACCTCCACACACAACAACAACAACGGTGTATAAAATTATAACTTCAAATAGATACCTACCTACTTCGACGTGTTAGTATAATTATTCCATTACTACAAAAAAAATCAGGAAAATTCAATCTAGTTTTACACAGTTTATTTCCCCCTTGTCAACCGCATCATAACATAATAAAATAACATGAAAATATTGGCATAGCAGACAAACAAGTCCGTCTTCGTAGGGGACTCTACACGTCTGGACGCACCTTTATTGTCCATACAATTCTTGTCCCAACAAACATTGCCATTCTTAGCAACGAAGAGTTCCTATTTACAATTGTTTTCTTCAACATTTTCAAGAGATTAAACTTAAGATGGGTTATATTTCTCGAGCGTTTGAGCTGAAAACTTTTCCTTTGTGGAGTTCGAAAAAGCATACAAGGGTGCGTTTCGTTTACCTAGTAGCGCAGCAGGGATGCTACTGTTTTGTAAAGTTGTCATAGTTCATATCTGTTTACGACTCCAAATGTATTGCAATTGTAACTTATTAAGTAAGTACTTATACCAATGTTGTTAGTTTTATTTGAACGATCTTGTTGCCCAAAATGAAGATCAAATTGGGTTGTGTATAATCGATGTTGAAAATATCCTTTTACACACACTCTGTTCCAAATTAAAAGAACAATCTTTCAAGAAAATAGATTATTCAATTCACAGAAAAGAAATGCAGCTCTCAATTGTTAAAATTAACTTATATGGAATAGAATGTAGTGACAGATCCCAAGGTTAAGCTAGAAACTGGCTCTACCAGGAAAACATCACGAGTAAGCGATGTACTTACACACTGTAAATATTATTTCATCAACACCATCTGCAGCATCTTACTTTCCGATAATTGGAATATGCCTCCCCCTTCTCCCTCCACTTTCCTCGGTCGGTGGTGTTTCTAGCAGACATCCTGCTGCGCACAAGCCATCGGACCAGCGAGCTCTCGGTCTGCGCATTACCCGACCTCCAAGTATTATTTATTGTAAATAAATATCACAGCATTAAATATATTTTTTAAATACTAAAAAGTAAAGGTCTTTTTTGTTATTTTTATCGGTTCGTAAATGGTTCGAAATAAAATAAAATAGTTATTCGGGGAGAAGAATTTAGTCTGTGAAAAGTTCGACTGCCAAACGGCATCGGCAGTCGGTAGGCAGACAGGTGGTAGACGTTACCTTTCCGGCATTGCGCCAATAAATCACCAGTCTACTTGGTATTGCTGCGGGATCGTCCGATACGCCACACTACTCCTGATTAATGTGCCAGATTTGACCGCTCTACGAAGATTTATAAGGAAAAAATACTATCTCAGGAACAATTGGAAGCAATAGTTGCGAATTGAGTCGTTTTGAATAAAGAACCTTATTTTTCTATACCCTTATTTTTACATAAGAAATTGATGGTATACGGTTTTTCTGCTGCGCCATACGCCAAAGTTATTTTGAGGTGCCTTTGGTATCTCCGTGAAGATTTAGGAAAACTACTATCTCAGGAACAATTGGAAGCAATATTTGCGTAACCACAGGCGTAACTTAAGTGTGCTTATAGGTAATAAATAAATCCTTGGTATATAACCTAATAAATCAATATGTACCTAAATACCCCATGACCTAATTCAAGAGGCACTATATCCGATTAAGTACCCTTAGTACGTACTAACGCTCTCCTAGTTTGCTATTGACAAGATCCATCTAATTCCAAGACACAGGGTGCTGTATTAATTAAATCTGTTGTTTGACTGCCTGTGTTTGCTGTCAGCCTAATTAACATCCTCTCGCTTTATACTGGAAGTCATAGTGAATGTGAATATAGTTTAGTGTATGTAAATGTTGACTGTTAAAGTTCTTAACTACCTGGTCTTCCATTGGTACTTATGTACCACAGTAATTTACTCAACCAAGATGAAATGAAAAAGGTCAGTTATGATTATAGCTATCTTTGAGTAATATGTAGTTGGTAAACAGTTTGAAATGGTATTAAACCATTTTGTTGATTATTTATGAGCACCATCGAAGTAACCTAGCTCTGAGCATGGTTAAAAAGTGATCATGCAAGTAAAACACCATTGGGCGACGTCAGAACCAGGATGGGTGACCGGTAGTAGCAGATTTCATCTGAGCCCCTCCGTGCTTTGGCGAGTACGTTAAACAGTCGATCCCGGTTGTTGTCGTTCAACAGCAGTCATTGGACTTAGTCAGAGGCCTACCGGGCAGACTGAACAACTCTGACAATAGATAGATAGAAAGCTTTATTTACCACTGTGTCTGGTACATTAATTTGTTAATTAAAGATATACTTAATTTATCTTAAAATTAACTTATAATTAGGCTTATATACCTGTGTGCCACAGCAGCGACTCAGCGTATAATTCCGGAAAAAAACCCGGCGCTGATTTTCAGTCACACCTCTAGCCCGAGTTTGAGGGACTAACTATTTGATAAATAAACAAACAATTCAAGGCGAGACGGCGGCATTTTAAAAATACATTAACCCATCGAGGAGGGAATTAGTCACAGTTCACCGCCTGCTGCGTACAATGTACGGATTTTCTTTCCCTCGCTTTCCCTGTTTTATGACAATAACGTCTTCGTTCTAAGTAATGTGTTAAGTAGTTTTTGTATTATATTAAGTTGTGACATTTAAATTATGTACCTACTTAGTTACCATAGAATGAATGAATGAATACACCTTATTGCACAAAATTAGTGTTTTACAGTGCGTACGAAACGATTAGTACAACCTAGGCGGTCTTATCGCTAAAAGCGATCTCTTCCAGACAACCTTTTGCTTGAATAATTTTGGTAGAAAAAGGTAGGTAAGTAAAGTTAGTTACTTAGGCTTGTGATATCTATGTACGAGGTCGTTGCTTAGGCATGGAAATATCTGCGTAGACGCCAATATTTCAGCGATGTGATCTCAAAATTATGAATAAAATAATTAAATCGATTTAATTTATGATTTTGATTGCCTGCATGAGGCAGAAAATGTTAGATAGGTACATTTTAAAAAAAACATAAAAACTTACAAAAAGCGAATTAATAAAATAATTATTGTTTGGCCTGATGAGTACTTAGCTTACGTAGTAGGTAGACTTAAAAAGCGTATATAGAACTTAGAACATTAAAGCAAGGACGAGTGCTTCCAAATTTAATCGAAAATTTTATTATTTTCTCATATTTATATAATTTCTTCTTTTTGTAAGTAAGTACTTAAGCATAATACAACCTCTAAATTTGCACAGCTAAGCTACGGGTAAGTTTGCTTCGAAACAGAGTCAAACGGGGAGTAATAGGGTTTATACTTCCATTTTCCTGAAATACCAAAAGCCTATATTATCGAGTCACGTAGTAAGGACTTAGGACTTATTTTTAACCGGTTACAACACTGCTTTGCAGCATAGAAAAGACATACGACTTTAACACGATGATCATTAAGTAAAAAGAACAGTTCATTTGTCATTCTATTAAAGTAAATAAGCGCGTTAATTAGTACAGACACTGCGAGTTCATTCATATCCATTGTCATGGTGGCTACGGAACCAGAGTGCGCTGTAAACCTCATTGTGATCCTTATTCATAGAGACCGACATAATTTACGGTTTTCGGTCAAGAACTAGCTTTCAGTTTCTCGTCTAGTTTCATTTTATGACTGACATTTCCCGACGAATCGGTAAATGAGATTCATTTACGAGTATAATTTAGTTGTAATGCACATAATTCAGTTCAATTTTCCGTGAAATTCTTTTTTATTTTCCTTTATTTCTAAAATGGCCCAGGAAATATATTTATGGTACTAGCCGAAATACTTAGCTTCGTTCGGGTGAAATAAGAATTTCAGCAATAGGATAGTTTCCAAGTATAAAATATTAAATGCATTTCTTTAAAATTAAGAAATAGTCATAAATTGATGGTCAAATGTTAAAACAGAATTAAAATTCGTTGAAAAATAAAATAACTACAGGCAAATAAAAATCAGAACGGTAGAAACAAACGGCAATAAGATTTCTGACGTAACAGTTCTCTAGCGCCATACAAGCAGGTCCTAGCTGCATATAAATAACTGTTATGCTAGAAAGAGACAGAGCATCCGTCCAATACTAACTTTAACCATTAATATCTCTGATGTTAGTTGAGATATCGAAAAACTAGTTTTAATTTTACTAATTTTATTTTTTTAAATAAATTTTAACTAATTTTTAAATTCCATCTCAGGCATTACTAGTCCGCCTTATTGTAAGGCCTCTTCCAACTTCTTCTACCACTGATTGTCGCAATCCGTACGCATCCAATTGTGGCCTACTTGGACCACAAATGTCGTCCACCCATCTCATACGTGGGACCACCTTGTCCCCGTGTGTTTTTCCGTGGCCTCCACTCCAGCGTTCTTCTGGTCCACCGGTCCCTCTCCATCCGTGAAATGTGTCCCGCCCATCTCCATTTCCGGCTCTCGATTATGACTCTAAGCTTCGTTCTCTGCCTGATCCACTCATTCGTTCGTTACTTATCTAATAAAGAACTTATAAAACACAGTAGATTTAAATCAAGATTCTCCTTGATTGCCATTTGTGCGCGTAGGGGCAAAACAATAATAAAACCTAATGGGTAATCTAAGCTGGTTATTTCTATTATGCATAATAAAAACAACCATATCTACATGACCCTAAAAGTCAAATTCACTAGAGCTGTGTTCATGCCATTGGTTTCCGGTATCTATATTAATTTTCGGTTCCAAAGACAAAATATTCTTTCAACGAATTCGATTTTTGTCAGAACCAAACCGAACCTAAGGTTCATCTCTACCCAGTCTCACTGTCTATGCATTGTGCCTAGGAACCCGACGCTCGGTATCATACCACTTCATTGTGCCTGCATCATTGTGCTGGCGACGAAACTGATTAAGGTTGTAAAAATTATAATCAAAGGTTGTGAATTGGTTGTCGAGCGACAATTCTTTTATTCAACTACATTTTGTAGAGATTTCAACTTTTAATCAAACTGGGATGGTTCAGACTTTAAGAATTATAACAAGTTAGTTACTGCAAGCAAACTAAATATATTGAGCATGCAAACAACAAATAAGTTTACGAGTTTCTATCAAAAATATGCATAAAGTCAACCATAAAATGGGAAGGCAATTCAATTTTGCCACCGCAATTTCAATTGACACCATAAAGCTAAAATTTTATTAGACACTATAAATAAATTTTACTCGAATAACATCTCACCAACAAGAAGCGGCCTCACTGAAGCCACTTGGTCAGTTTTACTATCGCCTCTAAACGTAAACACAAACATAACAAAATTTATGAACTAAATATACGGACATTTATATACCCGTACTACTTTTATAAGTAGTAGGTACCTATGATATCAAGATTCTCATTCGGAGCGTCACAAATAGGATTGAGCCAATTTTTACGCCTATTTAACTTTATCTCTACGTATTATTTCTAGATATTGGTATTGATAATTGCTTTCTAATTGCTTTTTACAAGATTTTCGTAATCTCTAATAACGAATGAACCTCTTTTTCCTTCCCTTATTAGTGAGCCTAACGAAGCTGCCGTGGTCACCTTATCTTTAGATATCCTTAGCCTTATAAATAAAACCTTAAAACAATTTATGTATTTAGAATACGCCATGTCGTGCACAATGAAAAATAAGTTTACGTAAAATTTTTGTAAACTATTTTTTCATAGCGATGTCCATTTAACGCAAATTATAGAAAAGTAGATACGAGTATACCAGTGGTAGAAATTTTCCGACCAGGCTTTTGATAGAGTTGTCAAGAGGAAACATAATAAAAACTGATGCATCTATAACACAGATTTAAAAAAATATGTTACTTTTATTAGTTACAGATACAGACTATAACGAAGTGAAGTTATTATCTTGTAGGTTTTCTCATGATAATAACGTTCGGAACCTTACACCGTTTTCGGAACTATCAATCATAAATTCATGTTAGTTCACTGACCATTTCCCGTATATTTATTTTATAACCTATTTGATTTAGTGTTATTACATGACCGTGTTTTGGAAAACAAGTTCATGTTTTTGTTTATATTGTTCATAATAATATATTTACCCTTTCTGGTCAGACAGTAGATCTATAGTTTATTGAAATCATGCGTTCAATTGATTGGAATGAAACATGAAGTATTATTGTAGGGAGTCTATACCAGGAGTTAAGTACATACGACACATGGATCAATTTTGTAGGCAGTATTGTTTTCAGAAATAACTTTTTAAAATGGTCAATCAATTCCCAATTCCTTGATACGAGTACTTTTTTTTTAAGGCCCACTGTTAGAAGTCGGTAGATTTAGGTAGTTGATATTTTTCTGCCAATAGTTCGATATTCACAATTGTATGAGCCGTATGCGTCACACTAGGATACCCTGTGTTGTGAGAGCAAATGTCAGCATCGTTTATGCCAAAATAGCTTGAATAGAATAGAATTGATGTATTTGCGAAAATGATTGCTTAAGTTATTATAAATAATTTCAGATTTCTATACATTACATATTCAGCAATTGGGCTTGTTGTTAGGTTGATCTGTAACTACTTTAGAACATAAATAGATAAAATCCATTGTATTAAATATACCCAAACGATTTATCAACGTATCTTTACTGTGTGATACATGGCAGCAATACAATAAGAACATGCAACTCCTAGATTTAGTTTGGATCAGATTTTCAACTCGTTATGGATCGCAAGTACAAAGGTTTATTACAGGTGTAAAGCGATGTGAAGGTAACGGTACGATTTCTCTACCGGTATCTATTCTATCTATCGCCTCATTCAAGTTTTCTCGCTGCAATTGTATATGAGCTGTATCAATAGACGCGTGTTTATTCTGATACTTACGGAAGTATAATATTTACTTACTTAGATTTTTGTTACTTTTTATGGTTTCTTTATTGTCATATTCGTATCTTTTCTTTGCCAATATCAACTAATTCAATTAACTTTTTTAATTTTTGAGGCCTTTTCGAAAATATAAAATAACTATGACATAATTTCTTCTCTGGACCTCTCCGTTAAACTATGGTCGTTTTATCGTCTTTGAGTTCTATGACTCCATAAGTACTATCAAAACTTTAAAAAAATCTATCAGTATCATCTATTTTCTTCCTCGTACGTAGATCAATATTTCAGGCTGATAGAGTCAATTTGTCACAAACTCGACATTTTCCCGCATCACCCCAGTCATTCTCCGGAACCGTTTGGTTCGCATCTGTGAATGCTGTACTGCCCATATCGGATAGTATATCAGGTACCGATTGTTTCAGAATAGGGCAGCTGATCGAGTTGATGACGTGGAGCGTAAAATGAGTTGTTCGCATCACCGCCCCGGCCGTCTGCCAAGCACGAAACGCCAGTAAACATCCATTGTCTTCCAGTATTCCTCGTAAAACGTACAAAGATTTCGTTCGGAAATTGCAAACGTCGTAGGTACCATTGAAAAGTTGTTTTCATTACATCAACTTATTGGATGGCTTCCAATATTTTTCGAGTCGTTGCGTTACTGTTGCATAAAGTTTTAAGTGCGACTGTTATCGTCTGTGGATTGTGTTTTTTTAATATTGAAATGGATTTTGTGAATTATTTCAGCTCAGTAGGCGGTGTTTCATTTTTTCAGGTCTATTCGTTTTATTTATTTCAATTTCCTATATCATCATCAAAATTTACATTTCGCAAAATAGTTGGGACAATGATACCTCTTTACGAGCTCAATTTTTTTGGATTTCACACGTCTTTGACTGAAATTTCCTCAGACATGCCCAGGATCCATCACAAGGTTTTCCTTCGACGCGAAACAAAACCTAACCTTCTTTAATATAGCCACCAAGTCACAATGCTCTTACTTACGACTGTGGTTTTATTTTTCTCTTACTTTACTACCGTTCATTATACCTACTTATGAGGACTTAAAATCTTTTATACTACTTTTATGATGAACAGTACCTTTAATCTAAAACCTAACCCTAAAAAACATGATTTACGAATGTGATTAATTACGGATGACTCACTGATGAAAATCGAGAAAGTCCTGCGTCTAATTTCGGCCTATTTTTAAGGTCTTGGTCACGAAGAGTGCGAAGCGCCTGACATCGCGGTGGCTGCTAGCCTCTTTTTCTTGAGTAATACGTATTTAAAATGTCTCACTATATTATTATATTCAATTCTTAAATTATTTACGAATCTTGAGTAAACATGACATCTTTGATATCTTTTTTTAAACAGAAGCACTGAGTTCCTCCAGAACAGATACTAATGTATTAGTGTAGCGATAATAGCAAGCCACTGGATTTTTAATTATTAATTACAAATTGTTCAATGATTTGTAAAAGTACTCGTAAGTAATTGCATTTCAAAGTAGAATAATATTTTTTCTCCGTTTCGATGTTTTTATTCTTGAGTTTTTCGTTAAATTTAAAAGTAGGTAACATTCGATATCTTAGTAATTACAATATATATAAAAAATTGAGTTGAATAATATTTTACTTCTGTTTATCACATTATGTTTTACACATTACCAATATTTCATTTACCAATCCAACTAGGTTAAAAGGAGGTGGGTTCGATCCTGCGACCCTTGAACCGCAGTCTCGTGCTCTAGCCTTTGAGCCATTGTCGCTTGAGTTGTTTATATACTTTATGTTACTTTAGACTATTTTCAACAACCAGAAAACTTTAATACTTAAGATATTTTATGAGAAAGTCTGGCACCTGGTGTCGTGACTGATGTCATGGAAATAATTTGACATAAACAGGTAGGCAGTGAAATATTTACATTTATTTCTACGTATGTACGTGTTGTTCGCCTCAGCTCTCGGTGCGGTATCATCCGTAAAAAAAGTATTTTTATTGTTATTTTATCTTTTTTAGAGCTATTTTATGTTGTTTAAATTAAAGCATAACGTTTTTAATATCATTACTTTTTTACAGCTTAATGTTTTTGCGGCGTGGGTTTTTCAATTTTTTTAATTTTGTCCTTTTTTTGCCAATTTGTATTAACCTTATCCTTAAATTCAGTTTGAATGCTGTTTAGTACTACAGAATAGATATATTCTCGTAGCTGTCAAAAGTTGGAAAGTCAAATAGTCATCCATTTTATTGAGAGATCTCCGAAGGAAAACTTGGCGTAGGTACAAATAACTACTGTACCTATAGATATTACAGAATTTTTTTTTAATTTTTTTATTTACTTCTAAACCCGCATTTGACCTCGATCTCGCCTGATGGTAAGCGATGATGAGGTCGACGATGGAGCATGCGGGTCCAGTAAATGCCTATTCACTCTGGCCTTGAAGATCCCAAGGTTGTAGGTTTCGGGAAATACAGACGCCGGCGGGCTGTTCCATTCCTTAGCCGTTCGCATAATGAACGAAGAAGCAAATCGCTTCGTACGAGCAGATGGGATATCAACAACAACATCATCAACAACACAACAACAACAACACAACAACACACAACCAGTAGGTGATTTGGAACATCCCTTTTTATTCTGATGGTGTAAGTAGCAAAACTTAAGCTCCAACAATATTTTCCGTTCTCGTGAGCTAAGCAAAGTTCACGTTGTTTAAGTTTACCGTAAGTTGTAGAATGTATGTGAGGTGAATATTATCTTACTTACACAGGCGCGAGAATATTACAAATAAGCAAAGTAGGTAAGTACATGGTGCGTATTAGCTTGCTTAGACTTTAAAGAAAACAAATATTTTCAATCATCATGTTGCTGCGGTTGAAGTTGAAGACACAAGTGGTAATCAAAAAGCACAACAAGAACGAGAACAAGAAGGAAATCAACTTTGACTCACTAAAGTTAGATACGTACGAGCCATAGCAAGCTACCATCCTGGGTACATGAAAATTAAAACAATTGAAAATAAAAGTTCGCCTGCCCATTACACATGGTGCTTTATTATACCTAATAACTAATGCTAAGCTAATGATATGTTGTATGACAAAAATGATATGATGTACCTATAATAAAAACGCTGTGATGTATGATGTAACTAGGGTTGCCACCTTTTTTTCGGACGAATAGAGTATTTTTTCATTTCGGTAGAACAAAAATAAAGTACACAGCATAAAAAAAAGAGTAGGTACTTATATATTTTTTACTTATTTATCTTTAAAAACATATTTTTGTTACTTTTCATATAACAAATATTACATTTAACAAATATTTGTCTTTCTTGAAGATAGTTACAGCCTCTTTGCAATCAAATTAAAATATATGATCAGCTCGTTTTTAATGAAGTTTAGGGTAACTTTGTTCCTTTCGTGTCTCCACCTTACATTCATAAGGGAGAAAACTCTCTCAGTGAACGCTGAAGTGGCAGGCACAGACAAAATATATGAAATGAATTCGTACATATTTGGAAAATCTTCACAGTTTTGTGGCTTTGGATACCAATTTATTTAGTCTCATAAGTACTCATAACCAGTAACAAGCCAGTAACAGTCAGAGTTACGTAAATAGAGTATTTTCGCGTACTTTATTGGTGTCGTAGATTATAAAGTACACCTACACGAAAAAGAGGACAATACTCTATTTTAGAGTACGGGTGGCAACCCTAGATGTAACATCTAATTTAAAACTTTCTCTACTGAAGTATGACAGTAAGTTCAAAATAGTTTTCAAACCAAACGTAAATAATTTGTCAATAAACTTTATCATAATAGACCACAGAAGTCGGACTACTACCGCCCTCTCCTCTAGAACAATGACGTGAGCAGTGACAGCGAGCCACGGAATCGACCCATAGGTCATATGTTTTCATACATTTGACATGAATTTCAAAATCTTTGTAATAGACACTTTTATATACTACGAGGTCTTTGTAATAGCCTCTATCACTGACATCACACGTGCGGCGCTTGCCCATTGTTTTAGAACTATCTCAGTTTATTGGAGGAAATATCCTTCTACATGACGTCATATCTGGGGGTTGCTGTACCCCACAATTTGGCTCTCTCAACGTATATTAACCACTTCTGACGTCTCAAGTCAGTTGACACAGTCTGTTATTAACCGACTTTGATTAACCCTATGTCACTTCACTATTGTAATATGCCCACATAATAGCAATAGCATCTCTGTTATAGCTATGTTAAATATATATCTTTTGGGGGTAATGTCCTAAATAATTGAGGTACTATACAGGTAGTTACAGAAATTAATATCATACACGAAAACCAAAGTAAAGTAATGTAAAAGTAAACTACACTTTATTGCACAAATAGAAAACAACAAACAAAAGATAGAAAAGGAAGTACAATTGAAGTACAATTTAGGCGGTCCTATCTCTAAGAGCGATCTCTTCCAGGCTACCTTCGGACAGAGGAAATTATTTCGAGAAAGAGGTAGTAGGTGTGCAAGCATTATGGAAAACGAACCAACGTTAAACGTTATGTTAAACCAAACTTTTTAAATGGATTAAAATGGAAATTTTCAATAAACCTTAATGCTGTCCAAAGAAGATTATCTATTAGTCATGCTTAAATGGATAATTTAAACTAGGTAGGTATTCACATCCAATGTATAGCGTTTAGGCGAAATAGATTATTCATCATAATGTTTAGTACGTATATTGATGAATATAATCTATAAAGCTTTTTAATGGTCATCAAAGTATCCGTTAATATAAAAGGGTAAATCCTTCATACAAAAGAATCAGGTCAAATGGAAAACCTTACAACGTATAGCCGTAAGGTAAACCGTGTCATATTTCACAACGAAATGCACCAAATGCTGGATATCTATGCAAATTAGATTCATTCTCTTTTGTTACCAACGTGTCGTGATTCAATTCTATTTGCAATTATTTTTCGGATCATAATATCAGTTCGGTTCATAGAAAATAAACACTTTTTAAAAGATTTATTGTTACTGTGACTTTGCTCTAGTTTACTTTGGAGTACTTGTAGGTATATTTCATTAATCGTTTTTAATACAACAGGCAAATGGGTAATCAATCTGATTTCTGTCCGCCCTAGCCTAGTTATAAGAACAACCTTTGGGCAATGATTAGGGCTCATCGTAACGAGCGCTTTTTCAAGCGCCGCTAATACATTAGGTAAATTACTATAGAAGGCTTTTGGATACTAATAAATATATAAATAAATAAAATACTTATACTTGTAAAATAGAAAATTCAGACAATGATTAAAAAATTAACAAAAAAGGCAATCTTCAAAGTCAAAATAAATACGTAAGTAAGCACTTCCGTACGTACTGACTTACGCATACAAATAAATTATTTTCTTTCAAATAAATGTGAAAACTATTTATGTTTCGCGTATAACTTCCCCGTTTTCAAAACAACAAGAATTTTCATATATGCAAGTTTCCAACTTGAAGTTGGGACAAAAGAGTCTCTCGTAAGAAATTCTAAAGACGACCAAAAGACATTGAGGGTAAGACGGCCGACGACGGCAAAATCTGATACGATTCATTAGTGTAATGACCTTTTAATATTTAATGTCCTGCTTTGATTGGGACTGCATGAAAGTGTCAGCAATACCCTGAAGGCTCAAGATGCCTTTTGACTCCGTGGGAACTGGTAAAGTCCTTCCCTTTTGAGTAAAAGCGTAGCACCCTTCACTTTTTGACACTTTCTTAACTTTGCCGAACTGACTTTCAGACGAGGGGAGAATGTTGGATCCGAAAATGTGAAATGTGATACAATTTGAATTTAAAATGTTTGTCTCGTGTTTATTCGAGCTCCTTAACACTGTTTTAAATTAGGAAGTTACGCATGAGGAATTATAATATTTAAATTTATTTTATAAAGTTAAATTGACTTTCTGATTTACTACAATAAATCCACGTGTTCTCAATGAAAATTGTTCCAAAGTTTAATAGTAGCATATATATTATATATTCATGAATACGAGTAGGTAATGGTGAACTTTCTTCATACGATTTTCACATTGTCTTGCAACTTTCAAGTTGTAGAACACCTGCTTTCCTTATCTCAATTAATATAAAAAATTATCTTGATGACCCGATTTGGTGAATATTAATATTATTCTTGCAATTTTTTGATTTTAATCATTTTAAAGGGTGTATAATCATTCCATATTGCACCCTCTGACGAGTGAAGGGATGTAGCCTCTAGGGAGGTGTCGAATCGTTCAAACGAACTCACTAACACTCTCCCCTGGGATTGTTGCACCCGGTATGTAACGTTTGGTATAAATAGTAGACTTTTGAAACTCGAATAATAATAGGAGTTATTTTGGTTATAATCAGTTTTACGCGTACCTATGTCTGTTTGTTTGTCTGTGGCTTCATATGTCAACAACCGATGATCCGGTTTCTTTGTATTTTGTTGAGAGTGTTCTTAGCCATAGGTCAGATCAAAATTGGATTATTAATACATAATATAAACACGAACGTCACCTATTTGTTAAAAATGAATTGTTAATATTTCGTATAGTTTCAGAATTTCATTGTCCGTTCTAATGAATGAGTCGTGTTTCAATTTGACGTGTCAATCTTAATTTAAATCAAATTATCAGCACGACGAAATTAGGTCGATGAAAACCAAATAATTGGAATCCTTCTTCTGAATTAAGTTAAAATGATTAAAACATGGGAAGTATTAGTTTCAAAATTTTCAGAGTTTTATAGCACTTTAATTTTTATAATCCTACATGGCAGATTATTTTATTTTCAGTTAGCCATTTATAGTTTTTTTGTTATCTGGAATGATAATAATATTATCCGAACTCATATCGAAAGTTCAATTCGGATGACTTTTTTGGACACAATCCCGAATAAATCAATTTGCCGACTATCGTGTTCACTTTAATCTGGGGTCACGGTAGTAACCCCGCCAAGTCGAGCAGAAACTAAAACTTTTCTATGTGACTCATTTAATTTTTATTAGCCATACATTACATGTCATGTTAGATCATATAGTATAACTAACGTTACAATGAAATTTAACCCATCTAGGTGTGAAAATTAAGTAAAAAACCTTTGGTAGGTTCCAAGGCTTGGAAGGTTATACGCTTTCCTCTTTACATTTAAACTCAGGCGTCTCTCGTGAATATTACAAAACTGCAATTTCCGTATCAACGACTTATAAATACGTAATGTATTGCGCTCTGTGTACCTAAATAATCTATTTTGACCTTCTGATATCCTTTATGTAAATTATTCTGGTATTTTACAATCGGACACAGATGTCGAGGAAAAAATGTAGAAATGTAAAAATTTAGTTTTTAAACTTTGACTTTTCTGCGACATCGAGCCTTTTGCTTTTTTGTAGCGATATCAAAATACAAGATAAAACAAAGTACCTGTAACTGAACAACTTCTCAAAACTATTTTTTTAATATCAAAAACAAATCGACTTGCTGATCAGCTGGTCACCAAAATATTAAAAACAAAGTGTCTATAGTGCTACGCGGTTTCTCTATATTTAACTACGACTCCACCACTTAGTGTGTATTTTAAAACAATTGAAATCAAGTAATACTAGTAAAGTATGATTCTTTTATAGACAAAATCAAAATTCCTCCACGCTTTCAGTGGATTTACAAGCAAGTACACTTTCATTCATGTATAAAACAGTGGGTACTTTCAAATATCAATAGTACCGCGATAGAAATCCATAATTCACTACCTTTTCCACCTTTAACACACGAAGATCGTTTCCCATTCAGAGTGTTGCACAGTATCGGCAGTAGCATAATTTCCTGTGCTGAAATATTTATACATCGGCGTTCGTAGCTAGCTACGATGCTACGCTCGTAGTGAAATCTACGAGTAAGGCTACGAGAGGTTGCACTATGAAAATACAGGAGTAATGCTTTTACTAGCTGGCATAAAAGCTTTCTTTCTTTATTAATTTATTAAAGCTTTCTTTCGTTATAATTCAGTCTAAAGTTATCTCCACTTCAGTTATGAAGAGAAAAGTACGTAGTGGAATTTTTGTAATACATTTTCTATTATGTTGGTAATTTGGATTTAGTAATTAACGGGAATACTTACTATAATTTGTAGGTAGAGATAGGTTTTGAGGTACAGATAATTTCGGCACATTTAATCGTTGTATGTAAAAATTCCTTAAATTAGGAAAACTGCTTTTTTGTCAGTTGCGGCGCTAGTTTCACTCGGGTTGAGCCTTAATGCTTTTTAATTTGCTTTATTTTATGAAATATTATACTGTCAAAGTAAATTAAAAAAATCATTTATGTTCAAGCACTCAAGCACGAGTACCTAATAGTCAGTTTTAGTATCAGCCGATATGACACCAGGGAGGCATAAAACACAGCTTGTCAACTCTACCGTCGTTGTACTTTGTTTGTACATAATGGATGCCATAACATTTTTATTGTAAAACAACACATAAAATTGGTACACCGGGTCTGGCGGTAGCATAAAGTCTACTTTCGATATGATTCGATATTTCTTGTTTTTGAAATCTAGTACTATACTTATAGATATCTAATTGTACGGAAAGGACAATCATTGCTCGTAAAGAGCCTTCATCCAGGAGCGTAGTGGCTAGGACGCCGGACTCCTATGCGTGAGGCCCGGGTTCGAAACCATGCAATTTCATGATTGTATCAATGAGTTTTTCGTTATTGTTTTTACGTGTTTTCCGGCTGCTATAACGGTGAAGTAAAACATCGTGAAGAAACCTTCACACTGAGATCTTATGAAAAATACTGCTCCTATCAACGTAAATATCGGTAAATCTGAAAGAGATTGCGGAAATATCCCAGAATATAACCAGAAGAAAGCTTAGTTTACCCATTAAATACGAAATAAAAAGAATTCAAATAACTATATACTCCCTTATATTAATTTTTCTCAAAGTTGCTCGGAAATGTGCTCAATACATTAAAATTTTAAGCCAGGGAAGTACATACCTCCTGTCTCGATGCCAAATATTTATTTATTTTTTAATTGACGACAGTAATGGATTTTCATACAACCTTACCGGACTAAGGTCAGAATCCTCTTTTGTTTCTTACTTTTTAAAATCGAATTTGTCGGTCGCGTATCACCGCACCACCAGCGGCGTGAGCAGCTCCAGCTCCTGCTGTAAAGTTGGAAGCAGTATTTAAAATGTGTTTTTTTTTTCGATTTCCTCGCAATATTTGCGAAAAGCACTATTAAGCATCGGCCGAAATAGCCATTTTTCGCCTTGGATCCGGGGCCAATAATGGCTAATTTCGTGGCCTCTGCAGTAAAGTACTTATTTTTAAACGGAAGGTTTTATTACTGGCAACGATAGACATAGCCACACATAAGACTGAAATAAGTCTCCCAAAATAACAAATGTAAACAGATTAAACAGTCTCTTCTTTAAAAAAATTGAAAACGCTAACATTCACGTAATTCCTTTTAAAAAAGCTGTCATTAGGTAAAGAAAATAAACCTGAGAAAAAACACATCACTGAGCTAACAGACTAAGCAAAAACGGTTTGCTTACGTAGAGATTCGATGCTATCGTGCGAGGGCGTACCCTATACCTACCATACTAAATAAATTGCTGTAATGGAATCCATTTGGCAACTTGCTAAGTGGGCCGTTGACTTATGAGACAAATTGTGCTTCGAAGGCTGTCTTAGGGTCCTTTATGTGCGATACGCGAACTGTTATAATCATTAGTACGATTTATTGAAGAAAATCGAATAATTTAATTATAGAAACAAAGCTTAATATCTGAGATGACCGAAATGTATGAAAATTGAAATTGAAAATGAAATCGTAAATAATCGTAATCGTAATTAAACATTTTTTTTTCACGATTTAAGAGTTGGCTCCATAGTGAAAATTGTTCAGTTATGGATACTGAGTACCACTCTGTAGGGGGTTATACCCATCTATAGGTTTTTTTTGTTACACCGTGTATTCTGAATGTGGTTTTTGCCTAAGTGATTGTTTATCTTCAGGTATACTCTGTGTTTTCAGGTTCTGTTCTATCTAAAACATGCTTGGCAATGCAAACTGGATTCTTATGCAACTAAAAATAATAGCTGCAGAGCGACTCCGTCCATAAATTCAACCCTTAACAGCTCGTCTGGTGCACGCCCATCGAAAGCTATTTATTTATTCATTGAATCGCAAATGCAAACCAGCCAAGTGGAAACGTTACGATGTCTCGGCGGAGGCTGCATTGTGCTGCGCTCAATTAACACCAGCAGTTTAGTGTTAAGAGCACTGATTTGAGTAATTGGCGTCTGTTCTATGGACACTATTTTCTGTAAAGTCCATTCGCTCAAATAGTATCGCTCTTTGAAAATGCCGCCCGCGCTCACGCAGCTACTAGTCAAACGATGCCGCCGCGACAACAGAGGATGCCGGCTGCCGCGTACACTTTCCTGTTTTATGATACAATTTCCTATTTTACGATATTTTAAGACCGGCAGTACAGTGGGCAATACATAGAACCTGAGGTTTAACTTTAGTATTTGAGGCCTATAGTACTTTGTGGATTTAACTTATTTCACAAATTCACACTAATGTCAAGGAATCGTATAACAAAAACTTATTGCGACAGAGTTCCAAAGAGTATAGCTTGATGTGTCTTCCACTGTAGGTACTCTGCAGTCACTTTAATAATCGGATGCAGCAAGCGTCTTGAGAAATCTACCTCCATTTTTGTTACACACTCTTTAAAAATAGAAGTAATATGTGACATCTACACAACGTAGCTAAAATTCAATTCGCTGTAAATAAAGGTCCAAAAAGTTTTACGTACATTATATGTATAATTGTATATGCTGGATTTGTGGTATAAAATTGCACTACTATGATTGCACTGGATCGGGTTCGACTATCTGTGTCAAACGGTATTTAAAGTAAATAATTAATCCCCAAAACTAGATTGCACAGCGATACAATAGGAGAGGAACAAAGGGACTCGTCGGCTTTCGACAGGTTAACTGGGTTTTTAGGCTGCTCTAGCTGGGTGGCCTCTCTCTTCCTATCTCTGCTGCTGAAGTCTTCAGGATAGACACACAAGAGCACACAAAACATAGATCTATTAGCGTTTTCCGGAAATATAGATTTATTGCTGTCAAATTGCATGCGACGCGTGAGACGCTCGGCCGGACACTGCTTGCGTCACGAGGTGAGTTTAAAAAAAGGATCGCTAATTGGAAATAGGTAGGAATGAGGGAGACAGGAAATCACTGTGCTATGAAATTATGCCCTATGCATAGGTACGATTATATCTACGTATAACAAATGTAGACAAGCGACGTGGCCAACTATGTAATAATTAATAAAGCACATTAATAATATTAATAAATTGGAGGATTACGTACATACTAAGAAGCAATGTGATAAAAGGTCATACATAAATAATACAATAATAGTTATGAAAATGTGCCGATATCATGCTGGAGGTTTAATACGCTACTAGAATAATAATTAATGCACTGTTTTGAGTAGTTGACATCGAGTAATTGAAACCAGTTTCAATTTAGATTAGATTATAAGTACTTAGGTAAATAAATGGTTGTGTTTATGCCTAAATATAAGTATCACGACTTCTTTAGGTCCATTTTCCTAATTCCATTCTGGATATCGCGAAAAGATATTATTCCCCATGGATTATAATCCGAAAAAATCCACACATTGTTACAGAAGCCAATTCAACTTGATTTTTTTAAGAAAATAGGGAAATATCTTTCTCTTTGAAGCTGTTGCGCCTCGATTGCACACCCCACACTGCGTTAATTTCGCCCGCCCTCCGCCCTTTGAACCGCTCAAGTCAATCGAAAAGTCGATCCTTTGGTTAAACATCACAAATGAAAAGTCTCCAAGGGAATGTTTTAAGTAATTGAAGGAATCGAAAGTGTTTTTATGAATCCCTTCGTCGGAACAAAAGAGAAGATTGGCGATTTGTTTCAAAGGAAATTACATTTACTTAATACCAACTTTGCGTTAGGGTAATTAATTAGTTGGTAATATTGGACTGTGTACTTTGGGACATAGTTGTTACTCACATACATAATTTAAAATAAACAGAAACAATCTCGCAAAAAAAAGAACGAAGTAAGAAAGTGTAAGCTTGAAATAAATGGTTCTATTCCACTGAAAAACCAACTAAATTTCCATTTTACAAGTTAATCTCGAAGACTCATATAAGTACCTACATTTTAGCAAGTGCCTGCACCCTCATCGCGTTAATGCTTCCCCTTTGATATTGCCAAGTCAATCGGAATCATATCCTTTTGTTAAACATCAGAGATAACTCCATATACGAGTACGAGTAAGATAGAATATTATTTTTCACGCTCCGTTTGCTAAGAAAATTGGCACATCTGCGTTGAAAATTTGGAATTTTGTATATATGTATATGTATAGTATGTTTATACTTAAACCATATTTATCATGTTTACCCATATTGGAAAATGAGATAGTATGGACGTGTGCATGGATAGTTCAACTTTGATTCTGATCAAAACGTTATACCAACCTCATAACAACAACTGTACACCTTTTTTGTAATTATTCTGGTTGTAATCCGTTGAGTGGGGCTGACTCTAATAATACTTAAGCTTCCCTTCCCTTTTCTTAGTGAACCTAATGAGGCTGACTTGGTCACCTTGGCGTGTACCAAAGCCTCTATACTGAGATTTAAAAAAAAGGATAGGACATATTCTATTATATTCTATTCGTGTTTTACTGCTTCAGGTGTTATCTTTAAAAGATGATATCACAATTTCAGTAACAGATTACAGCAAAGCCAATTTCCGGAGAACATCCGCACACATTAAGTTACATGTACTCGTACGTTGAGAACGACAGTAAAATGTTATGACAAGATACGAAGCGAACTTGTTCCGAAAAATCTACGTTGCATTTATCAAAACTATCTACAAGAGAATGTGTATCTTACAGCAATGGAATAAAGATTATAGAAATGGAAATTTGTGAGGTATAACTGCATTATTAATGTTGCTAAACACACGCAAATGTTTCATGAGAGGGGGCTAAACTTTTTACAACTTGAATGATCTAAGAAAGTAGATAAGTCCTCCATAAAATGCCGGAGTGTGAATTCTTGAAAAATTCTCACATTCACAAGTTTTCAGAATAATATCAAAGTAATATTATTCTCCTACATATTTATCAGAATATTTCAAGACTCAGTGAACTATGAAAGAAGCCCAGTGGGATATAACGTGGTTAAGTATTATCTTTAAACAAGCAAATCTGCTAATCATTAATAGTAGTCAATAGTAAAATATAATTCTTCAAAAGCACCTTCTAAATTCACATTCATGTTCTTCAAAATGTCAGCTGGAACTAAAATTTGCTTTTACACTTAATTTAGCTAAAATATTTTAATAAAATACATAACAGGAAACAGTAGAAATGAATGTTGATCTTTCTGTGGTATGTATTTACACATATATTCAATTTCTGCTAAAGAGGCCTCTGAAATCCCCTTGTTCATTTTAACAACGATTATAAGGCCTACACGAGGATGTAGATTCAAATGAAGAGGTGAGGTGAGTCACCGCTTTTTTCTTTTCAAAAGAAACCGGATGCTTTTAATGTTGTTTTTAAGGCATGGATAGGTAATATACTGAGAGTTTTTATTGGTCTGCAGCGCAGCGCTCAGTTGGGTTTGAATTTGCGTAGCTATATGTAGTTTACCAAAACTTCACTAGATGTCGCTGCGTATTCACATAGAAAACGCTACTATACTACGCAGTGTTCCGATTTTCTTAGAGATAATGACGTCTCTTCGATAAAAAAAACTACGGTGACCGCTTTTGGCTCTTGGCCTTTTGGCATGTAACGCCTATTATCGTGTAGTATCTGTTCTTTTCAGCTTAATATCTGAAAGTTCCCTCACTGGGGACCAGTAAAACTGATTTTTGGGATCGACGAGATATCCGGGGCTCGCTCCACTCCCGCCGCGGGTCGATCGGCATTGCAGTGCCAACTGCCACCGGGATTGGCCCTTATAATATATATAGCAGGAAATCATCTACTAGAGAAACGAGAAACGAGACACACACGGTCACTGTATGCAAGGCAGACTGCTGCTAGGCATTGAGTACTTATTCCTGAGAAAAAAGTTGCTACTTTCTAAAAGTCCGTAGTTACGTACCTGCCTGAGGGTTAAATAGAACCCCTATTGTCACTTAGTTGTCTTACCGTCAAATGCACAAAGCGTCCTGAGAGAGAATTCAAAATCCATTAAAATATACGTCACACATAGCACAGAATAAAATTAATAGTACGTCATAGCTCTGGAAAGAGACGTCACTAGATTTAAAGCTAGAATTTAGAAAGGCTTCAAGCATTTGGCGGTCAGTTATTATTTTGCGACACTCTAACATAGAATCATGATCGGAATAGGAACTCGTAAGAAGGCTAATAGATAGATAGAAACACTTTATGGTACACAAATACAGGTAAAGTTCACGATGTGTACAAAGGCGGTCTTATCGCTGACAACGAGACATAAATAGATCTTCTCATATACAACTTAGTTTCTCAAAAAATGGGCCAATTGATAGACCATTTTTTTCGAATGCAAAAGTTATCATAATAGCGTAATGAATGGTCTCACACTTTCCAGTTGCTCTACATTGGTGTATTTTCTGGCTTTTGTACTCATTGTGTGGTCGTGACCCACGTAATGGCTCTGTGACCCCTGGCTACCCATGAATTAGAAATAGCTACTGTAATTATACTCCGTAGTGTTTAAGGCGGATTTATGCTTTTAATTCCAACACCTACCTGGCCTTAACACCTTTTGATGTCAGTTTTAGTATAATTTTACAGTTTATATACGTAGTACATTATTTAGTGTTGCAGAGTTTAGTTTACCCATTCACAGGTATTCTAAAATACTTTATTTGCAAATAGATATTCAGAAACAATGATAATGTTTTACACATTATAACTAGGCTAAAATACCTTTAGTAGAAGCGGTCCACTACATTGGTCCAAAGGAGGATTCGAGCTGGCGACAGCGATCTGATGAAACCAACGTGTCCACCTAAATATCGATCTTAGATTGGTTAACATTTACTGACCTCCGTTGTTTTTATTTCTGAAAAATTATTGCCAAATTCGAAATTAGAAGCTATGAAAACCCCCGAATGCCAATTTTCAGCTAGACAGTTACAAATATTAAGCATTGTCATATCTACAGCGGCGCCCCCTGGTGGATTATCACAACAAAATCGAGCTAAGAACCTGCTCTGTTAAATTCCAAAGCTATAGCAAAAAACCGCATCGAAATTGGTGCAGCCGTTTCGGGGCTAGATGTGAACAGACACATGAACACACAAATAAACAAACAAACAAACAAACATCCTCTTAGGTCAAACGCATACACTCTCCGTTCCGTCGTGGGTAAAAATAAAAAAATCAACAAACCAAACGTCAGATTTCTTCTGGCATAGTCTAATGCGAATTAATTTGTCCTCAAAATACATATCAAATTTTACGAGCTAAGAAACAAAGCCATTATAGCACGATAGCTTGTTTTTATGGTTCCGTACTTTAGAATTAGAACCAAAGTCCTATATCCCATAAGGATCACTTTATTAACCGCCTGTCTGTCAGTGTAGATATTTTTTTTCAAAAACAGATTGGAGTTATCACGTTGAAATGTATTTATGTCTACAATCCTATAGTTCTGTAAAGAATAGCTTCTAATACAATACAAAGATACGGAAGTAAGTGCTCACTGACACAAATCATCAAACTCTAACAGAACTAAATCTTCCGTTGAAGCAGAACTTTGAAATTAGGCACCTAGGAAAATCCCAAAATCATTTATAATTGTGTTTAGAAATTTTCTTTTTTACACAGTTTCTAAATCACATTTATAATTTTTTAATCACGTTTCGCCTTGCATTTACGACTATCGAATAACTCCGCTAATTCCTCAATGAATTTAAGAATTTATATTTTATTGTCTACTTTTGGAAATAGTAAATAGGTACGTACGACCGATTCTTTAATGGCGCACAAGCTCTGAGGCTTATGCCATTATTATGTTTTAAGACATGTAATTAGTTTTATAAAGTGTACTAGAACTTTATTTACACAACAATAACATACTTATAAATATAATATAATATAACACTAAAATAATACTAAAACCCTCAAACGGCGCAAATATACCAATCTGGGTGAAACATACATATTTGAGCCGTTTGGGGTTGAAACATTGGGACCCTGGGGCCCGGGAGCGCACCGCGTCTTCAAGGACCTCGCAAAGCGCCTGGTCGACGCGTCAAAAGACCCAAGATCTGGCTCCTATTTGGCCCAGCGGATTAGCTTAGCTATCCAACGGGGCAACGCAGCCAGTCTCTTGGGTACACTGCCGGATGTGGGGGACTTAACCCAAATTTTTTATCTTTAGCTTTCTTAGTCTTAGTTTAGTTTTTGCTTTTATAAAGGGAAAAACATGTTGTAGTTTTGTGGATAAGTTAATATTAATGGCAAGGACGGAACCCTCACGGTGTGAGTCCTACCCACACTTGCCTGTCTTTTTTATATTCCTTGATTGTCGCCTGCCTTGCCCCAATTTGGCAGTTTGGTAAATGGATTAGAACAATTTGTTAAAAGAAATTAGGGCGCGCGACGCTTTGCGTTGTTTTCTTAACAAATTTCTTTTTGTTACGACTTACACTTTTAACTGTTTGTTCGCTCTAACCGCGATGTTTTATATTTATTCATGACTTGAGTCTTTTTTTAGAATGTTAATCTAATCAAAATGGGTTAAAATATTCTGATTATTTAATTTACATTGCTATTAGTTCTTTCCGCACTCTATTACTTTTTTAATGTTATACTTTTGTTTTTTTTCTGGTTGTTTAGTTAATTTACCATTTAAAGGCCCTTTAGAGGTAAACTTTAGACGTTTATGGTTTAGCTGTATACTATTCATAGAAAGCAACGAATAAACCACCTATTTTCATCTATTACTTTTAGAAAACTTACAATTTTTATTAAAACGTTTACCCATAACACTATCGCAGAAGTCCATAGAAAAAGGGTAGCTTGATAAGTCTTCCACTGTACATTTATAAGACAGTCTAAGTTCTAATATAACATTTTCAGTACTCTCATGCCCTCACACGTACAAAGAACAGGGTGATAGAGTCGACCGAAGTTATTTTACGCTCCGTCTGGCCACAACGATTGAATGCAAGTTAGATATTTCCTCCTGGAAGTTGGTAACTTATGACGAGTGCCATAAAACGAACATTACACTGCTCGATGAGCCGTTTTACGATTTCTTGTTTCTGTGTTTACTTTGTACCCTTTGAGACACATGAAGATACTTAAATACATACTTTCTAGACTAGACTAAGCCTCAATTTACATTGCCGCGGAATGGAATGAAGCGAATTTTCGCAACGTAATTGTATATAGCATAATGAACTTTATGTCCATTGTGTAACATACAAACTAAATACGAGCCAAAAAAGAAAAGTAGCTAGGGAAATTCTCGAGAATGCGCGAGGAAATACGAGCCAAAAAAAAAGGTCGCGCGTCTTCCGGGGAATCCTCGCGCATTCTCAAGAATTCCCCTAGCTACTTTTCTTTTTTGGCTCGTATTTAGTTTGTATGTTACACAATGGACATAAAGTTCATTATGCTATGTACAATTACGTTGCGAAAATTCGCTTCCATTCCATTCCGCGGCAATGTAAATTGAGCCTAATGCGACTTTTAACTTTGTGTCTTTTAATTGTCTCAAGATTTGGAATCTGATGCTCATAAGGATGCTTGTTCTCCATCCTGTACCTCTAGATATTATCGAAAAATGTAATTCAGGTATACATTCTACGATCGAGCAAAATCTAAAATGGAGAAAACTTATTGAATAGTTTTGGATAAATATTGTAAGATAATATCGCACGTTTCGAAAATCGCTCGACAAACTTGGAATGATTTTAAAAGTCGCAGTGCGAATTGAATCTTCTACTGGGTGTAACTACAGAATAAATAATAGTGTAACAAATAATAGAGTAGCAAAGTATTCAGTATCCATAATTGAACAACTTTTTTGTTCTAGGACATTCTGACATTTCTTCATAAAATCGATCAGCTGAACGGTATAAAATGTATGAAGAATCGTGTTCTTTATGCGAATATCAATAAGTAACAAAAGTTATTCAAATGTTCAGTTATGGATACTGAACCCTACTCGTTTCGGCTACATGTTTAGGGGATTTCTGTTACAATATTTAATAAACCTATAATTAATTTTTTTATAAATTGGCTACGACAAACAGGCTGATGGTAACCTGATGGTAAGTAGTCACCGTCGCCTAGAGACACGTGCAATACCAGGGGTATTGCTTGTGTGTTGCCGGCCGTGGAGGGAGAGGACTTTTATTCCAGATTTTTATTTTATTTTTCATTCCAGCTCCAAAAGATGCTATTGCAGAGCAATTGAAAACAAAATTGTCTCTACTTACTTGTCACTTTTGTGGTCGATCCTCAAACGAAGACATCGCCTGTCCCTATTTGAGGACGTATAGTACTCGAGAACCGCCGGAGGGCAGCACGTGACGGGGTCTTTTGTTGTGAGTGAAATAAGCCTCATTGTGTTGAGTGCTCACGCCCTCATTATTATCTTGTTCATTACTCCATACTAAGGAGTGAGACGTGCCAATCTGCGCAGGATGGATTTTGGGAGGAACGCTTGGTTAGCGTCTATATCTGAAAAATTACTTTGAAGCCCCCTGCATATTCCGAGCGAGTTAGGGTAAATTAATGGCGTGTATAGTAAGCAACAGATCAATAAAAGACTAAGTGTGCGACTTCACGAGGCCGGTTCCAGTCCGGTTGGGTTCGCAGCAACCAAACACATGCGCTTCTTCCTCCTGAAAACGAAACGGAAAGGAACCAGCCTCGTGAAGTGCTAGCCAAAGGCCGAAACAATAGTATGACCAGATCTATGACTACATGCAGATGATCATTATTGCGCAGAAGACACCGGTGCGGTTGGAAGAAAACTGATGAAGTTTGTCAGGATCACGATCCTCCATATTGAGGGACCGACTTTGGACGATGATAAGTACGTGAATGTGTTTACATCGAAGATATAACATTAGTACAAATGTAGTCAACACGAACATTTCCAAATAAATCCTTCACAAGAAGTACGGAGCAGTAATACATAATTCTTCTAATCTCTTATTGTGGTAAAGTAATCGTCAATTACGAGAATTCAAGGTCCATTAAAATATACTCCGACCCTTTCTACGTCATAACTTTAGAAAGAGATGTTACTATATATCTAGATGAGGTAGCTAGAATTAGGAAGCTTCATGCAATTGGTCGTGAGTCTGTCCAATGTTTATTACTAAACAAAGACCGGACAATCAGACAAAACGACGAACATTTTATACTCCATTAAAGTTTGTGAAACAGATAGGTACGACTATGTACGTACTTCTCAGTAAGTACGTACATACTCGTACCCAAGGTTCAGTGCACCCTCTGACATGCAACAAACTGTAAAGCAAGGGTCGTAAGGTAATCTTGCCGAGGATAACGGTTTCTGCGGTCTCGTGACATGCGGGACCGTGGGGCCACTTCAAACTTTCAACTAAAAGGCTTATTACACTAGACTGAATTCAGTCAACGATTTAGTCGACTATTAGACTGGCTTCTGTTTGATGATGTACTTAAATCGCATACTAACCGTACTGAATGTGTTTACAATTGACTGAATCAGTCGACTGACTCATTCAGTCAAACCCAGGCTGAATTTAGTCAAGTGTAATAAGCCCTTAAATTGAGCTTTTTCATTAGGTAGAATACAAGGTGTAACTGTAACCAGGTATAAAAGTCCCATGAAAGCTCACGAGCGGATTTCGACTATATTCCATAGCAGTCAAAGATCGACAATGGCGAGGACGGCGATTCTCGTAGTGGAATGTCGAATTCGACATTAGTCCTATCTCATTTGCTCACATTATATGTGTGAGCGTGACAATACGTTCGTAGCGCTCGACTTTTGTATGTCGAATGCTGCGAGAATCGCTTTCCAGGAAGGCAATTCTCGCAGAGTTCGACATACAAAAGTCGAGCGCTACGAACGTCTTGTCACGCTCACATGTAATGTGAGCGAATGAGATAGGACTAATGTCGAATTCGACATTCCACCTGCGAGAATCGCCTTCCAGGCCCTTGTTTTGTACCAAGAATTAATTCATCAACTAGCTTATTCTTGCCCTTTGTACATAGGATCCCCATATCGGTATTTAAATAACTTTATTTTAATTTATTATTTAAATCTCAAAAATCTTTCCAAAAGATGTCTCGTTTTTCCAAGTCTGCCTTCGTAGTGTGTCCATGAACAGAACAACCGGAAAAATAATGCGGAATTCGCAAAATAAATTCGACATTTCAATTTAATTTTGATAAATAAAATATCTATCCTAATTTGTTTTTAATTCACACAAGTTTCTCATTATTCATTAGTAAATTCACCCGGGGAAAAGTGCATTTTCTTATCGTTCATTCATAATGTAAAATGTAAATAGATAAGAATTAATAAGTAAATTGCTTACTTCCTACTAATTGATACCATACTAAGAATATGCATAAAATCTACCTACCCATCTTTGTGTGTGTGTGTGTGTGTGGGTTTGTGTGTGTTTGTGTGTGTGTGTGTGTGTGTGTGTGTGTGTGTGTGTGTGTGTGTGTGTGTGTGTGTGTGTGTGTGTACCAATTAGATCCATCAATGGATACATGGGATCCAAGTGGACGTAGCGGTAAATGTTGTGTAATATTTATAATGTACATAAAAAAGATAATTGTCAATAAAATTATTTAAATTTATCTAGAAAATAAATACATATAGAGTGTTACAGTGACGAACTGATTGTTTTCGCGATTTGAGATTTGACAGCAAAGTTAGAGTTGATCAGTTATGTATACTGCAGTCACACCACCATTGCAGCTCTATAAGGATTGTTGTTACATCTTTATAAAACAAAGAATACTAACGTATCTTAACTTTTAATAGAAGCGCCACAGTACGACTGTGGGTGGAACTTTGTCCTAACCTAGTGATGTTACTACCGTAACTGAACATCAGTTACAGTAGTTCTTAAGTAATCCACTAGATGGCTCTGTTTACAATGGCTGTTAGTGGTTCTATTAAAATTTTGTAGATGGTAGAATGCTTAAATAGCGGGACAGGAATACGCAAGTAGCAAGCAAGTTTATCTAGATGGCGGTATTTTAATAACATTTATAATTACCATTATCGCTTAAGAGATGGCGCTACGTTCCCTTATTATTTCGAAAGAGTCTAGGGAACGGAAGTGCAACCGCCAAGTTCATAATAACATTGCATTGCAACACTTTTTTATTACAGTTTCGAATTATAATATTATGTAAAATCATACTGAGAAATAGGTATGTGTGGTAACACATCACTCTATCTATATATAGGTAGGTATTACTAATAACATGACCACGTGGTCGTTGTTATTATTGTTTATAATGTCTTGTTTTGGTTTGTTACAGATGTTTTTTTGTAGTTATAGTACTAGATCGTTATCGTACTAGAGCTGGGCAAATTTACTGATGTCAGACTGTTTCTTATTAGTTCGTGGAAGTAAAATAAATACTACATACACGAACTACTTACTTTATTGCTATAATTATGTTGGTTACCTACTTACTTTGGGTAGGTCTGTAAGTAATGTCATTTTCTATATTTTTATGAAAAAAAAAGGTCTTCAAAAAGGCTCAGTGTTCTTAATAAACCTAGATTGATTTTTGTTACCCTGTGCATGTAAAAAATATATATAATTATATACATTTTCAATAAATAAATGTGATGATGAGTTCAGGTAGGTTTATAAGTAATATCATTTTTTATTTTTTTATGATGAAAAGGGTTTAAGGAAACAAAATAAGTCATTATCATGATGGAATTTATTTTTCATTATTTCAATGAAAGATTACATTTTTCTAAACAAAACTAACTTTTCATGCTGTTAAAATTATTGTTATAACATGGTATTTCATTTACTGCAACAGTTAGAATTTAACGACAAAATAATATTCATGGCTGTATTGTACCTATTCTAAACTTAAATCATCAAAATATCCGGCTCAATATGAGCTATCAAAATTCTCGACCCACGGTCCTTTCCATCACAGTGGAAAATTAATTGACAAAGTACAAGGCGTTCAATGTTATACTCGATGATATTATTAAGGATCTTAAGTTATACATAATTCAGTATTATGATATTCTTATATTCTTTCGTAGTAAGGACCGGGCGAAAATCTGAAAAATTATTCTACCGTAGCATGCAAGTAACGCAACTTTTAACAACTAGGTCATTCATCATTCTTATTGTGAAAATGTGATATTTGAAAAGGATATCTATAGTCAGAAAATATTTGATTTCAACAGCATGTGTCACGTTACATTAAAATTGTACCATATCTCAGTTTCGCTCACAACACAAACGAATGATATAAAAATACTGCATCAAACAATAGGATGTTACAATATCAATCTCATCACACGATATCATTACATCTGTCTAAGTTTTCACAAAACTATTTGATCGGTTTTCACTTAAGAATACGATCATTGTCTACAATAAGTTAAAATGAACTACAAAATGCCCTAATAGTCAAAATTACACATAAACAAGGCATCATAATTTTAATCATAATTATTGGATTTTCGTCACTAGTATGCGCGACCGCATCTTCCTAATTTCATTCATAACTTTAAATTAATATTTAAACTAAATCCATTTTGACTATCACTCATGCTCGCACAACATACGGCTTTCTGCAACGGAACTATTCACAAACATCAGTGTTCTAATACTTAACAATACAAATCTAGGCATTTACATCACAACGTAGTGCAGAATAAAAAAAAGAAATAATAATTAGTACATTCGTCATTAGAATTAATTGGTCGAAACGATATGTTCAAAGATAAAAGGGCTATAGAGCCGTGCAGATGTTTTAAAATTTTGATATTCGAGTAAAGATATGAATTGTTTAAATTACAACCAAGGAATTATGATTGATGTCATCGCATTAAAATCAGCGCTGAAGTGTCCTGCTTCTGTGCTGCTACCTGCTACTAATGATGTATCGAAGGCGGTTAATACACGTATATCTGTTTGAGCTGAGGTTTGAGCTCGGGCGGGATCGTATAAACCTCCTGTTCAGGCTTCTTTTTCACTAGTCGCTTCCAGCGACCACCAATGTTCTTGCGAAGACTGCGGAAACTCGCACGCTCATTCCCGATCGGCTGCATCAAGTTGTCCTAGAAAGAAGGAAAAAATATCGTAAGTTCAATGACCCTTTTAAGTTAATTATAAGAACATGTGTTCAGACTTTGCCAAGTGTATTGCCCCTAAGGATTTCCCGATTCAATGGTTCCGTTACCGTCCCCAATGCATTTGCTGCATTTGAACCGGTGTTGAAATAACTTCCAGCCGTTACACAATGCTCTCCTCGCGCTATTTATAAGATACGGTAACTACCTACTCAAGTCCGACGAGCACCGTCGCAGAAGGTCGGCCAGGTAAATATTGTTATTCGATTCGATGAAAGAACTCTCGTGACTGGTTCGTCCATTGTTACTTATAATACAAAATACTGGGGACTTTGCTTTTGAGTTTAACAGTTATTTCCAATTATGGAACGTCTCCAACGTGCAGGAAGCATTGCAAAGTAAACGTTGAGGCCATATGAGAACGAGGCAAGCCTTGAATACACTATTCAAAGGCGCATTAGCATTCTCCGCTTCCTGATGTACCGTCTCGATGTGTGGTCATGCAAACAGTTTACAATCAATGTTCAACATTCAGTACACAATCGGTAGACGGATTTATTAGCCTCGGGAAACAGCAATCAGAGCGTGGTATTAAGGTTAAACAATTTTACGAGATTGCAACTTCTGGGTACACCAGTTTGCGTTAGCCTTCTTTGTTCGCCAGACAGCCACAAAGAAAGAAGGTCGAAGTGTTACGACATGTTCGCCTTGCGTAGCTTTCTACTCCACAAGCGTGTCCCGACATTTAAAGTTTTGCACTTAGATATCGTGACCAAGCTACGAGTAACCAACTCTCTCTCTTGTGGCGGGGACGTGGGTCGAACCAGTCACGATTTCTTTCGTATTACTAATTACTATGTAACGTTTTTGATATACAACTTTCCATATTGTTTTGTTTGTGTTGACTGTTATCAAGGCAATGCAAAGTTTCATATTATACTGGAATGTGACGGGACGGTTGCAGAGTTGAGGGTTATTAAAATAGTATTGGGGTCAAGTATAACGACTGGAACTGGTTTCGTTTCTTGAAATAGATCTAAAGCTGTGCAGTTTGTTAATAATAAATATAGATATGTAAATATGTATGACAATGTTTTGATGTACTGACCTGATCATGAGGATAGACGTAAGGCGGTGGCAGCGGTGGCGGGAACTGCCACAGCGGCTGCTGACGGAAGGCGACGGGCTCCGAAGGAGGCACTGGAGCCGCCTGTAGCACCTCTGCTGGGTGTACCGACGCAGAGTGCTCCTCCCTCTTCCGTAGCTTGCTGTGGACGATGCGAATCGCCATCATAGTACCGTTATTTCCAACCATGGCGGCAAAAGGTCCTTCAACGCACGAATAACTGAACACACTGGGCTGAATCACAGGTAAAGAGTTCCAGTCGGACAGTCACAACATTTCAAATCAACTTTTTCACGAACAGTTTTCACTCACAGCCGTAATGCGGTCAAATAGACGCGCGTAACCTAATAACTAATTTAAATAATTTATCACAGTTATTTTGTAGTAGGGCTTATTGCACTTATCACTGCTTTATAGGAACGCGCGGCAGACCGCGTTACGCGAGCTACAGCTGCGCGCTGGGTGACTAGAATTATATCGTGAAGAGTGGCCCGGCAGGTGCCTAGCAAAGCGCTCGCTCGTGCCAAACGACCTCTACGGAGTACTCCATGCGTCTGAGTTGCAGTGGTGGGGATCACATGGCTTTTATAGACGCGTCTGTGACGCGGCGCCAGCGCGGGAGCGGGACGGAGGTGAGCGGGGGGACGGACGATGCACGATGTGGCGGTTTTCCGCGAAAAACTACGAATGGTGGCGGCGCACGGCGCCCGACGCTCTCGTATCGTAGTGGTAGGTACAGTACAGCGAGTGACGCATCCAACGGCCTGACCCGACGAACCGTTGGTTTGTCCCGCTTACTTGGACTATAAAATTAATTCATCTTTTTTTTCGTAACCGATTTTAATTCTAACCTAAGGCATAACCAAACATTATGGCTGTGAGTGGATAGGTACCATAAAAAACTCGTTTCAGTGTATGTTCAGTCATTCCAGCGTTGAGACCTGCCAAAATTAAATTAAAATTACTTATACCATGCAATATAGATTATAAAATGAAATATAGCATAATATATCGTAGATGATGAACGTAATATGCAAGTGTGAGAGTAGATAACCTATATGAATTTTTTTCATTTGAAGCAATACACTTATGATACTAAACAACTTTATTAGGTACGTAAACAGAGAACACGCCCCCATGCTATAGCACGATATCTCCTATAGTACCTAACTCAACGACGAACCCATATTATTATTTATCGATCCCACAGATAATATAGGAGAGAGACAACATTCTGCATTTCACCATCAACTGAGTTCAAAGTCCACGAACTATACTACAGCACGCAGTTAAATCTATGGATAAAAGTAGACGCAGCAAATGCTGTTATTGCATCTCTTTCCATCAAACTCATGCACGCATGTATTTGAACAAGAGGCTTGTATTTACTGCCTCTAACTCCAAAAGGCAAAGTAGGGCTACAGGGCAAGGGAGAGCGGGAAGGTGCAATGCCCTCAGCTTAGCCTGTTCTTAACTATAGCAAAGCTCCAGGCCTTTAACTCGAATATAATGTGTTATGGAATAAAAAAACACAGGTAGTGAATCATTATAAGTCGTTGCCCTTGAAAAACGTCTAGAGGATATCGACTTTGTAAAAAGAACATTCAACTGTAGTTCAACAAAGACGAAGTATTTTCAAAATGACAGCTGTAACTAGTAAATTAAGAATACCTATCAAATAGAAGTAGAACAAAACGAAAGACACGTACGGTTAACGTTACTATTCATAAACTTCTTCTTTTATCGATATCTGAAGTATAGCTAATCTATTAGAAGAATATTTTTACAAAGTCACGCTTGGCGGTCATTACCTCGAACATTACAAAGACCATGGAAGGTAGGTATAACGTAAGGTAAATTTTCATATCATACTTCATTATTATTGCATATTACAAACCAGCTACGTTTGTTTTACATCGAAACCTTGACGTAATAGTTAATACCTTTTGAAATTATTCGTATAATAACATCTCTTTTTCGTCTGGGTTTCTGATTGCTGACATTATATTGAAGCTTTATCTCTGTTGCTAAGAAGAAGACATAATTATATTGTAGTATCAGGGTATCAGGTAGGCAAAGTTACATCACATTCGAGTTATATGAACTTGATTCAGTATATTTCTATTTATTTGAACTGGCAGTGCATATATGGGTAAGGACGCGAAAAGTTGTACATTTAAAAAAAAATGTCCCCGAGGAATGTGTAAAAAAATATATACTTATTTAAATATGACTTTTAATGCAAAGTTATATTCAAGAATAATCGTTACATCCATAGAATCAACAAGAATTTGCGAAAACATGTTTATGATTCCATTTAGCATAACATATTGAGGTTGTTCGTAAGTAGTAATTTTAGTCTCCATACAAAAATTAAGTTTTCCAGCGCTGCGGCGGTGGCTAGCATCTAGCCATATCGTCACAGCATAATGCTGAGTCAGGAACCCTTTTGCCACATATGCAAGTTCATAATTGTAAACTTACTATACAAAATGTAAAAAAGTATCTCTTTTAAGTACCTAATGAAATGTAATCGTGTTATGTATATGTGTGCAAATAAATTTTAATTCATTCATTCATTCATTCAAGTTAGGTCTTGTCAGGAGACATCATTCAATTTTTTTTTAAATATAGAAAAAAAGTATTTTGAGTATCATGAAATTCGTTAAAAAAACTATGAAAAGAAAAAAAAACAATGGAAATTAAATGATGTTTTGGTGGAAAAATATATATTTAAATGTGTCTCACAAATTGTTCCGTTGTGTTATGATGAGTTTGTTATTGTGTAAAAAAATTCTCTGTTATACTGACTACATTTTTTGGTACTTTTCCAAAGCAGCAACTCCTGGAGCCTCCTCCAGCAACAACTGTCAAATAAATATTTTTTGCCTGGCATCTTTGTGTTCCGAGTTCCAACAACATTAATCGGTTTGGCTGGTGTTTTTGACACGGAATTTATTGAAATATGATCATTTTTGGCTATTATTTAATAAATATTTAATACAACGTATTTATTATTATATTAGGTAAAATATCTATGTATTTGGTGCCGATATTTACGATTGAAGTTAAAATTCTCCCGCGTGTTTATTCCAATGTGTTATGTGTGTTACGTTGTGTGTTATGGTAACACACGGGAATAATTAATCTATTTTTCACTAAATAGAAGCTAATATAAATGCAACAGACAAGACGAGATTTTTGGCATGTATTAAAAATTATAACCTACAAATAATTTTCTAACGCTAATTGTAATTTTCCTTTTCGGGGTCAATAAATTGTCCAGTGTAAACTTTTCTTCCAGTGTGTTATTGTGTGTTACATTTTCTAGTGTGTAAAAGTACTATTTTTAACGGCCTTACCCAGATAGTTAATCCAAAATATTTTAAGATATTTGAACTGATAGTGCAAGGCAACTTTGTGTATTATGGAAAAAAACATATAAGTTTGTAGTACTTACGTACTAATTAGTGTCAAGTACGTTATAAAACTATCATGTAAAATTTTACTGTGTCAGCTCCATCACGTCCAAGCATCACATGTTTTGTAATTATAACATAATTAAGATAATTTCAGAAATTATGGCTCTAACAACCAAATATTTTGACCTCTACTTACGTCAATCAAAAGGCTATCAGAATAAAGCATGTTTTGCAAGGTGACTTCAGAAAATTTTCTCTGATCGACCTCATGTACTTCATTATAACGTAATAAAAAATATTAAATCACATAGCAACAATTAGATTTGCTTATTGAGAGGTGTGAAATGAAAATATAGGTAGATTGAATAAAATGGTAATTTAAATCGATTACCCAACAAAAAGAGTAGGTAGTTTGATTATTATGAATTGATAGGTTATCGACATTCAAGTTCGATCATAATCATTGACGTCAGACTATTATGATGGGAGTCAACAAGAGTACCTATATATTTTTAATACGACCATTCATGCTGTAATCTTGTACGGTCATTGCAACAACTGAATTAAAACAGCTGGGGAGTTGTTCATCGTCTTTATCTGTATTAAAAATTCAGTTGCTTGCTTGCTTATCGTATGGTTCGTGGTTCGTAAAATCGGATCAATATATTTACGAAAATATCATATACGTCAAAACTTACAGCTGTTTCCGAAAAATTGTGATAATCATGATTTCAATACCAGAAACAAAAACAAACTTGCAGTCCCGCGCTTTAGACTTAGTAAAGTAAATACATCATTTATGGGTCACTGTGTACGTTTTTATAATAATGACACTGTGACAAAATGATAGAGAAAAAAATTTGAGACCCATATAAGACAGACCTTATTTAAAAAGGGTTATTATAAAATAAATGACTATTGAAATGATAAAGAGGCTTGGTCCTAAATGAAACTCCAGCTCTGCACATGGTGTATGATTGTATTCATAATTATTGGGTAAGTTTTAAGTATATTTATTTGAAAAGATGTGCTGCTGATTGTTTCTTGCGCCGCTTCTTTTCTTTCAGCTATAGCACCTTCCGAAGCGATGGTAGAGTAAAAAAGTGACGTTGTAAAAATGTACTTTAAGGTATTTACTTACTTACCATTACAAAAATCTAATTACTGAAATAATTTCCTATGCTTGTAGCATTTACGCGTACTGCCCCGTGCCCTACGCCAAGCTTTTAGTATTACCTATTATCGTTGTACCGGAAATGCCGTTGGCGCACTTGGCTTTTATTTTTGTATAACCAGATGTTACAAATAATAATAATTTTGTCATGTTTTGTTTTTCAATAATCACCGATTCAGTCGACTTAAAAGTACTGACTGGCTACTAAGTATCTATATAAAACTCTCCTACTTAGAAGCTAGCTTACAAAGCCAAAGCTCTCTTTGAAACATGTCATGTTTGAAAACAAATGCGTATCCGACATTGTTTGGTTCACTTTTGAATGCTCGTTTGCGAATGCTTTGTAAGTAAAACACCCGTTTTGTATCAGTTTTGTATTCAGGTTTCTATCAAATATCGGATCAACAAAGTAAAACACTAAGAAATAGAAAATAGCTGCGAGTCTTTTGTACAGGTTGATTATAAAATCGATTCTTGGCATGGTTTTGTTTATGCGATACCTGTCGATGTTTACGAATTCGTCGACATAGCGGTTATATAAACCTCGGAAGAAAGTCCCACACACACCGGCGTCTGCACACACCTGTCATGCATCTGTGTAGGCTAACATGTTACCGATATAGACAGAAGGTTGGCTTGTAACCTCCATGTTCCACAACCTTTTTCAACAAAACACTGGTTTACGTTTGAGAGCAATTTTTTAATTCACTTCCGGATCTTATGTTGTATCTGTACGATAGGTACTAGGTACTTGTGTTCAATATAACTTTTGTAATCACTCAATGCAACTTATATTTCATTATTTGGGGATTGTCCAAATTAACCAAAAATAGTTACTAACTAACTAAGAAACTAATTTGGGTATTTTCTGTAGAAAAAATTTGGGTATATGGTTCTTTTGAAGGTCTGACGTTGTGCTTGCGAATAATTTTATATGTTGACAATAATATAATATAAAAAAGGTATTAACTTCAGTATGTATTACCCTAAGCAGCTCTCCTAGCGTAAATGCTGTACGTAGATTAATGCTAATGGCCAGTATTGGTCCGTAGCGGATTTTGCTGGTTTTAATTGGTTTCTCATAAATATTAATCAAACATTAAATTAAAGTCTTTTTCTTCGAAATGGATTCGTCTACGAGGCGTTGTACGACCGGCCACGACCTTGTCCGTTTCTGTTGGTCATCATCGGTTTCCTGCTTTTCAATAGGCAACTTTACCTATACCTTTTTTGTTCACTTCGATTCAAGTTTTCGATACTCTGACTCATTCAATTGCTTCAGCTTTTAAATAGAACAGCACAAAATAACCAGTCACTTGACACGGAAACTTCAGTGCACCAAATTTAACCTACCAGCTATTTTAGTAACATTTTCACCGGTTCTAGATAGATTGAGATTTATACAGCAATACACATGATGGCAAATAACGCGACTGGAGTATGGCCAATTGCAAGGAATTCGCCTTGACCAGATAGAAGACAACCTTGGACACATTGGAATGATTGCAAACGAGTTTCTCATTGCAAATACAAATACAGTAAATATATTATTGAATTGAGACATTTTTTTGCAAAGAAAAGGTTAAAATGGAATTTCACCTGTTAAACAGCTCGCATGTGTAATGTGCAACGATCCAGTTTATAAAAGTGCATCAATTAAATACGACTACTCAGTTACGTTAGCACATAGCACACAGGAGACGAGTGATGTAACAAGCATCGTACCAGAAGTAGAACGATGAGAATTTACCCGCGCTCGAAGGGATTGTTCCTATCCCTTCCGCATAGGCAGACGATGGTCTTGTTGACCGACAGCACGATGAGAGAGTTGTGCTCCAGGATCACGCCGACCTCGCAGTTTTCCTCTTTACACTTCATCGCCTCCACGGCGATTGGAGCGAAGAGCATCGAAACGCATGCACAGACACTTCACTGAGGGTTACGGCGGCGGTTTTCTAACTGAGGGCGGCAGCGGCAATGCGCCAACATTGAGGCGAGCCGACGCTCGTTTTGGCGTAGACTGCCAGACTGCCGCCTCGCGAGGTTTCAATACATACGGCCGACACGACGGTGACTATTTGACTGCCCGAACAGCGGAGTTGAGGCGCCGTCGCGGTCACCACGCCTCGCGCAGCGGTGGGTGGCGACTGAACACGCACCTCTCCCGTTACCTTATTGCTATGTTATGGGGACTCGACCCCGCACTGCGAAACGAAAGCCCTCCATAATCAACTGGCGCGTTACGGTGCTCTGCACGACACCGTGCGTGGCTTAACATTCATACAGCTGCTGTGGAACTTGCGAAATAACAACATAACGATTGCGAAACTTCGATTGCGATTCATGAACGCTATTGTCTTTACACCAACGTCAATTTATATAGATAGATATTTGTAACACAGATTACAAGACACTCGCGCACTTGACAGGTGACGACTATTACTAATTAACTCATTGTCTCTTCAGGTGAGAACGTCTTTGAAATTCAAATAATTGCGCGCCTTTGTTATCCAGTGGTCGTGGTTTAACTGAAAACACTTAGACGTCAACGGATGTCGGTCGAAGTGAGCTACATTCATACATAACAAATACCTTGCCCTGGACCTGACTGCAGACAATCGAAGACGCATTGTATATGTAGCACGTTGGAATACTTAAGACCGCATTCGCATTGACGTTGATCCGGTTGTGGACGGATTTAGAAACAATTTTATAAAATAAAACAATAATGAAATCCTTCTCCAAAAAAGTTATGTGAAATGAAAATGAACATAAGTACTCGTATGTTAATTTAAAACGTAGTTATTGTCCGCAACAAAAAATCTTTTGAATATGCCAGATGTAGGTATGCCTAAAATACCGTATCCGAAAATTATTTTCGCAAAAGTTTCGTAGTTCTTCCCTGAGTATCAGATACATTATAATTCGATCAAACATTGACGTCACAGCAGCAACGAATAAAGCCAGCCCAAAAGCATTGGTTCATAATCATCCAACGAAAGATTAGATAAAAGCTTAAAACACTCGAGTGTTATCCAAATATTTGTTCCTAGGGACATCGTAGATGGACAAAACTGTTAATGACAGTGCCATATTGTCAATAAGCTTTGATGTCACACACATGTCATGTCAATCGATCTTCCCCATCCATTACATTCATTACTACCTATGGTGGACAATCGTGGGAACCGACATGGCCCTGTCAGGGCAACCACGCTATGTCCACAAAGGTTGACCTCGCAGCCAGTTCGCTATGCTAATAAAATGTATTGATGCACAACCCGGAATTTATCCTCAAAGGTCTTTAAATTGTCAATTCAACTCAGGCATAGTGTTTCTAAAATAAGCTTTAAACCACGTTTTACTTTTGTATTTTGACAAACTTGGGTCATACTAAGCCAAAAATCTTGCTGAGAGGATAGGTTTACTAATTTCTATTTCCTAGATATTGTGAACATAACTACAGTACAAAAAATTGAGGTAGGTATGTTTTTCCAAAAGTAAGTTTTGAGGTCAAAAGTATATATTTTTGTACTTACAAAGAATGTGTGCTTTTGATTGGTGCTCTTCACTAAATTAAACTCTTTATACTTAGGTAGTACGTATATTATGTACCTACATAGTGATTTTTTGAGAGAAACGTTAAATGTAATGATTTTTTTCCGAACTTGGCTAATACACTGCCGTGGGTCTAGATAAACATTATGCAAATATTGTAGTTAAAATATAGCGTTTATTTCGTTTTCTTGCCAGTGTTTGTTGGATAGATTCCCAGTGCTATCATAAAACGATTTGATAGGTTTTTATTAACACATCTATCTTAAGCAGGTATGTTTTTGTTGGTTCAAAACTGACACTTAATTGCGAGATTTAATTAATTTGAGTGTGGTTAATATTAATAAAACAAAGGAGTTATGTAAGTTCCTTTGTTTTAAGAAAGTATATCTCAGTTAAAACAAAATTATGTCATTTTATTTTAACCTGTAAATACCTAACTTTCCAAGATTCATATCAAATTGATTAAAATGACCATTAGGTATTGTGATTTTTATGCATTCTACATACAAAGACGTTTTACAAGTTAGGCTTTCTGATCATGAGGGACATAAATGGTTGTGTATCAGAAAGGGTTAATAATAAATAATGTTTTCTTAGCTTTTAAAAAATTCGCCAAAGATGTTTTGTTTCTTTCATAGAACAGAAGAAAGAGAGAAAATCAGTATGAATTGATTAAGCACGTTTAACCCTTTGTACAGGGTGGACCAAAAGTCCGTTAACATTTAAAATGGTTATAAAAAATACAAATGCTACTTTAGTGAAAAACTGTTTATTTAATAATAAAGTAGACAAATTAGGATTTCACTTTTTAAAAATAACATCATTCAAATGTGACCCTTGTTCATCCTGGCACACCTGTAACCGAAAACGGAAATTTTGCATGACCGCCCGACAAGTGGTTGGTGAAATGTTCTGCATTTCCTCGCGTATATTTTCTTTTAATTCCTCAATAGACACTGGGTTGCTGATGTAAACTTTACTTTTAAGATATCCCCAAAGGTAAAAGTCCATTGGAGTTAAATCCGGGCTGCGGGGTGGCCATTGAATGTCACCTCTTTTGGATATGACTTTTTGGCCAAAAATTTCACGAAGTGCTGCTATAGAGTCATTGGAGGTGTGACATGTTGCCTCATCTTGTTGGAACCAAGAGCTTCGATTAAAGCCTGAGAAGTCCTGTAATGCTGGAGCAAAAAAATTCTGTAGCATCACAATGTATCGCTCTGTATTAACGGTGGCGGCGCGGTTTCTCTGATCTTCATAAAAATATGGACCAATGATTCCGCTGGATGACAATGCGGCCCATACAGTAACCTTGGGCGAGTGTAAAGGTTTTTGGTGCTTCAAGTCCGGGTTAGTGTCACTCCAGTATCTGCAATTTTGTCGATTGACATGTCCATTTAGGTGGAAGTGTGCCTCGTCTGAGAAAAAGATGTTATTGAAGCTCGTAAACCTCTCAAGCACTTCGTTAGCAAACTGCAGTCTCTGAGCAGAGTCATTTGGCTTTAAAGCCTATACAATTTGAATTTTGTAAGGATGTAAATGTAAATCTTTGTGTAGAATGCGATTTAGAGATGTTCTGGGCACTTCTAAAGCACTAGACCGCTTTCGAGTAGAGAGACCAGGTTGTTCTCGAACAGACGCTCGTACACGCTCTATGTTTACTGGATCGCGCGATGTCCTAGGTCGGCCGGATCGTGGTTGACTTAAAGTTGAACCTGTTGTTTCGAACTTCTGTACCCATTTTTTAATCGTTTGAATTGTTGGTGCTTGTTTTCTGTTCCGTATATTGTAATGATTACAAAATTTCCGTTTAGCTTCGGTCGTAGAATCGTTGTTTCGATAGTACTCGCGTACGCAAAATGCGCGTTGCGCTCCGCTGAATGACGCCATGGTACTAAATCCCTATTAGTAGCTCTCGCTTGTAGTAACACCCCCCGCGCCAATACCCCGCACGCGCCGACGCAGCGACCTATTCAAATGTTAACGGACTTTTGGTCCACCCTGTATTTGTATAGGCAACATAAGATCGTTGTGTGACCATTCTAAGTAAATATAAATAACCCTTTCGGCTACGGACCACTTTTGTTATTTAAACGTATTGTTAAAAATTATGAATGTAAGTGCCTACCTATTAGTCTAGTTTTATTTTAAAAGTAATGTTGATTACCTACATAGTTCGATTAAATTATCTGTTAAAAAAATGAGATCCGGGTTGTTCGTTAAGAAAACGTAGGGGCCTTCTAAGAAATAAGGATTAGATAGGTAAATACCACCAACAAAGACCAGAGCTGACCAGGTTCACGTGCCAATTTTTAAAAACCACGTGAGCTAATAAAAAGCTGTCGAATCCATACCGGCCAGCAACCCTGTAGCAACGACGAAGTGAGCGTATGTTTTTAAAACGCCTTGGTATAGCGGTTTAAAATACCGTTTATACTAGTTGATTTGCGATTTTAAAACGGCAAACTGCTGGCTAAAATACACAGATTACTAAAACACTATTCCTACAGACAGACGATGTTTGGAAGTTAGCCAACGTCTAGTGTTGATAGCGGGCCTTGAGGTTGGCTGTTAATTTCTTAGGTACCGTAATTGTAATTGCATATAATTTAAACTGATATTTTTATTTGCTACTGGGTGTAACATAAAGGGAACTCTTTGACGTCATAGCATTGTGTGAAAAAAATTAAATGTGCGTTTGCGTGCTTTGATGATAAAATATGTAATATGGGAGAATATTAGGTACCTACATGTAGGAAGTATCTACCTACATTTTAAAATAATAGTGTTAGTCATAAATATATATAGACAGGTACATACCTGCCTATTTATAATTAAATATAGATACATAACAATCGAGACCACGCCTAATACATATAGTTACTTACTTACTTATCTTTTTGATTTCAAAGACATTAGTTTAAATTGTTAGCTACCTCAATGGTGGTCGCAAATTTATTTCAGTCATATTTAAGAAGTACATATTTTTATGGAACTTGTCGTATACACTCTGTCGTGTCTATATATTAAATTAAGTATAAGTTTTTGATTAAACCCACTTCAACCTGCTGTATCACAATTAGCTACTTTGCACACACTTTGCCAATCGAAAAAAATATTTTTTTTTAATTATTATTTATGCCCTGATCAGGACGTCTTATTAACTTACAATAACTTTCGTAATAATAAAGAAACTTGAAAGAAGGCAATTGTCATCTAACTTTGTCTATCTTTACTTTATCAAATCATAGTACCTACCTATTAAGAAAAATATTTAAACATCAACAGTAGCAGACAATTATTAGTAAATAATATTGGATTAGCATAATGAAACTTACTGCTTATATTTCATTCAAGGTTATTCAATATTCAAATTCAATCAGTTTTAAATACTGATGTAAAAACACTAACATATCAGCCCTCTCTGTATCCATTCGGCCGTATATTCGGTACTAGGATATCCGGCCAAACCTCTATCCGGTGCACCTTTAGTATTTATATAAGAGCACCTATTTGATTGATTACCATTTCAAAAAAAAAATTCCATAGCAAAGTGGCAAAGGGTTTCAATTATATTTAAAACTTTATCAACGATGTAAATAATATCACCACGACGGAAATCAGACTACAAGCTCTCCTCTAGAACAATGATGACATGATGATGAACACTGACAAAAAGCCACGGGTTTACCCCATAATTACATACATTTGACATTTCAATGCCCGATTAATGTATGGGAAAATGCTAACAACTAGCAGACGCGGTTTCCATATGAATCTTCTCTAGCGAGCAATCTACATTAGGGTGAATTTCAAAATCCTTGATCGCAACATTTGAAAATAAAGTGTGACGTGGCGCACTCTGTTTTTAACCGGTGTACATCCATTGCTGGATGTACGAGTAAGTCTCCTCCAATTCACGCAATTTTCTACGGTCATGATCTTTACCCATCCAGTTTCCTCCAACAGACCTTCTGATGTCATCTGCCCCATCTTGCTGGTGGTCGACCTACGCTCCTGGTCCTGTGGCGCACATCACACTTTAATTCCAAATGTCATATTAATCAGAATACACAATTGTACCGTGTCCGTTCGTCACTAATTACTCATATCCCATTGCGGAAATTACCACCATTAAAAGGACACTGCAAATTAAAACTAAAATTCGTGGGATGTAAGCGGTTTTGACCGGATTAAATCCAGATCTACCATACAGGGCTTCGCTGTCCTATTTGTTCGATACCAAATTTGGAGGCATATACTTTTATATTGAATATCGTCATTGGTATATTGACTTTTTACTTATTTAGCAGGTTATAATATGAAATGATTATAAATGTAGGTAGGTAAATGGTCATATCTTCCTTAAAAGTTCAGTATCCTAGTATAATATTTCAAGATTTAAACGTGCCAAGAGAAAAATGAAACTAATCATGAGCAAATCGTCTATAGGCATTTTTGTTACTATGTACTTGGGATTAGGTAAGTAATTTTGTTTCTACTTACAGTCTCGACAGAAATTTCTTGAAAGTATGTTTTATAGTAGCAAGCACCAATATCATGGTTTAAACAAAACCTTTTTCACTACTTAACACTATATAATTACAAAAGCAAATAATTCTCCTAAAAATTAATAGCACGTAAATAAAAAAATCTACACAATCGAGAACAAGGAACTAACCACGAACTCACACGATCACTGTCACAGTGCGAATGGACAAACAAGGTTGACGTTCGGTAAATCATTGCTGTTTTAAAACTACCCTCCTTTATTTTTTCTTACATAAGGGCGTTTGCACACTACTCCGGTTCGATGCCGAATGATGGATGGAAATTGGATTGATGTCGGATGTTTCTTGTACACTAAGGAAACCGGATTCTAAACACATGCTCAAGAACTCAGTAGGTACAAATAAATACCACATATTATAATTATGACTGGCTTATTACAAAAGCAAATAATTCGTAGGGCTCCGAAAAAACGGAACCCGTGATCCTATCACTTGGGGAAGGCAATGGAAAACCACCCCATTAATTCTGCCACGAGAGTCGTTCTATGTGATTAATTCCTTAGAATGATCACGACCCTCAACAATGGAATTCGCGCCCTCAAAAATTCGCAAGGAAATCTCACACATGGTTATTGAGACAACCATGTGGGAGATTTCCTTGCGATGTTTTCTTTCACCATCAGAGCAGGTGGTAATTCTTCGAAAAAAACCGTATCATTCATTTGTACCAATATCATGACGGATATGGTTTCGAACCCGAACCTCCTGCTTGGGAGTCCGGCGTCCTAGCCAGTACGTCACCTACGCTCAGCATTGCACAATGCACATACAACTTTGGACTAAAATAAGTTTTGAGCTTTGAAAGTTTTGTTCAAAAACTTTTTCGACAATATCAAGTAGTCCTATCAATGGAGTGGTTCGTTTTTCTCTGCATCGGTTGGTCGGTACGTAACATAAATATAATGAAACGAACGATACATTGTTTAATAATGAAACGTAATGCAATTATGCATTTAGAAATAATGATGAAATGCAATCTGGTAAAGTGTTGTGGTTCTTATCTTTGTATTGGTAGTTTAGTAAGTCTTATCTTGTCTAGCAATACATAACACGTAGGTAATATTGACCAGTCAATATATCAAACAAGAAGTTTACGTAATTATCGGGTAGGTATGCAATCATAATCAGAGCTAATAAATCAATAAAATACTTAGTAGTTTCCGATCAGAACAAAATAAAACTTTTATGTAAGTAAGACTACGTTCTAAAACCAGTTAAAATTATTCACGTTGACGGCTGTACATGATCCATTGCTTGTGACAAATAGAAGTTTGATAAATTTTCAGCTGATAACGCGGTATTGGAACATTTACAGTTATCAACGTGAATTATTTCAACTGGTTATGGAACGCTCTCTAAGTAGTTTAACGATATGTAGAAAAGTTATACTACATTTTTAATCAATTTGACTACACTTTACATTTTAAAATAATTCAAAGACCTATACAATATGAACAAGATTAACAATTTACACCTATTTACAATATTGCTAAATCAATCTGAAAGTTCTAAATATCGAATCGGTTAGTCACATTAAACCACGGACTACACGGGTCCGGTTCCACTATTACAGCCCCGATTCGGTTCGCTGCAACCAATGGCCAATAAGATGCGTTCCGCTCTTCCCCCCGCTTCGTGTTTGGAAGCAGCGAACCGAACCGGGGCTGGAACCGGACCCGTGTAGTCCGAGTCCTTATAGTGCAACTAGTGCAAGATATCCGGATTTGAATTCATAGTCGAGAAGGTGTTTATTTTGTCATTGGTCTTTGTGTATTTTTGTCCTCGAAAGACTTACATTTTGTTTTATTCTTTTTTGTAGGTACGAGTAAGTACATACAGTGTGTGAAATTATTATTTGTTATAGATACCTACGGATTGTAGAGTTAAGTTATTAACACGGACTGAAACGTTCTTGTTATCAATGCGGGTTTCTATGTACTTAAATATTTCGTACTTATATAATACTATTATATTTTGTATACCTACTAAGCCTAATGAACAATGTTCCTAAAATCCTTGAAATGGTCCGGCTACAACAATTGTACAGTCAACCACAACCTATAGTATACCATCTGTCAAAAACCTTCGATTAAATCTCAACCTTATGCCAGCGCAATATGATACATTTCACATTCTCAAATTCTGACGTTTTGGGTGTAGGTTGACCTGTGTTCGACTGTACCAACCAACCCGCCTCTCTATTGCCTTGGCTAATGATCAGTCTGTCACATTATGTTTGCTATAGTCCGACCACTTCAGTTACATCATCTTGTAGTTGGGTAACGGATTCCGAATATACTGAGAAATTTCACCATTTTGCACATAATGTTGACCCTTGCGATTTCCGCAAACGCGCTGTTGTATATCTTGTTATTAGAATAACATTTGACGACATTGCAATAAATAAAGTCATACATAATCATATCATCTCATTATTTTGCCACTTCAGCAGCTTGCAGCGAGATCGCATAATACCTATAGCAAGGATTAAGATGTTATAATGACCTATACGAGATAATCCTGCAATGTTTTACCACTAGAGGCGCCACTAGTACAGTTACAAAAAAACATTCAAAAATACGACGTACGTGTACGACTTAAAGATGTTTTTGTTCTAAACATAATATAACCTAAATTAATCGTTTAATGACAATAATTTGATAAATAAATAATGATTATTTTGATTAATATTTGATGATTTTACAAGATTTTTGGTTAATAAACTTTAAATTAGCACATACCTTTCCACCGAATTCCTTCGGACTCACGCTACGCTGTTTTAACAGATTTTTTAGGTTTGCTATTTTGAAATGGCCATATGATGCCATAATATCATTACAATTTTACTATAGCTTTGGGTAATTAACTTAAAATAATCCATATAACGAGAAATTTGTGATATCTTAAAAATGACGTTTCGTTTTCTTTTCTGTTTACGGAGTGTGCTCGTGGCTCCATCTACACAACGCTTTGCGTTTTATGTCATATTGAAATGAAAACATACGTCGAAAAACAATCGGGACTATGCTTATTGGTTTTAAAGTTATCTCCAATCCAATTATTCGTAATATCCCATTACAAAAAAAATCAAGACGGTCGAAGTTGCTGCCATTTTAGAAAAAAATACGATTTATGAATTTCCGGTAATCCGGTACATGACTCTATGTCGTCCCACCAGACTTTCCGGTACAAGTCCGGAACAAAATGCCAAATACAGGTACTAGGTACTTTTATAGTTTATAATAGGTACTTTTTATACTATATGTACTTTTTATATTTTATAGTTTAATAGGTACTTTTTTATACTATATGTATTTTTTTATATTTTATAGTTTATAATAGGTACTTTTATAGTTTTATCACATGTCCACGTCCATCACATGTACTACTTAGTGGATACTATTCTAACTTAGTAGACGGCGATAGGATCGCCACCTATCACGTTTGTCCACCAAATCTTACGGCGAAAAGTGGGAAACTGGGAACTATCTATGATGAAGCACCTTCATCATAGATAGTTTTGTCTACCCCCTCGGGGATTATGGACGTAGTTATGTATATATGTATGTATTATTTTATACTACTTATCTACAAACATACTGGGAGATAAACGACAGACTTGCAGGAAATGATACTATCGACTGCGAATGCACGGAATTGCAAAAAATCTGTCAATTTGCCAAAATCACTAACTCAACAGAATGTATTCAACCGTATTGCTTTATAACTAAAACATAATAAACCTTGAAAAATAATATAAATATAGAATAAAAATATAGACTTAGAAAACTATTAAAGATATATAACTATGTAGTTAACCACTGACCATTACCCAATACACCCGCAAAAGATCTTCATTTTTACAACTACATTGTAAAAGTATACATGAGAGGAGATATCAAAAGGTTATATTTTTAATGCGTTTATCGTCGCTCCTAAATTTGTAACTAAGACGCAGTCATGAATGACGTAGTAATCTACACAATCTGGCACAAACTTCACTCACAGCTTATGATTTATCCATCCGTATCCATCACCCTAATCCAGTTTACAATCAAAATAATTACTCTAAAATGTTCTCTGTTTACGTTAGAAGATATATCTCTGTGATATTTGAAAATACTATAAACCTAAAGAGCTGTTTCTCTGAACGATCTTTTTATTGCTTCACGATAAACGTAGTAAGCCGTTTATGATAATAACATACGAGTAGGTTACATCTTCAAAACATTTCTGAACTAGTTCGAGATAGATTTATTGAGTATTTATGGTGACAAGTGGGTACTAACTTCTTATCTGTGTTATCCATAAAAAGGGGACATATTTTTTTTTCTTCTTCAATGAAAAGATTACTTTTCGTCAGAAAATTATTATTTACTCGACGTACTCGATTATTGTATTCGACGAATGTTAATTTTCTGACGACATTTTATCTTTTCATTGTTTTAATTGAACACAGGGCTATTATCTAGCCCATCATCCATCAACTATATCTAAGTACTATATCTTGCTTGACATTAATATAAATATTTATCTTTTAATTCGTCTGGATGATGTAAAGAATGTGATTAATTAAAGTAGATTAAGTATGCTAGAATTAAGGTGCAACGTCACTAATCTGTCTGGTTTTTGTATAAAAAATTTACACCTATTTGTCTCGTATTGTTAAGTCACGAATAGAAACCCAACAATACGAGTACCTATTTAGATCTCCTTGTAATCACCCAAGTGTACGTTTCCGATATATATCTCTTGTGCTTTTCCAGTGATTAAAAGGAGTTCATCGTCGTCATATTTTGCAATGATGTTGTATACTTACTTTATAGTAAGTGCCAGCAGCACTATAATAAGCCCAACGAGGGCCATAGCAATTACGACACCACATATCATGTAATTCGCATCATTCGGCGCATCTGAAACAAACAAAATTAAACATTAGGTTCTTGTGTCATAAGCATAAGTATACTTTACATTACCAATAGTTGTATGAATGGAAATAGCAATATTTATGGCTGAAGAACAAAATATATCCATAAAAAAGATATCGCCATAAAGGTTCATTATCATGGAAAATGATAACATGCTGATCAATGATCGTAATAATATTGTGAGAGATGATATGAATTACCAAAAGGACGGATTGTTAGATGCTGCCATGCTAATCATAAAGGCAAAGTAGAGAAAGTTTCACATGGTCGCCATCCATCTATTAGAATATGGCGCACGATGAACAAGAATTAAATAAATCGCATGTATGTAAGTACATTGATGCAGCAACATCACGAAACGTGATTGACAATGAAGGCCATAACGTTCATGATGAAGCGGGTTTTATAACCATTATTGTATGATGCATTAAGACAACTTGATATCGTATTCAGGAAATCCGTGTGAGATTTCGAAAAATACTTAAAGTATATCCTAGCCTGCATAGTAGTTAGAACAATATTAAGTATCTAAGTATATGCTAAGAATTATGAGAGTGAAAGACTTTGTTTTACTAAAACAGCCATTGTTCTTACACGTATGGTACTCATCAGTTTGTCTTTGACCACCTGCGCCATGACAATGTTAATACTACATTTACCTTTAGCATTATTATTCATATGTTATTGACGTCCTTTCAATAGTATATATGTATTTGCAACCTACTTATAAGGTTGATGGAAATGTACTTAGTATTGAAGAAATTGGTAAAGCAAAGCTGATATGACAATAACTCTTTGCAATAATATTGTTGAGATGAATTTGGTATTAAACAAAATAAGTCAGGTGACTTTGGTAAACTTTATGAAGGCACCGACGTGAGAGTCTACGGGGTAAATACAATAGTTACTTATTTTATTAGCTAGTATAGTACTTCGTGTCTAGGTATTTTACTCTACTACTTGACGATAAGAATTATTTTACGGGTAGATAGATTACAGTTGACACTTTTTACTGCTAATAATTTTTTGTATGAACATTTTGTTTTTGAGAAAACTTCAACGGTTTAAGCAAAGAGGGTCAGATATTAGGGTAACAGATCGTACCTACTTAAGAAATAAATAATGGTTTCCCTGAAAAATCTAGCTGTCCTTGGTACATAAAATGGACAAGTAAGTACCCACGGCAGACAAACCGACAAACGGCCACCAGTGCTAAAAACCAGCAATATCTGAGAAAACGTATAAGTAAATCAGGTAAAGGAGTCATCTGTATATGTTTGGGTAAACATATATAAATAGAGATCATGCCTATTGCAGTCGTCATCAGTGTGGGACGCCCCCCTGCTAGATGGAGCGACTGGATGGAGGCCTATGACCAGCAGTGGACTAGAGTAGGCTGCTGATGATGATGATGCAGTCGTCATCTAATTGTACATGCTTACCCACACATATACTAATCTTCTAAGCCTACCGGAATACATCGAAGCAGAGATATTTTGCAACAAACTCTATAGAAACCCTACCACTTGCTAAGGATGCAAGTGGACGTTTTTGTCCACCTTTAGTTAATTGCTACTACCTATAATTCCAATAGCACCAGTCAATATTGGAGGGTTTACAGAGACAATACAAGCAAGCACCATATTACTGGACGCTTGCAACATTTGTTTCGTAGACTACTATTTCACGCACATGACCCTATACGGTTTCGCATCATTCGGTAGCTGAACCCTACAAACTGCCGTATAACTGCTTTGTGTCAGTTAACGGGTACGCGCGCCAGTTTGCACCAATTGTACGGTGCCACATCCTTAATTCGTAGACCGTAACAGATCGATAATATGGGAAAATACCCGATCGATGCCATGCCGTAGTTGTATGTAGTTCTATGTCTATTTTAAAGGTTGTAATATTAAAAGTTGCATTTTAGAACTAGTTCTCACTCAAGTCTTTACCAAATTTATTTGATGATACCTCGTTCTTACCTACTTTTAAATGCCTATATACCATCAGGGTTGCATTAGAACCTTGCTCAGGTTCTAATAATGGTGGTGGTTCGAACCTGTGTGGCGCTCACCCACGTCAAAACGTTTTTACACTTTTCTTGATGTACCAACATGCGAAATATCATTTCTTAGTTATAGAAGTTGATTCAAATCAGTTAGTTATAAAATATTATATTATATTAAATAAAATATTGCGATCTGCGGAGAACCTCAAGCGGCGTAAATATGCGGGCCTGGGTGGTGATTGCATATTTGCGCCGTTCGGGGTGGAGACCTTAGGGCCGTGGGGGCCTGGAGCCCACTGCTTCTACGGGGAAATAGCCAAGCACCTCGTAGAGACATCCCGGGACCAGAAGGCTGGCCTCTACTTCGCTCAGCGTATAAGCCTCGCTATACAGCGGGGCAACACCGCCAGCCTCCTCGGGACACTCCCTGCAGGGAGCGACCTAGGTCAGGTATTTTATTTGTAAAATAGTTAGGTATTTTGTAATTTTAGCTTAAGCATTTATTTTATTGTAATAATATTAAATGTTATATATTTTATGTTATGACTGATTAGAATCAATTTCTAGATTTTTACTGAATGTTTTCCAAAACATAAAAAAATCACATTTACTTTCCTGTTGTTCAAAATAACAAAGAAGCTTTTCAAAGACATCCACATGATGTTTCCAGGGAAAATCCAGTGTGGTTTAGATAAAATGAGGCGGTTATTGTATGGTACAGTATGGTACAGTGGTATAGGTACCTATTTATTTAACAGGATAAATGTAATTTTTCATTCGAAAACAAAAACAACACATTAAACCTAATGTTTTACAATATATTACAGTCGGCGATGCACACGAATAATGTTTGATAATGTTTTCGATTCTCGTATCTTTATTGGTTTCAAGAAAAGTAATCTCCGGGAAAACATTGTGCAAGAAAAATAATAACCTAATTCTGGTGTACTGTGAATGAAGTCCACTAAACCTAGTAGTAGTAAAAAAGATAGTAACAATTGTAACACTGTTTATTAGATTAGTAGAGACCCATACTTTATTAATCTAATAAACAGTGTTACAATTGTAAATAAACATGATTCCGATAAAGGTGCTCAAAATTAGTGGTATTTATTATGTGAATAGTAATGTATACTTAGTTGTAAAACGTGTACAGTCCTTTATATTATGTATACCTTATATTAATTTAATTGTTATTATTTTATTTGGGTAACATAATTCCGATGAATGATTCTAAATAACCAATTTACTGCGTATGTGCGATAAAAAAAATAAAGCTGCATCTAAGACTGAACATTCATGATGGTGGTGAAAGAACGGCAAACTACTAAATGTTGTATGTAGGTAAATATTTAAAAAGTCCCTTATAATCGTTTCGGCGAGATAAAGTGAATCATTCAGGTTAAATCACTGTAATCACACACAAACTGATGGAACAATTTGGAAAAAATTAGGATGGTTTCTCTATGTACTTAATTTGTTTGCAATAAACTCTATTTGAGTGAAGGGAATTAATTTTATCGAAATTAATACTTATTATTGATTATAATTCTACTTACCTAATGATAATGCATTCTGCAATGACAGGTTCTTTGTGATGAATTGGATAGATAAATATAAAAAAATATTGTATGAATTACGTAATTAAAACTGTAGCTACATATTATATACTTGTAGTAGTCTCTTCGAGACGAGAACCGTTGCCAAAATAGTTAATGAATGTGCAAGCGTATACACGATTTGTTCCATTTCGATTCTCCATAATAATTCCTTGCAAATTCGTTGTTATGTACATAGTAATTGTTTTATTCTTTATTCTTCTCATGATTCTGTAGACTACTTCCTCTGTTCCTCGATTTTTACATCCTTAACGTGATAATTTATTTCCTTTCCTCGTTATTTTCCTAGAAGTACCGACTTCTGTATACTTCCGTATCCTATATGGTTGATGGTTGTAGAACTTGCAACTACTCGTATGTCTGATGATATGGTTATAATTTATAATACATTCTCAATCCATTTATGTCCATTTTAAACTAGTTAATTAAACTAGGCAACATTCATTTATTTCACTTAAAACTTTGTATCTGTTTATAAAATAATAACATACCTAATTATTTTTGCATACAATAATACGTTAATAGTATCAATACCTACGTTCTAAATTTTAAAGTAAAAAATAAATAAAAGTGCAGTGTTTGAAAATTAAAATGTATCGAGTGAGACACATTAATGGATTCCTGATACAATCTTAATTTTTTTTAGCCTATTTTTTTTCTATGTTAATAGAATGGTCTGTTCGCTCCTTTCCAGTTATGTTTGTGGTTGGCATGAATTGTTTTAAATTTTAAGAAATTGTAAAAGCATGACGTAACCAAGAGTTCCTAGTGTCCCGATGGTGTTAATAAATGAGTATGAGTATGAGTATCCCACACACAGGGAAACCTAGTTAGGAGTCAGATAGCCAGACAATAAATAAGGGTGAGTGAGTGCATCTTTTGAGCCCTGAGTCAAGTTACATCTACAAATACCTATCTCTTACCTGTACCTACTTATGTAAGTGTAAATAAAAAGAAACTGAAAATTTAACTGAATTTACTGTCCATTTATGGGACGAAAATTATGACGCAAATGCCTCTTTATTTTATCAACTGAAAACACTACATTATTATCCGATTCCTCTCTCATTTCCGTATTCCTCCATTCGTCTTCTTGTGACAATGATGTAATCAGGTAATGATGTTTAGGTAGATTAAGATTTTCCGTCTAGGTGTTTTCCCTATCGTGTTTACGAAACCGAAATTCCCAATGGCTGTTTTCCGTACCATCTGACTGACTGTAAGGTATCTTATGTTTCGGTTTTTCCCACACATTGATCTCGTTTGAAAATGATCTGTTCTGTTCACGCGGTCAGTTTTAAAGTAATTCGCACTTCACCGATTGCTGTTCACACTTCGAAGGTGGTGTCATTGACAAAATACAAAAGGCTGACGTGTGATTGATTGGCTTGAAAGCATTCCATTCATAATTTGAAATATGTAGCCGTGAGCATGCCACAAAATTAAAATATTATTATTATGTATTTATAGACAAGCAGCATAATGCTGATGCGTCTATGTCACAGTGTTGGAAAATTTAAAGTCAGTTCAAAGTTTTCACTTCACTTCACATTATACAGTTTATTTAACAATTTATTATTTTATTTTATTAGTTATATTGCCACTTTTTTATATTATTTAAGGCCACCAGTCGCCAATAGGTATGTGACACTTTTTTGAAAGGTATGTTAAAATCACAGCCATTCTTTACTATATTTTATTTTCTCAAAATAATGTCGCTAAATAGTCTTAAACAGCATTTAAATTTTAATCATTTAAAATTCTCGCGAAAACGCTGGTCGCCATGATAGTTTTACTGTGACGTCACTATAGATTACATAAACAAACAAAACAGAACTGTTCTCCCTACATTCGTTGTGTTGTTTACTCGATACTGACGTCACACTTGACAGCGTTATGGCGGATAGCGTTTCACTGCGTTTCAGATCACGTGATATACCGATTCAAAAGGGCCGATTTTAAACTCAAATTATTAAATTAAAATCGTGTTTTCATGGTCAGAAATCAATATATTTCTGTTTCCCATTACATGAACAACCATATTTACATGATCTCATCATAATTTATTGTTTATGATGGCAAGTAGCCATTGAACGTTTTTTTGTCAAGCTCTAGCGACGACATCGGCTTGATCCTATAAGTTAATATTTTGCACATACGTACTAATTAATTATCTAGTCTTTTTTTTTAATGAGTTGACCCGAGGGGGCAGATACACCTCGTCAGGTAGTTGGATCCATGCTTTGATTACCCGGTTACTTAAGAAGTGATATGCGACGTTGGTTGCGGTCTTAGTGCGGCTTATCCTTAAATGGTGTCCTCATAAAGGTCGTGCTTCCTATATCATGAAGAGTTGGTGCAGATCTGGGAGGTTGTATCCATACGTGAGGACTTTATAGGTTTAAATATATAAGAAATATTGATAGAAACTGGTACTAATGTGAAGGGTCGCCTGGGGTGGTATCATTCTCTTATCTATTGAAATTTGAAACCCTTCAAACCCTTCAAGAGGGCCAGCGTAATTTCTGGCACATGAGGCAATCCATCTTAGTCCTCAAGGTTAGCAGCGCATCAAAAACCCTCTAATATTAATACAGTGAGGTGAGATGTCTATGGGTGACGGTGATCACTTAACATCAGGTGGTCCCTTTGCTAGTCTGCTCTCCATAGTCAATAAAAGAAACAAACAAAAAACGGAATTCAACGAGTTTGTTTCGGTAAAAGGCAAGGAATCTTTAGTGTAATGAAACCCCTATCCTATATATTTATACATTTGAATGCCTACCGACGAGGACATACACGACTTCAAAGCTAGATAATTTTATAAAACTAGTTAGGTAAGCTAGAAATAAAGCAAACTAGGCGGCGTAGTACGTACCTACCTCCTGACATCGCATACTTCACCTGTCATTAACCTTGCAACTACCTGACGCCTACCCATAACTCAGTATCAAGGTTTAACGATCTCATGCCAGTTGATGACTTCCTAATGACCAGATTAGTAATTGTCTAGCAAACAAGTGCATCGCTCTCAGACAGATATCCACTGCATGAAAACATTGACTGTCCAGCTGCTTTCCACTACCACGTGCAGTAATGGATATGATATACCATATCGTCACTTACCGTCAGGTGAGATTGAGGTTAAATACTTTCTAATCCTATGTACCAAATTAGTTTTAGCATTTACACCTATTTAAAAACCAGATTCAATACATTCAATAAAACTAAAACCAATTTGATGTAGAAAAACGATTGACCCATAAAACTTCTGTCTCCTTTTTATCACTTCTCATTTTCTTCCATATTTTCCCTACAACCGCCGAATAGAACTACTCTATAGTTTTTATTACAAGTAAATTCAGTTCAAACCCATGATCAGGTTTACATATCTGTTTTTACCTGGACACATTCGCGGGTTTTTGGATCTTCGTGACATATTTCCCTGCTCCCCATCAAGAACTAATTCTTCTTTTGTATTGAACAGTTGTATAAAAAGTTCAACTGACATGATGACTCCTGTTCCACATTAAGGTCTAAAGTTCCACATACATGTTGACGGCTCAATAGCGACGTAAGGTGTCTAGCAAGTGCATCGCACTCTGGCACGTGAGGTCATTGAACTCACGTCTGGAATACTAGCCTTTGTGGCAGAGACTGGCGATAAAAAATGTTTAATCTCCCTTAACTTAACATCTGAGCTTATCTAATCATCAATATCTATTAATATCAATCGTAGGTACTAGCTATACCTAGCCGATTTTTTTGCAGAAAATTTCATAAAGGTAGGAAAAACTTATGGGTTTATTAACGTTGTAAAGCAAAGAATGAAAGAAACGAAGTGATATTGTCCGGATTTCATCTATAAAGAGAATAATTTAGTTTTACGCGCAAAATATCTTAGCTGAAGGGATTAAAGTTGAAGCAAGTTAAATCGCCGTAGAACTTAGGTAAGTTAAGTACCTATACAAGGTGTTCCTTTGAATATGCATTAACTTCGACACTGTACCCAGAACATCGAAGTACATAGTTATATTCCATATTGTCACATTTTTTAATTTTAATAAAAAAACATTTTTATTTTCATACAAACTAAATGCCTTACCTTAAATTACCTATAGTTTGCCATACTCTTTATCCGAACTGGCAACGTCGCATTTTGATTAATTTGAACTTGACAATCATGGCAAAGTTATTAATGACATGTGTAAACGAAAGGCAAACAATTTGTTATTGTTTTGTTTCAGGTTTTCTTACGGGCATAAATAAAGACCCTTACTCATTGTATAACACAATTAATTAAAATAGCAAGTATCTCGAAAACGAAGCGTTTATGATGATCACTTCCATTGTCAAATATAGGTACATAATATTATGTAAAAGCTACAGAAGTTTTTGACGAAGTTAATGCATATCCTCAGGAACCTTGTATTATAGGTATAGGAACAGAAGGTCAGAGGAACAGACATCTGCTTCAACTTAAATCGGTATAGGTTGATGTTATGTGATGAATATTTATTTTAAATTCATTTTAATTAGTCACGTCAAAGTTCAACAATTATGCTGGGCACTTGAAAACTCAAACCCATATAGTATTGTAGTCCATGATGAATATATCATGGTTGTCTAAAATAGGAACTGGTTAGAAAGCATTTATCGGTATCTCCATAAAATGGTATAAGTATTTGCATTATACGTATCTATTTATAGTTGAAGAAAAAACATTATCTTCGCTGCGCTATGCACACTCTATACGGGTAAGGTGAGCAATATGACAGGCGCCAATCTTTTCCAAAGTTCTGCATTCAAAAATGAACCATTGAGACAAAATATTACAGTTCAAATTGCAGAAAATCGGAGCTATAAATCGCGTATAGTACCTACATAATAATAAAAGAAATGTTACAAAATCTTTTATCGATTCCGTGACTCGTATGTCGGTATAACAACAAGCTTAGGTTAGGCGCCATATCTAATTATGCGAAATCACGGTTTTAGCTCTACACGTGTAACCTTCTTGCAGAAAAGGCTTGGCATACAGGTACTTGTTTCGAATATTAACTCTGCATTTATTGCATTTCTGCATATCGCACCTGGCTCTCATATTACATGCAACATGTTTTATGCAGTTTAGGCTTTATTGTTTACATTATAAGACAGAAAATGTGTAAAAAGGCAACATAAATGACATATAACATTTATTATGTAGGTACTTTTGGAACTGGACTTTTATTTTAAGTTTTCAGTTCTACGTATTGAACTGAATTATACTCAATCTGATAATATGAAAAGATATGTGAGTTCATACCTACTACAATGTTACAGTTAACGTGTTGAGAAATAGGAGTAAGAGTACGTAAGTAACCAAACAATGGCAATTGTTGTAAGAGTCAACTAAAGAAAGCACGTGACCGTTAAGTACACTAACTTAAGTAGCACGACTTGACAGGTAACAAAAGAAAACAGATAAGTACCTATGTTAATATTTTTTACTTCGGAACCGAAGAAGCTTTCATTAATTAAGATATCTAAAGAAAGAAGAAGAGTTGTTAACAAAGGCAATGTTTTGGTTTTATTTTATCGTCAAAACTATTCAGTCATTGTGACTGGACAATAATATTATTGTCATTGAAATAACACGTGATTCTTAAACGACACGTTTGACGATCATAAAAGCTGAAATCTCTATTAAAGCACGTCTTTATGCAAGCCGCGTGATTTACAGCTGTCCTCTAAAACAATATTGCGTCTATACGTAAGACACATACGTACATGAAATATTAGTTATCTAATATGTAACGTAGAAGTCATGTGAATTGAAGAAGCTTGTCATGTTAATGATATATCTACTGACGCTTGCTGACATGATCTGGTTAATCTTGCTTGTAAAGGAACGACAAACTCCATTATTCACAAGTCACATTGTAGGCAGCTAAAGATTAATCATAATAAACCACTCTATGAAGAATACAATGACGAAGATTGAAAGCGAAGAGAAAGTTGTTTCTGTGGAAGTCACACAAAGACGTGACTAATTGATAAGTAGAGTGTGTTGCAGAAAGTGTAGCTAACTTTATTAAACTTTGGTGAAAAATTGTTTAAACAAAGAGACATAAAAACTGCATGAAGATACAGGTTGTGGGCTACTTTTACTCTTAAAGATTTAGGTCACAAACTGGAACATGTTGAGTACGCCATAAACAACTAACCATTTCGTAATTATAATAAATTGATGGTCAATCTATTGAGTTGACATCGACAGCGCATGAATTAATAGCAGTAAACTGTGATATTATTGAGTCCGGTTTGGTAACTGCTGTTGAGTAATGTTCTTGAAACCGACTTTCACTGGTAAAGTCCAAGACTATTATGCTTGGTCTCGAGCACGGAAGTTTGGTCCAGTTTCAGAGAAAGCTAAGGAGACAGGGTCCAAGGTACAATTGTATGCTGATTTAAAATAGTTTTATATTGACCATAAAGTATAGACATCAATTCGAAACCAGATATGAGATGAATATGATTCGAAAGCGGTTTAATTCACATAATATACATGGATATAGTAGAACGCAAATCGGGAGTATAATAATATACTATAACTATTTGTTCTGGGTGAGATTAAAGAAATTAAATTAATGAAATGGTTGGTCCAAAAGGCCTGTTACTCTCTCAATTAGTTCCTTGACGAATAATGTATTTGTGTATATTTTAAATACTGTAGAAGTATATTTTGCAATATTTTTTATATATTTTTTTACATTCTACTTACTTTAAGTAAGGAATTTTATATGTAATCAAAATATTAATAGAGTAATAATTAAAATTGAGAACCAATGATCATGACATGCGAATATTCTAATATTTATGTCAAACTTATTTTATTTTATAAGTGTAAAATGTACCTATCTTTTTGAAACTGAAATAAATGAAAAAATATGAGTTGCTGTTTTAAAAATTAAATACCATGAACCTAAAGCGCGATATTTGTGTTTAGTGTCTTTGTCCAAAGGCGGATACTAATAAAAGCAAAACGGACCGCGCCGTCAAGATACCCGTCGGGGAATGCGAACCATTTTCGTTCAAAATAGATCTACATTAGTCACACTTCCTTGTACTTACCTACAATGAAAATTCAGATCCATCTTTTGATTCATTTTCTCTTTTGTTGTGTTTTTTACCCGCAATCAATCTTGTTTTATCATTGGTTCTGAAAAATACTTCATTCTTTGATATCTTTATAACTTATACATTATATGTAGGTATATAAATGTGCATGTATGTGTAACGTTGATCCTTTTGATTCACGTCATGAAAGGCTGCTGTCATCTTTCGGCTTTTTTAAAGTAAATTAAGTAGGAATTAAACAGTTTATTGCATAGATGTTACTTAATACCTATATAAATCATTAATTATCTTGCATGTGACTCAAGATTTTAGATGTTGGTAACCTCTGACTGTGAACTGTATTAGTCTGCGATACACTCATCTAACTACAGTTGATTTTGAATCACGAAGCTTTAACATCGCTTTAGTCATACTTGACTAAGATACTCTAATAATAAATATCTTGGTATATCATCCTGATCTAACTATATATGCGGGTGTGGTGTATAGGTAGAAACAAGAATAATACAACTTAGTTGCAAATCCAAAGTTCAAACAAACTGCGACATATCGTAGAATCAAAGTACCTACATGTAGGATAAGTTCATAATTATTCTTGGTGTGTATGTATTTATTTACATAGTAAGTTTATTCTTATTTCCATACAATCCATGATTTCTGCGGGTTTGATTTATATTCTATCTAGGTATACGATATATTATTCAACTGCGTATCTGTTTGTTAACACTGAGACTGTCCCTTTATATGTTTTGACAGAGAAAATTGCACCTTATTGTACATCCATACATACCTTCACGCTATGTCACTCGCGGGGTAGGCAAAGAGAACGGAGCGCCACAATTCTTTGTCTTGGCACGCTCTCTGCTTCCTCTACACTCATTGCATCAAATTGTAACCAATAAAAAGCTCCTACGCTTCAAATAATATAAATTTACCCTTTCTCTTCTAGTACTAGCACCTACTGATTAAATATTCGCCTACTAACTAATCTAAAACCTATTTATTTGCAACATAAGTTCACAAAGGTCTATTAAAGAAAAACATCACCACAATGTTTCCATGTCAAATTCGCGTGACTAACGAGTATCAATTTCGAGTATAATCATTTAAAAACGATAAATCATAAAATTACAGAAGTCAAACGCTCTAATGAGCAGAAGGTCAAGGCTTAAATATAGTGAATACGGTTTCTTTACTAAAGCCAAAATATCTATTGCTTTAACACCTACACTTCTGCGGAATGAAAGTGACAAAACAAAGAGTAATAAGATGAAAGTGTGAAGTGACGGGACGAAAGTGAAACTTTAAAAGTTAAGAGTAAAAAACGATGTCTTCTAATTTTGTCATAGAGATATGATTTAGCATGTAAAACATTTATATGATCATCACCTACTGCTATTTTTTATGAAATGCAAATGACAGTTAAATAACACTAGATTTTCCTAGAATTTACTAACCGGTCCCTCTTTGATGATATACTCGTATTTGGTAGAAATGTCAACAACTTATTTAAAAAAAAGTTTCAAATTATGAATGACTGATACAATAATACATAATATCATATGGGTATGAGGCAAAATAAATATACTTATAGGTTTATTAGTAAAAGTACAACCTGGAAAAACATAATCTGCCTCGTTATAGGATCTGGATAGGTTACTTTGAAAAATGGTGAAGTTAATGCATTCTTTATTTTCAGGCAACAAATTATAGAGCTAACTATACAAAAGGCCCATAGATATATACCATAGAGACTAACATACATAACATTATATAAGTAAAAAGAATTCATTTTAGTGCGGCTTGAGATTATGACTCTATAACGACGAAAAACCACCCCTTCAGGCCAGAAGTCCACACTGAGGAATATTTGTTCCCGCCGAATAGGCGCCGAGTAGGCGGGAACGCGAAATTTGTATGAGTTGAAACCACTGGGTCTACAGGACTCCAACTGTTTGCACCTCACTCCAAATGGTGCTCCCGAGTCTCTAATCCGGCCCTGGATCATCGTTTGGAGATGTCGATTCATGTCTTCCACTGTCGTCCTCACATTCAAACGTGACACATATATAGAGGCGGTCGGCGCTGCAGCTCGAAGGTTGGTGTACATTCAATAGGTATTATGTTTTACAACGTATACTTATACGACTCGCAGATGAGAATTACCTTTTGTAAGCAAGCTATCGAGGTCAGTTGGACTCAATAGATCTGTTAGATGAGAGCTCGAAAGGTGAAGGGTAAAGAACTTTATTTTATCAAAACTAAATAAATCACAAACAAAAAGTCATTGCTTCGTCGAAACTGACTACAGTTTTAAACATCGATGGTTTTAAAAATAAGATTACAAAATTTACCTGACCTTCTACGAAGTTCCATAACATAAATCGTAAAGAATAGGAACAAGAATGTAGCATAGAGAAAAACATAAATCAGAAAACCTATTTTCGTTGTTTGTTATACTAAGTCCAGATGAAAAGGAACTCTATTTTGTACTGACATCTAGTTCAGCTTAACCGGGTCTACAAACATTTCCGTACATTGTCCCGTTCCGAAAGAAAAGTTTAGCCTAGAAAAGTTTTTGTTTATAAAGTAGTAGAGGGACGTTTATAAAGTTAAGTCGAACGCCTTTGAAAGTAAAGCTTATTCTTAATTAAGGTACATGTTGCCACGAACAGTTGTTGGTTGACAGGTGTAACTGTCAGCACACGCAGACGCATATGTTCGAAAGTTTATAAGCGCATGAGTTGAATGTGTGGATACTTTTCTTTGTAAACCTGTCTCTCATTACGGATGCTGTATCCGGGGCGCCATAATGAAACATCTCGATTTCTAATTGCGTTTTTTATTACACTACCTATATCCTTGTAAATTTGCTGATTACATTACCGTAGCCAGATGGAACAGACATATATCATAATCAAGCTTAAAAAACATTGTTCATTTTGGTTGATCCTTTGTAATCTTACCGCACAAATAATCTTATTCTTATTGATTTTGGATTAAACTTATAGTTACGCACAGTTGGATGTAATATATACAGGATGTCCTAAAAACCTACGTCAACCAGCCAAGACGTGATGGGCCAGCTCATGCCGAACCAGAATAACTGAACTTGACCTCAGTAAAAACCTCGTGGTTTTCGAACGATTCGAATTTTTCAAAATTCGGGATAATTTCTGCCTCCAGTAACTGTTTCGGATGCTACAGCTACAAATGCAGCTACAAATCTTGTAATTTTTTTTTCTTGAACATCACAAAGAAATTTGCTTGCAAACGTAATCAAAACAATTTCGTTACGAATATCTCATAAAAAATAATATTTGCCGTGGTTAAGGTCTCTCTATGCTCTATTTAGCTTCGCTAGGTCCGACTATACTGAAAAAAAATGTACTAATATAAACTGGCAAAATATTCTAAAAGATTGCCCATTTTGTGTACATTTTAAAATTACTCCACTAATTGAAAATAAGTTAAGTTTAGTTATTCTGGTTCGGCATGAGCTGGCCCATCACGTCTTGGCGGATTGACGTTGGTTTTTGGGACACCTGTAGGTACATTTTGTAAAGAAAGAATAGAAATCCTTTCATCAGAAAGATTCGGTCCATGTAGAGAGAGTAGAGATTGAGACGGATCATACAAATGTTTTATTTCAGTAATTCAATTTACCTACTTTTGCAGTTCGTAATAAATGAGTCATACTTAACATGAGATATCCATACTCACTTTGTTTTTCGTTATTTATAATTTCATTGTATAAAAACAACAACAATAATAATAACACATAAAACATTTACTCGTAACATAAATTACTCGATCTTAGAGAAACGTTTTCCTTAATTTGACATTGACTAGGTGACTATGTATGTACGAGTATATGATGATTATGTAACATGTAACCTACCTATCTAAAAACACACAGTCAGTCAAGGATCATAGAAAGTAAAGTGTGAATACATTACTCAGTCTATCTATGGCATATAGACTCATGTGGTACAGCTTGACCAAGAATATTAGAAAAAACCCAGTGAAGAGGGCGCCATTGGTAGTTTTATAATCAGATAAGATAAAGATCAATTTATTGCTTTATTGCTTTCAGTGTTATGGAGTTTGCTATGAAAATACAGTACCATTCAAATGTCACTGAAAATAGTATATTACAGCAGAGGTTAGTCTACGTAACTCCTTTTTATCTCACCTTCTGGAATTCAACTTTTATCAAGTCATCTGTCATTGAAAGTTCATACTGACTGACATCTGCATGATTACTCTCTGAGATTTATTGACTTTCATCAACCGGTTGTTACGCAGTGTATTTCACGAGATAGTAGATCTTCAGTGACCTCATTGCTACAATATCGAGCTCGTCTTGGCGGCGCCGGCGCAATGACAGCTGCGACGGAAGTCTAACGAGTTATGTATCGCCAAGTTTTTTTTCTGATCGATAGTGGCACTGCCGGTGAATATAGCCATCAATCAAACGTCAAAATAGCATTATGTAGAGGATAGTTCCGTATTTCGCCACTGGCGGAAAAAAGCTGGTTACGCTAAGTATACCTCTATCATCAAAGTAAGTAGGATATAAATTGTAACTTTCGGAGATGTAATATACTATATATGTATATCGTCGACCTCATCGTCGCTTACCATCAGGCGAGATCGAGGTCAAATGCGGGTTTAGTTATACATAAAAAAAATGTATAACGTTTGTAATTTATAATAGGTACTGATATATAGGAGGCTAAGGAATGTTAAAGTTGAACTCCGTAAGGTACAAGTAATTGTCTATTATATGTATTTACGAACAGCCTGGGTTCTATAAAACTATGTACCTTCCTATAGTCTACGTTTCCTTTGCGATCGTTAAATGACCTCACCTTGACAGACTTTAAATACCTAACCATTTATTATAAGTGTTTTCATAATTCCTTCTGTATACAACCACTATTATAATTTAATATTTAATTCTCATTGTCCAAAAACGCACCTGAAAATTTAATTTATTGATCTCAGATTTTATAATTTTTACACAGAAAGCGCCCTCTCCTCTAGAATGATGACGTGAGCATTGACAACGACCAACGAAATTAACCCATAGGTCGCTTACTTTCATACATTTGACAATTCAGTGCCCGACTAATGTATGGGAAAATGCTCAAATCGTATGCGCAAACTGGCAGTCGCGGTTTCCTTAAAAACTTCTCTAGCGAGCAACCTACATAGGGATGAATTTCAAAATCTTTTGATTTTCATGATCAATCTCTATATTTTGACATTCGGTAACTGATACTAGTTATCGTACTTTGAAGGATGACAGCTTGATAGGTTATTACTACTTATTACTAAGTGATTCATAGGAAGTGAGTCAAGGAAACTCATAATAACAGCTGCTGTAGTATTCGTAGTTATATCATGATTACACAATTATCCACAATCAAAATATACTACACAATAAATACACACACAGTCATGTTTTAGGATTCCCAGTGTCAAAGGTTACAATTTGAATCAGAAAAACTTAATTCCTTTCACTATGCCAGGATGATCATTGTTGAAAGGGGTCATTCCTCGTGCAACTTAAGTCCAAAATAATGAAAACAAAACTGACGCATAGACTTCCTTGTAATTTTTCTCGACGAAGGCAACCCAAATAATGGTGAATCATCCATTATGATGACCTCGATGCTATGGTTATGGGTAATCCATGAGCTGTTCTACTAAAAATAAACAAGAGTTTCTGTACAAAAATCTGGAGATTATGCCCCGCCTTCTGTTGCATAGATTTATTAGGTAAGCAAGCAATTACCAACATTATTTATATGTGCGGACAATTCTACTATATTATCATCATTAACGGACTCATCACTAACCTACATCAGTCCACTGTTTCATATGGCCTCTCACAAGGCACGTTACTAAGCTCGATCGTTTCTTCAATTCATATTTCAGCACTATAAAATGTCGCTTGCTTATTGTTTATAAAGACAAGAAATGAGGACATTCTCAAAATCTAAGACCGATTTGAATGAAATTACACTGTATTACAACGGATGAATTTAATAGTGAGTATTAAATTAGGTCTCTACCAAAATGACAAGCAAATACGTTTATTTATTATACAAGAGCAAGTATTAAACTTCCGGTTAAGTAAAAAGTGTTATATTTCGAACAAACGTTTTTCGCTTAACCGTGCATCGGCCAAACAAACATTCGCTGATATCATTTTGTGTTTCGCCCCCATGATATCCACCCATTATATAGGCAAGTGTCCGGTTCATCAAGTCCGCCTACCTACCATGTGCAATGGTTACAATGTGAAGACCACGTGAATATGTACTGTAGGTAAGTATGTAAATGTATATTCACGAATCTGTGTCAAAGGGCCCTCAAAACGAAACCCACGCGATGGATGTCAAGTTCAGCAGTAATGGGGACAGCGCTGTGCGTTGTTGCAATGCAACCAGACCACGCGCGTTAGTCATGATAGCTATTATGAAAGGCTGTATATGCGTCGATTACAACAAGTGTACCTTTGTATCTTGATATACTATTCACGAATGTCCCAAGTTCGATTTTAGCTACATATATTTTATTATGATGACTTTGATGAAGTTGTGATATGAACTTTGGACTTCTTACACCTTGCGTGTACTTTATGCGACGTTGATAAAAATATTATTTTATTTGCAGCAAATTGAATACGATTGCAATTACAGTTTCAGAAGAGATGAATCTCAATGGTAGGTATGAATTAAACGAATAAAAATAATAATTCGGTACTTAGCTAACCCTATGAATTATGGTGTTCGACCATTGGATCATATCAGTAATTAAGTATTCAAATCGTACGACGAAGACCATACGACCCTGTTAAATAGCATTGGTTATAGAAGTACTAAATGATGGAGCGGAGAAGGAACAGCTGTGAAATTACTGCACATAAGTATGCCAAGGCGATGCCGTATGCAAGTTGAGATTTTGTTACGAGCGACAGCGATTGAGAAAAATCATATATACATTAATAAGGCATAATATATTATGTTACATGAACATGCCAAGTAACGAAGATGGCACTTATCACTCATGCTATGAGTGCGATTTTGCTGGATATAAATGTAAAAATATAATAATGTTATATGCAGGTAGAGCATACATGACATAATGAATCAAAGGGTTCTCCTTCTTTTTGTGTCTTACTGTAGAACCTGTCTTGAGTGTAACACATTCTTTTTTGGATTGCAATACATTTGAAATTGAGACAAAACGACTGCCAAGGTTTCTTTTTCTGGGTGTACGAACGTATTATATACTGCCACAGCATCTTCACTAATAATATTCAACAATAATGCGATTTTCCTCTTGTCATCACCGGAATCTAACTCTGCGGCCAGCAGGTATATGTTGAAACTTTGGTTGAATCGCTTCCAATTTTCACTAATGTTCCCTGTGAGGGAGAGTCTTTCAGGTAGATTATAACCACTTGCCAATGCACTTACGACTGCGCCATGTGTTATTATAAAGAAAACAACGAGAAGTAGTTTAACCAAACTAGAAGGTTATATTGAACTGCCACAGACTGCATAGCACATGTGTCAAGTTGCGTTTTGTTTGTTTCTACTATCACACACAACATCATTACGACACCATTGACCATTTTGCCTATTACAGACTTAACCAACGTCGCGAATGCTTAGCTTTTCATGACGAAATAAGCCAATATATATAGATGACACTATTTTCTGACTTGGATACTTAGTTATTACTTCCATGGACACGATAGATTAAAAAAATATGATTGATGCAAGACCAGAGCTGTAGTATGTCTAAAGCCAAATAAAAGGAACAAATAAGTGAGACGTAAAACGCTACATCTTGAACTATAAGACATCAGTGCCACCAGACATCTGTTAAAATGGTCAAAGATACGTAAATATGTAGTTATTAATAATATTAATATTGTATACTGAAGAAGCTATCATGTAATCGAAGGATTACTGACGCTGCTAGTTTGCCTCATTAAGTTTACCTATCAAAGTATATACATCAAATAAATGACCAATACTTCTACTTTTATTAATTCTTCACATTAAAGTAAACTTTTTAAGGAATCCTGATTTGTAATTCCTGCAAACAGTTTGCGTTGCACATGAATATATTAGATCATGACAGATATACAATAACGTCTAAGCGTAAGTAAAATCTGTAAAATCACAGGGACTCTATCTAGATTTTATCTGAATCTAAAGTCAAAAAATATTTAAAAAGAAAAAGGTACCTAGTTATCAAGGTACGCAATGACGATTTTGTATTATTCCGTAACTTCAAGCCAGTACATTTTATCCGTGAGTCATTGCATGGCGGTAGTTTACCATACCTAGTTCCATGAACCCCTGATATAATGATTAGTGGAGTAGTTCACCTAACTGTGTGCCGGTTTTGGCATTCCAATGACAATCATTTGCATGATAGAAACGGTGCTACAACATTTCCTCGAACCATTTAATTAGGTAGATACAAAAAGAATATGTGACCTACATACGAGTACATTTTTGCTGAAAACTGGGGATTCGAATGAATTGTACAGAAGCAATACGATTAAATGATCATGATCATTGATGTAAGAAAAGTTCGTTCCTTCATGATCATGCATTATCATGCATGATACACTTGACTACACAAACAGCTACGCAAGTTACTCTCTAAGCATAATATCTATATGACAAACAACCTTATTCATCACGAAAGATATAACTTTGAAATTCTAGTCATTAACTTTTGCAACTGCGCTAAAACTCGTATCAAGCCAACTGATATTGGAATCGCATTATAAAGCTAATAGTTATACTAAACACTGATATTGAAAGATACCGTGATAGATTTCATGTGAATTGATCTTTAATCACGATAACGATACAGCACTATCTATCAAATAGTGTTGTAGGTAATCTATAGTAGAGTAGGTCACTGCGCTGCGCCAAATAGTTTCCCTGTAGGTAACTATGTAATGAACATTTTTCAGAGGCTATATTAAAAAGTTTCTGCGCAGTTCGGATAGAATGACGCTCGTACGTCCTACGTAAATAAAACCCTTTTCAGCAATATTTTATTTAATACAAAGTGCACGTGGTATTTTCCTCAATTTTATCAGTCTGCACAAAATTTTCGGAAATTCCCCTCGAAAATAATAGTTTTCCTATATGAACAAGGAAAATGAGGATATTTATTGGAATATTTGAGGCCTTATATAATTTAGTGGAATTAATATATTCTATAGCCTGACCTATAATAATGGTTCAATAGGATGTGTCATGAGCAACTCATGCTACTTTTGTGAACCAACCGGTCTTGATGGTGAATGTTTCATTTGAACCATATACTTATTCTACTATTCTTATTCTTCCTTTTTCTTCTTTTACTATTCTTATTCTTATTTCACAAGTATTATCCCCTTCAAAATATTTTTAATGGTAAGTGGTCACTGTGAGCATCGCTCATAGACATGCCATCTAACTAAAGTTATTAAACGATTTCTAAGGCGCTGCTAACCTTAAAGATTTTAGCAGGAGTGCCTCATTTGCCGTTGATTTCATTGGCTCACTTACCCTATAAACCAAAACATAGCGATGCAAGCAATTGCTGCTTTGCGGCACAAATTAGGTTAACGGGTGGAATTTCCCCAAGCTGTCTCTTCATAGTGTCTACTACCATCAAAGATATCCTAAGGACGTATAAAAACGTATATCCCATTATATCATGATTATTGCCTTGTACCACTGATTATCTATCTTATGTGTTATGCCTTATGCATAATATTTACTCGAACGACTAAAGTTTTCATCAATAATTCTATGAATTCCAAAGTGATCAGCAAATCAGCAGCTGATTAAAAATAAATGTATTATCATCATTATCTAACGCCATACGCTATCATAATTACCTAAGGCTCAATTTACATTGCCGCGGAATGGAATGGAAGCGAATTTTCGCAACGTAATTGTACTTAGCATAATGAAATTTATGTCAATTGTGCAACATACAAACTAAATACGATCCAAAAAAGAGGTCGCGCGTCTTATGGGGAATCCTCGCGCATTCTCGAGAATTCCCCTAGCTGTTTTTCTTTTTTGGCTCGTATTTAGTTTGTATGTTACACAATTGACATAAAGTTCATTATGCTATGTACAATTACGTTGCGAAAATTCGCCATTCCGCGGCAATGTAAATTGAGCCTAAGTGTGTTGTGTCATAATTCTCACTATAAAGTATTAACTAGATAATTTTAATATGAAAACCATTAGGATTTTGCAAAACAAATATGATAATTGATAACTAATTAATACAAAATCAAACACGTGCTTGAATTCAAAACATTGTGAAATGTTTCCTAATACTTGAGGTATAGTCGACCAAACGTCAAAATTTAAGAATCTGAAATGTACCAACAATATTATAGCGCAGGCATAAGGTTGAGTTATAACTTGAAGGTATACTTTACCTAGTGGTTCACTACCTATTATACAAACAACACCTAGGGAAACATGACTATGATTGCCCTCCGACGTCTTTTTACCCACGCGAAACGGTTGTTCCATAAGTAGACAACCACTAGGTATATGATTTACCCTATTATAATGTCGTTGAGATGAATGTTTCTTAAATCAAGTACTGACTGATACTTCAAACCAATGACATCAATTCTTCAAAATAAAATAAAAAATTACAGTTCAAAATCATATAAAATTATATAATATAATTTCACTCAAATAGCCCCCCGCGAAGAAGCCCTGGCATTCTTAAATGCAATTCCTGCAATTCTTCAATAGTTAATTCAATCTTACGTACAGGAATTCCTGTACGTAACGTAACGGCAGTTAATATTCTAAATATTTAATAAAGATTTTACGTCATCTTCAGTGATCCAATATATAACATACAAATACCTACCTCTACACTGCAATATTCCTCTGTATTTTCCGAGAACGGTATCTAATAATACCTATTAGTATTATAGTTTAACCTCAATTCATACAAATTCAAGTTATTTGACTAAGTAGAATTTCATAGAACGTTTCTAGTATTTTCAAATAGAGATACCTACTATTCTAACATCTAACTAACGCTTTCCATTCGAAATGTTATATCTACAGACTATGACCAATCTTACAGCAAGATTAATAATAATTGCCAATAGAAATGGAACTTTGAAATAAATAAGACTCTATCGACGTGAATTTATTGATTTGTCATGTTTTAATAAACAACTTGCTATAATTATTAATGCCATAAGTGCATGATTGTCATAAAACATATTAATCAATTTCTAATTTCTTGATAATTGTATTATTGAATTACAGATACAATAACTATTAATCCTATTAATACAATAATACCTACAAGGGCACTTACCTATATCAAAAGGATGTACTATACTGGGTGTAACAAAGACCCCCTATTGTCCCGAAAGCAGGGTGTTCAGTGAGTCATAAGTGAACAACTTCGCTATGGAAGTAACTCTGAAATCGCGAAAAATATATCAGCTGTTCCACTGTTCAAAAGCTGTACAAAAGCTCAATACCAACACGACCGAAATGACTATTTTTATTTATTTTTCTTGGCCCCATAGTGAAAGTTGTTCATTTATGCATACCTACTAAACTTGCGGACTATAGGATAGGGGGATTTTGTTACAATCTGTATAACGCTCATCAATTCATCAATACCTATATATGATTGTAAAGATTCCAGAAAAATCTCATACTCATACGTAAGTCCTCTCAACGAAGAGGGATGACCAGTAGACGGCAATTTAGTTAGATACTTACCTGTAAAAGAAGAAAATTATACATAAATTAAATGCAAAGGTAAAAGACGCACTGCGCAACATAAATCTAAGTACCTATAAGTACCTAAGTAAGTATATCTAAGAATACATTTGAGCGATAGTGTCGGTTTTATTGTGAATGGTTTAAGTACCTAAACCAGACGAATATACAAATATCTACATACAAAAGTGTAGGTTTTTTAATAATTATGTAGGTATAATACAAAAATTCTTTATTGCACACCTAGAAGAACAAAGAAGAAATAAAACAATGTGCAGAAGGCGGCCTTATCTTCCAGGAAAAATTCAGGTGAATTGATAAATCATAGGCACAAAATGTAGGAATGAATTGTAAAGACTTTGACAGCACGTATAAATCATTCACAGTCAAAATATAATTCATTTTATCAATAAAGAAATCGGTAGAATATTGCTAAATGAACAATTACCACACAAAACTCTGAACAGTGCCGTTTATCATACATACTATAAAGTAAATTGCACGTCCAATTTACATCGTCAGTCGGACTCTGTACCCGTGTAAGTGTCTGAAACCCAAACCGAACGCAATAATAATTAAAACCCTACGACTCTGGTAATAGCGTACCGCACGCGTCTCGCGTGTGATACGTGAGACACGTGAGTTCAGCATGCTACCATAGAATACAAAACACAGATGCGAACGGCTAAGGAATGGAACAGCCTGCCGGCGTCTGTATTTCCCGAAACCTACAACCTTGGGACCTTCAAGGCCAGAATGAATAGGTATTTACTGGACCCGTATCCATCGTCCATCGTCGACCTCATCGTCGCTTACCATCAGGCGAGATCGAGGTCAAATTCGGGTTTTGTAGTCAATAAAATAAAAAATAATAAAAAAAAGATGGTGCTATTTCCTCATCTGTTAATCGAGTCACAAAATGATGAATGGTCAAATAAATCGTTGTGGTTATTTAATTGGTATTACCAAAGCATATTATTTCAAATCAAATCAGAAAGAAGTAAAGTTTACAGAAGAAAATCGAACAGACAGAAATAGTACGTAACTACGCTACGAGATAGCAAGTACTTGAAAACGTTAAAGCTAAAAATAATTGACACAAAAGTGACTTCCGTGAAGGCTTATATATATTTTTAGCTGTACTAGAAATAGTAACTAAGATAGAATGTCTTGATGGATAAATCTAGTATCATTGTTTACACTCTCTGATGATTAATTGATGCAATCAGCAGCAACGAGGATAATGACTGATAAATCTTTTGTTTATTGAACCTAATACCAAGGAAGTTGTTGCTCTTTGAAACGACAAAAATTCACCTAGTAATAATGAAATAGGCATTGACGCAGCCTCTAAAAGGAAACCCTCGATTAGGTAAAAATTACCAGTTTCGGATCTTAAAAACTTGTTCTATGAACTTTACCATTTACTCACACACATGAAAACCATACAATTGTGCGCGTGTATATTTCATCTGCAACTAAAGGGGAACTTTGCTACGATTTCAATCCTTAATACTTAATTAAGTAATAATGGTTAAAGGATTTTGATGATTATACTTATAATAACGGCAAAGATTAATGTTGTCACATACATCCAGACATGATGATTATTGTATCGTAATTTTATTAATATTTCTGCTATTGATAGTTTCTAGATCGTAACTGAATTCCTTCTTTGTTTTTTATGCTAATGCTGAGACTTTGCTAATGCGTTTTCCAAAATACCTCATTCTATCTACCAATCGTATTCTCTCGCTTTAAACTTTTTGTACTTATTTTTAAAGTTGTACTTAATTAAACATAACAGTTACATACGCTTTCTAGTTTATATCAGGACTTTCTCTGTATTATTTGTCAAGCTTAGCTCCTGATTCAGAAAGTTATTACATAAAGCTTGATAAGCGACACATATCAGGTAAAACTCTACCTGCTAGGTGACTAATAATGACACATATATCTAACTACTTATATATACTTACCCAATGAATAATGCTATAATGTAGATCAGGTTGATATTATCTACCGTTCATCGATCAAAGAGGCTTTAGTTGAGAATTTGATGTATCATCTGTACCTACCATGGGTTAGTGAAGTGCACAATTAGGTTTTTCTGAGTAGATATCATTAACACTTTATGATAAAATCGCGTGATCGTTTGCATATTACCGTTATGGTTTACAACTTAGGTAGTATTATGTCTATGACCCCAGCAGGATCCCGGTTCGCATCGGATTCTAGGTAACGATTTTCATTAATGATTCGTTAGTGCTCTTTAGTGCCCAAGAATCTAAGTTAGTGCCCTCGTACTTTCCGAGATACGAGTATAGCGTTTCGCACTCCGTTCCCGCTGAATCGAGAGATGTTTCGTCGGCCCTTTTACGGCAGAGTGATTAAAGCATTCAAGCGGTATTTCTCGGCTCGTAGCAGGTCATCGGTTCTGATTTTTGAGCACCAGATGCACCAATGGGAGCACTGATGGTACATTGCAGCAGAAGAATGTAGCATGTTCCGTTACTGCTCGTCGCGGTGGTCCTGCTGTGGTTCGCGTGACCTCAGCAGGAACCTTTTAGAAATTATATCTCGGAAAGTACGAGGGCACTAACGTTGATTTTTGGGCAGTAAAGAGCACTAACGAAGCATTAATGAAAATCGTCACCTATAAACCGATACGAACCGGGGTCTTACTGGGGTCACAGAAATGTACTATTCGCTATTTCTAGATGTCGCCGTATTGATTATAGAGTCGTGTTTATGTAAATCAGAAAATTCAATAATGAAGGATGGCCAGGGTCAGTTATTAAAAATTAAAATACTTCACCTAAGATTATGGCAAATTGTAGTAGACAAATGAAACAAGAAAATATATGGGAAACACTATTATGATTGCCCTCCGACAGTTATTGCCGACGACGCGAAAAAAACTGACTTTTATTACATACTTCCTTTCAGTATTTGTTTGAACACTTTTTTTAAAACTCCTGTATTATTGTTTAACTTCCAGAATCTGAATTGCTTTACAGTGGGCAACGACTGCCACGACTGGGAAATCACTGCACTTGACATTTTTATATAATCGGTAAAATAATAAAATAAGTACCTGAACGGATGTATATAATATATACTTTGTTGATGTGGTTTACTCTACCTAAATTTTCGACAATGTTAATTTTACTTGATCTAAAAACTGCTAGTTCTCACACTCCTCCAAACATTCCATTCGTTAATGTATTGAAACTTGTAAATATTTTGATTATGGATTTCTAACCAACTAATGTAAGATTTAGTTTACGAGCGGTCATAATCAGATTCACACATTAGATAATCAAATATATGATTAACATGATAATATAAAAATCAAAACCGATGATTATCGCACGCGTCACGATAAAGTCTTTCAAGTAGCCACGATAAGAGAGATGTATTATACTATAAGATTTCACGATGTTCGTGTCAGTCAGAAGTTGATGTAGTACGTTCTAGCAATTGAGTTCAGATAGTAACCGTCTAGTCATAGATAAGACACAATCCAAGGTTTGGTAGTAACCTTAAACAAAACTTATCTGATATGATTTGAAAACCATAAAATTGAGATAGGATTGCTTTGCAAAGGCTAATTTACATCGCCTTAGTTCAGGATCATTTAATGTTATAATTTAGATATATATCTATATATCTAAATTATATAGCCTATGCATAGTGTAGGGTTTCTTGAAGGGTGCAGGCAATAGAACAGAGATAGTTTTTGAAGACTTTTAATGCCTATTACATTTAAAATAAAAAATAATTATAGTGAGCCGTCTAAAGCGTTATCTATCAGGGTCATGTTCGAATTGAAGTTTTTTCTTTTGTCGTTCGCAAATTGTGCATAAGGATGATACTACACGGGTCCTCAACACATAGTAACTACCACTCTGTAATCTGCCTGTAGACAGCGACACTACAGTCTGACTATCATTGATGAACAGCATTAGTCTATGATCAATATCACACATCAATTCTAATCGAAAATCAGTCCTATGTCCTATTAATATGATGAATATTGTCCATTATTCGGGATTTTAGTCACTTTTTATGATAGATACCTACTCGTATTTATTTATGATAGTTGTGTATTGTAGATATTAAGCAAACAATTTTATACAAGCAAATTTTATATTACCTATCGAGAATGATAGAGAATGGTTCGAAATTACCAAACGTAGATTTTTTAAATTTATTTTTTATTGACTACTAAACCCGCATTTTGACCTCGATCTCGCCTGATGGTAAGCGAGGATGAGGTCGACGATGGAGCATACGGGTCCAGTAAATGCCTATTCACTCTGGCCTTGAAGATCCCAAGGTTGTAGGTTTCTGGAATACAAACGCCGTTAGGCTATTCCATTCCTTAGCCGTTCGCATAATAAACGAAGAAACAAATCGCTTCGTACGAAGAGGTGGGATATCAACAATATAAGGATGGAACTCCTCCTCGCGCCTGGTAGTCCGAAGGCGGAATGGAGATGCTGGAATTAGGTCGTGCAATTCCGATGCGCACTCTCCGAAATGTATCCTACAATAGATACAATACAGTAGATACAATAATCGTAAGATAAGTTGTCCTACATAAAATCAAAATTAGGATCACATAAACATATATAATGCAAGTATTTAATCATGTACCTCTCACATAAATCATTATATTATTGCGCAATTATAAATTCATTTATAAATGAATATCACTATTCACTACTATATCCACATTAAATCGCATACAATTATTTGTAAATATGTCTCGTAAATACCTTATATAAGTTCATAAAATATATTGCAGCGATTGAGATATTATGTAGAAAAACGTAGACGCCAGTATTTTTCCTTACATTCAATGGACCCATGACTGTCACTCACCTCCAGTTATCATAGCAATCATATCTCGTGTAAAGACCCCGTTATCTTCCATTTTTGTCATCCATTCATGAAGGAAAACTACTAGAAATTTTTTATTCCTCCTCCTTTATTGCTATCATCATACATGGCTTATGGTTATGCAATAGGAAAATCCGATTTTTACGGGTTTTATTAGTTTACTTCTACAAAGTAGATTAAAAGTGACACGAGTTAAGAATGTTATCATTTATCACTTTTGACACGTATTTTGCGGACCAATCCGGAATAAATTGACTATTTTAGGTTTTGGTCAGTATCGAGTCATTGCTTGGACTTTACATATGGATTTATTCTGGATTCTGCGGTAGGTATACTGATTAGATATTTGAAGCAAAAATAATAAATTAACTTCCATTATCATGCATACTTTTCATGTTTCAAATATCCCACTTGTTTGTAAGACGTCTGTTGGGGTCCTATTCATTTAACAAAAGATATTTAAAACAATGTCTGCTTTACACCTGATTATACTTGTACACAAGTGACGTTAATACTTACTTTACATGTATTCACATGGGGCTTGGCAACACAAATAATTTGTTTCACCTGATTTCTGATTTTGTTATGGTTTTATTATAATATCTCATGGTAAAATTACTAGCTACGCTATTTCAGGATTTCATTTTCCTCACTCGACTATTTTCATGCACGGGTTAAAATTGAGAATAATTTGAAATGATTTTGTTTTATTACGTTAGGTTTCAAATCGACAACGATATTTATCCGCATTTGGCACAGCTTAGTAAGGCAATTTTAATTTGAACAATAACACATTTTTTTAGAATAATTCTTCTTCATTAGACATGGCACCACAATCTGGATTCCTGACCTTATTAAATCCTTCATAAAGGCAACAAAAAACTGTCGTGGAAAAATTAAACAATACAGGATATATCGATTTTTCTGGTAGGTATTGTAACAAGTTATTACCTCTGTTGTATTATTTCCAAGCTATTCAAATAAATGTGTGTTCCATGAAGTATAACGACTCGAGTTCTGTGCCATTTCTCGTTTATTTATTATCCATGGCTAACCACATCATACTATTAACTCTGGATTTAAAATAGTACATATAATAAGTTGTTTTAATAAATCAGACTGCAGTGCGATGAACCTTTATAGTAATTATAGGCCAGCGAAATAATATGTCGCTGATTTAGGCATTTTATAATTTTATTAGATACATTATAATGTCGGAAAAAGACCTTTAATATTTGTTGAATTGAAAGACCCGCTATATGATACCCTAAATAGATAAGGCACTGTACTACAGACAGGATGCTATTCTTACTAATATAGGTACCAGTCTGAGACCGTTGGTTGGTTCCATAAAAACTCAAGGGCATTAGTCGGGGACCCGCAGATTCTTGACCCCGAAACGAAGCGTGACTCCGTTCACGTGTTCGTGGAAATTTACCCCGACTCCGTCCTGACATTAGAATAAATTCTTGTCCTGGAATTGAAAGTCGTGGAAAAATGCGAAATTAAGACTAATATAAATATTTGTCTTCTTATGTAATAGGTACATAATTCTGTAGAAACTCATTCAAATCTTGACTTTTATTACGTAGTTTCATAAGATTTTTGACAGTTAGGTTGTAAATAACGATTAGCAAATTGACTCGTATGTCTTACCTTCCAAATTCAGTACAACATTATTTTTATTGACACTTTTTGGTAGAAATATCTCTATCGAAGTCTATGAAATTCATATCAGAAACTGACGCAGGTACGTATATTATTTATTCTGTTGGTTTTGATTCCGTTAAAAATTCAAGGACATCAGTCGAGGACCGGCAGAATCTTGACCCCGAAGCAAAGCGCAGACTTCGCTCTACGTGTTCGTGGAATTATACCCGGTCCTGGCCACTCCTGGCATTAGTGATGAGAAACATCGAGATCGAGACGAATTAGATTAACGCCCTCGGTCTTGTAAGAATAAAAGAATTATTTTATTTGCGTACACTTAAAACATTCTCAACATAAATCTTCATACTCAAAGGAATTTTTATGAAGATCGTGTTGTAAAACACGAGTTTGATGAAACGTGAGCTGAAATCAGTGATGAATTCAAGTAGTGCATCCAAGTCAAGGAAAGTCGTGGTCTTATTGTTTTGGTGTCATTTTTCTATTCTTGAAGTGCAAAATTTGCACGAAATTCTGTTCAAAACGTATTTGTTAGAACGAGGATAAACAAATATATCATCGTTCTAACAAAACGCTTCGATCAATACTATAATATTACGAGGACAGATTTGTTTAATTTAAAACCTGTATGTTTTGCCTCCATTAAAAACCCAAGGATGTCTGTCGGAGACCCTAAGATTCTTGACCTCGAAACCGACCCTGGCTTGTGACTTCGCATCGCGAATACGTGGAATTCTACTCCAATATTGGGATGTTAACCCTTTTGACATTGCGGTAACGAATTCTTTGTTCCCAATTCATTTTATTTTGGAGCACCGTTTCAAATCTAAAGATAAATCTAATCTCAAGAAAATTACACAGTAAACTTTTATTTTGATACAGTACGGGTGTTTAACTATATAGGAAACATAAAGAAACATATACTAGATACTTATCTGGAAACTAACATTATTGTAATGATTTGTAAACCTACTAATTATTTAGAAAAAGCTATAAAAGATAAGAAAAGGTACAATGAGATCAAAAAAGTTATATCTTTGTATAAAACATGAAGGTTTTTTTTTTACAAAAGTCAGTACAAAACTGAAAACAACAAAAGAAATATTTTAGCACTATAGTGAATTAGCTTGTTCAGATCAGAACACGAACTGCATTTTTCTAAATCTATAGTTGTGCGATGTGCGTAGTATGGTGGATCGATATTAGTTTTTTTCGGAAATTCAAATTGGGCCAAATGCCAATAGAGGCTCTATACCAAGACATTTAAAACTGGTATAATATACAATATCGAATTATTTAGTTTTGTACTGCCCCAAAGTCCATGAACAAAAAAATAAATTAAATCAGACCAATTTTTACAGAAAAGATCGGAATGTTGTATGAATAAAAAAAAATCGCTTTAGAATCACTTAAGATAGTAAAAACTAAAAACACTCTAATATTGCCATAGAACAAAATCTAAGTGTGCACTTAGGACGTTATATTTTTGGCAAAAATGAGAATTTCATTTAAAATAATGTAGTTCAAATTAAATAATTAATTTTTGGGGTGTTAGCTTTGCCTATATTATGCATTACGTCCATATAGGTAGATAAAAAGCAGTAAAGGCATCAATATACAGGGTGTAACATTAAGAACGGTCAGTATGGGAAAGTCTGAAACTATAAGACATACGAAGATCTGTTCTTAGGAACCATGTCATCAATTTTAGTAACAAGAAAAACTGTATTCATACATTTTTTTAAAAACCTGTACTCAGCCTGGGAATCGAACCCGGTTGTTTTGAAAAAAAATCCAACACTATTTCTATTTAGATATCGATTGTGTAGGTCTTAAGGAATACATGTTAGTATGAAACGTGATGTTTAAAATTAATAAAACGCATTGTTTCCATATATTTTAATTTATTTTAGTAGGTGTTCGAAATGACTACCATTTTGTAAAATACAACATTCAACTCGTTTAGGTAACGATCTTACTATTGAATTTTGTATCTTCAGGTGGTAAATTTGCGTTAAAATTGTCTCTATGGCTGCTTTTAGGTCTTCAATTGTGTCGTAGCTTGTTTTGTACACTTCATCCTTAACGTAACCCCACAAGAAATAGTCTAGTCTAAAATAAATTAAAAGATAGTAATTAATAGTCTAGTCTAAAGTAAATTAAAAGATATGGAAACAATGCGTTTTATTAATTTTAAACATCACGTTTCATACTAACATTTATTCCTTAACACCTACACAGTCGATATCCAAATAGAAATAGTGTTGGATTTTTTTTTCAAAACAACCGGGTTCGATTCCCAGGCTGAGTACAGGTTTTTTTTTTAAATGTATGAATACAGTTTTTCTTGTTACTAAAATTGATGACATGGTTCCTAAGAACAGATCTTCGTATGTCTTATAGTTTCAGACTTTCCCATACTGACCGTTCTTAATGTTACACCCTGTATAAAATTTTCACACACCTGAAAACTTAATTATCTCATCAGGGAGGTCGGCCGTCGCCTGAGAGAGAGGGGCTGTGACCCCCGCTCCGGGTCGTTCTTGGTGCAGAGGTTGGCCGTGGCGATTCAGCGTGGCAATGCCGCGAGCGTCATGGGGACCTTTGCGCCAGGGTCGACACGGGGCGGAATTTTTGACTAAGGCTTTTCATAAGTCTTTTTATTTTATTTTAATTTATTGTTATTTGGAAATTAACGATTAAAGTATTTAGCTATTATTTTATTATAATTATAAGTGTTTCGGTCATTGTGGTGTGAAATAAACATATTACTTACTATTATCTCATTTGAACTATATTTTTTAATTTTTTTAAATGTAATCACATTTTCACCAAAAATATCATGTCCGAAGTGCACACTTAAGTTTTGTTCTATGGCAATATTAGAGTGTTTTTAGTTTTTATTATCATTCTCATATTATGCTTCTCATAGGTGTGAAAATTATAACTGAAGCCTCTGCTTTCTATCGACAATTGTCAATTATTTTGAACTGTTGAAACGAGATGCGTAGTGAGACCTGGTTTTAAGTATCTTACTTTAAGCTCATCACAACTCAGTTTCTAATGTTTCGACATCTATAATAATTCCAAAGTTATAGATAATTTAATATAAGTCGGTAAATTTTTTGGCCAAAAAAGGCAAGCCAGGGCCCATTTCGGAAAGCTGTAGCGAAGCGGGGACACAAAGTTTCAGTTATTGTTAGGTATCGTTAGAACGGCGCCGAATGACTCTATCCAATGGTATAACTTTCATTTTTATAGGTTAAATAGTTCAAGAGCTAGTGGTATGCTGAAAGTACACATTTTCGTTACCACGTATGTCTACTCTATATGCTTTTATACAGAAATAATACACTTAGCTATTTTTATTGATCACATCTATGCAATTTCCATATTTCATTAGTCATTTTAAAAGTATTTTTACAGCTCAAGTCTGAGACAAATATGCTGTTTATGTTTACTGTTTGGCTCCAGGAGTTACTTGAATCAACGCCAACCACAGATTTTGCCAAGCGAAATAATAAACCAGACACAGCTATACCTTCTTACCAAAGGACAGAGTTATATCGTTGTATGAAATTAAAGCGACATCGATTACTTAAAAGCGTGAAAGAAATCGTGTTCCGTATTAGAAGAGAGATAGAGACGTCCTTTTACTAAATAATTTTCAAAATTCATGATAATTAAGTATAGAAGTACTAAATACAATTTTTAGGGTTCTGGTTCACTATGACTATAATATCAAAATGTCCAGTGATTCAAATCGTCCAGTATCAAAAATGACTAGTATATCAAAATTGCAAGTGTATAAGAGAGTAGTCATTTTGAGATGCTAGTCAATTCGTTACTGGACGATTTGAGACATTGGACGTATTGATACACTGGACATTTTGATATAAGTACTAGACATTTTGTACCTGGAGCATTTTTAGTTCTTAATTTTTAGACAAATTGGTCACTTGTTGTTATAGTAATTAGCATATAGGTACTAGAAACTGCGTGTGTGCTATAATTATTTCGTTAAATATACCAATGTCCGTTGTTGTTAGGTAATCCTTACCTTACACAACATGTTTTAGTTTGCCTCACTGTAGATTTACTATAAATCCAGACTCAAGGGGTAGATTTCGATCTGGTTAATATTAAAACTTTATTGAAGAGTAACCCTCGTCAAGGATTTGGGATAATAAGTGGCTGATATCAAATTTCAAAATGGTTTAATTCACTTTGTAGAAACTAAACAATATATAAATAACGAACTCTATGAGAAGGAGCCATAGGTACCAGGTAAAATAAACCAGATATATAAATTACGAAGTACGCTGTAAGTAAACTAATGTTCTCAAACAACATAAATTATTGACCATTCACATTCACATATTTCAGTTTTATTGCACAACCATATCACCTTTGTTATAGAACAGAAATTATTACATCACATTGACGTCATAGACGAGGGAAACCCTCATAAGAAAATGGGTCAGTATTCCACTTTCGTCGAAACTTGCGTCAAACATGAATATTGATATAGCTAAACAAAATTTTCTTTGCGTGTCCAAAATACTTTTATACCAGCTTAGAGAATATGAATTGATAGCAAACTATAGGTAAATCATAACTTTGCAAAGGTATCTTTCATCCATGCGTTTGAAAATTAAATCTTGTATTAATACGGTTGTCAAGTCCTTGGGAACGAAACGAATGCTTTGTGGGTCACCTCCATTTCGCGGGGTTATTATTAAAGGTAACTGGATATGTAAGCGTTCTGAATTTGTGATTCTCAGAAAAATAAAGAGGGTTATACACTTTAATTTTATTTGATGCTGGCGGGCGGTGTCGGGTGGTCATATGTAAAACGCAGGGATGTCAAAGAATATCGATCGTGAATTCTCATTATTACTGTACTCAAACCGAGGCTTGCCATATGCAGAGTTCAATTACCAGTAAAATCAACAACAATACGAACCTATATTTGTGTCTTGTATATTTTATTTCGTTTATATGGTGTAAGTAAAGGGTTTTAAGCTTTTCCAGTGTGATTTAACGTACTTAATTCATACCATATACGAGTAAGTTCCGGTTCTTGCTAGAATCTGATATTGATCTGATTTTTACAAACTTTTATAAATGACTGTTTTTGAGTGAATTCGTATTTTTGGTCGAAGTACCTGTTTATTATTGTGTAAGCGGTAGGTAAGTGAGATATTTGCCGTAAATTGAGTGCTTGGGGCTATATTATAATCCGGTTATCTAACGTCTTCATATCCGGAACAATGACAAGGCGTGTCACTTTTGCGATAAAGTATGACCCACATAGCGGAGCTCGGAGTTGTCGTGGATAAATATAGTTATACCAGAAATAGTCCGGTAATCTTGCAATAGAAATAGAACGGAGTTTGGACATCGGTCAATAAAAGTCTATTCGTGTCGGAAATGTCAAATTCCAGTTCTGAGCTGATCTTTTAATACTTACGAAATGTAGAGATTTCGACTCCGGTGGCCAGAAAAAACATAGATCTTTTCATTGTATGATTACGAGTTAAGACGAGAATTTGGATACCTACTCAATACTAATTTATAGAATAGAATAGAAATATATTTATTGCCAAATCATATAAATTTAAAAATATATTATTATTATTTATTTATTTCGTAATTTCATTACCTACATGTCACATCTTGTTCATCTGGTTACATAAATTAATTAATCAGAAAATATTACATAATGCTAATTGCAATAAAATAATCATGACAAAATAAACATGTCAAAAACATAGGTACTTAATTAAGGAATAAGGAAGTTGGAGTTTCTTGACAGTAAAAGCTGGTACCGGTAAACATTCTTTGATTGGTTTTACAATAAATTAATAAAACACTTAAGTAGATATGCAGAGTTTTAGAAACAGAATCATAATTAAGAAAGTGGTAAATAGATATCTACTGTTTGATTACCTATTTGTTTCAATAGAATTACTTATAATATACGCTAGTAATTGTATGTGTCTGTGCCTACCAGATAATGTTAGGTACATCATAAAATGGTTTGATATTGATATGACCTAAAGATAAAATAATCAGGCAAAGTGGATGATGAGCGAATTACCTTGTATAAAGAGCTTTAAGAACCAATGAACTAGTTAATTTATTATCTATTCAATTCTATATCACCACCTAAATGAATTCCTGGCAGATTTAAATTCCTCTTTCATAAATTAATCACACCAATCGACTACGAAATAGAGTTGTTGCCAACCTACTCTAATTGATAGAGCTACGCAGTTATTTTGTTAGATATCGAGTATTTCGTGGTCACTACGGCGAAATAACTACATAATAGTGTTTAGATTAAAAAAACGCATAAAATAATAGGTCGCTTGGAACGTTTATTGAATAATTATTGGATCACACATATACCCGGTTAGTAACTCGGATAACCTCGAGTGAGTGAGCCCGGTATAAAAACTGATACCTACTTGTAATTGTCTTACAAAGACTAAACAACGGTCTGGTTGCTACGCATACGTCATTAACGTGTTTGAAAAGGTAGGTATGTATATGTGTATACTAAGTAAATAACTTTTCAGTATGGTATAAATATTTTTAGGTAGGTAATTTCCAAAAGAACCTATTTATACCAGTAGTAACAGTTATTGTATACTAGTACCTACTGAACTGGCCACAAGAATAAGAGGATTTTTCAAATAGTTTGTTTACATTTGATAATACAAAACTCAAGTGTATCTATAAATAGGTATTTACACTAAGTTTGGGCCCATGATCGTATTTTATTTTGTATGTCATGGTTCTAGAATAGTTTTAGAATCACAGGTGACGGCCGCGTGACCCTAAAACTAGTATTCTAGAACCTTGGCTCAAATACGAACTTGACCTTACTGACCATAAGGTAACGGAAACCCTTTAAATCTGTACAAAATTTTAAGAACTTTCTTTATATAGTACTTTATCTTTGAGTATTGTAATATATATAATTTTGTAATAAAGATAATTTTGTTGAATATTGTACATTCCTGTAAGTGGAAATAAAATAAAATAATTCAATTATGTCTATACAAATATGTACTATTTATAGGTATGACTAAATTCAATAGTTTTATAGTAGAGCATCGTTAAAGTTTATACGTTATCGTCTTGTCTGTCTGTCTGTCAGAAGAAATTATGATTATTGTCTCCTAAAGCCTCAATTGTTTGGACAGATGGTTTAATTACTATCGAAGGTTAACAGAGTTATTTAATGGAGTTTAAACTCTAATTGGATTAATTTAACGTAGTTAATGCAAGACATCCCCAAAAGGTACCTACGAGTATATTCAATAGTATTTCGCGTGAGTTCATAATTAAATTTTTATTGTGAAAATTTAAGAACATATCGTGTCGTCTTCTGTTTATTCAAATTGCCCTGAAAATTATTACAGATAAAGATATTTTGTTTCACTTATTTATAAATTAATAATATGTAACACCGACATAATTTTTTTATGTAAGATTAACAGGAATTGTAAAGAGTAGGTAAATGGGTCAAGAAAACATAGGAATGCCTTTGACTAAGCCCCTTAGCATATATCACTTGAAAGTAAAGCAACACGGAATTTCTTTTTGTAAAAGTAGATTAGTATACACGTTTGTCAGTTGGATAATTGCAAAATTCCAAACACATTTGAAAAAGTCTGTTTCATTTTAGAACTTTATTTTTATTGGCAAAGCTGCGCTTCTTTTGCAGAACATCTTCCTAGAAATATCAAAGAAACATATTAACCGACTTAGTCCGACTTAAATCTAGAGAATAAAGAGAAATAAGTACAGGAATACAACAAACAAAAAATTATAAATGGATTAGTTAGACGGAATGTTTTTCAGGTTTCAGTGAGTACAGGCCGCAGAAAATTTTGCATTATGGAACCGGTAGATTTTTGATAACTGAGGAGCTCGTAGCCTCGTAGTGAGCACGGTCCGAAAGTGATCGTGCAGGTTAAGCAACGTTGGCGCGGTCGGTACCTGGTTGGCATATTTCATCTGAGCTCCTCCGTGCCTCGGAGACCACGTTAAGCAGTCGGTCCCGGCTGTTGTCGTTCGACAGCATTAAGCTATGTCAAATGCCTACGAGCGGCCTGAACAACTCTGACAAATAGGTTCACTAACCCTACGATAAGCAAGCAAGCAAGATAACCTACTATTGGCAATACCAACGTCTGATGTTTGACGTGTCGTGCGTGTATACTGAAGCGCCACTTGCCTGTAACCTGATGAACGACCGGCCACGTGGAAGTGGAAGCCCACAAAAAGGAGCAGGCGTTGTGCTGGTTTTATAACCTACAACACCAGAGATACGTTGATGCGTTTCGAACTTTGAGAAGAGCAACTGACTTTTCTAAACCCTACCGAAACGGAACACCACTAAAGGCAGAATATCTACCGACAGATTTGGTACACAGTGACATATCATCACTAAAATAAAATAAAAATCTCTTCGCGTCCGTCTATAGAAAGAAAGAAAGAAAAAACTATTTATTGCCACAATAATACATATTTAGTTCACTCCATAATACAATTGGCAATAGGCACCTGGCTCAGCTAATGCTTGAGTGAATACACTTGTGTGTAAACACACAGCGCTGATTTTCAGCCAATCCTTATACAAAGTTAACCAACTAACAACTGCGACAATCTAAGTACTGCCCCTAATTTTAATTCTAATTCTAATTCTCACATACGTGAGGGTAATCTAGTATTCTTGACAGTTTTTTACCGATTAATTTAAACAGATCTATTGATTCCCGAGGATGGTCTTATTTGCGAAGCCGGGCGGGTCTCTAGTAGAATATAAACAAACAAATCACTCTTATTGCTAATAATTGGCCACAATGTTTCCATAATTGTCCCATTAGCTTTCACAATGACGCTACATTGTTTAAGTAAATGATGAATTGATTGTACAATGCAATATAAAGTCTTTGTATTGGGAAATAAGGATGAACAAGGTAATAAAAGAAATAACTATGTGAATCCACGTGCTCATATTTGCGACAACGGTTTTAATGTAAGGTAAATATAGTCGCATAGCAATTAAAAATACGGCGAATTTGATTCTCATAAACGACTGGATAAATCAATAAAAAATATCACGAGAATTATGTTTAAACTATACACCATATCGCTGAAAGAATCTTTAGAATTGGTCCAGCAGTTTTTGAAAAACAGTAATCATACTGTTTTTTCAAAAAACATCCTATTTAACCAATGTAAATGGATTTTTAAATTCAGATATCGAGTAAACAAGTACCTACCTATTTGTTTTATAGACTTAGTAAAGTTAACACATCATTTATGGGTCACTGTGTACGATTTTATAATAAGATACCTGATACTGTAATAAATACGGCAGAGAAAAAGTTTAAGACCCATATAAGATGAACCTTATATAAATGACTACTTAAATGATAAAGAGGCTTGGTCCTAAATTCAGCTCCAGCTCTGCATATTTGAATGTATTCATAACTATCGTAAGATATATTTATTTCAAAAGATGTGTTGCTGAAAGTTTCTAGCGCCGCTTCTTTCCTTTCAGCTATAGCACCTTATGAAGCGGTGGTAGAGTAAAAAAGTTTGACGTTGTATAAATATACTATAAGGTACTTACTTACAATAAAAAACATTTTGATTTGATTAACTGAAAATGAAAATCTGTAGCTGGCAAGCTTCTGTTGTATGTCCAACATCTGTAAGTGTTGATCTCATAAGGACATAGAAAAATAGTTATAGCAAATGTAATCACAACAACAAACAATGGCAATCCTGTCATGCTATTTAAATGGTCACTCTTTTAATTAACGTGGCGATTGTGTTTAGACCATTATGTTTCTTTACATTACTTACTTCCTTGTGGAGAAATAGGCTGCTTACGTTACCTGTAGGTATTTGTCGTAAAAGATTATCACGATTGCAGTGCCTACCTATATGTTGAACTGTGCATAACACGCACACACTGTTGCTTTCTTCGTCCGTGCAGTCACTGAGGGGCCGCTGAAAATCAGCGCTGTGGTTTGCCTCAGCATTATGCTGAGCTGGTGTACCCTTATTGGCACAGTACCGCACCGGATCTTTTGTGCTGAATGTATTATATCCTTGTATACTTTTGTATTGTGTACTTGCTGTATTCTGGTGTTTACAGTGCTAAATAAACGTTTTTCATTTCATTTCAAATGTATAATTTCACAGTTCAGCCACAGATTCTTTAAGGAAAAATTTTTGAGCACGGTGTACATCCAGTCAGTTAGTATTGAATTGAATGAAAGAAAGATAGAACGCAAAGTGCTTCGTTGATTGTTTGGTTATCATTGTAATAGAATTAGATTTAGGGAAATTAACAAATTAAATCACATTTAGTTTGTCTTCGTAGTTATTTCATTCAACTATATCTACAATCAATGTTCTTAGTTACTAATTTTAATTACAATGTTAAATATATGGCACGTAGATGTTTCCAGCGACGCGTCACGTTTTCATTTCATGTATTAACGATCAGATAAATAAAGATGAATTTCAAAACTATCTCAATATTTTTATGGAACGTGCGTGACTGCCAGAACGTGGATTATAGAAAGGAAAGCATTAAAAACTATTATAACTGTAAAGGTGGCGAAAGTGACGGAAAATTCTAAAAAGTAGAACTACATTCTATCATTACTATCATAACTGCATTTTTTTAAATTTATTACAAAGTCCACAGACACTTAAATATAAAAACAAAAATGTCTAATAACAAAACATACTGCCAATTACAGATTTCCTATTTTTAAAATACTACTTATGGGGATAAATAATTTCGGTGTGTATGTATTGGAAGGGTGTGTCAAAACAAAACAAATTAACAAATAAGCATTAGATATTTACAAATTTTAGAGCCGAGGCTCAAAATTTATACACCTGTTACCAATACATCTAACTGTGTAAATTAACGATATAAACACTTGGTAATTATAATTATGTCTATGTTAACAAGAAAACGTCTCAGAATAGATAGTTACAATTGCGCAAATGACATGTAAACCATTTTAGACCAATTCACTTATTTAATAAGTATGAGTTCACATGTTTGGTTTCGACAGCTCATTATTAAACCAACTTAATCGCCAGTCTTTGATCTTACTGCGAGAAAATTTATCGTATAACAGCTGTTTAAAAGGTTACAGAGGTTAGCTGCTATCTTGGACTTTATTGCGGTCAAAATACAGTAGTGGATTGGCCTTATTTCGAATCTTTTCGATGTTAAACGGTAACCTTGGACTTGAACTTGATTTGTTTCCAACAATAAAACCTTAACCTTCGTTTCGCGTACAAAAACTGTGACAGTATTTTTACAACTGCAAATTTTCAGTAGTTATAGTACAGACCTATTATATAACTATAAAAGGACATGACACTAGTATCTGTTACACTTAGAGCGTCGGTGGCACAGTGGCTAGGCCACCGGACTCCCATGCGGGAGCTCTGGGTTCGAAACCACGCAGTGCCATGTACCAATGAGATTTCGTATTTTTCGAAGACTTACGTACATTTACCGACTGCTCTAACGGTGAAGGAAAAAATCGTGAGTAAACCTGCACACTGAGATGACCAGTGTGTAAAATGGGGTAGGCACAAAACATCCTCAAGGGTCGAAGTCAGCGGCACTTCGACCTATTCCCGGCCCCCTAACATAAGATAAGATCTGTTACACTTTTTGGTCGACACAACTGTCAAAATTCATGCATTGGACTTCAATACCTAATTTAAATTAAAGATCTTTGCCTATATTTTTTTGAGATCTACAAATTGGACTAGTCGACATCATCATCATCATCTTACGCAATTAATTTCTTTTTTGTATCTAGTTTTACATTGTAATTGGATAAATTCATGGGATTACTAAGCATAGTTCTTACTTACTTCATGGATAAATTACACGAGTCAGTGTGTCTCATTTAGATTTTTTTCTTTTTTACCTGTGAAGGTAATGACTTACATGACAAGCAATGTACGCCTAAACTACTTTAATTATATATACATCTCAAGCCAAATGAGAATGACAATGTCTTATTTTCAGAATAATTTCAAAATGAATGGTAAATGTTTGTTCTATAATCTTAAACTGTTATTCTTTTGTAAATATTTCCAACAAAATGAAAACAAATCAATTTAGAGCAAGAAGTTTCTGGAATCAATTTATTTCAGGTCATTTCAACCTTGCGGATAAAAATTATTTCGTCTGAACTATTTAAGAAAGCTCTATCTTCTTTTAAACCAACAAATAGACAGGAAAGAGACACAAGAATATCACCGACTTTTATTTGAACTGTAGTTCTATTTATTTTAAAAGTAATATCACTGCACTATTTCTGTGTATCGGACTGTCTGGCGAAGTCGAACGTGTTTTGGGAGGTCTTCAAATATATCAATCGTAAATATGTCGTCTGTTTATGAAATATAGATCAATAAAACTACCGTTCTATTATATAAATATAGTTTGTTCAGGATTCTGGAACTATATTGAAGACGTTTCTGTTCAGACTATAAAAAGGTAGACACAGTTTTTTCATTCTTAATCAGTCTAAATCTGGACTTGCTCAAGTGAGAACTCTACTTCTATTAATGTGGGTATAAACCTACATAAACAAACAAGTTTTCTAACTATGCCATTCTAAACAAACTTGCCATCTATTTATGGAAGGTCCCATTTACTAGTATTCCTTATAAATAAAGGAAGTGAAATCGTGTTATTTTAAAACTGGTATTACTGGTAAATTATGTATGGCAGATTTACAATACAGCTATACTATATTAATGCGTTCTTTTGACTAATGTCCTAGAACACTAAATGTAGGTCTTCTTTGAAAAATAAACATCAAGGAAATTGGAATTTTGTAGAAAAGATACCGACCTGTTTTTACATTTTTTGTTTTGTGAAATCTGTTATTATATTACTGATTAGCAATACTGTCTCGTACTAGAAAACAATAAAACCAAGAATCTATATTCTTAAGACAACTTAACCAAACAATAAAAAATAACTCTAACTTTTTTCCCATATATCATACATAACTCTCTATTTGATTTATAAACTTTATCTAATTTACCTTATCACCGTCTGTTGGCAAGATTTATAAATTGATTTTACTATTTTTTTATAAACTGTGGATTACGTAGTTGGTTATGCATTTACTTTATACTTGTGTTAGTTACTATGCTTATGTAATCTTTAGTGTATAACTGTTTGTGATCCCTAATAAACTAAAATAAAATAAAATTAAAAATCTAAATTAAAAAATGTAAAAACCCCCAACTAACTATTGTGGAGATCCCCTTACTTTTTCCTGGTCATCATTAGGTCCTTGAGGTTCCAGATGTGGGAAGGGCCCCATTATCCTAACCATTTGAGCTCAAACTCGAACCATCTAGCTATCACCGTTCCAGTTCCACTAAAAAGTAGAATTTATCCAATATTTTCTTATATTGAATTATCACGTCAGTACTCGTATATTGTTGGAAACTTTTCAGGCCAGTTTTAGAGTAAGTAGGTAGAGTGCCCGCCAATATTTATGGCATATCTGAATATAGGCACGAGTCGCATTTCAGTAGGTACATGTTTTTAGGTGTCAGCGGGAGGGTGAAGAGCGAGGGATGCGTACGGGCTGCCGAGCGGTATGGAGGAGGGCATGACTCGCTCCCTCGCTCTTCTACACCCCGTTAACACCTAAAAACATGTGCTAGAATGCGACTCGTGCCTATATTCAGATACGCCATAAAGATAGGCGGGCACTAACTCTACCAGGAAATCAGTTACTCGGAAGTTTCACAAGATTTATTACTTACACGTAAAACTCTTTAGACTGCTCGTCTGCTACGTGTTTTTATTTAGATGTGCGTATTTACATTCGTGTACGTTTGATTTATTGATATTGTACAACTGTAGTGTTCCTGATTAAAGATCTACTAGATTCTCAAGGATTCCTCATTGCGAAATATAAAGCCATAACATAACAATCTAAAATAGAATTAGATTGGTTTTGTTGCTATATTCATAATTATCACGATGCTCGGAGAGAATCGTTTGTATTTCTTTGATGTAGACGTGTAATTTATTTATTTCCTGGATGTACAAGCTTTAAAAGCAAGATGTGTATGTCGTTTTCTTTGTCATATCATCATCAATTCGTCTTTACGTTTATGTTAATCTCACAACAAAGGAAGATGTTTATTTGAGTTTATTGTACGTTTTTCGGTTGTACGTGTAGATATTTCAGATGTCAATGTACCAAAGCTGATTTAAAAAACAAAACAGCTACCGGGTGTCTTACCTACATAAGTAAGTATCTACCTAGTTATATACTACTCGTAATTATCAAGGTTGGTTCTACAAAATAAATTAGCAGTTTTTTCCTGTTTTTTGTCTCATATCCATATCATAATGGCATGACTTTCATGCAACCTTTATAGAGGAATTACTCGTATTATAGACGTTTTCCAGACTATGCTTATGCTTTTAAATGTACGCATCATTCGTTATCATTAATTAATTAACTTAATATAAAGCCATCACTGTTGTTGTATCTAAGTTAGACTTTTTATACAAATATAAAATCACATCGAAACCCTTTGGCTTATCTTTATAGGAGGGCATTGAACTCTCAGAATGCAATTTCATTTGAGTGCTCGTAATACTTAGAATCGGTAGTGGAGCAGATCAAATGCACAATGAAATGCCCCCGATATAGAGTCCTGATGTCGATAGGTCGATATCGATATCGATGTTGAGTGTTTGCGGGTTTGTTCACCTGTTTGTGTCCGGTGTCGGTTCAACGACTCACAATAAAAACGGTTCTCTTAATTTCGTCGTGTTATGTGGAGAGTCATGTGGGTCAATCTTATTGCGTCGTTTAATTTTATTTGCGACTTTGTTTTTCGTTCATTTTATTATGGCAGTGCCGAAAACTCGTCGATAAAGCGCTTGATCTAGATCTTAATTATTTCCGTTACATTTTCGAATATCGGAGAAACAGGATTTCTTTTAATTAATGTTACATTACATATCTTGACACACGAGAGTGTGTCCGCCAAGTTTCGGAAAGAAAAAGAGCGACGACGCACATTACAGGAACCATTTCGAGCCATTTTCGACCCCCCTGTAACTCATAATCTATTTAACCTACATTCCTGCAATTTTGTATGTGTATTAAGACCCACCCAATTACCAAGAATCCTAAATTTCATAAAAATTGGTCAAAGAGTTCCTTAGACCTCTGAAAATTGCCATTTTTAACACTGACTCACTCATTAAAAACATTTCCCACTTCCAGATGACTTAGAAACTTGAAATTTGGCATGAAATTAGGTAATGGGGTATACATAAAGGGAAAAATCAGAAAACAGCCAAGTGTGAGTCGAAATAGAAGACAAAGTATAGTGCGGTCCCGAAAACGATCATTTGTATGAGAATGAAGTATGGTACCGAGAGAAAATATAACTTTGCAACGACCGGGTTGTACGCGTCGCTTCGTAAGAGCCCGGTTTAAATATAAAAAAATATTGCTTGCTTAAAACTTAATCCCTAACTTTGCCAAGTTAGGGATTAAGTTTTAAGCAAGCAAGTTTACACACAAGAATCATTCAAGAGAAGAGTTTAAGAGTTTTATGTGAAAACTTGCCAAGTTAGGGGATTTAGTTTTAAGCAAGTAATAATTTGTATATTTAAACAATGTTATATACTTCATATTTAACCCCTTTAATAAGATTTATTACATCACCTCTTAACCTCACAGTTTTTATTTTATTTCATAGGTATAAAAATTATTTCACGGTGCGGCAAAAAATTAGACTAAAATAATAAAAATAACGTTATTTTTCTGTTAGAGTATAGCATAGTATTTTTATGTTATGATAAGACGTACTATGGTATTCTATTATAAATAACATATGGTATGTAAGGTATAATAACTCACGCAACCATTAGACTAGAATCGGTTGCAACACCGCCCGCCCAACGTGCCCAAGGCCCAAATGTCAGCATTGACGTCATAGGGGGCGTTAGCGCGCCCATTCTAAATTTAAATTATAACCACTATGCCTATGATGACGTAGGAGGGAAAGTTATTGAATAAAGATATCGAATTTTCCCGTTTTTACCAATTTAATTACTTCTGGAGTTACTGTTACATGAACTCATCACTTTTTAATGGAAAATAATCATAATCTCCTATTAACATAAACATTTATTCAAGTTACGGGGGTGCAAGTAATAAAGATAGGAAGGGATAATGAGGAAAATACATGTTATGAAAAAGATAAATATTTACAAAATATTTTCTAAATGCATTAATAAATCTACATAGATATAAATGTATATAAATTGTGTATACATTATTTATATAACCTATAATTTTATGTATATAAATTGTACCGAGCGACATAGTCGCACAGGCGACTAAGCTCAAAAAATAAAGATTAAAAAAAATAATCTACATAGATACTTAATAGGTGAGTATACAATAAAATACTAAAAATAAAATACTTAGAATATTTCAGGTAAAATGTAATCGATGCAATTACCTATCTATATGTAAAATTGTTAATCTTGAGTTGCAAGAAATGTCCTTAATATTAAAACTCCATTATATTGACTCATCTGACATCTCTATCAAGAACTATGGCGTAGAAAGTGATAGCATGCATGGAGTTTTATTGATTGACTTACTGATGATTCAAGGCCGCCTTTGCCTAAGGACAAAGGTCGGAAAAATCTTGAAAAGGCCTTATAATAAAATTTACATAATTCTGACATTTACCAGCTCACTGACGAGTGAATTCCTACCGTGTGATGTGAGGTTTAGAAGGTCAAACTCTTCAAACTCAATGACCAGAACATACTCGTACGACTTAATAAATACTTTGAACCGACATAATATTACTGGTAACCTTTTTATTTGGCATTTCGTGTAGACATGGTGACATTTGAAAATTTATCAGTTTCGAATACGGACATGACATTCTAAAACATCTATGTACCTAAGTATAAATACAACTTGATCATTAAAACAGAGAAGGTAATCTAAGTCGTGAATCTGTCCAAAAAAATCTCAGTGAGTTGAATCTAAAGAGCAGTAAACCAGAAACTAAAAATTCATGGACTCTTCACTTTTCTTGAATGATTCTTGAGTGAAAACTTGCTAAGTTAGGGATTTAGTTTTAAGCAAGCGATAATTTTTATGTTTTTTTAAATATTTTTTATAAATTAGCTACGACAAACAGGCAGACGGGCCACCTGATGGTAAGTATTCACCGTCGCCTAGCCTAGTGTTGCCGGCCGTGGAGGGAGAGGACTTCAACAATGTTACCTATATATTTTTATAGGTAAGTTTGAAGGAACGTTAATAATTGAACTTGGCATTCAGTTAGATCTACATTCTTTTAACAGCGAAGCCGACAAGCCTACTGGTATCTTGCACCGAACTTGGCACCTTTTTACATTTATGTTTTTGGTGGGATAAAATCTACTAATTATAAGTACTTACTTATTTATGCATTAAAAAAGAAACAAATAATTAATTGTTTCTAACATTATAAGTAAGAAATAGCTGTTAGGTAATTACATCACAGACACATAAGTGCTTACCTCATATTATATAATGCATAATATGTATGATAACTTAGAAACGCGTTTTCCATAGCAGTGAAATTTTTAAACTAGCATAAAAATCCTAATTGATTATGCAAGAGTTAAACTCCCAGTCTACGAATACATAGGTTAATACTGACGTCACTGCCTTTAGTATTGACGTCACAGTTAACCCAGCAGTTATTCAACACATTTTCATTATTTTGAAACTAATGACCGTCAGTTAAAAAAGAACTAAAGATCCATTCGATGTCGTAACCCAAGATTAATTTACACGATTGCTACTAAAGAAAATTAACAAAAGTAGGGCATAATGACGTCATAGTTAACACCACAATTAATCAGTTGATGCCTTTACATCCACAAAACTATTTTGAAACATTAAAAATAAACAAAGATATTTCGGTGTCGTAATCCAAGATTAAAGTGTGCATTGGATGCGTTCTAAAAAAAATAAACTGAAAATAGCCCATTGGCTAGAGTTTATAGGGCAGTGCAGACGTCATACGTAACCCAGAAAATGCACTCGGCCCTTTAGATGTAACCAACGAACCACTCGTGTGTTCCGATTCAGTTTTATTGCTTTAATGTAAACATCCCATAGACAGATTGATGCAAGCTCTGATGGTGTTATATTTTATGGTTACTTTGATGCACTTCTGCGTTTTATGTTTTGAAATCGAAAGGCAGTTTGCAACTTTCTTTTCCTTTTACAGTTTCACTTACGGTGGATTTTGAAAACGTTACAGCACTAGGATGAAAGAAAAAATAGTTTGTCGCGCCTTTAAACTGTTAACAGTAATTGCATACAAGTTAATTCACTATTGTGCAAGTATATTTTAGACTAAATAGTATACGAGTACATACTTATAAAGACGTAACCATACTGCAGAGGAGAGAGCGTCGGTGGCACAGTGGCTAGGGCACCGAACTCCCATGCGGGAGGTCCAGGTTCGAAACCACGCAGTGCCATGTACCAATGAGTTTTACGTATTTTTCGAAGACTCACGTACATTTACCGACTGTTCTATCGGTGAACGAAAACATCGTGAGGAAACCTGCACACTGAGATGACCAGTGTGTAAAATGGGGTAGGCACAAAAGATCCTCACGGGTCGAAGTGCCGCTGGGATTATTAAGATACTGCAGCGTAAGCGAAACGGAAGCTGATCGAAGTTATAGAAATAGATTTTTAATTTTCTTTTCTGTTTTCTGTTCACTTCTATTTCGCTCTCGTTGCAGTGTGCTAAAGCGTAATACTTATACACAAAAACTGTGCAAACAGCGCAATGTCCTCCAGTCGCAAATAAATTTTGCGTCGTAACTGCCAGACGCAAAACGACCGCAACCGATTAAATTCGTCTTCAAAAAGATCCGTGTGCGTATTTTGGACGGTCGCCACACGCCTGATATCGTAAATGGCCGCCTTGGACATTATCGTTTTTGCAGTATGGGTGTGTAAACTGTGATGGTTGGTTAGGGTTTATGACCTGGAGATCGATTCCACTAAATACAACGTAACTAAATATAATCTAAACTGCATCGTTATGACGTGTTACGTATGCTACTATACACTAACGATCCAATTTCAGTTAAGGTCCGATCGAGTCAACGATCGATCGAACTGTAACGTATTTGTGCACTCTAATAAAACGTTTAGTTTATACTGAATCGCAGTTGAACGGTAACAAAACGCTTTAACTGTCAAATATAACGATCGACCAGAAGTTCCTCCCAAGGTACTTTTGCCCGATCGATAGTAAATCGAAAGGTGGCAATGGTAGAGTTATGCGTCAGCAGAATGCGATTTGGTGTCCAAATAGAATTGGAACGAAAACTAAATTGAATTTGGATAGAAATAGAACTACAAACGTTGTAATTTAGGCGAATTGAGCCCCTGTTCCTCGTGAATTTAAAACATACTCGTACTAAATATAGTCTGATTTCATTTCATAGAGTTTAAATAATGCCATTTTTCCATACACTGATGTCAAAACGCGATTACATGTCCATATGATGTCAGTAAAAGTTGTCATTATTTTAATTGAAATCAAATCAAAATATGTTCATTGTAAGTACCTTATATAATGCATTTTTACAATTCCTCTGCCCGAAGGTTGCCTGGAAGAGATCACTCTTAGCGATAAGACCGCTTAAAGTATACTTCACTATTTCCTTTTCTATCTTTTGTTTGTTGTTTTCTACTTGTGCAATAAAGTGTATTTTACTTTTACTTTACTTTACTTTACAACGTCATTTTTTTTATTCTACCACCGCATTCTATTTTACTCTAATTAAACCATGTATACCTGGATGTTGAGGATCATTTTTTTAAATCCTTGTATCAAAAATACATCTATTTAAAATTCTGGATGCGCAAGAAAAACCAGTGAGATATATATTTAAAATATTAAAAACTATGATTGGTAAAAAGTACTTATAAACCAATGTTTTTAAATGTAAGTACTTAGATATTCACTCGTATTCTCAGTTGAGAATTTGAAATTGTTGAAATGAAGGCATTTGATGGGACGTGACCTGACTCCTTGAAAAAGTTCTCCTGAGTACAAGTACACTGAAACCTCCACGATTTATGAACTGTTACACCCAATAATTATGAATAACGTTTCTATTTGTAGTAAGAAACAACGAACCTGTCTTCACAAATCAGCGGCGATGTTTCACTGGAGCCACTGGATAATGTCTGCAGTAGAGTACGCGCCTGCGCATGAGCATCACACCGATTGATTTTTGGAAACGATGATCGGATGACTCACTGTATAATTTCCCGACTATAAATATCACTTTTATAGACCTCGAGACTGGTGGTTATCACATGATTTTTCTTATTGTATCTTTTGAAGACGAGATTCTCCTTCTTTTTTTATTATTATTGGTGCTTACTATTTTTTTTTATAATAACGTATAATTTATTAGAGATAAATTGTGTCTCTACCCTCAGTTGCGAAATTTAAAAATTTGTCTCTACGTAGAGAAATTGGAGAATGTACCCCGGACAGGCGGTTCGGCGATAATTTATTCTTCTTATATTTAACGGTGGCTGTGGATGGGAGTTGAAATGGCTCACCTAGGTACCACAGGTTGATGCATTATTATTATTGGAATTAATGAGTCGCTATGGTAGGTACCTGGAAAGATCGCGTGAAGTGATAGCGGTTGCCTTTTTTTTGTAGTAAGTAGCTTTAAGTAAGTTATTTTGTTGACCTACTTAATAATTTTATGAATGAATTAAAATTTAATCGACATCGTCTGACAGATAATGTAGAAAATCTACCTGTGAAATCAAGTTATAAATCATTATGATTAGATAATGCTCAAAACATCAAAAATTAAGCCGATATAAAACAAAAATATTTTTGTTATGATGCCGTTGATATAAAGCCTACTCATACATAACTAATAACCTAAGTAATATTATCTACTCATTTATATTTTTTATAACAACAAAACCAGATACCTAGAATTAATAACAACGTAGTTAGAGCGTTTGTGTTTTCCGTTGAGCGTTACAAATATTTATAAACATGTTTGTTGTGAAGAAAATAAATAACTAGGTAAGAGGCAGGTGTGTGAAATTCAGTGGAAAATTCTCATTGTCTATGGTAGCAATGACAATGATAAGATCACTTTAAATTTTCCTTTACCTATTTTAGGTAAGAAAGAGACTGTTGACGGTGTTAGTGATAACAGATAGCGAGTACATAATCAGAATTAGAAAATACTCGACACTGCCCATATATTACTATGATGTAAGTACTTTATAGGTAAGGTCACAGAGGGTAATGTAAGGCACTGCCCATATATTACTATGATGTAAGTACTTTATAGGTAAGCTCACAGAGGGTAATGTAAGGCACTGCCCATATATTACTATGATGTAAGTACTTTATAGGTAAGGTCACAGAGGGTAATGTAAGGCACTGCCCATATATTACTATGATGTAAGTACTTTATAGGTAAGGTCACAGAGGGTAATGTAAGGCACTGCCCATATATTACTGTGATGTAAGTACTTTATAGGTAAGGTCACAGGGTAATATAAGGCACTGCCCATATATTACTATGATGTAAGTACTTTAGAGGTAAGGTCACAGAGGGTAATGTAAGGTATTCATTTAGAGGTCAGGGATTCTGTCATACAGAGGTTAAATTTTCAAACGCAAACACATATGCGGTTATAATAATAACAGATAGTCATAATAAGAAGAATGTGCTCGTAGCCTAGTTGCGAGCACGGTCCGAAAGTGATCGTGCAGGTTAAGCGACGTTGGTGCGGTCGGTACCTGGATGGGTGACCACTAGTGGCATATTTCATCTGAGCTCCTCCGTGCCTCGGAGAGCACGTTAAGCAGTCGGTCTCGATTGTTGTCATTCGACAGCAGTCGTTAAGCCATGTCAGATGCTTACGGGCGGCCTGAAAAACTCTAACAAATAGATCGGCCACTAACCATACGATAAGTAAGTAAGTAAGTATAATAAGAAGTAGAAAAACATGATACAGTTTATTATGATGTACTTAGGTAATTTATAGATAAGGTAGTCACCTTATTATTATTATCTATTAATTATATATTAATTATTTTGGAAATTTAACCTCTCTGTAATAGATTTCGTTACCTCTAAATGACTATTTAGAGGTAACGAAATCTATTACAGAGAGGTTAAATTTCCAAACGCAAACCTTAAATTATACCCCGATTAGTATTATAACAATTAATAATTATTGTTCTATACTTCTATTTAGATTATGCCTTGTTATGTCTTGACTACATTTGACATTATTTTTTTGTGATTTATCGGGAACTCAAAACAGTCCTAAACCGTGAAAAGTATCCGGTTTCTAATTTTGATCATACAGTTAGCGTTGAAGAGATAATCAAGATTTACTGTTCAAAACATAGCGTTTCCCATGTTCATACAAAAATGCCACAAAGAATCAACCATTAGCAGAGCCTATTTCCCTACAGCTGACGTCCATGACCTTTCTTCATAGCATTAAATATTAACCCTGAAGGTTCCCAAGTACGTCATAAGTAACCACCACGCTGTCTCTGGGTCAACCCAACCCTCGTTTGCTGACGTTAAAAATAGATAAACTTGTCACATTATACTTACGTTCCGTCACATGTTATTTTCTCACGAAAATTCGTACTGTATTTCAAAACCTGACCTTTATTTAAAATAACGTCGATATTTACGTGTGACTCTGTCCATGTGACAGTTTTTAGAGACAAAAATGTCATTTGACCCAGGTAGTGTCCCCCGAGAGGGATTTCAGTTGTCATTAATAAAAACCTTATTTTAAAGCCTACATAAATGCCAAGACGGCAGCTATGTGGGTCACAATCTGCAGCAAAGATTCTATGACTCAAAACGCCTATTATTTGTATTGTTTCTAAAATAAAACGTTACATGTGATTGGTAAAAAAACCGTAAAACCTAAGTGAGAATACCGAACAGTATTTAGTAGAAAAACACGGTATGAACTCGGGTAGTGACGGAAGATGTCAAGGCCGCCAGTGTAGCCCAAGGTCACGGGTACTCCTCGCGACGTAGTACAAGTATGATCGCGTCACATAACGTGTTATTGATCCGTCTACAAATATGTCTGATCCTCGACCGGTATGAATTTATAATGGTGACGCAAACGCAGTAGCAGTTTTGTGGCATGGTACGTACTAAATTCTTTATGGTGGATACCCATTCAAATGTGAACAATGGGTAAATGACGCAAGTTCATGCCTGACGAAAACGGGAAATTGTTTTTCAATAGCTTGCTCTAGTCTAAAGGAAGGAGAACAAAATGTCTTATAATCCTCATTAAAAAGCGTAGCGTAGAATGTTCGTAAAAATTTACATACATTAGTGAGTAAAGTCTATAGGTTGCTGTATCCAATTCGTACAAAGATTAAATGTTGAATGTTAATCATTCATGGATACGTTTTGTTCATTGTGATGATACTACGTAGAACATTCTTGTGACGAGTCGAATTGCGCAGAACATTTTTTACTCCCAAATCCACGTTTGTTTAGACCGTATTGCCAAAAGTTACGAGTCGTTTTACTGCGATATATTTGTCGTCAGATTCAATGACGACGTGTCTGCGTCTAAAAGCGTCCCGTTGTCGCGTGACACTAGTGACTGCAGCGATACCGTCGTCGCGACTTTGTTGGGACGAATTTGGTCACCCACGCAAGCGACAGGTTAAAATTTTATACGTCACGGTTATAAAACGGTTTCAGATAGCCTGCTAATTTAAGATCGCTGAACCGTTTAGGTACTTAAGACTTGATTGATGAGTGGCGTTTAAAGAAATACAGCTCTTCTCCAGCTGCGAAGCTGCCAATCAAAACGGAATAGGAATAATAGTGCAGAACTTCAAAAGCCTTTACTGCGTTTGAATTATCTATGTAAAGTTTCTTATTTTGTACTCAAAATTATCTTTACCTGTATGTAATTAATTACCTAGTAGATTCTATAAAAAGAAAAGAATGTAGCATCTACATAACCGTTTTTATTGTTATAGCTCTCTAGCTAGTTAATTATCACAGTTACGAGTATATTGAAATAAATCCAAGCAATCGAATAACTTTCCAACTTTATACTTGTTAATTCTTTTATTAAAAGAAACGATGATATTACAAAGACAATCTTATCGGAATATCACATCAAGGTAACAACAGATAATATATATTTTTATTTGTTTGGAAATTACGCGTAATTCGATAAATTTTTATGAACGTTATCAGTTTATATACGAACATCTGATTTTCAGTAGTACCTATGATTTCATGATTTATCTTATCGAATTGATATTTTATGGATATCACAGAAATATGGTTATGCAATAAACAATTGTTTATTTATTTTTCAACTGAAACTGGCGTCACTGGTATTTTTAGTATAAGTACTGGGTGGGTGTAACAAAAACCCCCTATAGTCTGGAATGGGGGGTGTTTCGTATCCTTAAATAACACCTGAATTCAATAATTAGAGCATTTTTCCAAGTATGTGGATTATATAAATTATATAAATTGTATTCTATATTTTTTATTTAATATTTATATTTTATAATTATTAAGTCGTGACGCCATTATTGCGTTAATGAATGGCGCCAATTTTGAAATCGCGAAAAAAATCAGCTGTTCCATACAAAAACTCAATACCTACAAGACCTAAATGTATTATTCGGGACTATATATGTTTTTATTACACACAGTCTGTATATTTCTTCTTTTAAATATATCATACATTGTTATTACCTACATGTAACGCAATAATGGCGGCGGGCGTCACGACTTAATAATTATAAAATATAAATAAAAAATATAGAATACAATTTATATAAAATTTATATAATCCACTTACTTGGAAATGCTATACTTATTGAATTCTCATTATGTACGAGTATACGAGTATATATAGGTTAGTGTGTACCATTTTTATTCCTATATATCTATAACTGTACCCAGTTGCCACCACAGGTAACAATAGACTAGACGAAGTAAACCCGCACGCGGAGCAAAATATGCATGACAGGAAAATGCTTGGATGTTCACGTGTACGAGAATCCTCCTCCTAAGCCTATCACGTTTATGCAGGGTCGGCTTTCCTTGTCATGTCTCTCTCTCTTTGACTTCGATGTCAATGTTAGCTTCTTTCATGTTCTTTTGGACTCGTTAGCCAAGTGGCGAGGGAACTTCCGCGACCTCGCTTCGTCGATGGCATGTTCATGGCAACTTTAACTATATGGTCCTTGGGGCGTCTTACGAGAATCTACGAGAATAGGTATTAATATTGGTGTGCCATTTCTATACCTATAGTCACAAAGGCCACAGGTAATTGACGTCAAATGGACGTCAAGCTCTTTGATGAAGGAATTCGTAGCGGCGTGGTCATAAAACTATGGATTTAAATAAGACATAAAGTCCGAACGACTTTCGGCATTATTAAGAGTCGATAGCCGTAGCCGTAGCGAAAGTGACGGATTTATTTTAGTATTTAGCGAATACATTAATAATGTGTACGACAATTTCAAGGCTTACGAAGTTTCATAGTAAATTGGAAATGTTGTTTTAGATTTGTATTATTTTTATACCGTAGCTTCTTCAAAGTACAATGTATCATGTGCTATTTTAGACTGAGGTAAATATAGATCTTTTTTCGTAAGAAAGTTACGTTTTGTGTGGTACATACATAATGAGTACTTTTTGTGACTATTTCGCCAAAAATCTACGTCATCCATCCACATGACCGTAGCCCTGTTTTTGTGACGTCACATTTATTATGTTTATTTAACCACTGACAAAGCCCACCTGCGCAAGAACGACGCAGAAGTCACGCCTCCTTGTGTTATTTGTTTAACTATAAATACAGCGATGTACATCGCTGTCTTCTTCCTGGTTAGCCGATGAGATAACCTTGGCGGGCTGTCGACGATGAGAAAATGTGTATTCAGTAGATAATGTGCCGCTAATATGCCGTAAAATTGTGAAAGATGACATTGCTATGAATTTTTCCTAGATAAGAACTGTACTTATACTTACCTACTAGAAACTTTAAAGAGTTATGAGAAATTATAAGTATACTTACTAATTACCTATGTATATGTATCAAAACGACGTGTTCCAAAAACTTATTTCCACATTACCTACTACACTAACCAAAAATCTATTTCTTTCATATAAAGTGGAATTGGAATGGTTAAATAGAAATTGTGATAAACATAAGTTAACTTATTTGATCCTGATGTTAGGTTTGAAAAATATTATTATTGTTCCTACTGATGTTTATTGGTTTATTATTAAGAAATGTCGGTAAATATATTATTAACAACGAAATAAAGCAAATGGATTTAAACATACGAGTAAATACATGTCTGCTCACAAACATGTTATTTTGGGTATTTTTCCCATTTTTTGTACGTTCATCCTATCCTGTAGAAACATCACGATTCATTAATCAAGTGGACAATTAAATTGTTTGTTACAAACACCACAATGCCACCAATTACGACTAAGTTGTTTGTGACAGCTCCACAAACAGCATGGATGGAAGATGTGGGAATGTGAATCAAAAAACCACAGGAGACCATCAAAAGTAATATTCACAACAAGTCATACATACTTACATAAGTCATTCTAACTACACTTGTGGACTATCTGTACTAATAATAATAATAAAGAGAGAACCTGATTGCCTGACTGACTCATCAACGTAGAACCGAAACTACTGAGGCTAAATTAGGACAATATTCTATTTTCATGACCTATAAGGTAAGCAATAAGAAAGGATTTTTGGAAATTCAGCTCTTAATTTTTTTCTGTCGATTTACATGAAACTTAGTAAATGTGCTCTAAAACAGAAATAAAAAACACGTATTTCAGGTTTTCTCAAAATTCATCCCTTAAGGGCGTAAAAAAGGGGTTGAAAGTTTGTATGGGGAAACATTTTATTTTCAGTTGATTTACTTGAAACTTAGTACAGGGTGGACCAAAAGTCCGTTAACATTTAAAATGGTTATAAAAAATACAAATGCTACTTTAGTGAAAAACTGTTTATTTAATAATAAAGTAGACAAATTAGGATTTCACTTTTTAAAAATAACATCATTCAAATGTGACCCTTGTTCATCCTGGCACACCTGTAACCGGGAACGGAAATTTTGCATGACCGCCCGACAAGTGGTTGGTGAAATGTTCTGCATTTCCTCGCGTATATTTTCTTTTAATTCCTCAATAGACACTGGGTTGCTGATGTAAACTTTACTTTTGAGATATCCCCAAAGGTAAAAGTCCATTGGAGTTAAATCCGGGCTGCGGGGTGGCCAGTGAATGTCACCTCTTTTGGATATGACTTTTTGGCCAAAAATTTCACGAAGTGCTGCTATAGAGTCATTGGAGGTGTGACATGTTGCCCCATCTTGTTGGAACCAAGAGCTTCGATTAAAGCCTGAGAAGTCCTGTAATGCTGGAGCAAAAAAATTCTGTAGCATCACAATGTATCGCTCTGTATTAACGGTGACGGCGCGGTTTCTCTGATCTTCATAAAAATATGGACCAATGATTCCGCTGGCTGACAATGCGGCCCATACAGTAACCCTGGGCGAGTGTAAAGGTTTTTGGTGCTTCAAGTCCGGGTTAGTGTCACTCCAGTATCTGCAATTTTGTCGATTGACATGTCCATTTAGGTGGAAGTGTGCCTCGTCTGAGAAAAAGATGTTATTGAAGCTCGTAAACCTCTCAAGCACTTCGTTAGCAAACTGCAGTCTCTGAGCAGGGTCATTTGGCTTTAAAGCCTGTACAATTTGAATTTTGTAAGGATGTAAATGTAAATCTTTGTGTAGAATGCGATTTAGAGATGTTCTGGGCACATCTAAAGCACTAGACCGCTTTCGAGTAGAGATACCAGGTTGTTCTCGAACAGACGCTCGTACACGCTCTATGTTTACTGGATCGCGCGATGTCCTAGGTCGGCCGGATCGTGGTTGACTTAAAGTTGAACCTGTTGTTTCGAACTTCTGTACCCATTTTTTAATCGTTTGAATTGTTGGTGCTTGATTTCTGTTCCGTATATTGTAATGATTACAAAATTTCCGTTTAGCTTCGGTCGTAGAATCGTTGTTTCGATAGTACTCGCGTACGCAAAATGCGCGTTGCGCTCCGCTGAATGACGCCATGGTACTAAATCCCTATTAGTAGCTCTCGCTTGTAGTAACACCCCCCGCGCCAATACCCCGCCCGCGCCGACGCAGCGACCTATTCAAATGTTAACGGACTTTTGGTCCACCCTGTATATGTGCTCTATAATACAAATAAAGGAACACGTATTTCAGGTTTTCTCAAAATTGAAACAAACTTTCAATGGGAAAACATGTCGATTTACCTACTTGAAATACAGCTTCGGATACGGGCAGTGAATTAATTTGTAAAGTTTCGGAAGGAGTGGATTATGTAAACGCAAGTTATTACGAGACATATAGGATATTGAGCGGTTTACCATCCACGGGAAACATTTCGTTCGGGAATCCTACGGTCTCGGGGGAGGTTAAAATAACCTTTCTGGGAACTTTAAAGGATTTCACTTATAGCCATCTACGAGAATACTTCAAGAAACCATGGAGGAACCGATTGACTCCCGACGTTGAACTATTTATTCTTATGAACCAGTGCGAAGTTAGTTATTATAATAAATTACTTACTACATTTATTTATTGTATCTAATTAGGTAAGTAAGTATTTACAATGAATTTAATGATATACAAACCTAGGTCAGTTCAGTATAGTTAAGAAGTAGATCATAAAATATCACCGCCAATATAGGTAAAAAAAATTATTGTATAAGGACAGTAGACGAGCAAACGAGCCCCCTGATGGTAAGTGGTCACCGTCGAACATACACATCGCACCTCATTATAACCATAACACAACAATGCATGCGTCGCTACCTTGTGGCAGAAAAAGGTAAGATAGGGTAGGTATATACATCCCCAGGCTGACTCTGAACCGAGTTATACCACCTACAATAAATGTTCAATAAGTGATGAATAGGTTGACATGGCTACCTTGTCGTGTACCAAAGCCTCTTAAAGACATATTTAAAAAGTTATGAATACATGAAATCAGTTTAGTCTTTTATTAAAGTTAGGTGAAAATATTACAATTCAGTCAGTACCTAAGTAATTGCACAACAAGTAGATAGTAAAAGAGATAAAAACTTCTCCCATATAATTTATGACTTTTTCCTGTGTAGGTAATTAGCTAGACACTTAATAAAAGTCTAATTTAAATAGAAAGAGTATTATCAAAGAACAATATTTGAACTCACATGAGAAAATTCGATGTAGAGGAAAACCCGGACGATTTTTGCGCAGTGGTTATTATGACAGGTAAGACTACATCAGAAATCAAAACATCTCAGTCATTAACCTCACGTTTGCATCCTCGGTGTTTGACTTTCAAAATGGCGTAATGAACCTAAACTAAAATATTATTGAAGTTTATACTTTTCAACTTTTTAATGAATACTCGTTTAGTATTTTGTAAACAGCCGGGGCAGATGAGATAATAGGTAGTATCTAGCTTAGTTTTTAAAATTGGTTTTCAGAAGAAACAGGCGCAGACTCCGTCAGATCTTTTTTCGTCTTGCACAAATAATCAGACTGGGTTTAATTGTTCATTTGATACTATCTGGACATCGTCAAGCGAAACTACAAAACTGCGCTGTGGAAAATTATAAATAGCCTCTTGGTAAACAGTGCAAAGTCGTAGCTTTCTCAGAATTGATTGCCAGCATTAATTGTCGAGAACAAGGAAGTTTGAAATTTAGAAAACAAATAGAGGTTGTTTTCGTTTTAAAACTTTTCACGTTTGTCCGCTCTTTCATAGTTTTTCTCATTAGACTGGTTGCTTGCTGCTGTGAGCGTTACATAAGTCGCCCAATATTTATATTATAATCTTATGACAAGAGGAATCTAGTCACAATTCTAATCCAGAGTGTGAAAACAAACGTTTTGATACAAATGAACAATTATTTTGTCATATACTTAACTAAATGCACTGTTTTTATTACTGACACCAATATCATTATGATTTAGAATACTTTGCATTGGTCATTGCAACTTAAGTTTGGCTCAAATGCATGCGCAGTAGCATATTCGTATAGGATATTACTTAAGAATTCTAGTTCTGATTACTGTTTATGTTATGAGTCTATGACCATTATTCTATACTAGTATATATTATGTGGCGCTAAGATCATGTGGCAGTTCATGTGACTGCATTGCAATAGATGGTTAGGTTTGTTCGCTTGATTTGTTTCAATGCAACTGTGATTACTACTGTTTTATTGATAGCTGGTCTAGTTTGAAAATACTCTCGTTATAGATCCGTGAATATTTTTTGGAATAAAGTGAATCGTAAATTCCTATTTACGTTTCACTTATTTTTCCATAACATCTCATATCCTTAGATTGTCAAAGCCAATGTGAACTTATAAATTACACGAGATAATTTATTCTAAAAACATTTACTTGTTCTCTTCTTGGGGTATCTCTCTACCTAATCTAACTGAAGGTTGACCGTCAAGTGAACTCAGAATCTCTCTCTTTAAATTTTGCCAGATACTTTTTATACAGGTGTAACAAAAAACCCCTATATGGAGCGCATCACGCAACTTCAGTGGCGATTCTAAGTTTCTATTCGATTGGAACAAATTATTTAGTGAAAAATATATGGATTTTTCCTATCATATATAAAGTAGCATATCCTGTTATTTAAATTGATGTTCAGATGGCTCTTCTACGCTAATTATTTGCGACCACTCTCTGATATTTCTCACCCACGACGTTTTCCTCGTGTCCACTTATAAGAAGGAAATTAGGCCAGTATACGACATACAACGTAACTGGAGTGCCTATACAGTGTTACCAGCTTGCCTCGAACTGATCGTTTAAATGGCTCATTAGACGAGCAGTTATTATATTTCATAACTTTAAAATAGCACACATGTGACTGGCCATGTGACTGCCGCAGAGGATCGTTTGTTCTGTTCGTCGTATATTAGCACCAACCGTTATAATTAACGAGGAATTGCAGTTGGATGACGAACGGGAGTGGAGATGAACAGGATATTACACGCACGTGTACTTTATTAGTATAATCACGTATAATATTAATACGCAGTTACGTTCTTGTTTCCTATGTAAATTTTATGCAAAGTTATCTCTCAAACCCTATAAAATTAATGTTTTTACTAATTTCATAATCTCTAAAGCATAGTTTTACATTAATGTTTATTGGGATTTCACATATTTTTCGCAGATCATTGAGAATACTTTAAAAATTACACATGGAGAGCTCTCTGTTTTTCTTCTGTTCTAGATTCCTAACTACGTTTTGAAATATATCTAATGAAAATATTATTATTTTAATTACAAAAGCACTGATCGTAGATAATACAAATCGTGTTTAAACACGATCAAAACAATTCAAAATGTATCTTTAAAGATACATTTTTCTTTTTCGGATTACAGAAATTACGGATTATTGCAAACGATTTCAGGAAGTCGTTTTAACAGACATTTACACTAAGAACACGAAAAAAAAACGAACGTACGTATGCGAACTGTTCGTAGAAAATACTCATGTTTTCCTTCATACTCGGTATTATGGCAAATATTGAAACATATGGCGGCAAAAACGACGCAACGTAAATTGAGTTGTTTTGATAGTGTGACGTATTTTAGTGTATTTCACAATAGTACGGAGTACCCAATGTTTGCTTGTGTGTATGTATTGTTTTGCAGAGTACTTTATTTATTTCTGAGTGTTCCCAGAATACTGAATTTTAGTGTTGTTATTTGTTTTTGTCTATAGTCTAACTAACCTATGACGTAGGGAGGGGAAGTAATACGCTAGTTTACAAACACATCTTGCATTTTAGTTTTATTTCTCAATAGTTTGGTTGACGAGAGTTGATTAGTATTATAAAAACGTCCCCATACAGCAGCTGCCGCTTTGTTGTCAAAATACCCCTCGCTATCTTTATATATTTAGGTATAGAAGAGATATCTACCTAATCGCGAAAAAAAATCAGCTGTTCCATACAAAAGCTCAATATCTACACGACCGAAATGTATGAAACAGCTGATATATTTTTTCGCGATTTCAGAGTTGGCGCCATAGTGAATGTTGTTCAGTTATGGATTTTGAACACTTCCCTTGCGGCGATGCGGGCTTGCGGGTTTTTGTTACATTCTGTATAAGAATATTTATAGTCGCTAATATTTATAGTCGCTATAGCGTGGCGTTTTTAAAATATTGAACAACTCTCTTCAAACATATTTTATCTACTTTGTAATATCTTAGATAGTGGTTTAATTTTGGAAGCTGGAACATTGTTGTCAATTCATCGGTCTAACTAGAAAAATAAGCCAGCTGAAAATCTACAATTGCAGCACACGACATTGCTGTCGACTTAAACCAAAATCCAATTAGTGAATTATTTGTATCAAAACAACTACATAAAACCGAAGCGAAATACTGTGCCCCTGGCAAATAAATTGATTGACTGTTTGGTGATATTGTGATTCAAGAATGATAATTTAAAAATTTGTTGAGTGAAATGAAAAATAAATGTGTGCATAACGATTAAAATGCTATCAACTACAACAACAAAAAAGCTGGCAACACACGGACTAGAGACACGTGCAATACCTCTGGTATTGCACGTGTCTCTAGGCGACGGTGACTGCTTACCATCAGGTGGCCCGCATGCCTGTTTGTTGTAGCCAATTTATAAAAAAATATATTAAAAAAACCCCTCAAAGGTCATAATGAACTGCACAGCACAAACTGCAATGGTTAACGACGTCGTAAACTAAAAGAAGAGTACCTACTTATTGGTATATTTCTGGTAAATTGCCAAACGTCTGTGACTTTAAATACATATACGATTTGTATTCATTAGTACACTGTTTGTAAACAAAATAAACTAGAAAATATCTAACTGAAAAGTACTTATTAAACCAAAATTTAAACGTGCCTCAATAAAACGTAGGTTCACGTATATATCGTGTTACCAGTGTATGTAGAGTCTGTTTAAAAAGTCAGTTTATTTAGGATTTTACGAAAATTAAAAAACTTATATTTAGCAACACGAATGTTAGATGTTAAATATGTCTACTGTTTTTCTACTCCCGGACATTCTACTTCCAGACATATTTGACAGCTAAATTCAGTATTGCTAAATATAAGTTTTTTAAATTCTACTAAAAATCCCAAGTAAACTAACTTTTTAGACAGACTCTAAGCAATAAAACTATAATAGAATTCGATTGCAAGGTCGTGGAAATTATAGAAGTCAAAAGCTTGTCCAAGCCGGAGAAAGCGTTCTCTCAAACGGAATACTTATAATATATAACGTATAATATACAATATTCGAAGGTAGCTTTAAAGTAACTTTGCGCAGAGTACCATCCCTTTCTGCTTGAAGGGTAACAAAGCCAGCGTAATTACCGGCACATGAGGGATTATATCTAAGTTATCAAAGGTTAGCAGTGCATGTCTATGGGCCACGGTAACAAGTTACCATCAGGTGGCCCGTTAGCTCGCCTGTTCTCCATATGCAATAAAAAAATCTTCCATGCAGACTATAGCAGCTAGTATTCGCTGTCTATTACGATAGTTAGGTATGTTCATTGCTATATTATTGTTTGTATGCGAAATTATTATTTCCACTCGAAGAATTACTATTGTGCTATTATGGAAGACCCCAGACACATATACTGACACCAATTACGGTTATGAATCTTAATTGAAACGCATGCTCACACGACAATAAAGACCGCTTTGACGTGCTGCGTCACTTATCGAAGCCATTCTACAATATTCATTTGACGTAGTACGTTCTCCAGTAGAAGGTTCAAGTAGCTTTTGTATCTATACTTTGTCTTCTTCTTCTACTTCTCGTCGTTTGGTTAGTGGTGAACCTATTGTCGGACTTGTTTCGATCGTAAGCTTCTAACACGATCTAACTAAAGAACGATAGCGGCTAGGGCCGATAGATGGACCTACAAATGAAAATATGCCACTAGTGATCAACCATTCTATATCTGGCCGCGTCCCAGTTGGCTCGATTATTTTTTGACCATGTTTTCAAAAGATCTGTTCTTCATCTGTACTTCACCTCATGAAGATAGGATGCGCTGCCACCGAGGAAGGGTGGGGCTTGTTTCCTTCATAATATTTTGGGACCTCTAGTTAGATTCTTACCCTACAACTATAGCCGACGGTTAATATAATTTTAGAAAGACTTTTAGATAGAGCAGTTTGTCTTGGTCAATTATTTTGATGTTAAAAGTTAGGTGAGGTTTCTCCAAGTAGCTTGTTCCCAAGAAATCTATTGTTTATCTGTAGTCAGAAATTCCTCACAAATAAAATACACCGCCGTAGTCAACGAATCTGTCAAAAATGCTATCTGTATACCAAGAAAGTTGCATACTTACTAAAGTAAGTAACCGGAATTGGATCTTCATAGATACAAAGGGGCCCCCTTCGAAACCCTGTTTAAAAAAGAGAGAAGCGAGATAGACTGCAGTAGGTATCCCGTCTCTTTTTAATACAGTGACCTTGTAACCGATATAAAAGAGACGGGATAATTACTACAGTCTTTCTCGCTTCTCTTTTTTTTAAACAGTGTTTCGAAGGGGGCCCCTTGGTATCTATGAAGATCCCAATCCAGTGACTTACTTTTAGTAAGTATGCAACTTCCTTGCTGTATACATACAGATAGCAGTTTTGACAGATCCGCTGATATCCTTAGTTAAGTATGTAATATGTCAAGAACAAACTCAGCAGTTGCTGTGTCAGTTCCCACGTACATTCAAGCATAAACTACAAACACGGTCCGATTTGCTTGACCTCGAACGGCAAACTCATAAATTTTTCATATGCATGATTGACGCTATTATGCAACCCTCGAAAGATTATGTAACAAGAAGTAACTGTACAATAACCCAATTTCGATGAACAAATCTTCTGTATCAAGTCGAATGCTAGTTCTGTACGAGTTCATTTGAGAAATTCAGAAATTAAAGCAGCAATGGTCGCGCAAATGAACTACAATGTCAAGAGCACAGTAGCAGGAAGATGCAACAATCCTAGGATTAGGAATAGATGTTTATTTTGAAATTCGTGCCTCGTGCCCGTTGGTTTTCCAAAACATCCTCAATGTGGATGTTATTGATGTCAGTGTTCAGTAACTAAGTCAATTTCCGTAGCAATCACTACCTGTAGTGATGTTTTAATTTTCATCGTAGGAGAATTTCTATTTCAATCATTAATAATAAAAAATGTGCCGATTTGTTAAAACTTTTCTGACAAAGTTGTTCAAACTCATGAGTGGATTCTCCGGTAAAAGTCCGGCAAATATTTTTGCTAATACCCTAAAGGAAATATTCTAACCCTCCACCACGCTAAAACCACAAATAAAACTAATTGTTATATACATAAATAAAACACAAAAATGTTCAATGAAACAATAACAAAATGAACAATATCCACTTACCAAGATGCGATAGGTTGGTGAGATCCGATTCTGAAAAGAAAAAGAAATGCGTGTGAAAAAATGTAAAATGGTATGCGTGCACAAATTAATTAAAAATTTAATTATATAAACAAAGGCTTTATGTAAACATGGACAATGGAACTACATAAAAATGTATATAGGTAACTAGAGGTATATTATTAGATATTTAATTGACATGCGGTATTAAAAATAATGCCAGAGGATTTCACAGGGATAATGGTAAATGTTTAATGCGACTTGTCTTTATAATTAGTGGTAATAGACTGTATTATCTGCTTTGAATATAAACACAATCAATACCTAATCATAAAATAACTATAAATTGACATTAATTTATGAAATTCTCAACTAAAATTTTGTACTACATGCAGTTCATAGTCATAATACAATCTGATTTTATATTAGTATAGTATAGTAAGTATAGTATACCTCTTACGTCCATAATCCCCGAGGGGGTAGACAGAGGAACCACCTTCATCATAGGTAGTTTCCACAAAGACCCTTAGTCGCTTCGTACGACATCCACGGGAAGATTTGGGGTGGTATTCTTTATGGCCAGCACGACATGGCATACTGATTTTATAGAGTAGAATTTAAATAATAGAAACTTTCCATACATCGATGTAAAATGGCGATGATATTTCATCATACGATCAGTAAAGTTTGCCATTACTTAAAATGGGTATTATCTTTAATAGATAATATAACATTTCTTTGGTTTTAATATAGTTGATAAATACTTACATATTACAAAAACGACCATCTACAGCAAATAATAATATTATTCGCGAGGGGATTTTGATAGCAAAGCGACAGTAGCTGTATAGGATGTTTTTATAACACTTATCAATTTCTTCAAACGAACTAAATATAATGACTGAGATATAGAGTAGGTACTTTGATAGAACTTTCTGGGTGGCAACCATTATCAGGACAGAATAGGTGACCTGTGTAATATCCGTAGCAAGGTATCGGATCGGGTACAGTTTACAGTAAACGAAACGAGAAAATAAACTTTTAATGGTAAAATATTTCCGTAATTTTTAAAATTTTATCTACAGATCTATAGACAAGTGAACGAGAAAATACATTTTTTTGAAATGTTTAAAATAGATCTATAGAAAATATTTGAAAATTACACAAATATTTTACCATTGAATTTTCTCGTTTCGTTTACTGTAAAATGTACCCGATATCTGGTCACATATTCACTTAAGACTTATGTCTTCCGTCCGTTAGCCATGAGAATGACGAAGAAATACTGAGGCATTAGGTAAATGAAAGGACATACGTGTTATCCTGTTTATTCCTTTGCATAATTGATACCAACTTAAGTCCGTAACGGCTTCTGGTTGGCATTCGTGTACTTCCGGAAGCAGGTACTGATGCATCGATACCATTATCTCGATTTCCGGTTTAACATTTTTTTAACGCAGAATTGGGTATTTGAATAAAAAAAATCCATCAATCAAATTATACGACATCCTAAAGTAAATAGAATCTAAACTTCGTTTTTCGATTCTTAACTAATATAGAGATATTGATGGTTAAAGTTAGTACCGGAGAGATGCTCTGTCCCTTTTTAGCAAACAGTTCTTTATACGTAGCCATGACCTGCTTGTATGGCGCTACAACATAGTGACGTCATAATGCTGTATTGCCGTTTCTTTCTTCGTCTGATTTTTGATTGCATGTAGCTATTTTATTTTTCAACGAATTTTAATTCTGTTTTCATATTTGACAATAAATTTATGTCTGTTTCTTAATTTTTAAGAAATACATTTAATATTTGTTACTTGGTAACTACCGAATTGGAACTGCGCAGGAGCTGGCCGCATTTAAGACAAAGTGGCTGCGCAACGCGTTGCACATGGCTGGCATCGACTTCTAATAGGTAGCTATAGGTAACAGGGTTTTCATTTGTATATTGTAGTTTAATTATTTATAACTTTATGTATTTTGAAGGCGGTTTTTTAATTCAATTGAATCACAGTTTTAGTGTCAATGTGATTTGGATGAAGGGGAAAAGTGTTTGATATCCCAGATGGGCGCAAAAATGTTTCGCATTTTCCTAATTAGGTACAGGTGACATACTGTCATCCATCCCGTTCCGTTTCGAAGTGCATCATGAGATCATGATCAAATTTTTGTGAAACCACTCTGGAGGTATGAATGCCGGAGATATGCAATTGATATGAGATCCTCTTTTTTAAGTCGGGTTATAAATAACCTTTATTTATATGCCTACTCTAGATGTTACAAACACGACTTGAAGGAAAAAGCCATTGACGACAAGTACAGCATCAAAACAGATGATTGCAGAGATCAATACAATAACAGGCATGTTTCATCACTCGACACTACAGTAATATAACTGAATAAATACAGATATCGAAATACGTCATTAGACTTTAAATAACATGTTTTTGCTTTTCTCAAAAACTAGGCCGCTTTGAAAGGGTTAACAAAAACATTACGCTAATCTTGATAAAGGAGTTTTTTGAAACAAACATTCTTCTTCTTCTTTCGTGTTGATGATCCGAGTTAAATTTTTCCCGACCAGAAGGCAGCCACATCGATAGCCCTCTGGTTGGCCTCGAAAAGGTCCTCCCGCGTGCAGGTGGTCGGACACGCGGGACAGCAGAGCAAGTGCTCCATGGTTTGAGGGGAGACACCACACTCACACTTTACTTGATCGCTGGAAAACCCCCAATTATGAAGATTATCTCCGCAACAGCCAACCTGGGTTCGCAGGCGATTAAGCGTTTTCCAGGTTGGCCACGGGAGTTTGAAACCCGGAGGTAGGTCTTCTTTTGGCGGTATGAAACCTTTGGGTGGGTATTTCTCCCGCCACAGCTTGCATCTTACTTCTGGTGGGTTCTTTCCAGGGTCGATGGGAGAAACACTTCGCAGAAACCCGTTACGGCTTTTGAGACGAGATGGTTTGGCAGTGTGACTATGAAGTGGATGCCTGGTGTCGGTTTGTCGGAAACAAACATGACATCGTGTCATTGAAACAAGGCAAAAACTTACAACTGTCTTACAACTTTTCATAATTTGCGAAAAAACAGAACTTCTCATGGAAATATTTCCGGTGAACAATAATAATTTATGATGGAATTGGTAAGGCGACATTGGATGCTAAACGTTGTTGTTCTTCAGTAATTATTGGAAAAATATCATAGGTAATTTCCCTCGTTGCACTTCACCTGTTACTTAGTTACATAACCCTATTCTTTATCAAAACAAAATTTTGAATCCTTTTGCTATGTTATAAGCTTTCCATTCATACCTATAAATAACAGTCAATTCATACAACCAGCTTGATAAGAAGATTTATTTATACTGGTCCGCGGGGGATCGTGATAATGACACTTTGTTGTTCCAATTATAACTGACATTTAACCCTTGACTTGAGCTTAACTTTAACACTTTATCAGAGTGGAATACTCCCGCTCTCGGTTAATTCCTTGATAAATAAACACATGATATTGGAATTTTACGGGTTATTTGCATCACGTAATTTTTTTAAGTTATTTATTTTGTTTATTTTCTGATTGTCTGTTACTGACTGGGGTTTTTCTAAACATACTGTAAGCTTCTGTGTTATCTTTATAGGGTTGTTATAAGTAGCACTATTCATAAAAACAACCTTCTAATTCGTATCTTTATAGGGTTATTAATAGTTATTATAGTAGGAATTTTTGATAAAAAATAACTGTATTTTTTCCATACAAAAAATCGACTTCAACAGTAAGTTTATTTTCAGTTGTAAATAGCAGCGGAGTTAAGAAACTATTGGATTTTGTTGTATTTCTCAAAAAAATAATCAGAAAAAAATAGTTTTGGTAATCCTTGTTGTAACCTGTAGATGTTACCTTTAAAATATTTGCATAAATTATATTATAATAGAAAATAACACCTTATTAATTAGTCTGTTATTGTTCAGGAGGCATCTCCTATACTTAAACAAAATGTACGTAATTCAACGATGGTAGGTATATACCTACTCAAGAAGAAGAAAGAAAGAAGTTTGGCTTCGCTAGCCACCTACGCCAGCGCACACCAGGAGCTAAGCAGGGGTCGCCGTCGACGGATACGTCGTGGAGGACATCATCATCTTCATCATCATCATATGATGATGATTTAGGTATGATTACCAACTCAAAGAACAGTTCTTTTCTGACGTGCTTTATGAATGACGCAGGACTCGTAGTATGTTTACATTTTTACAATCCTTAGTAAATCGCAAAAAACCAACTTCATAATAAACATTACATCATCACCAAGTATAATTAATGAGATCGATATCTGCCTTTAATACTTCTAAGTCTATTCTAACATAATATAAATTCTTAAAATTTAGCAGAATGAATCCTTATGCAGTTATTACAATATGCGATTTAGTGCGCGATTTAGACAGGCTGCTGTTTATATGGAGTAAATCGCAGATTGCCTGGCTGAAAGCTATTACACTTCACTGATACAGCCGGCTTCCTTATTCAGCTGGCTGAAAATCGCATAATGTAATAGGCCCGGCCCATTAACGTCTAATACAGAGCGAAAAAATCTAGACAGTAACGGTAACGGAATGAATAGTTTATCTAAGCGTTTAGGCAAGGGTTGAAATACACACAGCACACACAAACACACTACCTTACACACCTTCACACCATCTTACACACCTTCACATACACAAATAACCACATATTGTAATTCTATTTCTATTTCTTCTACATATTTAGTGCTATTTAATTAAAATTAATTTTGAGTTATTGTGTAATTGGCGTTATAACTTTTTAAGACAAGTACTTGTATAATTGTTTTGCTGTACAATAACCTGTAATAAAATAAAATAAATAAAAATAAAATAAATCTTTAGTTGGTCAAAAAGTAGAGACAAGAATCATTACAGTTAGATAACAGCTAGTTTATCACAGCAAAATCTGGTTTATCAATACTCACCCATTTTCCTATAAAGACAAGGATCTTGAACAATATTTGTTTTCCTATATCTTTGCAGGTGTCATGCTTACGTCACTTTACTTTTGGAGTAAAAGAAAATGATATCCATATATCCTACGTCGTTCTCGGAAAACGTGTTTATTAGCAAATAAATACATGGACAAGGTTGTCATTGAGTAACCTCAGTAGTACAAAGAACTAATACTACGTAGGAAAAAATCGTAATTGTACTGCCACGTGGAAAACCATGGTTGAGTCATCAATGTATGCAATGAACCGTACCTCCTGTTAACAATCACCTGGTAATCTTATGATCAATACTATATGTATAACTTTGCCATGTACCAATGAGTTTTTCGTATTTTTCGAAGACTTACGTACATTTACCGACTACTATGACGGTGAAGGAAAACATCGTGAGGAAACCTGAACACAGATGACCAGTGTGTAAAATGGGGTAGGCACAAAAGATCCTCAAGGGTCGAAGTGCCGCTGGGGTTATTCCCGGCCCCCTATCATAACAACCCATAATACACGGAGTTCGCTATAGGGGATTTCCCAAACCGATTATCATCAACCGATCTTCTTCTTTTGTCTTAGTCATCGCCAGCAATCTTCAATCGTCGGTTCACCGTATATGAAGAGCTAATACCGATTTTACCTGTACGCATATGAGGTTGCTAGCGTCGTGGCTAAGACGTCGGACTCCCATGCGGGAGGTCCGAGTTCGAAACCAGACAATGCCATGTACCAATGAGATTTTCGGTTTTTTCCAAAGACTTTTGTACATTTACCGACTGCTCTGACAGTGAAGGAAACCTGCACACTGAGATAACCAGTGTGTGAAATAGGGAAGGCAATGGCAAACCACGAGAGTCATTCTATGTGATTAATTCCTTAGAATGATCACGACAGCAATGAGGAACACTACTTAGAAGAAGATATGAGGTTTCCACAGCTCGTCTATACTGTAACGTTTGTCAGTTTGTACTCAGTAGATAGATATGGTAACTTAGTGGTTAAGACAGTATAGTAACTAAGTACTAATTATACTGGGATCAGACAAGTTATATAAATCCAGCAGTTTATAGATTGGATGACCCGTGTATCAATTTGTTATTAATTTTTCCATCTTGCAACTCTATAAAGATAGCGGCTTTCCACAATATTGTATTTGATAGCGAACACATGCAAACAATTAGGTATAGTGTACAATAAAGTGTTTCTATCTATCTATCTATCTATAGAAAATAAAAATAATATTAAACATATTATTTTATTGTACCATTTGCACCAAGGGACACTTGGTTAGACGTGGTGATGGCCGGTGGACCAGAGCCCTCACTGAGTGGTGTCCAAGGTTGGGGAAAAGAGGAGTAGGTCGTCCAGCAGCCAGATGGGCGGATGACATCACCAAAGTCGCATCGAAGACCTGGATGCGACTAGCACAGTATCGTATAGGGTGGCACAAAAGAGAGGAGGCTTATACCCTGCAGTGGGACGACATGGGCTGATGATGATGATGATTTGCACAAATGACGCAAACCTCGCTCTGGTGTATTGGGTAGACCTAGGTATATACGGGTAATTCCCGAATTACAATTTCTTTTAATTATAATTCGAAAATGTTCCATAGTCGGTTTACAGACTCTATAGCATTACCCGTAACATGTTTATAAACTATAATTTTCCATAGAAATCGAAGCTAATATGTAAAAGTAACATTTGACTGAAGATGAGGTAAAAATTTAGTTTCCAGTTATAATTTACGTAATCACACCTACCTATAAGTAGGTATCGTTCCGCAACATGTTATTGATATGGAAATACCTATATACTAATTCAACTCCGGGTTTCTAAGAATGTCACGTTATATGTATGTCGCAGCCGAATTGTATAATCCGCCGGATTACATAACGCCTAGCCCGTTTACAAAACGACGCCGTTCGTATCATACCGACAGAACAATACTTTGATTTATTATTGGAAATCCACAAGGAAATTGGACATGGCGGGAGAGACAAAAAATAGAGCCGTTTATAAAATGTTTACAATTTAACTCTATGTAAGTACTAAACTTTAACTTAGTCGATTGTTATTGTCGATTTTTTTATAAATATTGCACGGATATATTTTTTTCATTCCTTTAATCATGGTCACCCAACATCATAATCCTTTTACAATCCAGCTAAACGTTGGCCGCCGTTTTGTTGAACGTATTGCAATTACAATCCGACTGAACGTCAGTTCTCCGTTTTACAGATGGGCGCTGTTTTGTAAAGCTACTAGGCGCTTTGTAATACGGCGGATTATACACTTTGGATGCGACATGTACATAAATAATATATCTCAGGAAAAAACTGTGGGTATTCCGTATAAATCTATATAATAATTATTTTTCATTTAATTAAACGGTTTTATGGTAATTATATAAAACTGCAATAAAATTTTAGGACTTCTGCGAATCTGTCTAAAGGTTAATAATTAAACTTTATGAAATTTATTATTATATTATTATATTTATATTATTTATTATTATTAAATTTAGATACCGAATAAATAACTGCAGGTACTACGTTTTTACGATTAGAAGTACTAAACGGCAGAATGTTGAATGAATTTATTTTATTTCGGAGAGCGTCGGTGGCACAGTGGCTAGGACACCAGACTCCCATGCGGGAGGTCCGGGTTCGAAACCGTGCAGTGCCATGTACCAATGAATTTTTCGTATTTTTCGAAGACTTACGTACATTTACCGACTGCTCTAACGGTGAAGGAAAACATACACACTGAGATGACCAGTGTGTAAAATGGGGTAAGCACAAAAGATCCTCAAAGGTCGAAGTGCCGCTGGGGTTATCCCCGGTTATCATAAGATGAGATAACAATATATTTTATTATATTGTACCTACTTGCAACTTGCAAGAACTTGTGCATTTTCTGTTGGTGCGGTTAATTTACTAGAACCTGCTATTATTAAAGATATAACGATTTTGAAATTCAGTCTACGCTACTAGGGCGGTTTCTGTGGGGTTTGGGGTTTATCAGGCAGAATTAGTGTAACATATTTCGTCTGAAACATAAGTAAATCCCTGCTAGAGATTATAAACTTGTTTTTGAGTCGGTATATCTAGATTACCATCATCAAAAACATTTTCTTGGGGAATTCTATTTTTCATTCAAATTCAATCGTCATTTCGCGTATTTTACGTCGCAAATCGTCTGACGTAACTTAATGTTTGCAATTAAATAATACACGACGAAAATCCTTTATACCTAGTTGACAATAAAAAACCACTTCCGCTAATCAAGTTTACGACAAAAACATAATGTGATCGCAAAAAAACCGACGTAAAATTCAGGACGTTCTATGATGGTGATATCACCGTCTGTGACGTAGAAAATACTCGTACAGTTTATATACGTAGATAGAAGAGTCCAGCTGGGCTTGGCAGCGTTTCAAATGTCACGTCACCTCTTCTCGTCGCACATTACTTCAATACCTATCAAGAACCAATTTATTTGCTTCAAGATGCCTATGAAGCTAAGATTATAAAACTATAAAGATACAAATCAAGAGCGTCGGTGGCCTAGTGGCTAGAACGCCGGACTCCCATGCGGGAGGTCCGGGTTCGAAACCATGCCATGTACCAATGAGTTTTTAGGATTTTTTCGAAAACTTGAAACTTGAAAAAAATTCCGAAGACGTGTGAAATCTACCAATCAACATTGGACCCGCTCTGTGGATCATGGCCCGTACCCCCTTGTCCAAGGGGAAGCCTGTGTCCCAACAGCGAGGACATTAATAGGCTGATAATGATGAAATTCAGCGAAATCTAGTATTTTTTTAAAATAGATATCGTAATTTCGCCCACCAGCAGGGGGTCGAAACCACCATATTTAGTTGTAAAACCACTAAGTTGGCAACACTGGAATCAGTGCGTCCTACCAGAAATGACTTACGGAGCCGAAACGTGGACGCTGACGGTGCGACTGGAAATTAGGAGATCCGTCATAAAACCGAAGTTGTCTACATACATAGTTCATAAGATTAGCAAGCTGAAGTGGCAGTGGGGTGGTCACATCTGTCGTAGACCTGAAAACCGTTGGGGTAGACGAGTTCTGGAGTGGAGACTGTGATTAGGCAAACGTAGAATGGGGTCATCCCCCAGCTAGATTGTCACAGCGACTGGATGAAAAGAAGTCTGGGAGAGGTACATATCCTAGAGTGGGCTGCTGATGATGATAGCAAAAAACCGACGTAAATTTAGGACATTCTTCTTTTTTTTTAATTTATTTATTTATTACAAAATCCACAGCAATTACATTTAAAAACAAAAAGTCCATAATAAAACATACTGCCAATTACAGATTTCCTATTTTAAAATAATGCTTATAGGGAGAAATAAGTTTTGGTGTGTGTGTGTATATGGGTGTGTTTATTGATAATGTGTGTGAGCGTGTTTGTATAGAAGAGAGTGAAAGGGTGAAAAGGGAGTGTACATTTGTATGTGTGTATGTGTTTTTTCGAGTCTTCACTACATGATCATCATCATGATGATATAATTGTCCCTGACGTATCAAGAACATACTTACATACTCATATTGCTTGCATACGTAGATATCTACGATTACGTTGTGATATCTCGAGATATATTCTTAAGCATGAATGAGCAATAATTAATGGTATGTGGCTATTACATGTCTACATGCCAAGTAAGTACGGCAATAAGTCAACTTACGTACGGAACTAATTCCAGTATGTAATGTGCATCAATGACGTCATGAGTGACGTTAGATGGAGAGTGGAAATCCTGTAATAGGATGATGGCTATGTAGGTACAACGGACTTCTCAGGTTTCTTGAACGCCCTAGAAACTAGGGATATTGTTACCTATAAGCGACATACAAAACCTTTTTTACACCAAACATCTTTCAGTTTAATAGGAAACAAAATTGTCAATTGATTGTCAATTGAATTTTGCAGTAGCCTGTACATTTACTAAAATATTTTGTATTATTATTTTAATTATTTTGTATATCTGTACTAAAATTTCTTCTACAAAATGAACGCCTTGTCTTTTTACAATAAAATAACTTCACTTTTTAACAGAGATCGATTTGTGACCCCAATCCATGATTTGATATTTTCAAGACCGTATGCTGATAAAAAGAAAGAAACCAATAAGGAAATGAAGAAGGAACCAGGACATGCGCCAAAAGCACAGGTCAAAGAAATCGATCCCCGAAGAGTGTTTAAAGTTTATCGATATGGGGGATCTCTGACTAATGAGAAACCGAAAGTGCAAACCTATAACCTCGACGTTAACAAATGCGGCAAAATGATTCTCGACGCTCTGATCAAACTGAAAGACATGGACCCATCCCTTACGTTCCGCCGATCTTGCAGGGAAGGCATATGCGGGTCCTGCGCCGTCAACGTGCAGGGCGCGAACTGCCTCGCTTGCATAACCGCGATCCCGAATCAGAAAACCATCTCCATCTACCCTATTCCACATATGTACGTCATCAGAGATTTGGTCGTCGATATGACCCATTTCACTAACGGCTACGATAGTATTCGTCCTTACTTGATTAGACGGGATAATGTAAAAATTGGCACACAGCAGTACGCTCAAAGTGTGACAGATAATCTGAAAATGGTTGGTTTATACGAGTGTGTGCTATGTTCGTGTTGCTCGACGGCGTGTCCGAGTTACTGGTGGAATGGGAGGAGATTCCTCGGACCGGCTGCTCTGCTGCACGCCTACAGGTGGGTCATAGACTCGAGAGACGAAGACACGCATCGGCGGCTCAGGGAATTGAGAGACGACTTCAAAGCCTTCAGGTGCCATTCCATTTTCCAGTGCAACCTAGCATGCCCCAAAGGCCTGAAACCAGGTATGTACGTACAGAAACTAAAGAGGCTAATCGCGGGATTAGACAAAAAACCAGAAGCAGATCTAGAGCCGATGCAGTTCATGCATACGACGGGAACGCGCTCGAAATGTTGTAAGTAATAGAACACTTCCGATATTTAGTTACGTTAGACAGGTGTGCAAATGTTACTACAGCACGTATAAGTAAAGGCGCCATTTAACCCAGTTTAGTATTAAAGTAGTGCAAAATTGTATTTTGTGCCTAGGTAGCCGTGTCTGTGCTATAGGAGTACTATAGCAGCGGTTTGCGAAGTTTGCAGTTATCCAGTCATACTAAAACTTTTATAAACTTGACAAACTAGAAATCTGGAGAAATCATAACGAGGTAATCCTTAAAAAACGCAGTAGAGAAAATCCATAACATGCCTGAAGATTTTGACCCGGAGAAATTGGAACTTAGTCCTCCTAAAAATAAATTTATTTTATTATGAACGAAAATTTACTGTACCTACCTTAGTACAAGTACTTTTAGTAGAAAAGATAAACCGTGAAAAATAATAAGAAACTTGTTATATTTGTAGTGAATTAACACCAATGAAGACACCATTAATCAATTAATAATTTTCAGAGACCTTAAAAAATCCAAACTAAAGGCCTTCCAAAAATAAATGATAAAAATATGGTGGTGTGTCTATAGATGGTGATTCATTACAATTAGAAAATATAATTTATTATAAGTATAGCTGTTATACTCTGACTAAATGGATTTGTATTAAAAAGGTAATAAATTGTAGCTCAAAACAGAGGGAATGAATTGGTTTTTAGGGGGCGAAAAGACAATTAATCCTAGTGAAATTCATAAGATCGACTGTTTGGTGTTTGTAGTTGAAACAATTAATGCGCAACTGTTATTAAAACATTGGTAAAATAAAGTAAAATTGCCATTATCACAATAAAGCAACATTGTATCAGTATAGAGAACTCAATGACGTCGCGTCATCACATTGTTAGTCAAGGTCAAGTTGTCTGATGCTAGCGATTTGGCGAATTGCAATATGAATTCATAGAAAACGACGGGAGAGTACCAATACCTATCTTTGAACAAAAAATCAGGAAGGCGATTCTCGTAGTTGAATGTCGAATTCGACATTAGTCCTATCACATTCGCTCACATTACATGTGACCGTGACAAGACGTTCGTAGCGCTCGACTTTTGTATGTCGAACGCTGCGAGAATAGCATTCCAGGAAGGCGATTCTCGTAGTGGAATGTCGAATTCGACATTAGTCCTACCTCATTCGCTCACTTTACATGTGTGAGCGTGACAAGAAGTTCGTAGCGCTCGACTTTTGTATGTCAAACGCTGCGAGAATCGCCTTCCTGAAGCATGAACAACTTGGTGAAAACTGCAGACAAGTTAATTTATCTGTAACCAACAACTGCTTCTATCTAATGATCATTGGCTTTTTTGTAGAGAGTTTATTCTTTCTTGATATATTAATTTCTCTAGTCTAGATTCTTATTTATTTAAGTACTTATTTTCGCTAAACTTTCATCGCTAGAATCGTTTAGGTTCACAACGTCTACTTTCTAAATGGTCAACTTCCCATAGAATGACTAATAATATTGTGCTCTTACTGATGAAGATGTGAAATAATTAAGGCGCCTTTACATTTAAATTTTGCCTTTACTTTAAATTATAAGCTTTATTATGGTTTTGTCAGACCACAAAGTCTAGACATCATCGCATATCGTAAGGAATGAAAAATCTGCAATACAGTGTGAAGTTGTGTGTTTAGACCTAGATAAATTAATTTCTTGAAGATCTTATTATTTTTAAACCTTTATTTATGTTTAGATAAACCTATAATTTTGAATAATGTATGTACTCACTACTTATTTACGTCAGGTAGATTTATTTTTATAATTTGTTTTAATTTTTAAATAAAGATTTGAGTAGATTGATTGATAAATTTATACCTACCTACCTCTCTTTTATTTGTAGTTACTAAAATATCAACTAAAGACAAGTAGTTAAAATAAAAATCGATTTCCCAAATTCCATCCAAAATTTGGTTCGTTCTCACTAGTACCACTGTTTGTACCACCGGTGGTACTATGGAGAAAAAAAAGTCCCACTGGTACCACCATCCAAATTAGTGGAACTAGTGAGAAGTTTTGTACCACTAGCTTTTTGGGCGGTACCGACAGAAAAGGCAATATTTTCTTTCATAAAAGATACTGAAATGGTTATTTTATCAAATCGGTATAATTATTAGGTGATAATCTATATCTGTGTCCAAGGAGAATAAGGTCATCTTTTTATGTGTATGTGCATAGTATGCGAACTCATTAGAAGTACTTACTAACGAGATGTTTCTAAGGTTTCTGACATTTGTTTATATTCTAATTTCAGTATCTTTTATGAAAGAAAATATTGCCTATTCTGTCGGTACCGCCCAAAAAGCTAGTGGTACAAAACTTCTCACTAGTTCCACTAATTTGGATGGTGGTACCAGTGGGACTTTTTTCTCTCCATAGTACCACCGGTGGTACAAACAGTGGTACTAGTGAGAACGAACCCAAAATTTATTGTAAAGAGAGAGTCGAAACATTTCCTTTACTACTGACTCCATCTCTATATCCAACTTCACAAGATAACAGCGTGCGTTCTAGTGTGTCGTTGTATCTAAACTAAACTAGGTGGCGCTGTTAAGCTCAACAAAAAACGCCATCTATTGAACGTCACTAGAATTACTTGAACGTAAAGGTTACGTTAAGTTAGTTTCGACGCGCGTTACTAGATGGCACTGTCAATCAGCGCCAATGTATGGGAACTATAAAGAATATCAAGCATGCGACTTGGTTCCCACACGCGCTACTAGATGGCACTGTTATAAGAAATCAGCGCCATCTAACAAAATTGTGTAGAACTTAGTAGAAATAATTTTAGCTATGTAGTTCATATTGCATAGGAGAGATGGCGTTGTTCAAAGATTTTACAGAGTAAAAAGCACAAATTATAACAAATTTGAAACTGTCCATTGAAAACAATGGGTTTCAAGGATGAAAAAAGAAATATTTACCAGTGTCATTGAGCAGTCCATTGATATCCGTCGTCGACCCATCGGTCGACATCGCTGAAACAAAACAAAATTGTTACTATTTGAAGCTTTTAGGTAGGTAGAAGTTTCTTATTTATGAGATTTTAATTTTATGAAGTTCACTAAACCCTCTCGAAAATTCCTACATCATCATCATGACACCATAATCCAACAAAGGCTGTTTTCGATCATCATATGAATATCTGAAGAACCCCCATGTAATAATAGCCTGGTCTGCCGATTAGAGTGTAGTGCATTATTATTATACTGAGATTAATTGATGAGATTGACTGAGAAAAAAATCAGGTTATACTCCGACACAATGCAAATTATGTGGTAGTTTTTCGTGAAGATAAAAAGTCAGTTTTTTTTCGCACAATCACGCACTTGGTTCTGGTTCAGTGAATCGGCAGTATTTTTCCAAGCGATTCGCATTTCGTTACATAAGCACAACACAATACGCTTTTCGAAGGTGGTATGACTGTGTATAGTCAGCGTGAGGAAGTAAGGTATATACTTTTACCTATTTCTATCACAAAACAGCAATTCTTGCATTGCTGTGTTCTGGTTTGAAGATTAAGAGAGCCAGCGTAAATATCGGCGCAGAGTGTCGGTGGCCTAGTGGCTAGAACACCGGACTCCCATGTGGAAGGTCCGGGTTCGAAACCGTGCAGTGCCATGTACTAACGAGTTTTTCGTATTTTTCGAAAGTCTTGCGTACATTTACCGACTGCTCTAACGGTGAAGGAAAACATCGTGAGGAATCCTGCACACTAAGATGACCAGTGTGTAAATGGGGTAGGCACAAAAGATCCTCAAGGGTCGAAGTGCCGCTGGGGTTATTCCCGGCTCCCTATCATAAGATAAGAAGATTATCGGCGCTCCATCAAGTCATCATGGTTAGCACCTCATCGAAAACCCTACATTATTATGATTAGTGATGTCTATGGGTGACGGTGACCACTTACCGTCAGGGGGCCCGTTTGGCTTGTCTGCTCTCTTTATACAATAAAAAGAAACGCTAGATCATCAGATAGCGGTTAAACATTAGGTATATTTATTACGGTCTATGAGTACCTACTGGTTATAAGGTAAGGAACAACGACATATTATACCCTAGACGAGTAACTTCCAACAAAATTCCCGTAAAAGATGGTACCAAACCTCACGCCACTCTGTGCGTGAAAATAATGCAACACATTTTTCACACAATAATCTATTGCTGTATCTATTTTATTTTTCGACGAATTTAGCTAATATCATATTTTAATATTAATGCATCCATGTAGCTGTTTTATTTTTCGACGAATTTTAGTTCTGTTTTCACATTTGACCATCAATTTATGTCTATTTCTAAATTTTTAAGAAATGCATTTTAATTTGTTACTTGGAAAATACCCTATTGACAAATGAATATATTTTTTTACTTTCATGAAGTATCATCCTCTCCTATATCACGGGAGCAGACGACAGGTAGAGCAGTCATAATCCAATCTAGTCGCACGCAGAAGGCCGTGCGCTGCGCGGGCGCAAGCCGACCGTGACGCGCGCCAGAGCGACACGGTCGCCGGTCATCGGTGATTTGCTGATTTACTGACAGCGGATTTGTTTACAACTTTACAGGACATATTTTTAGGTTTTTTTCTACTAGCGTGGTGACCTTAATCATACTTGATGGATAGTGATGCTAACAAAATAAACTTGTTTCACTATCTTTGGCGTCTTAAATGCTAGCCTAAAAATTATTGTTTACTTATCATGTCGGAGGGTACTTTGATGAATAATTTAAATAAAAATAAGAATGTAAACAAATACGTTTGTTTTTTCAATTCGCGTCACTAAGCAGGCCCTGATGAAGGAGTCCTACCACCAGTAAAGTTTATCTTATCTTATGATATGCCGGGAATAACCAGCGGCACTTCGACCCTTGAGGATCTTTTGTGCCTACCCCATTGAAACACACTGGTCATCTCAGTGTGTAGGTTTCCTCGCGATGTTTTCCTTCACAGTTAGAGCAGTCGGTAAATGTACGTAAGTCTTCGAAAAATACGAAAAACTCATTGGTACATGGCGCTGCACGGTTTTGGACCTGATCCATCCCTTTCCATGATGTTCGGAGAACCCTGATTTTTTGGTAATAATTAGTTCAGCTATATATCGCCTCTGAGTCATTATTTAGTCGTCAATACAGATAATGTTACATTTTGGAAAAATAACTCCGCGGTAGGTACGTTCTTTATCTCAAAAGTTACGACAAGTTTTTATTTTAAATCACAGGGTAACATATTTAAAATTATTGATTTCTGAGATGTGTTAATCAAAAACACCAAAAATGAACCTATTTTACTTGCTTGCTTATCGTATGGTTAGTGGCCAACCTATTTGTCAGAGTTGTTCAGGCCGCCCGTAGGCCTCTAACATGGCTTAACGACTGCTGTCGAACGATAACAACCGGGACCGACTGCTTAACGTGCTTTCCGAGGCACGGAGGAGCTCAGATGAAATATGCCACTAGCGGTCACCCATCCAGGTACCGACCGCGCCAACGTCGCTTAACCTGCACGATTACTTTCGGACCTATTTTACTGAACCCAGATCACACCACCCACCCACCAATTTGACACAACTTCACAGGCAACGACATTGACATATTTTGGTTTATTCCTACATCGTTTTTGCAAGTAGGTACTTATTCTATGTAAGTAGATAAAAAGTGTACTGGAATTTTAATGAACCGTGCGTACTTATAGGTATATTATAATTACTTAGGTAATACCAGACGACTTTTTGCTAAGAATATCGAGTTGTGGTTACTAGCCGCTAAATTATATATCAGATAGATATAGGTGGATATTTTGGCGCTGATCTGATATGCAAACAGTACATACCTTGTCGGTGTCAGTATCAGTGTTGGCAATCTATTAAAAAAAACCTCCAAAAAAAATCCAACAAGTACTAAAGCAGCAAAATACAAATTAAAAAAAAGAAATTGTTTTACAATATCCCCCCATTTGACGTTTCAGTGCCCGACTAATGTATGGCAAAATGCTCAAATCGCATGCGCGAACTGGCAGACGCGGTTTCCTTATACAACTTCTCTAGCGAGCAATCTACAGAGGGGAGAATTTCAAAATCTTCGGACAAAAGCTTCAATATTTTTTTCTTAGTATTGAAAATAATTAAATTCAAAATAACTCTATTCATTCATTCATTCTGTAACAGATATAATATAGAATTATATTTGTACATTTCTGTAAGTAATCGTGGGTAATAATTAAAGATTATAATACATAGATTACAATAGACGGGGCCTTGAACTTCGTAGCAGTATAATAAGCCTACGCAAGTCTACGGCTACGTTCCGTTTGCCGTAAGTGATATCAGTTTGCAAACAATTACCTACGCAAGCCAAAACATCATTTATTTTAACCTACTTATTTTTAGGACGACCTTGGTATAGGTCCAAGAATAGGGTGTATTATTGTTTAACATATTTCATACCGCATTTAAACAAAAATTGATACTCTACGAGTATGATAAAGGAACGAAAAATATGGGATTAAAAAAATGTTAACAAAAGCTATTTTTGAGTTAACAACTCGTATAGTCCTATAGAGCTATTGTTTGGTAGATATATCAACATTTTTTGTGTACAGTGGAAGACAGACACATCAAGCTGTACTTTGTGAAACCCTGTCGCAAATATACTAAATAATTTTGTATCATAATTTCTTGACATTCGCATGAGGCTGTACCCTTTAGTACTTTCTCGCTTAAACTTATTTGACATTCATACGATTGTCAAGAAATAATATCAAAAACTTATTATGACAGGATTTCTCAGAGTATGTTGTCTTCCCATAGTGCACATTTGGCAGTACTTTGACATGGAATTGCTGTCGCATTGACAACAATTCCATGTCAAAGTACTTACCAATTCGCAAACAATAACCTATCTTACTTAATCCATGCATGGCACTAGAAAAAAGGCATATCAACTACGGATTGAACGATGTTCACTTCACCGAACAAAGGTACCTCAATTACGGTAACACTCGTTTATGACGTACCCTTGTGCGGTGACGTGAACATCATTCAATCCGTAGTTATGCCTTTTTTCTTGTACCATAACCTTACCTACCGTATCTTTCAACTATACCTACTTGATTGGTTACGATCGGATCGGAAGTACAAATCGAGAAGTAAACAATGAGAGGTCAATATTTAGATTTGTATTCACTGTAGTGCGTTACGGACGGACTACCAAACGTAGTATGGTGTTAGTGACAATGGTACATAACCCAACATGAGGTCAGCTGACCTATTGTTTATGAAGAACCGTCACGTGACGATATAGCAAATTTTTTAGCATAGCAGTTAATTAATACGAGCCAATAAAAGGGAGAAAGACGACAAATTTAGAGTAGAATACAAGATGCCGATTTATCTTTGCCAATTATTATTTGTCGCTTTTAGCTCTTAGTTGACTTTCTCGTATAAAACAAAAACAGTTAATTTATGGATCCCATATGGATCCTAATCATCCTTTAGAGTATCTCATACTCGAATCTATAGATTACGTATAGGTAAATATGCAACACAAAGATTTTGAAATTCAGACCACTTACAACTCCGCGGGTTTAACAACCCTGTCTGTCCAAGCTGGATAATAATATGCTGTATGGTCAACTTCACCAACGGTCATAACGAATAGGTACCTACCATTTAGTATGTATACTATATGTGTATGAATGAGATCCATCTTTGTATTTAATACTCCATTCATGCGCCATGTTAGAGGCCTACGAGCGGCCTGAACAACTCTGACAATAGGTTGGCCACTAACCACACGATAGGAAAAAGAACAACAGAAATTCTTCAAATTTTGCAGATCGAATCCTTAGAGTCAAATACAGTTCAAGTTAGTATTTCAACCAAAATTCTATACTTACCCATGACCATACAAAAAAACTGTCACGAGCTAATATTTTACTCACTTATATTATAAATTGATTACTTATATCTATCCTGTGCTATGCCATTACTATGTGATCTTCTTTTTCTTGATAATTTATGTTTTCTATAATTGGTAGGAGCATAGTACGAGAACCTATGCACAACGTTATTATTAATCTTTGCGTGATTCAACTTCCCATAAAAACTCTAATGACACACTTCTATCCAAGATGGACTACGAGACAACTTACAATCTATAAGTACGTAAAAAGATAATTGTAAAATATTTTACTTAGGTATTGTATTTCAAGCGAGTTCTCCGTTTCCTTAATTTCATCATCAGCATCATCGTTAGCGCATAATATCCGACTGGTGTATGTAACCTCTCCTCTTTTTTGTACCACCTTCTTTCCATTTTTCTACTAGTCTTATCCGGTCTTTTTTAAAGTCGTTGAAAAAACCTTTGCATATTTAGTCGGTACCTATTAGCAGTAGTCAGACAAAAAAAAAAAAACTTAAATGATTTAAAATAGTTAAAAGTAGATGTTTTGTGCTTATAAGTTATATAAGTTGTAACATATTAAGAGAGAGACGTCACAGTTTAAAGACTTCTACGTTAAGGTCTACTGTACCGCACTAGAATAGTTTATTTGTTGATACTGAGTGAACTTGTAAATTATACTTCATATATTGTAACTTGTAACTTACTATGGCATTGTTCTAAAATGGAAATCTGTACGGTATATGAATGGTAGAGTCAGGACGCAACAAAAAGTTACACGTAAGTGACGCATGTCATTATTCTGTCATTTCCATTCTTTTATTTTTATGTTATTTCTTCCAAGCAAACTACGTCAAGTGACTTAAGACAGGCCCCTCACCTTTGTTTTTTTCTTTGGTACACTCTTTATTTTTTCGTTGCAGGCAAGCAGATTAAGTAGACGAACAGATGTGTCATCTGATGGTAAATGTTCACTGTTGTTCAAAGACATCTCACCTCACTAAAATGTTACAAGTGTTTTGATGCGCTGCGGACTTATTAGTACGTCATCCGGCGCTCACGTATATTCCAAACTATTCTATACCACCACCGCTCGAGTGAAGAACGATAGAACTCTATGAGTGCTTTCCTAAAAACTCGGTCATACAGCGCGGACCTGGGCGTTATAAACTGTAACGGTGGTGGTAAACAATATTTTGGAATACGTGTGCGCGGGATGAAGAACTATAGGTGAAATGACTATACAAGGTGTTCGTTATGCATTAACTTCGACACTGTACTCAGAACATCGAAGTAGTTATTTTGCACATTGTCACTTTTTTTATATATTTCCATACAAACTAAATGCCTTGCCTTAAATTACCAAGTATGCATTCTCTTTATCCGAGCTGGCAACGTCGCCTTTTGATTAATTTTAACTTGACAATCATGAAATTAAGTGCAAACGATAGACAAATAGTTTGTTATTGGTTTGTTTCAGGTTTTCTTACGGGCATAAATAAAGACCCTTACTCATTGAATAACTCACTAAAATAAAGTATCTTGAAAACGAAGCGTTTATGAGGATCACTTCCATTGTCAAATATATTATGTAAAAGCTACAGAAGTGTTTGGCAAAGTTAATGCATATCCTCATGAACACCTAGTATGTATGTGCTAGTAATTACGCTGGCTCTCTTAATTTACCTACTTGACATTTCTGCTTTGCTACAGAAATTGGTAAGAGGGGTATCTCCCGAGGGCTGACTCTAAATCGTAATGCCCATTCTTCTCTTGATTATCTGTAAAATCCATTTAGATTTCATATCTTTAGTTATCAAGTTTGATGATCAATCGACATCAACAGAATAACGACATCTCGAGTTGTTGTGTACTTACGTAACAGAAAACGTGTCTGACCACGTTTATATCTTTTCCAGTAAATTAAAGTAGAACCAGGAAAACTGGAAGAATACTGCAATGCACAATTACTGTACCACATTTTCTTTAAGTGCAGTAAACAAACAGTATAGTAACTCATAGTACCTTATTTGTCAAGATTGTTAAATATTATAGAATCGAATCATTAGTTACCAAGAAAAAAAAACTAAAGAAGAAGAAGTGTAAACAGTATATTATTTAAGTCTATTCATGTACTACAAGTTTCACCAAGTACGTATTAACCATTTAAAATAATTTATTTTATTAAGTAAGTAATACGTATATTTCACACACAGCAATGACCGAAACAGTTATAATTATAATAAAATAATTATGTAGTCAAAGGTAAACATATCTAAATCATGTATGATGGTCTGCTGTTGTTGTGAAAAGGGCCTCAACTCAGCTTATTGCTGCAGACAAGAATGCCTCCAGCGCTTGTATTCTATTGGACCGTGACCGATGGCTGGCCAAAACCTGTCCAAGAGGACAAAGATACGACACAAATAAATTTAATTGAAGATAAGTAGTATTGATAAGTTAAAAATATATATACCTACATTTAATTACATTAATAGGTAAGTACTTGTACATAAGTAACAACCGAATTATATTCAACCGAATAATATGCTGGTAATACTGTATTATATTTCTTTACTATCTTCCACCTTGGTAAAATATTGTTGCTATGTTACGTACACCCACTAAAATAAAAAACTAGGTAAGTAGGTATATAAAATAATATGAAAAGTTCTTATAAACTTGATTTGATAAGCAATTCCCCATGGCATTTTTCCATATTCTGATTTGTTGTAAAATTATTTACCAATACACTATTTATTTTATTTTGCATCAGAATGCGGTGTGTTGACCTTTTATAGAACTGGTTAGATTATAAAATTACTACTTTTATGTGGGATTTAAAATAAAACATGAAACTGAATATGAATATAATTAAGTGCTGCGGAAGAATAGTGAATAAGTTATTTATATCTTAAACTGAGTTCATTGTAACTAAAATACTTAAGTAATACCAAACCAAAAACATTTTCGCAAAGATTTTGAAAACTCAGTTTTGTGACCGCCTAAAACAACTCGAAAATACTTATAATAGATGCTTGCTTGCTTATCGTATAGTTAGTGGACAACTTATTTGTCTGAGTTGTTCAGGCCGCCCGTAGGCCTCTGACATGGCTTAACGACTGCTGTCGAACGACAACAACCGGGACCGACTGGTTAAAGTGCTCTCCGAGTCACGGTGGAGCTCAGATGAAATATACCACTAGTGGTAACCCATCCTGGTACTGACCGCGCCAAACGTCGCTTAACCTGCACGATCACTTTCGGACGGCGCTCGCAACTTGGGTACGAGCTCTTTATAATATATACGACGATCCTTATAATAGATGATAACTTATTTCAATTTTGACTTTGCAATATAATTATATAAAATCCGGTCCCTGTCCCATCGTAAAAAGAATTATAATAACAACTACTTACTTTTATATCAAAAGCTCTAATTTTAGTATAATTTCGGAACAGGTGTTCACGATAAAGTTAAGATTGTCATTAAGAACAAGCATTAATTTGACTCATGAGAACCCCAAACTAAATTAAAATCCTTTTCTTGAAATTCTTATTAAAATCTTCGTTGATATAACTTGTATATTATGTAACGTAATTTTAATGGGTTATTAATTATGGTGATATGTAACTTAACAACTTTTATTCTGCTACAGCTTAAATTAACAATGTCGTTCTATCAAGAATGCGATATACGTCCGTTGAGACACGAGAAATTATATTTTGGGTCTAGTAATTTATGGATGAAGAAAAAACAGAGGAGTAGTTATAAATATTATAGGATAAATCGATATTTTGAGAATTTAATATAAATTACAAACGACGATGCTTTAAACTTATATTCGTACATGAGCGTCGGTGGCACAGTGGCTAGAACACCGGACTCCCATGCGGCAGGCCCGGGTTAGAAACCGTGCAGTGCTATGTACCAATGAGTTTTTCGTATATTTCGAATATTTACGTACTGCTCTAACGATGAAGGAAAACATCGTGAGGAAACCTGCACACTGAGATGACTGATGATGGTAGGCACAAAAGATCCTCAAGGGTCGAAGTGCCGCTGAGATTACTCCCCTATTATAAGACAAGATATATTCGTACATTGTAGGCGTTTCAACAGATTTTTATTACGCGTATCCATCTTACTTAGCAGCAAGGTGCATTAAATAAATAAGGGTTGAAAATTTTTTCGCGAGCAGGATTTGTACCCGAGACCGTGCCGATCGCGGCCCATCCTGCTGGCGTCAAATAAAGTGCCACGGATTCGCAGGATCAAATTCATCGCTGAAAAGTTTTCAACCGTTTGCCAATTTATGTTTAAGAAACCATGTTTAATGCATAAAACCAAAATTTTACAAAAAATATTCTTAATTTTGTACTGTATTTTCTACAATAAACTATTATTAATTAATTATGGCATGGCAAGGCTCACCTCACCTGTACACAAAAGTGTAAAATAAAAAAATAAAAATTACATTCCATTCCACACATAGCGCAAATTATATTATCTAGTCTTACAAGTGGAAAACTAAAAGGACCACTTGACTTACTTTCTTCAATTATCATTCGGAAATTATATTTAACTAAGTAAGTAAATAAATAATTAACCAGTGTCGCAAGATAGACTCACGAAGTCTATTTCCTTATCCATATTTACTCTGAATTTCTATTTTTTTCTAATATTCAGTATAACATGTCTGCTCGTATACAATCGATCCCAATAAGTCCATAGAAGCACATAGAAGATAAGTATAAATTCCTATACTAATACTCGTACCTTATCCTATACTAGTACTAAGTATACATACTTGATCTTGATTGGCTGATAATAATAGTGGTAATAAGATGATTAGGCCACATTGACTCACCGAGTATAAGGTTGTGATACAATAAGGTACGATAATGTGACTTTTAGCGCACGTGATACGAACGTGATCAGAAGAAAAAAATCAGATTCATAGCGTAAGTACAATTAACAGTTAAGAAAAGACCATTGTCGATCAGGTGTTATATAGGCAAGTACTTACTTACATAGAGAGTCGGTGGCGTCGTGGCTAGGACGTCGGACTCCCATGCGGGAGGTCCGAGTTCGAAACCAGGCAATGCCATGTATCAATGAGTCTTTCGGTTTTTTCGTACATTTACCGGCTGCTCAGACGGTGAAGGAAAACATCGTGTGGAAACCTGCACACTGAAATAATTAGTGTGTGAAATGGGGAAGGCAATGGCAAACCACCCCATTAAATCTGCCACGAGAGTCGTTCTATGTGAGAAAAAAAAACGTAGGAACGCATAAACGTAGTATACTGTAGGTGTTTCCTAGCTTACAATCAATTAAAACTACAGATAAATGTGACTGTATTGACAGTCAGATGGTCAAATAAATGTATGGCACAAGCGTGTGATTTACTAGAAATGGCGACGGATGTTTGTAAATCATCAGAAAAACCGCAGAAGTTCTTAACGTCCTTACGTTTATTAGGTTAGGTAAGAACAAATAAACCGAAAAGCTAGAATAAAAAAATATTCATTTCAATATTAATCAAATGCATGTGAATGATAGATAGATAGATTAATACTATATTGCACACAATAAATTTACATAGGAAAGGAAACATAGAATAAGTGTACAAAGGCGGTCTTATCGCTCATAGCGATCTCATCCAGGCAACCTAGGCGATAGAAGAATTATTAATAGGTTACCGGCAGTATAGTGCAGAAGAGTGAAATATGAAACATTTATTGGTTTATATACTTTAACGATGACGGCGACTTACTCGTACATAACCAAGTTTGATAACTGGTGATGGTTAGGTATTATAAATAAGCTAATTATAATTTGCGTTACAATATTAACTGAATCCTTCTGTTTCCGGAATTTAAAAATAGATGTATGTTAGTACATGTTTTATGTACAACAAAGAAACGTACAATTATAGAATAGTAGTTTATGCAACTAACGCGTAGTTACGGCCATTATAAAATGAGTTTTTAGTTTTGAAACGAGCATAGCGAGTATCAAAATAGAAAAAACGAGTTTAACAATGGCTAATTACGTACAGTTGCATACAATACTTTTTCTACGACCATGAAATACCTAAATAATTGAAAGTACAAAGTATTGTGAAGCGTCCAACACGCCATGACAGCTCGTCAAAACTCCGTCGATAACAGTGCGTGGTCCACGATGCGTTTAGTGCAGTCGGCATTAAACTACTAATTTTGAATAAATTTCATGTTAAAATATAAACTTACATGAAACGTTCATTACGTAACGACCTTTAGGAATGAAGTAGTTTCTGTTGCCGTTTGTAGTTTCATAATGAACAAATTTCCAAATGGGAGTAGAAAATAGTATATAATATAATATACTAGTGCGGAAAGTGAGCAATCAAAAATGAGATGACAAGTTTGAATCATGAGCCGACTCGAGTTTACAATTGTATTTCCGCACGTGTTTATGATCACGTGTAATGAAAATATCGTAGACTAATAATCCATTTGGATTCATCGACATAATATTGTAATGTGTTCAGAAAAACCAAATCTATATTGGCTATGCTATGCGCCAGGTATCTCGAGACAAACTAAATTATATTTGTATTCTAGTAAACAAATTGTAAATTAGATTGATCCACTCATTTATATTTTAATTATATTGTTGTAGTATTTTTGGCATTAAATACGCACGTATATGTAGTATATAAATATACAAATTAATTTTTTTTACAAAAACATTACCAACTGTTTATGACAATGGCCCTTTACTACGATACTCCAATCCCGATTGTTTCCTAACTCTGAGTCATACAAAAAAGGGTCGTTTATTATAAACAAAACGTGCATGGTAGACAGGTGTCACTTACTTTTTATCTCAAGCTAACTGACAAATAGCATAGTCAGTATTATAATAAGTACAATACCGTCTAAGACATTAGTAGACATTCTAGGAATTAGTCTAATACTTAAAAATTCCACGTTCAACGCTAAAATAAAATAAATATAGACAAAACCAAATCCACTTTACGATCAATTAAAAGTCTTTTATGTATTTACTTTGCCAAATTTGTCCAAAAGCACTTATTCAGCTGTTGAGCAAATATTTTTGTTAAATATATTACGTAAGTTCTAAGTCGTTAAAAAAATCATGAGCTACCATTTTTAAAGCAATATTTACTAAAAATATTATAGGTAAGTATATTCATATTTGTCAAAATTATTATTAGTATTAATGCTAGCCAAAAAATACTACTTATCCTGTCAGGGACCATCTTGTCGAGATTTTTAAATAAAAGGTAATAATGTAACAATTTAAAAAAAATATCTATTGGCGCCACTAGTGTGCACGATCACATATATATATATATATATATATATATATATATATATATATATATATATATATATATATATATATATATATACAAAGACAGAATCGTATAAAATATTTCTCATTATTTATTACCATTAGTGCATTCAGGTCAATAATAACTTGTAATTGTTTATTTTTATGATAATTATACTAGAACTGCCTTTAAATAACTACTTTTCTCATTAGGCTATCATCACGTTTCAAGGATAAAATAATTCAGTGAATAATAGACTTAATGATTCCTTGCTCAATTGCGGTAGATAATAATTGCTCTAGATAATAAAAACCACTGGGGTTTTATTCTTAAAGCAAAAGAACAACTAAAATAAACTTAGAGATCCAAATTTTCTTTTTGTTTAGTTTATAATCTTTATTATACACACAGACAAAATACAAAACAACTTAATTAACGAAAACATAAAATATGTACAAAAGGTATAGCATAACTCGTTTCGAGTTTTCTCCCTGCTAACCATCGGGATAGAGAAAGGTGATAGATTAGAGCAGGCAGAGTATGTGTACATGTGAATAAACAAAAAATAAATATTATTTTTAATTATTTTTAACCTACTGTACACCTATACAGTTTCTTTCCCGGTTTCACAAAGGCGATTTTATCAAGCTACTTTCTTCAGTTTCCCTTGGGAACCCAACTTATTCCTGGAGGCAAATTTGCCTACAACCTTCTACGAAAGACAGAAAACCTTATCCAATTCGGTTTAGTGGTTCTAGAGTTATATTATAAGAGAACGATATATGAATTTAATATAAGTAGTATATAAAAAACATTATGTAATCGTAAACAAATATGTAAGTGAGTTACTTACTCGTATATGTTTTTTTTCTAATCGCTCTGTGTTGTCCATGGATGCCTGTCTTTGACTGATATAGTTTCCCACGAGCCAATTATACTTATATCAAAGTTCTGAGAGCGGTTATTTGGACTTTGTTCAACTTTTTATTGCACTTCTGATAAAGTTCCACCCATTTCGAACTTTAGACTTATAAATGAGTCTTCGTACAATGAATAGGTAAACATTTTTTTAAATCTTGGTCAGAAGTCTTGTATAGTTTTTCTGTGGCTTGGACGTATCGAACTTTGAATTTGAACTATGCTCTGACGTGAAGCCTGTGGCAAAAAGTTCCATTTGTGGTAGTTTCCATATAAAGTTAATTATTCGTATAATAATAGTATACTTTGGACTCCTATTTGAAGTCCGTGAGGTAAGGCATTCGTGATTGGACTTAATAATTACTAATACGAGCGTCGGTGGCCTAGTGGATTAGACGCCAGACTCCCATGCGGGAGGTCCGGGTTCGAAACCATACCATGTACCAATATTTTTTCGGATTTTTTCGATGATTGATTTTTTTTACGTACATTTACCGACTGCTCTAACGGTGAAGGAAAACATCGTGAGATAACCTGCATGTCTGAGGAAAAGAAAAGTTTATGAAGGTGTGTGAAATCCATGAATCAGCACTGGGCCCGCTCGGTGGATCATGGCCCGTACCCCCTTGGTCAAGGGGAGGCCGGAGGAGGGAGGGGAGGCGCCCCAACAGTGGGGACAATTAATAGACTGATGATGAATATGAGCTATTTTGTACCTCTATTCTTATTTTAGTACTTATTTAGTTGAATAGTGAGTGTAAAATCAATTCATAAATCATACATAAATCATTCATGTAGTGATTACAGATCACTACATGGCATAAAAGGAAGCTACCGAGTCCATCTGTCTACGTGAAGAATAATCTCGGAACCAAGTTTATACCGGTTCTCATCTTTTTTTAAACCCATTTGAAGCCGGGGCGGATTACCATCTTACTACTAATATTAGAAAAAAAAACCGAATGCATTTCAAACTTCAAATCATAACTACCATTATATACTAGTAGTATACTTTAGTAGATGCAGGTAAATTCAAGGAACCTTGGTGGTATTGACATTTCCCTCCTGTCTGGAGGGTGAGTCAACCCTTCAATTATTCATGCCCTATGCTTGCACGGGGGATCAAATGCCTACTACTATTTTTATTTGCTGAAATCCCTGAAATATCTATCACCATTTATAGTATAGTAGGTACTAGTCTATGGTCAGTTACCGAAGATGTTTTTTTTATGGATTCTGGGTATGTATATGAATCAATAAATCTCTCTTCTCTCTTCTAAGTCGTGTTCCTCATTGCTGGGGGTCGTGATCATTCTAAGGAATTAATCACATAGAACGACTCTCGAGGCAGATTTAATGGGGTGGTTTGCCATTGCCTTCCCCATTTCACACACTGGTCATCTCAGTGTGCAGGTTTCCTCACGATGTTTTCCTTCATCGTTAGAGCAGTCGGTAAATGTACGTAAATATTCGAAATATACGAAAAACTCATTGGTACATAGCACTGCATGGTTTCGAACCCAGACCTCCCGCATGGGAATCCGGCGTCCTAGCCACTGTGCCACCGACGCTCACTAAATCAAATCAATAAATATTTAAATATAAATCGTTGACCGTGTCTTTACGATTAGGTACAATCGAAATACGCAGACAATATTGTAATGCAATTTGTCATTCGTGGAATGTTCGAATAACGAAGACGTTCCTTGGAAAATGGAATTGAATGTAACACAATAATATTATAAACACTGCTAACCTTGATCGACAAGAATTGCAAAATGTTTATTAATTAATTTATTATTTACACGCAAGCTTTTTTACTGTTTTCACAAGAAATGCAAAATTATTGAATTAATAATACCTACTTACCACGATAATGGAGACAAAAACAAGTTTAACTTCATTTAATTATAGGAAAACTGACGTGTCTAAAGAAATTGACATTATAACGTGCTATAATAAATATTATAATAAAGTTATTAACTTAGTACAAATGTGAACTCATTAGCTATTTGTCACAGTACTTACATAAACACAATATAAGTCAATCCTATGATTTAATCTGGCATCAACTTATCACATTGTCTCGTCATACTTTGACTGATACTCGTAAGTAAATTGATGTTAATTAGATTTATGTTTCTCTGTTTTTAACATAAATTACACGGCATGCCTCAATGTCTAAAGACAAGAGTCTTTAACAAGTGCATCCTACCAGTAATGACATACGGAGCCGAAACGTGGACACTGACTGCGGTTCACAAATTGAAAGTCGCTCAGCGTGCTATGGAAAGAGCTATGCTCGGAGTATCTCTGCTGGATCGAATCCGAAATGAGGAGATCCGGCATAGAACAAAAGTTATCGACATAGCTCATAAGATTAGCAAGCTGAAGTGGCAGTGGGCCGGTCACATCTGTCGCAGATCCGACAACCGCTGGGGTAGACGAGTTCTGGAGTGGAGACCGCGTTTGGGCAAACGTAGTGTGGGACGCCCCCCTGCTAGATGGAGCGACGATCTGCGCAAGGTGGCTGGCAGCGACTGGATGAGAAGAGCCGAAGATCGGGCTCAATGGCGCGCCTTGGGAGAGGCCTATGTCCAGCAGTGGACTAGAGTAGGCTGCTGATGATGATGACACGGCATGCTATATTGATGCATGCTAATGTGTTAAGCGAACGCCGTTCTTTGTAAAATATTTTGAATTTCTAAACATTTTGCACATTATGGGGTCATCCATCAAAATGTCTCAGGTTATTTACAATTGTAATTAATTTGTGAACCTAGTCTAGAAGGTCAGAATAGATATTAATAGGCCACGCTTTATTATAATTAAAAAGACTAGTTATATCCAGACAAGTAGGTACTGAAACAATTCATCGCCAGACATCACGAAAGCTTTTGGTTTTACCCCAATCAATTGTATTAAACATAAGCTAGAGCGATTACGTTAGCTAGCTCTACAGTAGGAGTTTAATTTTTTCTCTTCACTGATTTTATTCTGTAGAGTTCTTGCAGCAATTTACTCATTTACTCATTAGATATTGGACATTGGAAATAAACTATAGACATTGAAAATTTTGATAATTCCCAAGGCAGATTGAAAAGACGCTATAATAATCTGATTTTTGTAGATATTATCAATCAAGTATCCATGTACCTACCTACATGGTGCAGTCAAGTAATTATTTATGATATACTTAGTTGGCGTTGTGTTTACTGCAAGCGTCCTAAGGATGATTAGTTTTATTTAATTCTATGGATGATTTCTTATGCTACGTGTTTAGTTATTAATATGTAATTTTGCGTTTCAGATCCAACGATCATAAGACAAATCAGTAAACCATGGTGTGAGAGCGTCGTTGGCACAGTGGCTAGGACACCTGACTCCCATGCGGGAGGTCCGGGTTCGAAACCGTGCAGTGCCATGTACCAATGAGTTTTTCGTATTTTTCGAAGACTTACGTACATTTACCGACTGCTCTAAAGGTGAAGGAAAAAATCTTAAGGAAACCTGCACACTGAGATGACCAGTGTGTTAAATGGGTTAGGCACAAAAGATCCTCAAGGGTCGAAGTGCCGCTGGGTTATTCCCATAAGATAAGATATAAGAAACCATTGTGTAGTTTAAAAATATTTATTTAGCAGGTTCAAAAATAATTTTACAAGTAGAGTGAAGCGTTTCGCTTCGCTAATTCTTATAGATCGGACCACAGAAATAGATAAGTATATAACGAGCGACCTTAGAAGGCTTTTTAGCAAATTGACCATCTGTTTGCCATCCGCTATCACCAACCGACTTGGGCTGGCTTATTGCGGGGCAACTGATATTTATTTATTTATTTTCTTTTATTTTCTATTAGGGAAATTAACAGACAAATACATAACAACAATAGACTTAGAATACATAGATAAAAATATGCTAATAATAAATTTCCACTTATAAATATACATAAATTAGCATTTATAGAGAAATTTCAAGCCGGTTTTATTAACATGTCTCGTATTAATCACTAACGGGCATCATGAGGATAGATCAAGTGATTATTTTATTTATATCGGTCCAGTCCAGACCTTCGTTAATAGGTAATAACATTGGTGATCGACGGGCGGCATATTTGCGATAAAATTCTACAGTAATCCTTTCCGAGTTTCTCCCGCGCTTTTGTGGCATCCCGTCAGCTTTGTTTCGTTTTGTCTTGCAAATTGTTGTACAGTAGTGCTTTTCTAGTAATAATGGTGTTTCTTGTTCGAAGAACTTCGACAAGATGTGAATAATGTGTGGAACACATTTTAATGAAGACTTGAAAGAGTTGTTTATATCAGACATGACTGTATGGGCGCAGTTCCCTTTGCCTTAAAAAAACAACAAGTAATCGTTTCCTTATTTTTACCCCGAATGGAAGTTATAAGTTTGATGCATTTCTCAGTTTGTCTGTTTCATCATTAATCAACAACCGATGATCCGAATTGGACCCGGTATTTTTTATTTAACAGAGAATTTACTTAGCTATGTCTGATAAAAATTGGACTAGTTCCAAAATCTTGGAGCATATTTGATGTCAGATGGGATCTACAGGCTCAAAAAGATATGTACGGGCTCAGAAATCTTAAAAAGTTATTTTCTACGGTGTGTATAATATGTAGAAGGTTAATTTGCATGACAAGTGCTCAAGACTTCGAGTCAAGAGTATGGTGAATGAACGATAGAGCATCTTGTAATAGTCATCTCACTATGAGATGGCATTTTCTAAATAAACAAACACGAAGCTATAAATAATACGTGTTTAGTACTACTCGTGTACGTGACAAACATTTCCTATTGGATTCAATTATAAAATAGCTAGTAGATTCCTAATAAGTCAGTTCCTCTTCTTCTTTCTTGTCGTGTGGTTATTGTCAGAGTAGTTCAGCCCACCAGTAGGCCTCTGCCTCTGACATAGCCTAACTACTACTGTCGGATGACAGCACCCGGAACCGCCAGGTTACCTTACTCTCCGAGGCACGGAGGGGCTCAGATGAAAATGGAGTACTCAAATATCTAGCTGTCACCTCTTCTGACCGCGCACGCCTTGTAACGTTGCCCGATTACTTTCGGTCCATGATCGCGGATGGCTACGAGTGCTACGAGCCCTTGTATCGTATTTTATTTATTTTGTGAATACACACAGAACTTATCATAATTGTTATTTATTATTTAAATAAATTATTACGATCGTAACAAGTTAATAAAAATATTTCGAATTTTAATTAGGTGTATACTACAGAAATCGGACTAGTAGCGCCCTCTCCTCTAGAATGATGACGTGAGCATTGACAGCGAACCACGAAGTTGACCTATACCTAGGTCACTTACTTTCATACATTTGACATTTCAGTACCCGACTAATGTATGGGAAAATGTTCAAATCACATGCGCGAACTGGGAGACGCGGTTTTTTATAAAATTTCTCTAGCGTGCAATCAACATAAGGCTGAATTTGAAAATCATTGGTGTATACCCTGTGTGTATTCCTAATAAAATAATAAAAAATAAAATACAGTAAAGTTATTCGGTAATTATTTTAGTTTATATCTATCAGAATCTATGTACATATCATTTGCATTCGTTAAGCTTTAGGGCGCTACCTTAATTATTTTTCACTTTAACTGCTTGACCATATCTACTGGGTCGTACATTCTGACGCACATTCGGCACATTGATTTCATAGCCCCAACAAAGGACCAAAGGCGAAACGAAGGGAGAGTCTTCGGGTCTTTACCAACCTCTGTATTTATCAAGGATAATGATAATTCACTGCTCCAAAAGTACGCCATATTGCTTACCTGAAACAAGTTAAAAATCTGTCTTCATCAAGTAAGCAGTGAATTGAAAATCCTCTAATAACATTATAGTGAAGTGAGATGTTAATGGGCGACGGTGACCACCTACCGGCAGGTGACCAGTTTGCTCGTCTGCTCTCCGTATACAATTTCTAACAACATTGGGTAAAAGACTAACAAGTACATAAGTAATGTAATTATGCACTTATGAACTTAAGAAGTAAACACAATGAAACCTTTGTGAAGTCGGGAACTGAAAAAACGTTCATTTTAAACTTGGGTCGATGTCCGGAAGATATCCGCAATTATTTTCGTCAACATTTTGCAATAATGTATCATTTCCTCAATTTGCTGTAGGTTCTCCTACAGTCGCCCATACGTGAGCCTGTACAGTGGAAGACACAACAAGCTATACTATATGGAACTTCATCGCAATAATATTTTGTTATATTGATTCCTTGACATTCGTAAAAATGTATCAAATAAGTACGAAAGGTGGTGGACACCCTACATCTCTTCCTTTCTTCGAATTTTGAAAGATTTTCAAATTCACCCTACGCTACAGTACGATTTCTGTGGTGGATACGTATTTATGTGGTATACAAAATACCTACTTTACCACGGAATATTTAATAATACTTAGTGTTAGCAATATATTAAAAGACTTTGTCTAGATATGCGGTTGTGAGGTTTATGTTGACACTGTATTAAATTGCAAATAGTGAGACAAGGTAAAGAGATGTGAAACGAGATGCTATCTGTGACAAACAGTAAAAATAAGATGTGCAAAATACCTGTATTTTATTGCATTTGTATCTGTATGGAAGTAACAAAATTTTCACTATTAAAAGGTCAAGTATGGCGAAGTTTGAGTGCCTGAAATTACATGAAATTAACTATAGTCATAAAATAGCCGTTCCACAATTTCACAGAGCTATCAATTCATCACAGTTTTCTGTTACATACGACTTGTGGGGACAATTCATCCAATTATTTAGCTCTTATGTACCAGCGGTATCATTTTATGAACCGTAAAACTAACTTTACGACAGTTATGGGTTCCGCTATTGGTATGTGGTACTGACGCTAATATAACCAAGTATATAGTACCATGTTATTTTATTAGATATAGTATATTTCGAACGAGTACATACTAGGTATTAGACCGTGATTTTTACTAATTTATAAAAATAATAGCGTAACTTTTGCGGACCTTTTTACCCGAACTACGCGACAGCAAGGGCAGGGTTATGTTTTTAGCGAGTATCTATGTTTGTTTGTGGAGTATTCTTTATTCCCTCGTAGCGCCTAAACGGCTAGATGGATATTAATGCATGAGGTATCATTATTTTCCTCTAAATCCCGAGAGTGACATAGGATATATAAGTGTCAAGTAATCCAATATGGCGGCTGCCATCCGTCATAATTGTTGCAGTAAAATATTTTTTCTTTAAAATACGTCGACATGGGTATCAAAAGAGAGGTCTTAATGAGACGAGGTCTCAAAAACACAATAATAAAAAAATAAATTAAAAAATTATACAAAATCCCGAGTGCGTATAAAAGCGAACTAAAAAGATGGAAACAAGACGGCTTCAAATGGTCACTGTTCTCAAAAAAGTCGTGGACTCTCTAAGAATCATGCTATCAAACGATATCACGCAGTCGGAGGCCTTACCATATGGACTGGAAAGCATTACCACGCAGGCATTACCATTTAGACTAGAAAGCATTACCACGCAGGCCTCCGACTGCGTGATATCGTTTGATAGCATGACTCTTAAGGAGTCCACGACATTTTTGAGAACAGTGAGTTAATGAAGCCGTCTTGTTTCCATCTTTTTTTAGTTCGCTTTTATACGAACTCTGGTTTTTTTTTTAGATTTATTGTTGTTGAGATTAGTTAGAGAACCACACTCATCACAGCACACACATATAGACAGAGACGATCTCATTATATACTAGATATGATAATGATATGTATTCGTATTTCTAAACAAACATTTGGAGCTCTATTCATAGTGGAGTAGTTAACATTGACCTTTTTGCAGCACGTGGTTCGGCGATAGCATGGCGAGTCGACTGCGATCCGATTACTCACGGCTATAGTGGAATTAATCATGGGAATTTGATGTTATCGGGACAGCTTATAATATTTTTTAATTCCATTAATACAAATATATATTTTATGGCCAGATTCTATACTTTATCTATCTATTTATTGATATATTTATTACTTACTTTATTTTTCATTTCGTGTGGTTAGGGCCAATATGTTGTTCAGGCCGCCCGTGCAGGCTCTGATATGGCTTAACGATTGTTGTCTAAGGATAGCTGCCGGAACCGACAGTCCTTCCAATATCATTGTCTATTTCATTGAAATAATGATAAAACAGAATGGGTGAAGTTAGTTATTTTCTTGAATTTTGGGGTATAAATACTATGTTAAACATTTTTGGCGTATGCCTTGAAAATCAAGAACTAATTAATAATATCTATCTATATCTCCAAATCTCTCGTATTCTTGAAAATTATATACGTACTTTTGATTATGATTTTTGACATGGACTCTATTTTATGTCTTACACACTCGGTTTGTTTGTGAGTGACCTTGTGTCGAGTCACCGTAACGAAAATGTGTACTGTGTTCAGCATACCACTAGCTATTGAACTATCTAACCTATCAAAATGGAAGTTATACCATTGGATAGAGTCATTCGGCCCCGTTCTAGCGATACTTAACAATAACTGAAACATTGTTTCCCCGCTTCGCTACAGCTTTCCGAAGTGGGTTCCTTTTCTGGCTAAAATAATTTACCGACTTATATTAAATTCTGTATAACTTTGGAACTATTACAGATATCTAAAGTCTTGAAACTGCGTTATAATGTGCTTGAATTACGCTACTTAGAACGAGATCTCATTTCGCATCTGGTTTCAACAGTTGAAAATAATTGACAAGGTTCATCAGTTGTTACGTCATGGCTCACAGCAAATGTCGTGACCTGAAAAGAAACCGCAACCAAATTAGAAAAACGGCAATGTTTCATGCAGAGCGGCAATACATCTACCGTTTAAGATAAAAATTAGAACAATCGGACAACTACGAGCAAAGTAACGGATCATCATGTCACATTGAACGGAGTGAAAATGCAAAACGTCCATCTTCGCCAGTCGCTGGGCCGTCAGGGAATGCCTCGTAACGTAAGCATCGAGCGATGAGTGTTGAGGCCGGACAAGTGGATACTTCATATCAAAATTCTAACCTTCAATGTTGAACAATTAGCCTCAAGGGCCAAAGGGTATTCCGATGGCAAAGTTGAACTAAAAAGTGTTTTCCTCATGTGTCGTAGGTCAACAGGCGCCATAGAGCAATTGTATTCGCACGTGGATTTACAAAGGCCATGTTATAAAACAAATTGAGTGTAATGGAGCGCTTCCCACTTCATTCATGAAACGGCTGGTTACATCCGTGCCCGTGAAAATTTATCTCGCCATCACGCAAGCGCAATGAAAATAGCTGTTTCTGATAGTTAATGGAAACAGGCAGTTGAGTTAATACTTTTTCATGACAATTACAGGTAGGTATATTGTATACTTAGTTTTTAATGAACACAAAAAGTACTGTTCATTTTCTGAAACTACCGTCATTGACATTTCCGGTTTGTAATAACTTTTATGCATGTTTTGATTACCTATCTACAAAACGTAATAATTATTAAACCGCTTCCTCTAAACCCATGAACAAAATATTTAACTCTGTACAGGTATAAAAGTTTCAAAGTTCCTAACAACTTCGGCAAAATACAGAGAAATTAAAATCGGCATCTGCGATGTGACGGTTTCATTTTACGCGGTGGATCTAAAAATAAAATATTAAGTCGTATACTACGAGATATGCCATTACAAATTACCCATCTAAGTAAATGTTACCTTATTTGCATATTTTTTTATTATTATAAATACATAATAGCAAAAAATATATAATTTACTACGAAATAGCAAAAAAAAAAAGTAAATACTTAAATATACTGATGCCTCTTTAAGAATCAAACCTTATGATAAATGAGCATACGTCGTTGTGTACTGTCCTCATCCAAATTTTTTGCTTCTGTAATTTAAAATTCAAAAAGTCCTCGAAGTCTGAACATTACTTTTTTAGCCTTGATCTATGGGAAGCAAACGCAATCTAAAATTATTATGGACTGAGTTTTTGAAGAGGCCCTAGTAATAAGACCTGTTTCTTTATAGGTACAGGCTGATGGGAACCGAAGTCACAAAACCTGCAGCTAGATAGAAAAATGGTTATTCATTCTGATGGATGGATGTTGGGTTTTTAAATTAAACTCTGAGAATATACCTATCTAAGATAATTAAATATACACACAGAAAAAAAGATAATGACAATATTGATGACGTAACTCTTTCATGACCAACTGTTTAGTATTTACGCGGCTGTAAGTTATGCCCGCTGTACACACCCGGCGAGACACCCCGAGACAGGCCGAGGACGACGGTGTGTAGACCATACCCCGCCGCCTCGCCTTTGGCTTGTCTTGGGGTGTCTCGGCGAGCGATCCAGAAACCAGACATAATACAATGAATAACAAATACATACCAGACTCTATTTTACAACTATTCCATTAAAATCAGTAATGGAAGCATAATGTAGGATTTTTTTTGACTTACAATATTTCTGAACAATTTAGACCTAGTAGATTTATTATTAAATTAGATATTATCAATTTTATTATTTAAACAGGAAACCAAGTCTCAGTAATATTACATTATTCAATAGTATGATAGAGAAACGCTACATCGCGTGTGCTGCAGTGCTTTTGCTGGACATTTGGTAGAATGCCAAGGTTACTTGGCTAGTTACAAATTTGAAGGAAATATTTGTAGATATATAAGGGAGTGCTTTATTAATAACAACTTATGGCAGATTGACCGGACAACGACTTTTTTCTCTCGGGTTAACTAGAGGTCATAATTTTTTTGCGACTATAGTAGTTACGTACTCTTAGACGGGCAAAAAAATAACCGTCAAGTAGTGGTAGAGAGACGGACTGACGGATGACTAAATTTATATTCTGGGTCCTGACGCTCTTCTTTCACTTTCTTACTTTTTCCACATTAGCATTAGGGTTGGCCTTTCTTTTTAGACTGGAGCAATGATATGTATCTACCTTAGGGTATTTACATACTTACACCTACAGCGGTGATGGGAATAATCTCTTTTTCAAATATACTTAATAGGTATATCCCCTGAGTAAATGATAACAATTTAAGTCTACTTAATTCATTTATTCCGGAATGGTTGGCGATCATTGAATTGACTTATCTAAAATGAAGACGTCAGTATATGTTTTCCCCGACGTTCGTGTTTAAAAAGTAAACAGCTACTGTCAATATTAGCATGATTTTTTGCAGCTGCTCTCATCAAAGGATCCGTAAAGTCTAACGTATATTGGATTTGAATTTTTTGTTCGCAAAAATGTGGTTTGTCGGCGAAGTCCGGGCCGGTTTCTGATGGACATTGCTTCGAGTAATAAAGAAATTCACGAACTTAACTGAATCCTTCCGTTTGAAATTAAGGCTAAGGAAGTTAAATATAGAAGCTTAATGATCATGAAAATCAGGTACTTATCTACGAGTAAAGTGTAATAGCAGAAATCTCTGAAACTAATTAGTAGTACTAAAAGATCAACTAATCAAAGATGATTAACATAAAAAGATTATATCAAAAGTTACATACCTATTAAGAATCGTATAGAAAAAGGATACGTAAGAAATAAAAATAAATGTAGAGCTAGTCATATGTGAAACTACATTATAAACCTTTTGGATAATTCTAAACCATTCTTGACAGTTCTATAGCATGAGGAAAAAATTAAGAAACAATAGATAAATTTTAAAGAAACTATAAGAGTATGTACTAACAATGTTAGAGCTGGTAAAGGCCAAATAGGAAATGAAGTGAAACAAACAAAAGTGAAGTAAAGAAGTGAAGTGTGTGAAGTGAAGTAAGTAAGTTTCTTTACTTCACTTGGTAATGAGTAATGACTAATGACCAATGCTTGCTTGCTTATCGTATGGTTAGTGGCCAACTTATTTGTCAGAGTTGTTCAGGCCGCCCGTAGGCCTCTGACATGGCTTAACGACTGCCGTCGAACGACAACAACCGGGACCGACTGCTTAACGTGTTTTCCGAGGCACGGAGGAGCTCAGATGAAATATGCCACTAGCGGTCACCCATCCAGGTACCGACCGCGCCACTTTCGGACCGTGGTGCTTGCAACTAGGCTACGAGCTCCTCGATGACCAATGATTGTGATAATTGCGAATGCATATTGCAACTACCACAATCATTGGTTGTATTCCTGTTGGCAGTTTGCCATATTGCAAATACCACAATCATTAGTTGTGTTCCTGTTGGCAGTTTTCCATATTGCAACTACCACAATCATTGGTTGTATTCCTGTTGGCAGTTTGCCATATTGCAAATACCACAATCATTGGTTGTGTTCCGTTGGCAGTTTTCCATATTGCAACTACCACAATCATTGGTTGTATTCCTGTTGGCAGTTTGCCATATTGCAACTACCACAATCATTGGTTGTATTCCTTTTGGCAGTTTGCTATATTGCAACTATTACAATCATTGGTTGTATTCCTGTTGGCAGTTTGCCATATTGCAAGGCCGCTGAACTGAGAATTAAAATTTCAAAAACGTCTATTCAATGCGGTATTGTTCTGTGTCTGACGTCAAGAGGGCATTTCTACAAATACGAATGTAATGGCGAAGTAAATAGGAAGGATGCTTCATAATTCAAATTTTAAATACTCTTATGAAGAGAACTGTAGGTAAATACTCGTATATAGGAAAAAAGCACTTCAATTTAACGAGGAAGTATTTTGTGCTGAGTTCAGTTTAGGATAGATAATGATAAATTGATGGTAATGATGTCTGACTGATTTTACGTGAAGCAATATTTAGGTAATTCCGAAACGTTCAATTTTAAATAAATGATTGGATGCAATGTATGTACATACTCGTACATAGATGATTAAGGTATCGTTGTAGATGTATTAAGAAAAGTTTTAACAAAACAAAATAAAATAAAAGTAGTATATAAGTAACAAGGAAGACCACCAAGGAACGAAGAGACGTTACACGAAATCAATTATTCATTTTAACTTTCTTCCTTGTAAACTGACGTTTTACAAAATAAACAATACATTAAATGATTTCCTTACAGAAGGAAATGCCTTGACTGTCAAAGGTAACCGACGTGGGAAGGTAAATGAGATGTACCGAGATGCATGTTATTATAATATTCATTCGAGGTTTTCGTAAGTGCTGTGGAAACGACCTCAACCCTGCCACTGATTCTTGTTTATTTTTATCTTATCCGCATGAGGAAAGTGAAACATTCTTTAAGTAAAAAAAATAGGGGCACTGCAGTTATAATGGCTTACTTTATCTTGAATGTATCTTATCTTATGATAGTGGGCCGGGAATAACCCAGCGGCACTTCGACCCTTCAGGATCTTTTGTGCCAACCCCATTTTACACACTGGTCATCTCAGTGTGCAGGTTTCTTCACTATGTTTTCCTTAACCGTTAGAGCAGTCGGAAAATGTACGTAAGTCTTCGAAAAATACGAAAAACCCATTGGTACATGGCACTGCACGGTTTCGAACCCGGACCTCCCGTATCGGAATCCGGTGTCCTAGCCACTGTGCCACCCACGCTCTCTTGAATGTAACGATATGTTGTGGGATATCCTTTGCTACAAAATCTTATGCGAGGTTAAAGTTACAATTATTCCTTTATGCTGGAAAGATTCGAAGGATTACGGCCTGTTGTAAATTTTTGGTTACCTTAAAAGTGTATAGTGACATTTCTTTCTAGAGCTTGGCATCTTTCTATATCTTGTACTAATAGACATAGGAATAGGAATAGAGTTTATTTATATAGAGGCTTAAAAGTCAGTACGCTTCTTGCAACTCATGGTTAGTGGGTAGGCTTCTATATCTCGCATTATTTAAAATTAAATATGATGTATTTCCGCATTACCTAGTAATGAACATTTTAATACCTAATATAGGCATACAATCTGAGTTAGTAGACGAAGATCTGAATCTGAAGTCGACTTGATTGAATTTTAAACCGAACGATGTTTGATTGAAGTTTACGAGCAACAAAATACTTACTACATAATACAAAATCAAGTTTTTTCAAAAAAATATTTTAATTCTGTCTACAAACAGAACACGGGGAAAACCGTTTGTCTGTTTCGGTGATTTGCATGAGCTGTGTTCCGGCTAAGTACTTAATAACTGGTTGTAAAAATGCATAATTTTAGACAAGACAATTTATTTTTTTAATTTGCTACGACTATAATGGAAAATTTGCCGGATTCAAAAGCAGACGAAAACAAAGTCTGGTATTTTAATTTTATAACATGTCTAATTCCTCTATATATAGGTATGATTAGGCAGGTTAAAAGCAGCATCCATTTTATTTCCCTGTAATACCGTTCCTTGCAGGATAGTGAGAATCGGTCAATTACAAATGGTTCAGAAGTAATTGAAGAAAGTTCACCGAAATCCGAATTCATCTGCATAGCGAAAATGAATCTTCGAAAGATGAACTTTCAAATGTATAGGTAGAGTTTGCAGCAAAATATTGTTCAACGTAACCTTATCTAATTACGTAAAGTTAGGTTCGGTTTCGTGGTAAACTAAAACCGAATATAAATAATTATCTACCTACATCATACGACAAAAAGAAAAGAAAAATGCTAATAATAAGCACCTATAATACCCTAATACACTTAGCAGCAGGAAGTCGAGTTATTAACACCAGTAGTGATTGATTATGAAACTCAAACCAGATTCCAATGATAGACTCTGTGCAAAACATCATTAATATGCTGTACATATGCTCTAAAACTATAAATATTGTATGTCACTTAATACCATCTTCAATGTTCTATATATCTTTTTGTTACTTCTACACCAATACATTAGATTAGTAGATTTTTACATAAGTAAATCAAATGTTTAATTTAAAACATGCAATTTTTTACTCGTACAAGAATGAATTATTTTTAGCTATGTTTACATCAAGATCTACAAAACGTTTGGGGCAGTCGGGTAATATTAGTATATGTAATATGCATAGATACAATATCTAATCTTTACTACCAAGAGGTATAACGGGTGTTAATCACTTCATACCTATATTATCGAGCAGGTTGCTCCGACGTTCAGATCTTTTCAGACTTTAGTGCCACCATAGTCTCTTGGTAGACAAAAAAAGACTATGGCAAGAAAATCAATCCAGTCGCAAAAAATGTCCAAATGTGTCGATTGCTGTCGTAACAGCCTTCATAAATCAAATTGCAAGGCTAAATTTATTATTCAAAACAAAATTAGATGGCTTCAAACTAATGTCGTAATTAAATATTAAGTAAGAACTTTTTTAAACTACTAAATGAGAATATATTCTTACTTGAGTCAAACTCGTGATATTTTTCTTCCACAAAATGTTGTTTTAAAGAAAATGAAAGAAAATACAAGAAAATTTGCTCCTACAAGAGGTTTAGGTAATTTGCTCCTACAAGAGGTTTAGGTAATTGGTAATGGCGGATCTTCTTAATCACGGCTAGATCCAACTTAGCAAAAATTTGCATACAAAGGAGATTTCATAATCACGCTATCAACATCATCACTCTGCCAATTATATAATTATTAAGTATTAAGACCTACTAGCACTTAAGAGTCTTCCGGTTAGGCGAGTAGATTCTTGAGCCTCAACTCACTCGTTATGGTAAAGAGATTATTTTTATGCGTAATGTAGTAGGTACTTAAAATTGTTGGTGGTGACTACTTTGGCTGTTTCAGTGTAAATATTATAATGAAGTAAGTAAGTATGTATATTTATTATTGTAACTTAATTACCATACAAATTGAAACATGTTGGAAGAAGTTGAGGGAGTGATATGTTCAATACTGGACGCACGTCTAAAATAGCTTAGCTATTGTGAAATCAGGATATAATAGTAACGATGTCGACTTCATCGTCCATATCAACCTCCTTGCCATCAAATTCAACCTCATCGTTAGCGTTTATCTCATCTCATTTCGTATTGGCATCTTCATTTCTTCATTTAAATTCAAAATCATGTTCCCATTCCATTTCTAAATTTCATTATTCCATTAATTTCATTGTTTTATTTGTACTTTCATTTTTTTCTTTATATTTTGTCTCGAACGGACGTCTCCCGTTCACTTTTATTTCCTACTACTTATTTTCTGTGTTACTATGTGTTCTTTTCCTTAAAATATATTACTTAACAACCAATTCTTCTATAACTTCATCTGCGCACTGTCCTAGAACCCTGCTAGCCGGCAATAGAGGACAGACTGTAGCATAGTGACTCCGTAACCACCCGACAAAGAGCGAAGAAAATGTACATACGAGTAACACGTTTTCGTAAACAAAAATATAATCAATTATACAACTATTACGTGACCTATCTATGATCATATTCACACAGAACTAGTACACTTTATGCGCTGAATCATAACGAACTTGATAACAAGGTTCAGAGATCAAGGACATATTCAATAGGGATCTTCCTGTTTGTCCTTAAATCGACGAAATACAGAACAAAGACGCTGAATCCAAACGTGATGCACAATCGAAATTCATCCTAATTGCTATGAAAATAAAAAGAATTATTGATGTAGTTAAAGGCAGAGATAAAATTGTTTAAGGACGTTGTCTTGTAGTTCCGATTCAAGTCACGTACTTGTTTATAGCAATCAAAGAGCATTATTCACTACCATATGTACTTACTTATGAGATAATGGTAATATTACTCTTCTCCTTTCATTTCAAAAATGCTTTTCAAATTTATATAAATTTGAAGAGCATTTTTGAAATGAAAGGAGAAGATTCACTATAAACCGAAATAGTTTTTTTGATCCAACTGTTAGTAAATAAGCAAACCTTCAAAATGACTCTCACACCGCAATAAGGGATATAGTCTGAGATATTCCAGATTAAAAAATTGGTATGGTATGGAGGGAGATAGTATTAGACTTGCTGAATACTTTACTCATTTTTTAAATTAATTTTTAAATATTTATTGTCTTGATTCATGTGAGTGCAGTATGTGGTTGAGTCAAGAGGAAGGAGATCTTGCAGAAAGCTCTAGAGATCTTAAGAAAGCTAAATAATTAAGGTAAATAGGAGTAACTAATCTTCAACGAAACAAGAGATGAAAAATAACGATGAGATCGTACAAATAATACTTAGGCCTCCCTAATCAGAAATGTAAGAGTTGGGTATTTTATCGATTATGTCTGGCGATTGTAAAGTCCCATCATTTCGCTTTCAAGCAGGCTAGGTAGTTATAATATGACCAGCAATAGGAATTCTAGGTCTGTTTATCCCTACCCTACCAGAGTCATTATTATTGCTCAACCGTGGGATAGCTGAGGAAAAACCTTCTGTTGTTGGAAAATTTCCTTAAAGTTGTCACAGAAATGACGACAAACACTTCAACAGTCAAGTCGCGTACTTTAAAGTAATCCATCACGCTCTGTCTACTCTAACTTGGAGGGCACAAGCACGCCCCGAATGGAGCAATTATTATACGCATACGGAACTGGAGACCGGCTTTATTGCGGGTGATTTAGGGGCAAAGTGGGAGTGTATTAGTTTACTTTTTATAGCGATACTAATTATAACACTGACAGCTCCTTGTAATTTTGACCATCATCAGTGACTGTGATAGATTTAGATACTTTTAATTTAATTACTCCTCTTAATAAAAAGAATACATAGTTCAAAATTTTGATTATTATACTGTGTTTCAAATCATCTGCCATTGAAGATTGTCAATAAAACTGTAAACGCGTGTATTGGTATAACATATCTACTGTACGTACCCAACAACTAAAAATTTAGAGATACGTACTGCCGTAATTTGTCTTTGTTACGAAATTACTGAAGCCTATTATATTTTTTGTATTTTCATTTTAAAGCCTATTCCATGTTTTTTTAATTCTATAATTTTTCTTAGTTGTTTTTTTCTTTCCTGTCGTTACCTGTTGTTGTCTTCAAATCAAACTTACACACCTTTTTACCTTACTTCAGCAGTTATATTTATTTACATATTTCTATAGCCTCTATCCCGGCGGAGGCTTGTTCTTTTTATCTTCATGACATGACATGACTCCTAAACAAATTCGCAAACGCTTTATTATGTCATGCCCGTGTTACACTACACGATACACGATAATGATATAAAAATGTGTGATAAACGTCAGTACACATTTACGTAAATCAGGACGTTCCTTGAGATATTCTTTTTCTTACCGTGTATAATCGTTCCACAGATACATTACACCTACATTGAAACATGTACTTGCTCTATTAAGTAATAGTTAATAACTTATTAGATTGTTTTCATTGAATTAATTGGAGAAATGAATTGATCTTACCCTTGGATGCCTTGTTCGAATCTACCAATAGGATCGCTTCATTTTACTCGTGATGTGATAATCCAGCAATCCCATTGGTGACTTTTTTCTTCGCTCACCTTTCAGCTTACTTAGCTTTGGTTGACATTAATCATTACTGTTTCTATAACCAAACATTTTGTTAGAAGCAAGTTAGAAGTGATGTTGTTTATTGAGACTACTGTGACATTTTTATGTGGAGTCAAGGTCACCTGTCATAAATTAATTATGTAACTTACTAATTATGTAAATAAACTAATTTAATCTATGTTACTACATAGATTAAATTATACGGCACAATAAAATGCGCTGTAATTAAAAATGTGATTACACAATAAAACAATAATCTTATTATAAACTAAATCCTAACAAAGCACTCAACTTGAGTGTCAAAAAGACCTTGCGTTGAAACCAAATGTTATTAAATTTGGTCTCACTCACCTAGTCTAAATGTTACTGGAATTAGAACAGTACACGACAACCTTATGGTTGGAACACACAGCTGTATAGTTCGTGATATACATTCATAAAGTTATATTCATATTTATTTTCTCTTAGGGAAATTTACAGACAAATACATAACTAGAACAGACTATATATTATATAGATAAATAAAAATATGCTAATCATAAATTTCCACTTGTAAAAAACAGTATAAATATAGTACTTAAGAGAATTATAACTCACTTATATATAAAAAAGATCACTTTACAGAAACAGGCCGGTTGTAAAATAAATAAAAATTTAGAACAATATTAAGAATATAAAAGAGAAATGGTTTAAACATTATGTGACAGAGAGTGTGGGAAACTAGTCATCCTTAAAGTAGTTCTAGTATCCTAACAACTCTAAAGATGTATGTACAAAAAAGTAAGGAATGAAAAAGTAAATGACATTTATTAGTCGTAGAGTCTGATAGACTCTAAAAGCTATGGAACCAATTTTTGTTAAAGAAAATAAAAATGGACAGTACGTAAGCAATACTAAATTTCTTTACTAGACATAAAAAAGGTTAAATATATAATATAAAATTTTGATTTCAGTGCTAGACATTGGCGGATGACATTTCTTTTTTCTGAGTTTTTGTAGCCATACGTATATTATACCACACACACGCTCGACTTGATAGACTCTATATGTTATTATTTATACGTATGAATATATTAACATATTACTAAATATACATTTTAATAAAGCAGTAGCTCAGAACAGTGATAGATTACAGTTTAAACGAAATAAACTAAATTTTGAAAAAGAATAATATATTATATAAAGTAAACACTACCGATTGAACTAATGAAGCTATAATTAAGTATGAGTGTTTTAATAACCAAAGAAAAAAAATCATCGGTACTTTACTTATATAATAGATAAATATAAATAAACTGTGAAAGAAACATGGAAATAAAAACACTGCAAAATAAATAAAACGTATAATTATTACATAAATGTGACTTACTCGTACTTGGTCAGCCTACGTAGAGACTATTCTAAGAATTCTGAGTATAACGTAATTACGAGATACTTAGACACGAGATGAAGGTAAGTTAGACTTGGAAGAAGTTAATAATGAGGCCAAGAAAATCAACAAATTGTACTTTAAATATAAAAGAATGAAACTGTTCAAATATTATGTTCTGTACGAATTTTTAATTGGACAAGAAAATAAATAATCGATTGTAGGAACGCACTATGAGAGGACATGGATGACGTTACGTCAGCTGTATGAAAGGGAAAAGGGAAGATCTTCCACAAGGCGGGGTGTTGTGCCTGATGACCAGATGTGATGGTCCAACTGTGGATGTTTGGAACTCGTATATATACGAAGTCCTAGGAAAATTTCGATAGCGCGTTCTACGCCGATGTGAGTAGGTACTGTATCGTAGTGGCGCGCGTCGTGCGTCGCCTCACGATAATATGTAATACTTACCTATATTCATGAAAATATAATAATAATACTTATATAGAGATTTAGAAAGTTCGATATTTTTATTGTGTTTCCCTATGAGGTTGGCATGGTCCTATAATGGACCAAAGTAAAAAAAAATATAGATGACTACACACAATTAATAACTATACGAGTACATAAGCCTATTTATAAAGCCGCTTTGAAAGTTTATAAAAAAATCCTTTCAGGATGTTCGTAGTAAATAAATTATGGTGCCAAATATCTATCTGAATTGACAGTCTGATGGCGTTACGTGCGTGAGTGTATGTGTGTGATTTCTAGATGAAGTATAAGATACAACAGCAGCTAGCTAGGCCTTTAAAGTATCCTGGTAAGCAACTGATGTAGTCATGAATTAACAAACAGATTTATTTCTATGTGATTTTATTATTTATCCGAACGCAGTAACCGTGTGTAGTGATCGGCCTTGTCGAGGTCGGTGAAATGGCCCATGGGAGAGGCACTGACGCAAAGAATCAAGGCCAATTGTATTCCATTAACTTAGGTGGCCGACATTCCCATCCCATCACTTAAACTATTGTCTTTTTAGGGGAGTGGAAATAGAGCATGCTATAAATGATAATGAAAGTTATGGGGCAAGTTCGTAATAAGAAACGTAAGGAAGTTGTAACAAGAAAATAGTGCTGAGGATTGCGTCACACAATGCGTAACAAAGTACACATACGTAGCTTATAGTAATAATTATGTAAACTCGGTAAACACTGACTATAAACTTATTACTACATCAGATAAACAAGAGTTAAGGAATCCACCGTCAGTCTAGATCACACTTCCGAGGTACTTCGCTTCAACTTCAAACATTTAATGCACATTAATGGTAAACAAACCTAAACGCGAACGCTATCGGTGATAACGCTTGGTTCCGTCCATGGCATTCAAATTTTCAAAACGACGTTTATACATTGACAAAGCACTATAACAAATTATCAAATAAATATAAATTTGAATTTGAGATTCTGTAAGTTTATTTTTATGGTATATTTTCTATACGAATCTAAAATGCCCGTTCTGGGCCATGGGCTTCCATGGCATATTGGGTTTGGTATTTACTTAGCGTATGGTACCAGTATGGTATGGTATCTTTCACATAATCTATGTTTCTATCCGAACAGGTCAAACAAAAATATAGTTAACTCTTAAACTGCAACTAATTTATATGACAAATATTTCCTTGAATAACCAAAACAAAAGGTGCAATCTACTCATGATCTTCAACAAAAGGATTAAAAAGTTTTCTTTTACAGCACATACTTTATTTTTATAAGTACGGGAATTTAAAAAAGAAAAGTCGTCGACAAACAAACCTCAGGTACAATCGAAAGATAAGGACGCTGTCCTACCACTTTATCTCCATCACTCAGCCGCATTGACAAGGTCGCTTTGCTCTTCATTTATTTACTCAAGGCTACAACGAGAAAATTATCCTTTTCACTGCTCAATATCTAAACGAAACATCCGGAAGTAAACTATATGGTCAATTTCACGGGATTACAGTTTAACGATATCTGAAACGAAATTTTATTTGATCCCCATACGAGCTCTAACATAGACGCATGGACGCTGATTTTATGCATAGTACTCTAGTCTATCGAATGTTAAATTAGATGTATAAGCTGCATACTAAAATATTAAATAATTAAAAATGTCATAAATAGGTATAGGATGGGTTTAGGTACGAGTATTGTTCAGCTACTGAAATCACTCATAGAGATTTAATAACGTTTCAGAATGGTCGCATGGAAAGAGTGCAATCTACAGAAATCGGACACTGCTCCGTACATTCTTTAGGTGCCCTGTAACTACTGTCCTTCACAATCTGGAAGTGCTCGGTAATATTATGCCTCTACTGTGAACTACCATCCACACACATAATACCATGTAAATACACCCGCACCATGCCATCACCCTCCCACACACTCAGTACCTCACATACACACTAATATCCTCATTCATACAAACAAACACATTCATACAACACAACACGCACACACTGTTGCTTTCTTTTTCCGTGCAGTCTCTGAGGGGCCAGCTGAAAATCAGCGCTGTGGCATGCCTCAGCATTATGCTGAGCTGGTGTACCCTTTTTGGCATTGTACCACACCAGATGTTCTGTGCTGCATGTATTAAACTTTGTGTATTCTTCTGTATTCTGTATTCTGGTGTTTACAGCGCTAAATAAACGATTTCAATTTCAATTTACATGAAAACTTCACCAAAAGCATAGAAATGAATTGCCAAAAGTAAACAATGAATCGTTGATACTCGTATCTCTATAGAGTCCGCAGGCAATCTTGAATTTAGATATTATTTATTATCTTCAATTTACATTTAGTTTATTATTTGTTTTAAACGCATTGTAATCTTAATATATTTGAAATTATTACACACACACACACTTACACTATACATACGCTACACACAGGTACACTTCTTTTAAATGTGAAATAAAAACGCTAAATTAGAACCTAACTTACTTAAAAATTACTATATTGTTGAAACGTGTTAGTTCAAACTACATAATTAGTTTCTGTGGTAGGTAATTATGCACCATAGAATGTTAAACTTGGTTATGGTAGATTTAGTCGTATTGTTCATTATGATTTTTATTTTGTAGAAACAAAGTATGTCTGTACTTCTTTTCAAAGCATAAATGAAAAATGAGAAAAGATATAGAGAAACTAAAGAAATAAAATTTAGCTTAGAGATGTTCCTCACATTACGACTAAAGTTTTTGTATGTTATTGTCACGTGCACGTTGTATACGAGTACATATAGCGTGACGGCAGCCTGCGCTTGCACATGAGGCGACGTTTGTTACAACGGTAATGACTTTGATCATGGTTGTTGAGGACATGTGAATGAATGATCGTGAATGGTATCCACTAATGATAACACAAAATTTACTTACCTTAATATTATTAGTTATTATTATTATTTTTCTATTTTTGATTTAATTGTTAGTTAAATTTTTGACTGATGAAATATTTTAATACACTTCTGTAAACAAATTGCGTTTAGATAATGGCTGAATTGTACGAGTCTTGGAGGAGGGGCACTGTATGCTGAAATACAGGTTACACCTAGTTCGGCAACAGTGGCTTAAAATAGTTTTAGTGACATAGCCTAATATAGTTTATTTAACAAAACTGTAAAACTTTTAAGAAATAAAATGTATTATTTATTATAATTATAGAATGAAAAAAACAAAAGTGAGAGAATTTATATATGAAAGTTTCAAATGATTGTGGGGCGAATGAAGGCGATAATGTAATAATATTAGTAGGTAATAATAATATAATAGGAGATAATCTTCACAAATGGGGGTTTTCCAGCGATCAAGTAAAGTGTGAGTGTGGTGTCTCCCCTCAAACTATGGAGCACTTGCTCTGTTGTCCCGTGTGTCCGACCACCTGCACGCGGGAGGACCTTTTCGAGGCCAACCAGAGGGCTATCGATGTGGCAGCCTTCTGGTCGGGAAAAATTTAATTCGGATCATCAACACGAAAGAAGAAGTAGGTGAAATGAATAGTTTATTCTACAAATTGGTACAGCTTGTACCCTTTTGTTCGTCAATTTTTCAACAATTTAAGAACTTATAATAAACAATAATATAAATCAAGAACATAATAAATCAATAATAATAATTATAAAATACATTTTTCTCAAAAAAAGAAGAAAAAATACTGTATTATTATTAATTAATTAATAAAAAAATTAAAATAATTTCGTGCCATTGGCACTAACAACAAAACAAATAAATAATTAACAGTGTTGTACAACAAATAAATAAACAACAAACAAAATCGATAACATATTTCTCAAGACAATAGTTATTTATTAGAAATCTGGAATTAAATGATGATTATATAATGTAATCACAACCCACTACTGTTTATGGAGATGTTAGGGGCATTCGAAAAATTTACATTAGGTATTGTTAAATGAATAAAATTGTCGTTTAATCTTGTAATCTAACGTTTATCTTCATCTAATGGTATTGATAGGAAACAGAATTGAATTTAGCAGCTTTGATTTGCATACATAATTTACTACTATTCACAATTTCATTATTAACATTGTCGTTAGTACGTCTCAATTTAAGGTAACACGTCCTTCGAAGCATGTGTTCATTCAACTTCATTTGATATTTTAGTTTGAATTACCTTAAGTCAAATTTTGCTGAGATGTTTTGAGAAGTGATAAACTGTGATTGATCCTCTAAGCTGATGACTGCTAAATATAGTGGACATTGTCAAGATATTTTATGCTCGGTTATTCATGATGAACATCGAGTAATCTTCTGTCATCTTCATCTTTCATGTTTACATATTCAGGTTTACATAATTTTATAAATTTTATAGCACTTAGTGGTATATGATAGATAATTCTAAATTAAAAATTTACGAAACCCCCGACGTACCATTGTGGAAATTTCCTTTTTTTTTCCTGGTCATCATCATGTCCTCAAGGTTCCAGATGTAGGAATGTCATTATGGTCATAAATATTTAAGCTCAAAGTACCACCTAACCGTAATCGTTCCAGAGTTCCCATCATACTCCAACATCCCAAGACACTCCAAAATCTTAGAACCACTGATCCAATTTTCATCTAATAATGGCTAAGAATATTCAACGGGTTAGACCTGCGGCGCCTGAATATGGAGGGACGCTCCGGGATTTGCCCTACGCGGAGCTCGGCCTTCGACCTCGCCATGACTATAGCTCCAGATCATTTCCATTTATTTTTTGGCCGTCATTTTATTTTCTCTTGAAATGTCTCAAAAATCCCTACAACTTTAGTTCGAGAAGACATCATCTACTTTTATAGTTTCCGAGGTCTGATAATCTTCCAATTCTTCAAGTTACATATTGCGAAATTGAAATCCATTTACTTTTCCTGGTAATCATTAGATCATCAAGGTTTCAGATGTCGGAAACGCACCATGAACCTAAATGTATGAGCTCAAATTCGAACCATCTAGCCATTACCGTTCCAGAGATCTCATCTGACATCAAAGATACTCCAAGATCTTGGAAACTACTGATCCAATTTTTATCAGACCTAGCTAAGAACACTCTCGACAAAATTCTCTATTTTATTTTTAAAAACCGGGTCCAATTCCGATCATCCGTTGTTAAGTTATTATGCCACAGATAAACACACAAACAGACAGACAAACGTGTCAAACTTATAACACGCCCTCCCTCGATCGGTCGGGGGTTGAAAACCAGCCGTTAAACGAGTACTGCCCAAAATATTAGCTGCTACTTGTAACTAAGCCTTACTTAACAAGTGTTGCAAGATACTATTATCTATTATTATCTATACTCGAGTATTCTAACTCTAATATTCATGTATATTTTGAGTATCTTAAGAATTATCCGCAGAGACGAGAAAAGCTGTAGGTCGTAGACCCCTGGTCTACGGCGTAGCCATCGAGATTTATAATGCCCATGACAATAAATTAACGAAGTGTTAATTCCTCAAGGAAAAATAATCAAAACACTAAGTGAATTAAAGTTTTAACTTACCGGCTTCGATCGGGATGACATCTGTTGTCAGCTGGACGTCAACTGACACCTCATACGCGTCGACCTCCAGTTTTTGTCGGCGCACAAGTTGCAATAGTCAAACCCCCGTCAAAGCTGGACGTGGCATTACTCGCTTATCACTGTTTTTGTCACTTTCACGTGTCACTTCTCATGATTATCTTGAGGAATATTTATTCTCTTAAACTAGTTGTCACTTCAATTGCTACTTTGTCACTAACCAGTATTTTCTACTCGAGTACCTTTAAAGAACCGTGACTTAGAAGGTAGTTTCCTCTTCCGTTTGCTCGGACGTATTGTATTGTTCGTTGATTTCGTTCGTAAATTAATTTTAACTTTGAACGATCTTATCGATTTCTTAATTCGGAGATCTATGGAAAATAATCTGATATTAATTACTTATCCTAATTATTGACATGGTATAATGTGAAGGACGTTGTAGTTAAAATTTGTTTGAAGAAGCTTCATACTTAGATATACTAAGAGGAAGGAAGAAGTTCCTGAAGGTTGGCAAATTCGTTCTATATAGATCAACGTACGAGAGTGGTTTATGAGTGAGTTTTGAATGGTTTACTCGTACGTTATCGGTAAAGTACGAACTATATGCAGTGTCAGTGTTTCCAGGGTTGATTTAGATAGAGTCATTAGTTAAATTAGTCAACGACGAAGTTAATTTAAGAGGGAAATAGGTAGAGCCTTAATGAAAAAATAATTTATTTTTTATAGCTTTCAAGATAAACTAATTAATTGAGAACAACTCTTAGGAAAATCCTAAGAATAGGGTATTTTCCACGTATCAAATATTAAATGCATTTCATCAAAAATAAGAAATAGATGGTCAAATGTGAAAACAGATTTAAAATTGATTGAAAAATAAAATAGCTACAGGGCAATCAAAAATCAGACGGTAGAAAGAAATGGTAATAAGAATTATGACGTCAACGTTTCCTAGTGCTATACAAGCAGATCCTATATACATATAAAGGGCTGTCTCAGTTAGGTGAGATATCGAAAAACTAATTTTAGATTCTTCTTCAGGATGTCCATGTAAGTTGATTGATGCAATAAAAAAATAGGTTAATACCCTATCATCTTTATTGTCAACAACCATATTTTAAACAAAGTTTTGAATTGAAAGTTTAAACTAAACTATCTCAAAGAGATATAAACAAATTAACCCGATTACCTCGACGTAGGTAGAATAAGAGAACAATCTAAGGAATAATCTTCATGATTATGATGATTTTATCGCTGTTGTGATAAATCCTTTTTGAGGAAAACTTTACAATGTTTTGTTGATACCATTGTCACGGCTTCTAGACTATTCGCTAGGCTAAGCATAAGTTTAGAACAAACAAACAAACAAACTTTTTCAGTTTGTAAGTTCAGGAGAATGTAGCACTTTTACAACTAATTGTAAAAGTGCTACATTCTCCTGAACTTACAAACTGAAAAAGTAACTAGATATATCTGAACAGCTTTGGATGCAGTTCAAACTGTAATTATCTCCTTCTTGAAATGTTACCTATGTATTTATAGTCTCGAATTTAATTTTAATTTACAATTTGAGCCAGTCAGTTAGTAGTATTTTATCTGTACTGGTAGTAAGTAGTATTTTGATCTGACACCCCAAAACCTAGCTCCTAGATGTGCTTACATTCTTTTAATCCTGGATAGAGACGCCCCAACATTATTATAGGCAGACAAAGATTAATATCTTTGTCGTTTACTACTTTAAATCGTATAGTTATATAATTCCTTTATAACAAAGACAACATGTGGAAAATATATATAGGTACTAAGACAATCCTTGTGAACAAATGTTTGAAAAAGAACGCTGCTAATCAACATCACTTATCTAAAAGATGCGCGTGATTTTCGTCACATGCTGTTTAAATAAATATTTTTTTAGTTGAAGTAGTTAGTCAGTGATTCATGTGATAGGACAAAGTATAATAAAAAATAATAATGATGATTCGTGACTAGAGCTGTTCCCTAGTATTCATCACACTGAGTAACGATGTTACATATTGTCTCTCTATTCAAATACAATTTAATTTACTACTAATAAATACCTATGTTTCTATGATTATTTTATCACGTAGGTATTTGAATGCATAAAGCAATTTCAATTCTTACAAAACGAAGGTATAAACCCGCCTTTGTACATATTTTAATGTTTTTAATTTCTGTGTATATTTTTTTTTCTATGTGTGCAATAAAGAGACTACAAACAAACAAACGAAAATACTTCACAAATAAGTTTAAAATAATTTAAAATGCATGAAATCGTACCTATAATAGTTGAAACAAACTTGACGGTCCACCACGCAATAACCAAAACTACTGAGCACTAAGTACTTACGTAAAATTAATTGTGTACTATTGTTAATTTCTAACAGAATACTGTATCGTGTGGCCCACTGTACCGCGGCTGCGTGTCAGTGCGCGCGCGCAGAGAGCGGTCGCATCGCGAGCACGTGACAGGCGGAAAATCGCGCTCTCTGTCACGGTCTATCCTTGAAATGTCAGAAAAAATGTTCACACTCCACAACTACAGAAAAATACTCATTATTATTACCTTCAACGTTTAAAAACCAATAATAACCGTAAAATGCTCACAGTCGATAGGTAAATGTACAATCATTAGTTCTACCGATATCGAATTTCAGACTGTAAAAAATGAATTATTCGAGATGACAAGGTAATTGAATCGTTATTTCCGCCAATCTGAGCCTATTGTACAGTTTACGTGTAACGAGCCTCGTATCTCATCTCACATCTCCATAACAATGTTTTCAGAACAATAAATGCAGATAAATACGAGTTGTCCGTACGACTACAAAGGTATGAATATTCATGAGAGAGCTAAACTAATCGCTGGAAGCACTGCCACTGTAACTTTAGTTGAAGGAATCACTCAAATAACTGGTACTAAAACTTAACTCACGTCAAAGGCGATTAACATTCGCGCGGGTTCGCCGGCAATGTCAAGAGCACCGGCGATCTCAACAGCACTGCCGATAAGGGCTGACGTGTATCACTCTCTGCCCTAGAGCATCAAGATAAATGCATCTCGTTCGAACAATGCGATGTTAAAAAGGTGTAGAACACACGATAAGGCACAAAACGTATACGATCTCGAACGATAAGGAGTGAACCTGTTTGTCGGCGGCGCGCGTGCGACCCGCGCGGTGTTCCACGCACGAATGCCGCCTTGTCGCATTCGCGTCCATTGTTTACGACGATAATTACAATTTCGTTTCGATCGAGTTTACAGGTAGGTCGAAGGCTCTATCGCGGAAAATCTGGTCGGTGTCCAGACGTCACCGACTCTCTGTCGATAGCCGTCTGTAGCCGGCTCGCGTAGAGCGATAGGCACAGACAATTGACATCGAATAAGGACGCTCTTGAGGCGGTTTGTTATGGTTCCGAGGCACGAAACGTAACAACAATAGGTGTTAAATGCACGTGTACATCGTTAATGTTACTTTTTAAAAAGCTCTCAACAATTGTAATATTAAGTAAATAGAGGCGAATATCACCTCTATTTATAGGTAGGTAGGTAGGTATAAATAGGTAGATCAAAGAAAATTATATACTCGTATCAAAAGGACACCCTGGATGCAATTAAAACTAAAATAGATAATTTTACTAGATCTTTACTATTCATTCTTTATAATTGGATCTGACCCCAAAACTTGTAATTGACTAATTGAAATATACTTAGATCTAATTTTAACGTATTAATTAACGATACTTGACTAAGATGTTATTTCAGTGCGGATGAAACATTAACGACCATAAGGCGATCAAATCGATTCCATTAAAATCGCAATCAAGAAACGAACATAAAATGAGTTATTATTTTTGCACCGATTCCTCAACTTGTCCACTAAACGAACTACTTACTTAACGCGTTTCAATTTAAAAGGTTAAACGTGTTTCGAGGACATTTACATAAAATAATAATTGGCAGATGAGTTACGATTTATTTACAATTAACTAATTAATTATTTAAACACATCGATTTATATCACAGGATATGCCAGTTTACTCGTTTTTCGTCAAAAACTTCGATCGAATCGAATGAAAAAAAATCGAATCGGACCTGAAATCCAATGTGGAAATTTTGACAGTTTTCCGATCAACATTGTTTCAGATTTGAATTAAAGTGGCAGTCAAAAAAAAATTACCACTTTGAGGTCTATAATTGCGTGCACACCTCAAGTTTCATAATTGCTATTAAAAATTGTGTCTAGGGCTCTGGCTCTAAGCTCTAGACTCTAGGCATTGATACGAGTAAGTCTACTTTGAAATCGATTGTTCAAAGAGGTGGCAATACTGGGTAGAATACCTAATAATGTAAAATAATCTTTTTTATGAGATGATTATTGTGATTTATTTTCTCAAACTCTGGTATCGTCTACATTAGCAAACTACGAAAAGAAAAGCGTTAATAATATTTTTGTAATATATTGGTGCTTCACAATTTTTTTGTAATATATTGTAATATATTTTTGTAATATATTGGTGCTTCACAATTTTTTTGTAATATATTGTAATATATTTTTGTAATATATTGGTGCTTCACAATTTTTTTGTAATATATTGTAATATATTTTTGTAATATATTGGTGCTTCACAATTTTTAAAAGGCAATAAGTACGTTGATATGATTTCGTCTTTATTGCCCATAGTGTGAGAACGTATCGAATTCTGACTATTATCATGTCCTTGCGCAAGATTACTACATCTTTGTTTATAGATGAGATTAAAATAAATTAAGCATTAAAATAAATTTATTAATGAGATTTAAATAATAATTATACTGTCGCAGACTGATTGGCGTTCCTTTAATATTACGCCCGACTATGACCCGATATTTTGGTACCCCGGAGACCAAAAATCAAAAATTTAAAAATCGTATAACAAAAGTTGTTTAGGGCTTCCTTTCCACCAAAACAGTTCGAGGAAGCGGAGCGGTTAGCGAGGAAAAATCCACCAATAGAAATCCTTCATTTTACTCGTCATGTGATAATGAAGCGATTCTATTGGTGGATTTGTTCCTCGCTCACCGCCTCGCTTCCTCGCACAGCTTTTGGTGGAAAGGAAGTAATGGGTTTTGTTATATGATGTATCTACTGATGGTATGCATCTTCTTTGACTTTCGTCTCGCGAAGGTTAATTATCAGTAATTTTTGTAAACAAAGCTCGAAAAAACATCTATTTTAATAAAGGTAAAACATTATGAAGGAAAAGGTTTTGCCATTTTTTAAAAGTTTTATTTGAAAACGCAAACACGTAGTCATAAAAGATATAAATACAAACGTGGTGTTTATTATGTTAGTACATAAAAACAGCCAGCAGGTAAATTCCTAAAATGTGATCAAGTGACGCAAAATATTGTTCATTTTATGACTGTTTAAAACAAACTATTAAACTTATATAAATTATATTGTTGTGCGCAATACTGATATCGAATACTAATAAGATAAAAGCAAATAATTTTAAGTAGGTAGTTTTCAAACAAATTGAAGGTCAAATTCTAAATAAAAACTTTACAAAAACTGCTTACCTTAAAGTAAGTACCAGTATGAATAACAAATAGAATAGTGATGGAAGACAAAAAAATCCTATCTAAAAAAATATATTTCCCAGCTTACAAATGGCATAGCAATAGCAAGTTATATTATATTAAAACCATTAAATTTAAATTAAGAGATGCTCTCCACCTATCACATAAGTCCACCAAATCTTACAGCGAAAAGAAACCACCTGTCGGTGGTTCCTCTGTCTACCCCCTTGGGGATTATGGACACAAAATATCTATATATTTTGTATTGTAGACGTGACTTTATGTATGTACAGTCGACCACAGGTCTACCTACCCAAAACAACAAAATTTGAGAATCTGAAATGTATCATATTGTGCAGGCATAAGGTTGAGATTTTATCAAAGGTTTTTGACAGATAGTATATACCTTGTGGTCGACTGTACGTAAGAAAAACAGTAACATAGTACAGTAGTAGTAGTATAGTAGTAACAGTCTCATTTTATAGAGTAGAATTTAAATACTGGCAACTTTACATACATCGATGTCAAATCGCAATGACTTGCCGTTGGGGTTGCTATTATTTAAAATCAATTCGTACCTTCTAAAAATTTAACACTAAAATATATCACATATTAATTCTATACAATACAATAGAAATATACTAATATACAAATATTCTATTTCAAAGGTGTATAATATTATATAATATTTACAATTTCTTCCCAAATACCTGGTATTTATGTTTGGTGACAGATTTCAAAAATAAAAGCGGTTTTTTTGTATCATTATTTGTTATATATATTGATGGTTAGAAAGCAATCTGTTAGAAAGTTACTATGAAATTACGTAGTGACGTTTCACCTTAAGATATTTTTTTTTTATAATTTTATAAAATCAGATAACTTTAAGTAGGTACTTGTTATCGGTCGGGTAGCAGACAATACAGTGTCCATTTAGAAAAGATAATGCTTTAGTATCCTGCAACGTCGTGACAGAAGCATTAGGTACAGTATTTATAAACGATAATGACATACCCTATAGGTTTTGATGAGTGAGTTTGTGATTGTCAAAAAATGCGACTTATGTATTATATGTTCTTTCGATACCCATGTCGAAGTATATCAAATAAAAAAATTATTACATATATACGCGCGAAAAACATAACCCTGCTGGTAGCTACATGAATCGCAAATGGGTGAATAATGGCCTAGAGCTCAAAATAGGCAGGTAGGACTTACTGCTATTCCAAAGATTGGGGTTTTCGCAACTTTGCTGATCTGACCGTGACGGCAGGATGCTGGTGGACGTGGGAGCGCTCCCGGGAGATCGTGGTTTTCAGTTGAAGCACTTTATGGCATAATTGGTTTTTTTAAAGCAAGGGGAACTGAGCCCATATAGCCATGTCTGTTGTAAACAATTCTTTCAAGTATTCATTGAAATGCTGATGTGACACATTTCAATGCTATCTGGGAGAATCTTCCACGCTTCTGCACCATCCGAAGAAGAAGGTGTCCCGTACGTAGTATGGTTCTTCAAAATCCAGCCTAGTACGGATCGGGCTGCAGCGTTTATTTGACTTTACTTCACTGTCCTACACATTATTCACATCTTGCGAAGTTCTTCGAGCAAGAAACACCATTCTTACTAGAAAAACAATACTGTAAAACAATTTGCAAGAGAAACGAAACAAAGCTGGCGTAGATGCCACAAAAGCGCGGAAAAACTCCATTTTTAATCTCGCTTCCAACAGTTAACGACCGGTCGCGGGAAAAGCACAGAGAAGAAAGAGGTTTCTTTTTTTTCTTATTGCGTTTAGTAGGAGGCAAATGTGGTATGTCAAAACAGCCTAGGTATAATGCAAGGTGCAGCAGGCGGAGTCCTTCTGCGGCATGAGGCCATGACACCTGCCCTTGTCGCGCAGTCCGGTAAAAATATAGTGATATCATGGAAAAAGAAAAAAAACGGACATAGTCCCATGAACAATAACTTGACGCATCCATTGGAAGTCAGCTCGCTAGTATATACGAGCCCTTAAGCACACAGTCACGCCATAGAAATACGTTTAACCCGCCATTACGCTTCCAACCTCGCCCGTGTCATTATATAATATATACTATTTATTTTCAAAATATTTCAAAATTCTTCTACAATACTAATTTACTATATAAATAAAAAAAATATTTAATTCAATGTTTTTTATTTATCTTTTTATACTTGGACAAGAAGAAAGGACCTTCCTTTAATTTTAATAAAACCCTAGTTCCGAGAGTGGTGACAAATGTCTAAAACTTTATTGTAATTTTATTTCAATAAATTGGGTAAATTTTCTTTACATATGGCAATCCTCTATACACTCGTATACTTATACTGCCGCCATTTCTTTGCTTCAACAATGTCTTAATGACATTCCCTCCGTCTTTTTTTTACCTTCATGAGTTAGATTTAATCTTTTAAGCTTATAACTAAGACTCATATACCTCCTTAGATCATCTATTATTGATATTACTGTATAAATATGCTATGCATTACCTACGTACGTATATTACGCATACCTATGACTGAAGATAATAATAAGATCGTGTTGTCTTTACGCTTCGCTGCATCATTTACCGGACGTTATCCCGCAGTATTCACGACATATCAATTATTTAAATGAATAGACAGATGGTTATAATTATAAGACTCTAGTAACGTCATTTAGACGTAGCATCACAGCGTACGCTGCGAAAGGATTAGTTGCTTTGTATTGATTTCTATGGAACTGCCTTTGCTAGGATCGGTAAGGTAAGTCCGGGCCGTAATTCGTAAATACCGACACTTTGTTCGCAGCGTACGCTGTAATGACGACGCAATGGACACGGACCTTTAGCTGGTACATCTCGTACGCACGCTATATACAAACTTTATTTAAATAGTTTCTTTCTCAGAACTGTATCTGTAAACAGGATAAATAAGTACCTTCTACATTAATATGCTATAATTAATCATTGGACTTACTGTTTATTACCCGACTACGGCAGGTAGTTGCTTAGATTTGTAAGTACAGTCTAATCAAACTTTTTATGGAAAATAGTAATAAATTTCCTGTTTATTATTATCATTAAAACAACTTACTAAAACACTTTTTTCAGGAATTATTAACAAAATATCGTTTATTTTTAGTTTTACCATCTGGTCCCACGTGTGACAAGTTCCATATGACCAGTTGGTGAATATCCCTTAAAATCTACTACTTATTTTTTTATATAAGCTCTATAGGAGCTCGTAGCCTAGTTGCGAGCACGGTCCGAAAGTGATCGTGCAGGTAAAGCAACGTTGGCGCGGTCGGTACCTGGATGGGTGACCGCTAGTGGCATATTTCATCTGAGCTCCGTGCTTCGGAGAGCACGTTAAGCAGTCGGTCCCGGTTGTTGTCGTTCGACAGCAGTCGTTAAGCCATATCAGATGCCTACGGGCGGCCTGAACAACTCTGCCAACTTGTTGCCACTAACCATACTATAAGCAAGCATTTATTATATTGCTTTATTAAATTTAATAATTGTAAACTTATGATTTGACATCACTACACATAAGACAAAGACGTATGGAGATTGTAGTAGGCAATAAAGAGCAAAAAAGAGCAATTTGAGGAATTTTGTGCAATAAAGAGTATTCATTCATTCATTCATTCAATAAACATTATCACTCTGAAAGTTTCGATGGAGTTGTATAGAGTAAGATTTAGTTTTTGTATAATTTACTATTTACCTCAATTTACACACAGAACAAAGATAGAAACATGCTATTATATAATCGTGCTAAGCACGTAGGTACTTACCTACGATTTTTCCACATTGTAAGTGTATGTATTGTGTATAAAGACATAAAATAATTTAAGACCAAAAATGAAATATTTCCGTCAAATATCAAAACAACGTTGATTAGGTTATATTAATTACAAATTAATGATGAAACTATATTATTGTATTAGATAACAAAATAGACAAATTAATATTTTATACCTAACCTAATTAAAAGTTAATAAAGATTAGAAATAAAGGTCTGTTTCTTTGGTTTTTTTTTTAATTCGGCCGCATGTCAAATTATTACTTATGTAATAAAATGCGTGAAAAAATAAATTCATTCTCACAACAGTATATTTTTTATTTTATTTTTAAAATAATAATATTTTTTATCTAATTTTTATATAAGTGTATCCCCCAGGCCATTAATTAGACTTGCTATCTACTACGCTGCAAGACGGCCGATGAGGCCAGTGCAGGTAGTAGAGACCGATATTTACTTATACATTGTAACTACACTATTGTTAAGTGATTATATTTTGAATATTTTTGGGTTAATAAATATTTTTGTATTTTTGTATTTTGTATGTTCTAAATATTTTCACCTCGCGAAAATTTTCAGTTTAATTGAAAACAAAACGCCATAAAATGTAGGTACCACAAACATACCACCTACTACACAAAGGAATGAACAAAGGAAGGAACTCTCAGTCACCATCTTTTACCATCGCAAAATGTCGCATTTTAATAAATAACGTTAATTTACGTCATTTGGTTAAATTCCATTCGCTCCTAACCTAACCACTTAAAACTTTTATATTATTGCTGTGGTTTACATTTTAACTTTTTTTTTCATTAGTACGAACTTTGTTCAAGTAATACTTACACAGAAAACTTCATACTGGTACGGATTGTGTTATTACCTGGAACAAAATGTAAGGTTATAAAAAAAACATAGCTAAGACTTTGGAAGCAACCTAAGAAATGAAATATGTACCAGAATACATTGTCTATGGTAATTTGGGGGACACTTTGTAACTAAAGAACTATTTTTTTTAATGTTTAAACGAAACAGAGTAGCACGCAGGTTCCCTGATGGTACAGTCTATGCCCTGATTTATCTGACCCCCCTAATACTGATATCTCAGCTTGGGAGGGGGGTCATACATAACTCGGAAAAGACAGCACGTGGTCTCCGTCGGTTGCCCATAGAGATAAAAAGAACAAAATAATGTTTTGCTATCTAAACTAAATGAATATTAATTAAACAGAAACAAAAAAACCTAGATAGCTGCTAAGCGACTTAAATGGTGTAAGTACCTCATGTGCCGTAAATTACGCTGGATTTTTTACCCTCCATACCTTCCATACCGAAACACAGCAATATAAGCTTTGCAACTTTCCGGAAGATATCTTAATGTATCTAAGTACATGGTAACCTACCAAGGCTGACACGGGGGTGACTGTACACGGGAATCATAATCTAGTAAATGATTTAAAACTGGTATCATCATGCGACTCTGTTGCCATTTATTTTAAGTGTCCTATAATAGAGCTATCACATCTAACCGGGAATTAACCTTACTGATAGAATGACGTGCTAACTAACAAACCTTAAAAAGTTTAATACCTTCTACTGTTAGATAGTATATTCAAATGATAATATCAGGACTCACGTTTATAAATTGGACAAAATATTTGTTTTGCAAATTAGGTAGATACTCAGAGCAAATTTGAGAAACACGTTTTGTTGTATACTTTTACGATTATAATCTAATACTGATGTAAATATATTTTAATGTTTATACAACAAATTAACTAGGATATGTTGGTACGTACTATATTTGCTACACGTGCAGGTCTTAGGGTCTCGTTTCTTTGAAAAAAAAAACAAAAAAAAAAACACACACACACACACACAATGCATCCTTATATTAACCTTTATTATTGTTCTTTTTTTTCTTTCTTCCAAATTTAGTCAGTTTTATATTTTCCCATGTTCTGTTACATGTTCATTTTCACTGGTCACACAAGAGAGCTTTTCTCCGAGATACAGGAACTTCCTAGTTCGGAGGTCAGTGTTGATTGTAAACTAACTTGTTGCTCACTAATTTTATTAAGTTTAATATAACATATGCTTAAGTTCCTACTGGTGTATGGACTATAATTCTTTGTAATCTTACCGCACAAATAAACTATTCTTATTCTTATATACATATTCTTAAATCAAGATAAGCAACATTTGTGTAAAATAAAGTAGGTGAACTAAAGTATACGATTTGTCAAAAATCTTCGAAGAAATCTCAACCTTATAGGCATAATGGTACATATATATATAATAAGCGTAATATGGTATGGTGTGTATTTCAGATTCGCATGACGTTTTACGTAGGTTGACCTGTGATTGACTGTACGAATAAATATCTAAGTTTCAGGGCATCATGCCTCAGTACGTAAAAAAAAACGAAACGGTCTTGACGGACAGACGAAGGCTTGGATAAAATATAGGCTGTCTCTAATTTAAAATTAGAATTTATTTTTTTAACTAAAAAGTTTAAAATGAATTTAAAAGACGAGAAGACCCTATAATAACGATCACTTTGTTGTCCGTCTATCCGTCAAGACCGTTTCTTAAAACACAAAGGACAAAATATTATCATATCATAAAAAAACTTTTTGATCATCATAAACCAATACGTAAATGCGAAAAATAACTTAGTCTTAAGTTTCTTATGTCATAATTGGCGAGGTAGCATCCTCGTCAAAACTTAAAGCATCTCAAAGTGCAATGCCATGAACAAGGGCAGGCAGTCAAACAACTAATATTTGAGGCCACGAAAATCGAAAGCCACGATCTGTTCAGCAATAACCAAGTTTTATTTTATTTTAGTTTAGTTTATTAGGGATCACAAACAATTATACACTAAAGATTACATAAGCATAGTAACTAACACAAGTATAAAGTAAATGCATAACCAACTACGTAATCCACAGTTTACAAAAAAATAGTAAAATCAATTTATAAATCTTGCCAACTGACGGTGATAAGGTAAGTTAGATAAAGTTTATAAATCAAATAGACAGTTATGGTATATGGGAAACAACGTTGAGAATAAACTTACGAAATCTATTTGCGGACAGTGCAAAGATATCAACATTTTCAAAATAAGTGTTGTATGAATCTACAAGCCTCCGGAGCGGAGCGCGTACACAGGCATTGGTGCGGCAGGAGCCGACTGCGAACAGTCGGCCCGCGCGCACCTCGCGTCTGTGCACTGTCCTCGGTACAGCATAACACAACCGATTAACAAGTTCAATACAGTCGTATCTATTATGGCAAAGTCCATGTAGCATCATAGATCCAAGAAGTAAACGACGTTGTTCCAAGGTAACTAAATTATACTTACTTAGTAAATGTTTATAAGGAAGATAGCTTCGGTGACATCTAAAATACATTGTTCGAAGGAATTTTTTTTGGACTCTTTCCGACATATCTTTATATTTTGCATAGTAGGGATTCCAGACGACGGAAATAAGTGCTCTTTAATTATAACTACGACTACCTAAGTATTTGCTAATACAGATTCTTCTTCTCTTCCTGTCGCCCCCTGCTGGGGTATAGGGCTCGAACAATTGCTATCCTCTTTTTGCGATCTTGCGCGGTCTCTTCGAGTTCCTGCCAGGACATTTGGATTGTGGCTGCCTCGTTTTCAATTGACCGGCGCCATGTGGATTTCGGACGACCTGGCTTGCGTTTACCTGATGGGTACCATTTCAGGGGCATTTTTGAGGGATGATCGTCCGCCCTTCTGAACATATGACCTAATACAGATTACAGCAGGATATCTTTATTTGCTTAAATGTATAAAGGTGTTGTTCAATAAAACCTTTACAAAATTCAATAAAATCTTTACGAAAAATAATTGTCGTTATTTTTGTGGCCACAACATAAGGTGCGCACACGCGTCTCCATGTCTCGGACACTCGCACGCCAACACTCGACTTCCGGTGAAATTTGCGCAAGCTACTTGCTCATGTACTTTTATTACGTGTGAATATAGGGTGTGAAACATGTGTGTATATTCATAATAAATAAAAAAAACTTCAAGGCTTAATATGAAAACTTTGCTTAAAAGTATGGTACCATCGTCGGTCGCGTAGTGGCTAAGACGCCGGATTCCGGATGCGAGAGGACCGGGTTCGAATTTTCGTAACCAGTTTTTCGGCTTTTTCGAAGTTCGTATTTTCGAAACCAGTTTTTCGGCGTTTTCGAAAGACTTATGTACATTTACCCACTGCTCTAACGGTGAAGGAAAACATCGTGAGGAAACCTGCACACTGAGATAACCAGCGTATCAAATGTGGAAGGCTAACCAATTTAATCTGCCTTGAAAGTCTTTCTGTGGTTATTTTAAACGATGATGATGATTGATAATTTAGAACAGCCAACCAAATATAATAGTTACATTATTATATATATAATATATTAGTGATGTACAACGATAACACTTTGACATAAAATAATTAGTTTTCTTTAAATACCAATGTATGAATATTACATTGAATTCAATTATGTAAAAACTACATAATTGAATTATCTATACTTACCTATGACTGACCTATGCTGATTGCCTACTTTACAGCCTTTTTATGGTTTTCCATCTACATACGCATTAGAAAATAGATAGGTAGCTCCTCCAGTTAACTTTTACGTGTTATTTTACAAAAGCGTAAATATTATAAACTATTAAATTGATCGGCCATTGTGTCGTCTTTAGTACACCATATATAATACATAATTAATGCATTAGTATTCTTCACACAAAGGCTTATGTAGGTACATACTTTGTGCCACATTATTGTAATGTATTATGTATTGAACAGTTATGTAGTTTTATGTAACCTAAGTTAAATAACACTGTTATTTCATGGGCCAGTGACATACTGGCATACTTACTTAATTCATCTCTTCTCAATTGATCACTTTATAAGGAAGGTATCTCTTCCAGACAGCCTGACAGTGGAAGACGCATCAAGCTATACTCTGTGGAACCCTGTCGCAATAAGTTTTTGTTATGATTTCTTGACAAATAAGTTAAGTACTCTTACTAAATGGTATAAGATTGATGTGTTGACATCTGTACATAAATGTCAAATTAATAACTTCTTCTATTCTATAAAAACTTATTATTATTACCACGATGTTGATTGGTTCGTAGAAAATCTAATTCCGGTAGACATGAATTTTTCCAGTTTCGAATAATAAGGAAAATCTTAATTTGTACATATTACGTATTAATAGCGTAATTCGTATAATAAAAGCGAGCTCTAATTTACCATGGAATGGAAACCTCCTACTGGCATTTATGTTTCGCGGAAGCTGGTGTTATAATGACGCGTGTAGTGTATACCTACTAATTTAAAACACCAGTGTGTCTTATAGACAAAACAACGGCTAAAAATAAGGTCGATATTGATTACAGCAGCGGGAATACCCGTTCGATTATCGAAACCAGTGATAATTAATCTAATTAAAAATATATCGTTCCATATATCTCGACTGGCACTGCAGATAGATCATTGTTCTGAATTTTTTTAACATTTTGTTTATTTCTATTTACTTATTCTATTCTATTCTGTTGTTTTGTTTTTAAATTTTCTATTAACTTTTAATTTTAACTAGGTTTTCGTTGTTTACATTTTCCTGTTCCTATTCTGAATGATGATTCATTAAGTGACTTGAATAAAATTAGTTATTAAAATTAGCTTTTCGTAATCTTTTTACTGGCATAGATAAAATACTTGACCGTATGACATTTTCATACATTACCACCGAAAATATATCGGCAATATACATGTTATTAATTTTAGATTTCATATTTAAGCAATAATGTTGCAGTGAATGTAGATAAAACGCAAGTTATTAAGAAGGAATAAGGAAGAGAGATTAACGACCGATTTGCCACATTCTAATAGCGTGTTTCCAGTTGGTATTGCCATAATAAATTACTATTACATATTGGCAATAAATTACGACTGTCATTGCCACCTGTGCTTATGTTGCTAAGTAACTTTTATCCACGTTTAGACCAACTTTGCAAAAAGGTTAAAGCCAATCAATTTCTTGGTGTCATTAACATCGTTCTTGCCAAAAAAAAGTTGATCTCGTTTGGCAATTAAATGTGAATAGAATTAAATGTGAATAGAATTAAATTTTGAAACAGATGTTAAAGACGATAAATAGAACAAAACTTTATAAAATTAAATATTCTGTTTGTAGATAATGTGAGTTTAGTTGTAAATAAAAATAATTTGTCTCGAAATATGAAGATTTTTTTTACTTTTAACATGCTTATTGAATGTGGCCACTTTTATTTTAGCAAATTCGCTTTCTACTTTAATTGTAACACTCACTAAAACAATATTAAAAAATTATTCTTCATCTGTGGATCAATTTTACTATCCACTTTATTATAAAATGCCTTAATAGGGTAGTTTCCAAGTATCAATTATTGAATGTATTTCTTAAAAATTAGTCATTAATTGATGGTCAAATGTGAAAACAGAATTAAAATTCATTGGAAAATAAAATAGCTACCTACAGGCAATCAAAAATCAGAACGGTATAGAAAGAAACGGCAATAAGTTTTATGACGTAACTGTTCTCTAGCGCCATAAAGGCAGGTCCTGGCTGCATATAAAGGACTGTTTTGCTAGAAAGGGACAGAGCATCTGTCCAATACTAACTTTAACCATTATTATGTCTGATGTTAGTTGAGATATCGAAAAACTAATTTTAGATCCTTCTTTAGTATGTCCATGTAAGTTAATTGATGCAATTAAAAAAATTAGGTTACCGTATTCACGCTAAATGATTTTTTTTCGGGACTGGTGCTAGTTTCACTACGTAGGTATATACTGCATTAATAGTGCAGACAGTACATTGATTTCAATCAATTTTCTATAGAACCGAATATAGTAAGTACCTATATAGGTACTTACTATATTCGGTTCTATAGAAAATTGAAGAAAACATTTTTATTTGCTTATTAAAAATCAAGCGTCTATTACACTTATAATATCCGGTTCTATAAGCCGAGGTAACTGTGGATTCAATTGTTATAGTCAATGAATATTCAAATACGTAACAAGCCGGACTTGGCCGGAAACGACAAAACTTAGCGTAATCTACTTGAACCAATTAATTTGCACCAGGAAGATAGGTAAGATCAGACCAAAATTTTATAACCGTTTGGACATGGCAATTTCATGGATTTGTGGGTCTTTGGCCTCTGGTTTTCGTTAAGTTACTAAATTGTCACAACATCCGGTAATTGAATGTGCTAAAAGTGAGTTGCGGAACAGACAAATATTAGTTTTAATGACGAAAATGGCGAACGTTACCTTCACAACACTAAAAGTAAAACAGAGGGCTTTTCCTGTAGGATTTTTTGATAATTACGAAATGAAAAACTAGGTCTGTCTGAGACATACTGGGTATTCCAAGGCTTGCGCTGGCGCTTGTCGCTTCGTCTATCGTATAGCATACGGAAACCATCACAAAACCATTTACCACACATTTCCGGTCACCTCCGGAAGTTTTTGAGAGGCATTGCCATAATTCCACAGCTCTCTAATTAATCAGACTCCTGTGTAAAAAGGAACGATAGATTTATTCGAAAATTTCCGATTGCCTACGGAGTTGTGTGATATTTTTTCATACGGAATCTATCACGAGACCGTTTACCAGACATCTCCGCCGGTCTTCGGTAGTTAGTCGGCAGTTTTTCGAGATGCATCGTCCTTGCTTCCTTGTTTCGCACTTTCATGAGTCGATTTTAAGTGGTAACGAATCGAACGAAAACGAGAACTTCTCTAACTTTTGGAGTTATCTACAACTGCATTGTAACTGCAACTGTAACCTTCACCAAAAGCTTATTTTATTTCGAGATATTTAATTGTTTATTATATGCTTTACAAAACCCCGCGCTCTACATTAAATAGGTAAGTTCAATAATTCTAACCATGTATTTATTTGGCATTGATTGTGTGAGTGAGTGAGTGGTTAGGCTTTTTTTCAATATCACACTGAAAGTAAAGACTGATTACTTTAAACAAGCACTTGTTTCAATATGAGCATACACAGTTGGCTTGTTCACATTCATTCAAGGAAATGTTCACTTCAATCAAGATCTTAGTCGATTCTTTCCAGTAGTGTGTTCACTTGAATTTTCTTTATATGCTCTAAATAAAACAAGTTGTTTTTTCAGTGCACCTTCTCTCTATTAACTACTTTTTACACGTGCTAAGAAATAATTTATATTATCCTTTAAACACCTGCTACCCGTATAACAAGTTGTTATAATTTATCATTATTACTATAAGTATTATTATGGTGAATCCCACATACATTACACGAAACGTGTTCCATGGCATTCGATGTTATATAACATTTATTTACATGTCTTTTCTATGTCTACATAGAGACAAACCTGTCTGATTAAAGCTGTTTCTGATATACTTAACTATGATAATTTATTTTTTTGGTTGGATAATGAGAATTATTAGAATATTATATATACCTGTAAAAGGGTTTTTTAAATCTATTTTCATTCCATATCTATAGACAAGAAGTAAACAATTGTCTATTCTTCTAAGTCGTGTTCCTCATTGCTGAGGGTCGTGATCGTTCTAAGGATTAATCACATAGAACGACTGTATTGACAGCTTTAATGGGGTGGTTTGCCAATGCGTTCTCCATTTCACACACTGGTTATCTCAGTGTGCAGGTTTCCTCACGATGTTTTCCTTTACCGTCAGAACAGTCGGTAAATGTATGTAAATTTTTCGATAATACCGAAAAACTCATTGATACATGGCATTGCATGGTTTCGAACCCGGACCTTCCGCATGGGAGTCCGACGTCCTAGCCACGCCGCCACCGAGGCTCAAACAATTAATTTTATTAATTATTAATTAAATAGTAAACAATTACTTATTAAGTGTTTCTATCTATCTATCTATCCAGATTGGTCCGCAAAATTCGTGCCAAAAGTGATAAAATTCTTTACTCGTGCTACTTTTAAAACAATCATCACAAGACAGTCATGACATGACTGACATGAATGTCAATTTTCCGTCTGACACTCAGTACCTGCTGTTCTTAACGAGATTGACCTAGGATAACTGTTAGGAAGTGGCCGATTGTGTGTCATTTTCCTCTTGACTGGTAGAAGGTGCCACAAAGATGTAGAGCGAGTCTGGATTCGTTACCTATCTTAACTACGGTCTGCGCTTGGTTCCATAACGTTTAGCACGCTCAGCTTTCTTGTGCTTAATCCTGTCAAAGGAGATAGAAAAAAACAAAAAAAAAAAACATTTTATAGTATTATATATCAATAATCTGTCTGTCTGTAAAAAGCTAACCTTTTACATCTACTTGGTGTTTATTTCTCTCGGTTGTTAGTTAAAAACTAGATGTAAACAATTGCCTTCTAATGTCAATTTTAAAACTCATATTAATTTATTGTTTGTCTTCTAGACCTTCTTGTTCCTTATCAGGCGTTAATCCTAGCCTATCCAATGTCACTTCTAAAACTTAACTTAAAACTAAGTAAGTAATATCGAGTTGTCTTTTTTCTACATCTTCCTATTTGCTCCATGGTTTCTTTCTTAAATCGGGTGTTAAGCATAGCCTGTCCAAATGTCACTTTTAAAATCTAAACTATAATTATCTGGTTATCTTCCTTATTTTACATCTACTTGTTCCTTGGTTGTCTCTTAAATTGGGTTTTAGTTAAATTAGATGTTAACCGAAGCCTGTCCAGTTACTACTTACTAGAAATTGTCTTTTTCTTATTCTGCACCTTTATATTCCTTCACTTCTCTCTGAAATCTGTTGTTAAAGCCTACCCGCTCTATGCCACTTCTAAAAACTTTAAATCTATGAGTACGAGTAACTAAGTACCATGGTAAGTTGTCTTTCGTCTTTTAGGGCTACTGTAGTGTAAACCGGTGGGACAGTGGCAAGTCAAGTTGGCTTGCAAGCTGCCTTGACAGTGGATCCAAATTTTGTTTGACTTTTTGTCACTGGCCAGGTACTCGCCACTGTCCTTGCCACTGTCCTACATACTGTCCACTTGACTAAGCACTTGAAAAGGTGTTGTCTTGTTAATTCGTGTTAGTAAAAAATCTGGTAACCCTAGCCTGTTCAATGTCACTTCTAAAATCTTTAACCCTACGAGTGTTTCGAATGTTCGAGCCAGTCCCGACGTCGTCGCCGGCCGCGCCCAAGGCAAGCGCACGCGCAGTCCGAGAGAATATTAAGTCAGCTGTTGTAGGAAAGTTACAGATATTTCTATGGACCTAGGCTACTTAAATACAAGGCGTAATAAAACCTACCAAATACCTGAATTGATACCTCGCTGGGCGCCTCAATGAAATACCTAAGCAAGTACTTGTCAATATGACTACCTACTAATAAATCTAAATTAAAAATTTATTTAAACCCTCGACTTACCGTTATAAAGATCAACTTCCTACATCTTACCTCACTATTATAGAAAGTGGTTCAAATCTAAACTACGGAACCGATTTTGATCAGATATGGCTAAGAATCATCTCGACATAACACTTACAAATTGAAGAACCGCATACAAATCGGATCATTGGTTATTGAGATATGATGCTACAAAGAATAAGACAGATACGTTTTCAAATTATAACAACCCTTCCTTTTAATTGGAGAATGTAGCAGATAAAAATAATGATACAAATAATGTGATAAGATAAATTATAACAGATAAAAAGAATATTGACCCAAGAGTTCTGAAAGATCCTATAGCACGTAATGTAACAATGAGTTTTTCGTATTTTTCGAAGACTTATACATTTACCGATTGCTCTGACGGTGAAGGAAAACATCGTGAGGAAACCTGCACACTGAGATGACCAGTATGTAAAATGGGGTAGGCACAAAAGATCCTCGAGGGTCGAAGTGCCGCTGGGGTTATTCCCGGCCCCCTCTATCATAAGATAAGATAAGATAGTGTCGCACATGAACAATAAAGCATATCAGTAAGTGGGGCAAAATTCGGGTCATAGGAAAAATGGTCTAGGAATTCAGAGACTCATAACGTATAATAAATAGCCCAATGTTATTATATAAAGAAGATGTAATACGCAGTACAGTACAGTACGCGGCAAGTAAACAAGTAGGACAGAACCAATAACAACAACAAACTAGGTCACATTTTGCAGTTACGATTGTCTTATCAAATTTGATGTGAAACCAGTTCCGAAACTCCGGTTCTGTAGACGGCCGAAGGGGATTGGGATGAGTGGAAAAAATTCCACTCTTCCGCACCAGGGGGGATAGCTAGGGACTAATGGAATAGACCAAACTTACGATGTTACTCAAGATATTATAAGAAAATTACTTTCATTTTGAAATAAGATCGAGATCCATGCTAGAAAGTAGTAGTTAAAATTATAGTGATAAGTTTATCGATGGACCAATTTTTCTAAATTAAAGATATAAGTTTTGATTCTTATATAGCGTCACGTAATCTCATTTGTTAAACATGGCGTCACGGAGGCTCTTACATTTGACAGGTCTGGTGCATATTATAAAAATTCAGACGCCTGAGTATCTTTACAGCAAGCTTAAATGGTCGTCTTCACAAAACAGACACAACACAAGGGCCTCTAAATATCTGCGCGTCACTAAATTGCACAAAACTGTGGTTTTTAATGGCAGTTTTCGCTACCTAGCAACAAAGTGCTAGAATAATCTCCCACCTCGTTGCACCACTATTTCTAAATTTACCTTTAAAAAACATTACAAAGCCTTATTACTCGATAATCAAAAGCTTGGCATTCCATAGCGATTACTGCTTTTATATATAGTTTCGACCCATTAACTTCTCTGACATTTATTATTTTTTGAATTGTATGTACCGCTCGTCTTACCTTTTAGTTTATTTAGTTCTTATTTATTTACTTATTCGTCTACATAATTCCATTTCATTACCATTTCATATCTGGCATTTCAGCAACAACTTTACATATCTACATGAAGATCATCGTCGCTTAGTTTCCGCCTCCGGCCTCGAACGGCTACAGCAGAATTATCGGCGTCATGCTCTAGACTACTCTAGAGTATGACATTATGCTGAGCCTATTTGGTGCTGCAGCATGTACGCCGTCCACATATTATTTTAGTTGTGAAAGAATATCATATACTTACTATAAGTGGAACTGCATGTGTGTTGTAGTTAACAAATAAACGTTTTTCTATTCTATTCTATATAAATCTCAAGTGTTCAAATATTCAGAGATGTATGTTCATATCCCAAAAAAAATTTGGTGTAAATGCACGAAGAGCCAATTTTAGAGGTACTTGGGAATTTTACGACTGGATCATTTCGCGACGAATCGAAACTGATCTCTACTATGTTAACTGTAGTCAACAAGATGGGGTGGGCTAAGTAAGATTCAATCTAAAGTGAAATTAAAGATATAGTTTTCAGATAAAGGTAACTTTACTATCCTTCCACTACCTATAGGTACTAGATTTGAACATAAATAGGTAAGTACAGTAAGTTACAGATTTCAAAACCTTGAAAAAACACGTGCAGAAACTTCGGTGTATGGCATTTCAAAAATGCAAATATTGGTCATTATTATGGAGTTTACTTCCGGCCATTCAACTTACAAAAAGTAAGTTTTCTTAAAAAACGAATGTTAGAACATGTGCAACGCCGTAAACATTACAATAATGCACGAATAGTTGCTCTAATTGCTAAAGGAGAATGCAATTTTTTTGGGCAAATATAGCTGAGAACAAGATTGTGAGGTTAAAAATGTACACTTAGAAGTATCTTTAACCAAAACATACCTCTCTGCCTCATTGCCTCTTTGATTCAGGGAGTGTTGAGTTATACAGGGTGTAACATTCAACTATGTATAAACAAGGGCACTCAAAATAGTGGCTAGACCGTTAATCTAATTACCATTCGTGTTATGTATCTGCACACAACGTTGCCACTTGACACGAAAAGCTAAACTCTCGGTCTCTACTATTGTATCTCGATTTTATCTTTCAAGTGAACTTGAGAAACAATAGAAAATCAACATACCTATATCAATTATTTTGTTTGTTAGATGACATATTGGGAGCAGAATGCGTAGCTGATTAACTCTGTGCCTCTGTACAGGTTTAAGATCTAGATCGATAGATAAGGATATAGATCTCATATAATGTTCTATGGAATTCGACGAAATAAGATCTCAAGTAATGTTATTTCGTCGAAATCCACAGAAAGCCAAATATGAGTTATTCGTAGTTCAACAATTGGGGAGAAATGTCAATTTTTGTGATTTCCTATATTTTTCTATTGTTGCTTTACATAATTCGGCTAGTTCCCAGTAGTACTGAACTATTAAATTCCTGTTTGTTTCGTTACTATACTATAATAGTGATGTAGGTACTTATATGAGTTAATTATGACTTCCCAATATTAAATCAATGTAGTTGCTATTGCAAGTCACTCTTAGATTCCAACGATTGCAATCTAGCAACTAAGACTACTATAGCTATACGTACTATTAATTATTATATTACGAGAATTATAATCAATTTGAACGGCAAAAAGTTCAATCAACTCTTTATAATATTGGTTTAGTGGTAGTGGTTCTGCCATCTTGGTTGAGATTAGCAATGGAAATTAAGTGCGTGCGCAGTTTATATATTGAGCAATGGGGTAGGTCAAACATGTGCGTCAATATTCAATGCGCAAGCACTTGATTCTACTTAATGCCTTTTCTACTTGTTTAGAAACCGAATAGGATTATATTGTTTCACCAAAATGTTTGAAGTGTAGAAGGATTGGGTTTGGAATGGGTAGAGCTGCAGTTTCTTGTGACTGGAGATAAAAAACTACTACTTAGGTAATAATTTACAACTAATTTCCATAATGACTAGACAATTTAAGACAATGTTATTACCACGAAGAATATCTTTAGTTTCGGTAAAGTTTCATTTCAGATAATTTCATTTAAAATCGCTAGAATATTTTACCTTTAAAAGGACATTTTTTTCGATACAGAGGCAATGCTGAGTCAAAAAAAGCCTTTAAATTATGTTTGTATGGTGTCTTCTTTTTCAGGGATCCGTACCCAGAAGGACAAACAGAGCCTTATTGTTGTTTTCTCATTATCATTCGATTATGATTTCCAAATGCAATGAAATGACTACATCAAATATACATATGTCGTAGCCACATAGCGTAATGGCGCATTTCAGTAAGTGCGTATTCATTTCACGAAGCGCTAATAAAGTTAGACAGATACTGTAATCGTCGAATTCTAAACTATCTGTCTATGATTTTTAGCCACTTCGTGAAATGCAGATTTCTAGTTAGCACATAGCGTAATTGTACATGCGCCGGTTTTTTTGACGTTTTCTGAGCGTGCCAAATGTCAAATTGTATGGGATTTTGACGTTTGGAACGCTCAGAAAGTGTCAAAAAACAGGCACATGGTACGGGTACTGATCGCATTCATGATGCCAGGTTTTACTAGAGCCATCTCTATTTTATTGCCCCAAAACATTAGCTTGATATGCTTTAAGAGACGATAATCAAACGTTTTAATAGAGAATATTGTTAACTATACATAAATATTTAATAAATAACCGGTCGCGGTGAATTTTATTGAAAATAAAATCAAATAAAATACATTTTGTAGCACTAAGTGCTATAAATCTCATGTAATATTAAGTATGATGAAGTTCTAAAGACCGTTCTTCACTTGCGCGCAAATCGCGCCGCGACAGACGCGAAACAGGAGTGTGGATGGTGTCGGTATTGTAGCAGTAGCGTGCGAGACACGGTGACAAGCGGTTGTATGTGCTACTTATTTTTTTATTAAAATTAGCGTTTCGTGGAGTAATCAGAAGACGAATGAGAATCAGTACCATTATGAACATTCCTGTGGCTGATTTGCAAAAAAGAAGGACTCCATAATGTCCAGTTACATAACCTACAATAGCGTCACGGTAACGCAGCAGCTATGTCGGCGTCCATTCTTGTCGAGCGCCCGAACTATAGACTGAAAAAAGTTGTGAGTGTGGAGGGACATATTGTCGCGCAAAGTTCACGGGCGAGTCGCGGCCAAATGTCGCTGCCGCGATTCGCGGGCGAGTGAAGAGCGGGCTAACCATGTAGCGACACGAAGTATCGTTGATATACATATACCTACATCTGTACATCATTTCTAATGAAACAGGGGCAAACTACCAGATGGCGCTAGTTTCATAGAAGAGTGATTAGGATCCACATAAGATTCAATACCATTACGCTATGTGCGTATTAATGATCTGCACTTCACGAATCTTAGACAGATAGTGTAGTTATTAACTATATTTAACAATATTTTCTAATATAATGTTGTATATCTGTCGTAGACACATAGCGTAATGGCACATTTCACGAACTGCAATGGTCGAGTTTTACACTATCTGTCTAAGATTATTAGCAGTTCGTGAAATGTCTACGCACTTCGTGAAACGCGCCATTCCGCTGTGTCTACGACACATAAATGGTAGTTAGTATTCTAGCAATCATAGTTGAACCTTGATAAGAATGCGAGTATGGTTGTTAAATGAAAACACGTTTTAAAAGTCAATAAACTCATATAAGACTGTCTGCCTAAGACTGAACGCCTAAGTGTAGAAGACAGACAAAAGCCTGACTAAGCCTGTCTCCAGTCGAAACATAAAAGAGAATTCTTCAGTCTTTTGCTACTTAAGCTCGGGTTCGTCATGTCAAGCTTTTTACTGATTTTAAAGTCGTATTTTTTGACGAATAACTCTTGAGCTCTTCCTTGAAGCACTCCAATGTAACTCCATTTCAAGTAGATTTTTCCAGCTAGTTGCCACGTGCCTTTGGGCCTACTTGGAAACTGGTTTTAACCGCGGCTGTCGCAGCGTAATTAAGTGCATTTATTCGCATATTTTTTTCGTTCCATTTAGCTTTGATTCCGTATAGATCCGATCTTGGAAAGAATCATTTGTATTAGGCTTTTTTTTAATTATGAATCGTCATCATCATCAATCAGAAAGGTCAAAGCAAATCATTGAACCTGATCCTTAATTTTCTGTGACTCCTTATATCTGTCTGTATGCATTTAGAAACCCGTCTCTCCAACAGTAAACTGTTTGTCGATTTCGGATGTAACAAAACATCTGTATTGGTCAACTGCCTTTTACAAAGAGATAATTTTGGTTCTTCCATATTATTAATATTCTCTATTTATATAACATATTATTATTATTATATATTTATAGACAGGCAGCATATATGCTGATGCGTCTATGTCATAGTGTTGGAAAGTTATAAGTTCTTAGTTTCATTTTATAGATTTCACAGTTCACAGTTTCTACAATCATTGTTATTTATTTAAATTAAATGTTTGCACTAAATCATTGTTTTGTCATAAGATTAAAATTAGGGTTATATATCACTGATTTTTAAACCATTTGTCTAGTTTATTTTTAAAGGAGTTCACTGAAGGGGCAGACACAACATCATCAGAGAGCTGGTTCCATGCTTGGACTACTCTATTACTTAAAAAATGATATGCGACGTTGGTTACGGTTTTGGTGCGGCTTATTCTTAGATGGTGCCCTCGCAAGGGCCGTTTATCCTGCATTTTGAAGATATGAATATATAGTAATACTTTATACATCTATGTTCTATGCAGTACTTAATATACTTTGTAAGTTGTGAGTACAACAAACAAACAATTTTTTTTGCACAAATCTTGCAAAAGATCTTATACAGAACGCGGCCAGATTCGCACTTCGCCAGTTTTTTTGAATGAGCTACGGTTAAACACAGTTTGGTTTACTGAGAAGCAAACAAGTTTGTTATGATTTTTATAACGGTGCCTAGTTATACCCTATTCACAAACATCAATTAAAATGTCATCAGCTATCCTATCATAATTCTCAAGACATTATACAAACTATCAATTTTAAATAGATTTGAAAAGAACCGGATTTACAACCTCTTACAAATCGTACAGCGCAAAGGTGTCATGTCATTAAAACATTATCTTATTTGAAAGAGTTCAATTACTTTTTTAACTTTCTTCGCTCTTGGAAGCAAGTTGTTATGAGAATATAATTTAAAACACATAAGATAGACGAAGCGATTTGCTTCTTCGTTCATTATGCGAACGGCTAAGGAATGGAACAGCCTTGCCTGTATTTCCCGAAACCTACGACCTTGGGATATTCAAGGCCAGAGTGAATAGGCATTTACTGGACCCGCATGCTCCATCGTCGACTACCAACAGGCGAGTAATGCACTACACGACTAATACCGCGGAATAAGTTACTTATAACGTTGAAATCTAACCACATGCATTGTGTCATTCATTAGACCACATCATCATCATCACTTTCAGCCCGTTTCCGCCCACTGCTGGGTATAGCCTCTTCTTTCGTGCGCCATGTTAAACGGCCCTTATTAGACAACGCAATGTTTTAAAACAATATTTAAACTTTAAACCTATCATATCAGTTAGTATAGTATGCCTTGTATAGTATACTTGCACTCGCCACTGTACTTGACCAAATGTAAACCGGCCATAAGAGTCTCTTTGCCTGTATTACTTTATGAATATCGTCCCTAGCGCGATAGACAGAGAGATAAGATCTTCATTTTACCTGAAATTGCCTGAAAGGTTCTTTATTAACCGTTCAAACTAGGCTAATAGAATTATACAACATACATACCTATCACATTTTTTTATTAATTTTTTATTACGACTAAACCCGCGTTTGACCTCAGTTTTACATAGTTAAAAATCCCTTACCATCTGTTATCATTGTCTTCACTTTATCGCATACGATATCTCGAATCTTGCGACCGGGAAATCAATGTCATTGATCTCTTAACGTTTTCTCCTTACAATACCACTTCTGTTTACAATGAACCACACATCTCATACTTGGATGGCATTTCCTCAATTTGCGTTTTACTTCATTATTCAACTTTAAATTTTAGTTTCGAATTGTATCCTTCATGTTTTCCATTTGTAAGTACAGCTAAAACGTAGTGATCACCTTCTCCCTGGGTACATTTTGTAAGAAAGTGCTTGTCTTCTATTAAGTCAATCGCATGATGTAAAACTCAAATGCATGATACGTGTTTCCGCATAAGTTGCAAATGCTACACTGTCGCTAATGTCTTAAATGTCCAATTAACTTCAGAGGTTGCCTGGAAGAGATCGCTTTTAGCGATAAGGCCGCCTTTGTACATATCATGCTATTATTCCTGTAGTTTTTACTTTTCCTGTATTTGTGTACAATTAAGTGTTTCTATCTATGTATCTAAAAGCTAGATAACTGATTTTAAACCAGGAGTAATCCAATCTTGAAGAAAAGGATCCATTTCTTTTTTCTTTTGAAGCATGAAAGTCGTACGAGTAGTGCTGCGGAAAATACTGTAAATAAACTTCATGGACGACTGTACAAGCTGTCAGTCAGATGCATATGTGACCGAAATTCGACAAAAGTCGACCAAACGCGTTCGACCGGTGCGGTGGTCGACAGTGGACACGATAAAAGACTGCCGAAATCTGCAATTACAAGAATTCGCAGAACGGAGCGTAACAGTGAAAGTCGTAAAACTAGATGTAAGATTTGTTTTGCGATGTCATCATAGGCGAGCTAAAAATTAAGATGTACTCTACATGATGTGATGATGAAATTGGTATTTTGAACTTTATTAAGTATTTTGTAAGCACAAGATAAGATAAGAACTTTATTGGCATAATAAAATAATACATGCAATAATATCCTAAACTTATACTATTGATTGGACTATACTAAGTTCTATACAATTTTCTCCAGCTAGCTCTCAAACTTGAATTTTGAGAATGTATATACAAGCACTTACAGAAGTATGAATTTATTATACCTATTTCAAATAATAAACACACTTGACAAGATTTTTAATGATAGATGAACGAATCTTACAGCCCTATTAAAAAAAAACGACTTTCAAACTCCGAAATATATTATTTCAGCTTTCCATTGGTCCAATCATTTATACGTGTGAAAAGGTTATACAATCGTCATAGTCATAAAACAGGTGTATGATCAATCAGTTTTAAATAATTGTTCAAAATTTTCCATTTAGTCTCACCGCGGTTCATTGGTTTATGAATTTATCTTGACTCTACTATCGTCAATAGTCCAAAAGATGTATGTATAGTCAAAAGGAAGTCAACATTTAATAAAGTCATAAAACAGTTAATTCACTGTCCAAAAGATATAGGTTCAAGATTTCATTATAATAAGGGCCTATGCACACCGCGTATTTTATACGCGTAGACTACGCGCGTTTCGAGAACGCGCGTAGTCGCGCGTTTACGACGCCGTAGAACTCAACAAAGCACATTGTTTACTTTTGTATCGATGAAAACGAGATACAAACGCGCACGAGAAGCGCGTTAAAGGTGCGTTTGTATCGATGAAAACGCACGTAAACACGACACAGACGAGAGTTTGAAGTGCGTATTTTGAAATTAAACAAATGAGATTGATTGCGGATCGATGAAACAGCGCGTTTGTGTCCATACAAACGCGCAGAGACGCAATACAGACGTGCGTTACCTGCGCGTTTGTATCGATACAAACGTGGATTTAAATTTGTGAACGTGTGCAAAGGTTTACTGGCTGCGTCTGAATCTCGTTTGATGCACGTCATCTGCGCGTACAAAAAACGCGGTGTGCATAGATTCTAAGACTGTAAATTATAGTCGAAATAAAAATAATAATTATAAGCTTAGAACTATGCCGGTTTTTTGCGCCAAATACAGGTATCCTAAAGTTGTATGGTGTTGCAACACACAAAACCAGTACATACGCCTCCACAGTGACAAGTGTTAATTCTGACCTGACTGTGATCGGCCTCGTGACCTCAGACTTATGTCACCGGGTTAAGAAGCAGTTTCGTAAATCATGGCTGCGCTTTCTTAACATTTCAAATCTAGATCCGCTTGAGGTGGAAGTGTATACGCAATAGTCTTATGTCCGTGCACGCTGAGGCTGATTTGTATTGGAAACCCAAGCTGGGTTTCCAATACAAATGTTCCATTCTTTTTTAGTTTCAAAATTAAATAAAATTATGTTCTTTACCGCATTTCTTTCGTTATAGGTAAGAAAGTAGGTACCTACTTTATTTTGTTCTCTACTATTACAATATTCGTCTGTCTGGAGTGGAGTCTCTGTTAAAAAAAAGGAATATTATTGTAACTTTTTTCAGTAAGTTTATCTAGATTTTATAACTTGTACCTTAAAAAGATTGTGTTTCAAATAATGTTGGTAAAAGTGTACCAGAATCTAATGGCAAATAGGGAAATTGAAAAACACCACCTGGTATTCTCTCTGGTGGTCCTCTTGTGTGTGAAATACACGTCGTGTCTACACCCGTTTGACGTTTTTTCAGATGCAAAATCTTGCCAGGTGAAAATCTTTCGATATTTTTCATTTTGTGCCGTCAAATATTAGAGTTTTATACCACTTATTCGTATTTTCCTTATTTTATGATAACATTGGGCCCGGTTGTTAACACAAAATTGAGCCGTATTTTTTCATTTAGGTAGTTCACGATCATACTGCAATTTGTAGAATTTCGTATTTTGGCAGTGGTATTATTTTTGCTGTTATGAAAAAGATAAAATTTGTATTTGTACATTTAGCTAAGAATCAATTTTGCAACACTTGAAAGTATTCGGTGCGGTTCAACAAATTGGTGCATTCTGGTTTTTTTTTCTTCAATTAAAGATTATTTTTGGTGAAACAAACATCTTTGCTTGGTACTTTTGGGTATTGGTGATTTATGATGGCGTAATATTATCGTAATTAAGGAAACTACGCATGCACGAAAAGATACTAGGTATTATAAGCAGGTGTGAGAAAAATTAAATTACTGCACAGTGAAGTGAGTTACTTATATTTTAACATATTACACCTGATGTCGTTGCTGAGTGAAACGATTTATACTCGACAAAAAATTACTTCAGATATTAAATACGTAGATATTTTAATTAAGACCGGTTTACTGTCCACAGAAAGACAGATTTGTCGAATGCATTAATTAAATAAATTACTTTCTTTTATTTTAAGTAAAACAATATTATTATTTTAAGTAAAGAATGATTTTATAATAAGTGCCTTGACTTAAATATGAATCATATCTGCAACTATTTATGAGCAGGTTTAATATGTGCCTTATGCGTAACGACTGGAAGTGCTAAATAACTTTTACTGATAAGAAAGTACTTCACAAGGGATTTTCCTCTGTAAATAGTGCATTTGATTTTACAACTCACGTGCTTTATTATAGTTGCTCATACATTTTAGGTAGGTTTACTAATAACTAGTTTACTATAAGCGAATAACACTGAAGTATTTCTCATTTCCTAAAGATGAAAATTGATGTAACAAAACCATAGAACAAATTACTTATTGTTTTAGACCAGAAGGCTGACCTCTACTTTGCTCAGCGTATACTATACAGCGGGGCAACGCCGCCGCGCCGCCGCCAGCCTCCTCGGGACACTCCCTGCAGGGAGCGACCTGGGCCAAGTCTTTTACTTGTAAAATAGTTAGGTATTAAGTAATTTTAGCTTAAGTATGTTTTTTTATTCATGTATTTTACCTTATTGTAATAAATGAAATAGTTGATGTCTTATTGTTGTAAAATATTTATATAATATTTTTTATATTAAAACCAAAAAAAATTATTAGTAAAATTATGCATTGAAAAAAATACTATAAATAAGTAATTAGTAGGATTGGTATTATTAATGAATCAAACTCATTGCCATAAAACACTTTGGAAACTAAACCCCTAATTTCGACATCTCTTCAACAAGTTCTGTTATGATAACTTTAACACAATAATCACAGGAGTTGTAGTTATTGTTTGCAAAGCATACATTACATTATTAATTTTCGGTGATATTGATACACATGTTACAATACATTTATGCTGACGGAACAATACAAAGAAGGCGGCATCGACTTCCTTATTTCCGATGCGAGGCCCTGACACCACGAGTCCCTTGAACACAATACCCGCCATAAGTGACTAGTGCGTCATCGTAATACAAAATGTGGCGAATTCTCAGAGCGACTTGCGTGCACAGCGCTACTACGATTAGTTCACTCCACTTGTCAAAAGATGTCGCTACTTGTTTCGAGCAAACAATCTGCTTACGAGTTTCCTAATCTCCATACAAAATTAGAACGCGCTATCGATATTTTCGACTGGACTTTGTATACGAGTTTCAATCGTTCATTGATGATCCAGGCAACGAAACACACCTTGCTTTGTGAAAGATCTTCCCTTTCTCTATTTCATTACAAATAAATTAACACCTACTATCATTCCTCCAGTAGAACCTCTAAAAAATTTCTGAAATGGAAATATTGCGATAAGCACAAAACGAATTCATTCCGGTTTTCAATGTCTAACTTTGCATATAAAATATTGTTTACATCTCTGTCCTCTTCATTGCTAAGGTTTTCCCCGAAGGTGACAGTCGAAGGATAGTAGATTTGTTAAATTATATAACTTGTCAGTAAATATCAATTATGTATAACTTATAATGACATTTAATTCATTTTATCTCGTTAGCATTTATTACTATTATAAAATATTATAATCTCTTATTTAATATTGCGGTGCCCTACTCAGGGTTTCATGTATGACCAGATAATATACATTTTTAAGACCAATTGTAACACATGAAAAGCAATAAATGGTATGAGTATGCTGTAAAACCTGTAGGTATGGATTTTGCAATTTATCTGCACCATTTCGAAAGCTTCCTGCACTGAAAGTTCATGCTTTGAAAGAATATTTGTTTCTATTTGCGCCTACCAGGATAGTTAGGTTTACTTCAACCAATATCTTGTTAGCATTTATCATATTAGTTATTTCAGTAGTGTCTATCAAATAATATATCCAACGCAATAAAGTTATATTGTAAGTTATTAACCTACTTCAAAAAGGAGGAGATTCTCAATGTATGTGACAACAACACTTATTGTACTTAACTATATTTTGCACTTAAATATATTTCTTTCAAGTTATTTAGTTATAGAAACAGGACTTTTTATTATTATAGTGCTACCAATTTGGTACACCGCTGCTTAAACTTTGTTTTAAAAATAAGCATAAGTGTAGTTACGTTTACAAGTACGAGTGTACATCAAGTTATTTAAAAGTACTTAAAGTTCTTTGAAAACAGCATAATTATGTATTACGGAAGAATCCGTTACTTTAGACACAAAAACCGTAATTTTGCAAATTCCGCCTGCCGTGCCGCCACAAACTATACTTAAACCTGTTCTGGTTTTGGTGCAGAATGTTGAATAATAATGCAAATAACAAACGTATAATATAAATAGTTGCATTTTATATTCTAAACTGGTATCAAGACACGCGTAAATCTGATAAAAATAGTTGGGTTTTTTGTGTATTTTTTTCTATCTGGTTGCTTGCTTATCGTATGGTTAGTGGCCAACCTATTTGTCAGAGTTGTTCAGGCCGCCCGTAGGCATCTGACATGGCTTAACGACTGCTGTCGAACGACAACAACCGGGACCGACTGCTTAACGTGCTTTCCGAGGCACGGAGGAGCTCAGATGAAATATGCCACTAGCGGTCACCCATCCAGGTACCGACCGCGCCAACGTCGCTTAACCTGCACGATCACTTTCGGACCATGCTCGCAAGTAGGCTACGAGCTCCTCAATCGTTCCTCAATCGGGTATATTATATGTATAATTCTTGCCGGGTTTAGAAACTACTACACTCGCCTATGTATTGTGTTTATCATTTAACGCGTTCAGAATTACGAAAGATTTTTAAATATTTCATTAAATTAAATTACTTAATTTTATATTTTCTATTTCCTTTTCTATCTCATGTTTGTTGTTTTATATTTGTGCAATAAAGTGTATTTTACTTTACATTATTTAAGTATACCTAGCATGAGAAATGTATAATAAACAAAATTAACGATGAATAGCTTAAAATTTCCTTCAAATATTGTTATCACAAGTCAAAGTATAATAAGTAGGTATGTTTTGAATTGGAGCAACGATCGCTTCGACTCGTTCGGCTTTATCAGTTACAAGCTATGGCCGACTTAAATGCCGTGAATCACAATAAAAATGCTTTTAACGATTTTTAAAACAATATTTTTTAATAGTTGACTTACTTACTTACTGGATCTTGGCCTCCGATACCAAAGAGCGCCATCGCTCTCTCTCCTGCGCAGTCTCGAGCCAGTCAGGCGCCCGGAGCTCCCGCAGATCCTTCTCCACTTCATCGCGCCAGCGGTATCTGGGACGTCCGATCGGACGTCGTCCGTTAGGGCGTCCCACATACGCTCGTTTAACTGCCCGATCCTCCCCCATCCTAGTGATGTGTCCGAGCCATCGGAGTCGAGCCGCTTTCGTCTCTCCTATGATGTTCGGCTCGTTCAACATCTCTTCCATCTCCCTAGCAGGGGAGGGTGGAGGATGAGAAGGATAGTTGACTATTGAGTCATAATTATTTTATAAATTACGTACCTACCCAATATGAATGTATCTTATCTTATCTTATGATAGAGGGCCGGGAATAATCCCAGCGGCACTTCGCCCCTTGAGGATCTTTTGTGCCTACCCCATTTTACACACTGGTCATCTCAGTGTACAGGTTTCTTCGCTATGTTTTCCTTAACCGTTAGAGCAGTCGGTAAATGTACGTAAGTCTTCGAAAAATACGAAAAACTCATTGGTACATGGCACTGCACGGTTTCGAACCCGGACCTCCCGCCTGGAGACAGGTATCCTAGCCACTGTGCCACCGACGCTCTAATATTAATGTAAGTACGAGTAAGTCATAATGTGGTCGTTATACCGATCTACAGTAGTGTTCCGTTCCGTTAAAAAGGGAAAAGCTGTTCGCGAAACGCGTGCGCCGGTTTTTGAACGATTTCACGGAATTGATGAAGGATTTACTTCTTGAGCGTCCTTACGCGTTACATATAATGTAAGTAAGTAAATTAAACGATACCCGATAGACATAAGTGGGTACTTGTATATGTGGGTTAGGTATACATATTTCTAAGAAATGATAAGGTAGAGAAGTTCACATGTAGATAGAGAAATCTCTAACTCCTCCTCCTCCTTTCTAACTCCTCATATTTAGGATACCTCGATTACCTGAGCTAAGACTATTGCTGTAAATCTATAAGTACAAACTATATATTATGTTAATATACAAGAAGGTTAAGGCATCTTTAATTATAAATACAATAAATAAATTATGTACACGTACTTATGGTATGATATCCATTCACACAATACCATTAACATATGCCAATAAAGTTTCAAGATCGACTCGTAAGGTCGTAACAATCGAAATTCTAATGATCATATAGGCTGAGATAGAACGTATGCAAAAAGAATATTAAATGTGATACCTATGTATACATACAGCGTGTCCATCACCGTTGGAAATTTAATTAAAATCCGGAATTCTTAGTCTCCAGAAAGATAAACTTTAAATATTAAGGCGTACTTAAAAATCAAAATTTTCGAAAATTTTTATTCACAAATACTAAAACGATTTTGATAATAAATAATTAACATATAGTGATAAGGAATGTCCAACGGTGATGGACACGTTATATATTTAAAAGTAGTATTAACAATAATAAAGATAAGAAACTTAGGAAAGGATAACTGTCGAAGTAACTGGAAAACGCGGTTATCTCTGTGGGGCAACTACGCAGACGAAGTTTAATAATGCGAATTAGTTTATTGCCTTTGTCTGTTTTTTGTTTAAATTATGATGAGGAAGGAACTTGTAAAATGTCTATCATTAAAGTGACGAAGTTTAGGAACGATGTCACACTTTGATGATCCCCACAACGTGTGACATTGTGCGACAAGGGGTGGGGGGACGAGTCATAAGCTTCGTGACGTCACATGTGTAAATCTAAAAGAATACGTCATAAATAATATAAAGGAATGATTAAATTTTGTATCGTTCATAAGATTTGTTGTTTTGTTAATTTTTTTTAATGTTTGATTTATTGTTGATTTTATGAAAATATATTTAAAATCTAAATAGAAATATATAAATAATTTTAGAAGTGCTGTTTTAATTTAATAATGTCTAAATTTAAAATTGCTAAATATGTGACGTCACACACAATCATGAAATTCGTGTGGCGTAATTTATGGATGGGCCCTTAATAGCATGAGTAGATTGTGTCGATCTTGTTTCTAGAACCGACCGAGACCGCACCAATATCTATCCTCGAGGTCGTTCGACACTTTATATCACCTTACAACTCATATATTTACTATACACAGATTTTCTATCTTATCATGTAGGTTAGTCAACAGAGGAGTTTTATTACTTTAATAGGAAAAACACATGTCAAACCTATTGTGGTTTCCTCATACAAGTGAAACTTTCTTACTCTTCAGATCGTCAAGTACACCATTATGTATTATGTCAAGCCGAATTTTATAGCATTGCTATTGTTCGTCAAAACGATCATGTGGCGTAGATATTAGAATTATGTAAACAAGGTATTTATACTGTGTAGAACCACTGGCTACTTTTTATGGGCTTGCTGAAAGGCCTACGGCCCATGTCAAAGGTCTATGGCAAGAAAAAGAAGACTTACTACTTTTTATTGTGCGTTGTTGAGCGAACGCCCCTTTAGAATAGCAATAAACAACAAATACTCGTAATAAGAATGGCCCCAGAATTGCCTGAATTCAATATTTGATATCAAGTAAAAGAAATCCGTGAAATGAGCGTCGGTGGCCTAGTGGCTAGGACACCGGACTCCCGTGCGGGAGGTCCGGGTGCGAAACCATGCAATGCCAATGTACCAATGATTTTTTCCGATTTTTCGAAGACTTACGTACATTTACCGACTTCTCTAACGGTGAAGGAAACCTGCATGTCTGAGGAAATTAAAAGTTTTCGAAGGCGTGTGAAATCCACCAATCAGCACTGGGCCCGCTGGGTGGATCATGGCCCGTACCCCCTTGTACAAAGTGAGGTTTGTGCCCCAACAGTGGGGACATTAATAGGCTGATAATAGTGATGAAAAGAAATCCACAATCGTGATTATGCATTTAATTGCAAGTAGCGACATTGAAGACAGCGATCTCAAACAATCGGTTCATTATAACACCTGTTGTAAGGTGGTATTGTCTATACTACAGAACCTGTTTGTCAAAGGCTTTAAAACATCGGAAAATGCCTTGACCTAATACTAAAGCCTTGTGTTTAAAGAGCACTATAAATTAACAATAAACATTTTTGTCAAGTTACAACGTGCATAGGCTACAGAACACGTATGTTACTTAGATTGTGCAACAGTTCTTGCCCAAACATAACTTATCGTAATTGCTATTGTTTAGACTTTTCACAAAAATCTATGAAGTTCGCAATTGAATTTTATTTCTGTAAGTAAGTACCTGATAAAATACCTTAAGCAAGATTCAAATAAATACTTTGTGAAAATACTTCGTACAAATAATAATTGAGATGCAGTTTTTATCACGTGAGCAATAACTACTTATTAGCGGGCAATCATACCCATCTTTCCCCTACATACGATAATTAACTCTGTAGTTAAGTACTTACATACTTACTTATCGAAAGTCTCTAAATATAATAATGTACGATCATTTTGAGATGGGTCCTTTTTACTTCTTATCCTACAAAGTATAATAAGTAAAATTCCTTTCCTACCTTTTATTTTGTCTTTTATATCATACGGGCCAGGAGTTGTGATCCAGAAAAACCTTTACGCCCCAAACATAGTACTGAAAAATTGTCAAGGGCGGGCGAGTCACCCTTACATAGAGACTAATATGCATACCTAGACACTTATGCCAACGGATGACGCTATATACTGTACGCGATATCAGATCTTACAATTTCAAAGAAAAGTCCTAAGTGCAATTTTGCAAATAAACTATTTTACGAAAGTACGTTACTGTGAATTTATGAAATAACTAATAATTTGTAGGTAGAAGATTTTTTTAATACGTACGAGTACAATCGAACAATAAAGTGATTTAGAAAAAGAAATAAAAAATGGAAAATCATTTATTAATATTATATACCATTTTTAAGAGCGTATGTGGGACGCCCTAACGGACGACGTCCGGTCGGACGTCCAAGATACCGCTGGCGCGATGAAGTGGAGAAGGACCTGCGGGAGCTCCGGGCGCCTGACTGGCTCGAGACTGCGCAGGAGAGAGAGCGACGGCGCTCTTTGGTGTCGGAGGCCAAGATCCACTTCGGGTCGCTGCGCCAGCGGAGTAAGTAAGTAAGTATATACCATTTTTGGCTTAAAATACTACAACCATTCGAATAAATTTTTAAAACATATGATCTATTAAAATAGTATTTATTTGTTTTTGTAATATTTCTAATGACTACAGACAGTTACCTACGTGTGATAGATTAATTAGGTATGAAATCTATTTGAAGTTTGTTTGTTATTAAAGTTTACCTTCAATTCTAATATTATGCTATGGGTTATATAAGTTATACTAAGGAAGTGTTTACATAAATATTCACTAGGTATTAAATTCTGTGCTGGAAAAAATTCAATCATTATTGCGTTATTATTATCAACCGTAACGAAACAGTCATAAGATAATAATCATTTTTAAACGCTGTACTGTTAAGACTAGTCCATAATCAAAGTAATCGTTTTGCTAATCAAGCAAATGTAAGACCAAACCAAAGTTTTTATAAGTGATATTCATGCTTAGATATCTGGTCATTTTCCCATTTTGTCGTTTTGAAGTCTAAGACATTTTACATACCTTGCCGTTTAGTGATTTAGTGAAATGATACCGACCCATCTAGATTACTCTTAGTCTAATCTTTTACATTTTGATTATGCAGCCCTGTTAAAAATCTAATCATACAGAGACCGAAGTTTTTATGTTTCAAAACGTTTAGTGTGGAAGTGAATCTTTTATGAATTCAAAAACTGCTTGGCAAAAGATTTCAGTTAAGTAATGAGTCGCCCTGCAAAAGGAAGGTCACAACAGGTTAGTACAAAATTTGAAAGGAAAAACGATATTTTTACAACATGTTTTCTTTTATATGTTTCAAGAAGATACTCGTTCGAACTTATACTAATTTGTACCCATCACTAGCGGCCACTTTAGTTCCAGCAAACCGACGACTTACATTCGCCGTAGCCGGTCGTGACGAAGTTCGATTATTGAGTCTTCTTACGTAACCCTTTGTTATTTTTTGCCGCGACGTTGTGGGTTAAGGTGATACACGGTTACCTAAGCCGACAAGCTCTTTGTCTGCCTATCTAGGTTTTATTCATATAACATAAGCGCTCCTTAAGTTTGGATATGTCGCCTCTACCCACATGTAGTTTCAACCTGATGAGCAAAATTAACTTATTGCTCAATACCGAAAAGTTTTGGAAAAGAGGTAGGTAAGTAGGTAAATTATTCATATATACCAACTTACTCGTAGGTACCTATAGTTTGCTTTAATTTTTATATATTTATTAGGTAAACACAACAGATTACAACCAGAGAAATTACAGTAAAATCAATATAAAGTTATGAGCTAGGTCGGAACCCTTAACGTGCAAACACAGCATGGTTAGTAAGTAGAAAATTGATTTTGTACAAAATTTAGTTGGGAAAGCAAGATATTCCTCAATTTGCTGATTATGTTCCTTTCTAGTTTTCGCTCCAAAAATATTATGCGAAATAGATCCGATTATAAACTCTGTTTTGACAGAGAAGTGGTTTCGTAAAAACATGTGTTGAAAGCTACTAGTCTGATTTTAATATGTTGAATAATTGTTGACACGTGAACGAACACTGGTATACTCGTATAGTCAGCATTAGTTGATAAATTGCTAAATTAGAAGATCTACTCTTACGAAAACCATTTTGTTCGTTTACGATAATGTTGTCTGTCTGAGAAATTTACTAGTCTTTTAAACATTAAGCGCTGAAACAACTCAGATAAGACGGGTATAAGAGTCACAGGTCTATAGTTACCCGAATATCTCTTGCCCCTTTCCTAAACAGAAAGGTCTTCCAGGTCTACATGGAAGAAATCTCTATTTTAGAGATAAGCTCTATCTGTGTACGTCAAATTTCTTGCTGTTGCTTCTTTTGTGATTTATGTGTGTGTATGTGTTTTATAATGGAGAATTTTAGTGCATGTGTATTTCACCAGTTTGTTGTATTGATAATAACCAGAGAGTGTGCTTATCGAGGCAGCCGTGTGTCTATAGTGTTACCCGAATCAACAAAGCATGACAACCATTATTCGCGCATCCACTTGCTCAGACCTGTGGGAATATCGTTGCATTGTCACTTCGGCTCTTAACTTTTTGTTGCCCAACAAATTGTAATGTGCCCATTAATATTTTGTCTCGACCAAAAAAATACCAGTTTAAAGGACCGAGTTCTTTATTTTTTGTTGGCAGAATTTAAAAAAAATATCTTTATTAAAAAATTTAGTACACATGGTTGTACAGCGTGATTTGTTTCGAGCGCCTGACCTGTAAACTAGGTGGAACCGGTGCCTTAGGGGTCAGTGATCCTCTATATAGCGGCTTCATTATTAACCACCGTGAGTGACGTGTACATGTGCCTGGGGTTGTATTTGAGGATGTGTGGTGTGTGTTAGTGTGAGGGTGAGTGTGGGGGAGAGAGGGTGTGTGATGGTGTGTGCGTGCTTGCTGAATAGTGGGAGGGTGTGTTTGAGCGTGTAATCATATGTGCAAGAATTTCTGTATGACTGATCTAACGAATTAAATTATTATAATTGAATTAAAAGTTTAACATAATGTCAAACTGTTTTGTACTTTGCAGAAACACAACGTTGTTATTATTTATAAAATAAATTTAAATATTAAATAAAAACAAACGAAATCCTATGTTGGTACAGCATACAGGTGATTGTACGGTTAAAGCTATTGTCCACGCGAAGGTAAACTACAAATCAAATCAAATCAAATAGTTTATTTGTTGAAAGTAGGTATGTACCTACTAAGAACTGTGTATGTACAGAGTTCTTAAATTATAATATAGTATCACTACTTTCTACCACATTGTGTAGCATACAAATATTTTTCATTATAACATGATAGAACCTTATAAATAGAAAAAAAGAAAGTTAAATCATTAATAACATCTCACCTAGGATTTGTCTGACCTCTTATGTATTGAAACTTACAGTGGGCAACGTCTTTCTTGTAACTGAATCAATGCACTAGATTTAATATAGATTTGGTGAAATAATAAATTATCTGAACAGAATATCAAAAGCGGGTCAATCACTGTATGGTTTCCCTTATATGACCTACATTTTTAACAGATTTATTCATCACAACGAGTTAGCTAACACAGAAAATAATAACAGATCTTTGAATTCGTATGAAACAGCCACAAATTAAATAAAAACCTTATTATCTAACCGACCTCTACGTCGCGGCAAAACTGTGTTAGATTTAGAATTCCATGCTGTCGCTCCAGTTACCCACAAAAGCGTAATATTATGTAAATCACTGATATAACGTGTACGTGAGACAGACGCGACTTGCACTTTCTAATGTACTTTCACAGCTATTGTGGACGTTTGGACTTTTGGACTAGCCTGCGCCGGCGCAACGGCCGGATAGATGATACATCACTGGTGACATCATTTTGTCTGCACAGCGGACGTCCAAGTGCCCCCTAACGTGTCGTGTGTGTGTGTATTTATTTACCTAAACTAAAAACACTATTGCCTAAACCTATTTTTTAGGGTAATACACCTTGCACACCTCTTGTCTGGTTTCGGTTCCATTATGTAATGACGTAATAAACCAGACAAGAGGTGAGCAAGGTGTGTTTCCCTAAAAAAATAGGTTTTAGGCAATAGTGTTTTTAGTTTAGGAAAATAAATACATTAAATTAATATAATTAAAAATAAATTGTTTATTTACTCATAATAAAACAGCGCATCGAGAACTCTCTAATAACTTCAGGTGAGATTTTAAGGGCGACTGTGACCACTTACAGTTCTGGTGACCCGTTTGCTCATCTGCTCTTCTTATAATAAAAAATACACGGCTTGTATTATCTTAATTTACTGTACAAATTTTCTATAGATATCAGGAACGATGTTAGCATCCGTACTAGTTTTATAAAAACTGTATGAGAAATGCTAAAGGTTTTAATTACAATTAAAAGAAGATAAAATACTGCTGCATTACAGTAAGAAAATATTTTAAAGTGGCTATTTAACTGCAAAAAATAGATAATTATAAATTAGAAATAAAATGACAGTTAAGACCTACATAACAATGAAATTATTTGAAAACCATATTATAATGATATTTTTAAAATTGAGTTTATACCTAATTGTTAAAAAATGGTAGAGGTACGTCATGTTGTAACGTTAGGCAAGTCAATTATATGATTATTATAATTATTACTCCTTATTCTTTCGTTTCCCAAGCAATGTTTCAAAACATAATTTATGGTTTTCATATCTGGTGAGAAAATGAATAGCAACTCTCATAACTTCGATCTCCAGTAACATTATACTTAGGTCTTAGGTCATGAATAAGACTAACACTTTTTCTTAGACGCTGATATAGTTCTCACATACGAGTATTCTCACATAACATTAGCACTTGGTATATTATTTATTTTACTAATCTCATTAAACGAATGAAAGCTGAAATAGAAATCATACACTTACTCGTATTTATAATTAGTTCTGATGAGGCGCCGTACTGGTGTTGATAGAAAATATTTATTTTCTTCCTAACTACTTTCACTACCCACGTAACATAACATTCATATTATAAACATCTACATAACACACTACACAAGTAAACATAAATCGTTATTACATCTATATTAATAACGGATAATATGATCTTTCATTGACTAAGAGCGTACGTTAAGTATCGGTTGAAAGCTTTCTTATTGAAAAATTCTTCTATTCGGTTGATGGATTTCTCGAGCAGTCATAACATCTTTACTGTTGATTTTTATTTGTTTTATGTACCTAATTATGTTGATATTTAATTGTTTATTAGTATTTTATCAGTATTTTAATGTCATCTTTGTTTATCCTATTTAAATAGTTTATAAACTTAATTTTTAATATTTGTTAACGCTGCACAATTGTATGGTTTGTATGCCAACGTAAATTGTTTTTGGAATATACGAACATGAATATGAATATATGAAATAATAAAATATTAATTGAAAAACCCCTTTTGGGTAAAAGGTACCAAAGGTCTCACTGAGAGAAGTCCGAAGTCAGAGTGCCGAAATATGATGGGTCTGCTATTGCATCATCATCTGATAAGATGTGAACTATGGCGTTTGCAAAATCTGAAGTCAATGGAACTTCAGATATTGCACACAGTGAAAATACCTAAACTAATACCTAAACTAAAAACACTATTGCCTAAACCTATTTTTTAGGGTAATACACCTTGCACACCTCTTGTCTGGTTTCGGTTCCATTATGTAATGACGTAATAAACCAGACAAGAGGTGAGCAAGGTGTGTTTCCCTAAAAAAATAGGTTTTAGGCAATAGTGTTTTTAGTTTAGGAAAATAAATACATTAAATTAATATAATTAAAAATAAATTGTTTATTTACTCATAATAAAACAGCGCATCGAGAACTCTCTAATAACTTCAGGTGAGATTTTAAGGGCGACTGTGACCACTTACAGTTCTGGTGACCCGTTTGCTCATCTGCTCTTCTTATAATAAAAAATACACGGCTTGTATTATCTTAATTTACTGTACAAATTTTCTATAGATATCAGGAACGATGTTAGCATCCGTACTAGTTTTATAAAAACTGTATGAGAAATGCTAAAGGTTTTAATTACAATTAAAAGAAGATAAAATACTGCTGCATTACAGTAAGAAAATATTTTAAAGTGGCTATTTAACTGCAAAAAATAGATAATTATAAATTAGAAATAAAATGACAGTTAAGACCTACATAACAATGAAATTATTTGAAAACCATATTATAATGATATTTTTAAAATTGAGTTTATACCTAATTGTTAAAAAATGGTAGAGGTACGTCATGTTGTAACGTTAGGCAAGTCAATTATATGATTATTATAATTATTACTCCTTATTCTTTCGTTTCCCAAGCAATGTTTCAAAACATAATTTATGGTTTTCATATCTGGTGAGAAAATGAATAGCAACTCTCATAACTTCGATCTCCAGTAACATTATACTTAGGTCTTAGGTAATGAATAAGACTAACACTTTTTCTTAGACGCCGATATAGTTCTCACATACGAGTATTCTCACATAACATTAGCACTTGGTATATTATTTATTTTACTAATCTCATTAAACGAATGAAAGCTCAAATAGAAATCATACACTTACTCGTATTTATAATTATTTCTGATGAGGCGCCGTACTGGTGTTGATAGAAAATATTTATTTTCTTCCTAACTACTTTCACTACCCACGTAACATAACATTCGTATTATAAACATCTACATAACACACTACACAAGTAAACATAAATGGTTATTACATCTATATTAATAATGGATAATATGATCTTTCATTGACTAAGAGCGTACGTTAAGTATCGGTTGAAAGCTTTCTTATTGAAAAATGCTTCTATTCGGTTGATGAATTTCTCGAGCAGTCATAACATCTTTACTGTTGATTTTTATTTGTTTTATGTACCTAATTATGTTAATAATTAATTGTTTATCAGTATTTTATCAGTATTTTAATGTCATCTTTGTTTATCCTATTTAAATAGTTTATAAACTTAATTTTTACCTTTTAACTTAACCGTTTACCTTTTTTTAAACTTTTTTTTTTACTTTTTTTTTTGTTAACGCTGCACAATTGTATGGTTTGTATGCCAACGTTTCCTACACAATGTAAATTGTTTTTGGAATATACGAATAAGCTTGCTTGCTCTTCGTATGGTTAGTGGCCAACCTATTTGTCAGAGTTGTTTAGGCCGCCCGTAGGTCTCTGACATGGCTTAACGACTGCTGTCGAACGACAACAACCGCGACCGACTGCTTAACGTGCTCTCCGAGCTCAGATGAAATATGCCACTAGCGGTCACCCATCCAGGTGAATATGAATATGAATATATGAAATAATAAAATATTAATTGAAAAAACCCTTTTGGGTAAAAGGTACCAAAGGTCTCACTAAGAGAAGTCCGAAGTCAGAGTGCCGAAATATAATGGGTCTGCTATTGCATCATCATCTGATAATATGTGAACTATGGCGTTTGCAAAATCTGAAGTCAATGGAACTTCAGATATTGCACACAGTGAAAAAGTGATCACAATATTTGACCCAGACAAAGAAAAAAACAAACAGAGAAGTGAAGATAATAAAAGCGTGGTAAAAAGTTGTTACTTGGGTAAGTAGGTATAATATCTTCAGGTCAGGCATGGCCCGAGGGCTAGGCAAAACCTGTAAGCTGCCTATAGGTCGGGAGACTCGGCTCGCCCTTGGCCATTTTTTAGTAAGTAAAATCAAAGTAAAATACACTTTATTGCACAAATCGAAAACAACATACAAAAGATAGAAAAGGAAATAGTGAAGTACAATTTAGGCGGCCTTATTGCTAAAGAGCGATCTCTTCCGGGCAATCTTCATTCCATTTCCATTTTTTAGTACCTACTTACTATTTTCAGATTTCAGTAAACGATATTATTACCCTTTTTTATAACCTTTTTTTGTTTCGTCCCTACCAAAACTTTGTGTTTGGTAATATATATCTATCATATACATGAAATTCAGCACATGTTAAACAGTATACCTACAAACTATGTACTTAGATAGTGTTTTCTTGAGCTGTCTACTATTTTCCCACGCTAATGTTTATAAACAGTAGGAAACGCCGAACCCAGCCAAACCTGACATTCACAACACCTACGAAATATCGTATATACAGAGCAAGCATCAACAAGAAAATATCGTAAATACAGAGCAAGCATCAACAAGAAATCCTCTTTGTATTATAAGAAACAAAGGTTACTAAAACAAATTATTTTACAAAATAATAACTTGTATTTAAGTACAAAGACGTTTCGGATGTGTTCTACTGTTATTTGTTATTCCATTACAGTGCATAACATTTGTGTTGTGCACTAATGTAAATAAAAAATAAAGATGTATTTTAATACTTTTAACAATCAGCACTTTGAAGACAGTATTTAGTACTTAGGTACTTAACCAAAAAAATATTAAACGAAGTTAATCAATAACCAATCAGCACTGAACCAGCTCGGTTGGATCATGGCCCGTACCCCTTGTTCAAAGGGAGACCTGTGCTCCAACAGTGGGGACATTAATAGGCTGATGATTAATCAAAATATACTTATCAAGAGTTCTCTCTTTTTTTTCAACAGAACACTGTTTCTACTCTATTTTTTCTATATACCTAATAATTATGTTTCTAAAATCAAAAGCTTAGAATATGTTGGTACGTGTGTGCAAAAAACTGTGCAAATGTTTAACTCGTTAGGTACCTATAATACGAGTAAGTAGATACATAATATTGAAACAACTTTTCATAAATTTTCTTACATTATAAAACTTCATAATTTAATATTGGCTACGTTTGCTACCAAGGTTCTTGCCATTTTGATGCGAATAAGGTAAAGGTAAGCATTTAATTTTAAGAGCAGTACTTTTGTCAATCTGCATTATACTAAAACCAAACAAACAAACAACAAACAAACAACAACAAACAAAGGATCTGATTCGCGCTGTGGGGAGGCGAATTAAGGAGAGAGGAGGTGATCCGCGTGCCGGCCACTTTTTGGTACAGCGCATCTCCCTCGCCATTCAGCGAGGGAACGCCGCGAGTATTCTGGGTACTTTCGGCCAGGGGGCACTTCGCGGGGGGCTGTTTGACTGAAGTTATATTGTATAATTTTTGCCTAGTTATAGTATGACATTTTACTAATTAGTTTTTTTATTATCATATTGTAATTAATTAAGTTGACATTATTTGTAATTTACGATATTATATTAATACATTATCTAATCAAACAAACAAACAAACAACAAACAAATAACTAATTTACAAACTTGAAGAGTGAAAGGACATCTAAGAGACGATACACTGTCGGAAATGCCATAAAACGACGATATTCCATTTTGTTGTAAATGGTAATTAGAGGTGTATGGGGCTATAAGTAAATAAATCCATAAGAAAGTTTAAAGATTCTTTGGGACGTTACTCTGAGTAATGAAACTCAGTAAGAGATCCGGTTTGACAAATGTCATCAATCAACATAAAAATTGTAGTCTGTATAATAGCTTAGTAGTCCTATGGGTAATTTTGCAATAACTTACATAAATTACATAAGAAAGACTCTACCTAATTACATCGTTATATTATAATGTTTAAAGATTAAGCAAGGTTTCCTGAATGGCAATAGATAAGTACATACTATTATTATTCATTCAAACTGCTGAAAAACAATTTTCTCAATTAGTCGTACTAGATTTTTCTTTGTCAAAGTCCAAAGACAACACACATACAAAGAAGTGTGCAAAAAGTTGTTTGTTATTTTCAGTTAACGAATAGGTAAGACTTTATGAATAGGAAGCCATACAAAAAGCAAAATAAAACAAAATCTTAAGTAACACTTTATAGATTATACATAGAAATTCCTTACATGTAACGCAGTAGAAACAAAAGCTACCGAAAAATACCTAATTATTCTATGTTTCCATTCCTATATAAATTTCTTGCAATAATGTATTAATCTATCTATCTATCTAAAATATAATAGACAAAGGTAGAAAATATATCCGCAGTAGGAGCACGTATTTCTAATTTATTTAAGAAACCTAGCATAAAAAATACATTAGTTTACTGTTTTAAAAATACGTATAGTCTACGATCATTACTGGTATGCATACATATTTCTAAACAATATTGCATTATGATTTGAAATTCTAAAATCCAATAAACTTTAATGGCAAAAAATTACTAGGTCTGTATGTCACTTATACACGCACACAACACACAAACCAGTTTCTTCTGTTTTGTACTTTCTATGCAACTGATTGATTGTTTGCGATATCTATGTCGCAATGATAAAACATTCCTAGTAGGTAGCTAATAGATTATAAGTACCTTTATCGTAGCGAGAGTAGCAATACTAATACAGACAGACACGGTATTCTTACAATGGTTTGGGGTTGTTTCGAACTTAAGTTTAAGGTTGTTTTAAGACGCCCGTGTCCCGTTTAATAACTTAAATCTTAATATGGCAAAGCTAATAAAATCGATCGACAGGTCTACCCCAAAGTGGAGTATAAGTGGAGTATAAAACTCAGTCCGCCATTTTTCTTCATCATCTTTCCATCTTTTCTAAATCAGGTCAGATTTTAAAAGCGTCTCTTCTTTTTCTTGCCGTATGGTTAGTCCATCTGAAGCATCCTGATTCACGGAATAGAAACCCGTGAGTGGTATCCACTATGTAACTTGTCTTTCTTAACGATTGTCGGTTCTTTGACACTTGTTGCCAGCCCACTGTCACTTCAGCTTGTCTAATAAACACTAATAATATTCCATTAGTATTCGTTATCTAGTAAATACACAGGAAAAACGGTAATTTACTGAAATACGAAATATTACACTTATTCATCATCAACAGCCTACCATACTTAACTTAACATTCGACCGCAGGCGCAAGCCATCCCACAGATTCCCACCCACTTTGAACTGTAGTACTTACATTGGTTTAGCGTAAGATTTTTTTTAAATAAGTTTGAATAGAGCAAAGCAATTTTATGCTTCAATGGAACTTATAAAACGTATGCACCTGCACCTGCGGTGTAAACAAATACCCATTGTCATTACGGTACGTGAGCTTTCTTCGGTCACACCTGACATTGGTTACGACCATGTTACGACACCGGGAACCTTGCTATTTTATCCAACTATATCAGCTTATGCGGGTCATTAACACAAATGACGCTGTAGTAACGTTAATACTAACGCTCGAACTACACATTGCCGTAGAGTTCGGCTAATAAATACGAGCTCCTTTTGAGTTAAGAGGATCGCGTGCGCACACTTGGCGCCGCCAATCTAAAGTCAAAGTAAGTTAGACTATCATTAATAAAATTGAACATGGTTATTAATGCTCGCTTAAAAGTACTACTTGTCTTGTCGAAGACATCGTCGTCGAGTGTTTTTAAATAAAATGTAATAATGTAACAAATGTATTTTTTCTTCTTCTATTGGCTTAGGTGCTGATTTAGGATTATAACGATCGCTTAAGTTTAAAAATAATGATTTCTACTAAATGATTATTTTGACTAATAGCCTGGTAATTTTAACGAAAAAAATATATAATAACTTATACAAGCAAAACCTTGCCCAGCCTTGCCTAAGCCACATGAAAGTTTCCGCTTCTTTCCTTTCATCTATAGCACCTTACGAAGCGGTGGTAGAGTAAAAAAGAATGACGCTGTAAAAATGTACTATAAGGTACTTACAATAAATAACAATTTTATTTTGATTTTTTGATTTTGTCTATAAACGTAACTTCATGGACATTTAATCTTCGATAGATAGTGTGTGTATAAATTATCAAAGTAGGTAATTATTATTGTTATTTCATAGTTGGCTTACACATCAAGCTAAAAAACACCAAATGAAAAATATATCTAAAACAAAACCATGTTATTGAATATGTTCATTTCCGGTTTAACATGTTGGCCAAACAAAACACCCGTAATTACAACTATGAAGATAAATTACTAAGATAAATTACTAAGATAGTTGCAATTTTTGATTCTATCAACAGATTTTATTGGGAATTTCTTAATTGCGAGGGCGCAGTTTTTGGTCTAAATGCCACCAGCTGGTAAAGCAATATTAAAACCTGTTTCACCAGGCTGCCATAACCACATAGATAGCCTTTTGTCAATCAATGTTGGGTGATTTAGTCAATGTCAAGTTTCGTAATAGCTTACACTGGTTTTTCTCGACGGGTGTTCTTTTAAATATGGCAGTAGATAGTGATTCAGAGACCAATTCAATTAGCTAATGGTAACGACCTTTCTCTATTTATAAGTGTAGGTATTTAAACCATAGTTATTTAAACTAATTTATTTAACAATTTTTATGTTAATTTATGTATGGAGAGGGTTAGGTTGAATACAATTCTTGACTCAAATGTCACACAAGAAAAAGGGGCCTTAATTTTAAGACCCATTCAAATGTAATTGCATAGACATAAAAAATCTACGTACTTCATCATCATCATCAGCAGCCTACTCTAGTCCACTGCTGGACATAGGCCTCTCCCAGGGCGCGCCATTGAGCCCGATCTTCGGCTCTTCTCATCCAGTCGCTGCCAGCCACCTTGCGCAGATCGTCGCTCCATCTAGCACACACTACGTTTGCCCAAACGCGGTCTCCACGTACTTAAGTACTTATATTCTAAAATCGTCTAAAAATATTAAAACTTGATAATATAACAATTCCTATGTGGGTGTAAAATCCCTATACAAAGCCTTACCCGTTCTGTAATGTCATGGATAAGATAAATTATCCGTGTTACAATTCCGTCCGTGTTACAATAACTTATATCCGTGTTACAATAATTTAATTTTGATTTAATATTTAATTATTTTGTATGACTTATCTTGTAACGGATTTCGTTGTTTTAAGATGAAATAAATTGAAATAAATTCAATTACAAAAAAAAACAATTCAAGGAAGGTGCCGTGTCATGCCGGCCCTAAAGAATAGCAAGACCCAATCTCTTCCCGTGTGTGTCGTATACGAGGCGACTGAGGGTCTTTGTGGATACACCTAGACTAATACACCTAGTAGACGGCGATAGGTTCGCCACTTATCACGTTTGTTCACCAAATCTTACGGCAAAAAATGGGAACTAGGTACCTATGATGAAGGTAGTTCCTCTGTTTACCCCCTCGGGCATTATGGACATGAGGAGCGTCGGTGGCACAGTCGCTAGGTCACCGGACTCCCACGCGGGAGGTCCGGGTTCGAAACCATGCAGTGCCATGTACCAATGAGTTTTTCGTATTTATAGGAGACTTACGTACATTTACCAATTGCTCAACGGTGAAGGAAAACATCGCGAGGAAACCTGCACACTGATTACCAGTGTGTAAAATGGGGTAGGCACAAAAGATCCTCAAGGGTCGAAGTGCCGCTGGGTTATTCCCGGCCCCCTATCATAAGATTATGGAGATGAGAGTTATGCTAAGTTACAATTCAAGGAAACATCTCAATAACGTCATTATCTTCAACGCTTCCGAGTCGATTGAAAACAAACATAAAATTTGAATGTCGTCCACTGAACCATTAAAGTCAACGTCCTACAAATTTAACAGGCAATTAACCACAACTCATTATGAAGTTAATTGAAACACGCGTGATTTGTCTCTCTTGACCTACATTAGACAGACAATGATATTGACCTTAGATATAAATTTTTAATATCAACAATAACAAACTGTTTTTGCATTTGGTGAGAAGAGCTGCATCACCGTTTTGTAGCACTGCAACAAAATAGAAGACCTCACTCACCTCCTAATGGAGTGTGACCTGGTGAAAGTTGAAGGGAAGAAATTTGGCCTCAATAGGCTCCAAAATGGGAGGCTCAATATTATTTTGAGTCAGCCCTTATCTGATAATATGAAATACTTACTGTTGTTTGCTAAGTTGGGTCTCAAAGTGAGGGCTGACTCTAATAATACTTGAGCTTCTCTTCTCTTTTCTTAGTGACCCTAACGAGGCTGACATTGTCACCTTGTCGTATACCAAAGCCTCTAAACTGAGATTTAAAAAAAATATTCTTTGACAAATTGTAAAAAAGTATACGAGTATTCCGGACCAATAATTATGGAGAGTCGTATGTGGGTTCCCCAAAAGTGTACCTTTGTATGATATTATGATATTATTGATCTTTGATTTTAATTCATAAAATCAACAATTACAAATTCTTTGACAAATTGGAAAAAGTTTACAAGTTTTCCGCACCAAAAATTCGTTCCAAAATTGAAAATAATTATGTAGAGTCCTATTCGACTTTCCCTAAAAAAAGTCTACTTTTTAAGGCGCTACTGTGACATCACAAATTGCTATTGCCGTTTCTTTCTACTTCGGATTTCTATATTTTTTTTCACAGAATTTCACACCATCAATTAATGTAAGTATATTTTTTAATGTCTAAGAAAAGCATATAATTTTCGATTTTTGTCAAATATCCTTTACAGACATTTCCCTATAATAAAAAGATAAGTAAGTCTGGTAAGTCGAGCATCGGTGGCCTAGTGGCTAGGACGCCGTACTCCCATGCGGGAGGTCCGGGTTCGAAACCATGCAATGCCATGTACCGATGAGTTTTTCCGATTTTTTCGAAGACTTACGTACATTTACCGACTGCTCTAACGGTGAAGGAAAACATCGCGAGGAAACCTGCACGTCTGAGGAAATTAAAAGATTCCGAAGTCGTGTGAAATCCATCAATCAGCACTAGGCCCGCTCGATGGATCATGGCCCGTACCCCCTTGTACAAGGGGAGGCCTGTGCCCCAACAGTGGGGACATTAATAGACTGCTGATGTGAAGTCTGATATAACAGTAAATAAGCGAGTATTTTATAAGTAGGTACTCGCTTATTTTAGTTTATAGGTAATATTTATATAGGGAAATATTTCCCTACTTAGATATTTTATAAGAACTCGCTTATTTACTGTTTTATCAGACTTGACTTATCTTATTAATTAGGTTCTTTATGTGTCTACTTTTTTCCAGACTTTGACCTAGCTGCCCTGTAATACAATATACGTGGTCTATTCTAAAACTTATGACATGACATAAATGCCATCTAACCGTAAATCTTAGCGGTCAAGTTTGGTTTTCAGATTATAATAATTTGTAGACGACGAAGTGCTAAATAACCTATACATATAGATTTATATATGTGCCCCACTGTACCGGTAACGGTCGGTAATCTGTAATACATTACTTACACACAATCTCAGTAAAGTATTCAGTCGCATTTTTAACCATTTCGGACATTTTTAATTAAAAATCGCAACCAGTAAAATTGCTTTCACATTCCTTTACGTCATCCACATTCCGAATTTATGTTATGATTTGGGCGTGGCTATGTTTTACTCCTTGACTTCACATTGTTACTGTAAAATAGAGATTTGTCAGCGATATAAAGTTGAGTAGGTTGTTGTTTATGATTTGGTTGTGAGATCTAAATGCAAATGTTTAAAAATAATATGTAATGGTGTATTTTTTAATCAGTATTTCAATATTCGCTTAGTAACTCTAAGTACTGGAAAAAAAAACTAAAAAATGTATGGAATATAGAAATTTATTATTATTTCTATACCTATGCTCTATCTCAGCTCTATCTTATTCTATTTCTAAGTAAAAACGTGTTCTAATCCAGGAATCTTTAAGTATCTTATCTTATGATAGGGGGCCGGAAATCATTCCAGCGGCACTTCGACCCTTAAGGCTCTTTTGTGCCTACCCCATTTTACACACTGTTCATCTCGGTGTGCAAGTTTCCTCACGATGTTTTCCTTCACCGTTAGAGCAGTCGGTAAAAGTACGTAAGTCTTCAAAAAATACGAAAAACTTCGTACTAAATCTTTAAGTAACTTACCGGCAGTTGCACTAAACGTCCCTAAAGTTAAATCTTCATTAAAAACATACTATCCCTTTCTACGCCATAGCTCTATCTATATAGAGATGATACGAGATTTAAAGAAGCCTTAAAATTAAGGACGTGTCGTGCAACTCACGGTTAGACAGTTTGTCTCTATTTTCGCCGCCTACGTCAGCTGGCAGCAATGACTTGATTAGTTGCATAGTACAGGGTTCATGCAAAGTCAAGTGCTCGTGAACTTTAATATAATTTGAACATCGAACTAATATGTAAGGAGTCGTGACTCTGTACAAAACACAAACAACGAACGACTCCACTGATACTTTGCGATTCTAATAAACGTAACGGTTGCTGATTGGCGACGAGTGACGTATTACAGCTTCAATTAATGACATTCACTTTTCGTAAGATATCTGTTGTAATAGCCATATTCTTACCGCCTTTTTTGATTTTATTATGATATACAAGGTTATCTTAGTAACAAACCCTTTACCGCTCGTCTTTCTCAAAAAATTAATTATTTTTACATAACATACATTAGTCGTTTATTGAATAAAGAAGGGATACTAAAATAACACTAAAATACCTAAGCTAAATTGAGAAAATACCTGACTATTTTACAAGTAAAAGACCTGGCCCAGGTCGCTCCCTGTATAATAATAATACATAATAATAATTATTATATTTCTAAAGTAATATAGTAGTAATAGGAAGTTAATTATCACAATTTCACAAATCACAAATATGTATTGTCACTTGTAACAATAGTTGTAACTCCGCACTCTACATTGCGTTGTGGTGAGTGCCAATATTACGCAATCATTATCACTCCATACCTGCCTTAACAGCTCGCTGAATTTGAAGCTGTCACAATTGACTCATCACCATCATACTGGTTTAGCCAGACATTGTTTCTAGCCACTGTTGTTCATGTAACTTTTTCTCAAATATGCTAGGAAATGTGCTGAATACATTCAAAAATACCGGCCGGGAAGTTGCTTGTTGCAGGCGCCAAGGATCGCAGGACGGGGGGCGCGGTGCCAACACAGCGGACAGTAATATAAAAAGAATAGTAGTATAAATAAATAAATAAGGATGCATGTAATTATTTACATTACTACCGCGTTAGGCGCACCTGCACCTGTCCACCTGGACGGGTCGCCGCGCTGCCCCCGACCACCAGCCCGAGCATCTCCAGCTCCTACTGTACAAAGACACTTCTTTGCTTTTATGGACGCCTAGTACTTTCAGCTTGGAAGCAATATTTGGGATGTGATTTTTTTGGATTTACTCGCATTATTTGAGAAAAGCATTATACAAGCATCGGCGGAAATAGCCATTTTTAGCCTTGGATCGTTGAAAGGCCGAGCCGTATGATCCGCGGCCAATAATGGCTAACTTCCTAGCCTCTGCAGTAATGTACTATTCCCAGCTACAGAACATGCGCGTGTATTTTACACCCAGATGCTGTTATAGTTAACGCTTTTAAAAGCAATTATCCTTTCGCTGTCTGCTGTGATTCTGTTTTCTTCTAAAATATTGCAGTTTTTTTACGATAGCAATGTTGCCTGTGTATTTCTCTTGAAGCTTCATTGAACAACATAAATACGCAACCAGACTTTCGTATTTATTTACAGTAAATTGCTAAAACTCGCAGTGGTGGGAGCTGGTGGGACTATGGGTAAAGAGCAGTTTTTAAATCGTAGAGTTCAAAAAATGACAATCTTTACTGAAATCTTATGAAAATACCATTGCGATTTGACATCAATGTTAGGAATCTGTTTAATTAAAAAAATACTGTTCATATAATATTTACCAGGCTGACATGATCATCTTGTCGTGTCTTATCATTTTAAAATATATTCATAGTAACAATATTACATCAAATCATTCTGTCATATCTCTTTTAAAAAAAAACACTGATCAACATACTCCATACCCACATGAAAAATTAAGAATACAATCGTAACTCTACGAATTGTTTAGGATAGCATACGACAAACGAGCTGGACCCATGGTAAGTGGTCATCACCGTCGTCCATAGGACTTCACACCAGATATACTTCTGAGCAACTGCTCACCTGTCTCCCCCCTCCGTGATAGGTTGGAGTTATTGCTCATCCTATCTCTTAGCCACCCACTTCATACGCAAGTGGTTGTCTAAGACCGGGGGTAGTTACCTTCCGAGATTCCGCCCGGGAAGCCCCAAGCCCGAAAGGACTCAGATGACCCGTCATTCATTCCTCACCAAATTATTGTAAGAGGTTTATTGAAGCGCTGCGAACCTTGAGGACTAGAAGTGCCTAAGTATCCAAACAAGATACGTAAACAGGATACACTATAAAATCAAAGTCCAGACTAGAGCGCAACAGACATCAAACTAGAAAAAACGCAGTCAACCGTCCAACCTCTACATTGGTTCCGTAGCTAATCGTGTCAATTTTATAACAACAAACAAAAAAAGCTTCACGGCCTATTACTTCTACGAAGGCAGTGTTACAAGACTTATGTAACAAGTAACAACAGAACTGATACGAATTCGCTTTGGTTGTTATCAACTAGTCACGTACCTAGTGGTCGAATGTCGCTCGGAAGTTGACGATTTGGAAATATACGGTGCGTTTAAATAATTATCTCCCCTTGGGTTATAATGTCAAACTACGCCTTAACTAAAGGAGGCTGAGATGTATTGTCCTGTTAGTCATTTAACGTATGTAATAAGTACCTAAATATACTTAACGGAAACGAATAAAAAATTAAATTTTATGTTAATGATTTATACTCGTATAATTACTGTATACGACCACAGATGATGGAATGATATTCCTAACTATATAATATGTAATTAAGTATGATTATGCTGTGTTACCTAAGTAATCGAATTTGAAATACCCAGGAAATACCTATTAAAGGGACTTTGTTCCTAATTTTCTTTCAACCAAAGACATAAAATAAATGAAGTAGACGTCACATAATTTCGGGTACACTGAGTACATAAAACCATCTCACTCACACTCATTATTATGCAATGAGGATATCCTCTTCTCGACGTGTAAGTACACTTCAATGTAGCAGACGGGATATCGAAGCGTGGCAAAAATTTCTGACAGTTAGCCATACGAATATAACTAAGTTACAGATACAGTCACTACTTTCTTCATACTGTTTCCCTAACCAATGTATGCGTTTTTACGCATTAATACGCGAATGTGAAGTCTGCTCCTATATATTATATGTTCTTTGAATGTTTTTGCTCGCGACGTAGATTATCCCGTCATCTGTTCCTCAGAGGTGATCAGGAATTCTGAGGTTTATAATATTTATCATTATTTAACCGGGAGTAATTTTCTATAATCACTGCTGGCGCCTGTCTAGACGTTAGTAGTACCTACCTCCCTCCTATCTTATTTTATTATAAACACAAATTGCGGTGAAACAAATTAGCGATTTGTAGGTAATTATTTACTACATTAGATGTCGAAACTCAAGTGGAAATATTACATCACTTTTGCTTATCCTAAGTTACAATTTTCAATTAATTTTGACAATTTTGAAAGTAGACCCTGACCAGGAAAATAAAAAACCCTATCACTAGGGCGAGGTACTTTTATACTCTGTGTTATGGTGATCGCAAGCGCAACTAAAAAAATTGTTTTATTTATTGCCACAATAGGTATGGCGAGGTTTTTTTTATAGGTATATCTGGTCAATCCAGACCTACCTTATACCTTCTTTCGTAGAAGAACAATCGACAGTACCTAGTCGTTGATTCAAAGAAATAAACGGAAGTTTAATTATGTAAATAAAGTTGTTGGGTTTAAGTGAATTGGTTCATTGGAAGTCTGCTCGCTCCACATCTGAGGCACTTATTTGTGATTTCCGTAATATAAGGCGATACAATCATTCAAAGCGGCTATAAACAGTTTCCTTACAATCAGCTGAACAATGAATACGAGATGCCACTAGAATGTTCAAGCATGACCTATGGCACAACAGTGCTACAATGGATGCTATTGTTTCCTGAAACTTAAATACTGCTGTTTTTAACCCCCGACCGATCGAGGGAGGGCGTGTTATAAGTTTAACGTTTGAATGTTTGTCTGTGGCATCATAACTTGACAACGGATGATCAAATTAGGATCCGGTTTTTAAAATTTAATAGAGAATTTTGACGAGAGTGTTCTTAGCTAGGTCTGATAAAAATTGGACTAGTGGTTTCAAAATATTGGAGTATCTTTGATGTCAGATGGGATTTCTGTAACGGTAATAGTTAGATGGTTCAAATTTGAGCTAAAATGTTCAGGTTTATGATGAGTTTCCGACATCTTAAACCTTGAGGATCTGATGATGACCAGGAAAAAGTTAGTGGACTTCAATTTCACAATATGAAACTGGAAGAATTGTACGATTATCAGCCCGCCGAAACTATAATAGTTAGATGGGGTCTTCTCGAACTAGAGTTGTAGGAAATCCTGAGACATTACAAGAGAAAAGAAATTTAAAGATGGCGGCCAAAAAATAAATTAAAATGATGTTCAGGCGCCGCAGGTCTATCCTGCTGAATGTTTTTCGCCATGTCAGATGAAAAATGGATCTAAGATATTGGAGTATCTTGGGATGTTGGAGTTATGGGATCTCTGGAACGGTAACAGTTAGGTGGTTCGAGTTTGAGCTCAAATGTTTATGACCATAGTGACCTTCCCACATCTGGAATCTCGAGGACCTCATGATGACCAGGAAAAAGTAAGGGGATCTCCACAATAGTACGTCGGAGGTTTCTTAAATTTTTAATGACTAAATTACAATCTCACTTATTGGTAAGAAACGATGAGGATAACGAGAAAGTGCACAATAGTGCATGCACAAGGGATCGAAAGTATACTGGCTCTTCAAGAAAAGAAACACATCCACGCTGAAGCGAAGGTAAAAATTTCAATTGTATAAAATTGAGTTAGAGTGGAATGAATGGAAATACTGGTTATTAGACCGTGACCATTTTGTATGGTCACGGGAGAATTTTTTTTACAGATCTGGCTAAAATACAAACTTAACCCAACATGACCCACGTTCCAATTAAAAAAATGATTTGCTGGTAATAAACTATAATAAAATTAACGCAACTAGTGAGCTGAAGCCGCAGTGTCAAACCTTGTATTTAAATTAATTACTTCTAGTCTCGATATCAAGTCATGCATTTCCTATTGCTTAATAAAAACTAGTTTCTTTGCCAGCAGGATGTGATGTCTATAACGGTCTGAGATTTCAATATTATTGATATTTTTCCTTGTCAATAGTTACTGCAGAATGATCTCTAAAGTCACCATTGTACCACTATCCTATTATAAAGCACAACGTGTGTCTGCATGCTGGACAGGATACAGAAGAGCATTTTTAAAATGATAACGGCATTTTATGGAAGTTAAAATGTCGCAATAGCTTGTTATAGCTTTAACCTCGTATTTGAATTAAAGTAATAAGAAAAATTAAAATTATCGAAATTATATACCATCGTATGACAAGATCAATATCTTATTAAATTATTGTCTAAAAAGAAAAAAAATGATTTGTATCCATCTGTAATGGCTCCCCTTGGTAATTTTCCATGAATTGGAGTTCTAATGTGTTACTTACTCCATTGCGTAGATACCCATAATCGCGACACACCACTGTCCACGTAAACGTGAGCGCCTTTGCGGTTTATTTGTCGCGGGGATAAATACCGCCATCGAACCGGGAACGAAGCAATGAGCCGCGAACATCGCGAACGTACCCAGCCCATATTCTCATTAGCTGGCGTCCTCACCAGTTCACGGCGTGAATGTAGAGCCGGCAAAGGTGACGCGACAATTTTGAAGTTTGAAAACTCTTTCCTTTTTTGTATGTAGTGGCATCTACTGATGAAGTAAAGTATATTAAACGACAATAATTAACCAAAAAGATGCACCCACCTAATATAACATTCTAAGATTCTAGGAGCATTGACATTGACAGCCATATTTTGTATTAATTTAAGGCAGAACTCGCAGAGCTTAATACTTAGGTACTTGTTAAGGTTGTTGCGACGCACGACGCGCCATTTCGATTAGTACCTACTCACATCGGTGTAGAACGCGCTATCGAAATTTTCCTGGGACTTCTGGTCCAGAACAGACCAGGACATCTGGTCACCAGACACAACACCCCGCCTGATGGAAGATCTTCCCTTTTCCCTTTCATACAACTGACGTTACGTCATCCATGTCCTCACATAGCGCATTCCTACAAGGTCATAACAAGTACCTAAGTATTAAGCCCTTCTGTGAGTTCGGGTAACCGTAGTCAGGTTTTAGTTTTTTATTCTATTTTATAGTATCTACACTAAGACTGCCAGCAACGGCCAGCATGTCATATTAAAATATTTAATCAAAATTATAACATTTAATGTATGTATAATAATAGGCTCCAATGTCTGACTCACTTTGTAGAAGTAAACACAATTGTAAATGTGGAATTTATCTCTTATACCAATATACGTATCACAATTTGGTATTTATTTAAACTCACGAATACAATACCTAGGTACTTCTAATTGAACTATAAATTACATACAACATAATAGGTTGAGAAGAAGTAGTAGAACCTCTATTGCATATTAACTCAAGAAATACATACTTACCAATAAAAACTACGAAATTTGGTTAATAATATATTTAGATAGATACAAGGAAAACTGCTAACGATCAAATACGAGTACGTACGTTCTCCTATACCTACGTTAAAGGAGAACACAGCCGAGGAGTGTTAAAATATAAAATATACATACAGGCGATAACATTATTAGAATAGTTAAACCTTGGATGAAAGAAAAAATAGTGCAGGTGTTCCTTCCTTCGTGAGTTAAATATTATATACTCCAGTTTAGCGGTCTTCTTTCATAGTAAATTCTCGTATTTAACAACAAGCGTTTTAAAAAGATGGACTGAAACTTATATAAGTTCTTTAAACGTTACGCATTGCTATTAAAATCGTTCAAATATGTATGTGAAGACAGTCTTGTATTTACAACTATCTGTTTATATTATTGAATAGTCCGCATACATTCACTATATGAACACACCTAGCATTGATCATTGTTCCATTATAAATTAATGAATCAATAGAAACATGTTTTTCATTTGACTGAGGTACCCAAAGGCATACTTGAGGTCTTCGATGAAACAAAAAAGTAGTATCTCTCTCCTAACCAGGTAATGATTTCATTGACACAACCATACAGTGACCGGAGACGATAAAAATTAGCTCTCCAAAGGTGCGGGCGTTCGTTCCTTCGTGCTTGAGGTGATATTTCGCTCAATAAACCTTAAAGAATTCATGCCTTAAGAGTTAAGATGGTCCTACACAAAATATCTAATTTCATAAAGTCATGTTACTCAGGCTTGTGAAATTGTTGAATATTCATGAGGTTTGCATAAAAATTATATCCATTTTGCACGAAAATTTAACCCTGGATAAGTTGCGAATTGGAATTAGAGTTAACCCGAGATTTAATGGTTCGTGCAAGCCGGCGTTAGATAATTTTTGTTGCGCTATAACTTGCATTGAATTAGATGTGCAGCTGCACTGCGCAGATAATAAAAAATATATTGATAGCACAATAATAAAGTAAATAGAAAAGAAAGAGTAAGTGGAGACATTTAATATTAAAACGGTAATTAACGTTAATGATAATGTCTATAGACGTGACGTTGATGAGTATTTGCACAAGTGGACGACAACATAGACCACATATTTGAACCAAATTCAAGTCAGTTATCTTTAGAATAGTTCAGAATACAGAGTAAGTACTCGAACTTACATCCTATTCCGTATATTGTTTATTGACATTGGTGAAGATAAGATTATAAATGAAGTTATTTACTAGATACCCGAATGGTTATCCAACACGTCTGTCTGCGTTGAAAGAGAAAACGATGAACATTCGTTTGTACAAATATTTTGTCCATTTTGCGTCGCTCGCGCTGCGCCGGGCAGGTTTTAAGTCACTCTACGAAGTTGGCTGAGTGAAAACCGCTCGCAAGTCGCAAGCCGCAACGAACAGGCCGGCGCGGGCGCATTGCGTGATATCTGTTCCTAACACCTGCCAGTTATCGCGCAACGAACCTTGTGTTTCATACCAATTTACATTACAATTTGAGTCGAATTCTGGTTTACTCGTACAATGTTGTTCACAATCACAAAGGTCAAGACCGTCTCTAATTACGTCAGCGTTCACAAACATTATTAGTCTAATTGTTTCATCATTAACATCAATTCTTGAGTGTGTTCTCAAAATGATATCTAAATCAAGGATTCCAAGCGAGGCCTACCAGCAACGCTAGTCTTATTTGTTATCATTAACACTCATCGTCCGCTCATTCATCAAACATTTCATTGTCTACCCTTGAAGTATTCGCATTGTCTTGTAGATTATTGTGAAAAAATTGTCATCTTCAGTTTCATAATAGAATTTAATGAGCCTACCTGAGTCCTGCGCATTTTGAAGATGATGTATGTGGTGCAGGTGTGCGTAGTAGTGGTGGTGGTGCAGGATGCACTCTAGATCGGTGCAGTTCAACATTGTGAGGGGCGTCGCGCCGGCCGCGCCGGCTGTCTCTGCTCACTCACGCTCGACGCACACTTTCACAAAACTATTCCACTGGCACTGCGATACGTATCGTTGTCACATCACGTTATCTCCTTGGACACGGAGGAGTTAGCATCACATGAGCCTGGTCAATGGTCCGTCCTGGCGGCGCCGCTCGGTCTGCGACAGACGGCGCCTACGGGTTACGGGTGCATCACGATACACGTGTTGTTTACACTTTCCAATTCCGCAAGTAATCACGTGTTCAGGAGAAACAATCACATCACTGTTCGAAATTCAGCGGCGCGATTGAAAGGAGCGGATGGGGCCGATACGCGGTCGGTTCGATAACTGCGCGAGGTTCTGCTGCAGTGAATGGCTGCGTGCGCGCAACACTTGAGGCGCGCGATTGTACACTGAGTGTGGCATGCGAGCGGCTGCCAAGTGCCACCTCTCCCGAGCTCCCGGCCTCGACCGCACTTGTTGGATCGCAGCCCTAGCTATCATATCAAGTCACCTTTTGCCCTCAGAAGGATAATGCCGCGTTCAATACCCATTTCTTGTTTATTTAATCATTGACATGGAATTTCAAGGCAAATGTGCACGTTGGTTTTGTCAATTTTACTGTAAATATTTTACCCACAGAACAACTAAATACTCGTAGCTGTGTTTCAGATATTCTACAAACTAAAGTCTATACGTAATTCCAGCTAGCGCTGGTAAAGTTTCTATAAACCGACAAATAGTTCAAGGAACTACAAAGTCGGTAATTACGGATGCATATTTACCAAATGCCGAAGACGTGACTGTAGTCAATACATTTGTAGCGTTTATAAACAAATTCACATGCCGATAAATATTGTGGTTCAGGTTTACGGAAAAAAGAGTGAAAAAACCAACAAATAATATCCGTAGTGCAGTACCAAGGTCGGGGGACCTGCTTGCCATGAGTGTAGCTAGTTCAGACAGACTTTCAAGCGGCTTGAGTTGTATGTTCAAACATGTATTATGTACATAGTAGCCGCGTAGGTAGGTGAAGCGCATTGTAATACCGATGACGTGATGTGCGTTTAATTGATCATCTGCTGTTTGAACCAAGGAGCATGGTATCAGAAACGAATATCGGTTTCGAACCGCTTTGAAAACTATGAATTTTGAAAAAGCACTTTCTGTTACGAGAGGAGTCTGAAAAGTTGAGAGGAACTGAAAGAAAAGCTTGTTTACTTCAAATAAGAACTTGTTTTAGTACGAGCATATAAAGTCGGTTTGTTAACTTCAACCAAGATCTTAGTCGTATCTATCAAGTAATTTGTTTAAATGAATACAAATTAGCAAACAAGTATTCTTTCAGTGTTATTAAGTGTTGTTCTTTCAGTGTTGTCTTCTTTATATGTTATTAAATTGAAATTGAAATCGTGTATTTAGCTATAATTAAATAACAAAAAAAACAGCACAAAACATCCGGTGTGGTACAGTGCCAATAAGGGTACACCAGCTCAGCATAATGTTGAGCAAGCCACGGCGCTGAATTTCAGCTGGCCCCTCAGTGACTGCACGGACGAAGAAAGCAACAGTGTATTAAAGGGTTTCTGATGTGCTGCGTTAGCAGGTCAAGGTTACTTGAGGACTTAGAAACGCAGCAATGCGTCACATGAGGCACTCCATCTGAGTCGTCAAGGTTAGCAGGGAGCGCATCGAAAACTTATAAGCAATAACATCACAGTGAGGTGAGATATCTATGGGAGACGGTGACCCTCAGCATCATGCGGCCCAATTGCTCGTCAGCTCTCCTTATACAATAAAAAAAAAGGTAGAATAAATAAGTATGGTGTGGAGTAAAATAACTGAGTAGCCTAGACACCTACCTCTCTTCTAAGTAGTGTTCCTCATTGCTGAGGGTCGTAACCATTCTAAGGAATTAATCACATAGAACGACTCTCGTGGCAGATTTAATGGGGTTGGTTTGCCATTGCCTTCCCCATTTCACACACTGGTTATCTCAGTATGCAGGTTTCCTCACGATGTTTTCCTTCACCGTCAGAGCAGTCGGTAAATGTACGTAAGTCTTTCGAAAAAACCGATAAACTCATTGGTACACGGCATTGCCTGATTTCGAACTCGGACCTTCCGCATAGGAGTCCGACGTCCTAGCCACGACGCCACCGACGCTCCACCTACCTACCTACTCCACGTAAAAACTAGTGTTTAATTAACCAATGCCACGGAGTTAGTTTTTTAAAAGTATGTACCTATAATAGATTTCTATTTTCGTGCTTATGCGCAGTATAGTGACTAAGTGATTATTTAGTTCAAATCAGTCTTGTCATTTTACAGCAAAAAATAATACATGAACGACATGAGTAAGCGTCTTTGATAGCTTTGAATGTCTGCTCGCCATTGCTTATGGTTTGGTAACCGACGACGATAAAAAAGGAGAAGTTCTCAATTCGACGCATATGTATGGATATGAAAATTAGCCATAATCATCATTTAAATTTGATATTATTTGAATTAGAGAAAATTATGAGTGAAATCTACTAAATCTATTCAGTTTCTGAATTAGGTATTATAAAAAATGTTAGACGGGTTACCTCGGCCTGCCTCTAGCAACATGTTATATTGGTGCGTACTTACTTATTAATTAACACACGTGAAAAAAAATGAAAATAAAAAATTAAACCGACTCTACTAAAGTCGGCGATCATCAAAATAACGCAAAAAACCCGACTACAAACAGAAGTGGGTTCTATTTCTCTATTTACAGATTTTTTGTAGCTTTCTGTACTCAGATAACTAGTCTTTGTTTCAGTATTACTATTTATTTATATATATTTATTTATTCTAAATTTTCACCAGCACTTTCTAAAGCATTGGGCGTCTACCACGACCCGTTTTACACGAGCGTTTCTGCCACGCACCTGTAAAATGTGGAACTCTCTTCCACCCGACGTTTTTCCACAGCGCTATGACATGGGATGCTTCAAAAAGAACGTTAAAAAAGTCCCACGGCCGGCAACACACAAGCACTACCCCTGGTATTGCACGTGTCTCTAGGCGACGGTGACTACTTACCATCAGGTGGCCCGTCTGCTTGTTTGTCGTAGCCAATTTTTAAAAAAGAAATATTAAAATATTATAATCACTCAAATCAGATCATTATCTACTTCAGGGTATAAAATTATTTCCCTCCTATTTTACTTCCAACAGTTTCATTAACTTTTTGTTGCACATAAAATGTATGAACTCTTCATTTCTCTTCTTTCCTTCAGACTCCTTGTTCTGCCCTTCCATTGTAACTGAACCAGTTCAAATATCATTGCGTACTAGTTGATACCTAATACGTATTTTTTTATTATAATTAACATCGATTGCTTATGTTAATCGCATCAGAAGGCTGTTCATAACGACAAAGGTATTACGTGGTTAGTAACAGTATTTATAAATACTAAAGCGATACTTCCTTGTATACTTTATAATTGGAAGGTTACGTTATATCAGATTAATCTATAATTGTTTCTGTTGTTTTACTATATAATGATTCTCTTTGCAACAATATGAATATTACTTAGAGGCAAACTGGATGTGGTTTGCAAGATGATTTAATTAAATATTATTCATCTTAGACTTGGGACGAAATGCAAGATATACACAATGAAGCATTTACTTTATACCTACAGCCCACTGTCTCTACCGGGAAATAGCCAAGAGCCTCGTAGAAACATCCCGGGACCAGAAGGCTGACCTCTACTTTGCTCAGCGTATAAGCCTCGCTACACAGCTGGGCAACGCCGCCAGCCTCCTCGGAACACTCCCTGCAGGGAGCGACCTGGGCCAGGTTTTTACTTGTAAAATAATTCGGTATTTTGTAATTTTAGCTTAAGTATGTATTTTAGTGTAATTTTAGTATTACTTTATTTTGAATAAATTATAAAAGTTCCTACAATACCAAACAAATATACTTTATTGCACACCCGGGACAAAAACAAAACATAGAACATAAAGAGAGGTACAATACAATGTGCAGAAGGCGGCCTTAAACCTACATTAAACTTGGACTGCAGCAAGGCGAAAAAACGTATCCTATAATAGGCCGGCCGGGACTAAAAGACTGTGTAGTAGACTGTGAAGTACCTCTACTAGTATAAGTATATTTTTTTAAACATTGGTTACGTTTTACATATTACCAATATTCTTTATTAACCATTCCAACGCTATATGCTAATATGCCTGTGCCTAGAAGTGATATGGAGAGGTCCACCACAATGGTCCAAAGGTAGATCCGACCCGACGACGCTTGCGCTGTAGTCTCATGCCTTTGAAGTAGAAGTAGTAGTTTTCTGCCTAAAAATACAAAATTAAAATCTTGCACTTATATTGACAGTGACGTAACAACTGAATAATTCTCACTAACTGAAAGTCTAAACGGTTATATAAAGAGGCTTGGTCCTAAATTCAGCTCCCGCTCTGCACATTGTGTATATGGTTGTATTCATAATTATTGTAAGATATATTTAAAGATGTGCTGCTTAAAGTTTCTTGCGCCGCTTCCTTCCTTTTAGCTACAGCACCTTACGAAGCGGTGATAGACAAAAAATTACGTTGTTAAAATGTACTTTAAGGTACTAAAATGATTTGATTTGATTTGAACGGTAACCTAATAAAAATAAATTTAAAATATCTCATAGTGAGCATGTCACGTTCAAAACATAACAAGTTCTTAGCCAATCGCAATCAAGGAAGTAACTTAAACTAGATTCAAGTGGATTGACTTACTGAGCTGAAGACTAAATTACTTACATCTATTGATAAGCAAGTAATGTGCAACGTAACGGTTATGAGTAATGTCGGTAAATACCATAATAACACTAAAGAGCAGATATTACGGCCACCGGTGAAAGGATCTTATTTGCTAACATAAGTACCTGCCCTGTTGCGGTGACATCAATCAATGATCGGATATGATAACCAACTTGAGACGGAAATTAAAAAAATAAATTAAAATCAAGTATTGAAGGAAAGAAGATCGCGTTTGCAGCCAGAAAGGATGATGGCGACTTTTGGGAGAGACTTTAACGTAAGTAGATACTGTCTGTGAATACTTTTTGTAATCCAGCTATAGACATAAGTACTGCTCTGGAATGTGATTAGTTTTTTCAAAAAAAGCTACAAGATGTTCCAACTTTGGTTAGAACTACCGGCTGCTAAAAGATGCATGTACGAGTAGATAGATAGAAACACTTTGTTGTACACAAATACAGGAAAAGTAAACACTACAGGAATAGTAGCACGATATGTACAAAGGCGGCCTTATCGCTAAAAGCGATCTCTTCCAGGCGACAGTGTAGTGTGAAGATATAATATGTCATATAATATATAGCATGATAATCTTGTAAGTTTATACAAGAGAAAAATATTTACACCAATTTTAACTAATAATAATTGCGGAGAACTTCAAGAAACTGCATCATAAAACAAAAAATAACAGAATGTTAGCTGGAGATGTTGCAATTTCTCTAAGAAAGTCAATTCGTAATGAATACCTGTGCCATTAAATTACAGTCTGGTGGAAATGTGCGCTCACGCATCGGATCGAGCGTCGAAAGGCGCAAGCGCAGGTGCGGCCATCGGACCTCCGTTTATGGTGTTTCAATTAAATCGCTTTTGACCGATGTGGCCGGTCGTTAAACCTTACCATGGATTAAATAGTGACCTGGAAGTGCCTTGTCCTTCACCTTACTGCACGACAACAGACACGAAAATTAAATATCTAAGTAGGTACCTACATTTTACAAATATATTTGAAGCTTTTAAAAAAAATTACGAATTAACTCGCGTTTGATCTCAATCTCACCTGGTGGTAAGTGACGATGAGGTCGAAGATGGAGCACTTAATAAGGCTTAGTAAGTACCTACTTGTTCTTCTATAAACACTGCCGAAACACATCAGCAACGCCTAAGCAAAGATATTTGACGACATACTCGTATGTAGTTGTTAGATTTCTAGCGTAATTTAGCCACGAACGTAAATCCGTTGTATGGGTGATAAATCAGCTTAGGTACATACAAGTAAAATCTGTTTCAAATATTTAAATACGTTGTAATTACTTCTAAATAACTAAACTAAACATTAAAATTTTAAGTAGCTAAAGTACACAGGTCAGTAAAATTATTTTTCCATGGACCTAAGAAATATGGACCGCTCATTTACCATTGACATAACAATATGGACCACAGCTAACAGTTATAATTATTATTTTCTTGTATAGGTGTTACAAAAAAATATCGTGTTTAACACGTTGGGAAATACCACGTTATCGCACTTGTGTATCTCTAACACTCGTCTATGGCTCGTGTTGGAAAATTACACTCGCTGCGACTATGTGATCTTTTCCCCACTAGTAATACAATCTACTGTTATGATAATGAAATCGTATATTTTAATAATTTTGTACAGATGCCAAGATCACAATATTGTTAAATTCAACAAGTTGCTCGTTTGACCGAACTAGTTTAAATTAACAAAAGATAAATCATCCACCATTCAGTGATTCCGAACCAATTCCAGCCCAGTGTTATCTTCATCATGAAGTACGCTCTTGTCTCCTTAAAATTACCTACGTCTTGTGCCTGACTCTGTTACGAGTCTCGTAATAATCGTTGAAGTTGATCGATGTCTGTCCAATTCCGAGATTTAAGGGTTTGAGGGCACGCTCATAATGACTGCCGTTTTTGTTTTTTTATCGCTTTTGAGGAATCCGTACCTAACGGGAGGAAAAACGGAACCCTATTTCGGTGGCTTACGACTATTTATAATCTTATCTTATGATAGGGGGCCGGGAATAAGCCAGCGGCACTTCGACCCTTGAGGATCTTTTGTGCCTACCCCATTTTACACACTGGTCATCTCAGTGTGCAAGTTACCTCACGATGTTTTCCTTCACCGTTAGAGCAGTCGGTAAATGTACGTAAGTCTTCCATAAATACGAAAAACTCATTGGTACATGGCACTGCACGGTTTCGTACCTGGACCTCCCGCATGGGAGTCAGGTGTCCTAGCCACTGTGCTACCGACGCTCAATACGACTATTACTATATATAGTCGTCCATCGATTCATCCGTCCGCTTGTCACAGCTAAAAGTCAAGGCACCTGTCAAAATAGGCTATTTAGACCACTTTTGTTACCATATCTGTCTCAAAAATGCTGATACCTTGTAGTTAGAAAATTACAATATTGATAATATAATGTCACAACATAATGTTTCTTTATTTTCTTAATTGCAGGAAATCTTACAGCGCGGGAGCGTATAAATTTTTTACATAGTAAATGCTCTTTAAGTATTTGTATGCCAATACAAGATTCCACATATCAAATTTTATTAAAATAACAGCATAGGGAAAGAAGGACAGAAAGGAGAATAATAATAGGATTACTCGTATATACGAGTATAATATACTATAATATACGTGGTAACTTGGTAAGTGATGTATGTATAATGTTGATACTGTTAGGTTTGATTTAAAATGCATATGAAGTTAAATATTTATGTTTAATAACAACTCTAATGGCCAAAATATCGAGAAGCAAGGCCAAAAATAAAAAAGAAAGAACGGACTTGGCGGGATCTAGAGAAACAAAGAAAACGAATGTCATTCAGAACAGAGGCGTGGTGTAGAGAAGTTGTGTGCAAGGAAAAAGGGAAATATAATAGAAATCATATGAGACGGCTGTATTTCATTACGTTACCACCCTGAAGGGAGAATTACAACAATACTTATACTAAAACTTGTTACATAGGTAAGTAATAGTTTAGTTTAGAGGGCTGACTCGCATTTGCCGGTTTTTGTTCAATCACTGTCGGTTCTTAGTTACTGATTGGTTCAATTTATGTCGACTTCATAAGTTTGGATAAGTTGAAGATTGTATAAGTAGGTAGTAAAAATCTTAAGATAATCAGCGTGAAGTCAAGGTAGTTGTAGTTGTAAAAAAAGTACTACAAAAACATCCTCCGTCATTTATTTCAAATTACCAATATTAATGTGATAGAGCGTCGGTGGCACAGTGGCTAGGACACCGGACTCCTATGCGGGAGCTCCGGGCTCGAAACCATGCAGTGCCATGTACCAATGAGTTTTTCGTATTTATGGAAGACTTACGTACATTTACCGACTGCTCAACGGTGAAAGAAAACATCGTGAGGAAACCTGCACACTGGTATGACCAGTTTTTTTTTTTTTTTCGTACTGTTAATTGTTGGTCCTAATGACCTTTACAGTTTCACCGGGGTTTTTGGGGCGAGCCAGCCTAAAGAAGGACTTAAAAACTACTATAAGAAGCGACTGCCTAAGGACACCCAGGTGGGTACGGACCTCGGCTTAGGACGTCGCTGGGGAGGGAGGGGACGGGGAGAAGCGGCCTGGAATACGCCGATAGCGCGTGTAAGCGCCAGAAGCGGGCGGTATGTAGGTGCTGTGTGTGAACTACTATCGGGTGGGGGAGTGGCTTCCGCGATGGAGATCGTGATGGCGTCGTCGGGGTCGTCTAGGACGTGTCTAGGCCGACGTCGTCGACGGGATGTCGGTAAACCGTTAGGTATGACCAGTGTGTAAATGGGGTAGGCACAAAAGATCCTCAGGGGTCGAAGTGCCGCTGAGTTATTCCCGGCTCCTATCATATGAAAAGATAAATCGTAATGTGTTAGAAGCTAAAAATTAAACAATGAAATATCGCTTCTAGTTTTACGCAATATAATACTTAATTGATCTGTAAGTTCGGGCATGGGTAGGTGATCCAGTCGCTTCAGTTCACAATGACTAGTGTAACAAAATGTCCAGTGGTGACTACTGCAAGATTTTCTCAAAACCATTTGTAGCAGCTGTGCCTCTTCTTAAACTACTCGATACAAATACAAATATAAAGTATATTTGTATTGCACACCCGGGACAAAAACAAAACATACAACATAAAGAGAGGTACAATACAATGTGCAGAAGGCGGCTTTATCGCTTTAAGCGATATCTTCCAGGCAACCTTCAGGTGATGGAAAAATCATATGATACATAATATGCGGGTGCAAAAGGCGTATGAAACAGATACTACCCTCAAATAAATAATGACCTACGGAGCTGAAACGTGGACACTGACGGTGCGACTGGTTCACAAATTGAAAGTCGCTCAGCGTGCTATGGAAAGAGCTATTCTCGGAGTATCTCTGCTGGATCGAATCCGAAATGAGGAGATCCGGCATAGAACAAAAGTTATCGACATAGCTCATAAGATTAGCAAGCTGAAGTGGCAGTGGGCCGGTCACATCTGTCGCAGAACCGACAACCGCTGGGGTAGACGAGTTCTGGAGTGGAGACCGCGTTTGGGAAAACGTAGTGTGGGACGCCCCCCTGCTAGATGGAGCGACGATCTGCGTAAGGTGGCTGGCAGCGACTGGATGAGAAGAGCCGAAGATCGGGCTCAATGGCGCGCCCTGGGAGAGGCCTATGTCCAGCAGTGGACTAGAATAGGCTGCTGATGCTGATGATGCTCAAATAAATAAATATCAATAATAAAGAATGCAAACCTTTGCAAGTTGCAATGCAGTAGTAATAACATTACGTAAATACTATAATATATACAGAAATATAATACTTATAATTTAATCAAAAATATAATAAACAAATATATAACACACATCATATGCTAAAATGAAACTGCATTAGAACACATGGTTAGACAGTGTATCCACACTGCAATTCGTGATGTTGACGAAGGAGATTTTTAAATATTGGCAGTGATTAGATAGTACTAGGTACACATACCTATACATCTTCTGTGGTGTGGATCGTCCATAAAAGTATTTTTCCACCTTTTAATTATTCAAGGGCAATGAGGGCAAAAAATGTCCAAAATAAAAATTTAAAAAAATAAAACTAGGAATTAAATTTATTGTCATTTAAATACATTTTGTTTTTATTAATTACCTAATATTTAAATTTAAAATTGACTGATTGTATCTAAAATTGTAATTAAGTGTTTATTGTGCGATAATAATAGAAAGCACTCTGTCGGTTCCTAATTACAGGAATTGCATCTTACTTATAACGAGCGAAAGTGAAATTGTAATATATATTTTTTAAATTACTTACGTCAATTTTACATTAATACAGACGAGCTGTTTATTTTTTATTTCATCATAGTCTGCACTAGACTATCTAAGATATGATAGACACTTAATTTGAGCGTATTATGACCGTTTTACACGAAGAGAAAGGTTTTAGCATATACGAGTAACAAATCACATCAAGAAAACCACTGCAATTTTGCGGTTTATTATTGAGCGATTGTATACCTTACCTCTTAAAATATAGCTGTATATTCAAGCTGTATAGCGATCAGTAACATTGTAAATAAATTTCGAATTTCTTCTGCGTTGAAGAAATTCCGACTCGGGTGTTAATTTCTCGTTTTCTCTACAGAATCTTGACAAGTAACAAGTGATATAACAAATATGTGAAAGTACCTTAAATTTTATTTACAACAAAAACATATAAATACCAGGGTAATTAATTATCATACTATACTAGGATAAAACTAAAGCTAAAACGGCGCAAATATACCAATCTGGATGAAACATACATATTTGAGCCGTTTGGGGTTGAAACATTGGGACCCTGGGGCCCGGGAGCGCACCGCGTCTTCAAGGACCTCGCAAAGCGCCTGGTCGACGCGTCAAAAGACCCAAGATCTGGCTCCTATTTGGCCCAGCGGATTAGCTTAGCTATCCAACGGGGCAACGCAGCCAGTCTCTTGGGTACACTGCCGGATGTGGGGGACTTAACCCAAATTTTTTATCTTTAGTTTTCTTAGCCTTAGTTTAGTTTTAATATGTGAAATAAATACGTAAGTTTTTGCTTTTCTAAACGGATGTGGGTAACAACTAGTTGAATGAGTGCTAACATAAAAAGAAAATTTAGAATTTTTTGTTTTTTTTAATTAAATTAGGAGAGCAGACGAGCAAACGGGCCACCTGATGGTAAGTGGTCACCATCGCCCATAGACATCTCACCTCACTTTATTAATATTAGAGGGTTTTTGATGCGCTGCTAACCTTGAGGACTAAGATAGAATGCCTCATGTGCCTGAAATTACGCTGGCTCTCTTACCCTTCAAACCGAAACACAGAAATGCAAGCATTTCTGCTTTACGGCAGAAATAGATAAGAGGGGCGATCCCCAGGCGATCCTTCATTTTAGGATCTACCACTAACATAGGTATTTGCATTACTATCAAAATATGTAGATTTCCTCGCTAAATAGACTCCCCATTACATAATCCATTACATAAATTAGCGGATACGGACATAATCCAATTCAGAAACTATTTTTAACCCCCGACCGATCGAGGGAGGGCGTGTTATAAGTTTGACACGTTTGTGTGTTTGTCTGTGGCATCATAACTTAGCAACGAATTATCCGATTTGGACCCGGTTTATTTAATTTAATAGAGAATTTTGTTGAGAGTGTTCTTAGCTAGGTCTGATAAAAATTGGGCCAGTGGTTTTCAAGATCTAGGAGTATCTTTGATGGCAGATGGAATCTCTGGAACGGTAATAGCTAGAGATGCGAAACCAACTTGAATATAGTAGGTCACATGTTGACAACCACGCAAAGAGCCCCGCAGATTTCTCTTCGCGTCCCCTTAACAAGACATAGTTATTACTTATTACCATATTTCCGCCTTATTTTAGGCCTCAATAATGTCCTATTAATAACTTGAATCCATAACATATAGACTAACTTTAAATGAATTGATCGTAAAAATGCCGTGTGTTTACAAATGTATTCAAAGCAAAGAATTATCAAGAAACATGCATGGCTGTCTGTCTGTCATGCATGTCATCATCAGATCTTCAAGATTTCAGATGTCGGAAACGCGCCATGAACCTGAGTCATACCACGTACAACAATCATAGACACATCTATTTTCGTGGTTAGAACGCGTTGGTGAGCGGCGGTAACAAAGGTGGCTTTATGTGCAATCGATACCGTCTTTAATCCGAAGTGGAACCGCATAATGCATTATTTAGCTATTCAGCCTACTTTCGCCGGTGCATCGTCCATTTATATTGGTGAATGCACACTGCACTTGTTATTTTAATTAACTCGACTCTGTAAGCAATTAGCAACTACTTTCGAAGCCGATTCTACATGTTACCGCTGGTGTATTTAGAATGTGTATACTGTCATACGCCATACATAATGATTTAAGTAGCTCTACGTTAAATATATGTACCTATTTATTTAAAAATAAAAAACATTGTCTATGCTTTGCACATTACATAGAAATGTAATGTTCTAAATTATCACTCCAATTAAATTACAGTCTTATTCTGTAGCGATTGTGGTTCCATGCTTGAACATTACTATGCAGTTTGTTTTGTATTACATAGGTACTTATTTCACTGAAGTTTTGAATTTAACAAGGTACTGGAGCCCGATTCTACTAATACTACGTAATCCTCAATATAAACTAAATGGTATGCCAATAGTCACTAACCGATCGATTTACGTTACGTTTCGATCAAGCCAATGATCGATCGGTATGCTCATGTTAATGTGTTATTAGCAGAATACGATTTGTAGTTAAAGTTGAAACGATGCGCAAATGTAATCGCTGCTTAATTAAAAAAAAACAGTTGTAAAACAACGGTATGCCCCCAGTCCCAGGAAATAGCATCAAGCGGAAGCAAGGTGGATCTCAACTCAAGGCATATCCGAATCACCCCCATGTATGTTATGTTCCGCTGAAACGAAGTTTTTTACGATATGTATAAATGAAGGTTATGGGGGCAATAGCAATATGAGTATCCTGGTAGGTACATACAGATGTGGTCGGTGAGCATCCGTGGCGAAGTGGCTAGGACGCCGGACTCCCATGCTGAAGGTCCGCGTTCGAAACCATACTGTCACATGCAATGAGTTTTTCGGTTTTTTTTGAAGACATATATTTATCCGTCGCCTCTAACGGTGAAGAAAAACATCGCGAGGACACCTGCACAGTACATCTTGAGATAACTAGTGTGTGAAAGGGGAAGACAACGGTAAACCATGACAGTTAATTCAATAGAATGGTAATGACCCTCATCATTGAGGAATACGACTTCGAATAAGATACTTATGTAGAGGCGTACGTTGAAGGAAACTATTGCCAGATAGATTTATAGTTTCTGCGGTTTAACGAAGAAGGTAGCAATTATTAGTATTTTACATCTACAAGCAAGTGGTCAAAACGACTCTATATCCAACTGCTACAATATTAAACTGACATAACTCTTAAATCTATCCTCATGCGTAGGACGATCCAAAAATTGTGAGTCAACGGATTGTTATCAACCTCATTGTTTTACTTTTATTATCCCTTGGAGGCAAATTTTATTACAATCTGCTTGGCCAAATATCACTGGCCGGCGAACTTTAGTTATTTATTTTATTAATTCCTTTAAAAAAATGTCTGTCACTTTTCAATCGCTACGATGGAGGCACCGCGGGAAGCATTTCGTACTATGATCTATTATGATTTTAAACGAGGGTTAACATATAAGGTATCATATGAAAATTTAATCAGTGCTTTTGGGGAATTGGCTCCATCACTTTCCACCATCACCTATTGGTTTCGTGAGTTTAAGCGTGGTCGGAGTGACCTAAATGATGACCTTAGACCCGGGCCACCACCAACGGCAATCACTCAAGTAAACGTCATCAGGATGGAGTGGCTAATAAAGGAATGACACAACATTATCAAGCGCGAGATTTAGTGTGAACTGAAGATCACAGGCAGTTTCCACCATTTTACATGACCATCTTAAAGTTAGGAAGGTTGCATCGCGATGAGTACCTAATTCTCTCATAGAAGAGCAGAAAGTCCAACGTGTAGACGGTGCCAATTTATGCTAGATAAATTCGACGGAGGTAGGTCACAACAGGTGACCTACATCTTGACTTCCGACGAATCTTGAATCGCTTACGAAACAGCAATCGACAGAATGGGTCTTTGAAGAAGACGATTTTCCCGTTGTTGTTCGTAGCCGTGGCCGTAATTCTACTAGAAGATCGAAGAACAGTTAATAGCCAATGGCATATCGAGGTTTGCCTGCCGCAAGCCTTCCAGGAGCTGAATGACGATCGACCGAGGAGCGGAACGCATGGTATAATTTTACACAAAGACAACGCTACCGCTCACACGGCCGCCAGAACCATACACTTTTTAACCCATTCAGGTGTGCAATTGCTACCACATCCCCCCTGCAGTCCTGACTTGCCTCCGTGTGTTCGTTTGTGCGTTCGTTTTCGTTTAGTTCCCCACGTTGAAGAAATCTCTGCGGGGAAGGAAATTTACGGCTGCGGACGAAGCTGTAGGCCAATTTAAGCGGCTTTATTTCGACCTTCCGCAAGAACAGTTTTTCACATGTTTTGTTAGCTGGTTCAGTCGAATGCAAAAGTGCATTGATGCCGTAGGGGAATACTTTAAACAATTATAAATAAACATTTGTAATATTTCTTTTATTTTCTATTTGACAAAAAATTAATGGATCGCCCTAGGTAAATAAAACATGAGCATAAACTTGTTTAATTGTAGTAAGATAAGTATATGGTTATAATTCATAGATGATAAGGTTTTTAACCTTGTACTCCTTTAGATACCTATTTGCAGCCACAGTTACCTACTTGCATAGTAATAAAGAAAATATGTTGCTGAGCTTATATGATACACGTAAGCTCTGCATGTCAGCTCCTTGACATACTAACAAGATACGCCTATTACATATAGACCCAATGTTTTACATAATATTCATCAACACGGCAACTTGAGATGAATTTAAAGGAGACAGAAGTCCGCTTAAGTTATACATATATTTTACCTTCACGTAATATTCTCATAATATTCTTCTATCGCGTATATAATGCTCAATTTTCACCCGCACTTTCTAAAGCCTTGGGTGTCTACCACGACCCGTTTTACACGAACGTTTCTACCACGCACCTGTAAAATGTGGAACTCTCTTGCACCCGACGTTTTCCCGCAGCGCTACGACATGGGATGCTTCCAAAAGAACGTTAAAAAGTCCTCTCCCTCCACGGCCGGCAATACACAAGCAATACTCCTGGTATTGCAAGTGTCTCTAGGCGACGGTGACTACTTACCATCAGGTGGCCCGCCTGCCTGTTTGTCGTAGCCAATTTATTTAAAAAAAATATATTTTATTGAACGTACCTACTCCTGAAAGACCGTTTATGTATATTCTAAGTGTACAAATAGTTTATTTGTCTCATATAGTATAATGAAATCATCTCTACCTACTTTTTAATTCTAAAGTCCCTTCAAACTTAACAGAAATTCTTCGAATTTTGCAAAGCTGATCCTTCTTAGGTCAAATAGTTTTGGTTACGGTCAAGGCGAACACAAATTATAGACCTTTGACCATTCAAAACGGTCACGGCTATTATGTAATTTAAAAAGTTCAAAAGTTAGTCTGTTAAAACTAAGGTTGAAACACTTGAAACAAACAATCGTTATCGTCATTTTAATAATTTATTACAATGTAAGTATAATGATAATAATAAATAATGAATTAACGATTGTTTGTTTCTTAGTACAATATTCTGCAGCATCGAACCTTCGTGTGTTAAAATAGGAAACCTTAAATTATTATTAGGTAGCATAAGCGTGAGAAAAATGCTAACGGGTCTAAAAATAATTATCCAATCATGAATGAAAACAATAGATGACGCATCCATATTAAAGAAACATAAATATTTTACCATAGAAATATATAAGTAGGTACTATATTATTACTGTACATAGTCAGGTATTCTCTTGCCTGTTATCATTTTGTGGTATTTTCCGTCGTATGTGATGTACTGATAATAAGGAGTTACTAAGTTAGTGCAGCACCTTTTACCAGAGACTTCAGGGTTGTTGCATAGCGCGTATCTCGAACAGAGGTTCATCAGTCTCGCGATGCTGCAAGGCAAGGTAAGGCAACGCGGCCGGCGTCCTGGGGACCATGCCGCATGCTGAGGATCTAGACGACGTGTTCGCCTTGTAGCATAAAACTTATACTTAAAATAAATTTAAACTAAAGTCGTATATTTTTTTTATGTTTACCACAATCTCACCTGATGGTAAGTGTTGATGAAGATCGAGGAGGAGCACGCGGACCCAGTAAATGCCTATTCACTCTCGCCTTGAAGATCCCAAGGTTAATCTTTACGTTTCGGGAAAAACGGTCCCGGCATAGAATGGAACTACATTATTAGCCGTTCGCATTATTCATTATTCATTCCTTCAGGATGAAGCAAATATATACTCGTATAGCGGTATATATTTAAGACACTATTGTATATTATACTGTATAAAAAATAAATTAAATTATAAAAAAATCGCTTCTTGGGAATAGAAGGAATGTCAACGACAAAAGGGGGAAACCAGTCCCCTAGCCTCTCCCCGCGTCTGGTCGTCCGATTATTTATGTAAAGTAATGGTATTAAAAAAAATATTATGATCTCATGCATGGCTAGTAAAATATTCTTACTTATCGATTTTCTACCCAGCAATTGGTACGAGTAGTATAGGTAGCCGTCTGTTCCATTTAGTTAGACAAGCTCTATTGATTATAAATTATAAGTAATAAGCCTTTAATAGACGGCTGGAGGATTACGGATTACTTAAGGTAATATGAACTCAATACGTTATTTATATGCCTATGTAATTTTTCTTCTCGTTTGACTTAGATTTAATAACTTAGTCAAGATATTTGTATATGTACGATGACCTGATAATATACGTTATACGTAACTTTTATTATTATCTATATATCTAGCGGCTCGTATTCGTTCACTGATGGCCATAGGCTTCTACCAAAGTGCGCCAATTTTGCGCCAAGTTTTACTGAGGAAGAGCGGAGCCTCCTAACACAAGTATATGTTTACTTAAAAGGAGTGCCCCAGCAATGTATGTAATATTTAAGGTTGAAGATGAAATACATACTTTTTTATTTTGATTTGACTTCTAATCACTTGACGCATGTTTCTGCCACTATTCGAATAGCTAGTGGCAGAAACAGGAGTAGTGAGACTGTACTAATTATAGTGCGGGCAGCCGGAAGAGTGCAATGTCCAAACTGTGTTAGTAACTACAACAAGGCTTCTTTCAGCAAATGATGATCTAGTGACCTCTCGTCCGCTGGTTAACACTTAACCGTTTGTAGTCAATAGCCATTATGACATCATAGCCACAAAAGCAAATAACGGACAACGATCGATCATGTGACCATCATGCCGTTCTCAATGCGTTTGGTGTGACACCAATTGACCTAGCAACCCTCTCGTGAGCTAAAGGATGCGCGAAATCGCGGTCATCGGCCTTATATTGCTAAATTAGGCAGTTCAACAATGATGGAAGCAAGATGGCAGTCGTAAATTGAATATAGGTATGGTTATAAACTTCTTTATTTGTAATGTGGGTCAATGCTGATTGGTGGGTTAAATGCGTTGAAAGTTTGTTTGTTTTCCTCGCAATCATTGTTTTCTTACCTTTTGGTGGATTTGACTTTTGGCATGACGGTAGCGGCACGAGTAACTTCTAAAGAAAATCTACTAATAAATAAGTATGTTCAAAATTCTAAAATCAGAGACAATACGAAGGATTTTGCAGTTCGTCACAGACGTCAAAATAGGTGTATAGGAGCAGACTTGTGTGACCAAAAGGTACTTACATAAGGTGTAACTATACGTCGGGGGAAAAAGATATAGGTACCTTTGCATAAATAATGAGTGTGAGTGAGATGAGATGGTTATAAATATTGTACTCAATGAACGTAAAATCATGTATGGTCTGCTTAGTATACATATATATTTTCATATCTGTGTGATTTTGATACTACAGACGAGGGAGAGAATGAACTGATTAAAAGACTGGTAGACTGGAAATAGTGTTATTTAAAATGATAGATGTGGTAGATGCTTACAAGAGGATTGTGACAAAAGGAATGAGAAAAAAGCCAAAAACAAAAATGTGAAAGACAGACAATGAAGTTATAAAAAAACAAAACATAAAACAATGTTGGCACAGCCAATAACAGATACCTTTGAAAGTCATGGCGATTTTCCAAACAGAATTGTCTGGTTTTTTTTCACCACTAAACCCACAAAGATACTCTACTCTTAGAGGCTAGCTGAGAGAAATATTTTGTATGGAAAAAAATCGAAAATACTAAAAAAGTAAATATTCCTGAGGATCATGAAAATAATCTTTTTGAGTGAGATTTTAGTTCTCAAAAAAATCCGATGTTTGCGGTTTTAAAGGTTTCTGCATCGCTGACTCGGTTAAGCAACAATATAATTTCTGTTTATGTCTCCCACAGCTTCAATGTGAATTGTTGTATGAAACCCGATCTTTCCCAATGCAATGTGGAGTTTTGTAAGTAACGCCATGCGTGACAAGAATACCTGAATGTGAGGAAAATTGCTTCACTATGTCACTCACTGCTAACAGCTCTATTGCATACCTACATTACCTATATACATAGTTGTAGTGTACGACATATTTTTTATTAGTCATTTCGTCAAGAATAACACGACACTCAATGGCTTTTACAAACTAGAATTTATATGAAATTTATTAATTTAAGAAACCGCCGACTTACCGTTGTGTAGATTGTCTTACATTTCCAGATGTGAGAAGGGCGCGGTCCTAAACATTTGAGCTCAAGCTCAGACCATCTAACTGTTACCATTCCAGAGATCCCATCTTACATCAAACTCTGATCCAATTTTTATTTGACATGCTAAGAAAACTCACCTTAGGTAAATAAGATAAAATCACCCGCGTCCAAATCGGATAATCGGTTATTGAGTTATGATGCCACAAGCATACAGACAAACCGTCAGGCATACGCGTCAAATTTATAACATCCCTTCTTAGATCAGAGGTTAATTTTTTTTTTCGGAAAACTTACAGCTAATTTACAAAGTATTAATTATGCAGCCATTTTTTTTAAAGATGAGATTGACAGAGTGCTCTTAGATTTTAATATATAGAGCAGACGACCCCAACGGTGAGCATGCGTGAAACGTCGAATAACTGTAGGAAAAGAAGCGTGCCAAGACAGAGATTCTTGGCATTCCATTCTCTCTGCCTACCCCGCAAGTGTAAAGTTGTGAATTTATATAAGATTTTTTGTTTAATCCAGATGCAACACATAAAATAACCCTCACTCGACTTGGAACATTTGCAGCTATGGGTGAAGCACATTCCATACCTGATATCGAGCTATTGAATGGCAATCACTAGATGACCATTGGTCAATTGCATAATGCTTCCCTACCTTAACAGTGTTTTTTAATTTATTTTACAACTAATCCCGCGTTTGATTGAGATCTGGTGATAAATGACAATGAGATCTAATATGGAGCACACGGGCTTAGTTGATTTCGTATTACAGAAACCTATTACAGTTTCTTTATACCACAACGAATCGAAATTATACAGCCTTAGACACGTTTCATTGATATTCTTACAATTTCTGAAGGATATACGAGTACCTACGTTCCGTACATAATATTTATAAAAATATGGCTTAACACTGTATTCGAGAGGTGCTACAGTAGGTACATAAGAGAGATTGGAGTGCCTCGTGTATCATCTGTATTCTGTACGATTCTACGATTGAAGGCTTTATTCTTGTACACAGTATAACTAAACTTCGAATGGAATTCAAATTTATACCCCCGATCGAATGGGGTGATATAAGTTTGTGGTATCGTATCTCAACATGATCCAATTTAGATGCGGTTTTTTTATTTAACACAGAGTTTTGCCGATATTCTTCTTAGTCATGTCTGACCAAAATTGGTTCAGTTTCCAAGATCTGAACCATTTTCGATGTTAGTAAGGGGATCCACACTCTGTTGAACCATTTTATCAACATCTAGCAGACATGTGAGACATAGTTGAATATTTGTGTTTAAATGTTAGTATTACAAGACAATAGCTAATCGAATAATTGAAATCGAGTTAATAATTTTAAAAACATGTACCTAATAAACTGTTTGTATACCCAAGTGTTTAATATGACCAGCGTAACCAGATATCTGCTACTTTGTCAACTTAAAGTAACAAAGCCGAAATATACCAGTGATTGGAGGTCAGAATAAATTGGATTATCTATAGTTTCATTGCCTTGTCAAGTTCCAAAGTCAATAGCAGCAGATTACAATTGTTATTGTAAGGACAATAATATATTATGTGTACATATTAACTTTGCACTTAAGAATATGAACGGTGTAATGCGACATTGACAGATTTTATCGTTTTATTGGGTATGTTACTGTAGAACATGCATGGAAAAAAATATCTCCCCCTAAGGGCAGGTGTTCCTTCCTTCATGCTGCAGAGGTTCCAATACAAAATAGTTAGGTTATATCATTAGAGCAATATCCTCTAAATAAAGCACAAACGTGTGTTCTGGAGATGGATGCGCAAGCATTTTAAGGCCCTTTGTAATGCTGCAAAAATGACGTACTTACCTTCCCCCACCCGATAGTAGTTCACACTTCGCACCTACATACCGCCCGCGCCGGCGCGGGCGGCGACCCGTTTCTGGCGCTTACACGTGCTATCGGCATGTTCCAGGCCGCTTCATCCCGATCCCTCCCTCCTCAGCGACGTCCTAAGCCGAGGTCCGTACCCACCTGGGTGCCCTTGGGCAGTCGCTTCTTATAGTAGTTTTTTAAGTCCTCCTCCAGGCTGGAGCGCACTTAGCGCTCGTCCCTAAAACCCCGGTGAAGCTGTAAAGGTCAATTGGACCAACAGCATTAGTCAATCAGAAAAAAAGACATACTGACCATAATTCTTAATTTTGAACACTCTCTAAGTGACTGATCTACGCTAGAGAAAGTATAAAGAACGTTCACAATTTGAATACTTATTCTCAGGTTGTAAAATCGACGGGAGCGGCGGGCGGCGAGTATACAGTTGTTCTAGCGTTGCAAAACTAAGATAATTTGATAACCGATAGTTTTCAACCGAAAACACCCACACTATCGATAGTGCTATCGACAGTATTGTCACGTCACGATAATTTTAATTTTAAACATCTCTAGCTAACTGATCTACACTAGAGCATGCTAGAGCACACTGTTCACAATTTGAAACTTTTCGCCAGTGAGACGTCACGGGTCTGTAAAAAAAATGTAGACCTCCGTGACCATACGTTAATAATGAATATACTCGTATAAAATGCTCACAGGTTAGCAATTTAGTTCATAATTTTGTATGAGTTTTCGGCGACGTAATTTCCGTCAGGTGTGTCATGGGTAACCTAAAAAGCATTGTGAGCGTAACCGGGCCGAAAGTTCAGTCGCGTAATTTCGGCTAAAAAAAATGTTTTTATATATTTTTTATGGAGAACCGACGAGTAAAGGGCCACCTGATGCTAAGACTGGGACTACACGACGACGGTTCCAACGACGGTTCGGTTCAGGAACCGCTACCGGCCGTGCAATGTAGTCGACTGCATTCAAACTCATGCGTTCCACTCAAGCCCCGCCCACTCGGTTCAGGAACCGAGCAGGCCGGTTCCAAATGGAACCGCGGTACGTGTAGTCGACAGCGCATTTTTGTTTTAGTTTATATGAAGCACCGGTTCCATGGAACCGACCGATACTGGAACCGTCGTCTGGTTGTCCAAGCCTATGTGGTCACCTCGCCAGACAGACATATTTCACCTCACTATTATTTTATTAGAGGGTATGAAAATCTGAAATAAGTACGAAATGAGAGACCGATATGTAAGTAAGTAAAAGTAAAATACACTTCAATGCACAAATAGAAAACAATAAACAAGAGATAGAAAAGGAAATAGTGAAGTACAATTTAGGCGGTCTTATCGCCTTATAATATTGTTACTTGATTGTAATGTGAATGTTCTGGTTTAATAAATATTTTTGTATTTGTAAATATTTCAACTTTGTAAGCCGATCACACTTGCAAATGTAACATGTTACGTTATTCAGGAAACTAATATCAATCTAGGGCATAGGTGTGATGTCTATAAGTGTGGACGAGTACTTATCTACTCATTACAGATAATTACCAAGTAATGTCCGCGATCGTAACGTGTGCAAGTTACGTTAAGTGTCAAGCATTAAACCATTTTGCTGACCATCCTTCCGGTTCCGATCAGCTATATAAACAGGAGCGCAATTCCACTGTTTTACGATTTATTCCGGATTGGTCCCAATTTGTCGGTGTTTTCCAATTAAGTAGCGATTACGTTTTTGTATCGATTTAACTTTAAAAAGAGAGCGTCGGTGGTCTAGTGACTAGGACGCCGGACTCCCGTGCGGGAGGTCCGGGTTCGAAACCATGCAATGCCATGTACCAATGAGATTTTCTTATTTTTACGTACATTTACCGACTGCTGCAAGGAAAACACGGTGAAAGAAACCTGCATGTCTGAGGAAATTAAAAGTTTCCGAAGGCGTGTAAAATCCACCAATCAGCACTGGGCTCGCTCGGTGGATCATGGCCCGTACCCCCTTGTGCAAGGGGAGGCCTGTTCCCCAACAGTGGGGACATTAATAGGCTGATGATGATGATGATGATGAACTTTAAATAAAATCGTATTCTGCTAACACCACGCTAACACATTATGAGTAAATTTTGATCGATCATTGGCCTGCCGAAACGTAAAGTCAATCGAACGATTCGTGACTTGTGGCATACGAAAAACGATAAGTTACTGCAATTTAGTTTCTATCGAGTTTACGTTGTATTAGTAGCATCGGGCCCCAGACCTTTTGTTCTTATGTAAGTACGAGAACATTAAGGTCGTTACGTTGCCGTAACGACTCGGTTTCCATACAAATTATTTTACACATTCATGTCTTACTTGTGGAATATTTTACTTGCTTGCTTGCTTATATTATAGTATGGTTAGTGGCCAAGTGTCAGAGTTGTTCAGGCCGCCCGTAGGTCCTGACATGGTTTAACGACTGCTGTCGAACGACAACAACCGGGACCGACTGCTTAACGTGCTCTCCGAGGCACGGAGGAGTTCAGATTAAAACTAGCGGTGTCAGGTCACCCATCCTGGTACCGACCGCGCCCAACCAATATTTTATGGAATATTGTTGCTAGTTTTACTGTCGCTAATTTAATATAAAAAGAACATTTTTTTAAATCTATAATTCTTTCTTGAGGGGTAAGAACAGTTTAATAATAAGTAAATGTACCTTCCAGTGCATTAATATATCTTACAAGAGCTAGGATTCTCTTCTGCTTTGATAGGTAAGTATTAAGGTTTTCGTAAATTAAAACATAGTTTTTTAACAGGCGTTAATTAACGCCTGCACACTATATACTTACGTTTGTCGTTAATAAACTATAACGACAACCTTTGCTTATAATTTAATGTTAGGCGCTTAATTATTACAGACAGAATGGTTGACCAAAATAAAAACTTACATTATTTTTCTAGCGTTTGCGCGTTGTTATTAATTTTGAAAATTTTCAATGATTAATGAATGTAGGTAACTTTTATTATTATTATGGCATCAGTTAATCAAAATCAATCGCCATCTTAAGACGCAAACACGATCATAATAATTAGGTTGTTTGCTTATCGTATGGTTAGTGGCCAACCTATTTGTCAGAGTTGTTCAAGTAGGCATCTGACATGGCTTAACGACTGCTGTCGAACGACAACAACCGGGACCGACTGCTTGCTGCTAATCTCCGAGGCACGGAGGAGCTTAGATGAAATATGCCACTAGCGGTCACCCATCCAGGTACCGACCGCGCCAACGTCGTTTAACCTGCACGGTCACTTTCGGACCGTGCTCGCAACTAGGCTACGAGCTCCTAGAGAATTAAATAATAGTGATCCTTACAATTCATTTCACGCGTGCGCTATATAAGAATTGTCTATGTTTTTTATGGTAAATTGGTCATTCAAGTGAGGCTAAAGCATAGCTTATTTCGTTAGGAAAAATCTAAAGAATCAACTAAATCGGTTCACAAATATCCCAGATATATCAGGTAACATACAGAAAAAAGCTTCCAGTAGAATTGAGAACCTCCTCATTTTTTTAAAGTCGTTTAAAAGTAAAGTACCTACTTGCTCGCAAGTATCCACTTCAATACCTTATCCCTTATCGTATACGTTATGATTTTTGTATGAATAGCGATAATATTCATTTACCCACTTATTCTAAGACCTTGAAGACTGTTAGGGTAATAAACTTTATAAACACGATTGCATTGTATCATAATAAAAAAAATGGAACACAATAATAGACATGTAAACAGTGTTATTAAATTTTAATGCCTATGTCTACGTAATGTCATGTAATTAAATTACCTACTTACACAAATCTGGACCGGAGAGTCCGGGAGTCCGGAGACAGATTTCTATATTATACGTAAAGTTTTTATTATAGTCATTTCTTGACCTAGGTAAGGAGATTCTGTAGGAATTGGAGAGTATCGGTGGCGGTAGCGCAGTGACTATGACGCCTGACTCCGGGTTCGGAACTACGCAATGTTATGTATTTACCGATAAATTGTTCGGATTTTTGCCAAGATTTACGTACATTTACAAGGAAAACATCGTAAAGGAAACATGTACACTGACATAACCAGTGTGTGAAATGGAGTGGCAAATTAAGGCATTAAAAGTCAGGAAAGTAGTGCTATGTGGTTAAAATTTCTTAGAATGACCACGACCCTCATCAATAAGGAGTACAACTAAGGACTCCCCATATCCGAAATTGAAAAGTACGAATTACGAGTACCTACCTACTATATGTTTTCAAAAGTTAGCAAATCACAAAAATTTAGATCAAATCAAATTAACTATTTCTGTAAGTATTAACAAATTACTTCTTGCAAATTATTTGAACTTTTAAGGTGCACTAATTGTGTAACATTGCGCAGCACTAGTGCAAATTCAGGATATTTTTTGGAAAATACATCGACATGTGTATCTTGCCCATCCTAACCTACGGTGCTCAGATATGGTCGCTGACAAAACATGAAAAGTCCAAACTCAAGGTTTGCCAGCGTGCTATGGAGCGCAGTATACTAAACGTGAAAAGGACGGATCGCGTTAGGAATACGACCCTGTGCTCCAAAACACGCATTGCTGATGCAATCACCAAAGCATCTGTATTGAAGTGGGTCTGGGCAGCCCACGTATGCCGCATGCATTCGGAAAGGTGGGCAATGATCGCCATGCACTGGGTGCCACAAGACGGACAGCGGCGCCGAGGCAGGCCCAGGCGTAGGTGGAAGGACGATATCGAGCACTTCCAAAAAGGATGGTATAAGGACGCCGAGGATAGGGAAAAATGGAAAGGAGGAGGGGGAGGCCTTTGCCCAGCAGTGGGACAGTATTGGTTATTTAAAAAAAAAGTTCTTTACATAAGTACCTACTTACGTTATTGGTGGAAAGCAAATGTTTGGTGGTGTTACCGTATTATGACCAGAGACCTCTACGTTGTAGCCCTCTACATTGGCTCTGGACAACTTTTTACACTAACTGACGGACGACTTATTAGATATTCGGTGAATCGTGATGCATATATTATGGATATCGATGTTTTAAAGTATCGACCAATAGTCAAAGTCCTGAAATTCAACAATTTGATTTTCTGTGAAAATAATATGCAAGTAATCTATTCAAATAACGGATCAAACTCAGCTTGCCTGTGAAAAATGGAAAATGGAAAAGCCGTATAATACCTACAATGAATTGGGTCTACGAGTGAACGTCCGATTTCACAATAGAAATTCATTCAATATTTACCTCAGAACTATTTGCTCAAAATCCCATGGACCTGATAAGATTATACTATTTATTCATAGCGACAATTAATGATTTCATCTGCTAAAGTACTATAAAAACCTTAGATTTTTGAACACAGCATCAGATTTAAAGGTGGACTCGTAAAAGTTAGTAAAAAAATTAATAATGAGTCCTGTTGCCCTGTTCTTTGTGTTAGCCTTGGTAAGTGTATTTTCTATCTTACGAAAAGTTATATCTAATTGCTCCTACTGCGTGTCCTTAATTTATATGTATATAGTAGGGATGTTACGGAGCTTTGACACCGACTCCGAAATGTCGGAACTTCCGATTGATTTTACACCTCCGACTCCGACTTCGGCTAAGATAATTTTAAATCGGAGGTTATCCCGAAAATTTGTGAGCAAACATATTCAAATATCAATATTTTATTAAATAGTGTAGGACTACATAAAGAAATATGTTTTAATGCCGCATACGTCATCATACAAATATTAATGGTTAAAATATTATAAAAATATTATTGGTTCAAATTTTGAACTTCTTCTGAAGATTTCTTTTCTACCTCCGCCTCCGGTTCCGAATCCAGTTCCAACTCCGATAAATAAAAATTTAAAACCTTCGGTTTCGACTCCGGTTAAAACCACCTCCGTAACATTCCGAGTATATAGAGATAATTCAGATATACAATCTGTAACTCCCCTTGTAAGTTGAAATAGTCCAGAACGAGTATGGTTCAGAAGGAGACCTCTAATTGAGATCCTAAAAGGAACTAGGAGATGGAATCGTCAGGAGGGGCCCGAGGCAAAGAGCTAGGGTGCGTTCCACTAGAGATCTCAGAGCTCGCCGATGTGTAAGATAAATATATATTCTTTTCCAGACATGTGTAGCTCTCGGAAGTCCATCGGACACAGCGCTCCATTCCTCGCTACGTCTGCGACGTGACACCAGCTCTAGCACCGGTCTTTCCACCTTCTTTGGAAATTCCAGGTGAATCTTTAAATATATCTACCTCTTTTGTTTTTGTTATTTTTCACCATTTGTGATGTCATATGTATATACTCAATTGCATTAATATTGTAAGGAATGGTCAGTTGGTGGCACAAGATTGTAAAACATATCTTTTATTAATTTTATACAAGGCTAATAAGTACGGGTTTGACCTCAATCTCGCGTGATGGTACGTGATGATGAGGTCGAAGATAAAGCACATGATACTGCCAGAACACATCAACATCGAAGTGACGATACTTGGTGATAAACGTCATTAACAGATAAATCTAAATTAAAAATTTAAGAATCCCCGACTTACCATTGTGAAAATCCTCTTACTTTTTCCTGGTCATCATCAGAAGGTTTTAGATATGGGAAGGGCTCCATGGCCCTAAACATTTCAGCTCAAACAAGTTATGATGCCACAGACAAACACTCAACTTAAAATGCCCCTTCCTTTTGGTCGGGAGTTAAAACTTGTGACATTACGTAGTACTTACTTATAACAAATTAATACAAATATGTGGGTTTATACCTACATACCCGTATACTTATTTATTAGTATTTATTTTACTGAGTTTAAAATTGTAGCTACGGGAGATTGGTGGAAGAATTAATTGAAAACCTAAGAAAAGCTGCACAGCAAGCAAGGGATGCTGTGGGGGCCTTTACTGCAGGCTTGCAAGAAGAGGCCAAGAAGAGTCTGGAGAAATTTCAACAAAACCTGGAGACCCTTAGAGACCGACTCAAGCAAGGCATCGCCAGTATAACTGATAAGTTCACGTCGTCTGGTTCAGCTATTAGACAGTGTATTGATGTAAGTGAATGTCTATAAAAAGCAACGGATTCCATTCATTATAAATGTCATACCCACGACGAAATTGATTGACTCAAGTAACATTCCAAAGTAAACGTATTAATAGGTAAAATATAAGTACTTCAAGAAATGCTGTGCTGGTTAACATTAGAGATAAGGTTATGTATGATGATCGTACATAGAAGGCTGAAAAAAATAATGATTAAAGTTTAAATTACAGAGATATTATCTCTGTTAACCTTATCTCTAATGTTAACCATCACAGCATTTCTTTAAGTACTACCGTACCGTAAGTTCCTAAACATTCAAAAATAGTTCAGCCAGCATAAATAGGTAAAGATAATATTCATTTTTAAAGGCGGCTGTGGATGTAAGTTAAAATGGACCATACATGTCATTCAACTTGTAAATATACTAAGACTAAGATACTATACAGGTACACAGCGATGAAGCCGAACAGCTGCTCAACACGACGGCACAGAAAACGTCAAGTTGCACTAGCGAGCGTATCAATGAAGCCAGCGATATGATTCGTGGACTCAGCGTAATTTCTGAGAACGCCCAGGAGTACGCCAATACTGCTTACGCGGAGATGAAGAACTGCACTCAGAGTGGTGGGAACTTCCTGGCAGTTGGATCCTGTCTTGGAAGTCTAGCTTTAAGGACTGAGTTTAAAGGAGCTTCGTTCTTAACCCAAAGTGGACTTACAGTAAGTAGTAGCACAGACTATCTAGCATAACATAATAATATTAGCTTTAGCATAACTTGAATATTTCCCTATAAAAACTACAAGATATATCTGAGGAACTGAGCAAGGCGTTCGTGGCCCGTGCTGTTACGCTCATATCTTACGTAAATTATGTCCGTCTCCGTTATGTGAGTGAACGAATCGTTTCCATTTTTGCACGTATCGACACGTGCCTTAATCGCTACTCCAGGTCCACATATATTTCCGACGGGACATCCTGTTGTTAACGAAGTATGACATAGAAAGAAAAATACTACCGGATGCTATGTCGGTTAGATGATGTCTAAAATATATTTGTAGACATTTAAGGTAGAGATCATATTTAGCACCTAACTAGGTATAATAAAACGAGACATGAAATGAAAACCAATGACATCATTATTTAAACAGTCGTTTCAGAAACTCGTCATACAAGTATCTACTTTGTTTGTTTGGAGATTCGAGACCAAGTCTTGATTTAGATACTCGTAGTGTGTTCAGTTGGATGGAACAGAGCAAGCCTCAGAAAGCAAGTTCGTAATTCGAATCCCGCTCGCGCTGCTCGGGATTTTCATAGATACTTACGTAGATATATATATCCTTATCTATCTAATGATGGGAGAAAAAATCAAGAGAAGACTTGTATATCCGAAGAAATCTCACCACATAGGATATAGGCCATAGAGCTATCTGAATAAATTATTAACTATGGTACAGTAATTTCTTCGGATATGCAGGTTTCCTCATGATTTTTTTCATGCACGGTGGGTGAACTTTCATTTTTCAACAGATTTCCCGTATCAATTTGTACATGGCGACATTACCAGCGGCTTTAGAAGTTTGCGCCGGTAGTAGCCTCGTCGGAGCTGGAATCGGAACAGTCAGGATCGTGATGGAGATCGGCAGCTGCTCTGCTTCTTCAGTCTTCTCCACCTTCAATAGCAGTTCTTCCTAAACTTGTCATTTGTACCATGCCCTCCTCCAATTGTTAAAGTAAAAAGCCTCTATTAGTAGTATTACTGAAAAGCCTATTAGGGAAGGCTGTTTTACCAATGATTTTATTTATTTGTCTTATAACTGTAAATTAAAAATTTAAGAGACCACCGACGTACCATTGTGGAGATCCCCTTACTTTTTCCTGGTCATCATCGGGTCCTCAAGATTCCAGATGTGGGAAGGTCACCATGGTCATAAACATTTGAGCTCAAACTCAAACCACCTAACTGTTACCGTTCCAGAGATCCCATCATAACCCAACATCCTAAGATATTCCAAGATCTTAGAACCACTGATCCATTTTTCATCTGACATGGCTAAGAACATTCAGCAGGTTAGACCTACGGCGCCTGAAGGCTCCGGGCTCAGCCTTCGTCCTCGCCATAACTCTCTTAAAATTCCTAGCTCCACATCATTTTCATTCATTTTTGGCCGCCATCTTTAATTTATTATTCTTTTCGTGTAATGTCTCCCTACAACTTTAGTTCCGTGTAGTTTGTGAAATTGAAGTTCATTATCTTTTTCCTGGTCACCATTAGATCCTCAAGATTTCAGATGTCGGAAACGCATCATGAACCTGAACATTTGAGCTCAAATTCGATCCATCTAGCAGCTATTACCGTTCCAGATATCCCATCTGACATCAAATATACTCCAAAATCTTGGAAACCACTGATCAAATTTGTATCAGACCTAGCTAAGAACACTCTTGACAAAATTATCTATTAAATTAAAAAAACCGGGTCCAAATCAGTTAATCCGTTGTCAAGTTATGGTGCCACAAACAAACAGAAAAACATGTCAAACTTATAACACGCTCTCCCTCGATCGGTCGGGGGTTAAAAATAGGTAGGTACAATACCGTCTTCACCATAAGGGCACACGGGGCCCGTGCCCAGGGCCCCCATTCTCGGGGGGCCCCGAAGGATCCACAATTTCTCTCACACATTTATTCTCAAAACATTTTTGTCGGGCGCATTACACTTTTTTCACAAATCAGGAATCTTATCAGAAGGTTAGATTTACAAGGCATATCATATACTACGCCATTATATTATCGATGACTGCGACTTTTCCTACTGTACTAATTAATAATATTTCCGAACGCAATACCTATTTTACGACTGAGTAATTTGTCAATTATGTGCATAGAAAGTGATATCCTTCAAAAAATTGACTTCAAGGATATAATAGAAGATTTTGCTCAACAGAAATCGCGAAAGAAACCGCTAATGTAATTGTAACCAAAAAACCTATGCTGTATTTGATTACCTATAAATGGGTTCATAGGTACTTAGTAAAAAATTTAAGTGTTTTTCTTTTTTTACGTTCCAATTCGCTTTCTTTACTTTCAAAAAGGGCCTCAAATTCTTGTGTGCCCAAGGGCCCCAGCCTAGTTTAAGACGGCGCTGGGTAGGTATAGTTCTATCTATTATGTTTGTGGTTTAGGTAGCCCAATGGTGCTTACGGCTTAACTTGCCTTTACGCTTCTTAACCGTGCCTTTTCAAGTCTTCACTAAATGTAGGTTAACATTCAAATTTACATTGTCTTTTCCTAGATACAGCTTCCCGTCCTTTCCCAGATAAAACTGGCTAATTCTGCGCTTAGGAGGGCAGTTATTGACCGAAATAATAAAAATGGTATAATTTGTAATTATTTCAGCAAGATAAGTTTCAATGAAGGTAATAAATAAATGATTCAATTACTTATACTTCTACTGGTTTTATTACGACTTGTTCATAATTCTCACATTACCTATCCATAATCTATACCTAAGTGGTCTGCTACTGAAACTTGTACCGAAGTACCATATCTACTATGAAATCAATCTAGTAGTATTACCTAGAAGTAGTATTCATTACTTTGTGCTGAGTATAGCTTATCCAACGGATTAAGTATTTGTTAGAGGTATCAATTGCCTTAGGAATTTGGAGTACCTATCTATTTACCTAACTACTCGTATTAATCGAATATTTACCAACCTAGATTATTTTCATCTTATGTTACTTATACCTAATCAGTTTATATAAAGGCAATCGATCAAATGCGTAATTGCGAAGTCACAGAATGTTCTTAAACTTAAGATGTAGCGACTTGGAGTGACTTGTTAATGAATGTAATAGAGGTAATAGTAAGAGCATAGGACTTGGCTCTACATTGGATCTCATTTTTCCGAGTACACGATACACGAGACTTGGCTACTTTTTACATGAAATGTTTTTGGGGATATATTCTTCTGTTTCAAATAAATAATGCTGATATAGATGAGTTACTAAGGACCATAATAAAATATGTAACTTCTAGACAATAATATCATAAAACTGTGGGTATTGAATGAACATAAATTAAAACTTGACTTGAACAAGACTAGCTTCATCGATGAAATTGAAAATAAGTTAACGCTGCTTGCGTTAAAAATATAGAAAATGTTGACGAATGTGTAAACAAAATCCGAAATTAGATGTTTGATGAAAGAGTAAGTGATTTGGAGATGAATATTTTACAAACCGTAGGTAGATATCTTTCCATTTCGTGTTTCTATTCTACCTGTTCAGCAGCCGAGACGGCGGCCCGATCAAAGCACGACAAGTACGTCAACTTGGAGCCCACGTATGATTTGATGCCGGTCGCCGTCGAGACGTCGGGTACGTGGGGTTGCGAGGCAGGGGCGTTTGTAAGGGACCAGGGTCGGCGGTTAAGAGAGATGGGCGTTGACTCCCGCTCTGGATCGTACCTCGTCCAAAGGATCTCACTGGCTATACAATGTGGCAATGCTGCCAGTGCAATGGGTACCTTTGGACGGGGGTCGATTCAGGATCGGGAGTAATGACTGTACATTTTTAAAACAAAAAAAAATGTATTTACCTATTTATTTTATTATTTATAATATTTAAGTTGACTTTTGTAGATAGTTTAAGATTTTTTATAATGTGGAAATAAACGACTTATAGGTATTCTACCTATACCATTCTTAATTAATGCAACATAAACAAATATGTAAATATTTCAGCGATCAGAATCAAGAAGTATAGCAGATGATCTTCTTGACGCCATCATTAATTGATCAGTAAATATGGTCTGATCGACTCATCAGCTAGTATTGCAATCAAAGCACTTCAAACAATGAAATGTTTTCTAAAGGGTTAGATGACAATCTATGTACGAGTATATGTCATCATAATAATATAAGATATTCGATATCTATTAAATTCTTTGATATGTATATATTTGTACATTGGACAGCACATCACCCTTTAGTACTTTGTAGCTTTTTCATACAAATGTTATGGACTCATAACAAAATCTTATTGCGACAAGGTTCTACAGAGTATAGCTTGATGTGTCTTCAACTGTGTATGTACCTAATATTAGTTTTTGAATTATGTAATGTAAATGACAAATAGAAAAACTTCTGAATCTTAATAACAATTTCATAATATAAATATTCGCTTTGCAACTTTTCAAGCTTTCATGGTTTTATGTCAATACTATAGTATACTACTCCAAACCGTGGTCAGAATCCCGTGTCTAACTATAGTATACCAATCGATGTGTATTATTACTTTCTACCGAGGGCACATAGCATGACGACCGCCATCGACAGGGAGAGTAGCTCCTGTAATATTGCTAGCTGCATCACTAGCCAAAAATATGATAACAGATGCGACTTCCTTAGGCTCCCCGGCTCGTCCCAAAGCATGTGTTTCAGCACATTTTTGCAAAAATACTTCATATTCCTTTTCATTCATACTCGATTTCATATGTAAGCCCGTTGTTATAACGCCAGGATTAACGGCATTAACACGTACACCTTTTGGAGCTACCTCGAGCGCAACGCATCTCGTAAACTGATCCAACGCCGATTTAGACATGCAGTAAGCGAGCACATTCGGGAAAGATCTCAATCCGGTCACACTAGATACGTTTACAATATTTCCTTTACTTTTTAAGAGATGCGGCACAGCCAACATTGACAAATGGTACGGTCCACGTACGTTGGTATTCATGACTCTATCGTATTGGTCCAAAGATGTCGTTTCAATAGAACCACCTTCAAGAACCCCAGCGTTATTGACGAGAACATCCAATTTCTTAAAATGATCAATGGTAGTTTTAATTATGTTCGCCACTTCGCTTTCATTATTCATATCGGCGATTATTATCAAAGGCTTTAATTTCTTTGGAGAATTTTCTTCGCATTGTCCCGCGACTTTGTTCAGATTCTCTTTGTTTCTTCCTGTCAGTACTATATTCGCATCCAGTTTAGAGAACTCTAGGGCAGTTTCTGCACCGATGCCAGAACTCGCCCCGGTAATGAGAACCACTTTGTCCGTAAACATTGTGCCTGGTTAACAAAAAGAGAGTATTATGATGAATGTTTTTAGTTTTTGGTTATCTTACCCTTTTCCACTTTGTTAGTAGATATAGTACCATCACCAATAAAAGGTTTCGTGGCACCGGTAATATTATGGCACAAGAAGAAAGGCATAACAACTACGGATTGCACGATTTTCACGACACCGCACCCTTGTGCAACATAACACTCGGTTGATGACGTACCCTCGTATGTCATCAAACGAGTGTTACGTTTGATGATGTACCCTTGTACGGTGAACGTTTGATTATGTACCCTTTTACGGTGAGTATATGTTGTTGTTATACCTTCGTATTTCCCGTTTTAAACAACGCATGGGTTTTATCAGATTTCTTTTCTTTATTGCTTGATAATAATTTTAATTAATGCATCTTATTAAATGTATGCCGGATTCAACGCAACCTTGTAAACTGGTCCAACGCTGATTTAGTATAAGAATTTTCAGAAATGATCTTATGACGACTATGCGAGACACTAATTTTTATCAGGGGAGGTATCGCTAAATCGACAATCGATACTGATACGGGCTACAGATTTTTATAGGTAATTACTCAATCTTATTGATCCAAACAGACAGAATAAGGAACGAGGCATTGATAGATAGGACAGGGGTAGTAGATGTAACCTACAAAATAAAACATCTCAAGTGGAAATGGGCTGGACATACCATGAGAGGTCCATGACAAGTGGGGCAAAATTATCACAATTTGTTATCCAAGAGGCGAGAAGAGAAAGAGAGGTAGACCATTCAGACGCTAGGATGACGGAATAGCGGAATTGGCCGGTAGGACGTGAACTAGGGTGGCGTTGGAAAGGGAAGAATTCGTTGGGGGAGGCCTTTGCCCGGAGGCACACAGATATATCTGGTTATCGTAGAATATGTAATAGTATGTAAGTAAACAAAATCTGAAAAGAGGCTGTAATAAATAAAAATTGTTCCAAATAAGTTGTTACAATCTCGCCAGATTCGACACAGTTGGGCGGACGGACGAACGGACACCGAAGTCTTACCATAAGGCCTGGTTTATACTTGGTCAAGTGCTTAGTCAAGTGCATTAGGCCAGTGAGTTAGGACAATAGTGCAAACCGGTGGACAGTGTCGAGTCAAGTTAGCTTGCAAGCTGCAGATCCAAATTTTGTTTCACTTTTTGTCACTGACCAGGCACACGCCACTGTCCTTACCACTGGCATTTGCCACTTGACTAATCACTTAACCAGATGTAAACCAGCCATTAGGGTTTCTTTTTTAGCTTCGGAACCCTAAAAATGAAACAATTCTTTATCTAGATTTTAAAACGGTACAATATAGCTTTTTACCTACTGTAGGTACGCAAAAACTAAAAATTATACCAATATTAGGTATGTTACTAGTTACATGGGAGGTAGCATACCTACCTATTATGCATACGTTGATTCAAGGTCGCGCGAGAACAGCGCAAAACGGTGCTGGTACCTAGGTAGGTACTTTTATATAAAAAAATCTCGCTCACTCATAAAATAAGGCTAAAATACAACAAGATGAGTGTGAGGACGAAGTTTCGTTTAGTGATGTTCCCTTCCCGAGTCGGTACTATCATAATATTCAGTTGCTATATGGCGTCAGTTGACGTCATAAACCGCTCCATACCAAAAATTCTAATAGTAACCGACTATGATGTAGTCGGTGCCATTGTAAATTATAGTCTGTCAGTTATCTAATCTAAATAATTGTGCGAGAAAAATTAGGTATAGCCCGTCGGAAATATCTGTGGACCTGAGGTTGTGATTATTAGGTATTACCTATCTAATAAATTCATTCAACGATTTAGTCGACTAAATAGACAGGCTTCTGTTTATAGGTATGATATGATGTAAACCTATGATAAATAGAAAATGAAGTATACCTACCAATCCTAATAGAATTGTAAATAATATGTTTAATAAAATAATATTCTAACCTTTTCTTGGAGCGCAAAACAAATAAAAACTCTAATAACAGAAGAATCAGCTGGGCTGAACTGAGTTCCGGCAGCAATCGGTAGCAGCGTAGAAATTAAATTGAAGATAAATTAATGCAACTAAACTGACCAAATAACAGACCCGTGGAACCAAGGCGAAAAAGATAGTACCACAGATTAGAGTATATGATAGTACCCCTGTGCAACTCAGAGTTAACCTAATCACTGCGTTTTTTTTTAATATTTGGCCTTTGGTATTGTGTTTTAGGCACAATAATTCCGCCAATTCACGTTGTAAGGGAAACACATCACATCGCTGCGTTTTAGTAGGTAAAACACAGTGGAACATAATGACTGACACTGACAGACTGACTGTCAGGTTTAAGTTTTTTTAAATTTAACAAGGCATTGGCAACACAGTTCAACATAGCCTAAATGTTAAGCGATTTAAAACAGTTTTTGGTTTTTCAGCGTCTAAATGTTGTCGTATAGACACATTTTAACACTCCTAGGAGTTATGACGGAAATTTTAACCGGTCTACTCTCTGGCGAATTCTCATAGCCCGCCGCAGAATCACAGAGTGAAACTACACAACGAACCAGTAGAACACCGTAGAACCTTCTCCAGCGACTTTATAGTAAACTCGAACCATCTAGCTATTACCGTTCCACAGATTCCATCTGCCATTAAAGATACTCCAAGATCTTGGAAACCACTGATCCAATTATTATGAGACATGGCTAAGAACACTCTCGACGAAATTATCTTTTAAATAAATAAAACCGGGTCTAAATCAGATCATCCGTTGTCCAGTTTTCAGGCCACAGACAAACACACACACACACAAATAGACAGACAAACAAACGTGTCAAATTTATAATCCCTCGATCGGTTGGGGGTTAAAAATAAGTGAGAATAATAATAAGTTATTATGTTATTTATATTATAAGTACATTTGCTGTTACTCAATGTTGCCACCGATTTTAATTCTAGCTAGAGTATCACTGGTTAAATTAAATCATCACATTTAGCGAGATATAGAATCGACACCATTTTTTTTATATGTTAGTCTTCGATTATGCTGGCAACATCATATCGAACAAAACACACATGCAGACACAAATGTACTCTTTACATAATTTTTATGTAGCGAAGTGCGCTTTGCATGTTTCTCAATCTCAATCGTTTTTAATCAAATCGATTTCGCAAGTATCATAATCTAATTTAAATAATATATTTTATCATAAACAAATTAACTACATGGAAATTGTATGAATAATTAAATACAGCTGTCAAGTCAGTCTGTCAGCTGAAAAGTTTTGGCTGTTAATTAAATAGAGTATACCAAAAGTAAAAATCGATATTTTTGTTTGGCTCATGCCAGTGTCAGAGTCAGAGTTGATGACAGTGACACATCAGTCGCATCACTATTTAAAGAAAGAATAAGAATGGCGATTTGTGTGTTGCGTGGTTTTCGATTGTCGCTTATGTATTTTTTGTGATTATTTTAATAATTTCTAGTGATTGTGTTTGATCGCGTTCATCGTCTACGGTACGGAGTCAACAAATATCCAGAAAAATGTCTGCTACTACAACGAAGGAAAAATCGTTTGACGAATTCTATACCGAGGTACCTAGTCTAGTTATTTACACGTAATTATTGCCTTTTAAAATAGGGACTGCGACTGCATCGTGTTTTAGTGAAATTCTCCACAACATTTCCATCTACGGAAATTTCCACATTGTGATTGAATAACAGCTTTTATAATGGTATTAATAATGTTACAATTACTCACTTTCCCTTTCCATTGGATGTAAAATCACGAGAAGTTATAACTTTATAAATAGTTATAGCTATATCTATTTAATAAAAAAAATATAATTTCGCCATTCCAGGTGAAAGAAATTGAAAAACGGGATTCAGTTTTAACACCAATTCAGCAAATCGATAGACTCCTTCGTCCAGGTTCAACATATTTCAACTTGAACCCTTTCGAAGTATTACAATTGGAACCAGAAAGCACCATCGAAGAAATTAAGAAGAAATATAGGCGACTGTCCATTCTCGTGCACCCGGATAAAAATATGGTTAGTATATTATGTTCCTCATCATGGCAATATTTCTGTATCCACACACAACTCTTGGTTGTTTTTGTTGTTGGGTAGTTAATTTATTTTATGTATTGATTGTATACATGCGATTATTGCAGCATAATGGTAAATATAGCCAGTAGGTTATGCAAATAGCCAGTAATAACTATGTACTAAAGACCTAGCTATAATTTATAAAGTGCATAAAAAGCAAGAAATTATTTAACCAAAAGTTAACAGGCTGCGAAAACAACAAGAACACCCAACTATATTCACACATTAGGTACATTATACATTCGAAAGTTCAAATATCTCATATTATTTTCATGCAATACTTGGGCGTGAAAGAGTGACCTAACAAATATCATTGTCCGTTTTATCTGGACTATAGGAGTCTTTGTTTGCTTAGTTTAGACGGTTATGCCCGTCAACCTTTCATTTTTATCCGCAGATGGAAGGAATGCATACAGTGAGAGGAGCTGAGGCTGCAATACATAGGTAAGGACTCAGAGGAACTAGCACACAGGACGGAGACAAACTAAGACACGTGTATTAAAGGCAGGGCACTGTTGAAAGGGTTTGAATGAGTTTTCTATATGAAAGTGTACTTGATGTGTCTATTGTTGTTATGCAAGGTTAATAAATTATCCATTTAAAAAAATTCTAGGAGGGAATAATGCTGTGATACATTGTAATTTTGTGTGACGTGTGAAAGTAACTAGGTTTCTAATTTAAAAAAGATATATGACGAGTTGCAATAAGCATCTAAAATTAGTACTCCAGCAACAGAAATGTCTTCTAGTGAAACTCTTATATATGTTTAAAGTACTCTTGTGAAGAGTGTAGACCCCAGTGCAGGGGTTCCCAAACTTAATCCGTTCGTGGTGCACTTACAGGTTTAGTATTTTATCCTGGCGGCACCCTAGTCAAAATATTTGTATAATGACATAAAAACAACTTTTAAATTAAATCTTACAATGGGAAGCTCACAAAAATATGTCATAAAAATATGTAATAAATTGTCAGAAAAAATATGAAAATACAGAAAAAGATGAAGAGAAAACAGGAATGCCCTGCGGCACCCCTGTTCACTCACCACGGCGCCCCGGTGCGCCGCGGCTTACACTTTGGGAACCCCTGCCCTAGTATGTTTCTAAACTTTAGAAACATGTTGCAGAGTTGGCTGTCTTGCACCTGTTTTGATCTCACATACTACACAAAAAATGTTTGTTTCTACACTCGGACTGTCAGTGAGAGTGAGACGCAAACATTTTTGTATAGATGCTTTTGTAAATTAATTTTAGACCAAACTGTGCAGGAGACACAGTTTAAAACCTACATCAGGATTTATGCAGTAATGAAATTTAGAGATTCTTTTTGCAACTTGTTTAGAATCATGACCATCGAAATTAAAGAAAAATATTTTGTACCCAATTGTATTAATTCAAATTCGTATTAATTTATTTCAGGATGACTCAGAACGAGCCCAGCAAGCCTTTGAGATAGTAAACAGAGCGTGGAAAACCTTAGAGAGTGATGAAACCCGGAAGAAGTGCTTGGACATTTATCAGGAAGCAAAAGAGCGTACTGATCACATGGTAACTGAATGGATTATTCAGTTTGCATTTCCTTGCTTTAATTTAATTACATTACACCAATATTTCTTATGTCTTCTATTATAATAGGTTTAATTGATACAGTCACTTAAAACTATTGTAACAGAAGACATGAGATGCACATGCACAGCAGAGAAATATATAAAATACCAAAACAACATGTTCCAAATTTTCTCACCAACTAATGGACTGGTTCATTTTATGGAATTTTATGGAACTGCACAGATGGCAGGTTAACAGCCAAACACATCATAATGTAAAAATATTTCAATTTCAGATTGAGCAAAAGAAAAAGAAGCTCAAAAAGGAGGGCCGACTGGCAGAAGGCACTCCAGAGGATGATCCTGTGAAGTACAAACATGCCGTGTATGTGATGACTATGAAGGTACACATTTTCCCACTACTTTTATTTACTAATCTAGATAAGTCGCCCTGTACTGTAAGTGGGTTCAAATTCAATCTCAGACCGTGCTGTGATTCGATGTTTTCTTGTAGAACATACATCTACTGACTGTTGTTAATTAGTTAAGGGAAACACAAGATAATATCAATAGTTTACAGACAAATTTTGTCTCTAATTATTTAATTATTAATACAAATAGCTCTACGTCAGATTGAGCATAATAAATTGTAGTTATTTAGTAGTATAGTACGTGGACCTGCTAAAGTCAATTAGGATAATGTTGGAATTATGATCAGTTGAAACTTGAAGGCCCTCAGTATGTCCGGGGTACCTTAAAGACACAACAGTGTAATATTAATGCAATAAGAAAAAACCTTGAGGTCAACGTGCCAGGAATAACCCTAAATTGGAATATGTTTATTGAAGTTGCAGACATATCTAGGTGATCTGTGACCACTCACTGTCAAGTGGATCCTATCTATTTGTTGCTGATTTATGATAGAATAGAAAAATCTGTGTTTAATCAACACAGAGGTACAACATAAACACTTTGATGCCAAACAGGTCTCAGAGTCAGTAAATTAACTCTCACATGTAAAATTTCCAGTTGTTCGCGGATATGGAGCGAAAGCGACAACACTTGGAAACACGCGACATGGAGGAGAGGAAACGAAAACGTGAGGCCGAGATCGAGCAAGAAGAACAGATGTCTATGGAAAAGGAGTGGGCCAAGAACTTTGAGGTAATTCAAAGATTGTCAGTTTTAGAAATAAGAGCCTCGATGACGTCACAATGGCGGTGTAGCTAGGATGGTAGACAAGGTCCAGAGTAGCTATCACCGTTCTCAAAACGTTGAAATGATATGTGATGGCGTGCAAAAGAGACAGTCCTTTGCACGCGCTGTTTAGTACGCCATCTCATGATATCATTTCATCGTTATGAGAACGGTAATAGCAATCCTGGTTCGATTCTGAATACGCCATTTAGCATTAAGTTTTTCTGTCTTTTGAAGACTTACGTACGTTTAGTGACTGCTATAACGGTGAAAGAAAACAACCTATATGTCTGAGGAAATAAAAAATGGACTCATCTCCAACAACTGTACTGTTGAAGTATAATTCTTAGGCTCAACGTAAATGGTCACTGAGCGGAATAATAGACTACAAAATATTGTGGAAGTGGCGATTCAGATTCATCCAAAACTTTGGTTTAAATAAGAAACTGCGCTTTAGGGTTTAATATAAATAAAAAAAATATTGATGCAGACAGTATCTTTTACATTTTGTCAGATTTCCCTGGCTCCCACACTAGGTTACCCTGTGTTGTGGGGGCCAGTCTCTTCTGATAAATAAATTATGAAAACATAAGGCAATGCTAAATTAAACAGTTAAGTATGCGTGTATGTGAGGGTGTGTTGGTGTGTGTGTATAGGGGGGTGAGCGTGAGATGGCGTGTGTGTGGTGTGTGTATGTTGTGTGTGTGTGTGAGGGGGTGTATGTTGGTAGGTGTAAGGGTCAGTGTGCGTCCATAAGACTCAACTAATTAGTAACAATATTTTTTCAGTATTAAAGTAATCAAGTGTCAATAGCCAATTTTTAACCTTTTCTTTCATATTCGGCTTATTACTCGCACGCACGAAGCGATTAGCTTCTTCTTTCATAATACGACCGATTAAGGAATGGAACAACCTGCCGGCGTCTGTTTTTCCCGAAACATACAACTTTGGGGTCTTCAAGGCGTGATTGAATAGGCATTTACTGCGTCCGCGTGCTCCATTTTCGACTTCATCGTCACTTATCATAAAATGAGATTGTGGAACGCGGATCTAGTCTAAATATTAAAAAAATATTCTTCTGAAGTGAATTTTCGGTTTTCCTCGAGTATTATGTTGATGGTTGGTTCGTGCTATTTTCAGGAATCTCGACAAAACCGCGTGGACAGCTGGAAAACGTTCCAATCTGGCGGCAAGGAGAAGAAAAAGAAGAAGATCCAAAGCTTCAAACCTCCTAAGCCTAAGCCAGAGAGCAGATAACTCGTATAATTCAACTACAGTAGTATTAGATTATTGTAGCTTTAGGTATTATTTCTAATCCAGCGTTCCATATGGCCACTGTTTCATAGTAAACACGTTTTGAGCAATAATATTTTAAACCAACACCAGTATTTATACCCTTACCAGGAAAATTAAAACCCTGTGCCACTGGTACTTTTATAATCTGTATTATGGAAATCACAATGAAAAAATAGTTTTATTTGATTCTGCAATATAGCGAGGGTTTTTTATTTCTGGTCAAGCTTTACTTTGTATTATAAGGTTGAGTACATAAGAAACAAGGTAGATCCAGTTTATTTTTCATGTTGACATTGACATGTCATACATTTTAGTTGAAATTCAGGTTCGACCGCAGTTATGTCATTTTAGTTCAAAACTTAAAATGTTTACTTTTATCTTATGATGCATGTCCGTTAGAGCTAAGCTGTGTGAGGAAAAATGCACCAATAGGTTTACTTAATTATCACATCATGAATAAAATTAAGCGAGGATTGGTGCATTCAGCTTAGCTTTGGTTGATATTCACTCTGGGTATAGGTAATACAGGCAGTAACAAAATACCTGTATTGATATTTAAGACGCAAATCCGCAAATCGACGTTAAAACTTTGTAGAATTATATTTCAGGGAGAGTCTCATTAAGTAAAGGGGGTCGATAAAAAAATTATTTTTGTACCTTTTTGTAAAAAATCCATACTGGGTAGGGTATGGTTTTTTTTTTTCGTAGTGAACTAACGCCATTAGCGCCGTCAAAGATGTCTTACTTTTGTTACCAGGTTTTATTATGAACGGTATTATTTAGAAACTTGAAAATTTGCTAGAATATTAATCATATCCTCTACTGAAACAACAAATATACCTACATCTGCAATACATTGTAATTTGTAAGCAAACCATGCAATGTTTTTCTCTCAAAACTTACAAATAGACTAGGTTACATACGTATCTCTCTAAATAGAGCGAGGCTCTCCAGTCGTTCCATGTGGAGGAGACACATGGAACGACTGGAACCTGGCAAATAGAAATTGAACTAATTTGTAAAAAAAATCTCTGAATACAAATAGTTTGGCAAAAGTTATTGATACTACCTTGACTTTTTCAATACAAGTATTTTGTTACCCTGTAGAGTACTATCGGACGCTGGTAGGTATAGAAACTAGTTGTAATCCATGGATAACTGAAGGTTCATTTTACCACAATTAACGGATTTGATGACACTCGATTCTCGTGTAAATTTGTGATAAAAATTTACTCGTTTTCCCATTTAACCCTAGATGTCGGGAAAGGGGGAAGGAAGTTCGAGATTTCTGATTACACCACATAGGTTCAAAATAATTTACGGAGCTGGGCAACTGTATTTTTACGCGATTCTAGTTGAGTGGCTTTACAGGTTAAACTGCGATGATGACAGTTGAAGCCAAAAAACTTGTATTTAAGATCATGGATATAAGTCTGTTTTTAATTTTTTTTAAAAGGTATCGCTTATTCGCCTTTATACAATTTATAATTAATGTAGAAAAGCATAATATAAATTGCGAAAATAATGAAATTAGAATAAAAAGCAAACTTATAAGATTTTGTGTGATAAAGATTTCGAAATGCTGTTGATCGGTAGGCTTGTCGAAATGCTGTTGATCGGTAGGCTTTTCGAAATGCTGTTGATCGGTAGGCTTGTCGAAATGCTGTTGATCGGTAGGCTTTTCGAAATGCTGTTGATCGGTAGGCTTTTCGAAAAGCTGTTGATCGGTAGGCTTTTCGAAATGCTGTTGATCGGTAGGCTTTTCGAAATGCTGTTGATCGGTAGGCTTTTCGAAATGCTGTTGATCGGTAGGCTTTTCGAAATGCTGTTGATCGGTAGGCTTTTCGAAATGCTGTTGATCGGTAGGCTTTTCGAAATGCTGTTGATCGGTAGGCTTTTCGAAATGCTGTTGATCGGTAGGCTTTTCGAAATGCTGTTGATCGGTAGGCTTTTCTTTTCTTCGTATATATATTTTGTTTTCGTAAAATATGCTCATTACTAATGTAATAAATCATTAGCACTGTAAAGCCAATTAAAATAAGGTCAATCTTGTCGTTCTAGATTATGGTCTATAGACCCGGAGCATGTATTAAATTCCCAGCTAATAATATAAGTGACCCCCCTTTTTGGTAACGAGATATTTTTATCTCGTGTATGGAGAAATTAATTCTCGCAAAACTAAGTCCTTAGTTTTGGTTATAGTAAAATATGATCGTATTTAAAAAAAAAACAATTATACTAAGACAGAATAAAATTAAGCAATACCAACATATATTGTTTTCTTTTATCTTTTTACATTACAGTTGGAACTTTGCAATAGGCAAATAAATGATGATGGAAGCAGGCGACAACCTCAGAATGCGGGGTTCCAGTGATGTGATAAATTAACGTTGGGTATATTATCAATAATAATAATACAGGGTGTCACGAAAGGATGTAGGAAGGCTTCAAAACTATAACTGATCTAGATTTTCTATGCAAAATGTAAAGTCAAAATTAAATACTTTTTATTTTCATACAATTTAAATTTGATGAAACATTTTCATTATTTCTGTAAATATGAAAATCGAATTTAATACATTTCGCGGATTTAAAAGTAAATTAGTAGGTCTAATATATTTTTAATTTATTTATTGCATATTTTTTATTTATCTAAAATATCCAAATCTGTGAAAAAGAAATTTGTCAAATCTTTTGTGTGGAGCATAGCCCTTTACGGATGCGAAACTTGGACCATGACTCAGAGAGATAGACAATATTTAGAGGCGTTTGAGATGTGGTGTTGGAGGAGGATGGAAAGGATAAGCTGGACAGAGAGAGTGACAAATGAAGAGGTACTGACGAGAGTAAAAGAAAAGAGAAACATCTTAAAGGCTATTGAAAATAGAAGGGGAAATATGGTGGGCCACCTTATACGACACGACGAATACATAAGAAACCTTATAGAAGGAAAAGTTGAAGGCAAGCGGGGAAGAGGAAGACCGAGGATAAGCTACTTCGATCAAATCAAAGAGAAGGCTGGCGTTGCGTCGTATAAGGAGGTCAAGGAAAGGGCCCTAGACAGGACACAGTGGCGTTTACTACACCGACAAGAGCATAGCTCTTAAATTGAAGAAGAAGAAGATTTATTGCACAGCTGCTACGGTATGATAATGAAAATACTGATAATAACAGAAAAAATAACATTTTGAAAAATGAATCAAATGAAAACCGTCATTCTTTCTTGCAGGCTAAGGCAATAAACCTTTGTTTACCACCATGCATGTTCGACATCAAGGCGAATGTCAAGATTCGTTTCTAGTCGGACACGACGGACGGTAGATAAAACGGTCCGTATGCCGTGCCCTTAATTTTCCTAGCAACTCTTTAGCAACCGCATTCCGAGGTTGTCGCCTACTGTACCTATACTCTTCATTAAGAAAAAGAAAAGTGGTTGCTAACTAAACAAACGTTTATTATTTACTAATACCGACCATAAAAAAAATAACATAAGTAATACAAGATAAACATAAGTGATTCATGTGTCTTCATCCTCGCATTCCTCTATCATGTCGGACGGGGGGCCAGGGTTGGGAGGGGGGCCCCAGTTGAGGAACAGGCTGCCAGTCCACAGCATCATTATGAGGGAGAATAACCACCTGGAACAGGGCGAGGGTTATAGCCATAGACCAGTATGTACCCAGAAACTAACTGAAAGTCATCACAAAAGTTAAGGACCACAGAAAAAACCACAAAAAACTAGTAGCGCCCACTCCTCTGGAATGATGAGAGCACTGACAGCGAGCCAAAAGGTTTGTGCAAATGCACATATCTATCTATCAGCCCGTATCTGTCCACTGCTGGACATAGGCCTCTCCCAGAGCGCGCCACACTACTCAGTCCTCCGCCTTCCTCATCCAATCATCGCCAGCAACCTTCTTCAGGTCGTCGGTCCACCGGGCAGGGGGGCGTCCCACACTGCGCTTTCTTGTACGCGGTCTTCACTCTAGAACTCGTCTACCCCAACGGTTGTCGGTTCTGCGACAGACATGGCCAGCCCATTGCCACTTCAACTTGCTAATCATATGAGCTGTGTCGGTAACTCGCGTTTTGTGACGGATGACTTGATTTCTAACTCTATCCATCAATGAGATACCGAGCATAGCCCTCTCCATAGCTCGTTGAGCGACTTTGAATTTTCGGACCAGCCCTGCCGTGAGTGTCCACATATAGTTTCATACATTTGACATTTCCATGCAGGGAAAATGCTCACATCGCATACGCCAACTGACAGACGCGGATTCCATATATAACTCTGGCGAGCAATCTACATAGGGTCAATATCTTTGTTAAGGACCTTAATAGTATACATGCGTTTTGTATTCAATTTGCAGATCCTACCGGTATAAACAATTTTGGTCAAATACCGGTAACTGATACCGTTATTTAACAAACATATTTATTGTAGGTACATTCTACTTCATCAGCATGCGTTTTGTAATCAGTTTTGCATGTGCTACAAGATTCAGATAACCGCTTTCGATTCCTGCCCAGAAATAGGGAATAGGGGTGTTTAATTAAATAGAATAGTATATATACTATTCTATCTGTATATTCTATCTGTACTATTCTATATATTCTATACTGTCGCGTATATTTTCCTATATATCTCTTAAGTTCTGCCGTGTTTAATACTTAAAGTGCTACAATGTAGAAATCAGTGAGTGTTTGTGTAAAAATCGAGTTGTGTTTCATTACTATTCGAGCACCGGATATTGTCAACATAATTATATTATGTTGACAATATCATAATATAATTATGTTGTGTGTAATGAAACGTTTGATTTCACCAAATTTGGTGAAACTTTTACTAACTTTTATTAACGCCCACTATACATGAACACAACTCGATTTTTACACAAACACTCACTGATTTCTACATTGTAGCACTTTAAGTATTTAACACTTAGGCCGAACTTAAGAGATATTTAGGAAAATATACGCGACAGTAGTCGTGATTCTCGATTTCATTCTTATATAGCATTTCAAGCAACCCCCACTACCACCATGCTGCTAGGCATCAGTATTCTAAAATAAATACTTAATTATTACCTATGATCGGAGTAGGTAGGGCTGTTTTTGGTACTTGCCACATACGGTCATAATATGGATAAGTATGCCCAATAATCCCGGGATTTCCGGGATTGAATAAATATATTATTTAGATTTTTAACGTTATATTTGTTTTGATACACATTTAAGATTGGTGGCGAAATATTTTTTTTTAAGATTCATGGCGCTAGTGTACCTATGGTAGTGTTTTAACTTCTTCGTAAGTTCACAATTTAAAAAAAATCGTAATCCGCCGAGTAAGGGCGAGGTTTATAAAAGTAATTTACAACATTTGCTCGATAACTTAAAACGGGATCCCGAAATCATATCCATATTAATATAACCTTTGAGGACATTGACCCGAAAGAGCCCTACCTACTCCGATCAGTTAAATTGAAATTATTTATTTTAAGTATTTTTGTATTTTATTTAAAAAAATATGTAATAATTTATTACATATTTTTTTTAAATAAAATAAAAAAATACTTAAAATAAATAATTTATTATTTCAAACGATATGATTTGAATATAAACACTTTTTAAATATTGTATACATTTTAATAATTATCATATTTTGAACTAGTTACTTATTTAATATCTTTTATGACTAACAACACGTTGTTGTAAAAGTAGTCAATTACAATACTATAATATTACAATAATATTATATTATATCTGCGCAAATTAAGTCACAAAAATATTGCAAATTGTGACAAAAATGTTGTAAACAATTAATATATCTCACAATTTATACTTATTAAACACCCCTATTCATGCATGTTCGCAAACTCGTGATGATACTGAAAAAAATTGAATATACCAAAGCTGTATTCGATCCGGGGACACTTGAACCGCAGTCTTTACACTGGCTTTTCGAACCACTGTCACTTCAAATATATTTTTATACCATCTTATTTTAAACTAGGCTATGTCTGTAAGTAGTATCTGCGTATAACTGGGTATAAAACAACTATTGGTTGTACTTTGAAAATAGATGATAAAGTTCTCACCATAGAGCTCCAAACATTAAGCATTGAGTGTAAAACTTTTGTCTATTCTTATAATAGGGGTCCCAAGGCCCGCATGGTACCGGGAGCTCGTTCATATGGGCATCACAGCGTTCTGGAACTAAAATCCAAAACATTTTTGTAAATAAGTAATCGTCAGCGTCCTTTCATTTCATTGTTGTGGAATTTTTAGCAGGATCTACTGCAGATTCATGTTGACGAGTTGAAAGCCATTTCAACTCATAGCCACATACGTTAAAATTAAATAGTTCGTCATCCACTCCTCCGCTCTCCAGAAACGCATTGTGTTTTTATTAATAAGATGGTCATGCGTTGTTTGCCATCTCCTTACAGGTCTATAGTTCTTTGCACTATAGGTCTTTCTGTTTAGTCGTGTGGGTCTCTATCATTCTTTACCAAAATGATGACTTATGTAAGTTGATATGACTGTGCAGAGTTAGCCTGGGGTTGTACCACCCTTTTACCTATTTCTGCCTCAAAGCAGCAATGTATGCATTGCCAGTAAGGGAGCCAACGTAATCACCGGGACATGAGGTTTTCCATCTGTCCTCAAGGTTAACACAGCGTATCGAAAAACCGCTAATAACATTAAAGTGAGTTGTCTATGGGCGACGGTGAACTCATCTCTCACGATATGCCGCTCTGTGTGAAGGTGCGCAATATCGATTCTGTTACAAATAGTGTCAATATTCCACACTAGTTTCTTGTATTCGTTGTCCCTATTTCAGTATGTTCCTTCCAGTTTTCTACAATTTTTGCGTCAAACATGACCACCTTCACGACGATTTGTGAATCAGATAATCTTTCATACGTTGTGGAATTTTACTTACGTTTTTTGCTTGCATTACTCCGAAAAAATGTAGAAAAACCTCTTCGTAATGTTAGTACTGATAAAGATAATATTCTAGCCCTCATAATAATAAAACAATAATGTTGATGTTATTTTTAAAAGCGTTTGATAAACTAGGAAATTGACAGTAAAAGCTGACAAGCAAGGTGATGACAGCCATTTTAGAAAAAAAAACCACGATCTGAATGCTCAAGGAGGTCGAAATGGGATTTGGTTAGGAAAGATTGCAATGAAGTTTAATATTCTCTATGAAGGTTTAGTCTTTCCTCTATGAAAGGTATTTTGGGATGGAGTGGAGATATTTGCGGACAACGAACCTGAAGATTTTTCTACCTTTATTCTGTAATTCGAAAACTAGTATCCCAACTAGTTCATTAGTGCAAAAGTTGGTTACGCATGTTTATAAATCGAAAAGCAATAAAACTAGATGGCTTTAGAAACCAAAAAATGCCACGAAAACTATTTTAGAGTGTACACTTCTGGAAAGCATTATCTGTTGTAACGGTCGTGGACATCTACCATACATCGACTTATTCATAAATTCCGAAACTCATAAAGCTTCATCACTACCAAGTCTCTGACTATAGGGAAATAGGATTACTTCTTATGGTCCACGACGTATGTTTTGTGAAAACGACTGTTCGGGAACGGCTGAACTGATTATGTTCCGGTTTCCAGTATTTTACTCGTGCGAAGCGTTTAATGGAATGTGTTTGTACATACCTATGTACACACAAAATACTGGAAACTGGAACAATCAGTTCAGACCCCGAGGTCTCTATTTAATTTTAAAAACGAAAGACAATGGTAGGTATCAATATGAATTATAATTTTATTAAAATAATTTCAACAAGACATATTCAGGGTACATCCTCACACTCTGAGACGTATACATCGCTCGGAGGATCAGGTTGGCACGGCGGCCCCCAGTTGAAGAATATGCTGTCGGTGTAAATCATCACGCCAAGAGAGAACAGCCACCTGAGGACACGAAAATAGGGTGACGAGAACATCATCATCCATCAGCCTTTTATTAGCAGTAACCTACTGCTCTTTTACTGGTTAGTCTACCTACTTGGAAAGAAAATTCCCAGTTGTCTTACTAGTAAAGGCTTTGGGAAGGAAATTCCCAGTAGTCCTACTAGTAAGTCGAATTGGTAAGACTACTGGGGACGGCCGCCTTTTATTAATGTTCTCCCATCCCTCCATTGGTTAATTTCACATTTAAAAACAGTACAATGCCGTGTCGTGCCGGTCATAAAGGATAGCACCACCCCAACTCTTCCCGTGGGTGTCGTACTAGGCGACTAAGGGTTTTAGTAGACGGCGATAGGCTCGCCACCTATCACATTTGTCCACCAAATCTTACGGCGAAAAGTGAGAACTAGCTATGATGAAGGTGGTTCCTCTGTCCACCCCCTCGGGGATTATGTATGTATGTATAGGTATGTAAAAACATTTCTCAGACATGCAGTTTCCCTACGATTCATGATATTGGAATTTGATGAGATGTGGGTAAAGATACTATTAAAGATTACACCATAATTTTAATCATCTTGTTTGGAGGGCATCCTTGTCTAAGTTTAGGTAAAGTAACGATGTCAGTAAAAAATCTCACCAAAGCGCCCCGATAACCAAGCATTGAGTGTACCAGGTTTGTCTGTCCTTGTAGTAGATATCCCAGGGTCCGCAGGGAATCGGCAGTTCATTCATATGAGCATCACAGCGAACTGCCAAAAAATAGACATCAATCAAATGCTATTTTATTTGTAATCATGCTGATTTAAGACCTTGGAATGACCATTTATCCCTCTACTAAGGTACTTAGGTACCAACAATGGCATAGTGGCTAGGATGGCGGACCCCCATGCAGGAGGTCAGAGTTCGTAACCCTGAAATGTCATGTCAAAAAAAGAAGTTTTCTCGGTTTTTTATTCAAAAGAAGTATATTATTGAATGCTTTAACAGTGAAGGAAAATATCGTAAGGAAACCTGCACACTGAGATAACCAGTGTGTGAAATGGAACAGACAACGCAAACAATGGCAAACCGCCACCATTAAATCTGCCAATAAAGTCGTTCTATGTGGTTAATTACAATATCTACCTATATACATATTTCATTATAATAAGTTTTGTCAAAGAATATGGAAACTGAACTGCCTCTCATATAGTCGAGTAAGGTACATAATTGGAGTTCCTCTTCGTGATCCAACTTTTTATATTCGGGCCTTTATCACAAAAGTAATTTGTGTATCAAGCGAGGCGAACCATCGCGTACGCATGCATTTGCACGAAACGCCCTTACGGTTAAGGCTCACTTAAATTCTAGTACCTATCATCTCTATCTCTAGAGCTATATCACGTAGACTTAACTTTAAGGAGGTTTCGTGTAACAGTGAAGGTAGTTTCCCTATAAAGGCGCAGTTAAATATAGTCCTTGACCGCTCCGGTGACCGACTTGCGGTTGACCGAATAGTCAATTCACATATAGGCGGTGGCCGCATGCTGTGACGCCCGGTCGGTCGGTCAACAACCAGGTGTAATCGCACCTTAATATATCAGAGATACCAGATTACTCACCAGGTTTGCAACTCGAGGCATATTTCCTGCCCTCAAATAACGTGGAAACACGTTTCCCCAACGTCAGAATTCTGGACTTCATAGCTGAGGGACCAGGTGAGAATAGATATTTTAATTTTTAATCAAAATTCACAGGATTCCGTTGCAAGAACGTCACCACAGATCAAAATTATAATGTGAACGTCACTTTGATAGAACTTGCAAAACATTTGAAAAGCTATAGAAATAATTTTGATTTGCTGCCAGTATGACTGGACTGGATACAGGCTGGCTGAAGAAAATAGAAACCTTCAATCAATAGGCAAGATGATATAAAAAGTAGGCTCCCTCCCCAAGGGCGTTCATACTTCATGGGTAGGTAAGTCGTTCGACCCTCATAATAATTTAATACTTTTTCTTTGTGTAGTTAGGGTCAGAGTTTCATTTAACATCATGGTAACTTTATTATAAACTGATGACTTTGAAACTGATATAAAATCTTCAGAAATAGCTCTTTGGTGTCATAAAAACTTCACCTACTTACTTACTAGCTAGTAATAAAAAACTCCTTTACATAGCGTTAAGTATTCCAAAACTTTTATAATAAAATGTCCCTCTGCAGAATATATACTAGTATTATGTAATAGGCATACCCATTGTAGCAAATATGAATTATGAATAATATAAAAAAAAATTGCATTGTAGGTTTTTATACTACTTACTTTATATATATCATATACTGACAGAGTGTTCGAGGGCCGCACTTCACATGACACCCAGTGGTTCCAAAATATAGCTGACAACGAGCTCGAGAACGGCACAGACACCTCGCAACTCCTGCTTCAACAAATTCGCAGTTCATCTGCTGCACGTGCGGCTGAACTTGACGCTCTCGCATCGGCTTTTTCAGCCACGAGCGTAGATGGCGACACAGCGTTGTGTAAATCATCTGTCAAGATGCCAACAACAACAACATACTGATATAGTGGATTAGTGGCTACGGTGGCCAGACTCCATAAGGAGGATCCACTTTTGACTCCCAGGTACCTACGTAGTCTGGCGTAGTCGCGGAAGTTATGCGCAAGCGTTCCCATGGTTTCGCCGTCAGGCGGTGCACAGGAACACCGGGGGGTTTTTGGCCGGTAAAAGTCCGGCATAACCCCTTCGTCTCCCCCTTGCGGCGAAGAGGTAATCATGAGCGTTTCCCCCCGAAAAAGAAAAAAAGGTACCTACATAGTAGTAGGTTCCTGGGAGTCAAACCTACCTACGTAGGTACCTAGGTACCTACTATTTACTTATTCTGTGCCCCAGGTCTAGTCTTGTTTTCAAGTAATTATATTATATATGCGTATGGTGCTTACTTACATAAAAAGTAGGTAAGTAAGTCTATAATCAAATAAACCCTTTTAAAATTATTCTATTTATATAAGAAATACTTACTTATTACTGTTATTACGCAGTAATATGCAATTTAGAAAAAAATAACTTAGCCGACTTATTATTATCATCAGAGTTGTCAGGCAGCCCGTAGACTTCATTCTGACATGGCCTACGATAGGTCGCAGGACGGCAGCAGCCGGGGTGGTCAATATGGTATTAACCTAGTTTTTTTATTGCATCAATCAACTTACATGGACATACTAAAGAAGGATCTAAAATTAGTTTTTCGATATCTCAACTAACATCGGAGATATTAATGGTTAAAGTTAGTATTGGACAGATGCTCTGTCCCTTTCTAGCAAAACAGTCCTTTATATGCAGCCAGGACCTGCCTGTATGGCGCTAGAGAACAGTTACGTCATAAAACTTATTGCCGTTTCTTTCTACCGTTCTGATTTTTGATTGCCTGTAGTTATTTTATTTTTCAACGAATTTTAATTTTGTCTTCACATTTGACCATCAATTTATAACTATTTCTTTATTTTTAAAATATGCATTTAATATTTGATACTTGGAAACGAGCCCTATTAAACGTGCTCTCCGAGGCACGGAGGGGCACAGATACAATGTGCGACTAGCGGCGGTTCTGGGCGACTCCATATTGCACGTTTACTTGCTGTGCATGCTCGCATCTATATAGGATATTATCCTATTGAAAGGAAATTAAATCCAAAAGGTAATAGGCACTGGTACCATGAAGGGCCGAACGCGCGCCCGCCCCTATAAGGGAGAGAAACTATTTTTTCTTTCATCCAAACCTGCACCGTTTCGTCCGACAATCATTACTAATTTTTCTTATCGTAAGTCGGAATTGTTCAGGCCAGGACCGAATATTTTTTTGCTTTCCGAGACATGGAGGGGCTTTCATGAAATGTGCCACTGTCACCCATCCTGGTTCTCATTTCACCCAACGTGGCTTAACTGATACTTGCACGACCATTTTATGGATTGTTCTCAGTAGTTCCTATAACCAGACTATGAGCCCTTCGATTGCTCAATAGGAAGTGCTTATTAATTACCGTGTGGTTCCCGGTTTTCGAAAAGGCCACCCCATCTCTCCCCGTGGGTGTCGTAAAAGGCGACTAAGGGAAACGGGGCAGTACCGAACACCGTTGCCTCCGTTTGGAGTCCTGAGCCTCAACCAGAAAGTGGCAATAGCCTGCAGCCGATCCGGCTCCGCACGTATCGACTTGTCGTTCCTGCGGATTAAGTCGGTGAGGTCGAGAGGGTGGCGCGGGTACTGGGCAAGCCCGCGTTTTTCCTTAATTGCGTCCCAGGCGATGCAGCGTCTGTGGAGAGGTTTGCCTTCGCGACGCTACTTAAATCGTCTGCAATAGACGTTACAGGCCTATGATGATTAATTATTCAAGTTTATATCATGGTACCTAGGTTAGTAGGTATTATTCTAGACATAGGGCGAAGTAAATAAAACATCCACTTAAATTTTGAAAACAATATCAAATTTAATACATAAATAATATTTATGTACTTCTACATACATGTTTTTCGTCTATATTATTTACATTGAAACACATATTTTCCTAATTTATCTAGGTTTCATTCATATTTTCGTATAATTCGTAAAATTATGATAATAACAAGCAACTGAAAAATCAACGAAATAATAGTTACCATATAAACGTAATGCAAACATAGAAAAGAAAATTTTAAACATTGTACAAAATAATTTACACAGATTTTTTCTGTAATCGAGGTGTATTATTACCTCTTCTTATTATACATGATTACTAACAATGCAAAGAACCATGGCCTAATATTAAAATATATTATCTATTACAAGCTAGAGACAATTCCCAGATAATCAACAAATGTTTATTTATTCATTACATTCGCACATATTTTAATCGATGTTTACTTCCCTCCGCGTACACAATCTAAGCCAGGACAATCACCTGAACAGATTGCAATTGCGGGTAGGTAAAGAATGATGGGCACTTTGGTCTAAGACCAAGTCCGTGACCACTTTAGGAACCTTAAACGAAACTACTATTAATATTGAATAATAGTATTGGTCCGAGTAATATTTGTAGTTTGCAAAAAAGTTGTTGCAAAGACGATGATTCGTAAAAAAATGTTGTTTCGTTAAAAGATTATGTTTCGCTCCTTAAGGAGCCCTTCACACTGTCACTATTTCTTGAGATGGCTCTTTTCTCTTTGGACCAATCTCCATATAGGTAAGTATTTTTGCCCAACATCCTTTACAGAAAAGTTCACAATCTTTTCAGGTGATAATGCTGATCGCTCGAATCCTTGCACTACAATTTATTACTGTGCTTTCAGTCATAAATATCTTGTGACATATGGAAGTTAATTTTTTTTTTGCTTTCTCATTTTTTCATAGACCATATTATTGTAATAAATAGTAGAGTTATAATAATTGTGAGGGTTGTTTTTAAGTAGATAGCCGATCGAATTTCTTTCTTTACCTTTCCTTAACATCGTGTTCTGTGTTATAAATTGATAATTTGAAGCAATTACTTCCATAAGCACAAAGAACTACTTATGTTTAAAAGCACGTCTACACGGTTTCATTCCTTCACATTAACGCTAGGCCTTAATGGAACTTCATGGAACAGACTTTTAATTCGGTCCATATTTAATTGACCTTATATGGATTGACATAAACACGTCTCTTTATACCGTGTATATTAATATAATATTACATTTCAACAACCAGGAGATATAAGTATTTACTAACATCCTTAACTAATCATGAGATACCTCTCGGGGAGGTTAACTGTGAGTTGCAAGAAACGTCCTTAATGTTATGGCTTCCTTAAGACGTGTCTTCTCTATCTAGGGCTATGGTGTAGAAAGGGACAATATGTATTTTAATGAAGACTTAACATAAAGGACGTTTCGTGCAAGTGACAAGTTAATCATTCATCTACAACACACATATACTACTATCATGTCTGTATCTAAATACACAAACGAAATTGTTATTGAATTTTGTTACGTATGTATATTTGGCAAATGGTTGTTACATATTATCCCATCACCCTGGTATAGGATCGTAGTCCAACACCCACAGTCCGGCAACAACAAATGACTTGCAGTCAACTCATATTAAATTAATTATCTATCTACAATGTTTATAACATACATAACTGGGATGGTCCCCATTAGTACCCCCAATAGTCCAGGGGTACTAGGGAGACTTTATTCCCTAGTGAGAAAAACAAGTCTCACTAGTTCCCCTGGTTGAACAGTTGGGAAAACTTATGGGAACCATCCCTTATTTGTGTGATCTTCGCTCGCGCCCCATGTTAACTAGCTAGAGCCTAATTAAAGGTACCAATATATTATTATACGCTCAACACTACGGTAGGTACCAATATGCTTACTCCAATAACATTGCCATCTATAAGCAAAAACTATCTACATTTAGTGCTTATAAGTAGCAAACTATGGGTGTGCGTTGTAGATGGATCGGACACCATTTCGATGACATTAATTCTAGGTAGGTATGCAGATGCACCATAACGCATCAAACCATTATAAATTTTTGTACGTCATTACATTTTGTATTCAATTCGAAAATAAACGAATCTATGTAAAATGCGCTATTAAAATAGTATCTATAGCACCAATGTCAGCTGCAAATATACTTAGAGTAGTATAAAAGCAGTGAACGTAAAAATAATCACCTGCGTAAACCAGACAACATGAGAAATATGCCGAAACCAAACAAAACAAACTGTAAAAACATACATACAAATGGACGCCAAAAGTACAAGAATTGACTTAATGATACACGTACTAAATTGAACACTTATTGGCTAAATCTATCACAAACAGTCCACTGAGGTAATTCACAGAATGAACTCTTTTTTGCTACTATAGAGTTTAACGGGCGAGCCCCGGGCAAGGCTTAACTAATATGAGTAGTTCTGTACTTATAGTTGACGAAATTGCTTATCAAAAATTATATTTGGGACTAGAGATCTGACTATTAAAGGATTTGTTTATGCGTCAATTCAACTTTGACATAGTCTGCGTGTTTTATGGTTTTATGTTGTTAACAATATATAAATCTTTGAACAATGAGTAGGTAGGTGATATACTTAACTATGTCTCAAAATACGTATGTACTGGTACAATCATCAGAGCATTATTTGGGGTTTCATTTAAGAGCCTATATGTCGCAGGCCGCATGTAAAATCTGCCATTTATACTTAACATGTCGTACCAATGTAGATGCATCGCCTTTACATTAGTTCATTTAAAAAATCTACTATATTGTAATTGTAAGAATCTTACGGTACTGTCTTGTTTTTGTCTGCGGCGCATTTACAATATACGTATATATCGTGAGTCGTCCAAAAATATGCGGTCTAGATAAGATGTAAATTTGTTCCAAAGGCTTCTATTTAGAAGTTTGAGCAACAGGTAGTTATACCTGTTTCAAACATATTTTTGGTTACAAAATGGCAGCATATGTGTCTAAGTAAAACAAAATTGTACACAATCCTATACACTATGGCATTGATTTAAGAATCGTTATAGTCTAGTTGGTGTTTATTCATTGGTCATTGCAGTGCATTTCCATAATAATCTAGGAGTCCTTATTTTGATCACAAAATCTTTCCAAGACCTAAGTAGAAATGTAGGTATTAATTTTAGAAAGATTTTAGGATTCAATAGAAATTGGTTGAAATTCTGATGCAATAAGTCAAAGACTTACGGCAAAACATGCTTAATTACCATTAATTACGATACAAAACTAAAATAGCAATGATCGGTACGCCACACTGGGCTATGAATTTGTAAAATCCGAAAAAATTCAGACCAAGATAGTTTTGAAATCAGTCTGAATGTTTCGGAAATTTCACTAGAGTAAGTTCTAGGACAGCGAGATGCTTAAAACTATTATAACGGAATATTTTATCGAGCGTATCATCCTATCCAGCTGTAGGTACACGCGAGGTCACACTTAGCCACAACGTTCCACGAGAGCCTACAATCGGACCCTCCTTTTTATTCCATAATTCGAAGTAATTTAGTGATGCAATAAGAATAAAACTCCTACGTGCCAATTTCCTTTAGTTTTAGAGAAAATTGAATAAAAAGGGGAAATCCGCTTCTTTGGTCTCATAGAACATTTACTCGATAACTTTAAAGTGAGCTTCAGCAATTTGATTAATTATGTCAATACTTTGACTTTGAATTTGTGAACCTAAAGCATTTAATAGTACTTAAGTAAGTAATCACTCCATTCCTGTTATTCCTATAAGAGATTTATGGCATTTTATTAAAAGAATACTCTTCTGGTCCAAGGATTTTGTTGTATTGAGTTTTCTATATAAATTATTTGCTAAAACACATCATGAGCGAAATCATTCGCTTGTGACGTTGCATGATATGCAAGCAACTTTATTCTCATACTGTGTTCGGCGAACACGCCTTTATTTTTGCAATATCTAAGATATCCTAAGCAGTTATAAATAAAATCTCACTTTAAAGTCACCGAGAAACAATCTTAACTAATATTTAACTTTGCAATTTCAACGTCCAAAATATCACTTTCATATTTGCACCTTTTGATCGTCAATTTTCTGCCAATAAGTTTTTAGAACACTAGAGTCAGTCTCCACAAATAACTGGTCTTCTCAGTTTCAACTCTCGAAAATGTGATGGTCGTTGTAGAGGTACGTATTCCTTTAGAATGCTGTCACAACCTCAATTTCCGCAGACAGCCAATATACTGCCAGCTATCGTGGTCACTTCAAGAACCTGTAATAGAAAACAGAACAATGTAAGTAAGTAGGTAAGCATCTATGAAGCAAGAACATTTCTTATTTTTGCATCCTGGGTGAAAGGCTACTTGCCGTCATAAACAATAAATTATGAGAGTATGTAAGTTCAAGTAATAGGAAACAGAAATATATCCGATCATGAAATCACAATTTTAAGACGAGGAATTGCTCACACTAGCGCCGCCAAACAAAAAAAAACATATCAATTAATTAAGGAATTTAAAAAAAAGTATCTATCTAAGTATCTGGTATTAAGGTTCCACGAATGAAGAAGATATTTTTAAAAATAGTTTTGTATTCTAATATTGAAACAATAAGAAAAAAAGAGCGAAACTGTCAAAAGTGGAATGCCTTAATTAATTGATATAATTTTTTTTCGATTGGCGGCGCTAGTATGCGCAATGCGTCGTTAATTTAAGTTTAAAATCGCCCTTTTTTAATCTGTATATGTGACCTGAAACGCTATCTGCCATGACGCTGTCAAGTGTGACGTCACTATCGCTTAAACAACACAACGAATGTGTGGCGATCAGTTCTGTTTTGTTTGTTTATTTAATTGATAGTGACGTCACAGCAAAACTATCATGGCGACTAGCGTTTTCGCGGGAATTTTAAATGCTGTTTAAGACTATTTACGAGTAGCAACTTTATTTTGAGGAAGTAATAAAAACTAATAAAGAATGTATGTGTAATAGAAGTATGATTTAATTGAATAATTTAACATACTTTTTTTTTTAAAAAAGTGTCATATACCCTATTGGCCGGCCCTGTGTCCCAAGGGTAAATGCAATAAGAACTATGAGATGACAACTAAAAACATGCGCGCAAGTCACCCGCCAAAAAGAAAAATAAAGGTCAGTTCACACTTTGAATATCATGACCACGCAGAGTTTTGACCTAGTGGGAGTACTCCGTTTAAATGGGCTCTCGGGGGACGGAGTGCCCCGCTAAAAAGAAAATAAAGGTTAGTTTACATTTCGAATACCATGAATCACAGAGTCTAAGAGTCAGAGTCTTCCTCCGGCCGCCCAAAAGCTTTTACCCCGCCCAAAGTTTTTACGTTATTACTATGAAGATACAGGTTATATTTGACTAACTTTTCATGCTGATATTTTATGACTGACTACCGAACGTACGGAAGCCTTAAAATCACTAAAGATTAAAATAATAATGGGTGCTTGCGTAACTATAGATATTTTTTAATCTTCAAAGTTTTCTAAATTAGAGGATACTTCGTTTTATTATATATAAGTTCTTAAGTACGAATGATAAATAAGACGTATTAATTAATAATCCCATAACATTAATTTAGTGAACACTTAACAAATAACATCCAAAGAAACGAGCACGAAACGATTAGACCTTTTTTTGTAAAATATTCTAATATAAGAACTTAATGGTATATTATAAGCATAGCCAATAACTTCCAGTATTTCTGCAAAACGCTAATCTCAAAAGGACGAGTCAATTTACATCAAAATGTAATCGGAGCATCTCATAAAAATGTTGCGCGTAGCAAGTAGTAATCTCGATCTAATTCTCACGAGTCGTCTCTGGATGTGGATGTGGATTATCAGCGATTCTCGTCGGGAGCAGTTTCTGCTGAGTTGGTGGAGTGTAAATCGTAACCTGCCCGACATAGCGACGCCACGCCGGCGGGCCCCCTCGTCCCGCGCGAGCAGGTGACGACCCGCTAGGGAGGGGGCATATCGATATCGATTAAAATAATAGAAAAGAGCTCTAAAGTTACCCGCCGAGAAGATGCCCGGGCAACAAAGGCCACCTTACACACTTGCATCCGCATCTGCTTACTGAGAGCAGACGAAGACACAGTTATTCATAACTAGAAGAGCTTAAAGATTAAGAGTGTTATGATATCAACGTTAAAGCCTGTACTCTGTCGAACGTTCCTAACAGAGAATTACTTGTTACTAAACAACAAGTAAGTTTAGTGAAATACGTAGTAAGTAGTACGAAGTAATTGAAGGCACCCTAACAATAGAGACAAGTACAGACTTCCCCGTGCCTATAATTCTGGCGGGGTCGCCGTTGAAGCCACGTTCCCATGCAGTAGCCTAGAAGTATATAAAGAATTTAGATTTAGAGTAATCTGATTACGTGAGTTAGGTCACTTTCATAGATTTTTTCTTGCAATGTAACTAACCTGCATATAAAGAACCTAACCTAATCTAACCTGCTTGTAGGAATTGTAGGATCGAACTGGATCTGCTGCGAGTAGATTATATTCGGTAGATAAATTGAGCTTATTACTGATATTTTTTTTGAGCGTTTACCTATCGATAGAGTTATCCTATTGGCACGATCACAGCACTACTAAACCACGATAAATCTGTCGCATATTCAGCGATGTAACGGACTTTCTCTGCGTGACTCATTGCTCAGAATAAAGCGGGCTGCTCTTAATATGTGATGTAGATAATTGGCGTGCTTTTATCCCGAAATAAGACGGGCATAAAGCTGGCTCGGGTTAATAAATAAATCCTTGAGATGTGTTCGTTCATTCCACATTTATGTGAATTTCAATGTAGGCGTTAAAAATTGGTTAGGTAAGTTGTAGTTGGTAGTGTTAATGTACTAAATTATGAAGGTACTGTATTAAATAATTTTAGGTAGGTTGATTATAAATGTAGAGTGATAGTTTTTGGTTCCATAACATTTGCAATCTGTGGACATCCTTGTGTGTCGTGATCCTGATTACCTTCTGTGAAAGAGATTCTTTATTTCATTACCAGTCGGAGAAGTGCTTTTTGTGCCTCAAAGTTTTTTTTATCTGAACCAACGTTCGACCTAGATCTCGACTGATGGTATTAGTTAGAGTAGGTAAGTTTAGATTTATATTTAGTGTAGGTTTCATCCGATTCTGGGTGTCATATGTGTGTTTATGTGCTACACATATTATTACTCGTATGTGTGCACAGGAAAGTTTTAATACGGGGCAAGGCAATTATATAAAAAAAACCTTTTTGGGTGCAAGAAGTTATGAATTTTAGGTAAGTTTTCTTGTCCCATAAAAAGCTGGTGTGTGATTTACACTCTAAATAGATATACGCTATTCTGTGAGTACTCGTAGTAATAGTGAAGTAGATAGCAGGTACGGAAAGAGCCAGCGAGAAAATGTAAAAAGTATGCGAAAAGTAGTGAAATCTTCCGAATTTTTTTTCAGGCCACAAGGCAGCTTGATAATAAATCGAGTTTCGGATGTCACGGGCTATAAAGCATAGGCGTCGTTGGTTATCGAGTGATTCCGGTGAGGCGGGGCGCTGCTGTGCTAGGGTTGCCGTCGCAGATCCTAGAAATTAAGACACTTCATTAACTCCAGGAAGAGGATTCTCGCAATATGGAATTATTGACTTTTGTTGATGTTCGCTCATATAATACTTAGCTATGAGCATAACAAGACATCCGTAGCGCTCGACTTTTGCGAATGTCGAACGGGTAGCGTTCGACATTCGCTAAAACTATGCTACGAACCGGGGCGGCGTGCTACGCGGTTAGGTACTCGTATGTAATGTGATTTGGATTTTAATTGACCTGAAACGCCCCATTTTTCGTCCATTCAAATTCGTGGCCCCAGAGCCTTCCTTCCCTCTCCCCAAGTCTACTTATAGGAGAAATTCAGATTTATCCCGGATTGGTCCCTTTTTTGTAACTTTCGGGATTCGTCCGAAAAAGTATTCCGGATCGGTGCCTAAAACGGGGACGAAAAGAGAAATACGGCTTTGATTAAATCTGTGTATTCCGGATTCGTGCCACTTTTAAAAACCTGGGGAAGAAAAGAAAAGACAAAGATTGGAGGAGCCCTTGTCTCAAATATTTACGTGTTTTTAGAAAGTGTTTGGCCATCAGACCTCTCAAAACTAAAAAAAGTTCAGCCCCGTTTTCAGGAAAACGCAGCGATAACCCTATTGACGGCGCAAATTTATTCATACAAAGGGGACGGGCGACCTCTTAACTCTCCCGTTATTTAGGGCACACTTCCTTTATAGTGAGACACTGCCGATGGCGGTCTATATCGCCATCTACTGCGTCCCGGTGACACCTTTTTAAATTATTTGCGACGATTTTATTTAATCGTTCATTTATGACGAAATGGTTACCCCTACTGTTCAGAAGGTCCATGGGGCAGGCAGGGGGAGGGCGAAATCCTAGAAGTAACCATTTTTTCTTAGGCCTGAATTTTTTGTATTGGTACTACACTTTTTCGCGAGGCACTACATTTTTTTGGGTACGGTCCTCCTACGACCCTAAAGTGTGTAAACAATAATATTGTTTATAATTAAAATTAATGTTCCTTTGTTTATAACACGTGAACAGTAAACAAAAAGATAAATTAAATATTTTAATGACGAAATAGTCACCTAGTACTGATAGAAGGTATTGTATGTATTCCTATATTATTCTAAACATTTAAAAAAATCAAACTGTCTTTTACCGTGAGTGCTTGACCTCGTCTCTTCTAAGAAAGACTTTGTGACCAAAAAAGTAGATACTTCAATATTCTGTGATGGATGATGTTACTCGTACGAGTCATTATGCATCACATAAGATTTTGAGTACGGAACCGACGAAGTCCGACTCGCACTTGGCCGGTTTTATTTTTATTTTCAAGTAGTCCGTGACGATCACCGTTGATATCGTAATGGACCGCGGTTAAAAAAGGTTTAGAAATATTTTTTTTAATGAAGAATTTAGCCATGCTGGTATTTAAAAAAAATAGAAAAAATTAAAATTGTCGAATAATTTTCGGCAAGCAAGATTTGAACATGCGACCTTGCCGTTCCGGTGCTCTAACCGACTGAGCTAGCGCGGCTCATCCTGCCGGTAAAATAAAAAATCTAATTTCTGTGTGTGCTAAGACAGGGATTCGTGGTGCTCCATTATCTCTGCCTACCGCGTACATAACGTGAAGGTATGTATGTATGTAATTTCTTTAGGTGTGGAAAGGCTGACCTAGGACAAACGGAGCCTGGGTTCTACGCAGCAGCCACGCAGGAAGCGGGGGACGCGGGTCGCGCGGGACGAGGCACCTGTTGCACTAGGGCGGGGCGAGCCGGGGACGCCTACCGCCCAGCCACGTGCAAACTTCGCGAAGTTTTGATAAGCACATCTAAGCTCGACGTAGATACTTTTGTAAAAACTTCACGAAGCTTGGCTGGGGCGGAACTAAGCCCGTCTACGGGGTGTAAATTAATAAAATTATTGGGGAAAGAAGAACCCACTACTCACCCTCCCTTAACGATAACCAACCTTTTTGCCGCGCACATGCAACTTTTGCAACACTCTTCCTCCCGGCGTATTTCCGTTGCGTTACGACATGAGGTGCCTCAAAAACAACGTAAATCCAGAAGGATTTTCAAAGCGAGAAAGAGGCCAAGCGATGGAGTGCGGTTTTACTTTACTCTTGATATCAGAGCTGTCCACCTGTCCTGATGATGCCTCGTTTAGTGGCGAAATATGTGACGAATTTGAATTCACGGTCGCGCTTTTTTACTGCTATATTCAAGCTCAAAGTATCTGTAAGCTGAGTATCGGCATCAAGAAGAATAAGAATAAGTTTATTTGTGCGGTAAGATGACAAAGTATTCATAGTCCATACACAAGTAGGAACTGCAGCATAGGTTATATTAAACTAAATAAAATTAGTGAGCAAAAAGTAAGAATAAACGCTGACCTCCGAACTAGGAAGTTCCTGTATCTCGGAGGACAGATCTCTTCTGTGATCAGTGCAAATGAACATGTAACAGAACAGACGTTGGCCAAGCCAATAAAATTTAAAACTGACGCACGATGCCGGGGCGGGTCGCTATAGTTTGATATAGGACAAGAAGATCATCAGTTGTGGCCACTGTACGAGTATGTGAATTTTGATTTTAAAAAAGTAACTACCCTTAAATGAATTCGTGGTAACATCAACAAATCAAACCGGTTATACAAAAACCTATAAGTAATTTGTCCTGCATCCGAGTTGGTATTATATACTAACTGTATCCCACCCTACTGAAATAACTGCGAGCTTCCCATTATCGACTTCAAATCCTAATAGCAACCTCCCAAACTTTTAAAGCTCGTACAAGCTCCGATTTTGATCCCCTTAATTTAGCTGTCATGCCGTGGCACATTCGGGGATCCACAATAAAATGATAAAATCGTTAGCAGTAAGGGTGCGTCGACACTTAACACGTAATCCAATTTAGACGCGGCCGCGCCTAAGAATGCTAAAGCCGCGCTCAACAAAATTATATCGAGATGACACCCTTCGAAGGCTTTCGACGCGGCGGGAAATGAGTAGAATTTTGAATACGAGTTTGTGAAACAACTTGATAAGTAGAATGTAGTGGTTATAGTCACAAGCTATTTGAAGGGGGCTAAGTTAGAGAGTAGTTCTACGAATGTTAAGAATTTACATCCCTGCTTGGGGTACACGAAATATAATAGTAATTTTATATGGATATTTGAGACCTACATTCGCAAGACGTTTAATTTAATTTAGATAAAATTCAAAACTTTGTTGTCTTCCTTCAAGTCAGAAATATTCAAATTTGTTACACATTGTGTAATGTTTGTCTCGGCCATTCACTTTAAAAAAATTCAAACAATTAAGTATATAGAAAGGCACTTAGCAGAAACCTTTTGTCGCAAACTTGATTTCTTAAGTTTATAATGTAAAAGGAGTTACGCTCGTCTTGTAAACTCAATAAAAATTGACACGACGTAACTAAGTTGTTGCTCATTTAAATATCTGATCAAACTCGCCAGCAAGCTGTCAATAAAGAGAGCCCAACTTATTGTACATGCTGTGCTCATCCGGCCGACTATATTGAACATGAAAAATGAGTCAACTTTTTAAATTGACAGCCTGTATTTTTTCATGGAAATTGTTCAAGGAATTGAAATTTTATTTGAACTAGGTACTTAAATTGTTTTTTTCTCTCTCTCTCTCTCTCTCTCTGTCTCTTTTGGATTAACATGTCTATATTGGTAAATGAGATATATAGAAATAGCAGGTTGAGATAGATAAAATGTTAATTTTTTTGTTTGTTTAAATAATTCGACTAAGTACTTACTATTAAATATACCAAGGAAATTTTAAGGACTTACTAGTACCCTGGTACTGTACTAGCCCCATGCTATCGACATATTCACCCTCAATTGTCTAACCGGGAATTATAGTCCGAAGTTTGGAAATAAAATATAAAAAGAACTTTCTTACATCTCATGTAATAACGCAATAAAAATTCTGAAATGAATGTATAATTCATCAACTCATCAAAGCCATGCGGCAAATATTTAAAATACTTAGGTATAAGTACCAAAAGTAAAAGGGAATAAAAAAGAGAGCAAAGAAGCGTTTTATTAAGTAGAAGGGCGGAGGGAGAATATAATGAATAAATTCAGTGTAAGGACCCCTCGTAACGCAATTGAAAACTTTTAACAAGTGCCGAGAAATCGTGTGTAAAGGTGGGCCAGACCTAATTACGCAGCTAGCCGAACGGAATACGCGATGAGTTCAGAAATTTAAACGAGACGCTGCCGCCATCCGGGGCTCTTTATGAAAATCAGCTCGATAATAAAATCCCTGAGTGTTGACCAATGACTTGAGGGTGATGTGATGAGCGTGAGTTCTGTTTGACAAAAGTAATGGAATGAGAATAAAAATGGAATTTCGTTTTATTAAGGAATTCTTAAGCTTCTCAATTTATCAAGCTTCAGATTATGGTATTATCGGCCAGAAAATGAGTAGTTAAATCACGTTCAAGTTAACATGAGCAAGCACCCGAGGCTCCTTTCCCTCCATTAACTTTCCGTTGTCCAAGAATTAAAAAATTAACAAGAACCTCGCACCGCTAACCCACCGTCTGCTGACGACGTATTCATTCTTTTGTAACCCTTAACTTAAAAACAAGTCATTACCGAAGCGGGTTTAGCCGAGCGTCCTGTTCTGGAGATTTTTTCGTGGTGCTCTATTATTCGAAGGCGATCGCTCGACTCGCGACGCGACGGGAACCGTTTACGCTAAAATGATATGATTAATTACCGGCTCCGGTCTCCCTCATTAGGGCACAAATAAGATCATTCATTGGTGAAATTGAATCACGAACGCTGCTGAAACACGCTCAATCGGAGTCTAATTATAATTATTATTCATTCGAATAAATTGCGAGCGATTTTCTATTATGTTCTTGTGGTCTGGTTCGTCATCGTCATGTTTTATTTTATTACAGTTCCTACCTACCTAAACATATTGTCAGTATCAAAGTTTAATTAATCACATTAAGTATAATTTTACTGTTTAATAATACGAAACAGATAAGCCTATTTCGACATTTTATTACATTCACAAAATGTTGACTTTGTAAGACGTGCGTGATATAAGAAGTGATTCACGCTCAGAAAGAGGCCATTTTCACAGGAGTATCGTGTCTCGTTCGGTTGTCTACGTATTCATAGGTCAATATAATTTGCAAACAAACGCTGCGGGCGTACATCTAAGATTTTTTCTCTGGGTTTCTTCATAAATAAGGAAGGCATCACATCTCATAATCCACGCGCAAGGGCACGTAAACATGAGTGACGCACTTATCTCTGTAATGCTAGGCATCGTAAAGCTGAATACGAGATGGAATTTGTTGCTTCAGATTTTTGGAGTATTGTTAAAAGAGGGGAATTACAGAAAACCATTCTTCTCCATTTTGAACTACGGTGCGATAAGTAGGGTACAAACGCTTGCATGCAATTGAAAAAGGCTATCAACGGGAAAAAACTAATGTAGGCACTATAAACATAGTACCATTTTCTTCTACCTACATATACGTAAAAGATAATAGACACGTATATTTCTTGGAAATGAAATAAATAGATCAGCTATCTGCGCATTCTATTATACCTTTCTTCTTGTGAAAGGAGAACTTTAAATATTTTTGTTATAAACTAAAAATAGTAACTTACCTACCTAATGCAGTGGCTTACATTCAAGATGTTGTTTGTTCGCAATGGTATTAGGTAAATATACAAAATATTTCTAGACTTTCTCGACTTTTTCGATCGTCCGTCTTTCTAAATACCAGTCAATGAGGTCAGCTCGCCATTTGCAGTATTTTCCCGAAACAATAGAGTTATCGTTCTGAAAGTAGTTCGCGATACCGGGCACACGACTAACTTATTGGACACTCGACTGGAAAACTTCCCGTGGATTATCGCTGATATTCCCCCGATTTATTGCAGCATCGCATTGTTAAATGTTCACTAATATTTTACCGTCCGATTGCTTTGTTCACATTTTGAAAGTTGGATAGTGCGGTTCGAAAAATGTTCAAGGTACACTGAGAATAGAATTCAGTTCTCTTTAGCTATAGTTTTCATTTGCTTCCACTCCTTTGTATAGTTACGTATTGACTTTAATCTTCTTATTAAGTTCCGAAATGAACAAGGAAATAGTGTGATGTACTAACCTTTTATAGCTACCGGAATTCGCCACACAGGATCAAACCTAAGCCCCCTCCGGGTCCAAAAATAGCCTGATTGCAATACCCTATCTATATCACAAGCTTCCACCTAGCTTAACACTAAACGCTACTCTAACACAATTGACACTTCAACAACGATCGGTAACGGTCCACTTAATATTAACACTAAATAAAACTCTAACATTAGTTAACATGATAAATGAAACAAAAAAATCTCGACTAATAATGCCAAAGTAACAAAAAATAAGACTTAAACCGAATGCGTTTGCGTCAAATATTTACAATAGGAAACGTACGTCGCGGTTGGGGCAACGTGAACAACCTCTGGTAAGTAGGTAACTAGTCCGAACGTGTTGCGGCTTTCTTCAGTGGACCCAGGAGGGGGTTACGGAGTAAGGGGTGCGGGGGGCGCCGCCCCCTGAGAGTGTTGTGGGGACCGGCGGCGCGGGCGCAGCGAACTGGCTCTCGGCCTCGGCAGCCATTGCGCTATGCTGCTGGGGGAAGTTGAAGTCCAGGGATCCATCCATACTGAGCTCATGCTTTATAACCTGTTGAAGTGTGAATACCACTTAGTAAATAATCTTTAAAGGGTCGATTAAACTGAGTTGAAAGAATCTTAGGTAAAATAAAATCAGAAATATTCCACCCGTTTCTTTGCAATATACTGACTCTAAAAAATAGTGCTTAAAATATTAAAATTGAAGCGACTCACATAGCAATACTATGGTATTCGTATTCAAATTGAAACGACTCACATAGCAATACTATGGTATTCGTATTCGAATTTAATATGGAAATTGTAGAATTCGAATCCTGTATTGGTACTTCAGAGATGAATTAGAATAGCCTTACTCATAAACAGATGTGTGAATAACTATAATTTATAGCCATATAATTGATGACACAAAAACATCAAATGGACATAAAATGACAGGACAATAGCACCAACCTCGTCGACATTACAGTCGAATCCGTGTTCCAACGCTTCAATATTTAGGTCTTCTGCGAGGCCAGCAGTGTTCAGCGCTCCCATGATCTGCCCCATGACCGTCGTCGGCCCCATGGCGCTGGTTTGCACCATCATCCCGCCGTTCATGAGAGTTGCGTCCGATGTCGTCACCATTTGGGTTTGGCTGTTTTCTGAAAGAAGATACACATGTGAAGTATCTTTCCATGAAAGTTCTCATCCATGTCAAGGCCTGACAAATCTGGGGTGGTATATGGAAACAGTTGCGATCACCGTTATGACCACCACGACCTCTATGGCCGGATATGATGGCAAAGACGTTAAATCTTTTTATAACGCGAGTAAAATCAATCATAAAGTCATCTTCATCTATTTGGAGATAGAGTGCGCATCAATCTTTATGGCGTATCTGAATATAGGCATGAGTCGCATTTCAGTATATGTTTTAGGTGTTAGCGGGGTGTAGAAGAGCGAGGGATGAGTACGGGCCGCCGCGCGGTATGGAGGAGGATATAGCCCCGCCATGGCTATCTTAAAATTCCTAGCTCCACATTATTTTCATTTATTTTTTTGACCGCCATAGTTTTTTGTCTCTTCTCTCTTCTCTCACGACCCTACAACTTTAGTTCGAGAAGACCCCATCTAACTTTTATAGTTTCGGCTGTCTGATAATCTTCTATTTCTTCCAGTTTCATACCTATTGTGAAATTGTAGTTCAGTTACTTTTTCCTGGTAACCATCAGATCCTCAAGGTTTCAGATGTCGGAACAGCACCATGAACCTGACTATTTGAGCTCAAATTAACCATCTAGCTATCCAGAGATCAAATCTGACATCAAAAATACTCCAAGATCTTGGATACCACAATTTTTATCAGATCTCGCTAAGAACACTCTCGACAAAGTTCTCTATTAAATTAAAAAAACTGGGTCCAATTCGGATCATCCGTTGTCAAGTTATGATGCCACAGACAAACAGACAGACAAACGTGTCAAACTTATAACACGCCGTCCTTCAATCGGTCGGGGGTTAAAAAGAAGAACTACTGAAATACCTGTTTGCATAATATCAGCCGGGTCAGCCGGCGGCGGTGGTCTCACGAAGTGGTCCAAGGCATGCTGGTGCGGCGCGGGGTGCACCGGGTGTGCGGGGTGGGAGTAGAGCGCGGCGCACGCGCAACCCCCGTGCGGGTGTCGCGGGCAAGTGCTGTACGAGCTGTAGCGGTAGTTACCCCCGGAGGAAGAGGACAACGTCGTCGGCACGTACCTAGATATGCACTTCGAAATTAGCTGATGTGAGTAGGGCAGTTACTTTTAGTAACCACCTAGAGCTCATAACTGAACAAGTTTCACTATGGGATCAATACGGAAATCGCGGAAAAAAAATAGAGAATTTACAACATTTCGGTCGTGTTGGTGGGTATTGAGCTTTTGTATGGAACAGCTGATTTTTTTTGCGATTTCAGAGTTGGACCCAAAGTGAAAGTTCGCCAATGTGGATACTTTCGGATCTATATAGAGGGTTTTATTACATCGTGTATAGTCTGATTTTAAAGCGTAGAATTTAAATAATTATAGCTTTCCATATTTTAATGTCGAATTGCAACGACATTTCTATGAGATTTCAGTTGCCATAATTTAATTTCTTCTCTTTATAATCAGACTGTATCATTGAAATAGTATACACCACCTATGCTCCATCTTCAGTATCATCGTGACTTACCATCAGGTGAGATCGTGGTCAAACGAAGTTTAGTCTTGAATGAAAGACCTTGAAAGTGGCACTTTTGGCACTCTTTAGCTGTTTAGAAACTGGATTCATAATAATTTCTGTATAAAGTGCACCGAAGCTCTGAGTCACTTTCTAGAAAGTTGGCAACAAAACTCGTAGGTATTGCATCTAAATGTTAATGATTTAGAGGGAAGGAATCTAATGAAGCAAAGCTTTTCTAGGGCGAGACTATAACATGAAGCGCCAAGCAGCTTCAAATACATTAGCCTAGTATCTATTCAATAATTTGGGGACAGATTTTAGAAAGTGCAGCTGAAAGCTTGAAAGACTGGATGTAATATGTCATCAATCAGATGTAACTAAGTATCTAGCTAGACCAAAAATCTGTCCCCAAAGATAAAGCATACGAAACTAAACCCTTACGTGTTGAGGAATGGATCAGCTCCTTGCAACTTCATAGAATCAGCTAGGTTTCCGGCCAACTGCTCCTCTTGTGCGTAGTCAACTTGTGAGAATTCGCTGGTCGAAGTGAAGTCCCCTGCTGGGGTGTAATCCGTCCCCCAGTCGGGTTCCGTTGTGATCAGAGAAGGGATCGGGGATAAGCGGCCGCAAGAAGACGCGTTGGATGATGCCCTCTGACGGAAGTCCGGCGATAACTGAAAACCGCTGCTACGCGCAAGCGAACAAGCGTCAAATGAACGAAATCCGGTGTATAATGTTGACGTGACATGAATTATGTGATCCGATTTGGTGAGGTTAATGATGTAAATAATAATGATACAGATCATACAAAGATACTGAATGTCTAAAATGTTACTTAGGTTATGCAGTAAGATGGATCACATAATTCGGTCGATGGTCAGGCAAATAATCAAAAGATTTATGCTAAAGAAACTAAAGCTAAATTTATCTAGATAGAATCTTTGTAAACAATCTAATACCTACATGAACAGAAATCATGCAAATCTATGTCTATAGGCTCTCTAACATATAAACTCGTAATGCTAAATGATGCGATCACCGTAACCGGTTCAATGGTCAACGTAAAAATATTTTTATTACCAACAACTACGGAAAATGATCTATAAAGAAAATGTCCCATGGGCCGGATTCTCGGACGCCAGAGGAGAGCACAACCCCAAATAAATGTCTCGATTATGCCCGTAATCCGTATAGATATTCGGTAATAAAAATGTTAAATATCAGCGAACTGACGAGACTCAGCATCCGCATAACTCATCATCTAATGGTCGTGAATGATTTAAAACCTTTTATCATAAAAGAACAGAGTTGCAATAACTCAGTTTTATTAGTCTGGTCACGCTGCTTTATGCCGATAGTTTTATAAAGTGTTTCATGCGTGCTTCATATTGTATCTAGTAGTCATAAAATTTCAATATTCCCAAGAGAGATTACTTAAGATATTGCTGGATATTTACGGGCTTGGCACAAATCGCTATTGCATTAACCGTATGTAACTTATTATGCCTTTAAAGTCGTATTAGTATATATTGCATTCGAATATACCCGAGTCGTTAACATTATTGGCTTGATGCCACATTTCTTAGGGCTTTCTTATGATATCTGTTGGCTAGTTTATTACTTATTACATTAATCTGTAAGCTTTTCTAACTAGAGTATGGGTATTCTAAACATATTTTGTCCGACAATTACCTGTGTAGAGGGGAGTCTGGGAAAATGTCGAGGCTTTCCGAAATAGAACTACTGGGGCTAGGAGTAGCATCAGCTGTCGCACCGTTACGTAGCGCCTCCGTCTGGAAATATACCATCACATCTTAATACCGAATTATGGACTCACAGTTTAATTAAACAAAGCAATTGCGTTCAGTTACCAGTAATAGTTATCTATGACAGCTTTAAAAGTAATAATTAAGTAATAAAATTAAGTGACTAATGAATAAAACGTAATATTTTTTCTAATACACAATGGCGTCGTCGTTTAAAAACCAAACAATAGATAATTATTCACTTAATTACTGTAGGAATCGTTCCAGTAACAATTATCAGTAGGTACTACGTACTATTGCACAGTACTCAGTAAATGTCTTACTTTAGAAATTTCATCAAGTTCACATCTGAACTGAACTATTCCTACAACATGTCCATATCAATCCATATTCTAATTATGAAACTACACAGATTTATTTTCTGAGACACTTCTCGATTTCGCAAGTGCTTTTAATTTTAAATTTGAAACATTTCTTTCGACAATATATTGCTAAAATAAAAACCGGTATTTTTATCCATATCACCATTAGTCTATCGTACTAGGTACCTACTGATGGCATAGGTATCTCGCGTACTAATCTTCGGCTTGTCGTATCTAGTCACTAACAGATTCTGTGCTAACAGCTACTGAATCTGTAATATGACGTCATCAATAAATTACCTTCTTCTTAACCCTGCCTCTCCGCTTCTCAAATTTAGACGTCTCCATGGAGGCGGCGCGCCGTCGCACCGACTTGCCAGGCTTCGCATCAGGGTTGATCATCCACCAGGAGGACTTGCCCGTGCCCTCGTTCTGAACTCGCATGAACCGGTTGTGCAGCGACAGGTTGTGTCTGATCGAGTTCTGGAACAAGAGAGAATGCTAATATCAAACATTTTGTTACTTACAGATCAGTAGCAATATTTCTGACGTAGGCGTTTACGTTGGATCTACTGTGGTTTCAGTTTTAGTTTGAGACATTATTTCACAGAAACTCTATTGTCTATTAGTAGACATATCTCTTTCCATGGTAGACATAGTAGGTGGGCCAACGCAAGTGTGCCCTCTAGACATTATAATTTCGAACAGCGATAAAACAAAGTCATCGCAGTAATTTATGAGTATTACGGTGCGGTAGCGAACTAGCCGAAGTGGTTACAGCGAAGGTAAAGTGACGCTAAAAATAACCTGCCATAAACTGGTACAGTCGTCACACAGACGTATCCGGGCGTGGCTGACCACAAAAAATCTATTTTAATTTCACCAAGCGTTGAAAAAGTTAGCGCAATAACGTGTCCTATCTCACACCGGCAATAAAAATCTCGCAACTTTTACCCGTCGAAGGAATAAAAGGACCGCAACAGCGAATGAAGTTTAGCAATAAAAGACTCCATAAATAATTTTCTGCGTGCCCTGTGAGAACTGCCACTTACGGTGGATATCCTTCTTTCCATGCAAATGTACGATAGTATGTTTTAAATCACAAACTTGGTAAAAGAAATGATTGTACGCGAAATATTCTCTATGGCGTACCGAACATTTTCGTCGTAATTTTTCACGGGTAATTGAACAGAAATGTTGTCTCTGGATGCATAAATTTCGGATAGCTCTACTCTAGAGTTCGCGTAGGTAAATCACTCAATTTTTACGAGTTGTAATATTTTTGTTATCTGAGTCTGAAACTTTGATATCGCATTTTACGTCGTATTCGTCGGATTATGCAATGTCCCCTTTATTCGGCGGAAAATTTTAAATCGATTGATCGTGATTTGAATTTTAAACGAAGTCCATGAATTTCATATATTGTACGACATCACATACAATGTTCACGTTGTCTACTTAGGTGAGATGTACGTCATCAAACATAGTATGTAATACTGATTTAGTTACGTAGTTCTTTTTAGAAAAATCTATATATTTTTACAATTCTCGTCTTACGAGTACATACTATTAACTAGAGTAATAAAGAACGTTCTCAGGAATTAAACTACATACGTCATATTATATCAGTAAAAACCGGAACAAACGGAGCTTAGCCTTCACGAGCGACAAATGGACGCGCCGGAGATCTATGTTTTATACACGATTTAATTTTATACAATGCTGTAGTAAGTATCGAGAATTTATGATAAACTGTCCAAAATTAAGGTATAAAGCACCTATCGCAAAGGTATACCTTATCTTATTATAGGGTGCCGGGAATAACCCTAGCGGCACTTCGACCCTTGAGGATGTGTTGTGCCTAACCCATTTTACACACAGGTCATCTCAGTGTGCAGGTTTCCTCACGATGTTTTCCTTCACCGTTAGAGCAGTCAGTAAATGTACGTAAGTTTCGAAAAAAACGAAAAACTCATTGGTACATGGCACTGCACGGTTTCGAACCCGGACCTCCCGCATGGGAGTCCGGTGTCCTAGCCACTGTGCCACCGACGCTCTAGTTGTTATCTAAATTACCATACTTACTATTTCGCTGATAAACCTTAAAATGTCAATTTTTCTGGTGTAATGTATAAAATGTATCATAATAAATCGTAGGCTAGGTACTGACGCTCCACAAAAAATTCCGGCCGGAATACCGACTTCTTACCTATTTCGCATACCGATTGGCGTCGGCATTTGGATTTAGGGTGGCTCTCTAAAAATAATAATCTGAATATTCTATTAGTTTTTATACCGCGATTATATTCATTAAAATTTCATGCTTAAACTTTTTTTGCGACCTCGATAATTTATTAAGACCACAATATAGTAGTAGCGAATATTGCATATTTTATATTCTGCCCCACTGCTCATAGGTGATGTTACTTTGTTTTTCTACTCCCATTTCGAAATTTGTACCTAAAGAAACCACAATCAATAACAAAGAAATTCGTCATGGTCGTGTGAAAATAGTGTTTTAATGAAATATTAGTTTTTGATTGGCTTATGTAAATTTTTCATTATTTTATGGCACTACATACAAGAACTCTTTCGTATTAAAGTTACTACATTTCATTGGCCAACTATTTGGTACTATAGCCATTAAAAAAACCACAAAATAGTAGTATCGAACATTGCATATTTTATATTATGTCCCATTGCTCATAGGTGATGTTACTTTGTTTTTCTACTAGGCCACCGATGCTCTAGGTATACTTTTAATTAAGTTTATGTAATTGGAAACATACATAAATCGCGCAAATGTGGACAATTCTTGCGATTTATCAAGCGTGGAAACACACGCAACAAATGGCCTGTCGACACGTTGATGGATTTGTCGCCACCGCCACTCGACCTTACCACGAATTATGTCGCTATTAACTTGACAAGTCAGTGTTTAAGTATTACTATCTCATGGTAATCTCACTCGTACAAAACAACAAATTCAGTGATAGACTAATGTCTCCATGTTCTTCGTTCTTATTTAAGTAACAAATAACAAGGCAGAAAGTCTGACGAAATGCATATTTCGCAATTTCCTGTTGCTATTATTTATATGTAGTTCAACTGTATGGTCAAGTACAAATTAATAAGCGTCGAAAACAAACTGCTCCATATATTGTCATTCTTGTTTTGACAGGTATTTATTAGTTTTCTTACTCTGTTTAGATAAGATTTAGATTTAGAACTAACAAATTGCCTGTCTGTCGGTGTCAAGTCTCTACAAATCCCGTATTAATATAATAACGCTTCGAGATTTAAAAGTGAGTAAAATGTGAAATTTCGTGGTAAAACCTCTAGAGGTATAGTCAGTAAACGAAAGCTCTTCACTTTACCAAAGTTTTATGAAGCTAAGTAATTGGTCCAATTTATTTCGTAGGCTTTTCAGGTCTGCTTTGATTATGAAAGCTTGTTATGAGATTCGTCCTAGTGACACAGTGGAAAAGTTCAAAGAATTTTCCTACATTTTCAACATACTCGTACCTACCAACCTCTTTCTACCTACCAATTACAAGAAAAAGGGGTTCGATTCTTGATTAAGATGATTGTATATTGTGTTTGTTATACCTATTGATAATTATGTAATCACTGGGCCCATTTTAGCTTCAGATTTCCATAACCCAAAGAACAAGTTACTTAAATAGAATAATCCAAGGCCCTAAAGAATACTGTGATTTATGAGATGGTATAAAAGATATGTAGGTTGCTGACAGACAAATAAAGTTAATCGAATTTTCTGCTACTGTGAAATCACGTGCGTAATCCGTAGGCTCGTGTAATTTACCTGTTTTAGGGAGGTTGTATATTTTGGCGCACACGGCCGTATTTCTCTGCGCTCCACTGGAGATTGAGCGGCTATGAATACGGCACTTTATAAAGATAAAAGAAATACAAACTTGCGAGAAGAGAAGATATTTTTCCAAATTTAATATATTTATAATACAATTTATATAACCATAACAAATTTTCCAAATTCACTTTAAACTTGAAACGACAATGCGCAAGCGTCGCAAAATTGAATTCAGCTTTGGATCATTGTGGTGGGCCACTCCTAGCACAGGTATTTTAGCTTAGTTGGAGTAGATAAAAAATTATTGGTAACATGTTTACATTACCAATGTTTTTCATTTAAAAAAAACTGCTGCTGGTTTATTCCTTTAGACAGCTATGCATAAGTTGTATAATACGTGTCCTCGTATTGAATTCTTAATGTTAAATTACATTTGTATTCTCTACACTATTTGTATTCTCTACACTACCTAAATTAATATACCAAATCACGGGCGTAAATATGGAGAATATTTTTTTATTAAATGTTTTATTTATTATTTATTTATTTACATTTTATTGTACAACAATAGATTTGATAAAAACAATTAAAATGAGACATTGTACAAAGGGTGAACTTATATCTAAAAGACCCCTTATTCCAATGTGAACAACTTACTTACTCCGTTTATCATTTTCCATAATCCCTTTTGAAGCACAGAATACACCCTAGAAGTAAAGAATAACCGGCCCCGCCTTACCCATTCTAGTGCGACTCTATCAATGAATTTGTAACAAACGCGGGGGCGTCTCGAACGCAACGTAAAACTCGCAAGACAGACTCCGTACTTAGAATTTCGTACGGTAGGATCCGTGGCGCCAGCACGGCCCTTATGGGGTGAATTAACCGTCTCCGCCGTCGACGGGTCCCCTTTAATGCTACACCGACTTAAATTTTGTCGAATTTCCACCGCTATTATATCGAGTTACGCAAATTACGCAACGAACCTTCGAACGAAATGGCTTATGATATGATTCCGGAAGTTTATAGCCTCCGGGCGTTTTGTGAGGAAACAATCGGCGTTAACTGACGAGTCTGATTGGTTGTTTCGCGGATTTCTGATTACGGTTCGATGGGATCGAATTATAGATTAGTTGGTGAATTTATTTCAAGGTGAATTCGTTGCGTCGGTTTTGTGAGTTTAGTTTTAAGGAAGTCGTAAAAATTACTATGCCACCTCATGCCGATGATGTAAGGACTGGGAAAGGGACACACCGACAAGTTTATAAGACCCTTTGCGAGTCTTTAAATCCAGTAATGGGTTTAGGGTACCGATAATAAAATATAACAAATCAAATAATTGTCATTATCATTTTAGTTAACTTGATTTGTGTTTAAATTAATTAGAAAAAGGGTGAAAATAATTCCGCGAGCAGGATTTTATTTTATTTTATTTAAGTATATCTAGTAGTGTGGGACGCCCCCCTGCTAGATGGAGCGACGATCTGCGCAAGGTGGCTGGCAGCGACTGGATGAGAAGAGCCGAAGATCGGGCTCAATGGCGCGCCCTGGGAGAGTCCTATGTCCAGCAGTGGACTAGAATAGGCTGCTGATGATGATGATGATGATGAAGTATATCTAGCATTAGAAATGCATAGTAAATAAAATTTAAAAATTGATTTGTGTTGTTTTTTATTTGTTTGTTTGTTTGTAGTATCTTTATATATAGTACACACACAAAAATACACAGAAAATAAAAATATTTTAATATGTACAAAGGCTTCTCCCATCGGGATCTCTTCCAGCCAACCTTTGATTTAGGAGAGTTTAGACTACTTTTATGGTGGGTATGTTTTTAATTTTTAGATAAGTAAAGTACTTATATATTGAAATAAAAGTGTAGTAAGTTTAAAAGACTAAGTAAAATTAGAAGGAAAGGGTTAATGTAGATATTAAAAAAACTTACGATTCTTTAAAAAAATCTAAATTTTTTTATTGACATTTTTGAAATTGTAATATTTTATTTTCATGATAAAGTCATGGCGAACTTTATCCTCATGAAACATGGAAGCACACTAACGGATTAGGTACATAAACGAAGGTATGTTGAATAATTCAGTGTATACTTATTTCTATACATGAACGCGGTAGTTCTGTGGACGCAGACACTGTGGGTACCTATTCATGAATGGACCTTCAAAATGTATTTTAATGTGAGTTGCAAAACTACAGGATGAAGGTGAAACAAACTGGTGACACTATACTTTTCATATCCAGTAGTGATATTATAAATTAATAATAATATAGAGTTAAGCAGGATACTTAAGTGAATTTAAAAGAAAATTTAATAAGAAAATAGTAATAAGTATACGTACAAGTTAGAAAAATGAAAATGGATGTACATAACATAGGTCACAGGCATAGCAGAGAAGAGCAGAAAGTAGAGAAAAGCATACTTGACAAGAACGGAATTGAGAGAAATGGAACTGAGCTAAGAAGAATGAAGCAGAACAAGAAAGCAGAGCAAAATGAAACAAAACAGCATTGGGGGAAACAACTGAATACATCGAAGCAGCCTACTAGCAGAACCAAAAAGGCAGAACAGAATATAGAAGTTACCTACGAGTAAGTACGTAGTGTCTCTCATTGATATTAAACGTTACTGGTGATGAATTATGTATTCCAAATAAAGTTGCTTCTTAGCAGGGAACACCCTATATATCTTCAACGTAACAACGAATGCGCATACGAAAATTTAGTGGCGGTTATTAGGTGAATCGAATTATGGAACTTACCGAACCTTCACAGAACAATAAAAAATATTTTTACAGATAGGTATCCTAACCTTGTGTCTTTCATATTTTGCAAGTATGATTCGTGAAACAATAGTTACATTTAGTACCCTACTAACTGAAATAGATTTAGTACTTACCTACTTAGTAATTGATCGTTATCCAAAAACCTAACTAAAGAAAAAATATTTTGATGAGATGTAAAGTTATTCTTGTGGTTTTACCTCCAATCACTTACAGAAATACTTACACAGTAAGTACCACTCGATTCCACTACGATCTGCCAATTAGAGACTAGAAATAACGAGTAAATACTAACAAACCGATTACCAATAAAGAAATGATACAATACATTGGATTGGATTAAATGGCGAATAAAAGTGAAAAAAGAGTCACAAATTCTTGAATTGTGAAATCAAATAATAAATAATTCAGATTACGAAAATCGCGATCACACAATGGAGATTGTTGGGAGTCGAAAGGGGGGGGGGGGGGGGGGGATAAGAAGGGGGCTACAAACGTGACATCCCAGTGAAATTCGGAAGAAAATCCAGTGGCGTGACAACCGCCGGTGACAAATTTAATTATTCAACTTACCGAAACGTTAGCGAGATGACTTTTCCCGGAGCCGATAACTAAGTATAAATAAATTCACTTAGAGCTGCCGAAGCAAAGTTTAACTTAATAAAACATTGAAATTTTCGTAATTCGATTGAGCCGAGGTCGGATTTTGGTGTCGGTGGGCCTGATTTGAATATGTCATTACGAATCATTGTCCCCATGCAAATCTAAAAACACGCTGTAGAAGCTCTTTGTAGAGAAAACGTGCTACAAGTTGTTAGACTGAAACTCTATAGTAGGTACTTACACTAAAAATAATTATTTGCATTTATTAAATAGTTCTATATACACAATTAATTGAAGTGACAATCATGGCTCAAATGCTAGAGCACGAGGCTACGGTGCAAACGTCGCCGGATCTAATCTACCTTTGGACCATTGTAGTGGACCACTCCTAGGACAGGCATTTTAGCCTAGTTGAAGTGGTTAATGAAGAATAGTGGTAATGAGTAAAAACATTACAAATTTTTATATTTTTTTTATCTAAGTCTTATATTAAATTTAGCACTAATTAAGTTGAAGTTAAATCAATATCAATTAATACCGCCCGGTCCGGTAGTTAGTCAACATATAAGTACTTACTCGTATATTATTATACAACTATATATTTTACGTTTATAAGTTTTTATTTTATATATCACATTCCTAAGTTATCACTGACCTGGCGTAATTTTACGTATTCTCTTGTCAGTCCTCACCGTGTCTCCCATTTCATTTGGGGTTGACTCTAGTTCTATGCCTCACATCCTGTCCTGGACCGACGATTCGTTTAGTTGGCCGTCGTATAGATCTTTCTTTTTCTTTATTTTACTTATTCTATTGAAGTAAATATTTTTCTAAACAATTTTATTATAGTGGGACCTCGAGCCGTAATCTACAACTATAACTGGAAGTCCTACTATGCAGTGGCACCACGAACCTACATTTTCAGGCTAGTGGGACCACGAGTCACACACTTTTATTACTTTATTTCAACAGATTTCAATGTTAATATTATTTTTATCTTCTGTACCTAATTGTTTGTATGTGTGTATTGGAAATAGGTAAAATCTTTCTTACTTTCTCTCTTTCTTTCAATGCACAAAACACTCCAAAAACATTAAATATAAGGCACAAGGCGGTTTCCATTATCTGTGAGGTTTCAGCAATCACCTGTCGGTGAGACAATTAGTGGAGCCATCACGAAAATCCAAACTTCCCTGAATACTTGAACGTAACTTAAAATTTGTAAGTAACTGAAAGTAAATAAAGAAATAAGTAAGTATACATTTTTAATTATTACTACATAAACCATTGAGTTATGCATTTTTAAAATTCAGTTAGGAATAGGAAATATTTTAGATATATACCTATTTACTCTGTGTAATAAATAGTAGACTTTATAAATAAAGACTTTTTTTGGGGTACCCAAAGGGGAAATCAGAGCCCTATTGCTGTCGCTCCGTCGTCATTTCGGTTTTAGAGCTCATCATGTAAAGTACAATTATATTTTTTTATACTTTTTCGTAGAGAAATAACGACGTAAGCCCCCCGTCAAAGTTGTCATTATTAGACCACTTTTGTTACCAGGTCTATCTCATGAACGGTCTTATCTAGGAACTTGAAAATTGGCTAAAGTATTGGCCATATCCTCTATTTGAACAACATTAGTAACAATTGATACATCTGTAACAGTTTGTAAGTTGTGAGCAAAAAAGTTTAAAAAAATCACCCAATATTTACAAATATAGGAAGTCTTTCTACCATTAGTACGAATTCCTATACCTAGATATGGCGAGACCCGAATCGCACTTGGCCGGTTTAAAAAAAAATATATTTGTCGAAACCTTTATCAGTTCCGAATTACATACATTCATTATAGCGAAGGAATAAAAAAAAATCGGCAAGCGTGCTCGCACATCCGCGGCTGTTGGATTTATTTCTGGGTTCCGAATAAATCACGTTAATGTTCCGGCTAATGTCGTGGCGAGGTGTGAGGTGTAGGCAAATAGACAAGAGGGGAATACTGGAGTTGAGAGGCAATTTAAGTTACATAGAATAAAGGAAAGTTGCCTTACCGTCAGATGCATGAAACGTCCTTAAAGATAATAAGTCTACATTAAAATACATGACATCCCTTTCTACGCCATGGCTCTAGACGAACATGACACGAGACTTAAGCAAGCTTTGGCATTAAAATCTCATGGTAACTCACGGTCAGTGTTCTACAACTATAAACAGATAATTATGTTTTAAAAACCTGCCAGGCAGAAGGGATCTGCCGAAACATGGAATCTATTCTGCAACTCCAACATTTTTGGACCAACAGAGAGCCGCCAGTTTGCTCGAAGTTGTCCGATTGTTGAGGTTTCTGTCGCAAACGATAGATGCATTGTCGCTCTGCATTAGACATAGGTGTTTGTCGAATTCGGCTGCGCTTCGCTGTCGAAGGAATCACGTCAAACCTGATGAAACTTGTCAATTATTTTCAACTGTTGAAACCAGATGCGAAGTGAGACCTGGTTTTAAGTAGCGTAGTTCAACCACATCACAACATGTTTGTTCGATGTTTTGATATCTATAATAGTTATAGAGAATTTAATATAAGTCGGTAATTTTTTTGGGTCAAAAAAGGGACCCACTTGGGCAAGCTGTAGCGAAGCGGGGAAACAATATTTCAGTTATTGTTAGATATCGTTAGAACGGGGCCGGTTGATTCTATTCAATGGTACAACTTCCATTTTGATAGGTTAAATAGTTCTAGGGTAGGGTTGGTTTAGTGATTTGTTATTCGTTGAACTTTTTAGTCGGAATCTTGGCTTGTGGACCCAATTAACTGAATGATCGGTGCAACGTTTAAATGGCGGATATCAACCGATTAAAAGGCTCTCGCCTAGCTTGAGTGGACGAAGAGCTGACTATAAAGTAGGCCTCTACGCGTACGCGCAGTGCTCCCCTGACCTCTGGGTTATAGCGACAAAAAATCTGAAAAACAGCCATCGAATATTGCCAACATCCTCAGCTCCCTAATCCTACTCCGTGCGGATTTATTTAATATTAAAGTTTAAAAAAACTCGTGAGACACCATGTAATCCAGTTTTAGTACAGAAATAAAACTATAAATCATACCTTAAGTACTCGTAATTAATTTTCATGTAAGTTCTATTCCTAAAGGTATGGAAAGTAACCATTTAAATGAGTAGTTATTTTCCAACAGCATAGGGAAGTAACTAGCATTAAATTCTTGAACTAAGTTCGATGTCAACGCAATCTAATCTAAGCAATTGACCTCTACTACTTATCGCTAATATGTTTCCTAATCAATTCTCGTGATAATCTAACGTCCTACAGACGTCCTGGATGTACATGTCAGGGTAATATCATATATTATAATTAGTATCTAAATTAATAACAGAATAGTTGCAAAGTATCCAATATTAAATGGATTTCTTAAAAATTAAGAAATACGAGAAGTCATAAGTTGATGGTTAAATGTGAAAAAAGAATTAAAATTCGTTGAAAAATAAAATAGCTACAGGCAATTATTAAAAAATCAGAAGGTACTAGAAACAGCAATAAGAATTATGACGCCAACGTTCACTAGCGCCATACAAGCACGTCCTGGCAACATATTAAGATTGTTTTACTAGAAAAGGACTTCCATTTTGATAGGTTAAATAATTCAGGAGTTAGTGCCTAGTGGTATGCTGTAAACACGCATTTTCGTGAGGGTGACTTGACAGAAGTTCCCTCACGTCCAAAGCGTGTGTGTGAGACATTAAATAGATTCCATGTCAAAAATTAATCATGTACCTACCCCATTCTGATTATAATAGTAGTTTATGCAACGGCCACGTAATGATAGCAATTTTAACACGAGAACTGTTTATGAAACGAAGCGTAGCTGAGTGTTAAAGTCGCCATTACGTGAGTTGCATACAATACTTTTTCTACCGCCATGAAATGTATTTAACAGAAAATACAAACCGTTAACCTTTTCCGTCGACAAAATAGTGCGAGATCCGTTGTTATTAATGAATATCACTGATTTAAACGCAAACACAGATCAAAGGTATTCCGCGTCTGCTTGACATGCTATTAGTAACCATGGAAACCGTTTGACGTATTGTCGACAACACGCAGGGTGTCGAGTTTTTTTTATGGCTATAGTACCAAATAGTTGACCAGTGAAATGTAGTAAATTTAATACGAAAGAGTTCTTGTATGCAGTGCCATAAAACAATGAAAAATTTACATAAGCCAAACAAAAACTAATATTTCATTAAAACACTATTTTCACACGACCATGACGAATTTCTTTATGTTATTGATTGTGGTTTCTTTAGGTACAAATTTCGAAATGGGAGTAGAAAAACAAAGTAACATCACCTATGAGCAGTGGGGCAGAATATAAAATATGCAATATTCGCTACTACTATTTTGTGGTCTAAATAAATTATCGAGGTCGCAAAAAAAGTGTAAGCATGAAATTTTAATGAATATAATCGCGGTATAAAAAACTAATAGAATATTCAGATTATTATTTTTAGAGAGCCACCCTAATTCCAAATGCCGACGCCAATCGGTATTTGAAATAGGTATGTTGTCGGAATTTCGGCCGAAATTTTTTGTTGAGCGTCAGTACCTCGCCTACGATTTATTTTGATACATTTTATACATTACACCAGAAAAAATGACATTTTAAGGTTTACCAGCGAAATAATAACTATGGTAAGTTAGGTAAGTTAGGTAACAACTAGAGCGTCGGTGGCACAGTGGCTAGGACACCGGACTCCCATGCGGGAGGTCCGGGTTCGAAACCGTGCAGTGCCATTTACCAATGAGTTTTTAGTATTTTTCGAAGACTTACGTACATTTACCGACTGCTAGAGCAGAACGGGGAAGGAAAACATCGTAAGGAAATCTGCACACTGAGATGACAAGTGTGTAAAATCCACACCATATTCCACAAAAGATCCTCAAGGGCCGAAGTGCCGCTGGGGTTTTTCCCGGCCCCCTATAATAAGATAAGATAACAACTAGGCGCAACCTACATTGTTAGAAAAAAATTACATTAATAAATGTAGGTGCATAAAATCTGTAAAATTACCAAAAAAATCGGCAGAAATTACATAAAAATCAATAGTTACATAATTTTAGGTATTTTTCTACTGATTTGTATGTAGTTTCTCCCGATTTTTTGGGTAATTTTACAGAACTTATGTAATTTTTTAAAAATTTTTCTAATATTGTACGCACGATACGTGGCGCGACGACGCGTCGTCGCGCCACGTATCGACGCGACGTCGTAGGTACGAATTTTGAACTGTATGCAAACGCCTATAAAGTTCCCAATTGATTGGCGCAAAACAGAAGCGACGCGGAAACGGCGCTGTCATGCTTTTCGCTGATAATCAAAAGTGAACTTTACAAGAGTTTGCATAGTGTTCAAAATTTGGCGGTCACGTGGCCCGACCGCATTTCGTCTGCGCTCGACGTTTCTCTTGCGTTGCCTGTTCACAGTCTTCGAGTTCCGACAGTAACTTAAGTGAAGTGCATTCCCTCAAATAATCTCGGTATTCCCAAATGAAAACGAAATACGGGACTGCAGATACCATAAAATAGGAAAATGTATCATAAAATAGCAAAGTGTACACGCGGCAGTCGCCATCCTCTGTTGTCGCGGCGGCATCGTTTGTCTAGCAAAGGCGCGAGCGCGACGGTATTTTCAAAGAGCGCGACGACTTGAGCGAATGGACTTTTAAAGTAACTTTCTTCACCGTCTACCCCAGCATACGGCTGCCTTCACACATGTTCCCTATCAGTGCCAGTGCAAACAGGTCACGAGTCCCTCCTCTGGATCCGATAAGGCCCTCTTATCGGTGGCCTCGCTCAAACCGCGCCGATATCCAATTATAATTAGTTTGGGCTACTTCACGGCCCAACGTGATGTAATTATAAGTACCAATTCATATTATATTTGTAATAAAATAGTATTCTAGATTGTGGAATATTACTATAGTAATATTGGGAAAGATATTGGGTTCCTACGAAACACTCGCAGCTAGTATAGTATACTATAACTGCGTCATCCTGCATTCCCTGAGATTTCATAGGAACCCAATATCTTTCTGGAGTGAAAAAATAGCCTACAACTTTTTCTAGACTTTGACGAACCTTTCAAAATTTCATTAAAGTATTACTACCACAAAAGCTAAAGGTACGAGGAGTACATATTTTTCGATTATTTTCACGGAATTAGAATTGCGGTTTTATCCAAATAAAATACGAGTACCTATGTAGTTTGGTAGTATTAATAAGGAGTTACATGGTTTAAGTATTTAATAATATTTTGTGGAAGTTGGTGTTTCATTTCCAAAGAACTACATGATTAATTCTTGGTATTAAGTTGACTCATAATATAAACCATAATTCATTCAAACAAATCACTCAAAAATCTAAATATAAAATTTTAAAAATCCTAGCAACGTAAATAGTGTAGTAAGTAATAAAAACTAATTAAAATAAAAAATTAAAGTCTGCTTTTTGTGTTGAAACTGGAGTCCGCTTTTTGTGTTATTTTGTTAGTCACCTAGAGTCGGATTCGATTTTTTTTTCTAAAAAAAATTCATGTTAACTAATTATTACTTATCAATCCGCCTATATAGAAACGAAACGCCGTAGGTACAGTAGAAGCCACATCAACTATTCTCTTGGAACCCTACCGCATAATCTTTTATTTTTCTTTTTCTTCTTTTCATAAGTGTTTCTATCTATCTATCTATCTATCTTTTTGTTATTTTTCTAAACATTCGTCGTATGCATATGTCAAATAAGTTAAAAGCGACAAAGTACCAAAAAGTATAGGTATCCAGATGTGTCGGCCACTATACGCCACATCGCCTTTTTTATCGTCGGTTAAAAATAAATTGCTACTTAAATTTATTTTTAGAACGCTTCTACATCTTAAAACGTGAATAAAAAGCGAGTAGAATATTATGCATTATTATTTCTAGCGAATTCAGATAGCATGATCACTAATTACGCTAAAGTGTATTTAATTTATGCAACAATAATGTGGCGTGCTGTTGGCATGCGCCCAGGTCTAAATGCGGATACCGACACCGCATCGGCGTCGCTCTTGACCCTACCCAAGATGTTTTACAGTTCACACAGATTTTTTTAAGATAAACAATTTAGATCTACTGACCTTTATCTTTGTTTTATACTAAGTGAAATAAAAGTTGGCCGTGGCGATTCAGCGTGGCAATGCCGCGAGCGTCATGGGGACCTTTGCGCCGGGGTCGACACGGGGCGGAACTTTTAACTAAGGCTTTTCATAAGTCTTTTTTTTTAATTTATTTTTTATTGACGAAATTTAGCTTTGCAAATATTTCGATGTTATGAGTTATTTTATCAGAATTATCTTTGATAGGTATAAATATAGTGAAATAAAATTTAATCAAATTATTAAAGAGTGTCGGTGGCGTAGTTGGCTATAGGACACTACTTTGGGTTCAAAAACATGCAATGTAATGTACCAATGAGTTTTTCGGTTTTTTCGAAACACGTACATATATCCTATTATTCTGAGGGTAAAGAAAACACCGTGAAGAAACCTGCACACTGAGATAACCATCGTGTTGAATAAAGAAGGCAATGGCAAACCACGTCATTAAATTTGCCAAGAAAGTCGTTCTACATGATTATTTCCATAGAATGATCACGACCCTCATCGATGAGGAATACGACTATGAAGAAGAATTCAAATTATTCACTGTGTTCTGTGAAAAAGTAAAGTAGTTTAGTACAGTAGTAAGTAGTCACTTCGGTTTTTGATTGTAATGAAAAATGGAATCACCTTTTGCAGAATAAAGTCCCGTCTCCCTCCATAACAGTCATTAGAAGTTGTTCTGAAAAAAGTGATTCAAAAAGTGCATCAAAACGCAGCAGCTAAGAATAATTTTTAAAGTGATTTTCTTTCAATTGAACGAACAAGGAATGACTATATAAAATTTGCTCAAGTGAGAGCCATTGTGAGCCAATGACGATGTAAGATTAAAACATTCTCCGGATAATAACTATCGAGGCCTAAGTGATCTCGAAAAATGATTTAAAAATCCAAGGGGAGATCTATTTTCCCGCAAAGGAACGCAAACACCTTTTCAATCCTTCAATGGAGCGATGAGACGGTGGGAAAAGCCCCGAAGCGCCAACTAGCGAAGCGGTGGCAGTTAATGGTATTGTAAGACAGAAAAAATACCGGGATCGTGGTACAATGGCCGCCAAATGTTCGCAAGGAGCAAGATTAATCGTCGCAGAGACGCACTCGTGGCCATCTTCGGCGTTTCTACAAAAATTAATCATCTTAACGCGTCATTGTCGCTCGGTCGCCTCCCACGCGTGAAACTCCCGCTAATTAAATTAGAATTACGGAGTCGTTTGACAGATTACGTCCAAATTTTTCACTCCCAACATTTTCGCGATTCAATAGCGAATTTCTACAACTGATAAAATCTGCTTTGATTTGATTAATAGCGCAAACGGCTCACGGAAAGTAGAAAATACCTATCGAGGAAGATAACCAAGAAAAATTACATAAAGCTTTCAGAAAGTGTGATGTAATCTCGGCAGTCGTTTCCATAAACTTAATGGCGAAGTATCACAGAACTTACATATCGTTGTTATAACAACCTAACTTGGCATATTTGTTACTCCCTCAGTCAGCATATTCGCGTCGAATGACCGCCAATTTATGTGAAAACTTCCACCGGTTAGAGCATGACCTATCTATGGCAATAAAACTTTTCACTCGTCAAGTTCTCGCTATCTGTTTCGTGGAGAATATCTTAAGTAAATATGCCAGGTAAAAGTTTCGCGCGGAACTTTATGGTTAGTGGAGAGCGCAATGTGTCAATTCTGGGATTGAAATATGGGTGCAAGCCGTGTAAAGGTGGCGTCGGTCGCGCGGCGCCGCTGCTCCGCCGGAACGATGTGCTGCATTGTGCTCAATTCACAAATTTCGAAAAGCACTCGCATTTTAAACATTGAATCGATAAATGCAAGCGTACGTGAATATTCCACCACCATTTTTATCGGTCCAAATCGCCGCCTTGACAGATAACTGTCGATGCACTGAGATAGTGGGTCATTCAACTCGTTTTCGACTTTATTTTCCGTCACAATTTTGTTAGCATATTTTAGTTTTGCGTCACATTATCATGTGATAGCTGTTAATTATTTGCCACGAGGAAAAGAAATGGAATGTGAATATGTTGCCTTGGTTGTATATGTATTATATGATCGCTCACGCACATGTATTCCGCACCTAGTACGAATATATTGGAGCGATGGCGGAGGTGTGTGTGTAATGAATGCCGGCGATATATCTCGACATAAAGCCGTATGTAGGTGCCGTGCCTGAAGGAACTCCTGGGGGATAAGGAGGATTCCACTTAGCGAATTGCACTAGGTGAATTGCCATAATTACCATACCTACTGTTCCTTGGGTCTCACCATTAAAGGTGCGTGAAGCTACTTTCTTGGACTATTGGCAACCCGACACCCGATATGGGCCCAAAATTGTATTGTAACGTTAAAATAAACTGGTGAATCGATTACTAACATAAGACTAATAAGGCAAATGACAAGTGGATATTTCTTGTCATACTATTAAATAAAGCACAATGTGCCGCTACACGCTGGGCAGGCGGACGTGAGGTCGGCCGGGCGATTAGTTGGACGAGCTTCTTTTATTTTTGTATGAGTCTGTCCTTTTAAAATTAGTTAAGTAAGTATACCCTTTTGTTTTCTCTGTTCAACCCATTTGAAGAACTTTATTTGACGATCTCGTAGTAGGAAGTCACATTCTTTCCTACAGTAACGGTCTCTAGGATATTCTATATATTTCCGTCGCGGAGTTTCTTTCATTAACCTCGAATTAGGTCGAAGGCTACCTGATTCAAAGGACTCGGTCGTATTATGTATGGCCGATAAATAGGCGGAACCTCTGCCGGAATATTTCCGGCATTGAGATGGCTCGTACGTAAGTAGATTCAGATCCTTTGTATTACAGATGTGTGTAAGTATATCGTACATGTGAGATGAGTTTTAGGGCATGCATGACAGTAGGTAAGTATTGTCGCAAGTGATATCTTTCTTCGGAATTTATGTCAGTGAACAAATTCAAATTCGCAGTTTGATTTTCCATCTTACATGGTAACCATTTTCCATTTTTTTTATATTTATGCGAGAAAATAATTATACTTACAGATTGGTTAAGAACTAAGACATTCATAGGTGACATTTTTACAAACTTTTTGAACTGGAGTACACTGGAGGCAGTGAACAAACTTCAAGAGCTAGAAATCAAATTACTATCAAGCTAAAACGAACTATACCTACATATAAAATACCTACAATATGTGACGGTGATCAATCACACAAAAAACTTGCAGCGTCTTGAGTTTCAGCCTCCACGTCATCGCTCTAGAAAGCAAAGTCACTAGACTTAAGGTATCTCGAATTTTAAGGAGACTGCGATAGGTCTATATGCATGAAGTAAAAACACCCGCCGGAAGACTGTTCTTTCTTACATCCAAGCCTATAGTAACAAAACTTTCAATAGTTCAGTACTTAACAACTTTACGTATTGGCACGATCTGTGTCGTTAGGTAGGCGTCCCCGCGGCGCGTCGCAGGTACGTCGCTGGCGCCACATGGGCTTCTGCCAGATTAATGGATCATTGCCCCCTCCTCCGCCCCGCAGCCCGCCGCCCCCTCCACCCCCCCGCAGATGCGAAACTACTGTTCGACGACATCGCTTCTCCTCCACGAGATATATGGCCTTCGCTCTCACACTTAACACTATTTCACTCCTGAGATTCTAGCATATATCTACTCGTGCAAATCAGCTGTATAACTACAGTTTGACAGCATTATCTAAAAAAATCTTACAACCTTGGGAGCTTCAAGTCTTCAAGGCCCGCGTGCTCCACCTTCGACCTCATCATTCGTCTACCATCGGGTGAGATTGGGGTCAAATGTGGGTTTAGGTTAATCACGTTGTCTAATGTATACAACGTAATCTCAATATAAACTAAATAGCAGCGACTTAACGTTTTTCGTATGCCACTAGTAACAAAAACCAATGATCGGTGCCGCTCACAATTATGTGTTAGCGTGGTGTTAATTTAATACGATTTGTAAGTAAAGTTGGACCTAAACGTAATCGCTACTTAATTGGAAACAGAACAATCGTTGTAAAACAGTGGAATTGGGCTCTCGATCCGAATACCGAACTTACGCGCTCCACATTTAAACCAAACTGATAATACAGCTGACCCAGAAGCTAAGCGATCATAACCGACCGACCTTCAATCTCAACAAGTAGCGAACTTACATTTATGCTCGATAAAACACTTCGAAACGACTCCTCGTAAATCACGAAGACATCGAAAGTTAGCCGCCGAGCACTTAAAGTTTAACGGACAATAATAACTGGCGATGAAAAAAGGAGATACGGCCTCTGTGGGAATAAAAAGTAATGTGGCAGTAGTGTCTGAAAGGGCTAAGTTGGTGAGTGGGTAAGTTTTGAGGGATGTAGTAATGAGGCGGAGGGACAATCGATAAATTTGAATGTTCTTCGGCGCCGCTGAGCGACTTGCAACTTTTTTCGGTAGCGGAGGGAGAGCCCGACACACAGACGCCATCTCGGCTAAAGTCGAGCTTCCTACACTATGCGATGCTGCAGATTTCTAACGCAACGATTAGAATAAGTTTGGTATAAAAGTTGTAGTCGTGCTGTGAAATTGATCGCTAAAACGTGTGGCTTTGGAGATAACAATGATTACAATGTTACATGAACGTGAGTTTAATCAGGTATTTGTAATGTAACGTACCTATAGGGTCTACAGTGTTTGTGCTACGTGCTACGTCGTAGTTCGTAGCGAGCACAGTTTTAAAAACGGACGCACTGATATACGTTTAAATATTACGTAACCGAAAAGACACCCTCTAAAGTCTAACTAACGTATCTAATCAATCTAATCATTCATAAAAAAATCTATATGTCTATATTCAATAATACTTTGATAAACAACTTGATACTATAGACATAAAACAAAAACTCGCCACTTGCGCCTGCGCAATACGTCAAACATATCTACGGTTTCCATAGTTACCAATAACATGTTAAGCTGTCATGGCGTCTGTTGAAGTCTCCGTAAAGGTTAGTATTATCTGTTTATATATTTCATGGTCTTTACAGATTTGATTCGTCAATGGTGGTTGCCTAGCCTTATGTAGGGTAGGGTTGTCACTAACGAAATACTTACGGCTTTATTTTTATTTAAACAATATTTTGATACCGAGTTGCACTCAATAATTGTTTGATAAGGTTTAGCTAACCTTATCAAACCATTATCAATTATGATTATCATATCTGGATAATAAAAATAATTTATTAATTTTATCATAATTTAATTCATTACGCTTTTAAGTAGATCCTTAAGTACTTACTTAATAATAATAATTGGACCCATGTTCCCACGCAAGTTTCAAAGGACCCTTAGGGCCCGTGAACCCTGAAAATAGTAAATCTTTATTGTCAAGCAACAAATTATATAGCTAACTATAATATACAAAAGGCCCATAACAAAACAACAAAATGATAACAATGAAATCAATCATTGTACTTTTGAATTATTGTTATCAAATGAATATAACTGATCACTGAATAAGTCATGTAAGTTCAGGGACGTCACACAGCATAAACCTCTACAGCGTCTGCGTCGGCGCAGATGTAGCGGATCCAAATCGACCATCAAAATATCAAGATTCCTATTCAAAGCTTTCAAACACTTTCTTCGTTCACAAAATTTCGAACTGCATCAAACACCGATTAAGTTGACATCAACCATAAAGTTGTTTGAATTGACCTGAGCCTTAGTCCTTTTCAATTGTCCATGTCATGCACCAAAAAGAAATAGGGGTATGTATATGGGTAATGTATGTACTACACAAGTAAATTGAAATTATTTACCATCAGGCGAGATCGAGGTCAAATGCGGGTTTAGTATTAAATAAAATAAAAAAATTTTTTTTAAAAGTTACGGTACTAGACTGTGTAAGTACGAGTAAGTACTTATACTGCAAGTAGATTTTTAAACAAATGAGGTCAAAGGCGGGTTTAGTAGTAAATAAAAATATATAAAAAAATAACTTACAGTACTAGTCTGTGTAAGTACGAGTAAGTACTTATACTGCAAGTAGATTTTTAAACAAATCTTGTTTTTGTCGGAAATTCACGCTACCTTCTTAATCAAGTGTTTTATAGACTGTAGGTAGGTATTGTTTTTGTTGCCATTTTTTCTCAGTCTGAGTTCTATTTCTGTTCGTCATGTAGTGTCTATAAACTCATAAAATTGGTACTTAAAAACGTCATTTAAAATTTTGACATGTAAACAAACCACTATGCTGTAAACTCAGCCTTCGGCTGGCTTAGGTTTTTGGGTTTAAAATGATTGAGTGTAAGAAATTAGATAGATTTAACTACAGTCTTGTTTACTAAATGCAGGCATAGCACCGAAAAAGCAATTATTTTATTAAAGTTCGAATTTTTATCACAAAAAATGTTTATTCAGAATTAAAATACAAAACTGTAATTACCTAGGGCGATCCATAAATATTTAGTCAAATAGAAAATAAAAGAAATATTACAAATGTTTATTTACAACTTTTCAAAGTATTCTCCTGCGGCATCAATACAATTATGCATTCGACTGAACCAGCTTTCAAAACATGTGAAAAACTGTTCTTACGGAAGGTCCAAAAAACCGCCTAAATCTACTACGTCTACTGCTTCGTCCGCAATTTCCTTCCACGCAAAGATTTCTTCAACGTGGGGAACAAAAAGAAATCACACGGAGCCAAGTCAGGACTGTGGGGGGGATGTGGTAGCAATTGCACGCCCAAATGGGTTAAAAAGTCCATGGTTCTGGCGGCCGTGTGAGCGGGAGCGTTGTTTTGGTGAAAAATTATAGCACGCGCTCCGCTCCTCGTACGATCGTCATTTAGCTCCTGGAAAGCTTGCGGCAGGCAAACCTAGCTATACCATTGACTATTAACTATTCTTCGATCTGCTAGTGGAATTACGGCTACAGGCCCACTACGACGGAATAAAACGGAAATATTTTTTTTATTGAGGTTTTGACCGCGAACAACCTTAGTGGGTAAATCGTCTTCTTCAAAGACCTATTCTGTCGATTGCTGTTTCGTAAGCGGGTCAAGATGAAATACCTCATGTGCCGGAAATAATGTTGGCTCTCTTACCCTTCAAACAGAAACACAGAAATATTACACAGAAATGCAAGCATTTCTGCTTTACGGCTGAAATAAATAAGAGGGTGGTACCAACTCAGGCGATCCTTCACATCAGGATCTACCATCTGTGAATCTAATACTACACTCATACTCATTTATTCGACCTGTAGAGATATATTAGAGCACTAGGTTATGTCAGAATGTTATGCACTATAGGTATTTTAATAAAGTTTCACAAGAGTGACAACCCTAGCGTTAAACAGGTAACGTAGCTGCCAGCCAGTATAGGCGAGCGCGGAAGTGATAATCTTAAAAGTTAGATTGACATAGTTCTGTCGCATAAAACCGTCGGAGTTACAATGTCAGACATGGGTATACTTGGATACCCTGATTTATTGGGCCTGGCACTCTTTCAACTAGTAATTGGGGTAGAATGTTCTACTGGAGCGGTGGAACTTTTTATTACATGGCTTCTTTGACTTGTCTCGTCTAGTCTACCTTACAATCTTATACAAGTTACAGTTTTACCTAAACCGAGCTATGACGAGGCCATTTAACTTCCATCCACAGCGTTAATTAAAAAACTCAGCCATCTACTCTCCTGTCCACCTGCCAGAAAAATATTTAGGCTTTATACTTATTATAATTGTCTAAAAGTGTTATTATTATTATCGTCTGATTTTGAAGAGTAGAATTAAAGGAAATCTAAGTTACAAAAATATTATCGACATTTACATAATTATAAAAAAAAACAGCTTTTAATTCCTACCTCTCATACACAATCATTCATAAATTAAGATAAAATTAACATGTCATTATTCATTATTTCACTAAATTATTACAGGTATGTCAATATTTTTTATATATATATTTTTCAGTAGTTGCCATATCTGGCATTGGCCTCCCCCAATTTCCTCCAGTGTTCCCTGTCCCTCACCATTCTCGTCCAGTGTGCTCCCATTTTCTTTGCAAAGGTATCGTCCCATCGTTTATAGGGTCTTCCTCTTTTTCTATTCCCTTCTTTTGGGTACCAATCTGTGACTTTTTTCGTCCATCTGTTATACGTATCATACATACACATCACATACGTAACATAAAAGTTATTGTTCATAAATACTCATATGCTCCTTGAAAAAGTAAACCGAAACGTAGACGCTATTTCCGCGATATTTTTGAAGTTACCCGTTATATCCAATAATAATTTTAATTATTTTTCTTTTATACGTAGGGTAATTCAGGGTGATATGGCCTGTCGTATAAGATGGCCAATCGAAATATTTCCGAAAATCGATGCGAGATGGAGCCACTATCGCCAGTATGGCGACGATGCTAACAAGGGTGAATACGTGTTGTGGTGTTTTGTGCAGAAAAATAATTTTATAACATATTTGCTCGTAAAGTGGCTGTAATTACACCAATTTCAATATCGTAATGTATCTCATTACGCACTTGTGCGTTATAGTAATGTGAAACGCACGAGTTTTTTTAAATAAAGTAACATGTACGGTTTTTTAAGATGCTCCGTCTAAAAATGAACGATACTTTTTAAAATCTTAGCAAAGAGTTTTTATGTTAAAAAAGTGGTCAATATTTTATGAATAAAATTAACTTTGGGAGATAAAATATAATAAATAAAGATTTAATTCTTTAATTTAATTAATTTTGACAATAAATTACAACCATTTATCTGTAACAAAAACACAAAAATATTAATTTACTTTATTAGTAATACTGGCTGTTTTTGTACCTTTACCTAAAAAAAGTTGATGCGCGCGCATCGCTAATTTGTGGACAAGTAAAATTATTCCGCGCGCTTTTTCTTTTCGCTGTATTGTTTTTATTTGAAAATGTCGTCAAGTAGTGATGAATTTATTAATTTGACACCGCCACAAGTCTTAAACGCAGCGAAAAAGGCTACTCTAAGCCTCTTGCCTGAAAAATCGACCGATAGATACTTACAAGCGTATCAAAATTTCATCATATGGAAAACAAGCAAAGATGCAAATTCATTTTCAGAAAATGTGTTTTTAGCATATTTCATGGAACTTTCTCAAAAATATAAGTCAAGCTCATTGTGGTGCTACTATTCAATGCTAAAAAGCAACTGGCAACGTAACAATCACTTTTAAAAATTGTTCAAATTTCTATAACTGCTTTAACAAGTAATTAAAGATTTATTCGTTTAAGAAAGTCAAAGTTTTATTTATTTCCTCGTAAATATGTTATAAAACGTCGTATGACATACGTGCGCTTTGAAAATTACAGCCTCTGCTTCCTTATAGCCCTCGCCTACGGCTCGGGCTAGCAATATCGCCTCGGCTGTAATTTTCAACTTACCGCACTTATATCATAATGTACTATAAAAGTGAGTATTTTATTGATTTTTTGTACTGACAACAGATATTTTTTTCACTACATGTTAAATACTTCGTTGTGATCGGTTTTTCATAAGGTTTTCTAACCTCCTTTTACTTAATTATTGGTATCCGATCTATTGTCGATTTTCTAACCTCAAAATCACCTCGCTTTTTCTACTGCGGCAATATTTATTTATATATGGCCATCTTATCCTTAAAGTTTGGTTGATATGGCCAATTTTTTTCAGGGTTATATGGCCATAGTTTGATTGCAATTTCAACGTTTTTATTTATTTCAGATGCCGAAATACGTCAGAGTACCAGATTCGAAACGTGGTAAATGGACCCAGGAGCAGTTATCAAACGCATTAGAAGCTATAAAAAATCAAAATATGTCAGTGTACAGAGCTGCAATTAATTTTGGTGTTCCAAGAAAAACCTTAGAGCGGCGCTTGAAGAAAAATAATCCAGTAAAGGGCCGCCTGGGACCAGGTTGCACATTGGGCTTTGATAATGAAAGGCGACTTACACGTCACATAATCAAAATGCAATCTAAAGGATTCCCGTTGACAAGAGGCGATCTACGATCCATAACATTCAAATTTGCAGAGCAACTAAAGTTGAAACATAAATTTAACAGAGAAAAGGAAAAAGCTGGGTACGTTTCGTTAATGGATTTTTAGAGAGAAATCAAGATATTAAATTGCGCAAATCAGAAGGGATTTCCATTGCTCGCGTGACAGGGATGAGTCGTAATGAAACACAATCGTATTTTGAACTTCTGCGGACCATTTCTACAGACAACGAGTTAGTTGCGAAGCCTTCCAACATATTTAACGTCGATGAAACTGGTCTCCAGCTCAACAGTCGTCCTGGAACAGTTCTTGCTAAAAAGGGAAGTAAGGCTGTATCCACAGTAACCTCGACGGAAAAGGGAGAAACAATCACCGTGATTGCCTGCTGTAACGCAGAAGGAACATTCTTGCCGCCCACTTGTATTATGAAGGGGAAGAACAAGAAACCTGAATTTCAAGATGGCTTACCACCGGGGTCTATTCTCTACATGTCACAAAAATCAGCCTATGTAACTGCGGACATATTTGTTGATTGGATGAAAGATCATTTTATACCAAGGAAACCTGCAGGAAAAGTTCTGCTGATTGTTGATGGACATGTTTCGCATTGTTCCGTTGATGTTCTGGAACTAGCTGAAGCAAATGATATAATTCTCCTATGTTTGCCGAGCCACACGACACATTACCTGCAGCCTTTGGATAGGGCTTTTTTCAAGTCCCTGAAGTCTCATTTCTACGAGCAATGTCGCATTTGGCTTAATAATCACCCAGGACGAAGAATTATTGGTAGTGGTAGATCCTAAAGTGAAGGATCGCCTGGGGTGGTACCACCCTCTTATCTATTTCTGCCGTGAAGCAGAGATGCTTGCATTTCTGTGTTTCGGTTTGAAGGGTAAGAGAGCCAGCGTAATTACCGGCACATGAGGCATTCCATCTTAGTCCTCAAGGTTAGCAGCGCATCAAAAACCCTCTAATATTAATAAAGTGAGGTGAGATGTCTATGGGCGACGGTGACCACTTACCATCAGGTGGCCCGTTTGCTCGTCTGCTCACCTTATTTAATAAAAAAAAAAAAAAAAAAAAAAAATTACCCGATCGCAGTTTGGTGCTCTTTTGTCAGTTGCTTGGGGACAATCTGCAACTCAAAGGAATGGTTCCTCTGGATTCAGCTCTACTGGAATATTTCCGTTTAATCCGTCCATCATTCCTGATTACGCTTTCATAACAGACTCCCACCAACCTCAAAGTGAGGGAAAAAGTCAACAAAACTTTGACTCGTGTCAGCCAACGAAGTGTCACCCACCTCTGCCGGAGCTGTTAGAATCTGATTCACCGCAGCCAGGTCCATCTAATTATTTTCAAAGATCTTCAAAGACACCGGAAAAGACCAAAGAAACCCCTTCTAAATTCCTAGACTCGTTAAGTCCCGTCATTCTAACTTCCGATAATTCTGCCCGGAAGCGTTCAAAACAAGTGGCAGTAGAACTGACTTCAACAGAATATATTAACAAAAAGAAAGAAAAACAAGCGAATAAAAGTATTAAGACGAAGAAAGAAAAAGAAGGAAATAAGAGTATTAAGATAAAGGAAAAAAGAGAAGTGTTAAAAAGTAAGATGCCGATCCGTAATTCGCGTGTCAATAAAAAAAGTCGGGAATCAAGTTCAGAAGACGAAAACCTTATAGATTTAGAGGTTAGCGATGATCCGAATGACTTCTATAATTGCATAAGATGTGGTGAAAATTATTATGAAACAGGGAAAACCGAAGACTGGATTCAGTGCATATTATGCCTCAAATGGATGCATGAAAATTGCACTCCTTTTTTAAATACTTGCGACGCCTGTGGAAAACAGAAGAAAAAACTTGACGAAAATAAAGAAAACCAAGGAAAGAGAAAAGGAAAGGGGAAAAGAACCCAAAAATAATATGGTCATCTTACACGACACTTAATGGCCATCTCAAACGTATATGTCCGATGAGATGGCCAGTCGCTATGTTTTTTGTTTTTATTTTTAATAGGAATTCTAATTATTTAAACGAGACCAAAGTATGTATAATTAAAGTTGATTAATAAAAGGTATATTAGCAATTCACACTTTTTATTTAACTACCTGAAAACTATGTGAAATTCTTGCCCAAAAGAAATAAGGCCATATAACCCTGAATTACCCTATGTTAAAAAGGTGCAGAACGAACATTCCTAAGTTTTCACTACGTGTTACGTCAGTATATAGTATTGTACTCAGTTGAACGGGAGCCATCCCGTAAGGGATAAGGGTTGATTGATAATATTCTAAGATGCAAATCTTACAATATTATCAATGTCATCAACCCTTATCGTCCTAACCTCCTCTCTTTTGTTTGTGCCACCATATTGGTCCAGTCGCATCCAGATCTAACTTGCAACTTTTGCGAAATCTTAAAATGTAACATAACTTAACTATAAAAAAACGTCATTTTCCTTGAAGCTTGTGTCACCTCTATCCAGCGTTATGAAGTAGAAAGGCACATTATGTATTTTAATGAAGATTTAACTTTAAGGACGTTTCGTGCAACTGACGCTAAGTTAACTAGCACACATGGGTACTAAGTATGTAGGTAATGTATTACATTTCTTTGGTATTATTTTATGGTAACAATCACGAGGTTACCAAAAAGTAAGTACGATGGACAAAAGGAACATTTTGGCAGTGACAGGCTGTCAGCAACACGTCAGAGGACCAGAGATGAACAAAAGAATACAATCTTCGTCAGCTAAGACACCAAACTAACACAGCTTACAGAGTGATTCTTTGTCATATTCTCTATGAGCGTTTCCTATGGCCATATAATAGCTTTGGAGATTCAAAAAACTGGATTATTATTTGGAGAAGCAATGGACGCAAGGAAAGTGGACTTTATGGGAATGTTAAACTAAAAGTATGGATTAATTGATCTGAGGTTGCCTATATGGGAATGTCGACTTTTTGGCAGTGGACAATTTTAGAAGTGGACTTTTTGGGAAAGCGGACCAAATTAACCTAAAATGGATTCCATACTAATAATTATTTTACATTATTGTGGTTTTAATTATTTTTTTAAGTATTTGTACAATATTTTACTAAACTATTATGTATTACTATCAGGTTAATTATGCTGCTGTACTATCGCCAAATATATAAAAAAATACGTTAGAACCTTTAATGCGATTAATTTTCAAGTATGAAATCCTTCAAAAGCATATAAAAGCACAACTTTAATTAAGTTAAAATGTAATTTATTTTTAATTTGGCGAAAGTAAGTACAACAGTATGAATGACTTAGTAATAACAATATTTCAGTAAAATATTGCATAATCTGCCGACTTATTATGGTGCGTATAATGAATATGCATAGATATAGCATAGATGATACTGTCATCAATTGCCCTGTATATGTATTATTACCTAGACTGAAAGTTACAATAAAACAAAATGGCTTTAATTTCAGATATTAAGTTAGTGTGGGTGAAACAGGAGTAAAGTTCTCTATCTAGAACGGTCGCAGCGAACTTAGCACTCACGATAAATTAGAACTTCCCTACAAAGGAGAATGGATTAAAACTAGTTCGTAGAGTGCGGCCCTGGGGCGAAGAAACTTTCAATTTTTATGACAAATTCAATTATGCGAGATTTATGCGTCCCTGTCCCACAGTAAATCCGTTTCTTATTGGAGCGAGGGAGACGGTAATGGCTCCACGATCTAAGCCTTTGATAGCTAAGTTTTGGCTGTAATTTGTAAATGCATTTGTCCAGTAACTAAAGTGACATTAATGTCATCCACTTTTGTAATTCGAAATGGATTAGTAAAATTTATTGACTTAGATTGAGATCGTAATGGGAAACACTTCCTTGACACTTCGAATAGATAGTAATTACTGATTACTTAATTTAGATAATAAATAACCCTTAATATTAATTGTAGTACACGACGAGAGCTTTTTTAAGCAATGTTCCTGAAGTGGACCAAAAGTGCCCATCATCCTTTTGCTTTAGGTTATATGCTACTAAGAAAGCCAGTGTGAGTGAATTGTCATGAAAAGAACGTTGGTAAATTCGTCGAACAATTAATTATTAGTTCACTTCTTTGAATTAATGGACCATTCATCCACACATTCAACTTTAGAACACAAGACAAGAAGCTAAATGTTACCTATATTAATGACTGCGAACATCCTATACTTATAGTGAAAGCTGCTTAATTAGAATAATAATGACCAAAATGCGGGCGCCACCAGGCTTCAAGAATCTCGCTTTTAGATCTGGTAGTACCTAATCAAAATAATTGCAGACAGGTTCTACTCCGGGTCGCAATACGTCTGCCGTTTAAGCCATTCGAACCGATGCCCGATACGGAGAGCACCACCAAATCCCATTACCGATAGAGATCTCGCGACATCGGTGGACAATAAAATGGTTCCATCATATCTGAAACTTTGCCCCATAATGAAGCGTATGGGGCGAATGGTTTACGACAGTCGTCGGCGAATCTTTATTGGTAGCGGACCAATTTAGATAAAAGGAAAGAGCTTTCGCCCTGAAACACCAGAGATAGCAGTCTTAACTATCGCAAGTTAGCGGTAGTTAATCCGGTCGGTTCACAGATAAATCAACAGTCGAAAGCCATAAATTCGGACCGCTCACGGTAATAGGTGAAAACTATTAGGTCCGAGTAATTTAGGTGCTACGAAGAAAAAATATGAAGGTCGGTTGACGCCAACTTTTGAGGCTCAGCGCTTGGTGTGCCAACAGCCTAGATTAGATTAAAAGAGACAAGTTAATTATTTTACCACATGCCGTACAGGAATGGTATTTTATGCAATTCTCACGTAAAGGTAGTCATTTTAACACGAGTGCTAGTTTGTATTGGATCAGAGCATACTAAAACACGAAAGGAAATTAAAACAAGTATGTCACAATAATGCTGAAGCAAATGTATTTTAGTATGATTATATTAGCGTACAATATATACCACCACTTCCGAAAAAATCTAATATTTCTTGCACAAAAAAGAATAACGAAATATTGATAAAAATATCTCTTCAGCAGATTCAATCGCCCGGATTAAAAAACGAGGAAATCATGAAAATGAAGTTGTCAACACGGTCTGGAGAAAGGGAATACGGGATAGAACTACTGCGGGGTGGGAATTTTATTTCCCTATAAAATAAACCGACAACTTCCCACTGGGGTTTAAATTACGGAAGCAACAATTTATTTTACAATTTATTTGTGTTTCTTATTGACACAAATCTTTCTTCATCCAAAGTTCTGTCTAACGTATTTAGTTCACGGCTCAAAAAGGAAACTAGCCATGAAATCTTCTCTACTGGTCCAGACGTAAAATAATCTCTCAGACTTTGCGTAAGTATACGTACCTAAATGGAACAATGTAAGCTTCCATATAGGTACGTATACTTACGCAAAGCTTAACTTAAGCAAGAGATGCATGCCAAGACGGAGAATCGTGGTTCTCCAATCTCTCTGACTACCCCGCAAGGGAAATAGCGTGAAGTTATGTCTGTATGTATGCTCCAAAGTACTGTCGGTCAAACGTGCATCGGCCAAATAAACATTCGCTGATATGATAATCGGCACTCTGTATTTCGCCCTCATGTAATTCATCCGTATGTAACTTATCTAGCCTTAAAAAGAGGAACTGAAATCTCACCTAAAAATCTTTTCCTACGGACTTTCAGAATAATCACCCAAACTTTAGATACCTATTGTTAAGGAGAATTTAGGGGGCACCTGATGACTAATCCAGATTTGCAGCATCGGCGTCTCCGACTGGATGGCTGATCTTGTGCTCTGTCTTCGACTTCAACACTTAACACATAGGCACAGGCTCGAGGATTAACAGTTCACAACCCGGGTGTGTCTCTAGCTGGTATTTCTTAGCCCGATTTCGACAAATACAATATTTTTAGAAAATTGCAAAATAGAAAATTAGAAGTGATGTGAGGTTCAATCAAATCTCAAAATGCGAAAGAATGCATTTGCAAATCCACAGATATCTTCATGCCGGTCTTGAGTGACCAGTTTGGATTGACATCAGGTTTGAGAGGGAAAAAATGAAATTTAGAAAAATGCGATTTCAAATTGTATTGTCTTCGGTAGAAATAATAAAAAGGTATTATTTGTAATAAATAAATCTGTTCCAGTACGGAACACCTATATAACATAGAACATACGAGTAGGTAAGGCATCCTTTCCCGCTCACTCGGCCGCCGCGCGCCTCCGAAGGCGGTCGCTGCGATGTCGCCTGTCTACTTTCCGCCTGCTTTCCACGGGATTTTCCACGAAAACTTACGAGAAATGTCTACAACTCCGTCTGTACTACAGACGGTGTTTGTAGTACAGGACTGGTGTTACACTTTCTTTCTTTCACTTACACGATGCAATTCAATGACACTGATTTCCAATATGACTTGTGCGTGATCTCAAAATGTTACTGTAATGATTGATTAGCCTGCAATAAAAACAAGCGAAATATTTTGGTTAATAATTATCTATGAGCTATAGAAAATTCGTTAACTGATTAAGTAAGTAGGTAAATTCATTCAAACTACAACGCTTGATAATACTCGCATACTTAATTATTTAATTATTTGCATAACCTTATTATGTCATTATAGTTTAGATATATTGGAAGAGACTGGCCACCACAACACATGTAAAAGATACTGTCTGCATCAATAAATATATATTTTTTTTTTTTATTTTTTTTTTAATATAACAAGAAACTAGTTAACTCCAACTAGGCTAAATACCTACCAATGAAGTGACCTTCTACAATGCGCCGCAAACTTGAGTTTGAGCCATTGTCGCTTCATCAATTGAAGCGACAATGGCTCAAACTCAAGTTTAAGTAATTTATTTCCAATTTCTAAATAAACGGTCAATTATCAATTCATGGTCCTCTTAGCTAATAACCTTAGTAAATTAAACATAACCTTGATATAATAATAATGTAACAAAGTGGAACATGGCACTTGTACTATCTCCTTACGTTACAAAAAGGTGACATGGCAGATCGATGACTTCGGAGTACTTGTACCATTTGTAGAATTACTTTGTGATTGTGATACATGATATGTCACATATCTTGATAAAATATTGCGTAGTCTCCTCGGCACATTCGCCTTCCATGCTAGGTACTTGCATATAATAAAATAAAAAGTACCTCTATTTAGGGGTAAATATAGATTTTTAAAGTAAAAATTTGCGTTATCGCTAAAATGTATCGTTATTTTTAGGGATCCGAACCGCGACGGGGAAAACGGAACCCTACTGCTGTGGCTACTCCGTACTCGCGTGCTCAGATGCTAAATATTTATTTCTTATTATTTTTAATGAGGTAGGATTTTATCTATTAATAAAAATAATTACGAGAAGAAAAACATAATTCGTAATCCTCAACAAAATTCCAAGAAGGAAAGAAATCATATTAAAAGAAAGCAACAACGTAATCCAAGGTGGACTTAGCCAAATCGGCGTCTTTGCTTAGCTTGTTATCTCATATCCTAAAAGTTTAAAACGCAGGAGCCATCGAATCCGGAACTTATTAACTCGATGTGATCGCCCCGCGCAAACTGCCACGGTAAAATGTTACAGGGAGGAAAAAGTTCGGGCGAACTGAAAGAAGTTCAAAACGAGAACGTTAAGTGCTGTCTGTACGGATCATGGGCGTTATGTCCAATTCACCGAAGGTCCAGTCTGTGTAATCTATTCCCTTAATGTTACCTGAATGTCTAATTCCTTGAATGTAAAATTCCCCGAACGTCCAATTCCCCGAACGTCCAGTTCCCCGAATGTCCAGTTACCTGGTAACTTGGACTTTTATGAGTTGTATGGAGTGTATGGTGGTTGCAGACGTGCAATTTTTATACCTAATGGTGCGGCACGAATTCAAAACAAAACCTTCTAGGCCATGGCAGAGGCCTAAAGGTGGCCTGAACACCTCTGACAATAGTTTGCCCCTAAACACAATATGACAAAAATAAGAATGCTAAAATAAACCAGCCTGAAAAACTAAGCAGAAGTAAGTAGGTATCTTCTATTTTGTAAAATGATTAACTTCCATCACCGCAAGTGACAACCAATTTTATGCTACTGAAACAATTTTTAACCCATTTCAATTTACACAAAGCTTCTCTATTGTAAACATTTTTTCTACCTCGGAAAATCCAACTTATTATTGCTAGAGCTTTATTGACGAGGATTCGTAGAAACGCACAGGAGCGTGATAATAAAAGTTCATGGAATCGCAGCGTTTCAGTTCCGACTGGCGATTGCATTCTAGTTTCTACCTGCTGATCATAACAAGTTGCGAGTTGCGAGTTGGCAAAATATGGCAACTCTTTTTATTCTGCTCGAGCTCAGGTAACTGCGCTTGCGTTTACAATTTCTTATACTCGTACTGTGTAAATTATTACGTTCCACGTTTTTCTACTCCGATTTTAGTCATAAAATTAAAATTGTGGATATGAATCAATAAATTTTAATTTTAAAATCGTGAGATGAATTTTGAACAATAATATCCCGTCAAAAACATTTCTATAAAAAGAGGCCAAGTCTCGTGTTGGCCGTTTGGCCATAAAAAGTAGAGAGATCTCATGTATAGCCAAGTCTGCGGTATTCGTTCGTATTATGAATTTGGCACTTTAATTTTAATCATAGAAAACTAAATCCCGTTGATGTATCAATTTCATTAGGTACTCATATCTCAATTAAAATACTATGTAACTTTGCCGTTGCGCAGGAGTGCTGCATTGCTGTGTTTCGGTTTGAAGGGTTAGAGAGCCAGCGTAATTACCGGCACATGAGGCACTACATCCAAGTCCTCAAGGTTAGCAGCGCATCGAAAATACTATCTTGAAATGTTTTAATTATGTGAGAAGTTCACGGGCGACGGTGGGCCCTTACCATCAGGTAGCGTGTTTGCTCGTCTGCTTTGAGGAATGATCGAAGCCTTGAACTCAAAATGAGTTTCGATTAGAATATGATTGTACAATGGAATGAATTAACCAGTGCGTCCTACCAGTAATGACCTACGGAGCCGAAACGTGGACACTGACGGTGCGACTGGTTCACAAATTGAAAGTCGCTCAGCGTGCTATGGAAAGAGCTATGCTCGGAGTATCTCTGCTGGATCGAATCCGAAATGAGGAGATCCGGCATAGAACAAAAGTTATCGACATAGCTCATAAGATTAGCAAGCTGAAGTGGCAGTGGGCCGGTCACATCTGTCGCAGAACCGATAACCGCTGGGGTAGACGAGTTCTGGAGTGGAGACCGCGTTTGGGCAAACGTAGTGTGGGACGCCCCCCTGCTAGATGGAGCGACGATCTGCGTAAGGTGGCTGGCAGCGACTGGATGAGAAGAGCCGAAGATCGGGCTCAATAGCGCGCCCTGGGAGAGGCCTATGTCCAGCAGTGGACTAGAATAGGCTGCTGATGATGATGATGTACAATGGATAAGATACAACACAAATAAGAACAGCAACAACATAATAATGATATTATTTTTTTTATTTTTTTGTGGCAATAATGTGTTTTTTCTTTCTTTCTTTCTTTTTTTCTTTCAGAAGACGGAGTACTCATAAAGTACAAGAAGGGTAATGCAAAATCAAAGTAAAAAAAAAGTAGTACAAAATCGTAAAAACAATAGATAGTAAATTAATTTATGTAAAATTACGTCTTTAATTTGCGTTTTGTCATTTTTCGCTTTAGAGCCGTAGGTAAATAAATTAAAACTCTGAAAGCAACGTAATATATGGCTATTTGACTGAAATTATATGAAATAATTTTACAAACATGGTTTTTGACATGTAAATTAATTGTATGAATTATTTTTATACCTAAATAAAATAATGTAAATTATTGTGTACGATAAAGAATCCAAACATTATAAAGATAAAAAAAAACGTAACATTAGTTCGACAATGTTATTTTGTTGTTTTTCTTGACAACAGCGACATAACAAGACATACGTATTTGTCCTGAATATTTTACGTATTTATTCCTGTGAATTAAATTGGAAAATCGCTGTAATTTTTATGCACAATAAACACAAAAAATAAACTTTCTCTTTTACTGAAAAAAAAACTTGGTTTAAATTAACTTGAAGCTATTACGCATTTAAAGATTCCGTGTCACCAAATCATTTGCATACATTGTGTTCGTCGTCAATCATTGGGCGTCTACTCGAACCTCGAAACCATTAAAATGGAGTGCTCCTACGGATATGGTAAGTATACCTAAGTAGGTACTATACTTTATACAATTTGGGATGATACTTTAGATAGATGCCATCCTATGTGTGGCGTTTTGCGAATAATGTCAAAATAAGAACTTAAAATGCTATTTTTATATTCAAATTATTATTTATTTAAAGATTATTTCATTTATATCGTTTGAAATATACTGGGTTTTTTTTTCAATAACTGCGCAGTTACTTACTACCGTCGAATCGTCTAGAGATTGGCCCAATGAAATCAACAATTGTTATAAAAAAATCTGCAATGGATTATTGTTCCTTGAAATTGTGATGATGAAAAGTAAAACTCAAGAATTTCACGACCGACTTCCATTTTTCTTCTCGTGAACTTACCCATCATCTTTATGATTTACCTTTCATCTTGGTTTACGAGTATTGTTTATGAGGACTGTCTGAGGACTGTCTGATTGATGATAATAAATGACTACTTTCTCATAAAACTGAGAAATATTTTCTTTAAAAAGAAAGAAGTATTCCTGTACTCGATATGCTGTTCTTTCTTTTAGATATCACAATATCCATTTACTTTCAGCTCTTTGATGCAGTCCGTAATATCAGTTTTCAGACATGAACGTCGCGGTGTCGTAATATTCATCACGACACCGCGAACCTACATTACGACTCGGTACGTTTTATAATAGTAGAGTGACAATTTTTACCGTAACCATTTGTTTCTACATTGCAGGACCATTTGCCGACGGTCTCGAGCGATGAAACATGCATGAGCATGCATTAGTGACCACGTCTTCATGTTAATTGTGGAAATTGTCAGCATTTGCCGGTCATTTTCAAAGCAGGTTTACGGTTTTAGAGTTCCGTATTTCTATTGGACACAGATCTCTTCATGGTAAATCCGCCGTCACAATTTCAAATTATTTTCTTCATAGGTAAAGCACGCAATCCGATTTGCTTCTGAGAGTCTAGGAAAATTATAAAAAAGAGTTTAAATAAATATTGATTTTCTTCTGTACGGAATCCTTATCCAGGTTAAATCAGATTTATTATTTATTGAAGTGTTACATACAACATCACTTAACCTTTATACATTATAAACTGTCAAATGCATAGTTTAAAAGTTTTTCAGGTATTTTTTTTAGTAAACAGGTTACTTCATGAATTTTATCATTAAAGTAATAAAAGGAATTTGAATTTCTTTTGTAAAAGGTTATAAGTTTTTGCCAAGTCGGTGGAAGTTCCACCGACTTGGCAAAAACTTATAACCCCTAGTTGGGCTCCAGAAGTTTCAGAAGTCTTAGAAATATAACTTTTAAGCTTTTAACTATAGTAGGTATAGTCTTAGAAATGTGAGTCATCTGATTATGTAAGTTATACCCCGTATCTAAGGTCGGTTCTATATGCTCAGTCGGGCTTCGGCTTTTTTCTGGTTGTTTAGAGGAAGACACATCAATCTATACTCTGTGGAACCTTGTCGCAAAAAGTTTGTGTTATGATTTCTAGACATTCATATGAACGTGTCAAACAAATTAAAGCGACAAAGTATCAAAGGGCAGTACTTTACCTAGTTTCAATTTTCATATTCACAAGCTTACGTTGTTGCTGTTAAAGTGTGATCTAGACAGATGTCTGTTTTTGTTAACAAAAACAACAACAAAGTTTTCTCGGCAAAGCAGCTCTACCGGAACTGCTAAAGAACTGCGCAGTTTGTTTAGTCTACCCGCTGATAACCAATAATACGTCTATGTCTATGTATGCTATGCTAATTTACTCTAAATTGGTCATAATAAGTTTATAGTGAGGTAAGATGACCATGAGCGACCGTGAACACTTACCATCAGGTCGTTTGCTCTTTTTTTGATACCGTCTACACTGTTGACCTTTTTTTTCGAACTGACAATTGGTGTTGGTCCTAATGACCTTTACAGCTTCACCGGGGTTTTTGGGGCGAGCGATAAATGCGCTCCAGCCTGGAGGACGACTTAAAAACTACTATACGAAGCGACTGCCTAAGGGCACCCAGGTGGGTACGGAGCTCGGCTTAGGACGTCGCTGGGGAGGGAGGGATCGGGGAGAAGCAGCCTGGAATATGCCGATGGCGCGGGCGGTATGTAGGTGCGGTGTGTGAACTACTATCGGGTGGGGGAGTGGCTTCCGCGATGGAGATCGTGATGGCGTCGTCGGGGTCGTCTAGGACGTGTCTAGGCCGACGTCGTCGGCGGGATGTCGGTAAACCGTTAGTGGAGTAAGCGGCGGCGCTTACTAGTAGAAGGTTTGGGTGGTGGGGAACTTGCTCGAAGAAGCATCGAGACGCTAACTTCATGTATTGAGCGATCGTGGGGATACACTGTTGGCCTCAGGCGGCCTTTACAGTTTCACCGGGCTTTTGGGGCGAGCGCTGAACGCACTCAGCCAGAAGGGGGAGCAATAGGCTTAAGGGCGCCCATAGGGCACGGTCCGTGCCCCATGGGCGCCCTTAGGCCTATTGCCCCGAGGTCCGCGCCGCACGGACCTCGGCTTAGACCACTGCTTACAGAAAGCAGAGTCGGAGAGAATCGGCCAGAAACGTGCTACTCGCTTTCTTCTTTTTTTTTCCTTTTTTTCCTTTTGGATTATTAGGGGATCTCCGTCCTCGCTGCGGACGAGTGGTGGCGGCCGCCGGAGGTAAACCATCGGTGAGGTGTTCGTTTGCTCGTCAGCTCTCCTCTCTTGTGTGCAATAAAGTTTTAATCTATCTATCTATCTCTCCTTATACACTATTGTATACCTATTGTTTACCTACACCGATATATCTATATATATCGGTGTAGGTACACTGGTACATACAGCTAAACATATTCTAAAATAATATAAGTACTTACCTATAACTTAATTTCTAGAGCTGACATTTTAATTAAACATAAACGAACAGGAAAACTTAACCACAAAGTAACATCATCTTTGTCAGGAAACCTTCATTTTTTTTGCATCGCCGCTGTACACAGATTGACCATGGCATAAAATAGTTATAAATTCACCTAATTATTACTATATCTAAATCGAGCTGTCAAGATAATATCACTATAAGCTGTACACCAGCGGCGCGGCGTACAATTTTATACAGTAGCAGTTAGCAACTAGTCGTTCAAAGCCGGATACTTAGGAATGAACGGCCTTGACTTGCCAAACGTGTTGCTCGTCTACAAAAAGAGACTCGGCTAGGGCTATTAGTGTTGCCAGTGAAGCGCTTTTGGAGCTGGATATAGCGAGTGTTTCCAATAGAAATGTAACATGGAACGGTTACATTGCGTGTATATAACCAACGTGATCTTGAAGGTAAGGAATTGTAAAATCATAATTAAGAAACAAACGACAACGGCCCCACGACCCCACTGAAACTTTTCGATTATGATAAACGTCACATTAAGTTACTACGAGAGCAATCGCAAGTTATACATATTATTATTATTATATATTTAAGTCAGACAGGGTCCATACAATAAAGTTAGTATATTATATTACCTAAAGCTATGTTAGTAATAATATATATTAAAGAAATATTACCAAGCCCATGCATATGTATTGTACCTTTGACATGTAGGTAACTCTGCTCTCTGGACTGCGTTTTGATTGTTGGGTCCCATATGTACGATTCTAATATCACTCCATACATTTGAACTCAACTCATTTTCGACTTTTTGCTAGATAGGACTGTTTGCATTGGGGGCGACGTCATATGTAACTACATTCACAATGGTTCAGTCGTATAACGTATGCAAGAATAACGAATAGCGTAACAACTAATCTTGGAACAATTTTTGAACTACTATCTCGATCTAAAACAGAACTCTCTAAAACCTGAAAAAATACGTACCTACACTTATGCAGTTTTTGCCCAAGAATTCTTTTGGTTTCCATCCACCCCCAAACAAGTTTTGTTCATTTAGAGATCCAATCTAAATTTCTATTTTAGCTTGTTGCTTGAATAAAAGACTGGTGATTCTTTCGCAAGTGTGTAAGTACTCTTAACTATTTCACAGAGAAACTGGGTAACAAAACCCCCCTATATTCCCGAAAGAAGGGGGTTTTCAGTATCCATAACTGAACGAACAACTGTCACTATGGGCCCAAATCTGAAATCGCAAAAAAAAAGAATCAGCTGTTACATACATTCCGCGACAAATGTTTAATTCCTACACGAAATAAATGTATGAAACGGCTGCTTTTTTTGCGATTTCAGATTTAACCTCATAGTGAAAGTGTCATGTGTAGATACTGAATAGCCCCCCTTTTAAGACTATAGGGTTTTTTTATTACAATAAATTATCCTAGCCGAAATCATAAGACATACATTTTATTTTTAAGCCTAATATAGCGCTACAGTTACAACAAAACGCTTGAAGGGATCTGACAGCAGGCTCTACGCAGCATTCCTTAACATCACCTATTTCACAAGGACCGTTCTCCAATCAGCTTACAATCTACTTTTAACTTTACAACGTAGTTAATAAGCTTGTAACTAATTCTATCGCTACGCAAATATTTTTGGCAATTACTAGTAATAAATTACTGAATATCAAATGAAATAACTGTAAAAACGTGTCATTACTCCGTGGCATGCTACTTGTAAGTAGATATTCATAGAAATCCATCGAATGTGTCGTTGACATTTCCGGGAAAATCTACGAAATACGAAAAACACTGCCAAAGTCCAAACTACGGTACGAGTACCTAAGTACTTAAAGTACTCATAGATATAAACCTTGTTTTTATTTCTAATTGTCGTAAATACACGTCAGCTTACTTTACATTATATTATGTTTATCAAACCATTATGTTCCGGACCTATCAATCAGGTGGATCGTCTCACCATTTCGAATATTATAGTATAGCATCGGAATACACTATAATATTCTTATAAGTTCATACATAACATAACCACGCCTTATATAATTAACAAAGCGTTACGTACGTTACTATTCTAGTACATACTCATATAATTATATAGTGAGTGTAGATAGCTTCAAATTCCGTCACTGTCTAGTTCCTATAGTTAATCAAGGTTACACTTTTTGTTCTAACGTCTGTCTCCTTCCGTTATTATGTAGTACTTTTAGCAAAATTAATAATAGATTGTCTAACTAATGCGGGAACGACCAAATTGTTGCATCAAGTGTTAATTTGCAATACGCGCCGAAAGCAAGTGTCGTGAATACACGAGTACGACACATATTAGACACGATACTTTTTATTACACCTGCAAGAAAATAATAAAACAATAATTAACACTTTCGTGGCCAGCTGTTTTTGCAGATATTCAATTATTTATTGTGAAATAAGTGTTATAGGTATTGACGTAAATATTTTTTTACTATGTTGTGTCATTCTTATATTTTATGATTAGATTAAAATAATATACTGTTTCACAGGTTTTTACTGTATTTTATTAATTATTATTTGAATCTAATCATGTACTACAAGTTTCACCAAGTACCAACAACCGCAAGTATTAACCACTTATATGTTATATCATTTCATAAATAAAACAAAACATTTTAAAGTCAGAAACATTATTTATTTGAGCTAATGTTAGGTCATTTTTTGAAAATAAAAACTTTTATAAAGTCAAATCTTGCAATGAATGGTCTTTTTGAAACATTCTGGTATTGCATTTATACTAGTTTGTTCGACTGAGCGGCCAAACGAGTATAATATAGTTATATAGTTCGAGTAGCGTATATACCGAGGATACAGGCGCCGACGTCAGAACGATTTAAATAGTAAAAATACTAGGCCATTCAAGGAATAATGGGAACCCGAACGGGCATGGAACAGAAAGTGTTAAAACAACAGTCCATGTCATTCGTTATATGTCAATTGTAAGTGAGCGGTCCATATATTAGGTCATTTGATTAAAATGAGCTGTTTCACCAACACGTGCACTCTAGCTACTTTGAATTCGAAGTAATTACAACTTTAAATATTTCAAAAAAAGTATATTTTCAATAGGGTATTTGACAAGTATCAAAAATTAAATACATTTCATAAAAATAAGAAAATAGTCATAAATTTATTGTCAAATGTGAAAACAGAATTAAAATCCGTTGAAAAATAAAATAGCTACAGGCAATCAAAAATCAGACGGCAATAGATAATTGTGACGTCACTGGTATGTAGCGCCATACAAGCAGGTCCTTGCCTACATAATAAAAACTGTTTTGCTAGAAAGGGACAGACCATCTCCCCACTACTAACTATAACCATTAATATAGCTGGTGTTAGTTGAGATATCGATAAACGGATTTCAGATCTATCTTCAGGATGTCCATGTAAGTTGATTGATGCAACAAAAAAAAAATAGTCAAATACCCTATTACATGGAGATTTTCTTTTATAAAAAAGAATACTTACTAGACTAATCAAGATACAGTTTGTTTGTAGTTTCTTGAGTATTTCCAATCGTGTGTAATAATTGCCGAATTCAATACATTAACTCAAAACTCAAAACATCCAGCTGATTGCTTTGTTGCGTATAGCATCTTTGTATTCATTCTATATTTACCCGCATTAGCCAAATAAATGTTTAAAATGCTAAAAATGTAACTGTTCAAAGTTTACATATATTTATATATATATACGAGGAAGAATCTTTTGTTATTAATGTTATAATATAATTAAGACTCATTTTAATAAGTTTCCGGATGGCATGTAGGCCGGTGAAATACTTAAGACTTCATGTTATTTACATTGTTGACAGTGTCAATTTATGTAGTTAATCACAATTAAAAGATTTAGAAAAGACTTTTTAAAATGTAAATGAATACATTAGGGGATATAATAGCCCCGTTTTTATTAGACTCCAAACAAATCATAATACCATTAACCACGAGTTTATTGTTTTTAAAAATAAATTTTATAGATCAGAGGACATTTTCTTAGAGATAGGTTACTGCGATACGGTCAACGATCTCGCGATAACCAAGGTCATAGGGGTGACTTTACTGCGCAGCTTTCGACGTTTGGCCATTGCGCTCGCTCGCTTATACAATGTTTATATACCTATGCACTTCATGACTATGCGTCAATCATCCATCATTACTATTCATTACATAAACAAACATTATATGATAGCGACAGATGTTTAACATAATATATCAATAATAAGTATTTAATGTACACAAATAAAAATTAAATGTAACTTATAAAATGTCATAGATTAGGCCCGTGTGGTAGGGTACCGAGGATGCTGGCCCGCTGGGTCGCTATGTTGATCCTTTGGGCGAGATAACCGCCAGCCCTTGGGTCACTCGTCGCATCAAACAAACGCTTGGACAGCTCTCGGAACAGTGACCAACATAATATTACTTTTATGTTCATGCATTGATTAGATGATCACCAATATTTATGTCCTGCCGTCAGTCCAGCTGAGTGCACTGACTAAAATATTCATCATCAGCCTATTAATGTCCCACTGTTGGAGTATAGGTACAGGCCTCCCCTTGCACAAGGGGTACGGGCCATGATCCACCGGGCCCAGTGCCGATTGGTGGCTTTCACACGCATTCGAAAACTTTTAATTTCCTCAGACATGCAGGTTTCCTCACGATGTTTTCCTTCAGCGTTAGAGCAGTCGGTAAATGTACGTAAGTATTCGAAAAAATCCGAAAAACTCATTGGTACATGGCATTGCATGGCTTCGAACCCGGACCTCCCGCATGGGAGTCCGGCGTCCTATCCACTAGACCACGACTAGTTTTCCAATTAAACGTAAAATGGTTTGGTTACATGTTACCAATAGTTTTGTAGTCACTGTTTTCACATTACAGGTAGATACATCTTTGGTTACATATAACAAAACATTTTTCTCAGTGTACTTAGCACTGTCAAAAATAGATTATCAAACTACTTACTTCGGTTATTTCAAAAATATTAAAACATTGTCAAGTCATTATCAAAGTTGATTTGAATTTAGCATAAGTGGTTTTATTACATGCATACCCTGCCTGACCAGGAATATTAAAAAAAAACTCGCCATATTGCGGAATTAAATGGTACTTTTTTTCATAGCGAATTCCACAACACAGATTATAAAACAAATCAAAATGGCAAATGGCGTCCTCTTGACAGGGTTTTTATATGTCTGGTCAGGGTTTAAAAGGGCTACATGTTACCAGTAGTTTTGTAGTCACTGTTTTGAAGTTACAGGTAGACAAAGCATTGGCTAAATAATATAACGAAAAAAAATATTTCAGTGTGCTACATCTTTTTCACTTCTTCTAGATAGAGGAATAACTGATTTATTCGCACAGTTATCTGGAAATTAAGTAGGTAGTTATATAGAAGATATCAAGTCTGTCCGCAGCAAAGGAGCCGGCCGGTATTATATAATACACGTGTTTTGGTTCATGTTTCCTGCAAGGGTAGATATACATATCACATACATTATTTTTATAAGAAATTATGAAACGTAAGCAAACGGCATAGAAAAACTAATCTCATAAACCATATAATTTCACATACATTTTACTGCAATATATTTACAGTTGAACGGTTAAGGCCTAAACACGCAGTTAAACGGATAAATATGTAAATAGGGGCGTAAGAGAAACAGTGAGAAATCACCATAAATTGAAGGGAATGCCATAATGTGACGTAAACGCGTTCGAGTGATAAACGTTCAGGAACGTTCCGAAATGTCCCGGAAAGTCCCGGTTGGAGATCAGGGAGCGATTGTAAAAATCCCGACAACATCAACGGATTCATTTTATAGCTTCATAGCATAATGTGGCTGGCTAATGTTGTGGCTGGATTTTGTATAGGCAACTTATCAGCTGTGGATCAGCTTATCAGGTGATCTAGTTCTAGTATCGATAACAGAATACTTAACGTTGTTTTATTGACAAAATTATATTTAGAATCAGGACCCGGAAACAAGAGGCAGCCTTTAGCTGGAGATACACAGGAACACTTTGAACAATCCACCAACGTTAGGAATTCTGAGTCCCTTTATGATGTTATATGTGTTTACTGAACTGACTGACCGGTGCCATTCCCACTCGCGGATTTATTTTCAAACATTTGCAAGTAAGACATGGCGTGAATATATTGTACTTGTGTATTTAAATAGTATAATGTCTAACTAGTGCGGGAACGACCAAATTGTCGCAACGAGTGTTATTTCGCAACACGAGCCGAAGATAGTGTTGTGGAATATGGATACACGAATGCGACTATACATAGACACGGTATTTTTTTGTTTCATTTGCGTAACATTTAAAACAGTTAGCAGTCCATACCGTTATATGCCAATGGTAGGTAAGTGAGCGGTCCATAATATTATTAGGTCCGTGGTGTCAAATGAATGAACTGCTTTATCGACGCCTGCCATTAGTTACTAATTTACTATTAATTAGAAGTTACTACAATGTCTTTTAATATAAATTAAAACTTTATTTTTCAAATAAGTTGAGATTAGGTTTTTATTAAAATATGAATAATGAAATATCACCACAAACATACAATTTTTTTTTAGAAGGCACGGTTTGTACCTATGTATTCGGTATAATAGGTAGCAACTTCCGAACGTGAGTGACAATTCTCTCACTCAGTGCGTGAATGTGGCACTTTTCGCATAGTTTATATACATACACACAGGTTATATAGGCCAATTTTTGAGCAATGTACCTAATAAAAAATAATTTATTTCCTATCAGGAAGTATCAAGAAATTTAGAGAAGTTATACGGGTATTGTATAATATTACTCACTTCATAGTTAAATTTATGTGGAAAAGTTTCAATATACGTAGGTACATTCAACAAGTTATCAGTTTTTTTACAGAATAAAAAAGACATGTAAAAAATCTTCCGTATTCAAAACATTGTAAGTACCTACGTGCCTCAAGTTGTAGCATTTCATATTACACCTGTTATAACAAGAACTTAAGTAATAGCAAGTCCTAATAAACCTGTTTTCTGTTCTGGTTGGGCCTTTTGCCGTCAGCCTTGGTAGGTTTTTATAAACTGGAGGACCTTCCTGGTTGTAGGTATGTATATTTTACATATTAAATTCAAGGTTATGTGATTGAAGGTCAATAATTTTTGTCAGGATAGGTCAGTATTTTGGTATCTATTACTTACATATTTTCTGAATTTTTGGGAAATCTGAGAAAGTGTAAAAGATACTGTCTGCATTAATAAATTTTTTTTTATTTAATTTTTTCGGCCAAAAAATAATTTAAAATGATGTTCAGGCGCCGCAGGCCTATCCTGCTGAATGTTTTTCGCCATGTCAGATGAAAATGGATCTAAGATATTGGAGTATCTTGGGATGTTGGAGTATGATGGGATCTCTGGAACGGTAACAGTTAGGTGGTTCGAGTTTGAGCTCAAATGTTTATGACCATGGTGACCTTCCTACATCTGGAACTTTGAGGATCTGATGATGACCAGGAAAAAGTAAGGGGGTCTCCACAATGGTACGTCGGTGGTTACTTAAATTTTCAATTTAGAGTTAATACTGGTAGGTTCGGTATCTACCCTAAAAATATCAGTTTAATTACATTATTTTCTCAAATATCATAAATATTTTGAACTTCGTTTTAATTTACATGCAATTTCAGACCCGTTTCAATAAAAATAAATTATTTCCAGATTTCTTTTACCTACTATAGATGCAGACAAGCAGTCTGAATCGGTGTGTATTATTTCAGATTTAAACAAATTGTTTAGTAATGTGCAAACAAAGCCCTTTCATGTGATACCTAGTTACTCTACTTTCAGATTTCGACCACCATTTCAGACCCGACTCGCACTTGGCCGGTTTCTAAGTAAATTTTTCAAAACATAGCCAAAACATAAACATAGAGGACAATCAGGACTTATCTAAATGTATCTGCAAAAACTCCATCCCAATCTGATCAGTAGTTTTTACGTGATGTGCGTTCAAACAGACAGACAAATATAAATTTCACATTTACGATTTTATTATATGTAATAATAGATAGATTAATATTGGTGATATTAATAGTCTGATGATGATGATGAATATTGAATAACCATTCCGAAAAATATCAGTGAATTTTCTTTGACGTACAAGGTTTCGCATTAATTTCTATGTTTCTCGTAGCTTTACTTCTTTCTAATTATCTTTTAAATATCAGCCTTTTTTTCTACGTGATTGATAAGTACGTAGAATTTAATTACACTCCATACATCGATGTCAAATCGCAATGTTTCCATACGATATTTTTTTTCATTTATTTGACAATGTAATTTATACAACAATAAAAAAATACAAACCCACCCTCGGAAACCTCGTAGGTTTGTATGAGGATGGATGTACCTAAAGGTGCAAATCAATATACAATAGCCTAGGTTTCTATTTACCAAGCATTTACGTAAATTAAATATACTTCAATTAAGGTAGTATGATAAAATCTAAGTAGATACGCAATTATTATATAGACAGGTTCATCTTGAACGCGGCTAGTGAACAATTTAATCCGATTTGTAAAAGCTGCGCGCAGCCCCAATAATCTCTGCCGGTTTTCCGGGAAAATGGATATAATTTTACCGGCGATCTTCATTTTTTTTTCTCCAATGCACGGCGTTGAAGGCAAATTGAATTTTTTGCCTTGCCTCACTGCACTAATTCGCCTAATGCATTTAGTATGCACGTTCCTCGTACGTATGTGGATAAGTCTGAGCATTTTGCTACCCTCAAATTTTTATTGTAATCTTTTTGCGATTTTGCTTGGATTTAATCTGCTATTAATTGGCTACTTTTTATTCAATTTTTCTTTGGATTTAGTGGATAGGTATTATTGCTAATTCGGATTTTACACAATGAGGATAGACTTAAATTCGTAAACATATTGCTACGCTAAAATTTTAATCTTTTATTTATTTTTTACCAAATTGCTGGTGGCGGATTAATTAGCAAATTGCCTACTTTGTAAGCATTTAATTTTCATTTTCAGTGTTCAATTTCATTAATTTTAAGATTTAAGAGATTCTAAGATCTAACGACCATTAAGGAATGTAAAGAAATATGGTTATAGCAAGTAAAGCGCACAAGAGAAATAAATTTTCACTAATGTTCTGAAATATTTTTACACGTTTAATAACTGTTAATTAACTTTCTACAAAATAATATTTAATTGCAAAGAGTGTGTTCAAACCCAAGCTTCATGACTAGAACGAATTTTGATAATTTTTCTTCTATAGGTACCGTGTTGTTGTAGTGTGTTGTTTTAAAGATAACTCTAAATTAAAAATGTATGAAACCCCCGACGTACCATTATGGAGATCCCCTTAACTTTTCCTGGTCTTCATCAGATCTTCAAGATTTCAGATGTGGGAATGAGACCATAGTCATAAACATTTGAGATCAAACTCCAACCACCTAACTGTTACCGTTCCAGAGATACCATACTTCAAGATCTTAGAACCACTGATCCAATTTTCATCTGACATGGCTAAGAACATTCAATGGCTGAATATTTGTATGCATTTTGTGTGTGTTTGAATCAAAGTATGAACAGTGAACTCCGGATCTGGAATTCCGGATGCAATGTGGTACATCGTTAATGTGGATGTAGTACGCAGACAGAAACGTCGAATCAGAGCTGTCAGTTTCTGTTTCTTTCCGGACGTACGTAACGTATAAGAGCGTTTTCTGCTTCGCCCGGATGCGGGTGCGGACACGAACCCGTCCGCACGCGTACCGGTTACGGTACAAATCGTTATGTTTATCCCACAACAATGGCTGCATATGAATTTCAATAATAAGTCGCTCTTTTGTCGATGGTACATCTGCGCTTGTACGGTCCGCTTGACAGCAAAATCTACAATAGAACGTATCAGCACGCGGAGCCATTTAGCTCCGCAGCGGACGTTGCTCAGCATGCGGACGCCCGCTTTACTTAAAAATGCTTCTAAATTCTGATTTTGAATGTCTAATCTATAGGTAAATACCGGATGCAATTGGGTCGTCTGAGCCAGCCCTCGATATATATTTATCAGACATATTTGGGTACAGTGGTGGTATGATATGAGTGTTATCTTTGTTATTAGTTGTATTCTACCACCTGCGACGTCCCACTCCTACGCTGCGCGTGTTTTCGCTTCAAAGGTTATAGGCTTCATTTAGGAAATGATAGGAAAGCGTGTAAGGTGCGTGGCCTTGAATTTTGTGTACATAAGTCTTTACCTACATAATTTTATCGCTGTTACATGACAAAATATTATTATTGTTAGAGGAAATCTTTTTCTTAAATGTATACTAAATTGCTGTGTATGATCTTACAGGTTTAATGAACGAGTGTGAGTATAAGCCGCTGAGTTTAAAGAGGACTGCAACAGTGGACACCACATCAGGCTTTAGTATTTTGTCGCTTTAAATTATTATACGAATGTCAAGGAATAATAACAAAAACTTATAACGACAGGGTTCCAAAGCGATTGTGTATACATTATTTTATATTATATCAGCGTAAGATTGCATAAATCCGGTTTTTCGTGATAATAATGAGAATTCGTTTTTTTTTTCAATAAACGCGATTACGCTACTTTCACTGTCACTGAAAATTCAGTAATTTTAAAATAGACACAATAATTTCTGTGTTTAAATATTAGAATGCAATAAAAGAGTGCATTACATATTTAGTTGACAAATATATTATTACTCATTTAGACATTTTTATCTTACCATGGAATTAAATAATGTAGGTAGTTGTAAGTCATCGTAGTAATTACCTGAAACAAATAAATAGAACTATTATAAAAACATAATAATGAAATAAAATATTTTAGTATTAAAAATATACCTATCTATAAGTAAGAATAATATAATAATACGTGTTGAACCCATGCCCACTCGCAAGCATTTTCTTTTTTGGGCTAGGCACAAAGATTTTGAAATTCACACTATCGTCGGTGAAGTTCTAACACCGCCTAAATCAGAAAGTGAAACTTTTCAGGAGAGCGAAATCACCTCATTCTGCTGTTTTGGTTTCCTAGGTAAACTTTTATGTTATCAACAAATAAAAAATGCAATTTTACCCTTTTCCAAAGTTAACTGACGAGACGGCATCTCTACTTGAAACTGTTCGGCACTGACTGAGATACACGCTGCGGTTTATTAATTTACGCGGTTTTAGTTTTATTTAGCTTATTTCAGATTGCTCAGGCCAAGCGCGCCATCACTATCCGTCGAATGACATTAGAAGGTAAAAACCACCAAATTTTGATTTAGACAGTGTTAAAACTTCACCGACGCTATGTAGACTGAATAAATGAATACTCTTTATTTACTCTTGACTGCTCGCTAGAGAAGTTTTATATGGAAACCGCGTTTGCCAGTTGACGCATGCGATGTGAGACTTTTTCCATACATTAGTCGGGCATTGAAATATCAAATGTATGGAACTATAAGTGTATTTGCACAAACCCTTTGGCTGGCTGTCAGTGTTCACATCATTCTAGAGAAGATTCCGTCCGATTTATGTAACTGGGTCTCTTAGGGCCCGTGAGCCCTGGATACAGTACCAAAATAATATAAGTATCTAATGATTTTAAAGTTGTCGTGGCTCTGTGCAGGGGTGGCACCACCCATCACCTATATACTTGCATTGCTGTATTTCGATTTGAAGGGTAAAACAACCAGCGTAAATACGGGCACATGAGGCACTCCAGTCTCCATTTAAATCCTCAGGTTAAGCGCATTAAGATTAAAATACTACGCAACGGTGACCACATATTCGTACATATAGGTAGGTACCATCAGATGGCCTGTTTGGTCGTCTAGACACTATACGCTAAAAGGAGAGCAGACGAGCAGACAAAAAATACGTAAAAACGTTAAAATTTGATAATTTTGATGTAGACAATACGACAATTTCTGAACGTTCTCCTAACTTCCAATCAGGTCCATCCCCGTTGGACAATAGCCAAGCAACGGACGCAGACGTTTTCACAAGTTTTACATAAAGTTACTACCAAATGCGTTTGACGAATAAAACGGCGTCACGGGGAGAGTGCAGGAGTTCTTTTTTTTAATTCCACCAGAAATTTATTGGTGCAATGTATATTTATAGGTTGCATGTGGAAACGCATTGAAACCAAGCCAACGTCTGCCAAGTTAGCAAGTATGCGTTCGCTATGCATAAATGTAGATTTTCAAAGTTTAAATGTTATCGAATTTACTTTCGCTGTTGGCAATCTGTTGAATATAATTTTTGAGTTGTAACAGTATGTACATAAGTAGTTACGAAACGTAAGAACCTTTGGTATTCAATGTAATTTCATTATATCTTGTTTTACGGTTTTGGGAATTGAAATATTTTATTTTATTTTATTGCAGGATCATCATCATCATCATCATCAGCCCATGTCGTCCCTGCAGGATATAAGCCTCCTCTTTTTGTGCCACCCTATACGATCCTGTGCACGCCGCATCCAGGTTTTCGATGCGACTTTGGTGATATCATCCGCCCATCTAGCTGCTGGACGACCTACTCCTCTGTTCCCTGACCTTGGCCACCACTCAGTGAGGGCTCTGGTCCACCGGCCGTCACCACGTCTAACCAAGTGTCCCGCCCATCGCCACTTTAGCGTTGCAACCCTCTTTCCCACGTCTAGAACTTTAGTTCGTTGTCGGATCTGTGTTACGGATCTTGTCCATTCGTGTGATTCCTAACATGGCACGCTCCATGGCCCTTTGTGCGACCCTTATTTTGGGCACAGCTTCTTTTGTAAGCGATCATGAGTTTGTTGCAGGTTATGGCAAAACAATTAAAACAATACTTATTCTAAAAATTATATCGCCAATTACACAATAAATTAATTAAATTAATTCGAAATTATCATGATGTTAATATAGGATTATAGAAACACAATTCAATTATATCTTGTACAAATATTTCCATAGGTACGAGTATAAGCCATAAGAGTACCTACATAGTGTTCAGAGTTCTGAATAGCATGGAGTGGTAAAATGAACACATTTGTTGTTTGCAAACTTACGAAATTATTTTGTTCAGTTATTGGACAGGTCATATCAATCACTTTGACCTCTCTATCTACAACTTTCACTCTACTTATAGGTACATAACATACTTACATACTTATCTTCACGGAATGGCCCTGGCATATAATGATTTATTCACTATACTTAGTACTCCCCTACAATAATAATTTAAAATATCACTATACGATACTGATTTCATGCGAATTTTATGACATTTCTTCCTCATTTCTTTCTATTACTGTATCCACAATCATACAATTACAAATTACATTTTACATAAATATCTTATCAAGTTATCAATTTCATATATTTTGGTCTATATCTTGAACTGTGGCAGATAATTCGTAAAGTAGATAGGCAATCTTTAACTTAATCTCCGCTGTCACAGAATTTCCATTCCATTTAAAGATAAAAGAGTGGCTACTTCACTTTAGAAGTATATTACCCAGATCGGAAACAAATCTCTTAGGCTCTTTTAGGAAGCAAATAGTGGAGGTGTTCGGATCTGATTAGGTATTTTCACGCATTGGCTTGTAGTAGCTGATCAGATTTGATCACACTTAATCGATTATATGGTCTCAGTCACACACACACACACACACGGGCACACACAAACACTCAAACACCTACCTATACGCAATCATTATCATAAACTATTATTACATTATCCTATTCCATTCTCCTTTCTCTCCTTCTCATGCTGTTAATTTAATAAAATTTAATGAGTGGAATCTTGGATTGGCATACAAATATTTACAGAACATTTACAATGTTTTTTTTATCGCTGTAAGTTTTCCTGCAAAAAAGAAAATTAAATAAATTCTGAATCCATGACCCAATTTAAGAAAAGCCGATACAAAATCACCATTGTTTATGATCTTGTAAATATTTTGTTTGTTTGTAAATAAGTAAATAATAAAGTCCATTGTTTACCTATTCCAATGACATCATTTCTGAATTTCGTCACACATTTTCTGATCTGAATAAGCTTAGCGGAATTCCAATTAGAAACTTCTGGAAAATTCATACTTAATATTCAACAATTATTTATTATGCATTTCATATATATTATATATATCTGCGGTTTCGTTGCATTTGGTTTATAAAATTATTGATACGAAACCATAGCCAATATCTTTATTATGATTATGATTTTGTCAGAACATTTTAATAACTTCAATCTAGGCAAACGTGGGTATACCTACCATTTACCGAAGTCGTCGCCATATTACTATGATATCTAGAATTTAAAGGCAGAATTTCCCAAGCCCAACCTTAATCTTTGTTTAAATACTTAATATTTTTTGCATATCGTAAAAATAATAGGAAGGTTTCTTCTCACTGATGTTTTATCTTGGGTAGGTATGTTACGATACTATTTTGGTTCTTGCGTTGCAATAAAAAGTGTGATATCATGGTCACAGTCAAGGTCTTAATATAACCAAACGTACTTAAGTAATATAATAATAGGTAAGTACATCAGTTAATGATAGCGATTTTAACATGAGAACTGTTATGAAACGAATAGAAGCTGAGTGTCATAATAGATCGTTCGAGTGTTAAAATCGCCATTACGTGCGTTGCATACAATACTTTTTCTACGACCATGAAATATATAAACAGAAAATACAAACCATTACGGAACCGTGACAGCTTGACATGTTATTGGTAACTATGGAAACCGTAGACATGTTTGACGTATTGTCGACATCGCGCAGGCGGGTGTCGAGTTTTTTTTATGGCTATAGTACCAAGTAGTTGGCCAGTGAAATATAGTGCATTTAATACGAAAAAATTATTGTATGCAGTGCCATACAACAAAGAAAAAATTACATATTACAATCGAAAACTGTTATTTAATATTTCATTAAAACACTATTTTCACACGACCATGGTGAATGAACCTCTTTATGTTATTGATAGTGGTTTTCTTAATGAACAAATTACGAAATGGGAGAAGAAAAATACAATTTAGAAGATTGTTTAGGTGACATTTTAATTTCTGATCGCACATAAGGCTTGAATTGAAAGTGGCAATAAAAATTTGGGACTTTTTAAAGCACCGCGAATTATTTAACTTTTTTTCATACTATATTTCGTAACGCAAAGTAATTACAAGACAATTTTTTAATAATCTGGTGATTATTCAAATGAAAGATCCTTTATTCATGTATTCGCTACATAGACAGCTCAACTAATACGTATATTATAATATAATGTGCATTTATATATACATGGGTTGGGGAAACACGGGTACTTTTGCCCGCCGAGCAAGATCTGCCTTCCACTTTGTCCGAACTCTTTTCATAAAAATCTCATTTACTATTTAACTTTCTGAACCTGCGTGGGGAACAGGCTGTAACTTTCAGTGGGAAACTATGCATTGACTGGTCTATTATAACACTTTAAAGGTACCTACTTATACCCTGACCAGTAATATAAAAACACGGTCAAGAAAAAAAAAACAATTCATTGGTACTTTTACAGTCTGTTTGGAGATCTCTGCGAAAAACAAGTTCAATTTACCGTTCCACACCCGTGCAATATGGCGAAGGATGGACTGAGGTTTTATATTTCTGGTCAGGGTATAAGTATAAATTTCTTTATAGATTTGGTGTGTTGAAATAATGAATTACCTAACTGAACAGAATAATGAATAATTTATTTTGGTAGTTCCGCGGGCAATCACTGTATGGCTTCCCCTACTATATTATAGATAAGATGCCACGCGGAAACCATTAATGTCTGGTGACCTTCGCTCGCGTCGAGTCCGAGTTGGAATTACTGACGCCCTATTTCCCTGATGATGTAATGGTCCTACTAATTATGTATGTAACTGGCTAGGACAAACTGCCAAACTAATTATTGTTTTATATAACGTACAGTCGACCACTATAGTTGCTTGCTTGCTTATCATAAGGTTAGTGGCCTACCTATTTGTCAGAGTTATTCAGGCTGCCCATAGGCCTCTGACATGGCTTAACGACTGCTGTCGAACGACAACAACCGGGACCGATTGCTTAACGTGCTCTCCGACGCACGAAGAAGCTCAGATGAAATATGCCACTAGAGGTCACCCATCCAGGTACCGACCGCGCCCAACGTTGCTTAACCTACAAGATCACTTTCCGACCGTGCTCACAGCTAGGCAACGATATCCTCAACCAGGCCACTATAGTAAAACATTTGTCTTTCTTCGATCAAATATCAAGCTTATAACAGCGTAATAGCGAGCGTCGGTCTAGTGGATAGGACGCCGGTCTCCCATGCGGGAGGTCCGGGTTCGAAACCATGCAATGCAATGTACCAGTGAGATTTTGATGGCTGATGATGATGATGAACAGCGTAATATGCGGATTGTTTTAAGTTTTGAATAGGTTTTGGCCTTTGATCGACTGCATTTAAAAAAATAGAAAACAGATTTTTTCTATTCCTCTGATAATCATATCGATCTATACCGGATGTGTAGAAAAATGTGGTGTGATGTGAACATAAGTGCTGACATTACCATAATAACTACAGGAAAATGCATGTAAAATCCACCAATCAATACTGGATTGCGGCCCCAGTTGATCGTAGCCCATATTCATGGATCGGTCTCAGTAGATCCATTGGCCAGATCCATGATGGATCTTGCAAGAGGAGGCCACAACAGTAGAGACGGACGTGAAATAGGAAGTATTCCCATCTGCCCCCACGCCCCGCCGCAATCACGTGGGGACATAAGGAAAAGACAAAGAGGAAAAGACGCTGTCCCCACGGAAATGACATAAGAATATAATAGATTGACTTTTAGCAAATCATAGAGAATTCGACTGTCAAAGCCAATTGATTTGTAGAGATATTTTAGGGCATTAATCGTTATCAATGTTTAATCACCACTTAATCATATTACGTAGATACCTACAATCTTAAAAACTTACATGATTATTCCTATAATTACTTACCGAGTTTCTAATTACCTCAACGTCTTCTCAAAAGTAAAAGACAATAACTCAAAAAATCACCAAATCACAGATTAAATATTTCTGAGAAAGGGTTTGGGTCCTGAATATGAGATTACGCAATTAATCCCAGCATTTGGTGTACGTGTAGGTAACTGATTAGAGGCTGTTATCTAAAAAAAGGCGCGAAGCTTCCACGGCGCGGCGTGGCATCAGTGGCAAGGCCGAGAAGCACGTGGCCGAGGCGCCTGTTGCTAGTTGGCATTCCTCCCCCCTTCTCTGCCACTCCTCAGACCTCCCCCCCTGACGTCTGAATTGCGACGTTGCCGCTCCGACGTCTACGCGTAGGTCCGACGGCGGTATGAGAATTTGGCAATTCTAAATGATGGCTGTTCAGTGTCTAGTAATTTCGATGTACTTGCGCGACTTGGGCTTTGGTCGAATTTGGTTTTCTAATTATTTTTATTCAAATATTTAACATATTTTAGTTCCCGAGTTGATACACGTCTTCGTCCAGGCAGTGATATACATAATAGCTTGATTACAAGATAATATTTACATTACACGCCCAATCGCTAGGAACAGAACATTAATTATTTAAGTACAACTTTATATTCGCACTAATATTATCTAATACTAGCTGTTTGATGCCCCCGGCTTCGATCGCGTGGACTTTTACTTTACTCAGAAACCATCACCGGCTTGCGCACACCAACTTACTAACATCGCCATCGGATGAATGGTTTAGGAACACATAGACCAAACAAAGAAACATTCATTTTTATATATATTAGATAGATTACTTAATTCGCAAATAAATTATTTATATTTCATTAGAATAGAGACGCCATATACAACCACAAAGCAGCAGCAATAGACAACAACAGCCTGAAGGTATGAAAAACTCTCTTGAGAACAAAAATCACAGAATTTACTCATATTTCTGAACACATGCTACTATACGACGAAATGTCAAACTTCTGAAAATCTAATCTAATTGTTTATTCAGGGCCAGTTCAAGACGAGCAGTATAGATTCAGTAGTTTCAGTATTCTTGAGATTACTATGTTATTTTACTTTCTTTCACAGATTTAACAGCACACTACAGCGATTTTGAAAAGGAACCGGGCCGAACCTGTAGAAATGTATTTTTCGGATTTCTAGAGTTCTATATGGGTTCGGAATAAAGAAGCTTTATTGCCACACATAATCAAATCTTTTATTATATAAAACATAATAACAAAACATATACACATGAAATATAAAATCTGACAAAACAATAAATGTAGCAATCGGCGAGGGACTCAGTCTTCTTCAACAGGGACTCCAAGAAGGAAGTCCACTGTTGACACTGGTTTTCAGCCCTCTCCGTCTTACCTATGCTTAAAATACATACGTTGATGAGGATTCAGAAAAAACCTATAGAAGACAGTATATTCTTAATATTATTATACTAATAGGTCTGGTCTGATACCGTTTCAAAATCTTTGCAGTATGCTAAAAGCTTAGAACTGTGGTACCTACTCTTCTTTCTTTTGAGCTTAGTAACTTTGAAGTCTTTACTCCGTTACTCAGACGGTGTGTCAGTCTGTAAATATCGACTGCATCCATATCTTGATGTATTACATTCACGTGTTTCTTCTTTATTATGATGTTCTACATGGCATAGTACAATATTTATGTATGTATATTGTGTATTGCGAAGTTATTTTTAGCCTGAACTATATTCGCGGTCTGATAAAACTGTTATGACAACTAATGTGAGGTGGCAGGTGTCAATGGTCTCTACGCACATAACGGTATCAGTCCACGTGTATGGATATGAATTTGTGTATCGTTTAATATTTCATAGCTTAGCACAACAACCATACAATGACCCATACTAAGTAAGTAGTTCTTACTATCTTTGGCAAAATATAGATAAGAAGGCCTCAGCGGCGAATTAAGAAAACGCACTTCTACACATACACCCCCTTAAAGACAATTTACCGAAACCCATTTAATCGACGCCTAGTAATCGAAAATCCATTTCAACGATGGGTGAAAATAATAATAATGGTAAATGTCCGATAAGATAAGATAATATAAGATTTATTGCGTAAAAGTTTAGGTAATAATAATTACAAATATTGCAGATATAGTTGCATAAACATGTAAAAAAAAAGTAAGTAAGTAATACGTTACATGTCACACTAAACTCCACTAAAAAACTAAAAAAAACTATTTATCCGAAAAACCAAACGCACAGCATGCAGTGCACTTTCGCACATGTGACCCATCGCTGAAATGGGCGTTCGCACATTTGCTCTTTCGGATAAATAGTTTTGCGAATAGATAACCTATCGCTGATGAATGGATTTTCGATTACTAGGCGTCGATTAAATGGGTTTCGGTAAATTGACTTTCTAACACTAGACCTGAACCACTTAGGTGTAGAAATACTACACAAATTTCATTTTAATTTGTTGGATAATCCAAGGTTACTTTACTTCTGCCTTAACTCTAGTATATCCTATAGGCAACACACAAATATATATACAAAAAATAGAAATAAAGGAAATAAAATCTATGTTAAAGTTTTTATTTTTTTATTGACTACTAAACCCGCATTTGACCCCGATCTCGCCTGATGGTAAGCGACGATGAGGTCGACGATGGAGCATACGGGTCCTGTAAATGCCTATTCACTCTGGCCTTAAAGATCCCAAGGTTGTAGGTTTCGGGAAATACAGATGCCGGCAGGCTATTCCAAAGTTACAGAAATAAGCAACTCTTGACAGTTAAAACTACGATACATGCACTTTCAGTGCTAATAACTCAACTTAATTTAAGAAAAGTACTAAATAACTCGAAATTAAAACCACGGCTAACCGTTACCAGATGTGATGACACCTGGTCTTATGGAAAGTATATTATTGTAGTTATCTATAACAAGGCTGATACAATTTATCAAGGTATGACTGTATTGTAGGCACTTAAATCTAAGTATCATGTCAATATCATTGCATTCTACGTGAGCTAGTTGCCTATAATTTCTTATTTATGATATACAGAAAGCAGACGAACAAACAGATCATCGGATGGTAAGTGGTCACTGGTCACCGTATCCCAGAGATATATCACCTCACTATCTTATCTTCTCTTATGGTAGGGGGCCGGGAATAACCCCAGCGGCACTTCGACCCTTGAGGATCTTTTGTGCCTACCCCATTTGATACAGTGGTCATCTCAGTGTGCAGGTTTCCTCACGATGTTTTCCTTCACCATTAGAGCAGTCGGTAAATGTACGTAAGTCTTTGAAAAATACGAAAAACTCATTGGTACATGGCACTGCATGGTTTCGAACCCGGACCTCCCGCATGGGAATCCGGTGTCCTAGCCACTGTGCCACTGACGCTCTTACCTCACTATAATGGAGGGTTTCCGATGCGCTTTAGATTAGATCAGACAGATGGAATGTCTCATATACAAATATATAATATAATATAATTTTATTTCTTTTTTAGCATTAATAATTCCATTATTTTTAAATTTATTACAAATTACAATCAATCAATTATTATCAATCATTAACAATATATTAATATATACCTTTAAATATCTAGGTTTCATTCATCAATAAAAAATATAAAAAATACTTATGAAAAGCCTTAGTCAAAAATTCCGCCCCGTGTCGACCCTGGCGCATAGGTCCCCATGACGCTCGCGGCTTTGCCACGCTGAATCGCCACGGCCAACCTCTGCAACAAGAACGACCCGGAGCGGGGGTCACAGCCCCTCTCTCTCAGGCGACGGCCGACCTCCCTGACAAAATCCTTTGCCTCCGCCCCTCAACAACCTGTCTCATATACCGGTAATTACTCTGGTTCTCTTACCCTTCAACCAAAACATAGCAGTGCAAGCATTGGTGCTTTGCGCCAGAAATTGGTAAAATCAGCCCACCAGTAGCCCCAGGCTGAGTCTGCACAGTCACACCACCTTCAAATTCTTCCGTATATCTTCTATCTACACAGTAATTTAGAATTTTCCAATAAAATACACTTAATTTCATGTTGGCATTAGCGGCCAATTTATTCGTCGTCCAGCCGAGCCGATGGTGATTCGATACTGTCAATAATTTGTCTTGATCGTCGGCGGACACGCGATACCCACATCACTATGACGCTTTGCTTTGATAAAAGCTCACAATAATTTAAGGTTCGGAATTTTAAATGAAGATAATTTCCACTTTAACCGCAGGTTGAAAATCGTGGAGTGGCCTTCATCGATATGTTTCAATTTGTCAATTTCCGATGAAATTACAATTCCGCTATGCAGCATTATTTTAATAAGCAGGTATTGACATTACAATACTAAAATTATACTTACTGCATACGTAAATAGTAATTAGAGTTATAGGATAATTTTTTTAAATATTAATTTAAGATATCATGTTTCATATTGTCCTCTTCCGTTAATATAGAGGTAAGTATTCAGCATTATTTTACGGATAGTATACTACTTACAATACAATACTAAACTAATTGTACTTATTATTATTATTTTATTTATATCTAAATTTTATTTTATTTTATTTATATTTAAACCCTGCTTGACCTCAATCTCACGTGGTGGTAAGTGACGATGAGGTCGAAGATGGAGCACACGGGATTAGCAAGTTACGTACTTACGTAAACAAATAGTAGTTAGAATATTTTGAAGGAAGATTTTGTCGGCAGAAGTCTTTCTATGTTATTTTAACAGACAATTAATGGAGCTAAGATACGATACTCTAAAATAATTCCTTAGTCGGCTTAGGTATTTTCCTAATATGCCTCCTTTTATAGGTACTTACCTGCCTTATAACGGAAATCAAAAGATAATACGTTAAAAAAGTAAAGTACCGGTACGTAATTTCTTTCTTATTACTTATTTTAATAGTTAAAGGTTTATTAAAAAAATAACACTAAAAATACGTAAGCTAAAATTACAAAATACGTAACCATAAATAATTAAATTATATTAGAAGATTATTCTAATAGTTAGGTACAATTTATAAAATTTCCTGAAAAGCCAGAAGCTAGATAAAAAATGCATTTTTTTTTCTGAATCTCATATTATAAATACCTACTGAACAACTGTCCTTTTCTATCTTAGGCAGCAAGCCTAGCTGACTTGAAATGCGAATAAAAAGAGTGAATTAATAAAATTAACTTTCCAACGCGCTCCAAATTTTAATAAGGTGATTCCGTTGCCATGGTAACGAACCGGCTTCGCTGTACCCGCCTGTGAAATAGTAGATCCGGGGATATAAGTTTATTGCAGAGGGACTTAATCTAACATAGCTTAAATTAAGGACGAGTGCTTTATGTTCCAAAAAATACCATGAAATGTGATAAACGGTTGGAAATTGATATACTTACCTACTCACCATGTTGTAGTATTATACATTTTGTATTAATTACGTACTTATGTAAAGTGCGCTAAGGGTCACATTGTCGCAGGAGTGTTGAGTCGCATAGCAGCCCGCCCGAGCCTAGGCGGTACAACCCGAGCGGTTGTTACATTATAATAATTAATACATACTTTAATTTAATAAAGTTTAATTCTTTTACGAGGGGCGACTCAGTCTCGATAAATGAACAGCATTTGCCTAGCAACTTCTCGAACTTCTGTTACTATTTTTTGTTCTGTATCGTTCAATGCAATTTTTTTTTTCACTCAGTACATAAGTACTTGCAATTTTTCAACAATAACAACATTCAAGGTAGACAACCTTGTAACTTATTTGCCGTTAATTTATTATCACTTATGAAAATAATAATTGAATAATTGACAATTTAACATGTGGTTACTTGAAATCTACTTTCACGAGATGCATAATTATGTGGGTATTTTAAGTAGAATACATATTTCACGTTTTTATGAAAGCGTGTTAATTTGGTATTGAACGTAAACTGATACTGGATTTATATGTTGAAGGAAACAGGGTTACCATTTTGCCTGTTAACATAGGGCGGCGTCAACCCTAAATCAGACCCTTCTGAACTTGAAGTTGGGGAATGGAGCAGCTTAATTACTTGCCGTTTACGCGTCGTCGCGTAATCGGCCCGTAATCGCTGAGCAATTTCTAAAAGTCCAATATATATGTAACTTTCTTCGGATCAAGCTTCAACTGGATTTGAATCTAATTTACTAGGTACAAGGAAGGGGCCGTTCATTAATTACGTAAGGACGATTTTGGCCATTTGGTCGGTATTTTTTTTGGATAAAACGGAACCCACTTCGGAAAGCTGTAGCGAAGCGGGGAAACAATGTTTCAATTATTGTTAGGTATCATTAGAACTATGCCGAATGACTCTATCCAAAGGTATGACTTCCATTTTGATAGGTTAAATAGTTCAAGAGCTAGTGGTATGCTGAAAGCACACATTTTCGTCAATGTGACTCGACAAAAGTTCACTCACATACAAAGCGAGTGTGTAAGACATGAAATAGATTCCATGTCAAAATTCGTTCGCAACGAATCGAATCGAAAAGTTGAATGAGCATTAATTTTGACAGTTATGCTGACCACAAGGTGTGACAGATCTAGGATTGTTATGTCCTTGCGCTAGTAATTTATAAGGTGTTTGGATATAGCTCTTTTAGCTGCAAGACTTCTCTGGCTCAGGCACGTTATACAATGGAGGATGATAGGGCGAAGAGCAGAGTCTACCAGGGACTATAGACAGGACGTCACCCACAAGGTCGCTTGAGATATCGCTGGAAAAACGTGGTGGAAAGTGACCTACTCCTACATAGCAATTGACAGGATGTGGCTCCAGTATTGGGACAGTAGCGTCTCTTGATGACAAGCCAAGATTCACGAGTATACGATTACGATATGATGTCAAAGAATAAATGAAAAGTTTCGCACGAATGAACTTCCGGGCAAAAGCTCTAACCCTACACGCCCTAAAATAAATTCGTGATTATTGTTTATCATAAAATTAATTAAGAATATAAAACTGGGGCAGCAGACAGTTCATTACATTACATAACACTGTTCAAGGCCGCCCTACAGTACAAATATATGGCGTGTCTGTTTGAAAACATTGTCTTTAACCTTGCGTTACGTTGATTCAATGACAGCATTCGTGTGACGTAAACATTAACGTAAACGGACAGTTTACGTTGGCAGAGACGTTTATTTTTGGAATGGAATCAAATGTACCTACTTATTTATATAAAATGAAGTTGTCATGATATAAAAACGTACCTATACGTATAAGATGCCTGAGAAATGAATGAGTATGTAGAGGATATAAAATGTCGACTTGGCCTTCCAAACACTCGGTCTTTTCATAAAGTCTATCTTAATTAAACCAGGTAGGTACTATTACGACGTACAAAGAAGGAATGAACTATTTTATTTACCTACGTAGTAGCATTTAAATTAGACCTATTCATTTGCAAATCAGAAAACCTACACGTATTACTAGACTAGATTATGTACCTAGAGAATTCGAAGTGGAAAAATACAGCAGCGATTTGGTTTCCCGATTCTAGAGCTCCGAGGGGAAAACCAGTGGGGGGTACACCGGCGAGCGCATGCGTACACACGCCACTTGTTGCGTCCACGTGGATGCTCCGGGGGCTTGTCACAAGGGGGTAGGGGGGTCTGACACACTGGAGGTGTGGGAAACTAGGCGCGACGATCACCTGACGCGTAAACTCATTAACTCGACCTTTCCGAGTATTACACACGATTTTATGTTTGATGTTATCGTTGAAATCATAATGTTTCCCTATAAATTATGCCATCTAGGCTGTCGTATTTTAATATTCAAAATGTTTCGATCCTCCAAATCGTTTTCACCTCTAGACTCTACCTGATATTTTAATGAGGTCAACAATTTTGAATTAACGTTGCTATATAAAAATATCCATGGCAAAAACAAATGGTCGATTCTCTGACGCAAATCGTCAAACAGCCAAAATTTCCATAAGCAATGGTTAAAGATAATAAGTAGGAATAAATCACAGTTGAACGAACAAAATAATTGTTTGTATTATTATGGTGTTAGATGATAATCGATTTTCATTGTCACGAATTTATTGACGGCCAAGTAGCACTTAAAAACCTACCTATTGAAGATAAATTTAGCGTCAAGATATCCGCTTTTTGTTAGATAATTGTCCCTTAACCAGTTGAAGGCAAAAAATAGCCTCGTATCGCATCACCGACCTCACAAGGTTGCATTCGTCACAAAGTCCGCGCTCGCGCAGAGCTGTTCTCGCCTGCAGTTGTACAGGTCAACGACCTCTCCTTACGAGTGCGTCAGCTAGCTCTTTATAAAGAGCAAAGCGAGAAAATAAACGCGAGATAACCGCATCTGTGTTGTGCTCCTCACCAAGTAGGCGGTGAACGAACCGTGCTAAATAGGTCGTAAACCGGTCATATAAGAACTACCTACACTAAATAGTGGAAATCTACGTCTCGTTTCAAGGGCAGCGGTGGCATACCAGGGTTAAATCAAGGTGGAAACGAACGTTTTCCAATTTTATTCTCGTACCGACGGATCCGAATACAATCAGCCACAACTATTAGGAACAGAGTGTAACCTGGTGGATGGGGCATTCTCATCCACACTCTACGGTACATATCTTCGCCTCAGTAGTGTAAAGAGTCCAGTCCTCTCTAAGCAACTTCACTTACCACTATCGAATGAGACTGATCAAAACGGGTTTAGTATTTAAAAAAACTAGCCAATAATTACTATATGCCGAAAACCAGTATTTTATATAGGTAACGTTTTCTTTCCTCAATAAAGGTACAAAGTAAACTAGGTATAGTCACATGATTAGATCTACAGATCGACACTAAAGCTATTAATTTATTGTATAGTTCGCCATGATAAAGGCCAGGTCTGCTCAAGGTTGGTAAGCTACAAATGTCAGACGCGCAATAGACGCGCAACGTCAGTAAAATGTCACAGTTTACGACTGGATGCCCGTGCGCAGAGTTCACGGGCGTAGTCGTCGAAGGCGAGCAATTGAGTGGGATCGCTATAACAGCTTATAGTTGAACAGCTATATTAAACCGACGATTTAGTGGGCTGCGGTCTCGTTATCCTATCTAATGCAAGTGGCGACTGACTTCGAAGACAAGTTTTTTTTTGCATAACATGTTCTACTCATGAGTCAGGACGTCAATAGAAGATAATCCTGCAATGTTCTACCACTAGACGTGCCACTAACAAGTATTTAAATAAATATATTTTCGAGCAGAAAACATTCAAAAATATGTGCAGCACACTTTAATCCTGAAGATGTTAATGAAATAGGTATTAAATATCTTTTTTAAATACCGCGTACGACTTAAATATGATTTTGATCTAAACATAACCTATTAAGGTTAAATAATTTTTAGGTTATGTTTAGAACAAAATCGTGTTGCTTTCATTATCAATAGTTTTGATTAATATTACATGGTTTTACAAGATTTTTGTTTAACAAACTTTAAATTAGCACATAAAGCCAAATATCATACCTTTCCACTAAATTCCTTCAGACTCGCTCGTTTTAACAGATTTTTAGGTCTGCTATTTTGAAATGGCCATATGGTGCCATGATATCATTACAATTTTACTACAGTTTTGAGAAATTATATTAAATTAACCAAATAACGAGAAATTTGCAATATCTTCAAAAATCGTTTCGTTTTGCTTTTTGATAGTAGTGGCTCCATCTACGCAACGCTTTGTGTTCTATGTCCTATTCTTTAGCATGTTGGCTAGTTTCGACAAGGGCTAGAAATTAAGAACTTTAGAACAAAATCGCTCAGGTTTGCTATAAAAATTAAACAATGAAATGGATTAAAAACTCGTAATTAAGTAATACCTGTGGCCTGTAGGCTGTTTTGCCATAACTTTCATTATCCAAGGCCATACAATTACCAATAATGCCAATATCAAAAGTAGACTGCATACTACTTAGGGCTATCCATTAATTTTTAGTCAAATAGTAAATAAAAGAAATATTACAAATGTTTATTTACAACTTTTCAAAGTATTCCCCTGCAGCTTCAATGCACTTGTGCATTCGACTGAACCAGCTTTCAAAACATGTGACAAACTGTTCTTGTGGAAGGTCGAAAAAAACCTGCCTAAATTGGTCTACTGCTTCGTCCGCAGTCGTAAATTTCCTTCCCCACAGAGATTTCTTTAACGTGGGGATAAAAAAAAACACACGGAGCCAAGTAAGCACTGCATAGGATTGCATTGCAATTGCACGCCCAAATGGTTGCACGTCCATGGTTCTGGCGGAGCGCCGTCTTGGTGAAAAAATATACCACGCGTTCCGCTCCTCGGACGATCATCACTCGGTCGCTCCGACCACGCTTAAAACCACGAAACCAATAGGCGATGGTGGCAAGTGATGGAGCCAATTCCCCAAAATCACTGATTAAATTTTCATGTGATTCCTTATATGTTAATCCTCGTCTAAAATCATAATAGATCATAGTACGATTTTTTTTATTTATTTTTTATTTATTACTAAACCCGCATTTGACCTCCATCTCGCCTGTTGGTAAGCGAAATGCGTCCCGCGTTACCTCCATCGTATCGATTGAAAAGTGACAGACATGTTTTTATAACGAATAATTAAAAAATCGCCAGCCACTGATATTTGGCCAAGGAATTTGTAATAAAATTTGCCTACAAGTGATAATAAAAGTAAAACAATGAGGTTGATAACAAGCCGTTAACTAATAATTTTTGGATCGCCTCCCTCGTATTTCAAAGGCCAACAGGTTCTGTAATCTCTTACTTTTTCTTGTTGAAGGTATTTATTCTTCTGAATAATAATTGAATCATTCGGAATGTGATTATACTTTCTGATTATGCATATACGAGTACAAGGTGTTCCTGAGGATATGCATTAACTTCGCCAAACACTTCTGTAGCTTTTACATTATATATTTGACAATGGAAGTGATCCTCATAAACGCTTCGTTTTCGAGATACTTGCCATTTTATTTAATTGAGTTATACAATGAGTAAGAGTCTTTATTTATGCCCGTAAGAAAACCTGAAACAAAACAATAATAAACTATTTGCCTATCGTTTGCACATGTCATTAAAACAACTTATGTCATGATTGTCAAGTTCAAATTAATCAAAATGCGACGTTGCCATCTCGGGTAAAGAGTGTGACATACTAGGTAATTTAAGGCAAGGCATTTAGTTTGTATGAAAAATTTTTTTATTAAAATTAAAAAAAAATACAATATGGAAATAACTACTTCGATGTTCTGAGTACACAGTCAATGCAAAGGAACACCTTGAATACTGGTTCAAATAAGTACCCTTTAATTAAGTGTTCAATGACCAGTTTCATGAATCAATTATTCGCACAGTACTTACGTTACATCTAATATTAAGATATTTATTACTTGGTGCTTACATAAATTCAATTTTGTTAATCATGAAATGTGCTGATATTTGTTAATATTAGATACTCTTTACTTTAATGAAAATATTGTGGAAAAAATCATTAAAAGTTGGATATACTATCGACACTTTTCACATCAAAATGCATTAGTACCTAGATTTTTTACAAGACATTTTTGTACGAAACTAATCCTGAAATGAATATTCAGGCCGAATGCCCTATGAATATAATAATAGAGATACAAGGAAGTCTAAATGCTGTTCTGCCAGGATTACTAAGACACGTAGGAAAAGAGAACGTTGATTGGTTATGGGAAACCGAAATAACTGCTCATTTAATGAAACTGGAATGTGATGAAAATACATCATTACAAACATTATTACTCACAATCGTAGCATTGAATGAAGAGAAAGTTGTTTTAAATTGGTCTCCTTACAATTAAGTATGTCAATTGATTGTAAGGATTAAGCTTATTGGTATCATTGAAGTATAGAGAGATATCGCAGTCACACTTAACTCCAGAAGCTATAGAACGCAGAATAGTTAACTAGAGATATATAAGTTTTTAAGCTTTTGTGGGTTTTAAGGTGTAGTACTCTATGTAGAGTCAGCCTGAAGTGGTGCCACTCTTAACTATTTCTGCAGCAAAGCAGCAACGCTTGCATTGCTGTGTTTCGGCTTTAAAGGAAGAGAGCCAGTGTAATAACCGGCACATGAGGTACTCCATTTTAGTCCTTGAGGTTAGCCAGCATTATAGTGATGTAATAACAGTGTAGCGGTGGCGTAGTGGTTAGGACGCCGGACTCCATTGCGGGAGGCCCGGGTTCGAAACCATGCAATGCCATGTACCAATGAGTTTTTCCGATTTTTTCGAACACTTACTTACATTTACCGACTGCTCTAACGGTGAAGGAAAACATCGTGAGAAAAACATGCATGTCTGGGGAAATTAAAAGTTTCCGAAGGCGTGTGAAATTCACCAATCAGCTCTGGGTCCGGTCGGTGGATCATGGCCCGTACCCCCTTGTGCAAGGGGAGGCCTGTGCCAAAACAGTGGGGATATTAATAGGCTGATGATGATGAATAACATTGTAGTGATCTAATAACATCGGCAATTGTCATTTATCGATAACAAATCACTACAAAAAGTTCTATTTCTGGTAATACCTATGACTATGTAACTACTTATTTAGTTGTTATCTATATTTAACTTAGAACAAACATTTAGATAGATAGAAACACTTTATTGTACACAAATACAGGAAAAGTACACATGTACAAAGGCGGCCTTATCGCTTAAAGCAATCTCTTCCAGGCAACCTCTGAACAAACATTTTATCAAGACAAAGAAAGAACAACATCTATATAACATTTAATCTAATGAAGACACAAATGATAAAATGAATCGTTCGTATAAACCAGCAGGGAACAAATAATTTTTCATCATCTCAATAGAATTTAATATGAGTAAATGAGAAAATTAAAGGAGAAACGAAGAAATTTCTCCTGAAAATAGCATTCAGCTTCCTTTAGGTTACGATATATGTAAGTGTTTAAGTAAGTTTAAGTATGTAGGTGGTTGGTTCATCAGCAGCCTACTCTAGACCACTGCTGGACATAGGCCTCTCCCAGGGCGCGCCATTGAGCCCGATCTTCGGCTCTTCTCATCCAGTCGCTGCCAGCCACCTTGCGCAGATCGTCGCTACATCTAGCAGGGCGTACCACATTACGTTTGCCCAAACGCGATCTCCACTCCAGAACTCGTCTGTCCCAGCTTTCTTTTCTCTTTCTTTTATCATTCTGCTCAATTAAATTATTTTAACTCCTGGGAAACTTGTAAATTTTATAAAGCTTTGATCAGATCCATGGTGTACCTATTAGTATTTTTGTTTCGATCAAATATTTTATAGGAAAATATAATTTAATGTACAGTCACGTCAATATTGAAATGATATCAGATGTTACATCATCTAAATTGACCTTGCAAAGTGACTTTATTACAACCTCGACCTTCAAAGGTGTTTAATTTAATAATTACATTACATATTATATAAAAATCAGTAAATAACTATAGGTAATGTTGTACTTACAAGTTTTTGTCCATGTATTTCATATACAAGCTTTATTCTTGAGTTGTTTTTAATAGACTGGTAGGTTTGGAGTTCTAGCGTTTGTACCCAAAATAACTTTCAATTGCGGTTGCATTTGGAAATTAATTATTACACACTAATGCAATAAAATAAAATTTCGTCTTATGAGCAGACCTTAAAGTTTTGATAAAAGAAATTGTTTGCGAATCACGTGTATTATTGCTAGATAATGTGAACGCACTGAGAACCTTACCAATTGAGAAATTGCACCAATTGCTCACAATTCTTCTACTTAATTAAATTGAACCTAATGTAATTTTGTCCATATACGAATTGCCTATTTTACATGGCATAAATACCTACGTATTCCCGCGGCACCACGCTCTCAACGATATTATCCGGAGAGCCTTAACATCCGCCAATGTCCCATGCGTGCTCGAGCCCCCGGTCTCAGCCGCACGGATTACAAGAGGTCAGACGGCCTGACCCTGATCCCTTGGCAGCGGGGGAGGTGTTTGCTCTGGGATGCGACTTGTGTAAGCACCTTCGCTGCCAGCCACCTGCCTGCCGCGCACAACACGAACGGCCGCAGCGGCCGTCGAATTGGCCGCCGCTAGAAAGCTTGAAAAATACTCCGCGCTTTTGCCGTTGAAACTACAGGCTGCTGGGGTGCGGAAGCAAACACATTTGTAGGCGAGATTGGCCATCGGAAAACGATGGCCAATCTCGCCTCTCCCGAAAGGGAGAGGGGTTGTGACCCTCGCTCCGGGTCGTTCCTGATAGAAAGGTTGGCCATAGCGATCCAAAACGTGGTAACTCCGCAAGTGTTATAGGCACCTTGGCATCGGGAGCGGCTAGGGGGGAGGTTTGCATTTGATTTCACATTGTATGTTATATATATAATTATATTTTGTGACGATTTATATGAAATATAATAATATCCCTACCTAATTACCGTATAATTATTTCTTTATTTTTCCTGTTAATACCTAAGTCACTTAATCATATTTAATTTTAGGACAGTTGCTAAAACATGGCGGAGGGATAACCGCACCAAGACGAAGTATCTAAACATACTGGATACTTGTATGACAATAATAAAATAAATGACAATAAAAACAGCACATTTTTAAAACTTGAATAGGACAATAATAATTCATGGAATCGATAAGGCAAGTTCATTCGTTCACGAGCAGAAGAATGCCGCTTGAAAACACTAATAAACTCTTAAGTTAATGCCTCTCGCTACTTTCTCCTAGAACTAATACCTACGTTAAAAGTGTTAAAACTAAATTGTTTACTATTTTTTAGGACTTACGTAAGTGCTTCTTGTACCGGTAAATAAACTGGTTTTCTTCTTCTTTGTCGTATTCCTAATTGATGAGGGTCGTGATTATTCTATGGGAATAACCACATAGAACGACTTTCTTGACAGATTTAATGGGGTGGTTTCCTTGCCCTGCCCCAATGGCACTTTTATTGTAGCCAACGTTCTTATTGGTGTCGACGGTGGGATCCGTTGGTTGAAAAAAAGTGGACTGTATTGCTGGTAAGTAGATATTTTATGATAAGTAATTCTTGAGAAATGCAAAACCTGGTAGGTACAAAAACGTGCAATTAGCAACTAGTTATTGTTTTGAGAGAAAACGTTGCACACTTCTTCTCGTGTCCGTTGAGATGACAGATCCGTTCTAATATTTGAATTTTCGTCATTTTGGCCCCCGCTACTGCCTCAGGCCCCTCAAGAGACGTTCGTTTCACGAACACTTATCCTTTAAAGCGGAAGACAGTAATTAAGTGTTGCTGCTTTGCGACAGAATTAGGTAATAAGATGGTTCCTCCCTAGGCGATCTTGGAACTTCAGAATTAAAATAAGTAACTTTTACTTTAATTTTATTGTAGTGCTAATGTTATTTAGAATTTCAGAAGCGTCCAAAGGCTTTAATTGCAGTTTGCACTTAGTGACGTATTGGGAACACGTTTTTTTATATATATATTTTTTAAATTTAACTTTACTTGTCAATTACGAGCCGGATGTAACACTGAGAGGTGCCACTATCGCGTTGCCAATGATTGACGTTTGTTCTATGCAGTTAATAGTTTAACACATTACCAATATTTTAATCTAGCTAAAGAAAAGGGTACCTACTTTGATCGAATTGAAGGTCATCGATTAGGATCTTATGAACAGACGATATACGAGTATTCTATACTTCTTAAATAACTAATATTCTCAAATACTACAAAACTAAAAATCGCTATAGTTTTTTCACCAACCACCGGTTATACTCCACCGCAAAATTCTCACGATTAACAGAGGCATAGAAAGCCCTCTAGCTAGTTGCATTATAGTGAGGTGATATCTGTGAACGACCGTGACCACTGATGGTACAGTTTGTTCGTCTGCTTTCCATGGAAAAAAATTGGCCGTCTATAGACCACTTCAATATTCGAGAAGTTCCATTACAATAATGTATCGGTTGTCGCCAATAGCCAATACGCACGAGGCGCCTCCCAAGGACGACCGCCTTTCGACGCGCGCGACTAAATTTACATAATATAAATATACGTCAACGTACTTATTGTCCTACACTTATATTGTATAGCTCTGAGGTCGATCGGAATGCAGAACGACCATTTATGCCACGTGAAATAAGATTGTTTAACGCTGCGGTTTAATTAGCATTAAATGATAAGTTAAACTTAATATTAAAGTTGTTGAAATTAAGTCGTAGGTAAGTATGATTAAGTCGTCGTATTATTATGATACTGCCAGAAGAGGCCGTAGCTGAAATTATTCAATAGAATAGAAAGAAAGCCGTTAACATTCTTACCGTGAGTTAAAATAAACGCTATGGCTATGCTAGAAAGGAATAGCATGGTTTAAAGAAGACCAAGCAACGCTGCTAGCGAGGTCGTAGGCCGAGCTCTGCGTAACTTTACGAACCTTTCGTGCAATTGACGGATAAATCGTAAACTAAATAAATAACATGGAAAATTATTTTAAAGTAAAATTTATAAAAAACTCATTCAGTACCTATATTAAAATGAAATACCAGATTGTACTTATTTTAATGGAGATATTGCGACACCTATAATAGTAGTTTATGCAGCGGCCACGTAATGATATCGATTTTAACATGATCGTTCGAGTGTTAAAATCGCCATTATGTGCGTTGCATACAATACTTTTTCTACGACCATGAAACAGAAAATACGCACCATTACGGAGACTTCAACAGACGCCATGGCAGCTTAACATGTTATTGGTAACTATGGAAACCGTAGATATGTTTGACGTATTGTCGACATCGCGCAGGCGTCGTGTTTTTAATGGCTATAGTACCAAGTAGTTGGCCAGTGAAATGTAGTGCATTTAATAAATACGAAAGAGTTCTTGATGCAGTGCCATACAACAAAGAAAAAATTACATATTAGAATCGAAAACTGTTATTTAATATTTCACACGACCATTATGAATGAACTTCTTTATGTTATTGATTGTGGTTTTTTAATGAACAAATTATGAAATGGGAGTCAAAAAATATTTTAATAAATGTCACTTAAGATATTTACAGGGGCGGCCTGAAAATGTTTCCCAATTTTCAATTTTATTCCTTTTTCATTTCGCGCGCAATAAATTCTACATAAAAACAATATACTTACTACGTTTTAAAAATGTGCAGCGTTTAAAAATAAATGAAATGAATACGAGCAAGAAGTTTATTACTTTCGTAATTTGGTCTCTTTATATTGCCGTTTGATTTCTGCCATCACAAAAATATTAATAACGATTTTTTGATAAACAGCATGTCACCACTTTGAACGTTCGATTTTCATTTAACTATGCCTAGTCACAATTTTAGACAGCGACCTCATAAAACTGACGTGTGCATGCAATTATAAACCTTAGGGCGGTATACATTTCGCGTGTAGCTAAACAGGTCTACAAACGCGTGCTACGATGACGACCACTCCTTCGTAGCAATGCGAGATTGCGCGCAATTTTTTTTTGAATTACCTATTTGTATAGAATTTTCCTTTTCAAAATAATAATAATAATTATTGATAACCTTATGATGCGTCTTTCATTTCTTGAATGTTATTCATGTCAAAGGTCTTTTGCGTCAATTCTAGATTATTTCTCTGATAATATATAATACCTACCTATTGTTCAGTACAATGTGGCCAATCAAAACATTGTTTTCGGTATTTTTTATCAAAAGCCGTTTGGCATTAAACTATCGTTGTTTTTTTATTTATTTAGGTAAATATAATTTATATTTTAAAGAACAGCTTACAATTTTACAAAAATAGAAAAAAGTAAGGAGATTGGAGAATTAGTAATATTCTAGATCACAAGCTCTTTACTTGTTTACGCAGTTATTTTAAGAAAGTCGTTGATTATTATTGGGTCATCTTTTGTTAGGGAAACCGATATTCATCTACTAACATTTGGCCTACATAGGTGGGTAAGTACTTAGTGAGTTTGTTGACGGCAAGGTCTAGAAAGACCAGGGTATCGATTTGCTTAAGATTTTTACTCAGAAAAAAGCGAGAGTAAGCCCTAGCGCGCACTACGATCAATAAGATTTAACAATCGATTAATCTTATTTAAGATTTCACAAATGGCAAATGTTGTTCAATACTGGGTCATCACAGTCAGTCACCCACCACACATGTGATTACTTACTGCATTTTGTTCTACCTTGTGTTTTATTCAGAGCTTTTCTAAAATACTACATAGGTATTTGTACCGCAAATACCTATGTAGTGGGAATGCGTATCGCAATTTTAGGAATTCAAATAGGGTTATTAATACTAACCTAAATAATACTACCTAACCTACTTATCCTATCGGAGACATTCTCGTTGAGTTCTTTTAAAATAAAAAGTAATAATGTAACAACCAAGTTACTTTCTATTGGCGGCGCTAGTGTGGGCGACTGATCCTCTTAAATTGAGGTAAGGAAATAGATATTTAAAAAATTGCATACTACATCACAGTGCTTAGTTTTCGTGACGTCGACGACAGTGGAGAAACGCGCTTTAGCCTTATAGGTGACGAATCGCTGGTGGAAGCTTGACTGCAAAGTCTGGAACATCGGCGCAAGGTTGCCTGTGTATCGGTGTTTTATAGGATACATTTCGGAGAGTGCGCATCGGAATTGCACGACCTAATTCCAGCATCTTCATTCCGCCTTCGGACTACCAGGCGCGGAGGGGTTCCATCCTTATGTTGTTGATATCCCATCTGTTCGTACGAAGCGATTTGCTTCTTCGTTCATTATGCGAACGACTAAGGAATGGAACAGCCTGCCGGCGTCTGTGTTTCCCGAAACCTACAACATAGGGATCTTCAAGGCCAGAGTGAATAGGCATTTACTGGACCCGCATGCTCCATCGTCAACCTATCGTCGCTTACCATCAGGCGAGATCGAGGTCAAATGCGGGTTTAGTAGTCAATAAAAACTAAAAAAAAACGTATCATCCAAAAATATTATAAAATACGTACAACGAGAAGCCAAAAGAATTGGCTCCATTATACACAGCTATACAGCGATACAATTAAAAGACGCAATATAACAGGATTAGTACTCGATATGATTGTCTGTATCTGGTCTTGCCAAAATATGACTACCATAATAGTTTTTATCTAAGCCTTATTAAAAAACCTGGTGTCTTCTAAAGCCCATAAATCTAACAAAAAATGTGATACAGTTTGCATATAGGCACTTACTCGTATATAATAGAGCAATATAATGAACACAAAGCGACACGTAATTTAAAAAAAATATCGATTTTCGGTTTGTGGGTCAAGGGAATAGTAGAATAGTAACTACATAATATTATGTGACATTTTGAAGTCTGTATCTTATTCCGTTTAGGCGCTAGACCCGCGTGACAGACGGACGGAGTAGCGATGTCAAAAAACAGTAAAATGACAAAAGACACTGTAGTCTGTAACCCCACCAAAACAACAAAGAAAGCGCTATAAAAGCTGAAGAAGAAGAATTTTCAGAAACACTGAATTTGTCTACAAATCGATGTGTGATAGAAAATTTTACCACAGTTACGGACAATTTTTAAAATTATTATCTCAATCTAGACACCCGTATACTATATGACGAAGAGATAACCCCTATGGCCTGGTATGGAGCGTATGGTATTTACACGGCGTCTCCACTCGACACGCTGTATGACGCGGCTTATGACGCGCCCGCCATGACGCCTGCACCCCGCGTTATGTCAGTCTGGTAAACAATTTACTGTTTGTAAACTCAGCCCGCCACCGAACGTAAACAAAACACGACCACGCTTGTTGGATGTCAATGGCGACCGATTCCAAGAACGGCTGTTGGGCTGCTCCCATTTGCACGCTATAAAAATAAGCTTATCATATGCACGTCACCGGTTTTCTCCGGGAAGTAATTTCAGTACCGAAAACTATGTACTTTTGAGAGCTTCGTGTAACGAAAGTTTCAGTTATTAGAGTTAGAAAAGTAAAAGTTATACCATCGTAAAGATCGGTTAGACAAGAAAAAAATCATAGACGTCCATGTAATAATAAAACCATCAGTTATAAATACTCTAAGTACGAATCCCGATTTTTTCATTTTTTGTCTAAAATACAATGTATTTTACAGAAGTGTCAGTTTTGTACAATATAAAGGTGCAGTAGACAACGAAACTTGATGAAAACATAAATTTTTCCTAAATACCTTATCACATTATAACTATAACTAACCATTAGTTACTGAGCAATGTAAACTACTAAATAACATTATCATCATAGCATGACATAATGGATCTTTTCGTCAGGAAATGACCACTTCTGGGAATGACCACTTGTGTTAACATCAACTTTCTTTGCCGACAACAATAAGGTTGTATATTACCAGGTATTATATTACACTTTCATAATGTCCATCATTATTCTCGGTAAACTATTTAAGTGCCATTATAGTACCTAAACAAACTCAAGTGAACTAAATACAGGATTTAACATAATATCTGTATTGATCAATTGTATAGTTGATCAGTGTATTGATCACTTGTATAATTGATCAACTGATCATTAATTAGCCGCTGCAGACATTGCATTGTCGATAACTGACCTAGTAACCTAGGTATATTGCAATGTGACATTGACATACTCTTAATGTGGAAATGCTCAAACATAATTTCTTAAGAAATCATAAACATCATTTCAAATTACCATACTTAGTAAATTTAACGATTACCTTGATAATTTTAAGGGTTCCGTATCTCAAGTGGAAAAGGGAACTCTTATAAGATCACTTTGTTATGGGTAGTAAAAGTTTTCATTAATACTAATATGCTTTCATACATCATGGTCAGGACACTCTTTACTTGCTGTATTGTATTTGTATATCAATGTACAAGGTGAAGTAAAAACTATCTAACTATAGAACTTAATTCTTCAAAAGAAATTCTGTTTTGCAACTTACTCGTATTATTGAATTTGTAACAGCTGACGTCTCAAAAGTGTCGGCAAATTAGCGTGTACTCATCGATCAACTTTCACTAGCACAGTCAAACTTGGGCAAGGTTGCTCTCGTACAGTGGAAGACACATAATTATAAGGTGTAAGTGCTCTGTGGAACCCTGTCACAATCAGTTATATTTATGATTTCTTGTATGAATGTGTCTAATAAATATTTCAAATTTCACTTTTCTGCACTATACTGCCGGTAACCTATTATCGCTAACCCTTCTATCGCCTAGGTTGCCTGGAAGAGATCGCTCTGAGCGATAAGGCCGCGTTTGTACACTTATTCTATGTTTCCTTTCCTATGTAAGTTTCATTTAATTTTTTCAGGTTCATCTTCTTCATACAGGCATACTGTACTTGTACTTTTCCTTGTAAACAATAAATAAAGTTTTTATTTTATTATTATTTATTTATAGGTATCTGAAGTAAGATTAATAATTCGAAATAATAAATTAACATATCCCACAAAAGTGGGGCAACAAAGGCTATAAAAATCAAACGCACAAAACATTTTTTTTAAACATTGGTGATGTTTAAACCTTACCAATATTTCTTTATTATAACCACTCCCAGTAACCTAAAATGCCTGTCCTAAGAGTGATCCAACAACTATGATCCAAAGGTGGATTCGATCCGGCGACCCTTGCGCCGCAGTCTCTTTGATTGAGCCATTGTAGCATTAACGACACTTTGCTAAATCGAATTATTTATTAATCCCACTTTACAAAATGATTTCTTTTGTTTATGATTTTTGTATATTTTATATAACTTGTTACAGAGCGTCGGTGGTCTAGTGGCTAGGACGCCGGACTCCCATGTAGGAAATCCGGGTTCTAAACCATACAATGCCATGTACCAATAAGTTTTTTCGGATTTTTTCGAAGACTTACGTACATTTACCGACTGCTCTGACGGTGAAGGAAAACATCGTGAGGAAACCTGCATGTCTGAGGAAATGAAAAGTTTCCGAAGGCGTGTGAAATCCACTGGGCACTGGGCCCGCTCGGTGGATCATGGCCCGTACCCCCTTGTGCAATGGGAGGCCTGTGCCCCAACAGTGGGGACACTAATAGGCTGATGATGATGATACAACTTGTTGTAAACCCTTCATATTTATTAATATTAATACAAATTAAAACGCATTTAATAAGTATTTAAGTTCTTATAATTAATATACTTTTCGTACCGAAAGACGTATTGTAGGTAAGTATTTAGCATAATCGCTGCTCCATGAGACCGGTTATGATAATTTACTCCACTCCAATCACATTGTGTTGTACAGTCACGTACACATTTACATCATAAAGATGAAAAGACTGTGGAAAAGACCCGATTTTTGTTTATGGAAGCATTGACAACTGTCAATTTATAAAAATCAAACATTTTGGCGTCGCTGTTTTGTGACAATTTTCTGAAGAAAATTCGAAAATACGAACAATATTGTTTTAAATAAGAATAGAGATTTTTGTTTATTTTTTGGAAAAGGTAATTCGAACATTTGAAACCCTGATATTTTTAAAATAAAATATTGGATATTGTATTTTATTTATCGCAAGAAACAACAAATAAACTATTTATTAACTCGTCCATCAGGAACAAGTTTCCAGTTCAGGAACAATTAACCAGTGTATCTACTTATCTAACCCTTTTAAAATCTAAAAACACCAAATTAGTTTCGATAGGTTCGAGTAGGTACCTAAGACAAAGAAGAGACCACTGGTTAACTCTCCTAAAATATTCCCGCAGGAAACAAGCAAACACAAGAAGATGGAATAAGAAAATACATCAGATATACTATGATGACACAGCTAGTAATTACTGGCTGTAATGTAATTTAATTATTTATTTTTATTATTGTTGTGTCCATACAAGGTTACAGTATTTACAAATCTTCGCGCCCTGAAACTAAAAAGCTGGTTTGTCTGGGCGCTGTACATTCCACTCTGTTAAATTAAAACACAAACTAATTAAATAAGTATGTAATGTAACTATTGTAATGTAACTATTGTAATGTAACTAATGTAATGTAACTATTGTAATGTAATGCACCTAAGTATTTTGAGTGCGAGTGCACCACCCGCGCAAAGGTCGCCGAGTGGGCCGGCGACAGTCGAGCCGCGTTGAATCTTGGGTCTCTTGAGTGACTCGGAAACCGATGATCTTCTTATTCGAGCATAATGACGATTAACCTCTCCGTCTAATTGAGGTCGCGGCCCTAAAATTATAGTAGTAGTAGTAGGTTAACCGTGCATTATAAAGAATGCCAGTAACACTGCTGTATCCTTTTGCGTGCCTACTTCTTCTAAGTACATTTTTAAAAGATACAACACGCCCAATAATCTATACTACATTCCATGTGAAGGATTAAGTGAACTATTGACAAAAATCTTCTTGTGTCTGATCAAGTCGTTCGAATAGTAGCAAAATAAAATGAAAAATAAAAAAACGTTTATTTGCTTTCAATACAATAATATTTATTATTGTTATTTAACACTTTAATGCACAAAAACAGGCGAGCTTAATGCCATGCGGCATTTTCTACCAGCTTACCATTGGGTTATACAGATATTGTAAGGCAGGTGCATATAAATTAAAAACATGTTCCACGACCTGGGTTCGTCTCACGATAGGTTTCTCCGTTCTTCTGTCAATCTTAAGCTGGATGTCCCAACTCAACGCACCGATTTCTTCTCCCAATCTTTCACTGCACAAGCAGTCCGCTTGTGGAACAGTCTACCTGAGGATGTCAGGGGGCCCCCTAACAAGTTCCTGTTCAAAAAGTTTGTCCGTGAACATCTGCGACGTTCCAGCCAATAAGGTGTTTGTTGATATGCTTGTTATCACATGCATGTTTTATAAGTTTCGGTGTTCATGTATTTATCTGATTTTTTTCTCTCTCTTTCATATACTCTTTTATATATGTATATAAATATATGTGTATTTTATATGTATTAGTGTCTGTGTATATGTAAGTATTCGTATTTATGTACTTAAAATTATTATGTAGTAGCATATGTGTAGGTATATTTTTATATATTATATGAGTAGGTATTTTATAGTATAGTAAATAATAATAATTATTAAATCTCTTCTATTTAATTTATATGCACCCGCCTTGCAATATCTGTATGACCCAATGGTTAGCTGGTAGAAAATGCCGTATGGCATTAAGCTCGCCTCATGTACTATTTTTGTGCATTAAAGTGTTAAATAAATAAATAAATTAAATAGAAGAGAATTACCATTAATTATTATTTTAATTGTACTATACATAAAATACCTACTCGTATAATATATACAATATACCTTTTTAATTACATAAATACGAATACTTACAATTATAATAAAATTAAAGTATGAAAGCAAATAGGTCCATGTCTCAGCTAAATATATCATATCAATATTATCAAGATTGCAAGTGTACAAAATTAGAATACAAGTCCCTAAACAAATATCTTCGCTTCGGCGTTAATGTTTTCCGAAAATGTATAAGAGCCATTTATTAGCCTGTCCTTTGTCCATATGCTCCATCTTCGGCCACATCGTAACTTACCATCAGGTGAGATTTAGGTCAAATACTATAATAAAAATAAATAGGAGCGGCGTTTTAACCATCACCTGCTTTTATACCACGTGTAATAGAGAACGGAACTAAGGGTGTCAGTCTATAGAAGTGGCGCCGTTCGCTCCGCGTGCCACGTTTTGCTAGTCACTCGGGTAGTTCAACATTTGGAACCGGTTCCACCAGCGCTGGGTGAGATGCGTCGTCGTAGTGGAATTTTTTCGCTCGACCATGTTTCAAGTTGCGTGTCAATTTTTTTTCACCGGTCTTGCTGGTTGGTGCTACATTTTAGAGAACTTAACTCCGATTACAAATTGTATAAAGATGCCATGGAGTTTTTGAAATATTCATATAGGTTACTTATAAAAGTATAGTGTATTTATTAAATATCATGATGACCCAGTTAAGTGAAAAAATCTTGACATTAATGATCTGATCTGATCTTTGAGTCTATAGTCATCATTCAGATATCATAGACTCAAAGAATTTGACTCTATGATATCAATACAATATGAATACAACCCATAGACTCAAAAAAATTGAGTCTATGGGTTGTATTAATTATAAGAGCCTGCATGTCGGAGAAAACATCCGGAGTGTCAGCCATTGTATAAAATTTTATAATCTTGTCCCCAAAGAAATCTAAATGTTAAATGAAGGAAAATTTAAATTGAAGATAAAAAATCTCTTATCGAAAAATCGTATTAAGTATAGTGTTCAAGAATATTTAAACAATGAAAATGCTTGGAGTGATCATGACGTAATCAAGGAATTAGTATAATTGATCAATATATATATTTTGTTTTATTTTCGGTTTCATTATGATTTGTTATATTGTTTATTGTTTTAATTGTTAATTTTATTGTTTTTGTGTACTTTGTATGAATATTATTGACGAACAAAAGTGTACAATTTGTACCACCTTGGAATAAATGGATTGAATTGAACCCACGAGCTAACAATGTAGTTAGTTGGTAACAATATCGACGACGCCGAGGGTGGAAAGGTAAAATCGTAAAAGTGACATTACAAGAATTACTTTTGAATTTTTTTCCTAATTGTCTCCGTTTCTCCGTCCATCTGTTTAGGTATTGCGTAGTTCTGAGCAATGAGCAATATTTGTTTCACGTTGTAAGAAGTTTGCCGCCCTGTAGTGAATGAAGCTTTGACGTTACGACGTCACCAATTTGCAAATGTGGATACATTTTTTCAAATTTCCAAACTGCTCCAAATTATGATATCGCGAGGATTCCGGCGCAGTATATATTTTATTAAAACCAGTAAATATGATTTGATATTTCCGCTTATACCGGCTTGGGTCGCAACACTGGGCGCCCGCGATCGCGCGAGTCATTTCACTAAATCCAATACATTTTTTATTCATGAAACGATTGACGTTTGTATGTTAATTCACATCGTAGGTCTCGGCCCAACGGATGAAATATTGAATTATTACCGAAACTCGGGGATATATCGAGGAGGTCTGCTCGATATTAATCCGTTGGCCGCCCGGGGCTGGCAGGAATTCAAATAAATCGGGCTTGTGACAAACAAGACGTATAAATCAATCAAGGCAAGGTGGCGTGCAGGGCGAGCCTCTAGCTATTGCATTTGCCTCCCCACAGTGCTTACTTATTTTCTTATATCAAAAACTGAACAAAGTATCGGCAAATTTATGGCCAAGGTTAAAACTAAAACTCGTTATGAGTTTCGCGAGTGCTAAATTTTATTTATTAGTTTCTTTGATTTATTCGTTTCTTTTCCTCCTTTCGACTTGTCCAAGGAGAAGAAAACTAACCGCGTTACGCAGGTACGAGTATTATGCAGATTAATAAAAGTAATGTCTACTGTATTTTTTCCGTTTTCATGTAAGTACCTGATCAAATTAACTTGTCTGTACTTACTACAATAATTCTTTCGAAATAATCAGTGAACTATCAACAAACATTAAAATGTAAACAATATCATACTCAGTCGAGGAGCACGATATCTAAACCAAATAAGTGACAAAAAAATTCCAACGTCCGAGTCAATTTGAGTCACTAGTGTATTTAATATAGATATCATGGTCAGTTGCCATGTGTGTGACATATATATGAATTAACCAATATATAATAATATAAGTACCCACTATAATTATATAAGTACTCGTACATATAATTTAAATACTGGTAGATCCTAATGTGAAGAATCGCCTGGGGTGGTACCACTCTCTAATCTATCTTTGCCGTGAAGCAGAAATGCTTGCTGTGTTTCGGTTTGAAGGGTAAGAGAGCCAGCGTAATTCCCGGCACATGAGGCATTCCATCTTAGTCCTCAAGGTTAGCAACGCATCAAAAACCCTCTAATATTAATACAGTGAGGTGAGATGTCTATGGAAGGTGACAACTTACCATCAGGTGGCCCGTTTGCTCGTCTGCTCACCTTATTTAATAAATAATAAAAGAAAAAACGTCAAAATAAGATTTATTTCTACAGTAACGCTTGCAAAATTCATATCGAAAATTTATGTGTGTACTTCAAATCATTATTGTATGATTGTAAATGTTCTCTGTGTCCCTATTAAATTCCAACAACAAAAAACATATATCCCTGTGTTAGGTTCAATTCCATCTAGGTCCATACCAGGCAAAATGTTGAGTGTAAGTTGACAACACAAGGACAATTAAATCAGGCTGGCAATATCGACGGAGAAAAGGTGTTCGTTTTAATAAAAATAAGATAATAATTTATCAATTGAATAGAGATAATTAAAAAGCTGATACAATGAGACGTATTTTATAACACTGTAAAGGGCGATAAAGTACAAAGATTACCCTGTAAATAAATCAAATACATTCCTATACCTCAACAGAATTTATGAATGAAATTTAACACCACACACATCCATAACACAATCCTATCCACCTGTAATACTAGATGATGTTTTGTTCTTATTCTTGGAATAAGATCACTATAACTTGGTGTAGTTCAGTAGTACAGTACTATCACAATAGAAAGTAATATAATACATTCTCACCTACTAATTCTTAACACGTTTGTTCATTTATACCCATTATGCCTTATGCGCTTTATCCACTGACCTGTTATAATGTCATTGTGTATACTGAGGATCATACTGAGAACAATTTCCGTTTCGTTTTAAATTTCATCCTCACTGTGGCATGTTAAAATCGGTCAAGCATGAACTTTCACGCGACCGGGGTTCCATATTTACAATTACAATTTTTACATGGCAATGCCTATGCCGTTTTTGAAAAATTATGGGTTCTACCCAAAGGATCAATTAAATGTGTAAGTGTACAAGTTAACTGAAAAAGGTTTCTGAGTAAATTGCATTAGAATACTAAAATTCTTCTTCTAAGTCGTTTTTCCTCATTGCTGAGGGTCGTGATCATTCTAAGGAATTAATCACATAGAACGACTCTCATGGCACATTTAATGGGGTGGTTTGCCATTGCCTTCCCCATTTCACACACTGGTTATCTCAGTAGGCAGGTTTCCTCACGATGTTTTCCTTCACCGTCAGAGCAGTCGGTAACTGTACGTAAGTTTTTCAAAAAAACTGAAAAACTTATTGGTACATGGCAATGCCTGGTTTCGAACTCGGACCTCCAGCATGGGAGTCCGACGTCCTAGCACACAGACGCTCTAAATATATACTAAAATTATTGATCTTAAAATGGAGGCCGGAAAACTTATCAACCTCAAGAGAGAAAAAAACTTCATCAAAGAACGAATATACAGCAAGATTTCAGTTTAGCACTAGGCACGGATATTTTTGGTTATGCTTGTTAAAACACTCTAGTAATATCTATCTAGATAGAGAAGTAGAAAAACCTAGATTTTCGTAACACATCTTATTCAAATAAATTATCATTAGATAAATTTCCATTATCGCCATTACCGGATGTATAATCTTAAATGAGGCATATTACATATTATATAACACGATTATATTGTCAATACACGCTGTAATATTCCACACCACCAGCAAAAATATGTCAATGCCATCCTTATCATATCAATAATGCCCACTCCACACTTACTTACTCGTATATACTGAAATGAATGCCATGTGGTACAATAGGTAGAAACCGTAGGAAGACGTCAGGTTGGGATTTATAATTTTATAAAAACTTTCTGAATTTATTGATGTACACCTTGCTACAATACAAGATAATACAAGATTAGTTCTCACAAAACCTTGACGAAAAATACCCAGTAGGTGACATACAATTATACTCGTACATCGGTCGTTCCATCTAACATTATAAAAAAATATTTCGGATTGTTTATGCGTTTGTTCAAGTACACCATGACGCAGCTATGACGCAAAAAATGTGTTTAATAAAAACAGACTCACTTGCAACTTAAAAAATTAAATAATATTTGCCGTTCTTGAACATATTGTTCAAATATCTTTTATGATCGTTGCGATCATGTGCTTTTATGAATTTACATAACTATTTATGGGGTTCACAAGTAAACAGTTGAATATGAGAGAGATTAACTATTCAAAAGTTTCATTAATTCAATACTTTTTTTAATTAATTGATACAAAATTTTACAAATATAGGGTAGCCCAAAATAACGTTAACAACTAATTTACAAATAACTCAAGTAACTATAGAGATACATGAAATTAAGTTATAAGTTTATAAGTAATAAATATCAATAATATAGAGAATTTTGCCGAAAGTGTTCTTAGCTAGGTCTGATAAAAATTATATCAGTGGTTCCCAAGATCTTGGAGTATCTGTGATGTCAGAGGGGATCTCTGGAACGGAAATAGCTAGATTGTTCGAATTTGAGCTCAAATATTCAGGTTCATGGTGCGTTTCCTACGTCTGAAACCTTGAGGATCTGATGATGACCAGGAAAAAGTAAGTGGACTTCAATTTCGTAATATGAAACTTGAAAAATTTGAAGATTAGCAGCCCGCCGAAACTATAATAGTTAGATGGGGTCTTCTCGAACTAAAGTCGTAGGTAACCCTGAGACATTCCAAGATTATTTTTTTAAACATGGCGACCAAAGTATACCTTGAAATAATGTGGAGCTAGGAATTGTATGTTAGCCATGGTGAGGCCGAAGATCGAGCTCCGCGTAGGGCGCCGCAGGTCTAATATGCTGAATGTTTTTAGCCATGTCAGATGAAAATTGGATCAGTGGTTCTAAGATCTTGGAGTATCTTGGGATGTTAGAGTATAATGGGATCTCTGGAACGGTATCAGTTAGGTGGTTAGAGTTAAAGCTCAAATGTTTATGAGTATGGTGACCTTCCCACATCTGAAACCTTGAGTATCTGATGAAGACCAGGAAAAGTAAGGGGATCTCCACAAGGGTACACTGGGGGTTTCTTAAATTTTTAATTTGGAGTTATTTATATAAAACCTACTAATTCGAACTATTTGACCCACTTACATTTTAATTGTCTAATTGGGCCCGTCCAAATCCCAGAGCCTAAGATCACAAATTTCATAAAAGCAGCTCGTTTAGTTTAAATTTTATATATTTCTATAGGTAAGTTTGAAGATTAATTGTACCTACTTTGCACCTACCAAGATCTCAATTCTTTTATTGGTATAGTCGACAGAGCCATGGCACCTTTTTTCACATGTATGTTTTATGGCATAAAAATATAAATTAATAAGTGTTTATTTCTAATTCATTAGATGTCCAATATTTGGAATACATTTGAAATAATAGATGTGCATTCAGATATTAGATATTATTTTAATAAAACAGTTTTGCACAAGGCCCTAAATAGATGCTCGATTTAATTTCATTTGGTGTGCGTAATTAGGTGGGCAAATAGTATTCTTTTTGGGACTCTGATAATTGTTTTAATAAACGTCCGTAATTTGATGTTAGATTAAAATTAAATACAACCCAAATAAAATTATAGAAAGTCAAATCTGTGATAATTTTAGTAAGAGGTAAATACTGTTTTATTTTAAGAAGATAGCGGATGAGACAACTGAGTATCAAGGCCGAAACTATACTGAAATGATGGCCAGAGGTTTCGCAACCACAGAAAGAAATAATGTTTTTGAATTGTACAGAGTTGAATTATCATTTCACTATTTCACGGAGCATAGTGTAGAGACCGTAGTACTATGTATGTAATAAATGTATGAATGGGCGTCATATACGACTGTTATCAGACTCCTATATACCGCTGTGCAAATACGACATTCAGTGTTATCTGCACTGCAAGATGGCGACCGTGTAAATCAATTTAACCTCAATACTTATTAAGAAAGGTCTCGGTTGGAATTTTCCAGCGATTAGAAAATGACTGGCGCCAGTTACGATGACGTAAAGATTATGGGCTCAATAGTCGTGACGTCATCGCGAATCCTTATGAAAGAAGGGCTTGTGGCTCCTTGTAGCGATTATAATAGATATTTTATTGATTTATGCTCCGAGATTGACTATTGATAGTATTAAAATGGTTTTATTTCAAGAATGTAATATTTGAGACTTATATAGTTGAATAGATCATAGAGCCAGAAGCGACATTGCCAAGCGACAAGCCAGATTGCCTGGGTTCAAACCTCGTTTACAGATTAAATTGAGATTGAATTTGCCACATATTAATTAACATTTCACATTAAACTATAACCTCCACACTAGGCGTTTCCTGTGTCGTGGAGATTACATGGTAAAATACACTACATTTTTTAAAAATAAAATCTTTTCAAATCTCAGATTCCAAATTTACCCACGCCCACGATTACTCAGATTCCGTAAATTTTCTACTTACACATTAAATATATTTAATGATGATACACTATAGTATATCATTTTGATACCTGCCCTAATTTTGCACTAATACTATACACGTTTTACTATAAATGACAAACTCTTGGAGACTTGGTGAGTGACTTGAATACGTGTTTGTTTAATGCCATTAACCTTGCCTAATTTTTCCTTGGTGGATGTCAATGGATGGCAGTTCTAAGTCAGTCAGAGGCTCATAAGGGAGTCTCTTGTATGTAGCAGTACCGGTCAATTGGACGACAAAGTTGGCCTATTTTGGTATTAAACCAAGGTTGCCCAAAAAACAAAACTTGTGCCCCGTGCTAGCTATACGTATTTCTTGAAAACACTCATTACTCATTGCTGATTGTATCTCTTGGAAATCTAAACTGCATTTTTAAAATGCAACCTACTGCCTCTGTTTTTGAGAACCGCTGAATATATTTTGATACGATTTTACTGTTATAGACGGATGCTTGACCCTGTATATATAAGATCTAGAAAGTACCTATGTAGAAGATCGAACTATTTTTCAATAACAAACATAGTGAATAGCTGTACACATGCCGAAGATCATTGGAATAAAACAGCCAAATTATTAAATGATAAATATAAGTATTAAAAGAAGAATCCATACCTAATGAAAGCCTAGCCTACCTTTTTTGCTTATCCTGCTTCTGCTAAGGTATATGAACATTGACCCTAAGGTCGTTATTGAAATGTAGGAACACTTACAGTGTCGCGCGGATGATATTTGACAGCTGACTAGTACAAAATTTAAATATAGGTATGAATAAATAATTCCCTATTTTGAGGAAAACATTGATTGGTATGGATAGTTTTCCATAAAAAAAAACTGGCCATTGAAAACCATGTAGTCGAAAATTTAGTCTGCAATTGTTTTTTTGACATCAGCCAGCCTCAGCCTATATAAACAACATGGAGGGAAAAAATTCTGAACAAAATGAATAATTTTTAATGCGCCAGAAATATCTTGTATGAACATATGTTACTTGTATTATTTTTGCATTGTTTGATAATAAACTAGCGTAATTCTTTTTAATGATTTAATACTTACTACGGAAATCGCCTGCACTAACCTGTCATCGGTAACCGACTGTTATAGGTTTCATCGAAATTGGAAGTTTTTTGATGACACACAACGCAGGTACATTAATATCTGTATAATTGTGTTGACAATCATACAGACATTATGATGTTGCAACATAATCACAAGATAGCGCTGCTGTACCTACACTAGGTATAAACCTGTATCGCTTGCAGGTATCAGCATTTCGTTCCAATCGTCTAGTTAAGATGGAGAAATTTCGAAGGCATTTGCACTGGTGGTACAGATATTTGATATCATCAGTACGGTCAGCGCTGACGCAGTCTAACCCGTGATTGTAAGGATATGTGGAGATCGCGGAGCCTGCGCCTGCGCCCGCGGAGGTGTGCTAACGGTCCGTGTAACGGTAGCGTCCATTTGCTATTCAGCTGGATCCAGCGACATCGATACGCCGAATACGGAATTTTTGCACACATTCAACTTCTATTCGGTTATCCGGCAAACTATTTCAAACCACAAATGAAGACTCCATTATATGCATAGAATGAAAGCGTTTCAAAAGATATACTTTTTTCTCGTACCTTGTAGTTTATGTTTGAATCTCGGCCATCAATCTCAGCTATGTATGTGAAAGCTTATTATGATTTATTTTTAAAATCTCCAGTATAGCATAATGAAAATAGTATAGTAGAATCCTACCAGACATAAAATACTATAGACGCGCGAATAACATCGCGTCGCACTATGCCGGTTTTTAGAAAAAAGCAGTTGTAGTTTCATTTTATGTCTGTTGCTCTCTCAATCTTCAACGTTAGGTATTGTAACAATTCATTCACCTTAGCAAAGTTATACTTATAGGTATTTTGTTTCTTTCTCAACAAGGCGAGACTGCATATAAGAATAAGATGCACGATCCGAAACGTTTGCTAATTAACTAAGCATACAATGACACGGTTGGACGATTTAGATTTTCGACTTTATCATCATAGAGTTAGATTACGTAATAGTGTACCATATGTGTAGTGTTTGAATGGGTATTGTATGTATGTTTGTACATTAATCAATGCCACGGGTACGCTGAAGGTCATTGAGTTCGTGCCGCTTGCAAATTCTCCTAGTCTAACAATTCGACTGATTATTAGTATTATTACACAAAACTCACTTGATCATCTATCAATTTTATATGTATATGTACTTATTCACTATTAACATCACTTAATACGTAATTCACTATTACTTAATAATAAAAATAACTCTAAAATAAACATTTAAGAAACTCCCGACGTACTATTGTGGAGATCCCCTTACTTTTTCCTGGTCACCATCAGGTCCTCAAGATTCCAGATGTGGGAAGGACAACATAGTCATAAACATTTGTGCTCAAACTCAAACCACCTAACTTTTACCGTTTTAGAGATCCCATCGTACTCCAACATCCCAAGATACTCCAAGTTCTTAGAACCACTGATCCAATTTTCATCTGACAAGGCTAAGAATATTCAACAGGTTGGACCTGCGGCGCCAGAAGGCCCCGGAACTGCTAACTAACATACCTTGAGGTCTTAGGTGGAGTGGCTCATGTGCCGGTACTCTGGCTCCTCTTACCTTTCAAACCAGAACACAGCAATGTAAGCATTGCTGCTTTGCGGCAGATATAAGTAAATTAATTATGTTTACATAAATATTTGCACTGCATGCATACATCACTAACCAGCTACTTTTAAGAAGCACTTTTGAAAAATAGGTAGGTAGGTACTAAATAGCCAATAAATTAGCCATGTTTTTGGTTTACAGCTTTCACATTTCTCAAGGTGTTAGTTCACAAGTTGTTTATGCAGATAATACTCTAAAATTCATAGTAAAATTTGTATTGCACTAAGTTTAAATAGGCTAATGGATTTGTTGTTGACCAGAAATCTGCAGGAAAATGGGTTATATCTTTTTTTATTTCAGCAAGGACTAATAGTAGAAAACAAAGTGAACCTGGACGTGAGAGAGATAGATAGATAGAAAGTTTGAACCTGAGTACATTGAACCGATTTATTCTGGAATCGTCTTTAAAAATCGCCTGATATATTCCGAATGGTTCAGCCTTAGACTAGGTAGGTACCTACGACGCAGCAGTCTCGTATTAGAATAAAAATATTCAATTCGTTGACGAGGGCGTGACCGCTGGATTAAAGGTTTCGACTACATTCGATGTTAACGCAACGCATGATTTCCACTGCTGCCTCACTATATCGCCACATATCAATCGCATCTTGTGCAACCGCAACGGGTTTTGCTCAGACGATTAATTCACGGGATCCAGTGAGGATTGGGCGTGTAATAGTGTTTTTATTATCACTTATATCGGTCGTGTTAGCTCGGATTGTAGATAACATGCAACTGCGCAGTTTGTCAAAAATGTGTACTCCTTCTTGGAAGTCATTTTACTAGGAACGGATTTCTGTTAGTGTAAGACTTTCAAGGGTTATCTTTTCGAGGAATTAATACTTAATTAAACCACTGGCGTCTATTACACTTGAACAAGTACCTAGTAGGTATAAATTTTATAATATTGTACCCGGTGTGGCTCAAAAGTGACTGTTATTCAGCAGTGGGATATGGACTGAGGGTGATAAAGTTGTAATTTTATCAATGGCTTCTTTTAACACAGTTAGATTTTATGATCACTTGCCTGACTGAAAGTCATGTCCATTATTACCAAATTACTACGCCTCTTAACGCACTAACGCACCCGGAAAGTATGAAACCTATTCATGGCGTGTGTCCAAGCATTTAGAGCATTCAGTATTATACAGTAGTGGCAGTCACGTCAACATATATCGCCTCTGTTTGACATTGATATTAGTATTTGACGACAAATTACAATGAAAGGACCTCAAATATCAGGCCATGGCTTCTCAAGTTGTCTTTCAAGATTTTACTCTAATCTTATTCGTATTTAAAGATAGGTACTATATATCGCAGAATATCTATTTTGCGGCTATTGTGACAATAGAGCAGACATAACATTAGCGTAAATAATTCGTGGCACCCATGCACACATAGGTGAGGTAATAATATGGAGAATGTAGTACTACATTTGGAGCTTATTTGTATGGCGAAATATCAGAAATTTTGGCCACGCTTCGATACTGTCAGTGTAGTGTAACTATACGTGGAGGGATACAGGATATCCACTGCACAAATAATGAGTGTGAGGAAGATGGGTATAATGTGCTGAGTGTAGGTAGATGAAATTATGATCCATCTACTTGGTTAAAAGATCTTAGCTATATACCAAAACCAATATGGCGACACACGACACTGCGATTAGATAACTCAATTCTCCGACAGATGTCGCTGTTCATCCGAAACACATTCTGCATACATCGAGTCCGTATTTTCATACAAACATAGAACGCACTATAGATATTTTTTATGTACTTGTTTCAATCATCTACAATCAAACACACCATCCATACCTGGTAGAAGATCTTCCCTTTTCTGACATTACCTACGTCTTTTCGTCTCCCTGATAGCGTTCTATACCTATATTCTGCAGTCACTGAGGGGCCAGCTGAAAATCAGCGCTGTGGCTTGCCTCAGCATTATGCTGAGCTGGTGTACCCTTTTTGGCACTGTACCACACCAGATGTTCTGTGCTGCATGTATTACACTTTGTATACTTCTGTATTCTGTATTCTGGTGTTTACAGCGCTAAATAAACGATTTCAATTTCAATTTTATATTATTGAAAATTTTATGATACGATTAATATCTACGGCTGCCTATAAGGACCTATTATTTAACGTAATCAATCACCAACTAAATCTATGGGATATAAAGTGGAAAACACATCAAGCTGTACTCTGTAGGACCCCAGTCAATAAGTTATCGTTATGATTAAAAGCGACAAAAATACTAAAGCCGATGTGATTTAAAAATGTAATTACGGTTAATAAATGAATATATAACATATGGAGATATGGGCACTATAGGGTATACTTACGACGAGTAATCTATACTTAATTTATGTATGTAGTTACATATTACAAAATTTATATTGTATTAATATGGTAATACAATTTAAATTTTGTAATATGTAACTACATACATAAATTAAGTATAGATTACTTACCTAGGTATAAACGTTCTAGACATTTTCCTTCTAATTTCGTAATTAAAATGTCGACCTTTTACTAAGTCGGTAACACCTCTAATAAAAGGTTAGACAGACACATAATGAATAATTAAATTGACAAATACTTACCTACTTGTGCCTCTTAATCATATTGTAAGTAGGTAGGTAGGTTTAAGGAAACTGTAATACTTCAGGTTTATTAATTATAATAAAACTACAGGAAACAGTTCATTCGTGCACGTTTTGTAGGTTTTCAATAATAATTGACTTGACTTTTGGCTTCTGATATGTAAGATTGCATAAGTAAGTATTGTACCTCGTTTCACCAAGGTTTTATGGTTGTTCAGGGGCAGTATAGAACTTTAACATTCGTATTATTTACCAAGTACTTCATAATTTGGTCACCGCACGTTACAACTTATAATATAATAGTATTATGCGATAACTAATACGGAAAGTGAACAACTGGAAACGAAATGACGAGTTTAAATCCCAAACAGAGGCGATGCTGTATACGTACTCGTACATGCTGAAAGTTTCTTGCGCCGCTTCTTTCCTTTCAACTACAGCACCTTACGAAGCGGTGGTAGAGTAAAACATGACGTTGTAAAAATGTACTATAAGGTACTTACTTACAATAAAAAAAAGTTTGATTGGATTTGTTTCAGCTATCATACAACACGCACCACGTTATTCATCATACCTAGCGAGTAAACCTTACCTTAATAACTTAATATATTAGTTATTAATTATAATAAAAAATGTCTTATTAATCTTATGATAGGAGGGCGGGAATAACCCCAGCGGCACTTCGACCCTTGAGGATCTTTTGTGCCTACCCCATTTTACACACTGGTCATCTCAGTGTGCCGGATTCTTCACGATGTTTTCCTTCACCGTTAGAGCCGTCGGTTAATGTACGTAAGTCTTCGAAAATACGAAAAACTCATTGGTATAGTCGACCATAGGTCAACCTACCAAAAACGTTAAAATTTTAGAATCTGAAATGTGTCATATTACGCAGACATAAGATTGAGATTTAATCGAAGGGTTTTGACAGATGGTATACTATAGCTTGGGGTCGACTGTACATGGCACTGCACGGCTTTGAACCCGGACTTCCCGCATGGGAGTCCACTGTGCCACCGACGCACAATAATAAAAAGTAACTACTTACCTAATTAATTAATTAAGAAAGTAAAAAAAAACAAATTCTTAATAACATATAGAAACATTTTTGCCTGTTAACTTTGGGCCGCATTAGCGAGTCTCAATCACTTACTTTATATGTATGTACCTACTTTTATATGTAAAATTAGTAAAGTCACTGTAGTGTTCTATTTCTATGATTGATGAGCAATATTCGCTCAGTTACGAAAAGATGCTGATTATGAGCAGGTGTGATGAAATAAATTTGGTAGCACTTATACAGCTGTGATAGGCCGCTGTGAAACGTTGATACGTAAAAGTTTGTATAGATGGCTCGATGCCACACTTTTGCACTGAACTAATAATGGACACCCGCCAAGTGATTCATCTGAGCTGAGGAATGCCCTAAAAAATATTTTAATACAAATTCACACAGTTCTCGGAAAATCGTCTAATAGATAGCGTAGCGAGACTGTAATCATGTTATGACGACAATAATGTTTATATTTTCTTTCAAATAATAATAAGAGCCCTAGCGATATGTCATTCAATATCAAACGGTTATGTAACTGGGAGTCTTTATGGATGGATACAAAGTCCGACATAGGTAATATTTTGATATTGTATAATATGACATCAAAAAGTCGAGAATTATAGCAGTTGTCATGTGTCACTTATGTCAGTCAAACAATACGAAACTCAAGTATTGCAAAGCTTGTATAGGCAATTTAACTCTCTAATAATAATTAAGGTGGCCCGTTTGCTCGTCTGCTTATCCTCATTCATTATAAATAAAATTTCATTAATGTTCTGTGGAAGACACATGAAGCTAAAACTCCTTGGAACGCTGTCGCAATAAGGTTTTATTATGATTTCTTGACATTGGCATGAATGTGTCAAATTAGTTCAAGCGACTAACGGAATTATTGTGCCTTAAAACACAATATCGAACGCCATTAAATTAAAAAAATAATTTAAAGCGACAAAATACAAAGGGCATAGCAACGCATCATTATGATGTCGTAATTGATATGCTGATTTTTAACTCACCAAACACTTAGATCTTATAACCAATAATATGTTAATAATGACATGTTACAGCAAATAACTAACTTTAGAAAAAAATATAGGCATTAATTGCATGATGAAGCTTCCTTAAAGTTCTGACATCGCTTTCTAGAGCAATGACGTGGAAAGGGACAGTGAAGATAGAATTCTTATGGGGTTAGATAGATAGAAACACTTTATTGTACACAAATACAGGAAAAGTAAATTACAGGAATTGTAGCACGATATGTACAAAGGCGGTCTAATTGAAAAAAATATACTTATGTACATTTGACGGTATACGTAGCCAGAATATTCAGAAATTTTCAAGCGTGTTACTTAGAATTTATTTAAGAAGTGTTTACACCACTAATCTTACCTTCCATCCAGCCGAAGAATTGCTGTCTCCCTTATCCTTAAAATATGGCACATTCTGGACCATCCACTCGTATATCTGAGACAGCGTGAGCCGGTTGTCCTGAGCCGAGGTGATGGCCTGCGTTATGAGATCAGCATAGGAGAGATTGCCCCAGGCGTTCCGACGGGACGAGTTTTTCTTTGATGCAGTCGGTAGTGGAGGGGCTCCTGTAGGGAAAAACATAGACTATAATACAGATGTCGAACTAGTCCTCTCCTCTCCTCTTGAGTGATAATGGGACTGACAGAGAAGATTAGCATCCACTAAGTTCAAAACCATGATTTATACTGGAACAATTTATACACACTGGTGCTATGAATCTTATTATTTATACTTTTAATATATATATTTTTTCGCATAATGGACAGACACCCACTATGTATTTCTATCCCTTTTCTTTCCAGTTTTAATTGTTATCTATTTCATCTTTAGGTATTTATTTATTAATTTGTACTTTTATTATTTATACTTTTAATATATTTTTGTTTTCGTCCCTGCTGTTTAGCTCGCGATGCCTTCGTCCTGGCACAGCTGAAAAACAGCGCTGTGGTTCTGCCGTACCGGTCGGTCCGCAGCACATGCTGAGCATGTGTCCTTTTAATATTGCATTGTTTTTTTTAATTTCAAATATTTTTAAGTCTTATAATGTATGCATAATGCAATATTAAATAAATGTTTTTCTTTCTTTCTTAGCAGAGTGAGCCACTCTTTTACCTACGCATTGTGCTAACGAGCCAGATATTAGTTTGTATACCTACACTATAAACAATAAGTAATAAATCTGTATTAATTTTAAGTACTGTATTATGTTTAAGTGTGCTGTAAGTACCAAAAGACGAATAAATGAAATGAAAAATGAAATTCTGCCGCGAAGCAGCAATGCTTGCTGTGTTTCGGTTTAAAGGGTAAGAGAGCCAGCGTAATTACCGCGCATCTTATAACATTAAAGTGAGGTGAAATGTCTATAGGCGAAGATGACTAGGTGGCCAGTTTGTTCATCTGCTCTCCCTATGGCTTATACAATAAAACAGGTTTTTCAGTTAGTCTGAAAAAAATATGGCATGTTGGCGACTTCCTCGTAGATAACCAAGTTAGGGTTAGTGCTGCAGGTGGATGATTATTTCTATTAGGTAATTTTACACCTGTGGCAAGAAAAAATGTATGTAAGTATCGGTTCGTATATAAGCGTGGCACTGGCGTTAGAGTTTGTCCACTATTTGTTTTTTGTAGCTTCGGCCCATTATGCCAGCTTCATCATAGAGAGACACAAGTTCTCAATAGCTATGTCGTAGCCACATAGCGTAATGGTGCATTTCAGGAAGCGCATAGTCATTTCATGAAGTGCTAATAAAGACAGATACTGTAATAGTCGAGTTTTACACTATCGGTCTAAGATTTTTAGCCACTTCGTGAAATGCAAATTTCTTGTTAGAACATAGCGTAATCGCTATTTCAGTTGTACCATGGGGAATCGTGAAATGCCTAACATGCGTCTTACGCGGATAATGTAATTGAACCCCTGGTGGCGTAGTAGCTAGGATGTTCGACTCTTAATACGTGCGAGATCCGGATTCGGTCCCTTTTTTGTCTTGGATCTGGTTTTTGGGTCTAGATCTTAGATCTGGGTCTTGGGTCTAGGTTTTGGTCTTGGGTATGGGTCTTGGGACTGACTGAACCGTGCATTTTATTGAAATATCTTGCGATTGAGATTTTTTAACTATGCTACTTGTGATTACGCGACTGCGATTTTGCTACTGCGACTTTGCTTCTTTGCAACTGCGACTTTGCGACTGCGACTATACATGCGACTTTATAACTGTGATTTTACGACATTACGACTGCGAATTTGCGACTGTGGTATAGGCATAAAATAGCAAATTCGCATAGTCGCAAAATTCACAGACGCATAGTTGCAAAGTCGCATAGTCGCAAAATCGCAGAGTCGCATAGTCGCAAGTTGCAGTCGTAAGTTGCAAGCTGCAGTCGCAAATCGCAAGGTATTTCAATGTAATAAAATACGGTTCACAGCTAAGCCACATAGTGTAATTCAATACCATTACGCTCTATGCTAACTAGTGATCTGCATTTAACGAAGTGGCTAAATATCTTTGACAGATAGTGTAGAATTCGACTATTACACAATCTGTCTAACTTTTTTAGCACTTCGTGTAATGCCTACGCACTTCGTGAAACGCGCGATATAGGTTCTCAATGTCTCATCGAAACTACGCAGGTTAGGTTACATTAGGTTGCCATGCCACATTTTTTCCATATTTACTCAAATTTCTTTACGTAAAAACTTTTAGTGAGAAGTTACAATAACAAATATTTGGGTATAAAGGAGTGTAGGACGCCTCCTGACAGGAGCAATGACCTAAACAAAGTGATTTGGATAATGCTTTCCCTGGAATTATTTCTGCAGGCGTTAGAAATACTAATTATTCTATTAATAACTTACGATCCACCCAGGGTTCGTTTAAGGGTAAAAGCAGGGTAAAAGCCCTTCCTCGGTAATCAATCTATAAGTACATAATTAAAAACCGGAACAAAACCCGTTCAGCCGTTTCCGAGATTAGCCTAGAAGTGCCGGGCCACTTTATTTTATTTGTACTAGGTATGTAGTGAAGATGTGATGGCTAATTTATTCAATAAGATTAGAGGGGTTCGTAGCGTAGAAAGTGATTGGGCAGGTTAAGCAACGTTGGGCGCGGTCAGAACTAGGATGGGTGCCCACAAGTGGCACATTTGCATCTGAGCCCCTCCGTGCCTCGGAGAGCACGGTAAGCTGTCGGTCTCGGTTACTGTCGTCCGACAGCAGTCATTAGGCCATGTCAGAGGCCTATGGGAAGCCTGAACTACACAGACCACTAACCGCACGACTAACTATATAAAATGAAGTCTTTTAATTTTTGCATAGAAATTGTAATCTGCATTTACATAACTTTGGCCTTTGCCCAGCAGTGGGACAGTCCAAAGGTTATTAAAAAAAATTGCAAAACTTTGGGTATTAATATCATCGCAAGCGATTACCTCGATAACGTGCATTTAGTCCCGTAGATTGTTGCAAAATCTATCGATGTGAACGAGCAAAGAATGTGAAATTTTGCTCACGGTATGTGGAATAGTGGAAATACAGTTCCAATAATGAGGTGCTAGGCATAACGATGACATTATAAATTTTGGACTGGATGGAGCGGTGAGGAGGGAAACTTTGACTCCCTCCCCCTCGTAGTGGAGCAGTGATCTACGTGTTGTCACAGTGATGTCCTAAATACGTGTGCAAATTTTCACATTCTTTGCTCGAATTGCACGATTCATGTGCAACATCCGACGGGACTAATTTATCTAAAAAGTAGGAAAACATCTCGAGAAATCTTAATGTCTGACAAAAACACTTTTGAAGGCATGCCATTTTACCTGGACCAAAATGAACCTTAAACAAAGACGAATTAAACTTACTTGTCGAAAAGCAAGATACGAATTTAGACTCTGACACGGATAATTTTAGCATAGAATAACTAACACAATAATATTGCATGCTTTTACCGGTTGGTTCACTAGGTAGAGGAAAAACAATATGATTGTCTGTCGATACAATATTGTCTGTCGATACAATATTGTCTGTCGATACAATATTGTCTGTCGATACAATATTGTCTGTCGATACAATATTGTCTGTCGATACAATATTGTTCACCCGAAAATTTTATATTTGTCTGAACTCTTTTGATTTTCATTTGAGTGGACAATGGCTGTGATATGCAGTCTACGCCTGCCCTAACTTTGTATTCCTATAACAACCAATTTCTAAAAATATATAGGTACAGTTCCTAAACATGTATTAGATTTTTGCTGTTTTACTTATAATAGCAAGTAATAAACCATATTTGATTAAGAAAACGTTCATTCTTCTTAGAAGACTAATTTAAAGGACATTTAATTATAAGCCAAGTGTTTGTAAACACGTGCAAGTTAAAAGACTTTCCGTGAGGTTTAAGAAACGTCGTTAATGTTAAGATTGTTATGGCTTCTTAAATCTCGTGTCATCTGTATTTAAAACTGTGGCGTAGAAAGAGATGGCATGTATTTTAAAGAAGACGTTAAGGATGTTCTTGCAACTGTCACTTTGGACATGAGAATTTTCTGTATGCTACGGTAAACAGGTGAAACGTTGTAAGTAGTAACAATATCGAAGAAGTAAGTGCAGAATCATCAGGATTTACTTAGAGTACTAGCGACCCAGGTCCGTCTTATCATACTATCATAGAACGGGAATGAAAACTGGCGTAATGAGGTCCTGATGCAAGAAGTTCGGCAGCACAAGAAGTTGTAGGTGAACACCGGTTCTGTAAGTCTGAACATGTTTATGTATGTATAATAGTTCTTAGCCGGTGGTTGGCAAAGTGACGAGTAACCGTCGGAAACCCCTATTTAACTTATGTAAGGGTGTGATCAGGTGGTGGCTATAGTGGGAGCGTTGGGAAGCTGCCTAGTAATGAAGGGGGGACGATTACCTATAGGGCGACACACCCTCACATCTCTTCATTTTGACACTGCTAGAAATAGAATCCCCAGCGTCAAAGGATTAAATGCGAAGCAGATGAAGAATGTTGCCCAAGTCTAAGAAAGACCTTTTGTCTTCAAAAGGTCTAAATACAAAACTTAAAGCATGGCTGATTGACAAATGTTTTTATTCTATAAAAGAATTTTTTGATAATTAATAAATTTGACATTTACCTTATGGCTAGTTGGTAGATTTTATTTTATTGTATTATTGTGATTTATTACTATTATTTTTCATGATGTAAAAATGTTTGCATGCCAAAATAAAGGTGAAACATGTATGATCTATTCCAACAGCACTACTATCTTATATGTACCGTGTTTTATGCAAACAAATAAAATTTCATTTCATTTCAAAGCAGACGCTAACTTCGCGACAACGCGTGCTCTAGAACCGCGGCGTGTAATCTTATTCAAGACTCCTATAAATCTAAAATAGCATTAAACAAAATGATTAAATATATAAGGTCCTTTTTTATTAGTAGCAAATATTTGGAGGGGGTATGTGCTGGTCATTTGTACCACTGTACACGAAAAAGTAACCCAGTAATCTGGATGAAAATTTTCCATACTAAAGAAAAATAAACCCCATTATTATGCGCCTTGGTGGCATAAACTCATCCATGTCGTTATGAATGAAACGAGTATCATTCATACTTCTTATTTTAGTATTCAAATAGCAATCATTCAATCAATTGTAGAATTTTCAAACAAACAATTTTGTAGTTTTTCTCGAAAATGTAATAAGTAAAAAAATATGTTTGTACTATCGTTATTAATTATTATAGATGACACCCTAGAAATATTTGCCGCTAATAAAATAGGACCCTATATGGTACCGTTGGTTTAGGGCAGTGTGTGGTGATAGGCAGTGGGCAGTGAGGGCAAAGTGAACGCATTTCACTTCGCCACTTTCGACAGCGATGCCTACTTATTACATAGATGATTATGTAATACATCACCGCCTTATACATTTCACTATTATAATTAAACTATGACGTTATAGCTGAGCTGAAGAAAGCAGTTAGACATGGTTTCAATACCAAGAATTTGTGCTAAATTAGTAATTAAAAAAATCATATAAACGCACCAACTGTTTACAATTTCTATCATTTTTTTTTAAATACAAACAATAATGACAGATAATGCCCACCTACAGTGTCGTCATAACCCTACATACATATAATACCTTCTATCAGTACTAAATATTTCAGATTTTTGACGATATTTTTTTAATTTAAATATCTTAAACATTATAATTTTTTGAAACTCCCTATTATTTGTCTTGTAAAATATAAGGGATTATCTATGAATCTGAATTATTTCAAATTTTTCGGCTTGCAAACTTCGGAGATAATTTTGAAAACCTACTGTATGGAATATGATATTAAGCTCACATTTCAATGCTTTGCTCTGAGTTAAGCTAAGTTGAGGTTCCTTTTTAACCATTTTGGTACGGAACTCTTAAAATAACAAGGTTATACTACAAAATATAAAGTTTATACATACTGGTAAAGATTGTTAAAAAATAAATAGTGTTTCCTAGTTTTACATACAAAGTGTAACTGAAATCCGTAATTTTATTTATATTAATAAGTTGAAGAAAATTGTTGGTGGTGAAACTAGAAAAAAAAAATTTGAGCTCTGTGATCTGGGTATTCTCTTTTTGGCTTTTATTTATCTTTTAGATATTGTTTTTTTAAGGCTGACACGGTTGGCTTTTTGACCATTTTACTAAACTACATAATTACGAGTACGTAACTAGCTGTTTCCCGAACATTCCTTTCGCGTGGACTACATTTAAACACTCTAGAGACTTGACATATGGATTTGTGTGTGTTTTTACCCCCACATTTGACCATATATTAAGTAGACTTTTCAAAACGTCCGTCATCTATGAGCTATAGATGTCAATCTGGACTTATTAAAATAATCTTAAAACCGTGAAATCTACATCCAAGTCGGATTAGTACCAGATCATTTTACGAGTACGTGATGCGCGTTCAAACAAACAAAAATTAACCTTTTATGATTATGTATATGTCGCAGGTAAATAGCCTAAGTAAACCAGGGATTAGGTTTAAATATAGATTCCATGTATTTTGCTCAACCAATTTTGATTAATGATTCTTATCAAGATTCAATAATACCTAGTACTTCGGAGTTATGCGGGTAACTTGGTGAGGATTCTGAAATATTTCGCCGAAATCCTTACGGTTATCTCTTGGATAACTGAGGTTTTCAATTTGAAATTTCGCTCATTTTTGTTTATCCTTTTTAACTCCGACCAAAAGGAAGTGGTGTTATTAGTTTAACACGTATATCTGTTTAGTTAACTGTTTTTCTTTATGTCTGTTTGTCTATGGCATTTATTCAACAACCTTCACCAATTACTTTTCTAGCTTTTCTTAAATTTTCTTCCCTCAGGGTCAAGTTACTGGCTTCTATTAGTATATGACAGCAGCAACTGACTGTAGCCACTTTTAAACTCATCAAGTAACAAGGGAACAATACTATAAATTCAAGGAAAGTCGTATAAAAAGTATTTGTCATTCTTTTCATCATCATTAAATCATCAATTTGTCCCATTGTTACATCAGCGAACTACGTAAGTAGGGTGTCCAGGATTTCTTGGGTGTATAGAATTCCCAGTGACATTATTTGCTGTAAAATAAGTCACCGATATACCCATACACTGAATGTTATGGAAAGTGCACTAAATCCCTTTAACCCATCCTGGGTTAAGACGCACAGAAAAATTCAGGTTCTAAACTCAATTCAGAACCTTTTTGAAATTCTGAATATGAATTCCGGCTCTGAACTGAATTCAGATTTTTCTCAATATTTATGAGCTAACCTAACACAAACTAATTTTAAAATGGAGGACATTTTGCTTAGTCATTTTCAAAAAAATTATAACTAAATTGCATTTAAAATTATAATATTCATATAATAATTAATTCTTAATTTTATATCATTTTATATTCAAAATTACCATACAAAAGACATCAACGGGTGCAATTTTTTTGCAACCGAAATGTATTCTCAGATTTTTTATTTTTGAGACATCGATTAAAATGCAAATTGCGACTGCAAACCCACACAATGATTTCCATTAGACAGGGTTCAGTTCAGACGCCCGGAAAAATCCAGCTCTAAACCAATTCAGACTCTTTCAGAATTCATAAAGTTTTCGATGCCATTCTTTCAAGAGATTTAGGAAGTATTCCAAATTGATGGATAGTTTACTCTGTCGTTTTCAAAATACACATTTTTTGCAGTTAAAATAAAAGTCGACAAAACTGCAATACATAAGTCATCTACGGGTGCAATAATTTGGCAACCAAAATGATTACAATTTAATTCTTTTTATCGATGTCTATACCTATAAAATGCTTATTGAAATGTTTTATCATTTGAGTACCTACCTACTACCTACTACTTCTAGTGGGTAAACAATCCACCTGACAATCCATAGACATCTCACCTCATCCTGATGTTATTAGAGGGTGCACTGCTACTGAGTGGGGTCGTTCCCCGTGGTACAACCGCATTGCCTCAAGTGCCGGTAATTAGTTTACATTGGCTCTTTTCCCCTTTAAACCGAAAAACAGAAATGCAAGCATTATTGCTCCTTTGCGGCAGAAATGGGTAAAAGGATGGTACCAGCCCAGGCTGACCCGTACAGGATCATATTATATTGTATGATACCCTTGAATTTAGTTCGCGCACTAATTCGTCATTTTGTACTTAGACAGTAGGTAGTTTTATATGATAGCAATTAAAAACTACTAGGAATATGATATTGCAAGTGTAATCTAAGCGTGCGAAAACATAAACAAGACGAATTCGGTGTTTTCGTACCGTTTATCGTTCCACTTTGATATCGTAAGTTGTTGTTTTATGTAAGTAACTGTATGTTATTATGCGTTAATATTGTATCAATACACGAAAGGGTGTTCGAGCGGTTACCGCCCTAAATTGCAAAGTATACATTATCATGATTTGAGTTAGTTGTAATAGGTAAATAAATGACACGTAATTTGGAGGCCCTCAAATCCGGAAGAACCGCTTTATTATGGGAATCGAAACCGGAACCGACCCAGGTTGCAGATGCATCGCTATAATATCTAATGATCCAATCAGTTTACTAAAACTTTGCGTAGTTAGTACCTAATGTAGAGTATACATATCCTGTTATCTTAGATAAGTGGTGCAAGACGTATTTTTATTATTTATTCGTATTGTTTAGTACAGACGCTCGCTTAAGCGTCTGGGATTCCGATACCGAGTTTCAGATATTATTCTACAGGTATCTGTATTCGTACGTCGTCGTCGAATTGTTCAGAACGATCTGTCCCTGTCTCCGTATGCTCAGCTATCCGTAATTCAGAACCGAAATTGCAGCCGAAAGTTTTCTGGGCGTCCAAGGTCAGCCTAGAAACGACAACATAAACATCACAGTTGGTTGGTGTATTTATTTACCAGTAAGATTCTGATTGGAGTTCTTCTTGGAGCCACCGTCGTCTGTGGGGTCGACATAGTTGTCCGGCCGGGGCAGCGGCCACGTGTTGGAGCGCGCGCGCGTCTGCGGCTCGAAGCCCACCTCGGTCAGCTCGCCCAAAGGCTCCAGCTCGCCCATGGCCCCTTCCACCTCCGCGAGCCCCGGCTGCGACGACCACGGGCTCTGGTATCCACCGCCTCCCTGGATAGACATCTCCACCGCTCGTACGCAACCGACAGTGGAATTTTTCGGTGGGTGTGTCGACCGGGCGCTCACCGACGCGTGCCGGCTCCGGCCATTAGCATCTCACCGCGATTTCGCTTCTGAATCTCAATTCGTTTCCCCCAACAAACAGCAGAGCGCCGTCCTCGGACCGCAGCCGTCCGCAGAGGTTATCTCTCTGCTCCTTATCGGCTCCGCTGAAGCCAATAACATGTGGCGTCTCGCGAACGTTCGTAAACAGCCAAGTGCGCACAGACGGCTCTCGGGCCGCTCCCGAGAGGCGATTTTCGCTAAATATAAGCGCGGCGCGGCGGGGGCGGGGCGCGGACCACGTGAGCGACTACGCGCCGATTTTCCAATTCATCACTGGCGGGCTAGAAGCGCGATAACCTTGTAACGTGGCCCGAAAAACGGTTTCGTATCGGTTACTATCGTCACCGTCCCGAAGATTTTTGCCACTGCGCAAATTCGGCGTCCTTCCGAGTTCGGCTAGCACTTTAACGCAACTTTTCCACACTGATAAGAGTTATCACTGGGTGTTCGCGGGGTATTAAACTCGAAACGCGAGCGGTCTGCGCTCCGCTGGGGCGCTTAGACGGTCGGAACTGCGGGAGTTCTTTCGGAAGAGTCCACGCGGTCGTCGACGGTCGCAACTGCGTAATAAGCTGTGTTAGGCGCGTGGCGCGACAATTCGTCCTCGGCCGCGAGCGGTCGCACGTACACTGAACCGCGCCGCGAGTGGAGGCGCGCCACTCGTGCGAATTCCGCTCGGCGCTCGGCGGGCGCCGCGCTGCCCGCGGAGGGCGGAGGGAACGGCGCGGAGTGCGGAGGGCGCTGATAGAGAAGTGGCGTCGTGTGACCGCGGCGGTGCTCCTCTTCGCTCCGCCACGCAGCGCCGTCGGCATAGCATCGCCTCGCCACATCGCCGCCGGCCGACACTTCTCGCCGCTCAAATTTATAATAGCCCAAATTCTTTCCACACCGTTTCGGCGAGAGAACTCATCGGACGCCCTTGAGTCTCGCAGATTGCACCGAGCACGTGCCGCGCGGGCACGGTGCGCTCGCACCAACACGCAGGGTTCACAGCACGCTTGTTATTCCTCATTGACGCGTTCGTTACTCCTTAAGGAGCAACGGCTGTATTTACAAACAAGGGATTAACAGCTTGTGTTGCCATGACAGTCAACATATACATAAATCAACATTTTTGGGAAACATAGGTTCAGTGACAGAGCGACATTCTGCGCCAAAACATTCTGATTCGGCGAGGAGTTATAGAATATACCTACATACAAGGACCAGAATTCCTGGCGCTTTATTACTGTCCGGGTTGAGCTGCATAAAGGAGCCGGTTCAGTTCCGGCCCGGTTCGCTACTTTACATTACATCCAATATAATCACATGCGGCGAATTTCAAGTGGGAGTGAGCAAAGCTGGGCAAGTAAGATTAGTCAATAGATGGGCAAGTACAGGTCGATTATCTAAAGCTGGCACGTTCATAGTACTCACACCAATGCAATGTGTGAATGTGTTGTGTTGTACGTGCCAGCTTTAGATAATCGACCTGTAAGTTTTCAATTCCCTACAAAGCATACAAATTAGCATCAGATAACGTGTGACAAATTGTCAGTAACGTACTACTCGAGTCATAGCAAGAGGTAAAAATTTCAACCCAGAGTTGAGCGGAAGTTAAGTAATTAGTATTCTCTGGTTTGAGCATGAGATGTACATATCTAGGTAAAGTTTGATTTTAAATAGTAGAATTTAACAATGGCAGCATTCCATACATCGATGTCATAATATGTCATCAAATCGCAATGATATTTCCATAGGATTTCAGTAGGGGTTGCCATTATTTGAATTCTACTCTAAGATCCTTGTGGTCCACTTATTCCTACAAGGGTATCCCCATCAGTAACTGAAGACTGAAGTTCAACAACCATCTGAAGAAACAACTGAAGCTAAGTTACCGTGGACTGTCATGACACATTGTTGCAAATACTGTACAAGTGTTTACAGGTCATTTATCGTCATTAATCATCAACATGATTTGATACGTCACCGAGGTTTGCTGTAATATTACAATCTCAATTTTATTTTGATTCTGGCTGGAACGCTGGCTAAATCGGTGGACACGACGGTGAAACCCAAAGGTTTTGTGCTTCCGAGGAAATATTGGGGCGCTCCCGTCGATTGACAGGTGCAATTACTGCAATCAGAAGTGAAGTGGGGCTAGAGTAGGGTTGCCAGATCGGAAAACGGTAATATCTGGATAACATTTCAAAATGTCGTGATTTTGGGGTTGTTGTCTGGAGAAATAAAATTTTTATTTTGATTCCTAAAAAACTAAACGTTATTCAATGATTAACAATTTTGAGATCAATGAACTTAATTTTTACGTTGCCACATGTATATTGAATTTTTTTACGGAGTTTACCAATTTGGATCATTTAGGAGCGTTAAGAAAAGACTCAAAATTCAAACAATTTTCCTCGAAGTTAAGTCTAATTATTAGCTCAGCTTTAATTAAATCAAAGGTCATGCGATTCCTCTTTGTATTGGTACTTATAAAGACTTTTCTGGCGGGAGATTTTGACTTTTGTCGGGAGTCTGGACATCATATGAAATATCGGGAGAATCCAGCGAATCCCGGACACCTAGCAACCCTAGGCTAGAGAGACTCGCTGACCTGCGATTGCGGGACGGAAGATCAGACCATCCAGCACATCATAAAATAATACCCGTTGCGTGCCTACAGCGGTCACCCGAGAGGCCTTTCAGAACTCGCACCTGACACCGCCGACTGGCTAAAGGAATTATTTTTTTCGTATTTGCATGGTTTCATCTCATGTTTGCATCTGTGTTTATAGAAGAGCCAGTACTGACTAGGCCCGTGTGTTTCATCTTCTGCCTCATCGTCACTTACCATCACGGCAGAATGAGGTCAAACTCGTATCTACTACAAGCCATAGGATTAAATACCTACGAAAACTACATTTTTATTTTGTATCTATAAGCCTGTGGCGACGCACAAAGCGCGCCCCACTACGATGAGTACCTACTGACATCGGTGTAGAACGCGCTATCGAAATTTTAATGGAACTTCGTAAATATACGAGTTCCAAAACATCCATAGTTGGACCAGGACATCTGGTCACCAGGCAAAAACACCCCGCCTGGTGGGAGATCTTCCCTTTTCCCTTTTCGTACAACTGACGTCACGTCATCCATGTCCTCACATAGCGCGTTCCTACAAGCCCATTATATGACCATTACAAGATTTACAGCCTGTTGTAGGCTTTACGGCAAGTTTATACGGAGTCAATACTGAATGGTGCTGAGCTGACCTTGAAATAGTATGAGTTTTACTCGGGTCAGCAAAGGGTCAGCACAACACTGACTTGTCGAGTTTCCCAGGACGTCTTTTACATTATCAATTACCCGTCGACGCCCTTCGTTCTTTTGTGAAATTAAACAAACGGGATTTTTATTCCTTTGTTCCATTTATAGAACTAACGATTTCTTTCTACTCGATCTATTGGTAGAACTAACAGGAAATATTTCCTTATTGTTCTATTAGTAGAACAGATGGGAACGACCCGTTTTCCCTGGGATTGAAGTCAATAACTGACTCCGTACTCGTATACACCAGACAATACAAATAGATGGTACCATTGCATATTGCTACTAAACTAAAGACCCACCCACCAACTCATCAAGCGTAAAGGCCACACGACATTTAATCCCTTCCCTCAAGGCTTAATGTTAAACCCTCACAAATATCCTATGTGGCAGAGTCCTTAGAAATTTTCCGCAGTATCGCGATTATATCTTGAATATAGTGAAGCTTTCGTAAAATGCCCAAATTTCACACTTGTAGAATTAAACGTTGAATTTACAAAAAAAAATCTGCTTGTGAAATAATGCAATAAACGTTACTATACGTTTTTTTTTCTAATTCTGATGAAATTAGACGTAAGAGACTGGAAATCAGAAAAAGTCGTATGGTAAAGTTTAATGCATTATTTCAAAAGCAGGTTTTTTTGTTGCAAATACAACATTTAATTCTAATGATTTTGACATTAACCCAACCCAAAGCTGCTACTAGTTCGATTTCTGTGGTTTACATTACAGGCTCTAAATCGCAGACTAGTACCGTACTGCATTTAAGTGTGAAATAGTAAAGTAAGTAAGTATATGTATGGGAAATAGCCGAATACAGTGAAATAGCTGAATACTCTAGGGATTTGGGGTTTATTGGTCGTCAGTAGTAACGGATGGTGGGTTAAAACTGTTTATCATGTAATAATGAGTTACGAGATTGGTTGGAGGGGGGGACTGTGAATATTGCGTGTACGTAAGTATCGTCCTAAACCTTTTTAAAGAGTAGGTAGAGGTAAGAATCCCGGAAAACCTGCCTAATACCCTCCACCTTCCGACAATGGTGCTCCGAACTCTCAGAGCAACAGTTCTCTCTAGTCTTGGCCAAATTTCTAGGGTATTCGGCTATTTCACTGAATTCGGCTATTTCCCTGCGACTTATACATAGATCGATTGATTGACATCGATTTGACGTTTTATATGTGCTTGCTGTGTAAGTATATATATTGTTTTTATTTTATTTCACCCTTTAATTTTATTTCTATTTCGGTCGATCCAGTATAAATACATAGTACCTGTCTGATTTATATTTATTATAGGTGTAAATTAAGGGGTCGTTAATAGAATTCGTGGGAAAAGCCTTTGGACAGGGATGGCAATTAAAGGTTTCGACGGACATTACCGAAGATTAACTGGGTACAGATGGTGAGTTTCTCTAAGAATACTTACCACCTATTTAGCTAGATATAATTTGATTTTTGTTTGTTTAATTGTAGGTAATTATTTTAAATGTTGTAAAAAATTTGTGTCCCTTTAGGGCGCTGTTTGAATTTAAATAGCTTAAAAAAACATCACAAATTAGTAAATCGAACAATACCCTGACTCCCAAACTAGGCGAACCTGTATCTTGGGAGCCAGTGCTTTTCCAAAAAGAAGGTATTCAATAACGGTCAGCATTCACCCATAGACAACTTGGTAGTTATCCATGGGATAAATACCGCCCCCTACTGAATACCAAGCAATAATAGTCACAAATTACAATTTATTATAATATATATATTTTTTAATTATTATTTTATACCTGAAGACTTGTGAATGTATGTAAGGGGGAATGAAAGGGTGTGTGTGAGGGTGTGTTTGGGGGTGGGAGTGTGTGTAAGGGTGTGTATGTTTATGTGTGAGAGGGTGAATGTGAAAGTATGTGTGTGTGCATGCTGTAGATGAGTGAAGTATTATTGTTGTGGACGTAATAGTTTCTCGGTTTTATAGTAGCTAAATTCATTCAGGTGGATTTTAAGAATTTGTTTTAAAGAGTGCCTACTAAATTTAGTAATATCATGGACATCGTTGAAATATCTATAAAGAAATGTGCCTAAGAAACCGTACTGGTGTTCTTATGTTACTTGTTCTTCTTTATAATAATTTTATTCTATAAATCGTGTGGTTCCCGGTATCCTATTGGATCATATTATCAGGTTCCTCCTAGCGACGACAGTTTAGATATTTTTTTAAATTCTTCTCAATTTGACAAAGTTTGGAAATTCTTCTCAAGTTCGGCAGCTCATCAACGACGTCGTCAAATGACTTCGGCTTATGATGCTACAACTCTGACTGAGCCGGCTCTATAAGTAGACTCCGTTATCTTGTCGCGCTGACGTCACGATTGGGTAGATAGGGGTCAAAATGGCACACTTATAAAGTTAAACCTAGAAAAATATGAAAATTGATCTGTCCTTTTATCCTTTTAATTTTTTTTGCAGGCGATCAAATCACTACAAGCATAAGGTTGTTAATGGCTGTTTATTTGTATTTTTCCACAATAAATACAAAAAACTTTATATAAATCCACAAAGCCAGTATAATTAATATGGGGATTTTGGTGACTGCAATATCCACATCGGACGGCAACTGTGAATTCTAAATTTAAGTGCGAAAAGCACACTGACCAGCCCAACGTAGTTTCTAGAAACAAATGTTTTTGGCTGACAGCTGGCACTAGTAGTTCAAAAATGCCCGCAATTATATATTCCATCTGAAAAAATGATAAGTTAAAATCATTGTGCAATAAAAAACAAAACACCACAAATACCAAGGTGTGCCATTTTAACCTCCTTCTACCCAATCGTGACGTCAATGCAAGATAACGGGGTCTAGTTATAAGTTACAAATAAAGTCATTACTTACAGAAATTGTGAACTTAACTAACTTACTTAGTAAATAAAAACATTGTGCGCTAAAGTCTCAAAAATAGTACTTTCTGTGTTGATTCATTTTTCCACGTGGTCATTGGCATTACGTATTCTGGATATTTTTAGGGCTTAGACATTGCATTTACAAAAAATCTACTATTGCTGCCAGAGTTACTATTGATGCCAGCTATTTATACAGACCTGTCAGCAAATACGGATAGGTAGGTACCAAGTACCAACCAACTAGGTACGTTTCGGCGTAATAAACATTTAGGTAAGCCAACAGAAACACAAATTACCTAGGTAGGTATGTAGTATATCCTTTCGAAAACATCTTTATCTCTAACTCTGTGGAGTATAAAATTGTCAAATTAAAAGGTTTAAAAAAATCAAGGGTAATTTGCTATCCAATTACTTACATGTGTAATAATTTATGTAATTATTATAGTATACTGGAGGGTCAATCGATACTGACCCTAGCTCCAGTATGAAATGTCGTTGTAATTATCTTTTTAATTTAATAATTATAATAATATTAATACTAGTAGGTAGCAATCAATTTTTGGGAACTCTAGTACCTACCTACCAATTTACCTATTTTAGAGATATATAGTGTAGAACAGCGTTTGCCAATCTGGTATATCCCTAGGGGTCTGCGGACATAATTTCATTATGAAGCCCTAAATCTAAAAACACACCGTAGATACCTAGTTATGCCAAGCGAAGTTTGAAGAAACAGACATGCAGGTATGAGAACCATTTCAAGCATTTCTAAAGACACACCACATAAGAATGAAGATACAAAACACAAGCCTAAAATAAATACGTATTAATTATAATTACCTAATAAAAGAAATGATGATGAAGAAAAAAACGTGGCCGTCCCACATGGAATCCCACTTCTTTGGTAAATAGAGAAGACAAAAAAAATTCCTTCCGTATATAAGGTGGTAAGGCATACCACCTACCATACCAACTCAAAGTTATCGACATAAATGAAGATTTTTTTTTGAAAGAATGAACTTTTTTTGAAGGAAGGAATTTTTTCGTGATGAGTGCAAAGAGTTTACTCTTTACTGTTGAGTGAGTGACTTGAGTGAGAGCTTCTGAAACATTTATCTTATCAGCGTAAACTACAGAAATCGGACTAGTGGCGCCCTCTCCTCGCATAAACTTTCCTCTCCATCTCGCTCCATCTCTTCCAAACCATATAAATAAAATCTCGTATGCGAATGTTTCAGTTTCAACCAACCACTTAGTTCCGGAAAATTGTCGCAGATGGCGCTGAACCGCGCGTTTCAATTAAAACTCTACAGATGGCGCTTTTCGGAGGCTGTTGAGGCAGATTACAGTAGTATCCTATACCAAAGCTCAAAGCCGCGCTTTTTCATGAAAATTGAGGAATCGGGGAAAGCCATCCCGGACACGGTTCAGTCGCTTCGGGACCCTGAAAGCAGGAGCTTCCTCTCTTTGTCCGCGTGTACTGCGATTTTACTACTTTCCAGGAAGCTTCATATTTCTGAAAAATATCGGTTTTCCTCTTTTCAGTATAGTTTCCGCGAATAATGTATTGCTTACTTTGATCGGACTTAACATTTAGTTTTATTTTGTTTATTGCGTAGTGCAAACTTTGAAACTATTACATAATCAGTCTGAATTTTTGAGTCGCGGGATAGAATGATTGGTGAGTACAAAGTTTTGATTGCTTATTGTTTTTCTACGAACAATTTACTTGAGGAAAACTTAATTGGATTAAGCATCACTTTACTTGCGTAATTGTGTAAGATAATTAATGATATACCGGCTTAGAGTGTAAGATCGTTTTTCCTGTTGCTTTGATACTTATATCTCGTTTCTTTTTATTGCTAAGACTGTTTTGTTTTAGTGTGTTTTTTACTGACTTTAGGTAGTATGGTATTTAATCAATAATAGCAAGTTCTACAATATACATATACGTTCTACAACATACATAGCATTATCTATCACCTAAAGATACCATATAAAAAAACAGAGCCGAGTGATAAGAATGTCTAGCTAAAATAAAATGTTATAAAAATGGGTATGTTATTAAGAAACAGATAAAGAATGAATAAAGAACGAAACGAATCTCAATAAATGTAGAGCTTTCTTAAAACAACAGTTTGAATATTTTAGGTCGAATCCGGAATAAATAAAATAAAATTATAGTACACCAATTATCTCAGTCAAATCTCAAATTAAAAGCGATGTCTTCATGTTGTAAGATTCGGGTGTATTTGACCTTTCGGCTCAAAAACATCATCTTACTACTTCTTAATATTTGGGACCGAAACGGCGGTGAAGCCACCGGCATGTTTTCCGACAAGAAAATCATATTACGAACCTGTTTGAATTTGAACATTTTTTTTATTATATCTGGAAGCTGAAACATCTGTAAACAAAGCCTTTTAAATTAGATGAAATCTTGAAGATTAAAGAATAATTTATTACTACGTACATCTTACTTGTCCTTTTAGGATTAACAGTTTCTAATTATCAAATTTATCAATTCCCTGGAATTAGGTTGTTTAGACCTCATATGAAAAAAATTGAAAATACGTACCTATATACAGGTGAGATAAGTACCTACACAATTATATTTTAAACCCATCTTTTTTAGTATAGGAGTCAACATTTTAACACAGGAATTTGTTCAGAGATTTCTTAGCCAGTCAAAATAGGACTGGTGGTTTTCAAGATCTTAGAGTATCTTTGATGTCAGATATCAGGAACGGTAGTAGTTAGGAATAGAATAGAATAGAATAGAAATATATTTATTGCCAATATACATAACAATTTAAAATTTAAAATTATAGTACTAATAATTATAATATGATATATATTGAATATGTAATGTATATTTGGCAAAAGGGGGTTAGGCGGTTCGAGGTTGCGGTCAAATGTTTCAGACCATGGTACCATTCTCACATCTGGAACCTTGAGAACATAATGATGACCAAAAAGTAAAAGGATATCCACAACTGTAAGTCAGGTTTCTTTAAATTTTAATTTAGGTTTATTATTATTTATGACTCTAGCTAGAATATCAAACACACTTTTCCAATCTAGAAAGAAAAATCCGCCTGTCCCGAATATTTTCATGTAAGCAAACCACGAACCCAATCGATAGGCAAACGAGTTTCATTTTGAAAGTTTGTAAATACCCCAAGAACTCGATGAAAGGTAAAACAGAAAAGTTTAAATGTATTTATATCGACATTTCACAGAGAATTTACTTATGTTCCTTGTAAGTGCTTTGTATAGCAGAATTGGAGAAAGCGGTTCCTATTCTCAAGGGATCAGCTTCGTAGATCTGTCTGTACCCTTCGACGATATTAGAGTGGACTTCAGACGTAGTACAGTAAAACTTGGGTAATTGCATTATGATTATGGAACATTGAAATTGGGTTACTACTTATTATACCAGTACTAAAGCTTATATAACTTACTTGTACGTATCTTTACATAACTCCGTATACAATAATAATACCTACATTATTGTGGAGCGTCGGTGGTCTAGTGGCTAGGACGCCGGACTCCCATACGGGAAGTGCGGGTTCGAAACCATGCAATGCCATGTACCAATGAGTTTTTCGGATTTTTTCGAAGACTTATGTACATTTACCGACTGCTCTAACGGTGATGGAAAACATCGTGAGGAAACCTACATTTCTGAGGAAATTAAAAGTTTCCGAAGGCGTGTGATCCACCAATCAGCACTGGGCCCGCTCAGTGGATCATGGCCCGTACCCCCCTTGTGCAAGAGGAGGTCTGTGCCCCAACAGTGGGGACGTTAATAGGCTGCTGATGATGATGATGTCATCATCAGCCTATTAATATCTTCATAGATACTCATACTCATACCATTTAATGCTTTTCATGTGTAACAATTGGTCTTAAAAATATATATATTATATGATCATACATGACACCCTGAGTAGGGCACAGCACTATAAAATAAGTGATTATAATAAATTATAGTACGGATAAATGCTAACGGGATAAATTAAATTAAATGTCGTTATAAGTTATACATAACTGATTTTATAGTTAAGTATTGGTTTTATCATCAAAAAACTCCTGCAGTGAATAGAAACATTTGTTAAGAAAATATAACTTTCTAATTTTTTATTGAGTATCGAGTATAATATTGTTGTAGTGTTCTATGATCAATTTTTCTGCACCGCATCGCCTTATAATTTCCTAACATTCCTACGAAAGAGCCCGTTTCAAAGAATTTGCTATTAAAGTTCAAGGAACGTTATAAGCGGTTCAGCATCACTACCCGTTGTTCTTCGTGAAACTACAGTTTATTGTTCGTTCTCATCAAACTTTATTAAATTGTATTTCCTTACAGGAACTGCAGTTAAATAGTATTTCCTTGCATTAATCTCCACATTCCTATTGGTACACTTATTCATTGTGCTTTCAAGAACAGAGTGGGTAAAGTATCTTGTTTTTAAAAAGTCGCAAATTCAAAAATATCGTTTTGTTGTGTTTGCAGTAGATAATTTCTATCATAAATGCGGCTATACTTTTCATAAAAGTATAGATTACAAGATGAATACCTACTTACCTAATTTTTTCTTCATACCTACAAAATTTACTAAAAATATTTTTTTTGTCTTTATTTTCAGGCACTATAGTCCCATAGATATTATACGTAGTATGTTTAGTTTGACGACTGGGTTACGGATCTGAGGTCTAGCTTTGAAATAATGGGCGTCTTGAATTAATTCCAAATAATTTATTTAGAACAATGCGTCTCACATACGGACAATGCAAGAGAGCTGTGTTGCCAACGCTAGGACCCAAATCTACCATGCATAATATTACTGTAGACTGATGTTTCAGTTACGATAGTTCTAGAAAAGCCTCGAACTAATTTAACATAACAAGTTGCAGCCATGCCAGTAACAGTCAAGGCATGTTTGTAGGTATACGTATTTCGGTGGGCTACGTTAGGTTAAGTTAGGTGTTAGTTGGTAGTTATATATAAGTAGATTCTCGCCACAAAGTTTGACTTTAGCAACAAGATCCTTACTTCAGGCTTTGGTTCAAAACTATTAAAATTAAGATTCTATATGATCCTACTCTACTACGTAGGTAATACATAAATTAAAAATTGCAGGAAAATAAGTACCTACATCGTTCACACACTGATGATGTTCAAAATTAGATCTTGGTTTCCGCTACCAAGAGACGCCACTGCGAACGCTCGGTCCTGCTGAATCTTCTGGAATAGGTTCCTATATACATCGACCAAAAAGTGAAAAACCTATACTTTCTAAAACCGACAAATAATAATAATTCAACCATGTGAAGGGTAATCCGACTTTTTCGGTAAATCCAATTATCTCAGTATATGACGTTCTTAAATTCAGTTACTCGGGCTAGTAGCGCTCTTGGAGTTACTTCTATCATTTGACTTCAATTTTACTTTCTTTCAACTAATTTACTTTCTGCTATACTAATTTACTTAGGAACTATATTAGTAACTTGAATTTGAGGAGGATTTGCTGTAGATAACGCTACTCTTACTCGATTTTATACTTTCCATTTCTTATTACCTTTCATTCTCGCTTTAGATAAAGTAAAAAAAAAAACTCTACCATCTCCCTCGCATTCATCAAACGTTTCCTCATAACTGTATTTTAAATCAAGGCGTCGAAGATCCCCTATAAAATCATGGGGTCTAATCAGCTTACGACTGCGACCGAAGCCGAGGGTTCCGCGCCAAATTAAATTTCTCGGCGTCCCTTGGCACTCCACTGCCTCCGAGGTGTCGGCAAAATATTTATTAGCTGTTAGCAGCTATTGCATGTAATTATAGCCGTTATTGGGAAATTAATTGGTTACTAGGATAAATGAACCTTTCCGTGAGTTGCGCAGAAACGTAAAAGCTTCCTTAGGTATGTAAGTCTCGTGTCAACTAAAGCTCAGGCGTGAAAGGGATAGCATTTATTTTAATGAAGATTTAATTTTAAGGACGTTTCGTGCAAATAACGATTAATATAGTAAAAGCTTAAAGAGATATAGAGATTGCATAAGTGTCTCTAGTTTTCTGAAGCAAGTCTGTGTTATAAAATTATTCTAACTACATTGTTACTCAATTGTAATTTGAATGTTCTGGTTCAATAAATATTTTTGTCATTTGTATTGTATCTGTTTCGGATTATTATAATTAAATCTCGTTTAATCTCGTTTTTAATCAGGTATCATTATTGTTGTTACCTATTGGAACCACAATGTTTCTTAAAATTACGAGTCAAGCAGTAAGATCTACGAATTTGCAAAGAGCATAATTAATTTTCACTTTTCCAATTTATGTTATCCTGTTTTAATTCATTCAAAGGCTGTTGGCAGAGAGAGACAAGAAATTTACTGTCGGATCGAAACTAATGGCTCAGCCGGGGTCGACCGCACAGAATTTATTATTCCGAAAGGCCCACTGACCGAAGTCTACAATCACTGACATGATCACTCAAATTATCGTAGTTGTATATTCTCTTTGGCTATATCCTTTGTGAGTTGATTATTTTGTTTCTTTTTAAAACAGGACGACGCTACTTACTGTGTATAGTTTACATGAACCATTTCTTTTATAGATGCCTATGACCTAACTCCATACCGAATGTCAAGTTTCTAAGTCAACTGGAAGTGGTTTAGGTTTGAGGTTCTTTTATAAAATTTGGTATTCTGGGTAATTGAGCGGGTTTTGATAGACAATCAAAATTACAAGGGTGTAGATAAAATAAATCGTGTCAATATACACAAAGTCGAAAGTCTTTCTGAACAGTGAACCATACTGAACCAACCATACTGGTGACGCTGAATCGGGTATACTCGGCTCCATTCGACATCAAGCGCGCTCGGGTCGGTGACGCTGAATCGCGTATACTCGGCTCTAGTACTTTGCGTGTTTTTTTTGTAAGTTTTCACTTCTATCGTGTGGTCATAAACAAACACCCTCCTTTTTTTCTTCTAATTTGACGGACACATGGTGAGGACTGAGTTGAGACGTCGATTGGCGACGGTGATTACTTACCACTCACGTGTAGTTTTCTCGTCGTGCTCGTCTCGTTTCTTAAATAATAAAAATCAATGCAGGTACTTACACGGTCTTGTGCTAAGAAATTGAAATGTCGACTAGTCGAGTCGAATATTGTGAAGTCGACATTCCCATATGCTTACTTTTCTGTGCTAAAACTTTTTCATGTTTGTATTCATACCTACAACGTTGTTCGATGTCGTGCACATAAACATAGGATTTAACGCCGATTTTCCGGCTTGGACGTAAAATTCACAACAAAATGGCAGCGAACTTCAGCGACGGCAGCGGCACATATATCTATGGCAGCGGTTTATCTGCGTTCAAAGCGAGACATTTATTATTGTTACAGCCGCTGTAGCGCCTGCAACTCGTTATCAAAGCCTAGCCTAGACATAAAAGAATTACTGTTCCTGTTTCGACACTATAGCAGCGGTTACAACGAGATTATCTGTTTCAAGTAGGCTCACGAAAGTCTGAATAAAAAGAAAAGGCAAACAAGCGACAAAACTGGTCGAAACATCTTCGGAAGTAAAATAGTGAGTAAAATCATTCTTCTGTGAGTAAAATGGTGCTTTCAGCTTCTTGAAAAAATTGACTTCTTTGGCTTCAACGTGTCTTCAAAGCTTTATCAATTAAAATGATTTCTATGGACAGGTTAGTACGCACTGAGTGGTATCCCACTATAATGAATCATAACATGGCAAAAGAGTTGCAAATTTAAGCTCCCGAAATTGGTTAATAATTTTAGGAGCTGAGTTTCTGTGTTAAAATTAGTTTCTGCTAACTAAAGAGTTCAACTAGGATGTCTGAACATTATACCACGTTGCGAACATGAAATAAAGTAACTTGTTCAAATATTTAGGTAATTTCATAACTGGCAATTAAAAGTAGATATGTAAACTTTTCAGAACGTACGTTTAGTAATCGCTCGTCACTTCAAACTTCAACTTTGTTCAAAAACTGTCATACTTAGTTATATGAGGCGTATTCTGGGCAAGCAGTAATAACATGGATTTAAAGCTACTCGTTTCCTATTCGAAGAAGAATAAAGTTCTGCTCGCAAAAAGGGATTATACGAGCTTGGAAATAATATGTTGTAAAGTATGTCTTATCTATATATATAAAAAGAGAAGTCCTGACTGACATATCAACGCACAGTCCAAACCGCTGGACTTAGAAATCTGAAATTTTGCACAGTAATCCGTTACACAAAGGAGAGATTTTTCGATATTCCTACGGGATAGGGTGAAACAGGGATTTTAATTTCGAGATTAAAGTGACTGTATCTCGGTATCTAATTATAGTTCCGCCTTAATGCTTGCCTCCTTTGTGTAACGGACCACTGTGCAAAATTTCAGCTTTCTAAGTCCAGCGGTTTGGACTTTGCTTGATGTGTCAGTCAGGACATCTCTTTTTATATATATAGATAAGACATACTTTACATACAAACATACATACTGACTTACTTTACTAAATTTGAAGACTCCAGCGATTACGCTGGTGTCTTCAAATTTGGAATGCCTATTGCTAATCATATTCTCTAGAAAGTAAATTCTGGAATTTTCAATATTCCCACGGGATGCGGAGCTACAAGTTTTTACTAAAAATCTCGCTTTGAAATGACCATGTTTATTAGTCTTCATATTTGACTTGCAGATTGCTTAATATGGATTTTCCCAAAATCCTACGGGATATGGACTTATAGGCTTTTTCCTGATCACTCATTGATATGCCAATCAACGCTCAACCCAAACTGTTGGACATAGAAGGCTAAAATTTTGCATGGAGAACAATATACGATGAAGGCAAAGAATAATACGAGAATTTTAATGTAGAATTTCATTTCAGTTTTAAAACGGTCATATTTTCGCAAATGTTAGTATCGGAGTATTCAAAAGTTGACAGACAAGTTACTAATCAGGTTCCATAAAAAGTAAATTCAGGAATTTCCAAAACTTCTGCGGAATATTGACTGACCATGACATGACCATACCTTATTAGATAGAACTATCGGAGTCTTCAGATTTGACGTAAAAGTTGCCTATTATGCCTGTTAAAACTAAATTCAGGGATTTTCCAAATTCCCACGGGATACGGAGATATAGGTTTGTTCCTGACTGACTCACTAATCAACGCCCAGCCCAAACCGTAGGACCTAGAAAGGTGTAATTTTGCACAGGGGTGCGTTACATAAAGGAGGCAAGGAATGAGACGGGATTTTTCGATATTCCCACAGGATAGGGAGAAATAAGGATTTAGATTTCAAACAGCATTAGCTGCCTGCCTGCTAATCCAATAATAATAATAATAAAACTTTAAGTGGCTATATCTCCGTAACTATAACAACTAGTCGTCAAATTTGACATATGTATTTCTCATCACATCCTCCAGAAAGTAAATTCAGGAATTATCAATATTTAATTTTAATTTTAATTTAATTTATTTATTAGGTAAACACAACAGATTACAACCATAGAAATTACAGAAAAATCAATATAAAGTTATGAGCTAGGTCGTAACCCTTAACGTGTAAACACAGCATGGTTAGGAAGTAGAAAATTGATTGTTGTACAATATATATACATATATATATATATTCCCACGGGATGATGAGTTATAATTTTTTCTTCAGAAACTTCACATTCAAATGAATCTCATTTAGTATAACTATTGGAGTCTTTTTTGGCTGCTTATTATTTTCACAAAAAATAACGGGATATGGATTTATAGGTTTTTCCTAACCGATAAACCTACTCACTAATATACCAATGAACGCCCAGCACATAAAAGGCATAAAGTTTTGCACAGAGGAACAATGCCAAGTAAAATAAGGAAAAGGAGGTAAAATGATTTGAAATAAAATGAAGTGACTACAAGTCGGTTACTAACTAAATACTATTAGGAGTTTAAAAATAGACAAAATGGAAATTAAGTAGGTACTCTGTATACATACAGACTTCTCCCAAAAATGAAATCAACACGAGCGAAGCCGCAGGCAAAAGCTAGTACTAAAATATTTATTTAAAAAAGATTGTTTTATTAAAAAGATTGTTTGGATGAAAACCAAATCAACGAGAATACCATTACATAAGTAATACATAATTTTGCAGGTTTCCGGCTCCCCTAAGTTACCCTTTGCCTTACATAATTACATAAAAAATCGGCCAAGTGCGAGTCCGGCCTTACTCTCTATAGGGATACGTACTTATACGCTAACACTAAGTACAAAATTTACATGTTATACACACTTTTGCTTGTTTTACTTACAACTTAGTACGTACAGATGTAATGTAAGTATCAAGTTTTAGTATTTGTTTAAATAGAGGATCTGACCAATATTCTAGCAAATTTGAAATTGTCGTACTCTACTAGATGAGCTCTAAACAACGATACTCCACACGATAAGGTACAAATATTTTTTATTGACCTGCTTTGCTTGTACGGGCCGCCCGCTGAAATATAATTCTACAAAATTTTAAAGTCGAAATTTGGATTTCTGTTCGTTATTCCTTTTAGGCGCTAGACCCGCCTGACAGACGGACCGACGAAGTAGCGACGGCAAATATGGTTCCGTTTTCCCCTCCGGGTACGGATCCCTAAAAAGTCTTGTAAAACTCCATAATGTTGTTTTGCTTTCCAATTTGCATTCTCTTCGCGTTTCTTTTCCACACAACGTCACGTCAGGTTCAAATATTAGAGAAATGAGATGAAAACACATTCATTTTATACAGCCTATTTACTTATGTATGGTTTAGCTACCTCTTTGATAAATGGATAATTTAGTTTGGACAATTTTAGCCATATTTTGTAGCCAGTTAACAATGAATTAATCTTTATATGGGCGGACGGACCTATGGACGTGAGAGATATTATAATCTTTATAACATTATAAAGATTTTATTTTTTTCTTTATACTTTCTAACACCTGTGTGATGGCAAATTCAATATATTTTGTATACTGAAACAGCAAATTATTTATTTATATTTATTTTACCTCTAGCTAGAAGACTAAAATCAAACCTACGGACCACATTCCAGAAAATTCGCTGCCCCTTACGCTACTAGTATCAGAAGCACAATACTAGGTTGCCTGGAAGAGATCGCTCTGAGCGATAAGGCCGCCTTTGTACACTTATTCTGTTTCCTTTCCTATGTAAATTTCTTGTGTGCAATAAAATATTAATCAATCAATCAATCACAATACATTCTTATTCAGATAAATATTTTCTATTACACGTTTGCAATCACTGTTTTATTATTTTTTGTTTATTAAGCATTTATTATGGATAATTTATCTCGACTAAATAATTATTATTATTTTCTAACTTATTACTGTTTTATTAACTTTTCAGTTTAGAAAATAGCTTATTCATATCTCGTCTCCTCGTTTATAATGCTCTCTTACCGCACTAGCATCTCAATATACTATTCCTACAAAGAAAATTAATTGTTTAATAAGAACCTGCTTTGAGAATCACTCAACCATTTAACGAAACCTGAAACTTAAGTAGGTAAGTACTTTGCTTCAAAGAGGTGATTACATTTCCCCTGTACTTAAATAAGTTAACTCTCAATAAAGTTTTAATCAAAGCGCTTCGGGCAGGACGTTGTAATGCTTACAGTTGATTTAATTTTGAATATCTCTACGTACTTAAACGAGTAAAATTATTATTATGGATCTAACCTGTCAGGTACACAACGTCAAGTCAACTTTCCCAAAAAAACTGGTTCCCAAAATTGACCGTTTCCTAAAATGACCGCTTCCCATAAAATCCGCTTTCAATAGTGACCCCTTCCCAAAATACTAATAAATACTAATTCCTTTCCTACTTATCGTTTTTCCATTTGTGTACTAAAATTATTTCTAGGTATCAAGGGGACGTTTAGGCTTTCCAGCCTAGTATGACACACTGATTTTCGCAATGGAATGTCGAATATATAGAATTAATTCTATGTACACATAACGCGATGTGTGAGCGAAACAAATTCGTAGCGCTCGACTTTAGCGTGTCGAAAGCAACGAGAATCATCCTCCAGGAAAGCGATTCTCGCAGGTGGAATGTCGAATTCGACATTAGTCCTATCTCATTCGCTCACATTACATGTGAGCGTGACAAGACGTTCGTATCGCTCGACTTTTATATGTCGAACTCTGCGAGAATTGGCTTCCAGGAACACAATTCTCGCACATTCGACAAAATGTCGCAACATTTGTCGAAGAAGCATGGCGGATGTCAAATAAACAGCTTTTCGGTATTATTGCAACGTCGCTTTTCGACATACGAGTATGTCTACAACTATCACGATACCTACATGATGCTGGACTTTTGCCTTCAACTTTTTTCTTTCTAGATATCTCGAAGGTAGACATTGAACGCTGCCAGAATTGACCTCCTAATCGTTCATGTCGCTACACTCTCAAGTTACATTAAGTAAACGAGTTAATGTTGGTCCACATAATATTCAAGTGCACTAAGCTGTTATACTCTCCATGATATTGAGCTGTCAATCGTAACAACATGTATTTATAGTGTAGCGTAGCCTGCAGTGTAGAAGCTATTTCAATATCTACGAATACCTGAACAACTTTTTTCGTACCTTTAAAATTTTGCAAAAAGTAATTTCCTTTAGTAGGGGTGACTTCCTTGTAGATAACCAAGTTTGATAACTTAGGTAGAACACCTTCTGTACAAAAGTTTCTGGATTCACGTCTTCGATCGATCAAGGAAGGTGCGTTCCAATTGCAGGAACTTTTCCGAGCCTGGTTATAATTAATATGTGTAGACCCAAGCAGGATATAAAGAGTTATAATATCAAGTTATTATGTATCATAGAGTGAGTTATGTCTTTTGGGTGTAATGTGTTTTTTTTTACTAATTACTTTGCTCGTCCTGAATGTAAATGCTGAATCATCTAGCAAAAAATCAATACGGTTACTTACACCACCAACACACACTGAAACACCAAGTATGTGCCTATCGTTGGTTAGCATACAATGTTTGTTGAATACAGTAAAGTACAGTCAAATAGACCTCGTTCGAGCTTGAAACGAGCTTCGGGACCATCTCACCAAAAATTATGCGGCGGCGGTTACCATAGATAGTGCTCCTGTACTGGCAAATAGTAAGATAACACAATATGATGTATTCATTTTGTACCGTGGTTTTACTGTTCACCTTTTATACTTTTACTATGTTGTGGAAAGAGTTCCTACGTAAAAGCTTTTATTAGGTGAGTCTGGTTCGTAACTGATAAAGCTAATATAAGGTAAAGATTAATAAAATTAACTTATGGGTTCCATTTGCATTATGCCTCAGTTTTCTTCTTTTTACGTACGCTATTGTAAATTATAAGTTTGGTGCAATGAATACTTTTTACTTTACTTCTAATTATTGGGATCTTTGAGAGATTATGGGCCGTACCGAATTCTTACTTTACGAGTACTCGTACTTAGAAAATTTTGATGATCTTCAAGACCAGGGTAAATAGATATTATAAGACTACATCTTTCCTCGTCACTTTATTTATTTCATTTACTGGACCCGCATGCACCATCGTCGACCTCATCGTCGCTTACCATCAGGCGAGATAGAGGTCAAATGCGGGTTTAGAAGTAAATAAATAATAATAAAATAAAACAATCAAGAGGCATCAAGCAAGCAAAAAGAATTTTCATTTCCAATAAAACATCTCAGGAATCGGTTTAGCAAGGTCGCCTCATTTTCTATCTAAAGTTGATTTTTTAAATGAAATGGTATGTACATCGTACATTGTCCTGACTCTCCGTATAGGATGGAATTACAAAGTCTTTGATCATTCTCTCTCTACCTACGCATTTAATTAAGGCCCACCCAAAACCTAATTCCTCAGTCGTAGCTTAAGTATCGTACAAGTTAGCCGTAGACCCCTAAAAGGACACAGTAAGCTTTCAGGCCATGACAATACACTTACAAGTCCTACAGACTGCAAGAAGCGGCGAGATAAGATAGCGCTGATCGATGCCCGCACTTAAACCTTTTGCAAGCAGCTTGGAACTACCTATACTGAGAGATACTTATCCTGGAAATGATCCAGCTCGCCCTAAGTGCTCGGAAGATATTCCTATCGTCTTCTGTAGGTTGCTATTTTAACAAAATGATTATATTCCTAAATGTTCATCATAGAGATACTACCGTCAGTTGCTCGAAACGTCCTGGAAAGTACAACATCAAATGTTTCGTCTGCTTCTATTAAAAATCTTTGTGTATCTGTATTCTTGAGATAAACGGATTAAAGTGTCTTAAGGTAGACTTAAGGTAGTCATAATTTTAAAGAATATTAATGAAATGCTACAACGCTATACGAGTATGACTAATCTCCCAATATACGAGTTTGGAAGAGGGCAAGCAGTTTTTAGGTAATACCTGAAAAAAATGTCTACTTAGTAAATGAGAGAAAATATAGTGTGCCGCGTTCTTTTCTTTATGCTTGCGTAGTACATAGTTTATGCCTTCATTACATCAGTTTGGGTACTTTGTGATTATAATTAATTTTTTTATGAAACATTACTCGACGTAACCTAACCGAAGCTCAAGGTTTGCTGAAGTTTCTAACTAAGCTTAGATTGAAGGCAAATGTCGTTAGTAAAACCGGCGTAATTCGGTTAGCAAAGTCAACTTTACTATGAATACAAATGATGAAGGAACGTGTAAAGCAATTTCAAGGGACAGTGTTAGTTAGTAACGTTAGGAACATATGTAATTAACATTCGCCTCAACATAGGTTTTGTCCAAGTAAGATAATGTGATTTTTAGAGAGTTATTTGGAACATAGCATTTATTCAATCTTTGAAACGACCACCAAAATGCTAAGAACTGATCTTGTCTACCTATTAATTTTTATAAGCAGATAAAGTTCCAAGGGAAACATTCTATTCGACTTTCTATGAAGTGCATCTCTATTACCGACCGTACTTATTTTTAAAACGAAACCTCTACACTTGAAAGGGCTAGTAAGGCTAGTTATTCTTTAATTAGTAGCCCAGCGGTCAGCGGTATTAACCTTGCACTTTCGCGTACTGGGTTCCAATTTGGTACGATAATTACACACCCATAGTTTACTTTTATGAAGTGTTGTCACGATGGCACCACTTGCCCTCGGCCGCCATTTTGAAAAATATGTCACTTTTTTAGTTTTTTTCGCAGTTATACGAAAATGGTTATAGATACAATAAAAAACTACTGCGCCAATTTATATAAAGATTTTAAGTATAATAAACAATTTATTTGGAAGTTTTTTAACGTATAAAATATGGCGCTAGCATGTCAGATTGTTGAACAATAATCGTAAATGTGCAGTAAGTCGGAATTTTTCGAATATATATTGATGTTGTTGACAGTTATGTGAACTATTTCCTTTGAAATTGCCGTTCTTATTTGGATGGGGTTTTCACTTACTGTAGAACAAATTTGTAGGAAAGATTTAATGTACAAAATATGGCGTTAGTACTGGGATGCTGAGAAAAAGTCATTTTCCTAATAAACCCAGATTTTGACTATATTTTCGGTTTTTTTCTATGATTATATTAAATTTTTATATGAAATTTACATTTTTATTACTTTTCTAGTTTTACATAAATAATCCCGAATGTTCGTCAATTGAATTTCTTTTTATATAGAGTACCTAATTAGACGTAAATATTAGGGGAGAACTTTATCACAATAGCTCGGAAACGATTAAACTTATGAAAATAAATAAGGGCTTTATTTAAGGACCAAGATATGCCAATTAATTAGCTCTTTGACAACTTTCTCGGTTCTTGCTTGGTTCTTGCACAATTTAGGATTAAATTGCAAAATTCTGCTTTTTGCCAAATTGGAAAATCAATTGACCAGTTGTAACTTTTAAACTATTCATAGCATCAAAAAGCAATGTATAACCATTTTGTAGATAATTTATTAAGGACCACATCCGCCATAGATTTTTTATTGTATGTCTAATCATTTTCGTAATATTTTGAAATTTTTTAAAAAAAGTGACATATTTTTCAAGATGGCGGCCGAGTGCATGTGGTGCCACCGTGGCAACACTTCTTAAAAGAAGCTATGGGTGTGTACAACTATCGTACCAAATTGCAACCCAGTTCGCCAATTTGCAAGGTCAGGCTGAAATTAGGCCACTAACCGGCCGGACTATAGTACTTAGTTAAACCCATCTCGTCAATTTTGTATCCACGTTCATGTAAATGTAAAGATAGAGGCTCTTCGCAACTGTCGCTCCTGTATAAATGATGAGCTACTCTGCTACCCATCTATAGGGTACTTATACAGTAAACATACGATTCCGTATATTGCACTATCATCATGAATGTATACTCTTACTCGTGATTACCTTCGTTGAAAATAATACAACAAAGGATTCGGAATTCGAAGCATGGCTTTTCTGTCTCCATCGGTAACTCATACAAGTTATGTCAAGTGTAGGTACTGACATAAGTTTATCTTTCGCGTCACCAATCTCATATGGAACGTTTAGTCAGTGTATACTCGGTACTAGAGTTGCCACGAATAGTGATTTGACCGAATACCGAATACTGAATATTCGGCAACGCTGTCGGCCGAAGCGTCGAATATTCGGCACAAAATACATGGTTGCCGAGGGCGTACACTCGTAATAGACCGCAACCTGTCCCATTACGGTGCATACGGGAGCGACGGGCGGGTATTTGTTTCAATTGCGAGTAAATTACGTCACGGCACGCTTTGTCAGATCATAATAATACATAAAACATTAATATTGTGCAGAGAATAGTTCTTATTCAATTGTTTGTTCGTTACACATACGTTCGTTATTTTCTGAAGCAGGTATCATTTACGACGAAAAGCGCAATCGTTTGCTATTATACCAACAAATGCTGAAAAGCTTGTTTTTATGCATCACAACCTACCATTGATCAATTTTACTTACTAAAGTGTTGTAATTTGGTAATAGAATACATATAATCTTGAGTAATATGTGGTTTTTTTTTTCATGATTTGGTATTCGGTATTCGGCCGAATAGTACGCACTATATGACCGAATACCAAATACCAAAAAAAAGTGGCCGAATACCGAATAGTAGAAGAATATTCGTGGCATCTCTACTCGGTACAACTTAAAACCCTGAAACTCCACAATTTTTGCGTGAAAAAGTTAGCAATGTCATAATTTCAGTTTCATTAACAGTTGATTTACAAGTACCTATGTTTCGACTTCTCTAGAAAACCATGTAAAGCTTTATTAAAACAGGTCTTTTATCATTCATAGACTATATTTCCTTAAAATAAACGTTTTACTTCACCCCATGTCAAACAAAATTGTTATTTAAATCAATTCTAATCCCATGATGAAAGAAGTAACATTCAACCGCCCGCCCTCATGGTTCAATTATATGGGGTGGAATGGAATGTGGTACAAAATATTAATATAAGCATGGCATATCGTCGAATCCACGTAATGGGTTCTAAATTGCTTTGATCGTTTTTCCGGAAGGTTAATGAATTCTCTCGCTCCAATAATCCCCGCTCGGCGGCGGCACGGCGGACGGGCGCACCCTGTAACTAATATTAAGTCTGCAATTAACAACGACATTATATAAAGGGATTCTGCTACTTTCCGAAGAGCCTTCTAAGTTGTTTGTTTTGTCTTATTTTCTGGAAAACTCTATAGCAATTTTACACAGTACAATATACGTGTACTTGTCGAAATACTTGCGTCGTTTAGGTACTAAGTTTTAGTATCAATGTATTTAAAATACTGAGGAAAAAGCTCATTATTTGCAAGATTTATGTGCATTTGCAGACTTCTCTAACGGTGAAGTAAAACATCGTGAAGAAATCTGCATGTCTCAGATAAAAGTTTTCTAAGGGATATCACAAATCTGGGAGGAAGTCTGCATGAACGCAGCTTATATCATATCATTGCCTATACATGAATAGACCTAGGCATAGACCCTTGGCTGAAAAAAAGCAGTCTCCCTGTTCCTTCATGCATAGACCATATTTTATACTCATTCTAAGTCTTGCAAGGAAGGAAAAAAGAAATTGCTAAATTTAAAGCATGTACTCCTACAGTGAATGTAATTTAGTGATAACACTTGAGAGTTATGTGCCAATGTACAGTGGAAGACACATTAAGCTATACTCTGTAGAACCTTGTCACAAAAGATTTTTGTTACGATTCCTTACATGCGTATAATTTGTCAAATAAGTTAAAGCGACAAAGTACTATCCAGACGTGTTGTCCACAATGTAACTCGAATAATGATGTAACTCGAATAATGACACAAGGAATCTTTAGAAGGGTATTAAAGATAACCGAGCGATTAGTTTAACACTGCGAAACAAAGAGTAACTTTAAGTAAACACCGGAAGTTTACTTCGGGTTGCATGTTAATAGTATATACACTAATTTAATTAACACATTAGATTGTGGAGCCATTGTTGGCTGCGTTAATTAATTGATTCGTAATAAAGATGCTGATTCAACATGTAGTCTTAATATTCAAGTCATAATATTGCACGAATTAGGGTATCGGTTTTTTTTAATTTTATTGGTCGACGATGGAGCATGCGGGTCCAGTAAATGCCTATTCACTCTGGCCTTGAAGATCCCAAGGTTGTAGGTTTCGGGAAATACAGACGCCGGCAGGCTGTTCCATTCCTTAGCCGTTCGCATAATGAACGAAGAAGCAAATTGCTTCGTACGAGCAGATGGGATATCAACAACATAAGAATGGAACCCCACCCCGCGCCTGGTAATAGAATAGAATAGAAATATATTTATTGCCAAATCATATAAATTTAATAATTTAACATTATACTACAAAGCATTATATGTAATGTATATTTGGCAAAAGGGGGGAAAGTCAGCAAATGCTGACATATTCGGGTACCAAATATGCAGCGCTGTTTTTCATTTCCCCCCTTATCCCAAGATGTTAGTGGAAGCGATAGTGATAGTGGGTAAAAAAAAAAATTAAAATTAAAAACTAAACATCAAATAGATTAAATACTTATGTGAAGAATTTAGGTAAGAATTTGCCAAAAAGAAATAAATAAATTTAATTTAATTTTTATTTTAGTATAGTTACTGGATATTATAGAGCGTTAATTTTTCGTTCGATTAAGCTTTTGTGTCTGGTGGTAAGCGCTCTCATGGTAAGGTTGTTCAAGTTTGAGCTCAAATGTTTAGGACCAGAGTACCCTACCGACATCTGGAACCTTGAGGATCTGATAATGACCCAGGAAAAGTAATTCCACAATAGTAATAAGTCGGAGGTTTCTTAATTTTTTAATGTAGAGTAATTGTCAATGTTTTTTATGGTATAAGGAGAGCAGACGAGCAAACGGGTTACCCAAGGTAAGTGGTCACCATCGCCCTTAGACATCTTACCTCGCTGTATTATTATTGGAGGATTTTCGATAACCAAACCTTGATAACTTAGATGGAGGGCCTGAGAGCCTCATGTGCTGGTAAATACGCTGGCTCTATTATCCTTCAGACCATGCAAGCATTTGCTTGCATTTCTGTGTTTCGGTCTGAAATCTGCTTTGCGGCAGAAATAGATAACAGGGTGGTACCTCCCCAGGCGATTCTGCACATTAGGATCTACCACCCTCTAAAGTGTAGTTAAAGTTAACTTCTCCTGCGCAGGTATCTGGCACAACCCCGAGAACACGGTGGCGCTGTGCGCGGGTGGCGGCGGGATTCGCGGGCGATAGTACCGCGGGGCGCGCCCGCGCCGACCCCCCGCGCACCTCCCGCACTCCCCCGTAACCATGGTGCGAGACAAGAAGCTGCCCCACAAGACCGACTCGCAGAAATGTAAGTGCTTTATTTTACTATGACAGTATGTAGCGAACTGCAAGAAAAACTCCTCTAGGGCGTAGCGCAGCTGCGACTTTACACTATATATCAGAATCTGAAAACTGTGTCTGAGTAAAATGGGAATAAACTAGACTTCTGGCTGATTGGCTTAATGGCTATTTTTGTATAACATGGTTAAAATAAGAATAAAATTAATGAGTATGTATGCAAACGATAAAATATCAGGGATCAAACCAAATCTAGAAAAGGTAAATGTGGAGGGATCCATTATGTGCCACAGGGAAGCGCAGCTCGCCTCTACGGCGTAGCTCATACGTAGCAGCATTATTCCTACTAGTTCAAACTTTCATGTCATTCTTGATATATTATTGACATCCTATTAAAAGTTACAAATATTATTGGAGAATTTTTCAAAAGTCGTACTTTATTCAGTGATTGATAGTGAAATAGTGGTATATTTAGTTATAACCAATTGTTTTATACTTAGAACCAATACAAAGAAAAGCTAACACAAAAGTCGTTTCTCGAAAGTTTCTAATAAAAATATACCTACACACAACAAAGGCAATGAATTTGAATGAACGAGTAAGGTATACGAATATTCTTCATGGAAACTAAACTTCACAACGAAACAAAGGATTGTGAAACAATTTAGAGAGCAGAGAAAATGGGCTATAACTTTTATGATGCTCTAGGCCCTATTTCAGTCTAACTAGGCCGTTATTATTAGCCTTATATATTATAGGTACATGACCCTTGTTAGACAGATAAGTAGCATTGAAATTATTGCTCTGGTCTATAATGTTAAGGTACGAGTATTTCTATCAAAATAAGCAGAATTCTAACTTTGACTGGATTTTGATTCCTCTTGTCTTTGTACCAAAAGATAATAAAACAAAGTACTAGAAGTGTGTGGTTTTGATGCAAATAATTTAACTAAAACAATGAAGATACAAATTCAAATAGTAACACGTCGTCGTTATGAATGTGAGCAATTGGTTCATATTCATTTATTAAAACCATCGGGACACCAGGAACTCTTGGTTACCTCATGCTTACGTCATGCTTTTATAGGTCAAGTGTGGTTACAAGTTTACTATCAGTCCAATTCTCTATTTACTTCACATTTATACATATCATATGGAGAATTATGGTGATTCAACATAATAAATAACATCATTTAGGAATCTTATGTTATGACTATACGTAAATTTGTTGAACCTTATCTACCCTCCGCACTCTCGTTGATCGTAAAAGGCACACTTAGTTGTACTTAGGCCCATTGTGCGAAACATTACTAGGCAAATATAGCTCTTCAAAATATACTTCATTACCATTACATTTACGTATAGGTATGAAAGCTTTAACAAAGATAAAAAAACTTGAGCACCAATGATCATTATATCATTAAGTCTTGGATATTATCTAACAACGTTTAGTATAGTAAGCAGCAGACCATCGATCCTGAAGCCAATCATATCATATTTCAGGTTGTCATGGTACTGTCAGTTAATATTAAGTATATTATAATTTAGCTTCGGAGCGTCGGTGGCCTAGTGGCTAGGACGCCGGACTCCGGGTTCGAAACCATGCCATGTACCAAAGAATTTTCCGGATTTTTTCGAAGACTTATTTACATTTATCGACTGCTCAAACGGTGAAGGAATCGTGAGGAAACCTGCATGTCTGAGGAAATAAAAAAAATCCAAAGGCGTGTGAAATCCACCAATCAACACTGGGTCCGCTCGGTGGATCATGGCCCACGCCCCTTTGTGCAAGGGGAGGCCTGTGTCCCAACAGTGGGGACATTAACAGGCTGCTGATGATGATGATAAGTTAGCTTAAAACATGTCGCTAACGTTTAAAAAGAAGCGTGTGTAGTGATTTAAAAGCACACATAAGACTTGTATGATGTGATCTTATACGATATAACGTGTTTTATTGATGCTTATAAGTCATTCGTCGCTGGGTCATGGCGAAGTTAGGACGTGTGTTTTCCTATTTTCTAAATAATGTATTCGTATTTCTAATAATGCAATCGAGAGTCATTAAAGCATTATTATATCGAAGGCAGTGTTTCATTGAAGAAATTACAATATATGTAACTTACCTATCACCTGAATTAAAACCAAGCTTCTCAGCGGCTAACTGCCACAGTGACTCAGAATTGTCACTCCGACCTAGTTACAGTATAACTGCTGAAAGCTCAAAGATCTTTTAAAAGATGTCAAGTTTTCTCTGCGAAACGTTCTTCAATATTTCCTGTTTCGCTCTAGATACGAACGATAAATGGCTTCATTATCTATAGAGGCGGGATAGGATTGGAGTCGATTCCTGTTCGTTTTCCATTAACTTTTCTCGCTCGGTAAACGATATTGAAACTTAAAACGTGTTTTGAATAAGTTTTAGTATTGTTTTAACTTTCCACTCAGACGGAGGAGATTTTTTTTGGATAGCTTTTGATGCTTTAAGTAAAATATTTTTTAATTCTAATTCAGTCGCTTGGTTCAATCACTTTGTTCATTTCCTTTTATAATAATAGTCATTTTCTGCACGATTTCCCAATTGCTAAAGTTCATCGATAATATTCAAATCGTGATCTGTTTGAAGTACCTAAGTTGCCTGTTCTTTGTTGTTATCTAAACAGAGGTCAAGGCAACCGTCATCGTAGACCAGCATGGGTACTCCTTAAGGAGTACCTATCCTAATTATTATTTCATGTATTTTCCTATGTAAAATCTATTCTGCTTGGGAAGGACGGTGTTGGTAGAAATGCAGTAATAAAGTTTAAAGTAAATAATTTCAAAATGACCAGACTACTGACTTGACGTTTCATTTAACGACTACATAACAATAATGGAGTTATTTTAATTTAGTATAATTTATTTTTTAACTCTGTATTTTAATTATTTCGTTTTTAATTAATTATTTTTTCCTATTTGCGTTTAGAGGTGTTCTAAATTTAAAATTGACATCTGTCTAATAAAAGCCGATCACCTGAAAAGTCGCATATATTTCTGAATTTATTTCAACATAGGAACATACATGAAATAATTCCAACATTTAATTCAGATCCCGATAATCCAGACAAAGGAACCAAAATATCTGCTTTTATTGTCGTCGATCTTTATCGACGACAATAAAAGCAGATATTTTGTTATCTTTATAACAAAGCTATTTTTTCAGCCACCGATAAAAGTATTCCTAATAACAAACGTGACTTGCAATCTACAGTCCTAGGCAACTACGTTTCATAGTAGAAAATATGTCACACAGACAACTCACCGATAGCTAGCTATTCCGATATCGAGATAGAGGAAGCATTATTGAAGGCAATTTATCGCGAGCTCGTCCCGGGACCGCTGTGATACTGAAAATTGGTATATTCTGCGAATATAATACCTTTACCTACAAATTACCATTATCATTGTGCAAACGTAAAAATTCATGTTTTCGTAAAATACAGGTAGAGTTGTTCGTTGTTTGATTTGTTCATTATATTAGAGGTTTTTCATCAGTACCAATAGTTTTTCAATGATTTGACATTTAGTTTTTTTGTACAACTAACATTGTCCAAAGGTGGATTCGGTTGACAATGCTTGCGTCGCCGCAGCCGCTGTCTCGTGCCCTAACCTGATTGTCGATTGAAGGTTTTCTGTTGAGTATACCTACGTAGGTACTGTCGACCACAGGTCAACGTACCCATAACGTCAAAATTTGTGAATTTGATTCTGAAGTATACCATGTTACGCAGTCACAATGTTGAGATTTAATCGAATGGTATTCTTTGGCTAGTGTGTTTTTTTGTTCGACTGTACCTTGTCTGTTACAACGAACATCTCATAAAAACTACTGAATGGATTTGGATGGAGTTTTCACGGATATATTTGACATCTAGGCCATATAAGTTTTGAAAATTTTACTTAAAAATGGGTCAAATGTGGGGGTAATGTGAGTATGGAACGCGAACGACGTAACAACAGCTAGTAATTCACAAAATTGTACCAATTTTCAAGAATAATTTGTTGTATCCGTTGTGGCAAATAAAGTATACATCAAGCGTACATCGTTAACGTTGCTCCATCATGGCGTATAGATGACTCCCATAGGGACGGGACGCAATATTACTCCCCCAATAAATTACCCATCTGTCGATGAAACTAGAAGGCTAAAATTTGAGGCGGCGTAAAAATGTGAGTTGTCGGCCGGTTTTCTCTGTTACAAAGGAATCAAAACATTATGTGAATTTACATGACATTTAGATACTATTTTTTATATCTAGGTATTTCTTGATGTAATGTTTATACTTTCTGTCCGGTTAAAGTCCGGTCAAATTTCAGCTTTTTTAAAGTATTTATAAAAGCGGAAGATACTTTGGGACCATGGGGACCGGGAGCCCACCGTGTCTACAAAGACATTGCGAATCGCCCGATCGAGGTATCGAAAGACCCAAAATTAAGCTGACACATAATTTGCCTAGTCCGTGCGACGCGGAAATACGGCTAGCTTTTTGGGTAAGTTTCCAGATGTACACCTTTGGGAGACTTAACCCAAATTTTTATCTTTAACTTTTAATTTTTTGTTTTTAGAGTTTCTATATACAATTTGTATTTTGCTTCTCAGTCTCGATATCAAATAATTGATGTTGTCTGGCTGAGACCGACTGAGACTGGAACCGACTATAAAGTCTGTCTGGAGATAAAGCGAATCGATATAACATCTTCAGTAAATATATCTAGAGCCTTGGCTCGCCACTAGTATAACAATATACTGTTCAATATTTAGTTATATGTTTTGATTTATACCAAAAGCTACTTTGAACCCCAAAAGCTCGTCGTACAATCGACTACTCTTCAGAACTTCGAATGAATTGAAAAAAAAGAAAAGTATATATTCCCCACAGATCGCTTTAGGAAGAAACTTTGTGTTGTTCTAACTGAAATTTTCATGAAGTTTAAATACAAGTGTTTGGTACTCTGCAGAATCTACGCTGAAAGTTGAATGGGAAATGTTTCCATTTAATAGAAGGAATCCTTGAAGGTATGCCAGGCGGAGACTTCACTAGGTATTTACTACTGAGAAGTTTATGAAATTTGCATACTGTAGAGAATGTTAGCTGAATATCAAGGTCCGTTGGGGAACGCAGTTGCAAAGTATGTCTTAGTATGCCTTTGAAGTGTGTAGTATCTCATGTCCTTTCTGGTATGTTAGCAAATATGAGGACTTTAACAAACTCCTAGTACACTTGTAAATTATCTGGCGTATACAAATAACACCATATACAAATAAGAGCAGGAACATTTAAAAACATGCGATTTTCCGAGGTACAAAGGGGTCCGAGGTACAACAGGTTCCCCTATATATATAAAATAGTAAGACGTATTTCAACATATTTACCATATAATACTTCAGGAGACCACACACGACAGCTTACAATGTGATGAGCTAAATATTATTATAGCTATAATAAATATTATTATAGCTCCCATTTGTGACGGCCTAAAATAGGAGTTGTTCACACAAATTTTGCCAGCATATTCTCTACAAAAATAGAGATGTAAAACGTCCAGAATGTCAGTTTTGAAACATCGAAAACGATAAATGGATTAGGCACAGATATAACTTTTGGAAACGACGCCATGGTACAGCCTCGTATAGGCTAGATAATTTGACGGCGAACTGACTTACAGAATATTTTTTTATTATCCCCGAAGGTTTTATAGACTTGGATTTTATTGACCAACGAAGATAATTTTATTGTTATTGCCGTAATATGTATATGTATCCATAGCTGTAACAGTTTTACATAGAGAGTGAGACGGTAGAACAATAAAGGTGCGGTTACACTTGGTCGTCGACGGATCGTATGGGCCGTCACAATGCGGCCAACGTCAAGTTTCACTAGGTTGTCATCGGGCGAATGACGTTGAACGACCAAGTGTAAACAACGGAGGTCGGTAATCGTAGGTCGTCCAACACCGGTCGCCGAAGCGGTCAACGACTATATATAACTGCACCTTAACAGGTACATTTTGTTAAGTAAATAAATAAATTATAATATTGAGACTTATTGCTTATTACACTAGATTCGATATTCAGGATCCTAATTTGGGTGCCTGAGCTCATTACCAATCTATATGACCCCATATATGGTTATGTGACTCTTCATGATAAATAAGTTATTACATTTTTGGAACATTATCAAAAATTGCATAGTAAACCCACTAAAAAAATTACTTTTAAATAACTAGCAGATATTTGGCAGATTATCTTTTTGTATTATGCTCCTCAGGGAATACCTTTCCTCTGTCAGTATTAAAAAAATCATGTACAGCATGTACTACATTCAATTCATGTTTTATAAATCTTATTAAACCATTAAAAAGTGAACGCCATATTTAAATGACTGTCACCGAAAAAAATTTAAATTCGGCATAGTGTGTCTCTACACTAGCATAACAGTATTCTTAGTCTAGTGTAATAAGCCCTTAAAATTCAGACCGTACCCAACCCCACCGCTGACTTAGCAAATACATTCGGAAACAGAGTTCACATTAAGGTAAAACGTTCGACTCGGTTTTCATACAAGTAGTTTAACACTTCGTCGTATTCGTGCAATATTTTACTGAAATATTATTACCATCAGATCAATCGTGTTATTGCAACAGTGCAATGTATATTAAATTGAATTAAATTAAATTTAAATAAATAAAATAAAATTTTAATTACCTAAATTTAAATTAATTAATTAATTTTATATTATTAATTCTATTTTTTTATAATTTTTTTATTGATTTGTTAGTGCAAATACAATTTACTACAATTAAAAGGTTTATTAATGCACTTGATTGAAGGTTTTCAAACAAATACTTATTCAAAGTTGAAAATTAAATATAATAAAGTGTATTATTTTTAAAACAGCATAACTGAACTAACAGAAACAATATACGAGTATCGTAAAATATATCAAAAGTACGACAGGAATGTGCGAAACAATTATATGAAAACCGTAACGTTTCATTTTAAGTTAGCGCACCTGTAACCGGCTGACTTCTGAAACCCCCTGAAACCGGTTGTAGGCTTGCAGCCGTAACATGAAATATAGCGTGGAGCGTGGGGGATGCCACCCTCATTAATGCGCCCCGGCACCTCTCCCCTTTCGCCTACGTAACGATATTTCTAATGTGCCCTAGAATTTTAACCAACAACCCTTAAATCTTAGCTGTGTTTAGATGTACAATTAAAAACTAGAGTAATAAAGATCTACATTAACTCGATAATAGAATAAATCTATACTGCCTACTTTATCGTTTTGCGTTTTTACAGAGTATAAGTTGATATAAGTGTTGTGTTATTTCTCAAAGTCGTCAAAATAGAGAACAATAACAGCTATTAACGTCGAACAATCTGCTACAGGGTGTGGCCAAGTGTCAAATTGATTGATTGATACTTCGGTGCCAAATAAATTGTTCAGAGCCGATACAAAATACCCCAGTCATTGTTGGACGGTTGCGAAATAATGGATAACAAAATTTTACAAAGCTTCAAATGCGTTGAATATTAAAGGAGAAATGTGTTGAAAATTGTTTAGTTTTACAGGATGAGAAAGCGAAAATATCATGAATAGTGTACCCAGTGAAGTATGGTGATAGAAATTATGGAAAAAAATCGGGGTGGCTACTGCTGATAGTTTTATTATTAGAAAAATGACACCGGCTCGAACCAGGTTGACCAAGATAGTAAGCGCCGAGGACGAAATTTGAATTCATGATATTTCATGAATTCAAATTCTTTCTTTCTTAAACGATGAAGACGTAACCTCTCCGCTCCCGAAAGTGGATTTGGACGGCCGCAAACGGGATTTAATCTGTTAATTTTAGCCTTTTTTTATTTCCACGTTGCCATTTTCACTTGCAATCAACGTCAGAACTTTATTAATATCGCAAACTGTATTTTTAACGTATAACCGTAGCGTATACTCTATTTTTTAAACACAGTTTATTTGGTCCAAATCCGTCTAGTAGTTTCGACGCTAGCTCACTTTAAACTGAGCGCTAACCGCGTAACACCTCATTTTCAATGTTCATTGCCCCCAGAGGGAGCCGAGGGGGAGTCGGGTATATATTTTTTCCTTGCCGTCAGACCGATCTTTTCGATGGTATAACTATTAGTTAGAAAAGTAATCTTTTCTAACTCTTAAACCTTCGTAACACGAAGCTCTCGAAAGTACACATTCGTTACGCAATTTTTCTTAGGTGACCGCCCTTAACCTAACGTAAGGCTTTCATTTGAATTCATGCCAAAAAACTGTTAAGTATGAAATGTGATTTTTGAGCTGAGTGAGTGCTGAGTTTGATCATCGAATCCAATCCATATGACATCCTTCTTATGTATTAATTCGTCGTTTGAGTTTGAAAATAATGAGTAACTAACTAAACTTAAACTTGAAATAAATGATTTTACTCTATATATTTTTACTTGGCAACCATACGATAAGCAAGCAAGCTATTTTTCTTCCAAGACTAATAACTTTCCACTAATGGACAAAGGTCTCCGCAAGCCTCTTTCAAATATCCCGGTCTTGCACTATCTCTATCAGGTTTTGTATGTCCATCTTTTCCGTGGTCTCTCTCGGCGTCTGTGTCCATTTTGAGATACCCAATACCTGAAACAAACAATGGCTAAGGAAAACAAAAAAATTCCATAAAAGTTACATTCTCGTATTTCCTTATCTCTTCAACTATCACATGTCACGTACAATACGCACTTTGCATGTCTTGAAAAAATATTCCATTATTACTACAATATACAAATGATACTTACACTGTTCTCTCACAGGTTTTCTGTCTACGAAAATACGCAGATAGTTAACAGTTTAATTGTAATTAAATATGTGGCATATACGGTCAACCGTCACAAACTCTGCCCGAGTTTCCCAAACTTTACCCACTGTGGAAACAATTATAAAATTTGTGGAGTTTTAATTAAAAAACTCTCAATATGCCGCTTTAACAGAGCACGTTGTAAAGGGAAACACTTACCTACTCGAGAACGAAGTAAACTCAAATTACCAAACAAATACCGATGTATAGTGAATTAGTGACATCAATTCCAGGCACCAAAACAGCAAAGTTCGTGCTATACCTTGCTCATTCCTTCGAGACATTGTAGATTTCGGTGAATCGTCTTTTTGCCATGGTAACACTAAATAATCCCTAAAATTTAATATCGAATACTAAACATTAGATATCTTTAAATTCCCTAATGCCTAACCTTTCTTGGTGAAAAAAATGTTTACTCTGGACTATTGTTGAGAAATACTTACTTCAATTATTTTGTAAACTAATAATTAATGAAAACCTGTTAACGATGTTAATTAAAATACTGCGATTTCGGATTTTTCCCACTACGTGTATTCAATGTCCTACCGACTCCTACCTATAGGTACATACGAAATTTCAAGTTTCTTGGTTGTCTACCTAAGTACTTCAGATTTTTGAAAACAGAAAACATCCTCTGTCTAACTTTAAAACTGTTTTAGTAAAATATTAATACTGAATGACAGAAATTATTTCGGTACTATAAAATACGTGACTATTAGGCCACGGGTCGGTCGGAGCCTCACTATAGGTAGTCCATACTCCGTGCACAGACAAAGTTTTTGCGATTCGTTTCACGTATCGTTTGTAGAGACGCTAGCTTTGGACGAGTACAAAATAACTGGCATAAAACGGAAAACGTACAGACGGCTATAAAGTTTCAATATCAATATAGAATTTAAATTGTGTTTTCTGTCTCTTTTTCTTGTAGAGACAGCTCTACGTCATCATCAGCCGATTAATGTCCCCACTGTTGGGGCGCAGGCCTCCCATTAACCAAGGTGGTACGGGCCATGATCCACCGGAGCGGGTCCAGTGCTGATTGGTGGATTTCACACACCTTCGGAAACTTTTTATTTCCTCAGACATGCAGGTTTCCTCACGATGTTTTCCTTCACCGTTAGAGCAGTAGGTAAATGTACGTAAGTCTTCAAAAAAATCGGAAAAACTCATTGGTACATGGCATTGCATGGTTTCGAACCCGGACCTCCCGCATGGGAGACCGGCGTCTTAGCCACTAGGCCACCTACGTTCTTTCACTCTCACGAGCTCTACATATATATTGTAAATTTAATTTTCTTTCATAAAACTTAGATTTTATAGCATTATTAATTCTTATTACACTATACACGCACTCCTAAAAAAATGACGTAATCGTCAGTCGGATATTATAAATAACTGTGAAACGGAATAACCGGACCGTAATTACGTATCTACCAAATAGCAGAAACACAATAGGAGAATAATGAATGACATTCGACAATAGAAACTGAATATTTCGTCCTAAAGTCATATAAAAGCAGTACGAACAGGAACAGACCCAAATTACCCACACACACACTACCACACTACGCTCATTTTGGCCACAAGTAAAAATCTACAGCTCATAAAAAAATAGTTTTGTAATGTGCAATCAAAGCCCTTTCATATAATACCCCAGGTGCTCCACTTTGAGATTTCGACCCCCAATTCAGATCCTATTTTTAATAAAAATAAAATTATTTTTCATTTTTTTTTACCTAGGATAGATGCGGGCATGCTAGTCCTACAACTGTGCCAAAATTCAAGTCGATAGCTTTAATTGTTGCTGAGTGTGAAATACAGACGGACAGACACTTACCATAAGCATAGACCTTGCAGCATTTAACCAGCTAAGCAATGGCCCTACTATAGATCTTTTCAACAGTAGTCCTGATTCCGTAAAATCCTTACTCACTAACGAATTTTCCTCTGCCTATCTGTAAATGTACATGGTTGCTAGATTAAGAGTTGTTTTATTATTAATTTTTCATTAACTGTGGAAGCTTATAAATGGCTATTGTTTTTATATATGTATATGTAACTTGTAAATAAGGCTGTAAGCTACCCAAATAAAATAAAATTTAAGAACCGTTTAGTAACGAAACTAAACCCTAAAAAGGTAAGTAATAAGTATTTTATATTTTTAATTTTTGAGCACACGATTTTAAATATTGAATCCAAAAGGTTTCTGTAATGTAGTTTATGTGACCTGACAAAATATAGTATTATTTATTTCTTGACCATAATTGATCACAAAGCTCTTCCATGGTGAAATGAAATGTTCTGACATGCTGTATGTCTATCTACGTACGAGGAACGAAATATTCAGTGAAGTACTTAAAAGTCCGGAACTCCAAGGAAAGAGGAAACTTACTCTAGCACATTTTCACGCTTTGCGCGTTATTCAGAAATTAGAAGTAATTTATTAATTTTTATGGGTCATTCCTCGTGCCTCATATTTTGGACGAAAATTTTTCTTCATTCAAGAATTGCTATCATAATTTTTCTTTTAATGTTGCATGATATCTGACCCTTACATTTATTAAAAAATTAAAGTGTATCTTATTTGCCTGATACAATAAATCAAGTTAGGTACATTTTATGAAGGTAACATGTTTAAAATAATTGTTATACTATGTCATGTAGACGGAAAGTTTACAGTTCTCCTATTTATGAGCTAATAATAGGTGATACTAATTATGTTGTTGTTTTGATCCTTTCTGACAGACAAATATATATTTCCGAATCAGGATTATTAGCCGGAAACACACATATGACAATCTAGAGGCACTACGTCGTTGAAATTATAAGTGACCGTTTTGCCACCTGTCTACTATTTTTATTTTTCACCATTCTTGCTGAAATACAAACTTCATTTGTATTAGAATATAGTTTTAGAGAAGAAGAAGTTTTCATATTTCTTGTCTTTGTCTGCCTGTAGAAAACGAAGCAGCTTCTAAATTCAAGAGAGCCAATTCACTGTTCTGCACCCACAAGATTATAGTCGAAGCCACAAATTGTTCCGAAGTCGATACGGCTTTAATTGAAACCTCCCGAGCCGTATAAATCGAGTCTAAACAAATTGTTTAATCGGCTGATTGGCCCGAGAGGTTTAACTTCTTTGCTTACAATCCACAAGTGAATTTGTGAGGAAAATCATTCGATAGGAAAATTTTCGGAGAATTCTCTTTATAGTGTCTGTTTAACGTAATATTCGCTATTAAGTAATAGGTACATTTCTTTTTCCCAATAGTTGAGCATATTTATTAGTATATATTCATGAAGTACGTATTGATTAACCGTGAGTTGCACGAAACGTCACGTCCTCTGTTAGGACTTCTTTAAGTCTCGTGTCAACACTACCTAGAACTATGGCGTGGATAGTGGTAGCATGTCTTTTAATTAAATTTTTAAGGACGTTTTGTTCTACTGACGGTAAGTAGATAGGTATCTAATAATAATACAAAATACGTCACCCGTCCATACGTTGGGGTATAAGCATTCCCCGAGCTAGAGGGTGTATGGGCAATGATTCACCATTCCATTAAATATGCCTTTGCTAACTTTATATTTCCTCAGACAAGAAGAATTCCTCGCGATCAAAGACCTTTTATATTAGTAGCGTAAGGACATACATGCCAATCGTACCTCAGATTTGTTACACTTTTTGGTCGACACGAGTGACAAAACTCACGAATTGGACCTTGTGCGTAACAATTGGATTTTTGAATTCGATTCGTTTCGAACGAATTTTTTTGTGTAAAGTGTATTGATATAGCTGTATGCTGTTGTTTTTCTTACATTACAATTGCAATATAATAAAAACGTAAGTTTTCGAGAAACAAAAAGAAAAAGGCATTGGTATGTACATAGCGCTTCAGATCCGAACCAGGATCTACTGTATTAGTAAAACAAAATGTGTCCTTAAATATAAAGAAAACCTATTGTGTGAATTGTATGAATATTTCTTTAATTCAGAAAAAATGGCATACTTTATACGTATTTCAGAAGAGACATTTTTCTCATCTTCTACGACTGTTATGCCTTCCAATAAATCAGTCCCAAACCGGTGGTAAACATACTTTTCACTGCAGTGAAGTGGTCCCAGGTGCTCGGTACTGTCCAAGTTTATTACCTTCTATAAAAGCACTGATAAGGGTAGCTTTTGTATTATAAGTATTCAGGTACATTTCAGATGGTACCTATAGCATAAATAAAAATGATTTCACTTTTTCTTAGGATTTTCGTCAAAAGAATATCGTCTACAGAATATAATAAACGATTGTAATACTATTAAATTATCCAGTTTAAAACAGACATACTCGTACGTAATCAATACAGACAAATACATTATCACAAACAATTTTATAACCCAATTTTATTCAGCCCTTTACAAAGACGAAGCACTTTTATGCTCGAGCAGTCAATAACAGTATTACCCAGGAGCAAATTAAGTCTTCACCCGGGAACAGAAATAAAGCCTTCCTTAAAGTACCTCGAGGAAAGTTCCAACTATAAAATACCCGTCGAGAATTCCTTTACGACCAGGCAGAGGGCACTGTTTTTATTTTCGTCATTAAAATTTGTTGCGCGTTAAAAAACGTATTGTTTGTTTCAAAGCGCGACTAAAAGTTTTCAAGTTATAACTTGGTACAGTTTTGGTTCAGGCTCCATCTGGATGGGGTACTAAAGACGAATCGAAGAAGTTTTTTATTTATGTTGCAATGTTTTATCTTTGCAAGCTGTAATGTTACACATTAATATAAGCAACTCTTAAAGAGTAAATAGAAATATAAGCAAATAAAAATATTGAAACTCCAACTAGGATTAAAACAAAATATGAGTAGCCTTGTAGTGGTAGTAGAAGTCGTATTGCTTTATTACCTTGCTTGATATGCATTAAACTCTACAAGAACAAGTTTGTGTATACTAGAAGAATATTCAATGAAAGAGTTGTAGGGGTTCTGGATGGCGATTCTCGGAACGTTCGACATTTAATAGTCTAGCGCTACGGACGTCTTCTAACGCTCGCACAAGCAATTATGTCCAATTCGACATTCCACTGCAAGAATTGCCCTCCTGCATAGAATTGCTTTGTGACACGTTATTTCTGTAGAAAACTAGTATGCAAATGGCCGAAAGGACTTTTGCAACGAGCTCACTTGTACAGTATGGTATGGAGTCGTAACTGAAGCGTAAATTAAAAAAAATACTACAAGTAACGATTTTGAAACGGAATAGGACCGAACTCATAGAAATCTATTTTTCGGTTTTTTAGAGTTCGGTCTAATTCTTTCAAACTTGCTTCAGGATGCAGAAGGCGTTAGTGACTTGTGATTGGTGCGAAATGTGAACGTCGTCGAAGATGATCCAACCACGCAGTGACGCGCTGCTCGTGGTCAATCAGCGGTCGTTTATCAATAATTCAATATTGCTGGGGATGTTTGACGTTTGTTTCGTGTAGAACGTTTAGCTTTAAGAACATCTTGTGCCATGTATGAATGAGCGATTTGATGACGTTTCAAGCACAAAGGTACGTCAGCGACCAACTGAGTGTTACCATATAATGGATGCCAGATAATAGGACATAAAACGCAAAGCGTTGCGTAGATGGGGCCACGAGCACACTCCGTAAACGGAAAAGCAAAAAGAAACGTCATTTTTGAAGATATCATTAATTTCTCGTTATTTTGATTAATTTAATTTCTGAAAGCTATATTAAATTTGTGATGATATCATGTCATCATATGGCCATTTCAAAATAGCAAACGTAAAAATCTGTTAAAATTGCATGGCGCGAGTCTGAAGGAATTTGATGGATATATACGTATCTACATGTTGATATTTGCTTTATTAGCTAATTTAAAGCTTATTAAACAAAAATCTTGTAAAATCGTCAAAAATAATCAAAATAATCGTTATATATTTATCAAATTATTGTCATTGAAAGCAATACATTTAGGTTATCTTATGTTTAGAACAAAATCATCTTTAAGTCGTACACTTACGTCGTATTTTTGAATGTATTTTGTTACTGTGCTAGTGGCGCCTCTAGTGGTAAAACATTATCTCCTATTGCACAAACTTTACCCTTAAACAATCTTCCATGATTACCATTAAAGCGTGAATTTAAAAATTTGCACATCGAAATATTGTATTAAATATTTATAAAATATAATTTGTAGCAAGAGTGTTCTACTGTGCAATCCGGCAAAAATGGCAACCTGAGTGACGCACCTTTGTGCTTGAAACGTTATGCAAAATGTTTTGCCATTTTGTGCCATGGGACTGTGGATTTATCTTTTATTCTAGCTGTCACAAAACAGACGTTCTGTATGTGACACTAATTTAAAATACATGTAGCCTAATTAAACCTCCCAAAGTAACAGCGTTAATTCACTATATATAGTGCCAAGTGTATACTTGTATTGTTTGAACACATTTAAAATATATTACCAGTACGTTTACTTGTTGCCCGCAGCTCATCGCTGGCATGCCGCCAGATAGGGTTGCCATTGTTAACTTGAACTGAATTGAGTTATCGCGGCCCAGCTCGGCCACAATTTATTTTTATTTGATTTGTGTTGGATATGTACTCGTGTGTGCATTACTCGTTTGTACATTATGTGCTGTGAAAATGTAATCAGTCGAGTTTACCGAGGACCATATTTTTCTTAGGATCTCGAACTCGAAGGAAAATGCAAATAAAATAAACAAATAAATTTATTTTGCAACTTCATTAATACAAGAGTGGTTGATGCTCTAAATCCCGCACTAGGATACCCTGTGTCGCGGGATTTAGGCTCTTCTATTTAGGAACAATTTTGATTTATGAACGAAAAAAATATATAGTAATAAACGTATACAATTTTAAATTAACATTAGATACTAAGGCATGGAGTGAAAGTGTGTGTGCATGTGTACGTATTGGTGTGGGGGTGTGGAAAGGTGAGAGTGCGTGTTGAGAGTGAGAGTGAGGGTGCGTTTTAGGGTGTGTGAGAGTGTGTGTGTTAGGGTGTGTGAGAGTGCAGGTTTAATAGTTTAAGAGTTAGGTTAGTTTAAGAGTTTCAGCAGTGAGTAAGATTTCTTTAAGTATTTCAACCATCGTCTATAATGCTCAGGTAGCAATTAAGTACTGTTCCAGTGTCAGGCTGGTTGTCTTTAGTCTGACTAGTACCACAGAATATTAAAAATGCTAGTACTTAACTGTAAGGCTTCATATTTTACTTGAATTAATATTAGTATCGTTCAATGATGATTCAGAGCCTAGATAATTTTCATAAAATGTGATAAAGTCGATAAAAATAAAATAGTTTAATTACTTTGTTTATTATACACTCAGAAATCGCACTGATAGAGCCCTTATACAGAATATTTGCTTATTCGTTACATTCATAGACATAGATACGTACGTGTATTATTTTCTTTGTAACCCTTTCGTCCTAGTCATCGAAATTTCAAATGAACCTTTGTTTTATTACTTACCCGATGTTACCTTTACTTAAATACCTATTTTCCTTATAATTAGAGTACATCAAGAAGGGTTTCATATGAAACAATCATAATAACTCTAAATTAAAAATTTAAGAAACCCACGACGTATCAATGTGGAGATCCCCTTACTTTTTCTAGGTGATCATCAGGTCCTCAAGGTTCCAGATGTGGGAAGGTCGCTCAAAGTTGAGCTCAAACTCGAACTACCTAACTGTTGCCGTGCCAGAGATCCTATCATATTCCAACAACCCAAGCTACTCCAAGATCTTGGAAACCACTAGTCCAATTTTTATCAGTTCTAGCTGAGAACACTCTCGATAAAAAAATCTTGTTTACAATCGGATCATCCGTTGTTAAGTTATCATGCCACAGACAAACACACAAACAAACAGAACAACGTATCAAACTTATAACACGCCCTCCCTCGATCGGTCGGGGGTTAAAAAATACAATGTAACACATCACAATTAACCTCAGCCTTAGTGTAATTAGACTTTTAATGGGCAAACAACATTATAGCCTCCATAGGTTTAAATTAAAATTTAAACTCAAACTCATATTACACCACTAACCGTTCATAGTTTATCAAAAGCACTTCACTTTATCTCACAGTCCGTACTTCTGTGTTAATTAAACTGTTTCTAGGTTAGATAACCGGGGGCCGTAGTGGCTACTACCTAGCGACATTATTAAACTGCTCGTAGAAGGTCCTTGCAGCCTTTAAAGCGTCCACGACAAACTTGTCTGCGCAAGGGTTAACGTCGAAGAAAAAGGCTCCACAGTCGAGTGACTCCGAACAATCTTCGTTCATAACCTTTTCTTTGCAGCATCCTAAAATCGCTCGAGCGCACGGAGACAGAAACTTGGGTGTCTTGCGCTCGTCTCCGTTCCTCACTTGAAAGATGTATAGCAATTCCTCGTAAGACAGGTTCGCTGGGGTCTTGAAAGTGGAGGCAATTTTGTCCATTGTGGCTTTAACCTCGGGGGCGCAAATTGCTTGCGTAAACAGAGCCATTAGTACTATAATTGTCGCGTCTCGTGGCGTCATGGCTGAAAAATAAAATAAAATGGATTTCAGAATAGCTTTGTGACGGGAGCTAGCGTGAAATGTGAATAATATTTAGTACTGCAGTTGCCACTCCGGTAATTTTATTTTTCTCCCCCCTAGTATCGAATGAATACTCGTATAAACTCATAGCTCCTGTCAAATATAGCTCTATCTCTCTATAATGTAAGTATGTGTTTCGATATTGCAATTAAGCTCTGCAAGATGACAAGTGCGGTAAAATTTGAAAGGGGGCGGCAATACGAGTAGGTATGTGCCAATAGCAATCGTCTAAAGCGTCGTGTTGAGAATTGAATCGCGAGGTAGATATAGTAAAATCAAATATATTTTATTGAAACACATTATGGATACATACATACATACTTTCACGCTATGTCCCTTGCGGGGTAGGCAGAGAGAACGGAGCGCCACGAATCTCTGTCTTGACACGCCCCTCTTACGTCCTCTACAGTCATAAAATCAAATACATTATATTGAAACACATTCTGTCCTAATGCATTTGTATTTAAACTTGCATTATATCTAAAATTAATTAGAGGTATTATATTATGTTAGTATTAAGCGGGTAGACAATAAAAACCTCTGACACGGCTGCGTCCGTGTCACCGTCATTTTAGGAATCAGTCTAATTATAGCTCTTGGTTATCACAGACGTAATAGTTTTATTCCCAAAACCTTAGACCCTAGTGTTAGATATACACACCCTAAATAACAGTGGCGACGATCGAACTACGCGTAGTGATTTACAAAGATGGCAAAAGTATCAGTTGGTGCGTTAAGCCTATTTAATCACGAAACACAAGATTGGGTGTTGTATAAGGGTCGGTTGGAACAATGGTTCCTCGCGAACGACATTACGAGTGACGCGGACAAGAGCGGTGTGAAACGACGGGCAATTCTTTTGAGTAGTTTTGCCGAAAACACGTATAGACTCATTAGAGACCTAGCACTACCGGAAGATGTCGGTACATTGTCATACAGTGCGGTGATCCAATTGTTGGACGGACACTTTAAAGCTAAAACCTGTGGCTTCGCCGAACGCCACAAGTTTCACAGTGCCGTTCAAGACGTGGGTGAATCGCTGTCGCAGTGGGCAGCGCGCGTACGAGGTTTGGCGATGCACTGCGGGTTCTCATCGAGCGCCTTAATGGAGGCGTTGCGAGATCGGTTCGTGCTGGGCATGGCCGGCGGGCCGGAGCGCGACCGCCTGTTCGGCGAGCCCATGGAGGGGCTCACCATCGAGAAGGCGCTGCAGCTGGCGGACAGCGTGCACTGTGCGCGGGAGGGCGCGCGCCAGACCGCGCAGCAGCCCGCCGCCGCCGCGCCGCAGCTGCTCGACCTGCACAAGGTGTCGGCGCGTGGCAGGCCGCCGCCCGCGCCGCCCGCCTACCAGGGCCGCACCCAATGGGCCGGATCGTCGTCTGCATCCTCGTCTCGGGACACCGCGGCGGAACAGTGTACAGTGTGTGGTTATTTCGGTCACAATAGTAAAATGTGTCGTTTTAAAAATTACTCTTGTAGGAAGTGCGGGGACAAGGGGCATTTAAAACGTGTTTGTAAAAAGCGTGGAACGGATCATCATTTTCTACAGTGTTGTGCGGATGATGGTGATGACGGTAAGCTGTTAATATTTAGTATTCGCACTTGTAACGGTGAACCTATGCAGGAGTCGGTACTAGTGAATAATGTAACTTTAAAATTCGAATTAGACACGGGTTCGGCAGTGACAGCAATTTCTGATGAGCATTATTATAAATATTTTTCTAATCATCCCTTGCGAACGTGTAACAAGGTTTTACAAAGTTACAATGGTAGCTCGATTAATACTTTAGGGATTGTTTCTCTATCGTTTGTGTACCGCCACGTTACAAAAAACATTGATGTTTTTGTAGTGAAAGGGGGTGGACCACCGTTACTTGGACGAGATTTCATGGCACAATTTAATTTACAAATTTGTCAGGTGAATTCTTGCGATATCTCTAGTAATATAGATACGCTGATGGAGAATTACCCGGATTTATTTTCTGATAAATTGGGTTGTTGTAAAGGCGTAGAAGTAAAGTTAAATCTAAAACAGGATTCACCACCAATTTATTTCAAAGCGCGACCGGTACCATTTGCACTTCGTTCTAAGCTAGAGCAGGAGTTAGATCGGTTGGTGGGTTTGGGCATAATCGAGCCAGTGACGTTTTCTGATTATGCCAGTCCAGTAGTACCAGTTCTAAAAAGTGATGGCAGTATTCGTTTATGTGCAGATTATTCGGTAACTCTGAATAAACAACTGCTAATTGAAAAATACCCTCTTCCACGTATAGAAGAGTTATTTTCAAAACTTCACGGGGGAATTCAGTTTACTAAATTGGATTTATCTAGCGCATATAACCAGCTGCTTTTACATGATGAATCAAAAATGCTTACTTGCATCAACACACACAAGGGGTTGTACAGGTATAATAGACTCGTTTTCGGGTTATCAAGCGCACCCGCCATTTTTCAGCGTACACTCGAAAATATTCTTTCAGGAGTTGATGGAGTATTACAATTCTTAGATGACATATTGGTGACGGGAAAAACTCGAAATGAACATGTCACTAGGCTCAGGGAAGTATTCAGACGTTTAGAAGACTCAGGGTTAGTTTTGAGGAAAGATAAATGCAGTTTTTTTCAAGATTCCGTCTCGTATCTCGGTTTTGTTATTGACAAACATGGTTTACATAAATCTCCGGAAAAAGTACAAGCAATCATAGACGCGAAAAAGCCTGAAAATGTTACAGAGCTAAAGTCATTTTTAGGTCTAGTAAATTACTATAGAAGTTTTGTGAAAAATGCTTCAAGTATACTAAATTCACTGCATTCCTTATTACAGAAAAACGGTAAATGGATATGGAGCAAAGAGCATGACGACGCTTTTAATTATATTAAACAAATGCTTGCATCTGACAATACGTTAGCGCACTACAACCCAGATGCAAGAAAAGTAATTTTAACGGTGGACGCGTCGCCTTATGGTCTAGGAGCGATACTTTCACAGATATAAGAGGACGGAATCGAAAAACCAGTCTCTTATGTATCTAAGTCACTAAATTCAGCTGAGAAACAATATAGCCAAATTCAAAAGGAGGCTACTGCGATAATATTTGGGGTTCGCAAGTTCCACCAGTATCTTTACGGCAGAGCGGAGCCGTTCGTTTTAAGAACTGATCATAAGCCTCTTTTATCCATATTTAGTCCCACTAAGGGTGTACCGGAAGTATCAGCCAATAGGTTGCAGAGATATGCACTCTTTTTATCAGCATACAATTATGTAATAGAGTACGTGAGTAGTGCACACAACTCCGCTGATTTTCTCAGTCGCGCTGTAGCGCCCGAGTCCAGCCCTGCGCTTGCGTCTATAAATAGCATCGATAAACAATGCAACGGCGGCGGGCAGTCAGCTGTTGCGATGCCGGCGCACAGCAGCGATGTAAGTACCTACTTGCATTTCGTTTGGCAAGCAGACTCGCCTCCCGTTTCCCTGCGTGACGTTAGGCGTGCGACAGAGACGGATAGTGTGCTTTCACAGGTGGTACGATTTGTTTTAGAAGGATGGCCGGATAGTAGATTATTAGATAAAAACATCAAACCTTACTTTGAATGTAGGTTAGAGTTAGCCGTGGAAAACGGGTGTTTAATGCGGGGCTTTAAGTTAATAGTTCCGGAGGCCTTACGAGCTCAGGTCATCAATGAGCTGCACAGAGGGCACCTGGGTATCGCTAAGATGAAGGCGGAGGCGCGTACTCGGTTCTGGTGGGCCGGGCTGTCGGCGCGGCTGGAGCGCGCTGCGGGCGCGTGTGACGTGTGCGCGCAGCTGCGCCCCGCGCCGCGCCGCGCCCCTCTCACGCCGTGGCCGCTGCCGCCGGAGCCGTGGCACCGCGTGCACCTCGACTTTTTAGGGCCCGTGCATAATAAAGTTTATTTGGTGGCGGTAGACGCATACTCAAAATGGGTTGAAGTTTTCGATGTCAGCAACGGGTACGGCTCAAGAGTAGTGATAGAAAGGTTGTGCGAGTTGATGTCGAGGTTCGGGTTAATACATACCTTGTGTAGTGACAATGGAACTTCATTTGTGTCGAAGGAATTTGAACATTTTTGCTCAGTTAACGGTATCACTCACATAACATCCCCCACTTACCATCCGGCGAGTAACGGTCAAGCCGAAAGTTATGTTAAAATAATAAAAAAAGCGTTAAAATCGATTTTGCTATCCGGGGCGAACAACAGGGACATAAATGTTAGATTAAATGAATTCCTTTTCCATTATAGGAACTCGGTACACTCCTCCACGGGTCGAACTCCTGCACAGGTTCTATTTGGCAAAAACTTACGCTGTCGTTTGGATCTTATGAACCCCTCGCCATCACCATCAACCGACGCAAATCTTACAAAGACTGTAAGAGAAAATCAGTGCTTACAGGTTAAATATTATCGCGGCCGAAGAAATATAGATTTCACGTTAGGAGAAGTAGTTTTAGTAAAAGTAAATTATAAACAAAATTCTTTATGGACAAAAGGTGTCATTAAAAAGAAACTTGGAAAGTCGGCATATTTAGTGGAAATCGTGGAAGATGGTCGCGTCCTGAAAAGACATAAAAATCAAATTTACGAATTTAAAGGGGAGAGAGAGGTGTCGTCACCCGACGATGCCGCCGATCATCACTTAGCTCCAACCGGTAACGGCCCACCCGCGAACTCTGGACACTCTGTGGAGCTAGATGGATTTCTTCCGCCAGTTATACTAGAACTAGGCGAACCGGCGACGGTTACAATTTCCACAGATCCTCAGCAAATTATGGCTAGTGTGGAACCACCGAGACGGGAACGATCGCCTGATTTGATAATAGAACCAGAGACTCCTCCTCCCGATACTAGAGTTGTCACAGGCAGAGATAGCCCGACAGCAGAACCCACAAGCTCTGACCCTATAGCGACTACGTCAGCGGGTACAGAGGACGCCACTGCCGCCGCGCTGAAACCGGCGGAATCTGACGGAATAAGGTATACATTACGGCCTCGGAAGGGTGCGAATTATAGACGGGTTTTGTGGCAGAATTAATCTTATTTTATTTTTATTGTATTTCTTCAATATTGGTGGAGGGGTGTTAGTATTAAGCGGGTAGACAATAAAAACCTCTGACACGGCTGCGTCCGTGTCACCGTCATTTTAGGAATCAGTCTAATTATAGCTCTTGGTTATCACAGACGTAATAGTTTTATTCCCAAAACCTTAGACCCTAGTGTTAGATATACACACCCTAAATAACATATTACTATTATTAGAGGTAGAAATATACAGCCATGTGCCTGAATTGTTTCTTACAAAGTTATAAATTATAATACATAATATCCAAAAGATAATGTACTGTGCGATCCATAAATAGTGATGTTTAAAATTTTGATCACATCTGGATCGTGACCGAGGTGCTGAATACGTACTGAATATAATTGATATGAATACATCTATCCACAGTAATGATGTGTCTATTGTACAGATGTTTTGTGAGTTACAAAATATGTAACTGTAAAAAGAGATGTGACGACGATGTTATACATACCATTTTTTTTACATTTTTGTAAGTTTTTTTTGCAACATTCTCAGCCTCTGACGGTGTTGACATTCTAAAATGTTGTCGTTTTAGGAAGTTGTCGTTTTAGGAAGTTGTCGTTTTAGGAAGTTGTCGTTTTAGGAAGTTGTCGTTTTAGGAAGTTGTCGTTTTAGGAAGTTGTCATTTTAGGAAGTTGTCATTTTAGGAAGTTGTCGTTCTCAGCCTGAGGGCAATTTACGTCGAATTATTTCATACATCATCAACACTATGTAATAGCGTATGTAGTATAGTAACAGTATACTAGTAGGTTATAGAAATCATGCAGTCAAACCACATTCTCGACACTTCAAATTAGTATGAGCATATCTTTTACATTTATTTTCATCTTTAATTTACGATGTACCTGTATAAAATGTAACATACTCCTTAATTAAGTCAAGAAAAAATACTGCATTATCTTTGATCGTTGCAAGTATCATAAAGATTATTATCCTTTAAGAGTACCTACGTAATGATATTTTCAATACAATTATTCAAATGGTTTTAATAATATGTGCAGCATGCTTAATAGCCATATGCCAACAATATAGAGTATGTCAGTAGAGATTTAACTACTGTTCTTATTTTTTATTACTTATCTTATGATAGAGGGCTGGGAATAATCCCAGCGGTACTCCGACCCTTGAGGATCTTTTGTGCCCACCCCATTTTACACACTGGTCATCTCAGTGTGCAGATTCCTTATGATGTTTCCTTCACCGTTAAAACAGTCGGTAAATGTACGTAAGTCTTCGAAAAATAATAATCCCGGTCCTCCCGCACGGGAGTCAGGTGTCCTAGCCACTGTGCCACCGATGCTCTTAACAACTGTTAATAAATGCACAATAATGTCAGCACTCTAAGGAATGACGTGGTGGTTTTCCCAACTCGGAAAGATAATGCACGCACAGAACCAGTATAAAATCACAGTATGGCAACTTTGTAACCCATCACCCGTGCACTGAACTCATGCCTTTACAAAGGCTAAGCTATCAGATGTATTTTTCTAGTTATGTTGAGAAGCGAAATACCTAAGAGAATGTATTGGTTCAGTCCAGACAGAAGAATATTAAAAGCAACATCGAAAATAATTCCGACTTGGCTGAATTTTGGTATACAGCTTAAACTTGCCCCTACAGTCACCATGAATCCCATGTACGCATACCTTTTTACAGTCCAGTTAAAGTTTAATATATTTTTTCTATTGCAAATATTTCCGAACGTATTATTTTAGTGACTTCAAAGTGACAATGACACATGTGACCATGAGGTACCTATCTACAAAAAACCTTATTTATTTGTGATTATGCTCATATGATCATAATATACTGGTTCAACAGTTTTAACGGGAAATTTATTAACACAATATTATATTTATATACAACAAACTAACTAACACAGTTTTAAACAGTTTCAGCTTGACCGACCGAGGTCTTCGTATGATGTAGAGTCAAGGTCATGCGAAACTTGTATTTTATGTCAGATTCATTAAAAACAAATAAAGGTAAAAAATCCTTAAGTACAACGCAGTACTTAGATATTAAGTTGTAGAGTCATCTTCTCAATTAGGTACTTCTACATGTATTTTTATCAGAAATTGTTTTAAAATGGCCATAAAAATTACAATAAGATTCCAGACGAGATAAAACAACTCAGCATCATTCAGTTTACAACTGCATAATTTGTTACTAGAAAAAATTATTACACGGTTGCTGCTTTCCTAAATTTCTAATTTTGGTTCATAATTATAATTATAAATACTAATACGTATTGAAATATTAAGTATTGAAATAAATACGGTCAAATCCAAATGTGTCACTAACACTACAGTACTTGTTTTACATGAAAAATTTGACATTTTTAGTATCGATTTTGGCTGTGCAATCCAAGGAAAATGTTTAGATCGTTTATTCTTGGGAGGCTTTTTTACTACATATATAATACTCGTACATAAATACATACCTAATTATACTCGTAATTAACCTTAAATTAGTCACGATATTTTATTAATGACTTACCTTTAAGATAAATACTCCCTTTAATCACTAACTTAACACATTACAAAATATTAAAAAATGTTGTTCATACCTAGTTTATGTAACAATATCCTTTTCTTTCACTATTTTAAGTTATCACTTCTTGTTTGGACCGAATTAGTCCGATACGTGCGTCGCTCAGCTGATCTGCCGGCTGTCTGACTAAAGGTGGACAAGATGCGAATATTTACATCTTACATCCAGTCCTGCAAGTTTTTTTGTTTTTCCTCGACAGATCGACAATATTTATAACGGCGAAGGATGGCGCTGTTGGTCAATAAAGCTACAATTCAATCACCAAAACCTGATACAAACCATTAGTTCAAAACTTCTTCACTGGCAGACGAAAATGGTGGGACTTTAGCCGATGATGTGGTTAACTAACGTGTTTCGATTCTGTGTATTGAAATGACGTCTTTGATTGTATTGCAAAAGATTAATGAAGCTTATAGGATGGAATTCCCAAACTTCACTTCTTCTAAAGTGTTTTGTCGTCATATTTGAATTATGCTAATTTTTAATCACCTCTATGTATAAATACTATAGTGATTTTTGGTACTTGCATCCAAATGTTGATATTGATATGTTACTGCCCTCCACACAAAACCACGTAAAATGTAATTAATTTAAAATCGCTGCGCTCTACATAATTCTGATTAGCGCCCTATAAATACCTACTAAACAATAGTCTGTTTCATATAGGAAGGCACTTCAAACTTTCAAAAATCTAAACAAAATACGGATTCCCACTTATGAAAGTCCTCCTCTGTGACTCAGCCGATACTAATCGGAAGACTTCCAACTTCTATTAGTGAGAATCCATATTTTATTTAGGTTTTAATAAAAAATCAATGTGCCTTCCTATTGTAAAAAGGACTATAGAGAAAAGTTGTCTATAATACAAGTCATAAGCTAAGTAAGACTAGATGAAAACTGCAAATCTATATGGGTTAAATATTTGGAGTAAAGTTCAATTCTCATTCCCGTGGTCAATTGATTACGCCCAGCGACATATTATACCTATTTCGCTGATTACGCACATTTCTCTCGTCTGATAATTGATAGCACAAACTCACTCTGACTAAAAGGGTTTGAGTACAGTTTTCCATTCTCGCTCACGGTCAGTTGAATGAAGCGGCGTTAAATTTAATGCTCCTTTAAGACTCTAAAATCAATATTAATTTAAGATTTATTTACGTGACGATTTTTGTATCCAATCTAATCGTCGTTGTTGAAAACCTAATGCATATCTTTTAAAATCTACAGCTGATTATGTGCATTTTTTCGCATTTCTCAATTTTTGCACTCAAACATTTTATAAGGGTAACATTCATTTTCAGACTGAAATCAACACCAACTTTCGAACACCTATATTTTGTTACACCATCGCGGGATGTTCTTGTTTCAATTCATTTTATTTATTAAGAAATTTTCTGCTGGCCTGAGGTTAACGGTTAACGGCAACCATCCAGATGCGAGTAAATTAATAACGGCCATTTCCCCTGCCAGTCTGGGATTCTAGACTAAGTCCTCTTCGGTCTAGATAGCTTAGCTCGATCGTTAGATCAGTGTATTCCCTACCTATTGATTTCATACTTTGAGCTCGTAGCTTTAGTGAAATACGGAGCAAACTGTAAACATTTTGTAAGACTTACAATTGATTTTAATACTTACCAAGTTATCACGCTTAATACATTTTCGAGTATTGCATATTACAAGAACAGAAAAATTATTAGTTATCATTTTCAAGGAAAATTACAATAACGGTAATAGTACCAAAACCTTTATCTTCATCAAACATACCTAATTCAAGTTAAACAAACCTAGGTAAAGGGGTTGCTTACCCATTAGGCAATCTTAGTATTTTCTTGTCAAAAGAATAGCGACACGATTATCAAAATAATTAGGCACTTTTATTGCATAGGAACAAGAACTATTAAACTAAATAGTCTACTAATATAAAACAAAATAAATACATGATACTATAAGTACTAACATAAGTACATTCTTAAATACAGCCTAGGCATAACGTACTAAATCTCAGATCACAGTAACTAAATGTGGCTCTACATTAATACTACATGTAATTGGTACGTAAATCTCTATAATGAAGCACAAAAAAATGACAATCATACACACAGTACACACAATACAAATTCAATAAAAAAAAATAGACTTAAACTTAGAAATGATGTGATCAATTTTTATAATTATTGAATTTCTTTATGTACCATAGAAATAGATGTTTTTCATCAACTCAAATCTAAACGCATGGAAGTGCGCAAGTCAAGTTTCAAAACATCGGCAGAGTGCACGCTGCACTATATGAAAAAATAAAAATAAAATCTTTTCGTAAATTACAGCTTTCTATCTATTTGTTCTGTGGTATAAATTAGCTGCTCACACGAAAGTTTCACCAAAGTTAACAACCTGGTGATCAACTCCTAAATTCATAAATAACATCAGATAATATCTATTTTGTAAACTAATTTAAATTAGGTATCTATTTTGTGATTAGTCACGACTATAATAGCTATAAAAATTAATGTAGGTACACTAGAAAATAAAGTTTAAGCTTTTATTTACTTAGGCACTACTTCGAGATCAACTGATCTTGCATTGAACTAGGCTTTCATTCAACCATTTCTCTGACCATAGAATATTTGGAACCTGTCGATCACTCTCAGTATCACTTGGATTTCACAAGGGTTTCCATACGAAGATGGATCTGGACATCCTTGTACTGCGAAGCAGTCATAAGTGACCTCAGGTTGATGACAACAGCTGAGGACAGCTGCATCGCAGGCCGAAGGTGCCGCAGCTGGCACTGGGGGTCTGGATTCTGGTGTACTTGCGACTGGTGGACTAGTAGTGGTGATAGGAGTCTGAACCTGGTTCATACCACCCTGGCTGCTACCATGTTCTACAGGAGGAGGAGGCTTGCTCATAGTTCCATTAGGCTGAATGGGAACAAATGAAATTGGTCTCGTAAAATCCTCCTCTTGCCCATCATCTACATCAGTATCGTTAATCACAAATCCCCAATTTTGTCTCGAGTCTTCCATATCTGGAAATCTGTTCGATATATCTACATCAGATGTGTCGTTTTTATCAGTTGGGCGAGGGGTCGTAGGCACATGTTGGTTTGGTGGTACGTACTGATCAGGAGTGCAAGCGCAACCGACTTGGGGTATGTAAATGACCGGGAAGAAAATTGGGAATTGATGTAGTGGAGGCGGCGGCGGCGGAAGACTAGGCTGTCGCACCACAGTGGCTATATCTTGCAGTCGCCTGTATATGTGTTGAAAAGGATCTTCTGACCCGTAATCGGCAGGAAAATCTCGGCTAGGATAGTTCGGGTAAATAACAGGATTCATTGGCGGAAACCCGTAGCCATGATAGTTGAAATATCTTTTCTGACGCTGTCCTTGTTGCGTGGTGTTGTTATTGTTCTTAATTTCTTCGACTAATGTATGCGGTTCGCTGTCAGGTTTCTCTCCTTGTTCGACTTTGGAAATGTTTTCCAGTTTGCTCAGCAATTCACTCGGTGCTGTGTTCACACATTTTTGTAACAGTAGCACGATGAATACCGTCCGAAGGATACTCCACATCTGAAATTAAAAATAATTTACATTTACTTTCAAGAAGCCACTGATAATAAGTACCTATCTACTTAGTGTTTCTAAGAATGGGCTAAAAGTGATATGAGTAGTAAAGTATTTGAAGGTAAATTTTTCGGGATGTTTAAGTAACATACATGTAAACGGTGAAATTAAAAAGCCGGTTCAGAACTTACATTGCTTACTAATCTACCCCTAATTTGTAAGGATTTTATGACAACATAAATACGTAAGTGCGGGTCTCTATCTAATGAGTATTAATTATATATTTTCAAATTTTGAAATCCGTTTTGGCATGTAATATAATGTGTATGTAAAATATTATTTAAATGCTGGGTGATTAAAAATAAATCCTTGAATAAAAATAAAATAAAATAAATCAGGGTTAATGTGCTGACTTTTTCTAGACAATTATTCCATTAAGTCGAAGATAAAACTGTCATAGTTACAGGCTCTAACATACATTAAGGCGCAAGAACTCGATTGTCAACCAGACAATAGCGACGTGGCGGAGAAAAACTTTGACTCGGGTCTAGTCATGGTTTTCATTGAACATTCGCCGAGCTTAAGTGCAGTGCTTGATCGTACTATAGTGGTGAAGAGGAAAGTCAATATTAACATTATTGATATAATTACCTACAGTTTTGCTATTACTTTAAATACCTACCTATTGTATATACCTATTATACAGGGTGTAACATTAAGAACGGTCAGTATGGGAAAGTCTGAAACTATAAGACATACGAAGATCTGTTCTTAGGAACCATGTCATCAATTTTAGTAACAAGAAAAACTGTATTCATACATTTAAAAAAAAAACATGTACTCAGCCTGGGAATCGAACCCGGTTGTTTTGAAAAAAAAACCAACACTATTTCTATTTAGATATCGATTGTGTAGGTCTTAAGGAATAAATGTTAGTATGAAACGTGATGTATAAAATTAATAAAACGCATTGTTTCCATATCTTTTAATTTATTTTAGTAGGTGTTCGAAATGACTACCATTTTGAAAATACAACATTCAACTCGTTTAGGTAACGACCTAACTATTGAATGTTGTATCTTCAGGTGGTGCATTTGCGTTAAAATTGTCTCTATGGCTGCTTTTAGGTCTTCAATTGTGTCGTAGCTTGTTTTGTACACTTCATCCTTAACGTAACCCCACAAGAAATAGTCTAGTCTAAAATAAATTAAAAGATAGTAATTAATAGTCTAGTCTAAAATAAATTAAAAGATATGGAAACAATGCGTTTTATTAATTTTAAACATCACGTTTCATACTAACATTTATTCCTTAACACCTACACAGTCGATATCCAAATAGAAATAGTGTTGGATTTTTTTTTCAAACAACCGGGTTCGATTCCCAGGCTGAGTACAGGTTTTTTTTAAAATGTATGAATACAGTTTTTCTTGTTACTAAAATTGATGACATGGTTCCTAAGAACAGATGTTCGTATGTCTTATAGTTTCAGACTTTCCCATACTGACCGTTCTTAATGTTACACCCTGTATATACCTATCTTTTGAAAGTGTCTACACACACTTTCAAAAGACAATGCTCTACCCACACATGTTAGCTTAAAATCCAACAGTCACTAAAATACATTGGCCGCGCTGCTTGTCTACATTTGTTTTACGATATAATCGTATGCATAGGGCATAATTTCATTGCACAGTGATTTCCTGTCTCCCTCATTCCTACCTATTTCCAATTAGCGATCCTTTTATTAAACTAACCTCGTGACACAAGCAGTGTCCGGCCGAGCGTCGCATGCGTCGCATGCAATTTGACAGCAATAAATCGATATTTCCGGAAAACGCTAATAGACCTAAGTTGTGTGTTCTCTTGTGTGTCTATCCTGAAGACTTGAGCAGCAGAGATAAGAAGAGAGAGGCCACCCAGCTGGAGCAGCCTGAAAACGCAGTTAACCTGTCGAAAGCCGGAGAGTCCCTTTGTTCCTCTCCTTTTGTATCGCTGTGCAATTTAGTTTTGGGGATTAATTATTTACTTTAAATACCGTTAGACACAGATAGTCAAACCCTAACCAGCGCAATCAACATTATTTTGTTTCTATATATGTACATATTTCCATGAAATTATTAGAATATCGGACATTTCTGAGATCTTATTTAAAAAATTATCTGCTGCAATTGGAATGAATGTGAACAAAATAATATATTATCTCAACACAATCAACAAATCGGTTTTCAAGCGCTTGAAGCAATACAATTTACTCTTCTAGCTTCAGCACCTATAGTCTATCTGTCCGGGTTTTACTTATTAGCGCGAGAGCAATGAAAAAAGGAAAATGGGTCGCCGATCAGAGGTTTGCTGTTTTCTGCACGACTGCGGGATTTGTTACTCGTATCTGTTCTGTTAGTTTTTTATTTTTACTTATTTCCAAAAGTAATAGTGTTACTCGGTGTATATAACGTAAAAAGGTCATCACTCGTACCTAAACTGGAACCATAATCTATAGGTAATCGTAATTATTCATGATACTCATCGACAATTATGTCAATAGAAAAAAAAATGGGATCTTCTACACTACACCAATGGTATGAGAGAAAGTTTCAAATCTTTCTGAATGCGGACAATAGAATCGCTCCGGTCCGCTACACATTCTGCTATCAACAAATCTAAATTAAATGTGCAAATCGCACAGTTGTCAAGCGCACGAAGTATGCAATTACACTCCACTGGCTCCAGCACCCAGTCTGTACGTCCGGGTTTTACTTAGCACGAGAGCAATGAAAAGAGGAAAATGGGCCGTCGATCAGAGGTCAGTTGTTTTCTGCAGTAGGTACTCTGCGGGATAATTATATTACTCGTAGATAGATAGGTATCTTGATATGAATTCTTTATTTTCGTTACTTATAAAATAAAACGTTTCACTGCCTACGCTTAAGGAATTTTTAGGATAAACGTATGTACTCGTACATAGGTTTGTCCACTAGACATAGTTGTTGTTTTTTTTTATTAAGGCAAAGGGAACTGAGCCCATACAGGCATGTTTGATGTAAACAACTCTTCAATTCTTCATTAAAATGCTGGTGTGACACATTTCAATGTTATCTAGGAGAATCTTCCACGCTTCTGCAACATCCCAACCAAATAAGAATGCGTCCCGGACGCAGTATGACTCTTCAAAAACCAACCAAGTACGGATCGGACTGCAGCGTCTTATTTGACTTTATTTTACTGTCCCACACATTGGTCACATTTTATAGACGTTCTTCGAGTAAAAACACCATTCTTACTTGAAAAGCACTACTGTAAATCAATTTACAAGACAACGAAAAGAAGCTGGTATGGACACGACAAAAGCGCGGGAGAAACTTCACTAGACATAGTTTTCTTTTGCCATTTATGCAAATTTTAAGGGTTATCTACACAACATAACTAACGCCGTCGTGTAGGCAAGTGTAGGTAAAGTTTAGAGGTCTGATACAACTTTATAAGTTTGTTCAAAATAATTCAAAATTAACTATAATTATTATAAATGTTTATTAATAAGCAAGTGTACGTTTAGGTTTACTAGTCTAACTTAATGTGTAACAGTCACATCCGAGTAAGTTAGTCACTTAGCGATGTTTAATTTATGAATGATGCAAGCAAATACGAGTCAGCCATTGATTGCATTATGTATTCAGTAGGCGTTCATTCTACTACTACAGACCGTAGTTCAACAATTAGACAATCAAGTCATTATGCGATTATAAATAAATTATGTTGTTGTGGTGGTTCTGATGTAAAAATGTTACAATATTATTTTCTATGATTATTAATTTTATATTTTAAATTGATACGAATTGTGGATGATATCGGTAGTACATAAAAACGTAGGTACTTATATGAAACGTGTTATTTAAATTACCTGTGCGTGCCATTGCCAATTAGACAAGCTCTAACTTTTCTGGTTGTAACAATATAGGCACTTACTTAAATCGTGGATATAGATACCTATCTTAGTATGTCATTATTATCTTCAATAATTTCAAGTCGATAATGTACGTATTACGTACTCGTAAGTTATTGTAACACAGTTTTCAAAATCACCCTCGTGAGAATATTCACCTTGGGAAATAGGTAATGGCAGTAGGTGTAGGTCATATTTTCGAAATAGATTCTTACATTGTTATGCCTCTCCGTTCAGTCTGAGAACATTCAACAGATAGGCAGATCTTTATGAGGTGCCTCGTTGCCCAATGTTTTATCTATATAGCTGAAATTCTCAGCCTTACAAGAATCAAGGATTAGGTACTATTCGTTAAGTTGCAACTAGTTGACATGCCACTAAAGTTAACATAAACTTAAAATGTACGCCATCCATTGTATCTACCAAACGACATTTATATTAATAGGTATAGTAAGGACATGAAAATAGTACCTCTTTGTGACACTTGTATTCGGAAAACAGACAATTTTAAATTTTGACATGAATTCAAATGAATGTCTTACGTTAAGTTAAGGGGGGTCACCTAAGAAAAATTGTGTAACGAAAAATATGTACTTTCGAGATCTTCGTGTAACGAATGTTTAAGAGTTAGGAAAGTAATAGTTATACCATTGTAAAGATCGGTCTGACGACAATAAAAAAAATATATGCTCGACTCCCCCTCGGCTCATAGGATGCGTAATTGAACACTGAAAATGAGGTGTTGCGCGGTTACCGCTCAGTTTAAAGTAAAGTAGCGTCGAAACTACTCGACGGATTTGGTCCAAATAAACTGTATTTTAAAGAATAGAATATACGCTACGGTTTGACGTTAAAAAATACAGTTTGCGATATTAATAAAGTTCTGATGTTGATTGCAAGTGAAAATGGCAAGGTCGAAAGAAAAAAAAGGCTAAAATTAACAGTTTAAATCCCGTTTGCGACCGACCAAAACCACTTTCAGGAGCGGAGAGGATTATTCATCGATTAAGAAAGAAAGAAGCCTAGAAAAATGACACCGGCTCGAACCAGGTTGTCCAAGATGGTGAGCTACGAGGACGAAATTTATTTGAATTCATGAAATAATAAAATCATCAATAGTAGACTTGCCCTCTACCCAATCCGATTTTTTTTGATTCGATTCGTAATTTAAATTGTATGTAAATTATTCAGCAATTTCCTCACAATGTTCTCCTTCATCGTTAGAAAAGTCGATAAATGTACGAGTACGAGTATGTACGTAGGACTTCGAAAAGTTCAAACACATTGGTATTTATATAACATTGTATGGTTGAAACAAAACCTTATGATCGGGAGTCCAACGTCCTAGCCACTACGTAATGCTCTAAGCAAATTATCTATTTTGTTTACATTCTATGCTAATAATCACTATTAGAGGTACTTAATGTCCCGCAAGCAAGATTAATATTAGTGGATCAACGGTTAACCTGAACACGACAATCATGACTGCAATGTACTTGACTCTGGACCATAAAGTTCAATGTTTTGTATGTGGGGTCAAACCACAAAGCGTTGCTTCATACATATAGGTAGGCAAATGCGAGTGCCATAACTCAAATTACATTTCTACACTATACCACTACTTACTCTTTAACAATTCAAGATTGGTATTTATTGTATGTATTACCTTGCCGTAGTACCTTGCCGAAAGTACTTTGCCAGGTTAAAAGGGGCAAATGTGATATTATTGTGTTATCTCTTAGCAGTGTCGATAGACTCAAATGTGGGGTAAAAGAAAAAAAATACGCAAATTTCCTTTGTCTTTCTTTCTTTTGTCATTCATTTGTTCGTCGGTAAAATAGCTTCTAGGTGGTTTCCTCATTGTTCAAAGAGTACATAAAACATATAAGGAGCAGGGTGGCAACTTTCTGGGACAGAGTGCGTGACTCTAAAAATGAGTTAGTGTCTGTCCTCAATGACAACTTATTTGAGAATGTATTTTTTAAGAGTTGGTTGCGCATGCACCGTAGTCCGACCAAAAAATAACGTCTTCTAATGTATAATTTAATAGGTGCCTAGCTTATTTTTGTTTAAGTTCTTTTTACATTTGTATTTATTAATTTGTATGGGTTGCATTTTGTCAGATTTAAAATAAATAAAAAATATCAGATATAGCAGCACTAGTTTTCTCAAAGACAAAGTCAGCAACACACATTATTACTTTTACCCCGCTATTGCAATTACCCCCACTTGATCCTAGTTGGACATTGGATTAGAGAAGCTTTGTTGACATACACGCCCCGATATTCACGATAATTAACGAAATATTCGATTTAAAACTGGTAGCGTTACTCATGAACTGTCAAATGTTAATAAGATGTTTATTTACGAGTTGCTGATTAAGTATAATAAAGAACATCATGCTATGAGCCTAAGTTATGAGCGTACTTACTACAGAGGACTTTATAGTCGTTGTGTTGTAGTTTTAATGGCATACATACGGCTTTAGATGAAAGGAAAGGAAAGTTTCATCTCGAACTGGCAATTAGCTTAGCTACCAAGCTGTAGCTTTCATAACTCGACGTAAATTAAGAAAATTTTACTTATTTTAATCTTTATGTAGTATAATATCAACCGGGATAACTTGTAACCCCTGCAGCAATCTTGAAACATAATCGATTCGAATCCATAGTAGTCTATTTTTCGGTGTTCAAGGTTTCTATATGGGTTCGGTCCGGTCCCGTTTCAGAATCGCTGCAGTGTGTTAGAGCACACAAAAAGTTTCTTTTGATGTTTCACAATATTTCACGTAATTAAATAGGTGTTTATATTTAATTTTATTTAGAAAATTATAATAATTGTGTACCAAACACAATGAATTAAATTTTCAACTATACTTCACTAATTACTTAATTGTACTTCACTATTTCCTTTTCTATCTTTTGTTTGTTGTTTTCTATTTGTGTAATAAAGTGTATTTTACTTTTAATTTACTTTACTTATCACAAATACAAAAATATTCAAATTCATGATTTATATACAAACCTATTTTAAGTCTTTAGGTGCTTAAGTGGGTAAATATTAATGCTATTGTAATATCATTGGCACAACCATTTTTACTATGTAGTTGTTTGCACAGAATGTTGATTAATATGCTACTCACTTCATTTTGCGTTAGTTATACCTCTATTCTTTAATAATGGCATGTGGCGAAGGCAAAGGAAGAGTTACATAAATACAATACATCATATGATGTATTGTATTTATGTAACTCTTTCTTTTTATAAGTATATACTTATCAAGAATACATATTTTGGCATAGGTATTATTATTAGTACATTGAGAATCGTGATCACTGTTATTACAGAGTTACTCAATCAATAGCTAATAATGAACACCATTTGTTGTTTCTTACAACTTTTGAAATGTTGCAAAACTTATCACCCAAAGTATGAAAGTTTCGAAATGGACTGCAAAATAAAATAATGTTATCGATGTTATTCGATTTAAAAATTCGTGTAGGGATACAGCCATCATATCACAACGGACATAAACAAATGTATGGACAGTCCAACCAAAGGACCTAAGTAGCTACATAATAATAATATACATACATACATACACACAATTACTGCCATAATGATGAAAAATGATCTTTTTGCCGTAATAAAGTGACTGTGCTGATGTATTTTCAGCATTGTAATCTCATCGCAAGCAAAGCGCAAACTTGCAATTATTAGCTAATGCAGTGCTAATGTTCTATTCACAGACAGGCATTCAAATTAGCGTAACCTTGTGTAGTTTGAGGTACCTTCTACGGGTTAGATGTGTTTACGAGGCATGCTTCCGCGTCTTTCACTGTTTAAAAATATTGATGTTCCATTTCCCGTGACGAGATGCGCGGGAGTCTATGACCGTTGAATTGACGTTGCGGTTGCGCGACGGTGCGACGGCAGATGTCATTAATGTATGACCACACAAATTAGTGCAATTTAAAATCTTGCAAATTGTATTCATGGTCGGTACCGAATGTGATTTTGTTGACAAGTCAGATTAGGTACAGTATTCCTGTATTTATTAATTTAGTTAATTTGCAAATGACTGTCGATTTCGATATTAATTAGATTACTTAACGGTATGTTGGTATCTAATTGACTAGCAGTCTTTACTTGAATGGACCGCTATTAGTTAGTGGCTATTTGATATATTTTTTAAGATTCAGTTAAGTGAACTATGAATTTCTAAATAAGTACAATTAAAAAATAAGTTAGCATTAAGTAAATGATATTCATCACCTCACCTTATCCATCTTTTTCCGTAAGAAAATCCTCAAAATTAAAAATGAACACGACACTGTCACGAAATTAAAAATTCGAATTCACCAAAGAACTGTCATCGTTTTTATCGGAAGCTGTACTTTGCACTGCGATTAAATGGTGCGCACGCGCATCCAGTATGGCGTGTACCGACGGATTGAATGAACGTGCAGGGGCCATCACAACACAGGCCGCACCATCTACAGACAAACGGCAGTAGGCTACGAGTACCGTTACCTCCACAATCGAGTGGTGAGGTTGCCGTAAGGTTTCGACATTCATTCACAATCAAACTGGGTTGACACCATACGTTTACCATTATAATTATATGGCCAAAATAGATCAGTAATCTATTTTTTACAGACGATCAACAAAGAAGAGCTTCTCAATTCGACGCGTTGGTACGAGTTAGTATGTAATGGAAAAAAGCTGCCCATTTAACTTATGTTTACGATTAATGTTTATAATTATTAGAAAAATATGGTAAGAATTACGGGATAGACCTGATAGTAATGCAGAAATGATGACGGAGATTGTCTGAAGTAATTTTGTATGAAATTAAAAAGCAATTTTACAACAATAATTGCATTCTCATTGTTTTACAATAAGAGAAATTGTGTAAAACATAAAGTTATCTTACTTCGTCACAACAGAAAGTCTCAGTCTAAGACAACATCTAGACCACAAAAGCGTCTGATATGATATGTATTTTGCGACTTTTCCTCTTACAATATCCTCAACTTTCACTGAATTTTTAAGAAACCCGTTCCTTTGCCTACTTTCGTTCAGTGACTCATACATAACATAAAGAAAGCTCTAGTTTATTTTCCTGTCTGTCTTAGCGCGTTTTTTTTTGTTTCTTCCAAAGGATTCTAACTTTCAGTCTTTATTATCTTCCTAGGCTCAGAAAGAAAGCAAAAGTCTTTGTACTAAGAATATTACTGACTTTTAGAACATAATTTTCCAGTTAAATAAAAGTAAATTTACTTATCGTCTTATTTAATTAGGAGTTTAGAAGAGCTTACACCCTATCTACCCTCTTAACGAAAATTTGTTTTAAAAAACACAATTATATACCTACGTATAATTACATAATAGGTTCATAAAACAAGCCGTCCACGAAATGGTACCGCATTTGCATATAGTCAGAGTTTACGTGAACTCTATCACTTCAACTTTTGCGTTATGCCAATTTATAGAGTTCTTCATACATCAAAAAATATAAACATAAGACAATTTTTTCACTTTCTAGAAGTCACCATTGCGCCGACACCACGTCTTCGTCTGGTCACACAACATCTGTTTGCAGTTCAATTGACAGTTAATGCCTTTTTGCATCATATACATTTTCACGCTTCTCCGCCACGTAAGTATTCACCTATTGCAAAAATTTTGTGCATAGAAATACAGGGGTCAATGTAAAGTTTTGAACTTTATAACGAATTTTCTAAAAGCCCTCTAAATTGCAAGCTATTATTCGTAATAATAGCGATATTACCAAAGTCGCACCGAAGACAGACAGCGACTAGCAAGATTGTATAGGGTGGCAAAAAAGAGAGGAGGCTTGTTTGTACCCAGCTGATGATTGAGAATGATTATGATGATTCGGTAATAAGGTACGTGTGTCTAACCTACGTTACTTTTGACTTTGGTTATGCTTAAAAGTTAAAAACCTGACCAGAATTTATTTAGAGGGCACCATGTTACGGAATTATATGTGAACTGTTTTGTAGCGATCTCTATAATGTAGATTATATAGAAGTACTAGTAGCACTCTATTTATAACTCTTACAACTCTATTTTAAAAGCCTGGTCGGGTTTAGGAGGAAGGAATCATAACAAAAACGTATTGCAACAGAGTTCCAGTGCGTATACGAGTAGCTTGATGTGTATTCGACCAAAGAACGACGTGAGAGATGCTATCGTAAAGTTTAGATAACAATTTTTGGGGCTCTCTAATTCTTATTTAAATGATATTTTATGGTAATTACCATAAATATGTGTTAGTATATTATTACAACAATAGTTGAATAACTCTACATATTTTACCTATATTTTTGGTGATCTGTTTTCGTTTTAAGTCATTTGAATTTTTCATTACTCTTTACACAATTGCTTCTGATCTTAGGTTTGGATTTTAGAGTGTCATGTAGGATGCGTCCTATTAATTTCTGTTGAATTAAAAATTTACGTCGCCATTTACAATTTTTGAAAAGTCGAATGCATAATGTTTTTTGAGTTTAAGTAATGGACTAGATATAGTACCTATAGTACCAATATTTTAGCAACAGGAATGTACAATTCCTCATTGAGTTTTCCTTCACTATAAAATCATAGGAACCTAAAGTTAAGTACTTATAGGTACTTTGTATTTGCATTGTGAGTTTATGAGTTATGCAGCTCACTGACCTATTTTCCAGCCGAAGGGATCTTTATAGGCATGTTAAATACAATCTGGGAGCGCTCACATGTGTTGCCAGCTCGGTTATGCTGTGTCATGCTGAAAACCGATTGATATATGATTGTTGTTTGTTTTGTTTATGGCAAAGGGAACTGAGCCCATACAGCCATGTCTGATATAAACAACTCTTTCAAGTCTTCATTAAAATGCTGGTGTGATAAATTTCAACGCTATCTGGGAGAATCTTCCACGCTTCTGTGCCATCCCAACCAAAGAAGAAGGCGTCCCGGACGCAGTATGACTCTTTAAAATCCAGCCAAGTACGGATCGGATCGGAGCGTTTATTTGATTTTACTTCACTGTCCCACGCATTATTCATATCTTGTCGAAGTTCTTTGAGCAAGAAACACCATTCTTACTAGAAAAGCACTACTGTAAAACAATTTGCAAGACAAAACGAAACAAAGCTGACGTGGATGCCACAAAAGCGCGGCAGAAACTCCCGATTGATATATGAATAACCTATTATTATTATAGGTTATTAGCAATGACATAACCGGCAGTGCATGTGAACGCTCCCAGATTGTAACAAGCACGCTAATAAAGATCCTTTCAGTTGGAAAACTGGTCACTGAGCTGCATATCTCATAAGCTCACAGTACAGTGGAAGTGGAAGATACATCACGCTATACTCTGTCGCAATATTTTTTTGCTACAATTCCTTGACATTTGTATGAATGTGTCAAATAAATTAAAGCGACAAAGTACTAAGCCTGATGTGCTGTCTACTCTTGTAGGGACCGAGGCTGGTTCGAATTAAAATAATATAAGCTTAGCTAAGGTTGCTTTGTGATATCGAACATCGAACGCTTGATGCAACAGTTCTTTGATGGCACATGTAGGTACCATGTGAATTTTATTCGAGGCTTCGGCTTCAAGATTTTGGAAATGATAAATAATGATATACTTACCCGTAGCGTCATTATTTATTATCATTTCCAAATTATTTTTTGTATTGTATAAAGAGAGCAGATGAGCAAACGGGTCACGTGATAATAAATTAGTTGCCGTAAACATGTTACCTCTTATCTTATGACAAGGGGCCAGGGATAACCCCAGCGGCACTTCGACACTCGAGGATCTTTTGTGCTCACCCCTTACCTTAGTCTCCTTCCTGTTTCTTAAAGATGCTTTGCATCAACGACGCTATACAGCTTACAGCAAGGAGCCTATAGTCCTCTGGTTTAGGGTAGGCTACCTACAGAAGACTCATACGCTTTCCAGCCAACGAATCACGTTCGCACAGCAAGTGTTCCATTGAATTAATGGTGTCGCCACAGGCTCTACATGTATCACCTCACTCTATAGAAAGTTTTTGATGCACTGCTAACCTCGAGAACTTGATGGAGTCTCTCATGTGGCACTATTTTCGTTCTGTTATTATTATTTTTTAAATTTACATTTTTGAAAAATACGCAAGTACCATTTAAAGCGTCGACCAGCCATCACCAGCGGTTTAGTCACTAATTCCATATTTTTCCAGGAAAATATTTCCCATACCCATGCCTCGAGCGAGTCCAGACATTCCGTAACGATCGGTTAACGTTTTTACGAGTTGTGGTTGAGTAAGTGATTAGGTTAGGTACCCATGTACCTATACTTGGTTTCGTACGAATGAGAAAAAAAGTTATTTAACCCACGACAGTAAAAGGAGATGTTTATTGAATTTTGATGCGATTTTATCATTTGTTGAAAAAGTTCTTACCCAAAAATTTGTAGGATTTTGAACTATATCTATATATATATCGAAGATAGTTCAAAATCTATAATAGGAACATTATTTAGATAGTTAAATACTTATTTCTGTTTTAAATGATTATTTTATTTTTATTTTTTTATTATGTAGGATTTATTATTTTAGATAAATACTTATTTCTGTTTTAAATTATTATTTTAATATGTAGGTACTTACATCTATAGTTATTTTGTTTACTTATCTCAAATAAATAGAGAATAGCGAATTTTACAACGAAAGTGACCACAAATAGTATTATTTATTCATTTAGTAATTTGATGAAACTTCAAATAGTTTTTTATATAATAGGCTCTGAAAGGTTCCTTCCAGTGATCAAGTAAAGTGTGAGTGTAGTGTCTCCCCTCAAACCATGGAGCACTTGCTCTGCTGTCCCGCGTGTCCGACCACCTGCACGCGGGAGGACCTTTTCGAGGCCAACCAGAGGGCTATCGATGTTGCTGCCTTCTGGTCGGGAAAAATTTAATTCGGATCATCAACACGAAAGAAGAAGAAGAAAGGTTCCTTTGAACTTGAATCGTTTCTCGGCTACACCAATATTACTACGGTAGCAGCTCAGTTACCAAGGGCCGATCAGTCAATGGGTAGCTCATAAGCGAAAAGCGAGCTCCAATAATAAACACGATCGTGTCTAGATTCTTCATTACAGAAGCTAGAGGCATCTGTTCAGTGTGTGCGCTGGATTCTCAGCCTTGGTACTTGTACATGTTTGTTTTAGTTAAAACATCGCGGATGAGCTCCAGGCGGAACCGTATGAAGGTTTCGAAATACCGTTGTATGTACGAGTAACATAATCGTATTAAAAGGTTAACTAATTCGCTTCATATTATCTTAGTTTTAATCTAGAAAATAGTAATTGGTTTTAGATTTAGATCTATCCGTTCAAGGCACAGCCAGAAAAAATTTGTTGTTACTCGCACTTTATACCTAACGTAAATACTTTATACAGACCGTATAATAACACAATGGAACAATGAATAGTGTAATAATTGGATCAGTGGTTCTAAGATCTTAGAGTATCTTGGGATGTTGGAGTATGATGGGATCTCTGGAACGGTAACAGTTAGGTGGTTCGAATTTGAGCTCAAATATTTATGAGCATGGTGACCTTCTCACATCTGGAATCTATAGGACCTGATGATTCTGATGACTCTACGTAGAGCACAGAGTACTCTGTACTAAGTCATTTATGCATAGCATAGTATAATGCAATGCCGTGTGTCGTGTTGGCCATAAAGAATAGCACCATCCCAACTCTTCCCGTGGGTGTCGTACGATTTTGTTGATACTATTTCTACACCTGGTAGACGGCGATCGCCACCAATCACGTTTGTCCACCAAATCCAACGGGGAAAAAGTGGGAACTACCTGTCGGTGGTTCCTCTGTATACCCCTTTGGGGATTATAGACATAAAATATCTATATTTTTTGTGTTATAGACGTGATCGTGATCGTGAGTTTATGTATGTATGTTCGTATATTATAATGCATTCGAAGGTGCATCCTTGTGCCTTTTTATGCAAAGAGCCTACTAAGTAAGTTTTATGAACTTCAATTTCCTTATTGAGTCAGACACTATTTGAAGATCACATTATTAAAATACTAAGATAATGAGAACTTTAAAAAAAATAATTGGTGACTTCATCTTCAATTGTTTCCAGTTTCTAAAATAATTTTTTTTTTACGTAAGTTCCGCAAGTTTAGTCACAATTTTAAATTATAATAAGCCAAATGCAATTTTTTTTCTGCCGGTTAGTGTAATTTTGTTTCATGGATTGTTTTAAAATGTAATATTAAAAATATATTTATGTTCGCTATGAAAAATACAAACCTACAGTAATACTAATCAGATACGCCTAAAGAAATCTATCAATTACAGAAAACAGTTTAAGTCATAAACAATGTACCTACAATTATCTAATTAGGTACTTCTACCGCTCCTAAGAAATTGCCTAATAACAAATAATCAGATATCATCACGCAATATAGATGTAATTATTACAATTGTAAAGTATGTTGGCAAGTGCCAATTAATTTCGGAAAAAAAACCTTTGGAATCCAACAATAGATGTCACAAGATAATAATTGGCTTCGTGTTCTTTTCAATTATTAATTATTATCAATATTCAACACGATGAAACTTGACTTATTATTATACAAAGCAAAGACGGTTTTATTAGTAAGTATTTCGTAGTCTTTTTTCTGATAAAACGAAAAATATCCGAAGGGAAAGAAAACCTAGCGATGTTATTATTTTTTGTTCAGTAAATGTGATCAATGGATTTATTCCCATTTTATGCACAGAGAGACGAGCGTTTTTAAAGAACCTCAACTTTTATCAATGATTCCGATGTGAAAACCTAAATTGCGTTAAGTTCAAACATCGAACATAGACCTAAAAGACAGACAGATAATTGATAATACAAAATATTAGGTACTATAAAAGTTAAAATACAAAGAATAATGATTATGATAGTTCGCAATAAGTAGTAAAACAGATTGAAAGATAAATATTTATTATATGGTAATCCAAAACAGTAATCATTAATAGCATTGCTGATAATAACTTGATTCATGAATAAATAAATTTTATACTTACTAACACTTGTTCAAATGACAATTTTGTTATGTGACTCAGTCTCAGATAAGTTATTTAATACATCTGTAACTCCTTCTTTTTAAGCCATTCCTATGTAGACATTAAATACTTAGTGTACAATTAACACTTCTTTAAATGAAGAGATATTTAAATTAATACATTTAAAGATAAATAAACATATACGATTATATATACTGTACTAGCTGCGCTGCGCAGCTTCACTCGCTCTGTTTTTTTAAAACTCAGTAACCTTCCCGGACGTGCGCACAACAACTTACCAAAGTTTCATCACAATCGGATGAATGGTATGGGAACGCATAGAATACAAAGAAAGAAACATTCATTTTTATATACTCGTACTCGTAGAAAAAAACTTCGTTCAAAAACAGTGTACTATAAAAACATACTCGTACAAATACTTAAAAATTTCAAAACGTTTAGCAACCTCTACTTGTATGGATGGAAGATGGAAATTAGACCTGATGTCATACATAACTCTTTGATGAATATACAATACAAATAAGAATAAGAATAGTTTATTTGTTTGATGAATATTAATTATTGTCTTACCTACTTCATATCATCACTGAAATAAGTTGCAAGACAACTCGTGCTTCTCTAACAGTTGATTACGTCTACCTACAATGGCTCACAGTGTCTAAATGTCTAACAATGTCCAATGTGGCAACCTTGATTGTGCATGAGGTCAATTAACTCTGATATCATATGCAGAAATACAGATAATTCGATCTAGCGCTTGTTGGTCGTTAATTAGTCCAATTCAATGGCCAATATCGGGAATATAGTGGTTATTATGCGGCAACACCAAGGTTAATGCTGTTGGAAGGGTTGTCACGTCATTATCGCTGTAATAAGGTCTATTGTTATCTTCCCTATCGGAAATTGTGTACGTATGTTAATAAGTTAGTCTTCACTTGTTATCGTATATCGATTTTGGAAAATTAATTTCTAGCTAATCTAACAGATTGCTTTATTATACAGACGACATTTCTGGTGACAGAAAATCAGAATTGAGTACATGCAAATTAAAATGCATGCAAATGAATGCAAGTGTTATTTTAGTATCTTATATCGTTTAAATGAATTTAACTGTATTGAAATATATTGTAAGGTAAGGTAATATTTCAACTAACCTAAATCTTACCAATGATGACGAAATAAATTAATTTGGTATTTGAATTTGCAACTGCTGCATTTGGTACTGAACCATTTGCCTTTTTACTGCAACATAGATGTGTTTTATTATTAATATTTATTATTCCTAGTTTTATTATTGATATACGAGTAAGTTCCATGTTGCGCAAATAAAATGAATTTAATTTATTTTATCTTTCGAAAATCGAAGAAATTCGAGCTGGTGAACCAACATGCATTCACGATTAATAATCCTTTCTCCTAAATATATTTTTGCTTAACCAACGTTTTCAGATTAACTCCATTATTCACAATAGAATTGTGGCTCAGTATGAGTCTTCGGAAGTCCTCATCACGAATCACTTAATGATGTGGAAATACAAAATGCATTTATTGTGAGCTCTTTCGACAATGCATTACAAAATCAGTTAAACCTTGCATTATAAAATTAATTTTTTTTTATTCTAACTTGTCTATACAGGCTGTAACAAATACCCCCATAGAGCCGAAAGAGCCCATAGAGCCGGTGTTCAGTAGGTACCTAACCAACTTTCACTATGGGACGAACTTAGAAATCGCGGAAAAAAATCTTGCGTTTCATACAAAACCTCAATATATACCGATACCGACTCGATACCGTCAACTAATTAAGTACATAGTAAATTTATTAATAGTTTAATGAAATTTGACACAAAATTAGTAGTTTAGGGAAAAAAAGTGTCATATAAAAATAAAATCGTCGCGTAAAAAAATATTTTTTTAATGCCGACGACACGAGATGATGTCTCGGACCACGCACTGTTGTCAACGGAGTTTTGAGGAGCTGTCATGGCGTGTTTAGACGCTGTACAATAGTTATTTGTATTTTCATTTATTTAGATATTTCATGGTCGTAGAAAAAGTATTGTATGCAACTCCACGTAATTAGCCATTGCAAAACTCGTTTTTTCTATTTTGATACCCGCTACAGTCGTATCAGAAACTAAAACTCATTTTACAATGGCTGTAATTACGTATCAGTTGCATAAAATACTGTTTTAACAACATTGCCTAAATATTAAGAGATCGTTGCTTTTAAATAACGCCCAGCAGTTGATTGTAATACTCCCTTCTGCTTCCCTCCCCCTTTCCCCTTCTATGGTACTGCCTAATCCAATGTCCATGCTTACGATACAAATACTTATCCAAACACGACGTTATAATATATCGTAGCCATTTTTTTTTACCCGGCTTCGCGGAGCAAAAAGGAAGGTTATGATTTTGGATGTCTATGTACCTATGATGTATGTTAACAGCGCCTTAACTGCTTATCGACATCAACGTAATGGGTATCATTGGATTCGTCTTAATCATCTGCGTGTTACAGAATACTTTTTATTTTATTTTTTTCAAAATAGCGGCCACGGCATTCCCGACTTCGGCTCTTGTATAGAATTTAGTGTCGGCCATACATGTTTTTAACTATGAAAACGGGGATTAATCGCGTCGGTATTAAATAAAGCAGTACTTAGATTGTCGCAGTTGTTAGTTGGTTAACTTTGTATAAGGACTGGCTGAAAATCAGCGCTGTGTTTACACGCAGGTGTATCACTCAAGCATTAGCTGAGCCAGGTGCCTATTGCCAATTGTATTATGGAGTGAACTAAATATGTTTTTTTTGTTTCTCTATAAAGTGTTTTCCTTCTTCTTCTTCTAAATTTTTGGGAAACTATACTGTAGTGACCTTTGTTCGAGGTTTCGACAGAGTTAAATCTGTCATGGTCACGACAGATTAAGCCTAAAAGAATACAAATCGTGTAAGTTTAAAATCTCATATATGTTTTGTCAGTCATTTAAGACATAACTTCCAGTTAGGGCTTAATTATTGTTTGGCCTTTTAAAAGTCTTTAAAAAGATCTGATTCGCGCAGTGGGGAGACGAATAAAGGAGAGAGGAGGTGATACGCGGGCCGGCCACTTTTTAGCGCAGCGCATTTCCCTCGCCGTTCAGCGAGGGAACGCCGCTGCGAGTATCCTGGGTACTTTCGGCCAGGAGGCACTTCGCGAGGGGCTATTTGCCTGAAATTATATTACATACCTATTTAAAAGTTAGTTTTATTTTATTTCCCTAACGAAACGGAAACACTCATTCAAACAGAGTCATAGCCACGCCTCTCCGGCGTTAGTAACAGTAGGTACAATTGTACTGTGACTGGTAGCCTTCCTAATGTAATGATGTTTACAATATCATGATTAATGATCTAGTATGATTCGTCGTCTCAGTCTTGATCTGTGTTTATTTTAAGCAGTGACTCATTGAGTCATCAATACAAATATAATAAATCTTTAATGCACATATTATTAATTGTCATATCATAATGAGAGCAGCACTCTGATAAAGCCTTGGATGGAAGAAAAAATCGGCTGCACTAAGCAGCGCGCATTCTTTTCTTCATTGATACTGTGAAATCTATCTTACAGTCTATGTAAGAGAGAACATTCAGAGAAACTCATGAAAATAATGAAAGAAAAAACCATTGAAGCGCCAATGGAGTTTTGATTCGATTGAATTCGATTTTTGGTTTCACCAATTTGTTTCTACAGAATATACTTTGCTATATCAACCATATTTTCCCCAACGATACGAATATACTTCTAAAGATCCCACAAAGTTATTGATTATATATTATCACTAGATACTCTACAAATTTTCTTAGATATACATACAAACTTCGCACTATGTCCTTGCGGGGTATATAGGCAATGGAGCGCCACGAATCTCTGTCTTGGTACATCTCTCTATAATTTCTTTATTCACAATATTATCCTATAACATGTAACATTGTGCTTCCCATTCCTTCCCTTAGTGACCCTATCGAGGCTAACATGGTCATCTTGTCGTGTATCAAAGCCTCTAAAAGACTGATATAATAAACCGGCTAACTGTTGTAGTCTGTGTGGCCTTTTAATCTTATACGTTCTTGGAATTAAAAAAAAATTAATTAAAATTAATAAATTCACTTATTTTTCCTGGTCATCATCAGACCCTCAAGGTTTTGGTTGATGTCAGAAACGCACCAGAATTGCAGAACCTAAATATTGAAACTCAATTTCGAACTATTTAGCTATTATCGTTCCAAAGATCTCCTCTGACATCAAAAATACAAAGATCTTGGAAACCACTAGTCTAATTTTTATCAGACTTGGCTAAAAACACTTCCGACATAATTATCAATTAAATAAAAAAGCCGGATCCAAATCGGATCCTCGGTTGATGACAAACTTAGCTTTGTAGTGTAAAAAATTATTTTGTCATACTCTGTCAATATCACGGTCGCAGTATGCACCTACGAAAGTAATAATACAAATTAACGATTTTCGGATTTTTTTCGTTAGTGAAACTTTTGGCCGCGCCACTTGACTACATTTATTATACGTAGATATAATCGTATGCATAGGGCATAATTTCATTGCACAGTGATTTCCTGTCTCCCTCATTCCTACCTATTTCCAATTTGACTCGGGTCTAGTCATGGTTTTCATTGAACATTCGCCGAGCTTAAGTGCAGTGCTTGATCGTATTATAGTGGTGAAGAGGAAAGTCAATATTAACATTATAGATATAATTACCTACAGTTTTGCTATTAGTTTAAATACCTATGTTGTGTAGACACTTTCAAAAGACAATGCTCTACCCACACATGTTAGCTTAAAATCCAACAGTCACTAAAATACATTGGCCGCGCTGCTTGACTACATTTATTATACGTAGATATAATCGTATGCATAGGGCATAATTTCATTGCACAGTGATTTCCTGTCTCCCTCATTCCTACCTATTTCCAATCAGCGATCCTTTTATTAAACTCACCTCGTGACGCAAGCAGTGTCCGGCCAAGCGTCTCACGCGTCGCATGCAATTTGACAACAATAAATCGATATTTCCGGAAAACGCTAATATACCTAAGTTTTGTGTGCTCTTGTGTGTCTATCCTGAAGACTTCAGCAGCAGAGATAAGAAGAGGGAGGCCACCCAGCTGGAGAAACCTGAAAACCCAGTTAACCTGTCGAAAGCCGGTGAGTCCTTTGTATCACTGTGCAATCTAGTTTTGGAGATTAATTATTTACTTTAAATATCGTTAGACACAGATAGTCGAACACGAACCAGCGCAATCAACCTTGCTCGGGAAGTACCCCATAGGTTTTGATGAGTAAGTCTGTGAGTATCAAAATACATGACATATAATATATGGCCGTATCTTTTGATTGCATTTAGTTAGAAGCTGGAATTTTTTACAGCACCAAGGGGCCATAGACATTAATAATTTAATATTAATTTCAACTTGATACCTCTACCCGTTCTCGACAAAAAGCGTCTTGACAGACGGACAGACAGACGAACAACAAAGTGATCCCATAAGATATTTATTTTCCTTTAGGTATGGAACCCTAAAAACATGAAAAAGAGGTTACGGTGTTTAATTCCCGAGCTCGTTAACGATAACAACTTGCAGTTGGTTCAATAAAGGCGTTATCTTTTTAGGGCAAACGGTTTACTGTGTTTCCCATCACTGTCATTCATATTAACGTAGTAGCAGCTGCTCTGCTTTGAATTTTTTCCATAGCCTACAGTTCGTCCCACTTTTGACTCGTATGGAGGCCAATTCTCAAAACGGGATATAATATCGAAACTCGATAAATATCCCGTCTCACATGTCGATTATAAATATCACGTAAAATATCGACTGCTAACGACCACTCGTCGCATATCGAACGCTATAGGACTCGATAAATATCGAAGGTGGTAATGCGAGAATAGCAAAAGTCCCGTCTTTCAATATCCGCCATTTTTATCGATATTTATTTACTGTGAGTCTTTGAGAATTGGATACATGATAATAGTCGGCCTCTAACGGCTCCAGCTAAAGTATAACATCTGTCAAAATTCTACAACTTCAAAGTCTATGGTGGATGCATCAAGGTTCTTTTAAGATTGTAGAAATTTGACAGGTGGTATATATAAGCTAGAGGCCGACTGTACCTCAAATGTGAGACACTTTTTGATCTGAATACTGTAAAAATTTCCACATTGGACTTCAGTCGCGATTCAAATTTGTTATTCGATTCGATGTGAAAAAAAAATTATGGACTGGCATATTCTGTGTGAGTAAAGTTGATGCATAAGAAATTTACAGTGTGGACGGTGGATTATCTTTGTTATATAAAGGCCTTGTTGTCCATGTTCTTTTAAGTCAATTTCATTAAAATGTTATTATCATTTCGTTATGATAATATTTCTTCAACGTGTACTGCATACCTTTCTGAAATCGCCTGTGTTCGTATGTTAGGGTTCACAATAAAACAAACAAATAAGAATAAAATAAATTTCATAATTTATACAATGTTATTTTATTTCAATATAATATCTACCTAGTACACTTTATAAAATATTATTGCTACAGACTAGGAACGAGCGGTTACATCTAGATTTAGCTGCCGTTATTATTATAATATTCGAGTTAAACCTGATTAAAGCTCCATACATAAAGATTATGTAAATGAATCTTATAAATGCTTCATAAACCATCCATACAACATACAAATGATACGCTGGCAACGCTCATAGCCTTGTTTCGCGTCTCTTTATTTACTTATTAATATTACAGGCCTTTGCCCACCAGTGGGACAGTTTATAGGCTATTAAAAATAATATTACAGTTCACCTGATGGAAAGTGGTTAACATAGCTTATTTTATATTGAAAGGAAGGAATGGACTAGTTTTAACTTCTATATAATTTTATCTCCGATATTATCAGTAGGGTCTATAGACAGACAAATGATGATAAGTATCTTATCTTATGCCCAGGGATAACCCCAGCGGCACTTCGACCCTCAGGGATCTTTTGTGCTCACCCCATAACCTAGTATCCTTCCTGTTCCTTAAAGATGCTTTTCATCAAGGACGATGATAAGTAACATTCATTGTCTCATGTGAATATTTTATTTTTATTTTCAGAATCATGATTTGCCATTGCATGATCGATTCGTATAGAGATTAAGCAAGGATAGGTAGAGACCTTATGACTGCACAACAACCTAGCAGTTATTGCTATTTAGCCATAGAATCTAAAACCAGTTATGGTCATGCTTTTCTTGCAAAACTTTAGAAACATTAGGTGCGAAAATTGTTGTACATATAATCGACATACTTACAAAAATTCGAGTTTTGTTAACCGGGGTTCAGTATAGTAGTGCAATACAAGTCTCCTAAGAATATTCAACAAAATGCAAGCTGTTTTTTCGGTCTTTATACAGCACAGTGAGTGCATTTAAATATACAGGATGATCCAAAGAGTGACGTCAAAAGGAAAAACTTCTCGCTAGACCTATACTCGTACACATAAAAAACTAACAACAACACAATGTACTTTGAAAAAGAATGCTAAAGATTACTTGTCGAAATATAAGATGTATCACGAAACATAATACAAGTTTGTTTCCTTCGAAATGTCATACTTAATTTTATTAATACTAGATCATATTTATTCAGTTATGGCCAATAAGTAATTCGGTATAAATAGTATTGACTGAGGATACAATTATCCAGTAAAAGCTTTCAAAATATTCATTAAGAAATGTAAACAGAATATTTCGATTTCAAAGGAAAACCTAATAAAGAGCAATCTATCTTTGACTACAATCACCTGTCCAATAAAAACGTGGGTCTGGTCCTGAGTAAACACTCGATTGTTATATTGGCTTATCCTAAATTGCATCTATCAAACAAAGCATATAAGGTGGGCTAGGAAGTGCTTACAAAGGATGTAAGAACGGCTCTCCTGGTTGACAGATGAAAAGTTCCTCAAAAATTATAAGAATGGTAAAGTACTATGAATATTTTCTTCTTAGTCTGTGGTTTGATTTTTAAAAGAAGTTTCTTTACAACCTGTATCTCTCACTCTCATAAGCCTATTTGTGCATATGCATTGTTAGGATTCCTCCCCTAGGATTTCACACGCCTTCGGAAACTTTTTTCCTCAGATATGCAGGTTTCCTCATGATGTTTTCCTTCACAATTAGAGCTTTTATAAACACAGGAAACTCCGAGGCTACTATAGGTGGGTGACACTTGACGTAATAGAGACGTGTAATGAATCGCTTGTAACGGTGTCATGGCGTCATTAAGCAAGACCTGGTTTATTAGATGAGTAAACTGCGAATTACCTAAGTACTAGACAGAATCTGACTAAAACCTTAACGGAAAAAAACATCGTATAAGTGGCATCATTAATTTCAAATGGTAACACAATTCAGACTCTACACTTTTGTAAATCGGATACTGACTTGCCTAAACAAAATTACAGGTTGTAACATTATAGCAGAGTCTTTGGAATTACCCCTTTAGATCAACACTGAACACACCATTCTGTACAACGATAAAATAAATTTACAAAAATATAACAGGCACATTACCGAAGAACAGTGATAAAGCCATATGAATACTGAAAATGACTATTTCGCTTCTGATCACTTCGACTCAGTTGACAGGAGAGTAAGCTTTGGCATAAGAGTCTATAATAGCTAGTAACCTGTCTTGATTGCAACCGTTACCGTTGTCGTAGGTCGAGCTGCAGCCGGACTTGTTGAAGCACTGTACTTGCTGTTGTAAGTTTCCGGTACAGCATGAGAGTGACACCACTTCGCACATGCCTGGTACTCTACCTTGTGCTGAAGATTGACTCGGACCAAATGCTGGGGCCCGTGTTGTTAGACTCTGTAAAGAAAATAAAAATGATGAATGGTATAAGAGCTTGCAAAGTTTTCCATTACTGTCAAATCCTATAATTCTTACAATAGAAAACATATAAAAGATGACCTTTTAAATTCCGATTATCTGAGGTCCGTAGCATTATTGATGCCACTCACATAAAGTCATGTATGACAACGGCGAGGTCTCCGTTTTCGGCATTGAATATTAATTTACATATAAATAATACTTGAAAATTTTAAATATTTTGTTAAACGTAATTCAATGCCATTAAAACGCCATGAATAATAAAAATGTATGTATTTCAAATTTCAAATTAATATTTATTACACATAATTACTTCAAACCCTTTGTTGGAATTTCATTATTGTTTTCCTTTACCAAAGACGTCATGATTAATGGGTAAATATTGTATTAGGGACTAATTAGTTTTTATTCTTACCCCGGCTTGACTACTGCCATGTTCCACGTTAGGCTGAGGCCTCTTGGTAAACTCTTTCGGTACTATAGGTACAAACGAAATGGGTCTAGATCCATCGCCATCGTCGTCATCGGTTTCTTCATTGGGAACAGCGAAGCCCCAGTTCTGATTCGCGTCTTCCATATCAGGGAACCTGGAGGTAACGTTTGGTTTTGTCGGCCTTACACTGCAAGTGCACTGTTGAGGGACAGGGTAGGGTACTGGGTATGGGATATAGATGGGCTGTGAAGGCGGCGGTGGGAGCGTGGGAGGACGCTTGACGTAAGCAGAAATCTCGTCTAATAACCTGAGTATCTGCGGATAAAGGTCTTGTTGATTATGGTCGTATTCTCTTCTATTATCAGGATAGTAGGGGTTAGATGGTTGAGGATATTCATAGCCATAGTTCATCTGCCAACTCCTCCTTCTATGTCGCATCTGACTAGCTCCGCGCTCTCTGGCTCTTCTGATGTTATCGACCTGTTCATCTCTATCGTCAGCTTCGGAGTCACTTCTATCGCCATAATGTCGAGCGTTGACTGTTACCATATAAAGCAGTACGCCGAGTAGCACTATGTATTTGTTCATCTGGAAAAAAAACAAAGGACATTACACTTGAATAGGTGTCAAATCAAGGAAATGATTAAAAAGGAAGTATTGTCACGTCATTTTTTACTGATAGTCTTAATTGCGGATGTCATTACAATAGGTATTATGCTTAAATGTTTTTTGTAATATACGAGTATTATATTAGTTTTAATAACAAAATAAATTGGATTTTTTAAATTACATGTTGTGTTATTTAGTCGGCGTCTTGTCTAAGGTATTGTTTATGTATATGTTTAAGGTATTAATTTTTATTACATTGACATTTTCAATTTGTTGCTAGAGACTGTGAATCGGTTGGTATGACCGGTATATAGGGGCCTCAAGGAGACTCGAGATTACTCGAGACGAAACAAATTGTATACAAATCAACAAAATTATAATAACAACACACGAAAGTTCAACAAATGTTAATTTTACCTGTGGTATGGATCATTAAGTAATAAGTTAATGAACCATTAACATCATACCATAGTAATATCTGATATCACCCATAAATACGGTTCCAAAGTTACTGGTATTTCCACTAATTATTTATTCATTCCTCTCTTTATTTACATTGACCTCATTCACACCTGTTTATACATTGATTTCACTAATTTTCACGTCATAATTTAAAAATGTATCTTTAAAACTAATACCTAATTAATCGAATTTGTACGCACCTTAGAGAATAATCTTTTTTGGGATCGCAATAGGGACGCCAAATAGAAATAGATGTTCAAATTCTAAGGTCGTTACGTCATCCACCTCCAATCACCAATAATCCACACAGGCACAAAACTAGTTTTCACTAACAGCTATGTTATCATTATCACAGAAGCGAGGACAGTAATAATTGGCTACGGCAGTGTACGTGTGTTCGTCACAAAGTTTGCTGGTCGACTGGTCACGGAGCCGCCGAAGTAGTACGCGACCGTGGCATTGAATGCGTCCGCGCAGACAAGTCAACCAATATATATTTCGTCATTAAGGTGTACCCATACTATACTCGTATGACCAAATACAAGACGACGACGTGCGTAATTTTAGTAAGTAATAAAAGCTTAGAGCTGTAAGTGAAGAACACAACACTTCTGTTGACGGTTCAAGAAATTGCGTTCTCTTAATTCCTAAAGAATGAATTATGAACAATGTCTATCACTAATGTTTTGAAGCTGTGACAAAATACATTCATTTACCCAATATAAAATCACTATCCAACACAACTCTGATAACACGTCTCACGCGTTGGTCGCGTCGTGTCAGGTGATGTGATGTGAATATACCTTTACATTGCGAATACTATAGTGCTCCAGCAGTCATTGGCCGCTCAGGTCCCAGCCCTTATAAGGAACATTCCAAAAAATAACATAGGTTTTTTACTATGACCTGAAGATATTGAAGGTCTGTCCTTTTACGAACGGGGAAAAATTAAGGAAATTCGTCAATCGATTTCCGACATGTTTACATAAGCTTTTCTAAGGAACTGGTGTAGCGTTTGATCTTATCAAAATAGAATCGTTTAATTAGTCATCCGGGGTATTCCAAAAGGTAATGACGTTTGCAAAGATGAATACGTCATCATTATTATTAATTGCAGTATGAACCCTTATACTTAAATTCAATTTCTCAAATTTGAAGGTACATGTGTTTCTTGTAGATATATAGAAACACTTACACACTTACACACTTAGTACACAAAATCAGGAAAAGTAAAAACTACAGGAATAATAGCACGATATGTACAAAGGCGGCCTGTATGTGTTTCTTGTAGGTTTATTTTATATATGCAAATTCAAGCTTGCCCAATATGTCATCTGTGATTTTTAATTATCATATACGTGATAAATTTACTAAAAAAATTAAAGGCGGCACTAACAATATTTTTATAGAATATTTAACTTACCAGTAGAATCTACAAACACAATGACTGATTAAACAACTGACCGTTCATGGTCAACCACAAAATAACATAAACAACAATTGTGATCTAATGATGCTATTCTTTGCAATAAAGAAAGCACCCATGGATTTCAGAATTAAAGATTTTTTTTTTAAATTGCCGTTGTCTATGTACCTACACATTTGTCTACCTGTAACGTGAAAACAGTGTGACTAACTATTGGTAACATTTTTTTTTATTAAATAAGGAGAGCAGACGAGCAAACGAGCCACCTGAGTACGTGGTCACCGTCACCCATAGACATCTCACCTCACTGTATTAATATTAGAGGGTTTTTGATGCCCTGCTAACCTTGAGGACTAAATTTACGCTGGCTCTCTTACCCTTCAAACCGAAACGAAGAAATGTAAGCATTGCTGTTTCACGGCAGAAATAGATAAGAGGGTGGTACCACGCATCATCATCATCGGGTGCCATCTTCAAATTGAAGTTTGGAGGGCAGTAGACAAAATCGCTTGCGATCCCACGCTACGTTTTTCAGATCACGGTCCGGTCCACTCTTTGATATTATATTATATACATTATATCTATTCTGTAGTAATCTATAGGTACATACCCACTGAAACATGTGTATATTATGATTGAACTAAACAGTAGATTTTATAAATTATTATCAAATATTATTTTCTTACACAGTGTTCCACATGAGAGAACACTTTGACATTTGTCCTCAAATATTTGCATATTGTGTGACCTTCAAATCACAGTAAGTTGACTTTAACACGACTTCATATAAGTATTTAATTTGTATATTTTTATTGCTACTACATTAATTCATATAGACTTAATTTGAATTTACACGTTTGTAACGAAAAATTAATAAAATGGCTAATTTTGGTTTCTACAAAGTTTTCCCTATTACCATATCTGTAAAAACCATACGTTCAAAGGTTACTTTCATCGTTAGGTGCTTTAGTATGAGCATACTTAAATTGGATCAAAATTTGATATGTCATTTCCTTGTTTACGCGCATTGTGAGTCATATTTTGTTTGTATATGACCTAATGATATCATTATACATACCTTACAGCTACCTATTTAATTATGTGGAGTCATCCCTTGTAGTAACTTTCGATTCCACATTCCAATTCATTATAACTGAATTGCTTGCTTACTCCGCTGGCTCAGCAACCGAAGTGAATCCTGGTCTTCGCTACTAAGCGACGCCTTTGCCACCATTACTCCGCATTCTGTCCTTCGGAATCTTCTAGTTGGAGCTCCCAGATGTCTTTCTCCATTACATCTTTCAATTATATCATCAATTATTATATTTAAATTCAATTCATGATGATTTACTTTTTGATTTCGATTGTAATATCATTGATAAGTAAAGTAAAATATTACAATCGAAATCGAACAAAACTAAAGAGATAAAAAAGTTGCATTGAACAATTGATTTGTCATGAGTCTGTTTGAGTAAAGTTTACTTTCAGTTTCGGTGAGGTTTGATAATTCGACAAATGCTCGTAGAAGTAACTTACAAGAAGATATAGATTGAGAGTGCGAAGTTTACTTTACCGTGATCAAATTACACGTATTTAGAAGTGATCATCAGCGTGGTAAGTTCTGATTCATCTCTAACAGCCTCATTAATTATCGCCCGTGGCCTACTTTGACTTTGTAAAAATTATGTGACACAGCTACAAGTTAAGTACCTACCTATCTAAACAATTTTTTTAAATACTTTCTTACATGCTTTAATATTCCTCGGATTGTTTTTTTTATTTATATACTGATTCACTGGCCCTTATTTTTAGTTATTTTTGTCTTCAGAATCTTCTTCTTCTTCTTCTTCAGGTCCTAGAACACCTAGTGGTGCATAGGGCTGAGACAATATTCTTCCACCGCGCTCTGTCCGATGCCGCAGACTCTATGGTTTCCCAGGATATTTTAGACGCATCCAGGTCTTTTTGAAGACTACGTTTCCATGTAGCCCTGGGTCTGCCCCGTTTGCGACATCCTCCTGTTGGTTGCCAGTTCAAGGAGGCGTAGGCGATGCTATTTGGGCGACGTAAGGTGTGCCCTATCCACAACCATTTCCTACGGCGGATCTGTTCAGATAAGGGTTTTTCACGCGCCATAGCCCACAGGTTAACGTTAGAGATTGTTTGCGGCCAAAATATCCTGAACATGTAACGCAGGCACTTGTTAACAAACACTTGCAGCTTGCTTTCCAATTCCATGGTGCACTTCCAGGTCTCACAGCCATAGAGTAGAACGCTTTTAACGTTGCTGTTAAAGATCTTCAGCTTCAAGTATCTGGAGAGTGTGTTCGAGCGCCAAACGGGACGCAACATGGCAAAAGCTCCCTTCGCTTTATTTAAACGATTATCGATGTCCTCCTCTGTACCACCTGTAGGTGTGATTATGCTACCGAGGTAGCAAAAACGATCAACAGTCTCAAGAGGATCGTTATCGACATGGATCGGGACATTGTCTTCTGTTGAGACTCTGAGGTCCACGGTTTTCTTTTTGTTTATCTTTAGACCAACTTTGGCCGCTTCCTCGTGTAACCGCTGCAGTTTCATGGATGCATCCCTGAGGTTAGTTGATAATAGACATAAGTCATCAGCGTAGTCAAGATCCTCCAGGAAAGTTCCTTCGGTCCAAGGAATGCCTCGAGGTACATCCAAAGATTTCCGCATTACCTCGTCCAGCACCACAATAAAGAGAAAAGGAGATAGCAGACAACCCTGCCGGACACCTGCCCTAAGATTTATTGGCTCAGAAAGCTTACCTTGGTGCACTACTCGACAAGAACACCCATCATAAAGCGCCTTGACAAGATTGACTATTTTAGATGGTACTCCTCTGCTCTCTAGACAGCCCCATATTGATGACCAGGTGACCGTATCAAAGGCTTTTTCGAAGTCCGCGAAAGACAGGTAAAGACGAGATTGCCATTCGCTCCCCTCCTCAATAATGATACGCAAGATGTTTATCTGGTCCACACAGGAACGTTGTCTGCGAAAACCGGCTTGTTCGTCTCGCATCTTTTCTTCCATCGCATCGACAAGTCTACTCAGAAGAATTCTGGTCAGGACCTTAGAGACAGTAGAGAGGATGGTGATACCCCGCCAGTTATTACAGTCTCTTAAGTCCCCCTTTTTTGGTACAGTGACTAGCAGACCCTCCTTCCAAGCAGTAGGTAATCTCTCATATTCCCAAATTCGCTCAAGTAAAGGATGTATAACAGAAGCCGACAGGTGAATGTCTGCCTTAAGCATTTTCGCCGCTATTCCGTCTGCACCTGGAGCTTTGTTGTTCCTGAGTCCTCCTATCGCCTTGGCTATTTCTAGAGGAGTAGGTGGGTGGGTCTGTATATCCAGTAATGGTCTGTTTCCGTCTGTAGCACCCGCTACCCCAGGGGCTGTGCTCGGCGCTCGGTCCAGGATGCTTTGAAAGTGTTCATACCACCGCGCCAGTTGTCTTTCTGTAGAAGCGATAGGCGTGCCCCGCGAGTCTTTTATCGGTTTAATGATCCTAGGTGAGAAGCTGTTACCCGCCAGCTGTTTAGTCAACTTATATACTTCCCCCATGTAGCCACGGTTAGCTGCATCTTGAGCTCGCAATGCCAGGTCTAGCTTATGGGCTCGCTTATCCTGCTTGATGGAACGCTTTAGTTTAAGTTTACAGGCGTTGTATTTTTCTTGAATAGTAGATAATGTGCTGGGATCTTCATTTTTAATTAGCATGCTGTTGATATTGGATCGCTCTTCAATCAGGTTCCAGCTTCTGTCTGACATCCAAGGACTTCTTTTTGACGTATTGTAGCCTAATATACGCTTATTTACGTCGGTAAAGGTGTCCGCTATCTGTTTCCAGGAGGCATCAACATCTAACTCCGCTATGTCAAGGAGTTGAAACTGGTTGTGAAGTTCCAGATTGTATTTCGAGCGGGTATCACTACATTTGAGCTTGGTCACATCAAAGCGTCTATTCACATTAGATAATCGAGTTTTCGGCACTGCTAATTTCAGGCGGATTTCCGCTACAACTAGGAAGTGATCGGAGTCAGCATCTGCCCCTCTTCTATTTCTGACATCAAGGAGGGAGCGTTTCCATTGACATGCAACTGCAATGTGATCAATCTGGTTTCTTGTGACTCCATTCGGATGTTTCCAGGTTACCTTATGGCAGTTTTTATGGGGAAAGATAGTACCACCGATAGCTAGATCAAACTGTGAGCAGAAATCTAAAAAGCGTTGGCCATTATCATTTCTCGAGCCTAGGCCGTTAGTGCCCATATACTTTTCCCAGCCATTATTGTTGCTTCCCATCATGGCATTCAGATCACCGAGCAAGAAGACGATGTCCTGTTTCTTTATGGATCTCATAGTAGAAGACAATTGGTCATAGAATTGATCCTTAACTTCTGGTTTAGCCATTTCAGTTGGCGCATAGCATTGCACTACAGTTACTTTGCGTACACGACAACTAAAACGGGCAGTCAGGATTCTGTCAGATACCGGTTTCCAGTCTAAAAGACATGTTCTGAAATTCTTACTCATGAGCAGACCGACGCCGTGTTCTTTACGGCCATCGATATCTTCATTTCCCGAATAGATGAGTGCGTTACCATCCGTATTGATTTCACCAAATCCGTTTAACCTTGTTTCACTAAGTCCTTGTTTCACTTGTCTTCAGAATACAAAGGGTTTAAAAATTGTTATAGTCCCAAAAAAAAAACAATCCGAGGAAGATGAAAGCATGTAAGAAAGTATTTAAAAAAAAGTGAAATGAAATGACATATTTTCAGCATTCAGTTGTTAGGTTCAGCTTGATTTTCGGTAGTTAACGTACTTATCGGTCAGATTTACGAAGTAAAATTACCGAATGATTGACGCCATTAATACCTAGTCTAGTTTCTCAAAATATCCAATCTCGAAACGTCATCTAAATGTCTGGTTCAGGCGGCAAGCTCAGTCGCAATCTTTCATTGTAGTAAAGCCGCCGAGACCGCGGTGCCACCGCAACTTCGACCCTGAGAGTATTCCCTTGTACCCATCTACTTTGCACTGCTTTGTTTCTCATTTCACTTTACAAAGTAAGTACTTTTCCGCAGCTTGGACGGCTCTACGTTTTTAATCTTGTATGAGAATTTATGTTGGTTATTTTTGTTGTACGAGTATTTATATGTACCAGGCAATATGGTTGCTACCCGTTTACAGAAATACAGAACTATGAATGTTAAATATCTCAGCGTTTTTAGAATACAATAAACAGAAAATTATTTACCAGCATTTAGTTAAGGACGTCCAGGGAATGACGTAATGAACAGCTCCGAAATAATAGAGACAAAGAGTAAAGCAAGATTTTAGTAGACATGCCACATAATTAAGGAGAATCAAATGTAAACATATTTTTGGTCAAGCTTACTTTTAGAATGCTAGCTATTATAGCCCTCGGGCTTAGTATTAACCTAGGTTAATAATAAGCTTAGCCTAGGTTACTGCTTGTAATAACTTTTTAATGATAATGATACCTTTCAGTATTTGAGAACATAAAACATTTGACGAGTGTGTTTATTGTATGTTGACAAAATGACTGTTTGTCCACATTCTATCCGTATAGGTACCTACAGTAGATATTAATAGGACTCTTGTCGTAAACCTATAGAGCCTTAATAAAACATTTTACGTCACGACCGTGAATGTTCCTTCAGGGAATACCCATAGAGTTCCAGTGTAGCTACGCACTCTGAATATAAACACTATAAGTAAGTAGTAGGAATTAGTGGATTCTGGCTCAGTGAATCCTGCCTCCAAGGCATTGCTCCGACTAAAAAAAAAAAAAAAAAAAAAAAAAAAAAAAAAAAGGGAAACACCCCATCTAAATCGATTGCGCTGGGTCCCGAAGTCGTATCTCTCACCGTTTCAGAGATACGCGATCCTCCATAGTGCTCCTACATGATTACGTTAATCACATCATTAGCTTGTTGTTTGCTAATCACCTCTCCCAGTCGGAACTGCTATTGTCCTTAATCACCTGCATTCATTGCTAAGTCTGGGCTCCTTAATCACCTAATTACCGATCTACTGCACCGAGTGTAAACACATTGTCGTGGTTTTGATATTTCGTTGCGATCATGTTGTACTTATCTCTTTATATGTAGGTATTTCAGACTGTTTCTTACTGAAATCTACACCAAAATCAGCTTTCATTCAAACATAGGCTACTTTGTAATGGTCAAATAACATTTTGTAATGTGAATGGATTTTTCCCAAATATTCCAAATATTTTGTTAATTGCTTTTTAACGTGATCTTAATAGTGTCACGTAGCTATTGTAATAAAATTAATATTAGTCTAATGTAAGTATGGATGTTTCTAGTAAGACTGCTTTCTAATTGTTAATGTAATTTTTAAGTAGTTAAGATTGCTATAAAACGCGTACATTTCAACGTTTCCGTACCAATTACTGCTTCTAGCGAGTCTTGACATGTAGATGATGGGGCAACTGCGACACACCTTATTAAGATTGAAGTGTATGACATGAAAAAATTGGCTACCATCGATCCTGAGGAACATTGGAAACATGCCGACGTACGTCTCAAGTACTACGTGAACAAACAAAATAACCACCACCGACAAACTCGTGGTCTGATCTATAATATCACAAAGGAGATATCGAATTCCAGCGATTGTAAAAAATACACCTTTAAGCATAAATGATAACTTGTTATTATGTTTAGAATTGTTTTCTTGTAATAAAAGCAATCATTCATTTTATATAATATTTTTATTTATTTTTCCTTAACTTATACCTAAAGTAATACATAACACAAAATTATAAAAAATTCTTAAACATTTCAGTTAACATAGCATCATTCTGAATAGTATCTTCTGTAAACATTCCAACAAAATCCGTAAAAGTCATACCCCTATACTTAAAGTATAAAAACATCAAACAATATTCACCACAAAGAGATGAAAATACATTTTGGATAATCTTACTATTATACATCCACATACTTGTATTTCTTCGTAAAAATGACAAATGATAACCCTCAGGCTTGCGACCAAATGTATCAAAGTATTCGCCAACACCTTTACTGTTTACATATATTGCTACCCAATGTAATCCGGGTTTTGTATCAGGGTCTAAGTTGCTGATTAAATAAACCGGTGTTGTCATGTGTATTGGAATACGGTTAGCAGCAAAAACATTAGGTTCTAGAGAATGGTTTATCTTTTTTAAATAATGCGATATGTCTAAAGTATTCATGATAACAATTTAAACATGTGTATTTCTTAATAACAATATGTATTCTAGACATAGTAAACAATGTCCTCTACTTTTATACAAAATATTTAACTGCTGAAATCTACATTAACATTTCTATTTTTATCTATTTCTATTATATTATCAAATTCAGCGTAAACTATACAGTTAACTGTTTTTGTTAATGCAGTTTCAAACCTTACTTCTAATCTCACACTACCATGTCTGATAAGATTCCAATGTGCGGTGGAGTTAGCAGATAAGTCTGGTGTTAAGTCAAAAGCTAGTAAACAATAACCATTAGCAAATTGATTTCTAGATATACCATTTCCATCATTCAAAAAATGAATACCAGTTCCTGAGAATAATGTATGATAGGCTGTGGTAAATATGTTGCTACTGAAAACGGGCTGTAAAGCTTTCGATGGTATTTGAATACCATCAATATACAAACTAAATGTGTTTATACCATAATTTTCGAAATCATAAGGATTCTTCGAAAAGTTACCGTTAAAGGCTGCATTATCGACAAATCCTACTATACATCTTTTTGGCACTTGACCAAGAAATACGTTGTCTAATGTTTTACCTTGTACACCCGATGGTATAGTCAAAACTTTAACCTCAGCCCGCGTTATTGGATATTTCGCAGTAGTAGATTCTAAAACTTTTTGATGAGCTAGTAGTACAGTTGGGTTGATTCGAGCTTTACGAATCATGAGAGTAGCATCAACAATAGAAACTTTCAGTTTAACATCATTAGATGAACACATAAGGTTGAAAGCATCTCTGGAACGTACTAACTTTATGCACATTTCCACACCGTTGATTAAAAATTTTTCTTGATTAAATAGGTCACCATGTAGATGACCGATCATTTCCACTTCCTTGCTATCTTTCACAAACTTTTGTCTTTGTATAAAACCTTTATTTGTTTCATCAGTAGCATTCATTTTGTTTTAAATCGATCAGTAAGTATCCATGTGGTTTGCTTGTAGCATCTCTATACGCATCTTCAATAAACTTTGAGTTTTCAGGGACCAGCTGACGAGCGAGAAAACGTATTTGTGTTTTGTCACGTGGATTTTTAAAGTAAACTATGTAACTCGAATTTAATGATATATCACGCTGTCCTTTTCCTTGATGAAATAAGTTTTGGGTAATATAAAACACACTTAGATTTCGATAGTTTGTCTTTTGTGATAGAATAATTAATGAGACTCTTTAAGTGAATGCGTTATGAGTTGGGGGTGTATAAATGCAAGGTTTAGAAGTACGGTGTAAACAGTCGCTATTGAAAATTTCTAGAGTAACTTTCAAGTCAAAAATGTCGGACTCAGAGTGTGTTAGTGCATTTTTCGCGAATAGTGACTTAGAAGATAATATCGAATCTTCCTATTGCGTTAGAGAGATAATCGAACTATGTGATGCTGTGGAAAGCATTGAAAATTTCTGTGATGAATTTAACGAGTGTGTAGAAATGGACATTACGGAAGAACCAAATAAGGATTTATTCGATCCGCATTTCGATAAATTATTATGCGATGTGGTTGAAGACTTCGAGAAAATGTAAGTGTTGTGATATAATGTTATTACCATTTTGTAATCTCCATAGTTTAGAACCCTAAGCCCAGCCTTTCAAACCACTAGACTACTAACGCCACACTTGACAGGGATTTATAAATCTATAACTTATTTTATTTTATTTATTCTACAGTAATAAAATACAAATCGGAGGGGGTTTGAAACGTCCTGCTGAAACCGAACATCAAGGTGCTGTTGAGAAAAGGCGACGACTAAGCGAACCGTCTACATCCACCCTGCCTTCCACATCAGCCCAGCCTTCGACTGCAATCGAAAACTGCGAAATGGTGAAGTGCACAACTTGTGATATATTTGTTAAAAAGAGGTACTTATCTAATCATTATAGAAGTAATCAACATAAAAATAACGCCTTACGGGTGCATATTGAATTCCCAAATGTTACTTTAATTGAAACTGCGTTCGGGAAAAGAATACACACTTATAGAATAACTCCTCCTGCTGATTGTGATGGTTTTATTACTTTTGAATTGTTTTTTGATTCGATAAAGAATACACTAATAAGCTTAATTAATGAAAGCATTATCCAACTTAAAACGTTTAAAGTAAATTTTATTTTACATGCAAATTTTATACAGCAAACTAAAGACATATCTAACGTTTTCGACTTCCAAACGTCTAACTTCATTTTAAACGAGTCCGAGGATTTAAATAGTTTTCTAAGTTCTTTGAAAGAGACTATTTCCAACAGAATTTGCGAATTTGAGAAAAAAGATAGTGGGTGGAGTGTTAGGGATATAATCAGCATTGATATGAATGTAAATAAGTTTAACCCCCTCCGGGGTTCGTCTTACATAGACTTACCTCAGGACATAAAAGCGAAAAAAGCAGTGATTAATGTAAAAAATTTTGATAACCAGTGTCTAAAATGGAGTTTACTCTCGGCATTACATCCTGTGTTTAAAAATTTCAATAGAGTCAGTTCTTATGCTCAACATGATAGTAAACTCAAATTTGATGGTATTCCATTCCCTGTAAAGTTAACAGATATCCATAAAGTTGAACATTTAAATAACTTAAGTATCAATGTTTTTGGATTGGAATACAATGCTGCGACTAAAACTCATTCTGTGATCGGCCCATTGTATTTTACAAAATCGCGGAAAGAAACACACGTTAATTTATTGTATATAACGAACGGAAATAGTGGTCACTATTGTTATATAAAAAATTTATCTCGTTTGGTATTCCGTCAAGTTACAACACGAAATGATCCTATTTATATATGCGATGGATGTCTTTTATATTTTCATTCAAAGGAGGGTCTTTCTAATCATACTATTCATGACTGTGCTCATATTCGAACTGATCTCCCAAGTCCCGATACAAAAAGAAAAAACTGGTGGGGTGCAAATGTACCTAATGATAAATTAAGTTTTGAAAACTTTGATAAAAAAATGAGAGTTCCGTTTGTTATTTATGCGGATTTCGAGTCTTTTCTTAACCCTATCGAGTTTTGTTCTAATGATCCGAAAAAATCATCAACGACTAATGTTCAAAGACATGATGTGCACAGTTTTGGATATTATGTTAAATGTTCCTATGACGATAAACTTTCAAAATATGTAACATACACTGGTGAGGATTGTGCTCAAGTTTTCATGGAAAAACTGCATGAGGATCTCAAAATCATATGTCGAAATAACAGTTACCAAAAATGTCCACTCCCTCTTACTGAGGAAGATAAAAAGATCATACAAGAGTCCACTACATGTTACATATGTGAGAAAGATATAATTTCAGAACAGCATATTGATCATGACTGGCACACAGGTGCTTTTATAGGCGTATCTCATGAAAGTTGCAGTAACAAACTCCATAAAGCCCGTTTTATACCTGTGATTTTACATAACTTAAGTAATTACGATGCACATTTTATTGTACATGCTTTAAATTTCGCGGAAGGCGAGGTGCAAATAATTCCTCAAAATAAGGAAAAATACATTTCCTTTTCTAAAACATTAAAGGTTGGTGGTAAAAACATCGATATAAGGTTTATAGATTCTTTAAAATTCTTGTCTAGTAGTTTAGACTCGTTGGCCAAAAATTTACAAAATGACCAATTCTGTGAGTTGAAAAAAGAATATCCATGTGAAAACGATTTTGAACTTTTAAAGAGAAAAGGTGTCTATCCCTATGAATATATGACTTCTTTTGATTCATTGAAACTACCATCTTTGCCACCAATTGATTGTTTTGTTAGTTCTCTTACGGGGGAGAGTATTTCTAATGATGACTATGTTCATGCCCAAAAGGTATGGTCTCATTTTCATTGTAACACACTGGGTGACTATTCTGATCTCTACTTAAAAACAGATGTACTACTTTTAGCTGACATTTTTGAAAACTTCAGGAACGTTTGTTTAAAAACTTATAATTTAGATCCCGCTCATTATTACACAGCACCTGGATTAAGTTGGGATGCTATGTTGAAATGCACTAAAGTTGAATTAGAGCTGCTAACTGATTTTGATAAAATCGCCTTTATAAAATCGGGCATAAGGGGAGGGATATCACAATGTAGCAACCGCTATGCTAAAGCCAATAATCCATATATGAGTGATTATAAAAAAGATGAACCAAATTCATATTTAACTTACCTTGATGCCAATAATTTGTATGGTTGGGCTATGTCTCAGTATTTACCAATATCTGATTTTGAATGGGTTGACCCTAACCTAAATTATGATGTACCAATTGATTCTGATGTGGGATATATTTTAGAGGTAGACCTAGAATATCCTGAGAGCTTACACGACTCTCATTCTGATTTTCCATTGTGTCCTGAAAATATTTGTATTGGAGAGACAACAGACCACAAGCTAGTACCGAATTTAAACAATAAGAAGATGTATGTTATTCATTATAGAAATCTTTTACAATGTGAAAAATTGGGTCTGCGAGTTGAAAAAGTTCACAGGGTACTTAAATTTAAGCAAAGTCCGTGGTTGAAAAAATATATTGAGTTGAACACTCAACTGCGCACAGTAGCATCATCAAACTTTGAAAAAGATTTTTATAAATTGATGAATAACTCCATATTCGGCAAGACAATGGAGAATATTGAAAAAAGGGTAAACGTAAAACTATTAACACATTGGCAAAATCGTGGTAAAGTTCAGGGTGCTGAGAGTCTCATTGCTCGACCGGAATTCCATAGTCTTTCTATATTTTCCGAAAGTTTGGTAGCAGTCCAACTGAAAAAAACAAAAGTGTTTTACAATAAGCCCATTTATTTAGGATTTAGTATATTAGACATATCTAAAACGTTGATGTATAATTTCCATTATGACTACATGAAAATTAAATTTCCTAATTTGAAATTGTTATACACTGATACCGACAGCTTAGTTTATCAAATTTTTTGTAAAGATTTTTATAAGGAAATTGAACCCGACTTAAATAACTATTTCGACACCTCTGACTATCCCCAAGACAATGTTTATGGGTTCCCACGATTAAATAAAAAGAAATTAGGATTTTTCAAAGATGAAAACAACGGCAAAATATTTACTGAATTTGTTGGATTAAGATCTAAAATGTATGCCATGAAAGTAGAAGATAAGACCATTACAAAAGCTAAGGGTGTAAATAAATGTATAACTAAAAAATTGAATATTGATAACTATAAGTCCTGTTTGATGAATAAAAATATACAATTTGTTGAAATGTTTAGATTTAGGAGTATTAAACATGTAATATTTACACAGAAAATTAATAAAATTTGTTTATCATATAACGACACTAAGAGATACATTGTACCAAATTCCACGAATACATTAGCTTGGGGTCATTATAAATTAAGGTGATTAGTGATAATTAATGATTGTAAATAAAATTAGTAATAAGATCATTTGTATTTGTTTGTTTACTCATTAGTAATTAGTTATTTGTAAGTGTTTCTGTTTTGTACTGTACATACCAATTTTAAAGTGTGATTTGAATAGACGTCTTTTACTTAGCTAATTATGTTTCATTTTGAACATCCTTTTACAACTATCGTAGCTGGTCCCAGCGGCTGTGGGAAATCAAACTTTGTATGTAGTTTTTTGAAGTACATGAAAAACATCTGCAATCATCAATTTAGTAAAATAGTATGGTGTTATGACGAAATGCAGCCACTATACAATTTAAATGGAGTTACTTACTATCAAGGAATTCCTGACTTGAGTATGTTTGATGGAAAATATCCACAACTCATTATTATTGATGACCTAATGAGAGAGTCCGATGGGCGCATAGTGGATATTTTTACTAAAGGGAGCCATCATCGAAATCTAAGTGTGTTTTATATTACCCAAAACTTATTTCATCAAGGAAAAGGACAGCGTGATATATCATTAAATTCGAGTTACATAGTTTACTTTAAAAATCCACGTGACAAAACACAAATACGTTTTCTCGCTCGTCAGCTGGTCCCTGAAAACTCAAAGTTTATTGAAGATGCGTATAGAGATGCTACAAGCAAACCACATGGATACTTACTGATCGATTTAAAACAAAATGAATGCTACTGATGAAACAAATAAAGGTTTTATACAAAGACAAAAGTTTGTGAAAGATAGCAAGGAAGTGGAAATGATCGGTCATCTACATGGTGACCTATTTAATCAAGAAAAATTTTTAATCAACGGTGTGGAAATGTGCATAAAGTTAGTACGTTCCAGAGATGCTTTCAACCTTATGTGTTCATCTAATGATGTTAAACTGAAAGTTTCTATTGTTGATGCTACTCTCATGATTCGTAAAGCTCGAATCAACCCAACTGTACTACTAGCTCATCAAAAAGTTTTAGAATCTACTACTGCGAAATATCCAATAACGCGGGCTGAGGTTAAAGTTTTGACTATACCATCGGGTGTACAAGGTAAAACATTAGACAACGTATTTCTTGGTCAAGTGCCAAAAAGATGTATAGTAGGATTTGTCGATAATGCAGCCTTTAACGGTAACTTTTCGAAGAATCCTTATGATTTCGAAAATTATGGTATAAACACATTTAGTTTGTATATTGATGGTATTCAAATACCATCGAAAGCTTTACAGCCCGTTTTCAGTAGCAACATATTTACCACAGCCTATCATACATTATTCTCAGGAACTGGTATTCATTTTTTGAATGATGGAAATGGTATATCTAGAAATCAATTTGCTAATGGTTATTGTTTACTAGCTTTTGACTTAACACCAGACTTATCTGCTAACTCCACCGCACATTGGAATCTTATCAGACATGGTAGTGTGAGATTAGAAGTAAGGTTTGAAACTGCATTAACAAAAACAGTTAACTGTATAGTTTACGCTGAATTTGATAATATAATAGAAATAGATAAAAATAGAAATGTTAATGTAGATTTCAGCAGTTAAATATTTTGTATAAAAGTAGAGGACATTGTTTACTATGTCTAGAATACATATTGTTATTAAGAAATACACATGTTTAAATTGTTATCATGAATACTTTAGACATATCGCATTATTTAAAAAAGATAAACCATTCTCTAGAACCTAATGTTTTTGCTGCTAACCGTATTCCAATACACATGACAACACCGGTTTATTTAATCAGCAACTTAGACCCTGATACAAAACCCGGATTACATTGGGTAGCAATATATGTAAACAGTAAAGGTGTTGGCGAATACTTTGATACATTTGGTCGCAAGCCTGAGGGTTATCATTTGTCATTTTTACGAAGAAATACAAGTATGTGGATGTATAATAGTAAGATTATCCAAAATGTATTTTCATCTCTTTGTGGTGAATATTGTTTGATGTTTTTATACTTTAAGTATAGGGGTATGACTTTTACGGATTTTGTTGGAATGTTTACAGAAGATACTATTCAGAATGATGCTATGTTAACTGAAATGTTTAAGAATTTTTTATAATTTTGTGTTATGTATTACTTTAGGTATAAGTTAAGGAAAAATAAATAAAAATATTATATAAAATGAATGATTGCTTTTATTACAAGAAAACAATTCTAAACATAATAACAAGTTATCATTTATGCTTAAAGGTGTATTTTTTACAATCGCTGGAATTCGATATCTCCTTTGTGATATTATAGATCAGACCACGAGTTTGTCGGTGGTGGTTATTTTGTTTGTTCACGTAGTACTTGAGACGTACGTCGGCATGTTTCCAATGTTCCTCAGGATCGATGGTAGCCAATTTTTTCATGTCATACACTTCAATCTTAATAAGGTGTGTCGCAGTTGCCCCATCATCTACATGTCAAGACTCGCTAGAAGCAGTAATTGGTACGGAAACGTTGAAATGTACGCGTTTTATAGCAATCTTAACTACTTAAAAATTACATTAACAATTAGAAAGCAGTCTTACTAGAAACATCCATACTTACATTAGACTAATATTAATTTTATTACAATAGCTACGTGACACTATTAAGATCACGTTAAAAAGCAATTAACAAAATATTTGGAATATTTGGGAAAAATCCATTCACATTACAAAATGTTATTTGACCATTACAAAGTAGCCTATGTTTGAATGAAAGCTGATTTTGGTGTAGTTTGGTGGTTCAGTAAGAAACAGTCTGAAATACCTACATATAAAGAGATAAGTACAACATGATCGCAACGAAATATCAAAACCACGACAATGTGTTTACACTCGGTGCAGTAGATCGGTAATTAGGTGATTAAGGAGCCCAGACTTAGCAATGAATGCAGGTGATTAAGGACAATAGCAGTTCCGACTGGGAGAGGTGATTAGCAAACAACAAGCTAATGATGTGATTAACGTAATCATGTAGGAGCACTATGGAGGATCGCGTATCTCTGAAACGGTGAGAGATACGACTTCGGGACCCAGCGCAATCGATTTAGATGGGGTGTTTCACTTTTTTTTTTTTTTTTTTTTTTTTTTTTTTTTTTTTAGCCGGAGCAATGCCTTGGAGGCAGGATTCACTGAGCCAGAATCCACTAATTCCTACTACTTAAGTACTCATATTTCAGCAAAGTGACAAATTAAATTACAATTTCTGTTTATATTCTTAGGATTTTACTGCTCGCTCCATCATTGAAATCTTGTTGAAATGTAATATTTCGGTATCTATTGACAACTGATTCTAAATTTAAAAAGCGCGTTTAACAGAAGTAGAGATACATAATTATGATTTTATATAAGAAAATAATCACTGCCGGTATTACACTTAAACATAAAAAATCCTTGTTATTTCAGGCTTCATAGACGACTATAAAAGTCTGAAGCGGCTTCAAGACAAGAGCAAAAACGTGAGAAGTAAACAATTTTGTATATTTTACTACTGTATTTTGTACGGTTCCCCGAAAAACGTTATCTAATAAATTAGAAAAAAGGTGAAAAAAATTTCCGTGAGCGGGATTTGAAGCGATACAACATTAATTCTAACCGAAGTGTTAAATTTGTTTGCCAGTCTTACGCAGTTCAGCGGGTATATACTCGTATGTCGTCACGTCGCCTATACAGACGGTACACGGAGAAAGGGTTGACTAATTTGAAGCAAGCGGGAAAAGCCTAGATAGCGCAGTTGGTTAGAGCAGTGCCACGGAAAAGCATAGTCGTAGGTTCAAATCCCACTCGCGGATTTTTTTTCCGCCTGGGATAATGTTTATCATCATCATAATCCGCTTATTCTAAGCCACTCTAATAGGTGTTTAGATTGAGTCAGGTTTTTGCCCAGCAAACGTAAGTAAATTGTTTACAGTTGGGTTTATTTAACTGCTGTAGATTTCCAGCAAATACTTCCGTGATACGAGTTATGGGTTATAAATTTTAAGTATGGGCATAAAATATACGAGCCCTATGAGGCCTAATGATTCAACAGAATGATGAACGAAGGACGGCCATGAAATAAACAAGGGATTAAACAAGTTTTTTTAAAACGGGAACAAAACAACGTGATATATAATCAAGGAATTGGTAGCCCGTAGAAAACAATGGTGTCTATTGGCAAAAAGAAAAAATAAGACTGGCGCCTCCGCTGATTCTAACTGGACTTACGAGTAGAATCAGCGGAGTAAGTTGCCTGCAATTGGAGGTTCTAATTTAGTACGAACTCCCTATGGTTTTAGTCTTCGACCTCATAGTGTTTTCATATGCCTGTTTCAGTACGCCCGCTGTAACATACTTATTATTTTCATTACAATGTTAGCTATTTACAGTATTAACCTTAGTCTATTTACGTACTAGTCCTGACCTGAACCACTTTACATTGGTATATTGGTTAGAGTGGTTATTGTTACTCGTATTATGCTCGTATGTATTGTCCATTTTACAAACATACATTTTGTACAACACGGTACTAACTTATCTTTGGAAAAAACGATGATGCTTACTTTACTTACTCGTCTTTAAACATAATTTAGAATATTTTCAACTAAAAACATTTTCTATGTAACACGTTTCTCGGCCCGTCTCTCCGGAGTCCTTTTGCTTCGGACTGTCCCATTCGTTCCGCTTTATTTAATTTCGTTATTACATTTTATGTGGTGAGAAATTGTGATATGCGGCTGACATGTTCTCTTCGATCTTTAACAATTCATTTTATTAAGTTTAGGCTCGATATTTTTTTATAACATGGCTTACATTATGTACCCAAGTCATTTTAATACAACTTCTTTACAATAAATTAAACTGATAACTATGGCATAGATGATCGTAGCTTCTATTTATATTATTCTCAATTAGGTACTTACATTTTAATAGGTAGGCAATATGTAATTGTTTTGATATTGACGTAAGTATAAATACTCATTTATATTATCATAAAACAGAAATAATTAGCATAAGGTAAACTGGTAAAGTTTGTTGAAAAGATATAGGTTTACCTATTGTTAATATTTACAAGAATATAAATGAGATTTACAAATGCTTTCAATCCTGAAACTTTGTGACATTGGGTACGAAAAAGAATACAAAGGTAAAGGTTAGGTAAGGTTAATATTTATTTTTCTTTCAACTTGTTCCAAACAATTCTTTTGAGGATGTCTTTGTTACGAGTAATAATCAAAGTTATACTTATCATAAGATATCAACTCTGACATTAAAATAACTGTTTGAAGCTTTGCTTTGGGATCAAAGTTGTACTTCAATAAACGATCACTATTATTGACACGTTGTATTAACACTGTTTATTTAAGAGTATGTGAATAACACATCAGGCTATATTGTAGTACTATGTCGCTTTAAACTTATTGCGGCAAGGTTACGCAGAGAGTAGCTTGATGTTCTTCCACTGTACATTAATCTTTTGCATTGATGATAAGAGGTTCATTGACGCGCTCTGATAAAGAGCCTGGAGTAGGCTGCTGTTGATGGTAAACCTCTGCTTTTATTTCTATCTGTTAAAAGGTTGAAATTGAAAAAAAATTACATCATGTCATTGGTACGAGTGTAGACAAAGTTTAAACAACTTATTTAAGTTGAGTAAAGGATTTAGATTTTAAGGTATCGAATTTAGATTTTATAGGGATCCTTTGGAACTAGGCCCATTGGTCAATTGAGTATCGACCTAGTATTAAAAAAATATAGTTAATTTACTATTTGCGTAGATTAGATACCTGAAATTTTGTAAACTAGGAATTTGGTAACATCTTTTTAACACAGCTTTACAGCTGTGACCGTTTTATTTGTTCACAGGTCTAGATTTTGTCGATCTTACTGAAATATGAATTGACTGTCTTTAATTCTAAGAATACACTATACAAAATTTGATACATTTCGTTGAGTTTAAAGGGAGTTCGAAGTATTAAAGCAGAAATCGATCTAATTATTAGATACAAGATTAGATTTTTATCTAATCTTGTATCTAATAATTTGTTCGATTTCTGCTTTAATACTTCGAACTCCCTTTAAACTCAACGAAATGTATCATAATGTTTCATACGGATTTTCCCCTCGTTACTCGTGGGCAGTCGTGGAAATTGTAATATTTCGGTGTCTCGTAAAAAAATATTTTTTATTGTAAATGAATAGGTTCCAATCAATTACAATAATTATATTCCAATAAATTCTCATCATTACTTATAGATACCACATTGAGTAAACCGACCTGCGTCTCATCAGTGCATCAAAAATGTTTTACAAACGCACGGACGAGCATCAATGGAGAAACTAATTAAACCCGGTGAGGCGGCGAGCGCAGTGGATGCAAAATTGCGACTTACTCAGAAAAAAAATCAGATTTCAGTCTGAAAAAACTGAGACTTCGAAAAGAGCAATGGAATATTTGAGTGGTCATTAATTTCAGAGTATTTACATGATAGCGGGTTGGCAGGATCCAACTGGATTTAGATTGATTCGCAAAATTCGTGCCAAAAGTGACAACTTATTGCCACTTTTAAAAGTGTTTTAAAAGTCCCTGATTGGTCCCAAAAAGTTTCTGAGCCCGTAACAGTCAGATGATTTTTCGTGAGGTCTTCTTGCTGACATTGTTGTCACATTAAAGCAGATTTGTTATATGTTAACGAAAGCTAAAATAAAAATTCTTTGTAGGTATGCTACCCTTGGATTGATGTTTAACCTGTTGGATTAGGTTCTTCAGGTAGAGTTAATCAGTACATCAGCCAATTTATTTACGCCATCGTAGGTTTACAGGCCATCCCTCACAACGTGTGGGGTAGTATAGGTCATCAGATACGCTTCGTGGGTTTTTTTTTAGGATAGGGTTTTTTTTTAGGATAACTTACTAGGTATATGTACCTAATAAATTTGCTGTATGCAGCAAAGTCTCTGTTAGCTGACCTCAGTGAATGGTATAGACACTCTCTCAGACCCATAAACCCAATTGTTATCATCACAAGGAAGCTAAAGCCAGCTACATATTGTCATCCATTTTAATATATAATTATAACGGAGATTTGACCACATAATCGTGTTGTGTCCCGCGACCTGCGCTCCATCTAGCATGTTAGGCGAGACCTGAAAACCAGCGTGTCGCTGAGGTCTCGACCATTTCATTCTACACATAGGTCAATGCGTGTTATATATATATATATATATTTTGTTTATAGATTAAAAATTAGAATAATATAACATTATTGTACCTTTTAACTCATGTGTGAATGAATAAATACTCTTTTATTTTTATTATTATTATTATTTATTCGTGCATCGTGACGACATCCAGATTGGTGGATTCTTTTACTTTATTCATTTACAAGCGTAATTCATTTTACAACCACAGCTATATCAAACACGGAAAGTGCATAAAGCTTTCAACGTAATAATGGTTTTTAAATGTTTGTAATAATGGGTCAAAGAAATTATCTATCTATAAAGATAGATAATTTAGGTTAGGTTATACCTATACATTATACTTGTAATGCATATACAATGGCTCATTGTTGTTATACCTAGTGTATTTTAAGGTTTTTTTTTAACAAATTGAAACACTATAACTTTAGCTGACTTACAGTAAGTAGGTACTTACCTAAGAAACTTTTACGAGAATGGCTGCCGTTGGTTTTCACATAAAACAGACTGGCTTTAAATGGCCCGTTTTATCGCAACCCAGTTTTTATGGAACGAATTGTGAAAAGGGTGAAATGAATTTGTTTAAAAGCCTAACAGGTGGCTGTACTCCTAGGCCTGGACTACATGCGCCCGTTCCAGGGCCGGTTCGGTTCGCTGCACACAATCACGAGGTGCTAAACTTCAAGTGGGGGGGGAGGTCGGAACGCTTGTGATTAGCTGTTCTCATGTTCTCATTACGTGGCCGTTGCTACTAACTAAACTACTATTTAAGTCAAAATAATTACCCAGAAAGCTGCAAGTTTTTTATTTTAAAATAAAGCCTTCAAAAAATGTACCTATTTGTTGACAAAATTATTACCTGCGTTAAACGAATGAAAAACTAGCCCGCCCAGTCAGAAATAGAACGCAATTGGAGCTTATTGCCTTCATTAAACGAGTTAAACTTAGGCTCGTAACTATAAAACAGGATTACATATAAAAAATACATAGATATATAGACAAAGAGCAGATAAATAGACAAAGAGCCTTGACATTCGCCAAGGCGACCACGTGTGCTAAAACAGACTAAAGCTGCAAATCAATCTTCATTAATCATGATGGCACTGGGCTTACAATGCTGTTAATAATCTAACATCCTACATAAACTAATACTTTCATAAACTTAGGTGTTATTATAAGTAATGGAGAGCTAAACTGTAATCAACGTGTCCTTGATCTGGTCTTTTCTGACGGTCCTCTGACTATTAGAGCCTGTGATGAACCTCTAGTCCCTGAGGATGGGCACCACAGACCCCTATGTATTCAAGCTGAATTTGTTGAAATTCATATGTTGGAGGAAGAAAACAAGAGTAGATTCCTTTTCAATCGTGGAGATTATCTGTCCATTACATCTGCGCTTGATGATATAAACTGGTACGATTGTTTGAATTTAAATTCATTAGATCAAGCAGTCGGCTACTTTTATAATAAATTATATGAATATAGGGATTTATTCATACCGTTAAAAACGGTTAAATCTAATAATCACCCTCCTTGGTACAACTCAGCCTTAATTAAAATTTTGAAAGAAAAATATAAGTTTCATCGTAGGTATAAAATATACGGCAATATATCCGATTATCAGTCATTTTCTATTCTCCGTGCTAGAGCCATTACGCTAGAACAAGAGTGTTTTTAGATATATATGAGCAAAATTGAGTCAACAATTGTTGAAGATCCTAAATCTTTCTGGTCTTACGTAAAGAGTAAAAGAAAATCGGGTGTTTTTCCTGCTGTCATGCGTTACAAAGATAAGTCTGCAGATACTGGAGATGGCATTAGTAATCTCTTTGCAACCTATTTTCATTCTACTTTCTTGGAGCCTGACAGTAGTAATGGTCATCACCATGTACCCAACTCTACCCACAGTCCCTCCAGTATTAGTTCCATTGTAGTGAACCCTGACATTGTCCTGAAGCTACTCAAGTCTCTTGATCTCTCTAAGTCTGGTGGCCCTGATTTCATATCACCAATCTTTATCGTTAACTGTGCACCAAGCCTTGTGACCCCATTGTGTATATTATTCAAGAGATCGTTAACTGAAGGTATAGTCCCTACAATTTGGAAATCGGCGTTTATCACTCCGGTATTGAAAAAGGGCGATAAAACCAATGTTGAAAATTATCGCCCGATATCAAAATTATGTTTGTTTGCTAAAATCCTCGAAAGATTGGTGTACACTGATGTCTATGTTTCAATGAAATGTTCCTTCGGTGATGAACAACATGGCTTTCTCAAGAGACGATCAACTGTTTCCAATTTAATACTAGCCAATGATTTCATCACTGAGGGAATGGATCGGGGTGCGCAGGTCGATGTGATCTACACAGACTACAGCAAATGTTTTGATCGAATAGATCATCAGCGTCTGTTGGAAAAACTAATGTCGGCAGGCATCCATGGTGATCTTTATCGTTGGTTTGCCTCTTACATTGACAATCGCACTCAGGCTGTAGTACTGCAGGGTTATACATCGGGCTGGACGCCGATCCCATCAGGAGTGCCCCAGGGGTCCATATTGGGTCCTCTGCTATTTGTTATATTTATAATGGATATAAAATCATGCTTCCTAAACTCAAAGATATTATTATTTGCTGACGACATGAAAATACTCAAAATAGTTCGCGATTTAAGTGATGTCCAAAGTCTCCAAACTGATTTAGGAAGATTTGAAAACTATTGTGCCATTAATAAGCTGGACCTTAACGTGTCTAAATGTTTTTACATGATGTTTACCCGTAAATTATCTATTACTAATCTTGGATACACGTTGCTGGGTCATAATATTGCCAAAGTAAGCGAAATAAGAGATTTGGGTGTAATACATGACAGTAAACTCATATTTGACAAACACATGGAGCATATTGTTAGTAGGGCGTCTAAAGCTATGGGTTTTATTATAAGAACATCTGCCAATTTTAAAAGTTTAAAAACTTTAAAAATCCTTTACTGTGCCTTCGTGCGTAGCCACCTCGAGTATGCCTCACAGATCTGGAACCCTCAGTACGAAGTGTACAAATCTCGTATTGAGGGCATACAGAAGAGATTCTTGCGCCTGTTGGACTACAAAAGCCATCAAAAGTCATCTGATTACCAACATCGCTGTAAGCATTACCACTTTCTGCCACTAGATGCTAGACGGAACATTAGTGATATTTGTTATTTAATGAACATCGCTAATGGGACAGTCGATAGTCCCGAACTGCTCACAAAACTTAACCTTCGCACAAATCAACTTGGCCTTAGACAGCGTCCTGTATTGGAGGTACCAACTGCCAATACCAACTATGGACGAAATGCGTTCTTGCCCCGCAGTTGCATCAACTTTAATAAGTTGTTTATCGCACACAACCTGGACTTGTTCTGCACCAGCACCACTACAGTTAGACGAATCCTGACACAGAACTATTTTAATGATGACTAGTTTCCCACACTCTCTGTCACATAAATGTTGAATTCTTTTTTTTTTATACGTCTCTTTTATATTCTTAATATTGTTTCCTTTATTTATTTTACAACCGGCCTATATCTGTAATCTTCTATTTTATATATTTTTATTATATAAGTGAGTAATAATTACTTCTTTTTAAGTACTATATTTATACTGTTATTTATAAGTGGAAATTTATTATTAGCATATTTTTATCTATGTATTCTAAGTCTATTGTTGTTATGTATTTGTCTGTTAATTTCCCTAATAGAAAATAAATAAATAACAAATTAACATTTAACCAGCAACAAGATATATACTTTTTGATGTTAAGTATATAATAGAATATAGAGCTTAAATAATTCAAATTTTCATATTTCGCCGATTACTGGTGTATTATTTTCTTATCAATAAAACTTTTGTCAATTCATTCTTTCATATAAAAAGCTGAGTCTATGCTAAGCTGAGCTATCTAGCAGAACCTACGAAAAAGTGATTGACAAACCCAAAGATTTTGAAATTCAGGAGAGCGCTAGTAGTCCGTTCTCAATTGTAGTCAATTCTCGAACCTCTAATAACTTAATATATAATGTGGTGGTCTATAAAATAGACCACCTACTTAATTCTGAACACAATTAGATCAACCATGAACCAACGTTGAACTTGGCCTTGTCAATAAGCACACTGGATGATCTCATTCACTGTATTGTTCATGTCTTACTTAGTAAATACAAAAGAACCCACACCTCTTGAAATAACTTATGGCAGAACAAAAAGTTGACAAGTACCCTAAAAAATTGCAAATTGAGTAATCATTATGTTCATAGGTTCAATGTTGATGGCAGTAAAAAATATTTGTGGATTGTTTTGTTGATTCAAGTTAAAGTAATCCCACCAAAAACATAAATGTGAAAAATGGTGCCAAGGAACAAGTAGACCTGTCGGCTTCGCCGTTAAACGAATGGAGATCTAACTGGATGACAAGTTCATTTAATGTTCCTTCTAACTTACTCCCATGTGTAGATATTAAGAGAAGAAAAAGAGTATCTTAAAAAGTATTCAGTCATTAGTTTCAATTTCTTTAATCATAGATGGTCAAAGAGGTGCAAAGACTACAATCTCTATGCACGAGATTAATCAATAAGTACCTATAATGAACTTCATCACATCCTGGAATACCTGATTCAAAGTACTTATAGCATTATTCCAACCGGCGGCTCTATGTAATTCTAATTCTAAGACGGGATTGGCAGACCCTGCACTAACTCCATGAACCAGGAGTTTTGTGCAATGCCGTTCCCGTGTAATGCCGCAGGTTTAATCCAGGAGGTAATTTTCAACAATAGTCAAGTTCACATGTCTGAATTTTGAAACAAAAATTAGATTTTTTTTAGTCCGACGGAAAACGATAAGTACACAAAAGTCATCGTATCTTAATTTGTCTAAAAGTTTGCTTGACCATTTTTGAAAATTACCTCCTGTATTGTTTCCGAGGATAACTCGGCTGCTTCTAAGTGCTCCAGGTGATAGTTAACAATTGATAGTTATGTATGACTTTGTACATTATTTTCTTTAAGACTACTTGTTATTAAACATTTTACAGTTTGGTAGTTTTCTCAATGTAATGTATACGATTAGAATAGATTTCAAAAATAATATTATATCTCCGTACCTATAAGGTCTGACACTAGAGCCACTGCTTAGCTGTCATACAATGTTCAAAATTGAACTGTGTTTAAATGCCATTATGCATCAAGCTTCAAATGTCATTCTGTCCGGAATTACAAAAGGTTGATGTCGTGAGTTAATGTACTAGTCACGATCAAATTACTTTTTCATGTTTAAAAATAAAAAATAAACTTGTTTTTAAGTGCTCCATTTACACCTAAGTTGCTTATGAATAACTTAGTCTTAAAATGTGAGAATAAGTTCAACCAATCTGTATCTGAGCCAATGTGAGCGTCAGGCGGTAAATCACAACAACACATGACTAACAACAACAAGTGCGGGAAACTTCACAATAACATTATAACACTAACTTTATCGCATAGACACTATCAAATGTTAATGGTGAGTGAATTTAACTTTTCCTTTGATATTTCTTGTCTCTAAGTAATATTGAAGGACTGCATTTTTCTTTAGTTTGTTTACTTTATTGCATTAGCCCCTAGGATTTGTTTATTACCGGTAATTAGGAACGGTTGAGTTTTACAAGCATACTTATACTCCATTTATCGTAATGGTTATTGGTATATAGTACCAATTTTAAGAATTCAGATGATAATAAAAAGTCTCGGAAAATGTCAATTACCTACTGAATTTTTATTATCATTTCAGATCTGTATACGCGTAGCATAAGGTTTAAAACATAAAGATGGTGAATTTCAAGATTATTTATTACGTACAACATTAAAACTAAGAAAACAACGATTAAAACCAGAGTAAGTAAAAAAAAGTTAAAGGTTAAACAATTGGGCTACGTGCTTCTTCCACGAAATGGCAACAGTCAGAGTAGTTCATCATCATCAATCACTTGTTAGAAATAAGATAATTTTATATAATATAATTTTTCAAATTTATTTAGGATAATTTTAATCTGCTTTATTTGCACTAAATTAAAAAAATACTTAGTCAGTGCTTCAGTACATACTAACCTAACAGGAGTTAATAAGCGTAATGGCGTTAATAAGCGTTGTAATGGTGTAAAGAAGCGTAAAAACCAGAAACTTCTCTCATGGTTCGCGTAACAAAGAGAACTTGTAAGAAAACGGTAACGGCTGTCTTTGACTAAATAGAATAGGTAATTTTAATGTTTTCTACGAAATATGAGCTGAAATCATTTTAAATACGTGCCAACTACTTAATGCCGCCATTATTGCAAATAATGGTTTGAAGTGTAAAATTGGTATATGGTTTTCCCGATGTATCGCCGGCAGGTCAGATAAAATACGAGTCACATTAAGTCACATATCTACCTACATGTACGTAGGTAGTTTGGCACATGATTTAACGAGCACTTGTAGAGTAATTCATATGGTTTAGAGCTTTGGTATATAGTACCATATGAGGAAAGAGTACGGTTTAGTTTTTGATAGTACCTATGTAAATTCAACAACCTGGATGAATTAAAACTATTAGAAACAAAGGATGAGGGAATTAAGATTATTCTACATTTGCAACTGATCTAAATGATGCAAAAAAAAAGACCTATGGCGCGTTGGCGACGTGAAAAGGGAAAATAAAACAATTCATAAAATGGAAGGCTTACTTTCCATGGACATATAAAACGACATGGACGGACACCCTTAAAGTTTCTTAAAACTTAAAATACATATAAGTATCAGGTAGCCAGAATTTAATGAAAGATTTTCTCGATTTTCGATAAATATCTTTTGCTCCTTGAAAAGCTGAAATCTTTCACCCTCCATTTAAAAAGTAAACTAATATAAGACCAAACGATAACTTTAACCTGAAGCCTGTGGTAAAGCGTTAACTCAACCTACAGTAACGCAACTATACGAGTAGAGGCGTATAATTGCGACCCAGCATCATCCAGCCTGAGCACATTAATAAAGGTTACAGTAGAGTTAATAAAGGGTAGGTTTTGGTCTAAACTTTTCAAGGTTTTAGACGAAAAAATAGTTAAAACTTAAATTATATGTTTTAGCTGACATACATATCACGTAAATCATAAATTATATAAGTAGTATATAGTATTTATGACATTCCTTTTTACTCAAATTCATATGATAGGGACAGGTAAAGGGCGAAAGAATAACCAAGTATGACTCTGACTCTGACGACGGAATCCCGACTTACAAGATACAGGTTTTCGACCTAGTTTGTAAGTCGGAGGTCCTTTTTTTGTGTGCCCTGTAATAAGTAAATAAACTTTTTCATATTTTTTTTTAAATTATCATTTTTTGACGAGAGAGTGGAGTGTAATCAGACGTTAAGTTAGGTTCTAACTTAGTTAGGTTAACGATAATCAAAGTGGAGTCAGAAGTTTAACCTCTGACTCCACTTTGGTTATCGAGAGCTGAGATCAAAGTTACTAAACCAAGCATTTGGTGCCACGAATCTTACAATACATGTGATAAACAGTAATATAGCATGTAATGAACTAGTTATCTATTGTGGCCACGGCACCCACAGTGGTACCAAGCCGACATTAGACAAATTGGACAATACATGTGATAAACAGTAATATAGCATGTACTGAACTAGTTGTCTATTGTGGCCACGGCACCCACAGTGGTACCAAGCCGACTTTAGACAAATTGGACAGTACATGTGATATACAGTAATATAGACATAACTTTCTAAAGGTGCGTTTAGCACGACACTCACCGCAGCGTTGGAGATCGTGTTGGACCTCCCACCACCGCATATAGTGATACTACAGTTGGAGGCAGTTAAGGCTCTCCACAGATTGTTTGTGAGTAACATCTGGAAAATTAACATGCCTATTTGAGGGTCGGTGCAGACCTTGAGGGAATAATGAGCATGGGCTGCGATAGGGTTCAGCCCCAGTTCATATTCAATAAAAGGTATAAAATACATGTTCCTACCAGGGAAGAATGGAGCCGTAAAGGACACTAAAGTAAAATACCGTGAAAGTTGATAGCCAATAGTCCAATTCCACTGTTTCACAACGTTTGTCGTTATTTTCCAATTAAGTAGCAATTATGTTTTCGTATCGAAATCGTTTTCTGCTAATACCACGCTGACACATATGAGCGTACCGATCGATCGTTAGCTGGAACTAAACGCAACATAATCGAACGGTTCGTGACCCGTGGCATACGAAAACTGTCAAATCGCTGCAATTTAGGTTATATTGAGATTAGGTGTATTAGTAGAATGTGTGTGACCATAAGTGTTTCCATAAAGCTCTAGTCGTAGTGTCGGAGGTTAGAGGATCGTAAAGTGACATTTTGCGCCCTTTGCTTGTTGTCGGTCGGTGACACTTAAATATCGTCCCTGTTTCACTTTAATAGCCCGTGGGAGGCTCGTTAGTAAACTTACTCACCTTTCCGCCTGCTGGGTTTCGGGGAATTTGTCAACTGAAGGGAAACATTTTCCTTTGCCTTTTTTATTGTATTTGAAGAGCAGACGAGCCACCTGATGGTAAGTGGTCACCGTCGCCCGTAGACACGTTCTTAGAGGGTTTTCGATGAGCTGCTAACCTAGAGGACTTCGATTATGTGCCTCGGGTATCGGTAATTACGCTGGCTATCTCACCCTTGAACCCGAAACACAGCAATGTAAGCATTATGAAATTAAAATTACGACAAATAAGTAAATGACAAAATACTTTCAAAGGTTGTAAAACAGTATATCATTTATTGTCTGTTACATGCTTAAAGAAATAGAGATGGATAGAGCGGAGTGTCGACATTATCTGTTTTCCCAGTATACAGACGGTTGCCTGGAAGAGATTGCTCTTAGCGATAAGGCTGCCTAAATTGTACGTACACTATTTCCTTTTCTATCTTTTGTTTGTTGTTTTCTATTTGTGTAATAAAGTTTATATTACTTTTTACTTTATACACTTCTTTCGTTTCAGATATATACATTTCTCTAACATCATGGATGAAAGAAAAAGTAGCCTCCCACCCCTAGGAGACAGGCGTTCGTTCCTTCATGTCTAACTTACATAACCTGGAACTTGTAACGAGTGTTTCCGATTCAGATTTATCTCAACATCCTATTTGTTTGTAAGGCTTCGTCTTAAGGTCATACCTAATTGCTAATAATAATTATGCTAATTGCTGATAGATAAGCGATGTTGATTTGAGTACTGCGGAGAGTAAAACAGCACTATCATAGGTACTAAGAGCTTTTCAAGGCGTAGTATTAATAAACAAAGGAAAATAATGATTTGCACTAAATACATAATAGATTATTGTTTCAATGTCAATGGCGGATCCAGTGGAGGATCAGGGGTCGTACCCTTCCTCCCAGAATGTTGGAACAAATCAAGGTTAACATTCTGTGAGCTGCATCGAGATGCTTGCTTGCTTTTCGTATGGTTAGTGGCCAACCTATTTGTCAGAGTTGACATGGCTTAACGACTGCTGTCGAACGACAACAACCGAGACCGACTGCTTAACGTGCTCTCCGAGGCACGGGGGAGCTCACATGAAATATGCCACTAGCGGTCACCCATCCAGGTACCGACCGCGCCAACGTCGCTTAACCTGCACGATCACTTTCAGACCGTGCTCGCAACTAGGCTAGCTCCTCGAGATCGAGATAATAGTGTATCGCTTCACTCGCTCCCGCCCTAACCTAATCCACCTGTGTCGGGTCTATAACTTGATGGAGTTCCCTTCAGTTTGAATTGTTATGCGAACAAACGTGGGGCAGGCAGGACGTCAAAATTATATTAACCTAGGGCGATTGAACCCTAAATCAAAGCCTATTCACAAGAGGCCAAAATCAATTCCTGGATTCGCCACTGTTCAATGTAAATGTTATATGAGCTGCTGTCAAGCCTTCCACCACTAATAAACCGTCAACTGGAACATCCAGCTATCAGAGGACTCGGTGGACTGGGATATTTCAGCTGACCAGGCTGGGGTAAATTGCACAATAACTACTCCCACTTGCACAAGTGGCCACGGGCAATTAAACCGTGATATATGCAGTTTGTGCTCTGAGTTGTATAAAGTAGGGTTCCAGTTGGCGCATCACAATCAGTCTCGTATTGTATCGTTTACTGAGAACGCATACTTTAGGCCCCTTGTATCACTAAGCCGTATCGTGTCGTGTGTAGTGTATAGTGAAATTCGGGTTCATATACCTACTCGTACTTACCCAATTCTTATCATGTAGACATATGAGTAACGTTTTGGAATGTAGACGTAATTTTCCTCCAAATTTCGTACCAATATTTAGTTCGACAGTTACAGTCAACCAATGTATCATACGTTGATGATACAACCCGTCCAAAAAATAAGGTAGAGTTGTATCAATACGGATATTCTGGAGCACGGCTCTTCTATGTCATGAACACTGCCGGAACACATCAACGCTGAAACGAAGATATTGTGTTACTGGCAGATGGTACAAGTATATAGTCCGGCACCCGACAAACACACATTTACATACATAAAGTCACGTCTACAACACAAAATATGTAGATATTTTTTGTCTATAATCCTCTAGGGGGTAGACAGAGGAACCACCGACAGGTATAGTTCCCACTTTTCGCAAATCAAACACGTTATTTATTTGTGTATGGCAAGCTTCAAGTCAAAAATCTATATTGTTCACTTTTTCAGGCTGGAAAATAAGGTTCATGAATTTTTCATAGCCGGTTGGTTCCCATTACCATATTGCTGCAGACCCTCGCGAACAATGCAGAGATACGGGCCCATGAAAAGAAATACGGATCCCTAAAATATTTGAAGCGTACGCAAAGATGTTTTTGGAAAAGTATGAAATGAAAATAATGTAAATTGATTACTTACAATAAACTTAGGATTAAACTAAGAGCCTAATTGTTATCTTGTTTCAGTCATAAACAACTGAGATTTAATATCTATAAGTAAGTAATTTAAGTCTAATCTATCACAAAGGTTATAAATTAAAGACAAGCAAAAATGTCTGCGCAAAAGCCATTATCTTAAAAGCATAGCTATCTACTATGGTATCTTGTAAATATACAATAGGTATCTAAATAACAATTTTAATAATCTTTATGCCCTAAATACTCTAGAGCTAGTCCGAAAATACCATGCGTACCTACGAGTATATCCTATTACGAAAGAAGATATTCACGATCCTATCGGAAAGTATTATGCAGATCAGTAACTAAAATATTGCTCGAAATAGGCATCAAAATGTCACCGAAAGGGGAAAATTCCCCTCACAGCAGAGTGACGGAATTCAATAATATTGTCCAATAAAGCGCCCTCAACTGAGACACCACTTGAGTGCTACCACAAAAGGTTGATTTTTGCAAGATTTCGCCAAAGATAAATCGAACATCCAAGGCTTTCAAACATTTACAAGATTCCTGGAAATTCGCATTTTTCTGCTCTGAACCAGTCGTACCTGGTGTGAAATATACAATTTATTCGAGCACAGAGATTCGAGAGAAAAACTGCTACTTTTATTTTACAATTATTATTATACCTTCTTCTTCTGTATTTAAGTCGTATTCCTCATTGATGAGGGTCGTAATAATGAGGTGGGGTTATTTGCCATTGCCTTCCCCATTTCACAGTATGCAGGTTTCCTCAGATGAAAGAGCAGTCGATAATTGAACGTAATATAAGTCTTCGAAAAAACCATGTAACTCATTGGTACATGACATTGCATGGTTTGGAATCCGGACCTCAGAGTTAGGCGTCCTAACCACTATCTATGCCACTGACACTATAGGGTACAACATTTCTATTAGCAGGTATATATTCTAAACAAAAGGACAAATTGGATTTATTGACTCTCTCTGTTCGCTTTTATAAGTCTTAGAATTAATTAAATATGACTTCGCCTTGTATAAATAGGGTTCGCATTGTCGTCTCATCACATTTATACCCTGTGTACGTGACAGTATCAAAGGCAGATTGAATTAAAAAGAACTATTTTACACCAACAAATTACTTTAGGTACATCCCTTTATTGCTAAGATTATTCTGTAGCTCACATTAGAAAGAAAATTGTGCCAATCTGATTCTGTAATATATTATATGAGTATAGTCTGAAGATTATTCTGTAGCTCACATTAGAAAGAAAATTGTGCCAATCTGATTCTGTAATATATTATATGAGTATAGTCTTAAGATTATTCTGTAGCTCACATTAGAAAGAAAATTGTGCCAATCTGATTCTGTAATATATTATATGAGTATAGTCTTAAGATTATTCTGTAGCTCACATTAGAAAGAAAATTGTGCCAATCTGATTCTGTAATATATTATATGAGTATAGTCTTAAGATTATTCTGTAGCTCACATTAGAAAGAAAATTGTGCCAATCTGATTCTGTAATATATTATATGAGTATAGTCTTAAGATTATTCTGTAGCTCACATTAGAAAGAAAATTGTGCCAATCTGATTCTGTAATATATTATATGAGTATAGTCTAGCGTTAAACACATATTTACTTCATTTCCGACGAAGCTTCTGAACTGATATTCTATTTGACTCGTAGAGTAGGTATCAAAGAACTCTAGCTTCATATTGGATGGAACCTTCTATCGTCTAATAGGTACCTACATTTCATTTACCAATGTATATATATATATATATATATATATATATATATATATATATATATATATATATATATATATATATATATATATATATATATATATATATATCCGATATGTATTTATTTTCTCGCTAAAGAGTAGTTTCAGCACTTTCACACTTTCTGTAAGTAGAAGCAGTGCAATATATATATTTCTAAGAGTTTGCATCCATTGCTGAGACCGACAAATTGCATTTGATTATAAATCAACATAATATGGGATATAAAGTCTGACCTGAACAATTTATAGTAAAACAATGGCTATAATATTAATACAGTAGGCTACTGATCTCGTATCAGTTCAAACCAATGGCGTTACCTAACAATAACGTAATTCACAAAGGCTCTATTCTACTTCATCTCGTCTACCCATCAGTGAATGGGGTTGGTACGGATACGAAACAATTGCCGTTGACCTCGGAAGCTCGGAACAAGGTCGGTTTCGAAGTAGCAACAAGTTGTTGCACTTATTAATGCTGCTAAATATTTAGATCTTGGGGAATGAATAAGCTAACAAATTTTGTGCTAAAGCTTTTTTTATTGTATAGGGAGAGCAGATGAGCAAATCGGTAAAAGGATGGTACCACACATGCTTACTGTGCACAGAGTCACACCACATTCATGAAGCTCAGCAGATAAAACATTAGCTACTACACTAGCTACATAGAATTAATAGTTTCTACTACGTGAGATATTTACTCATTCGTAAAATTTAATTCTACTCGTACTAGCTTGTCAATCTAATCTCGTCTAGTCTACTTAATATGTATGTTCATATTCAGTTCCAGGTACTTAACCTGGAACTGAATATGAAACATTACTCTCCATATCAATTAACAAGCAATCTATTTACGTGGGGCGGTCCAAAAATTGTTAGTCTACGGCTTGTTATCAACCTCATTGTTTTACTTTTATTATCCCTTGAAGGCAAATTGTATTACAAACTCCTTGGCCAAATATCACTGGCCCGTGAAGTTTAGTTATTTTTTAATAAATTGTAAAAAAAAACAAGTCTGTCACTTTTCAATCGCTACGATGAAGGTAACGCGGGAAGCATTTCTTTCGTGTTATGATCTATTATAATTTTAAACGAGGGATAACATATAAGGAATCACATGAAAATTTAATCAGTGCTTTTGGGGAATTGGCTCCATCATTTGCCACTATCACCTATTGGTTTCGTGAGTTTAAGCGTGGTCGGAGCGACCTTTTGCCTGCCGCAAGTCTTCCAGGAGCTGAGTGACGATCGTCCGAGGAGCGGAACGCGTGGTATAATTTTTCATCAAGACAACGCTCCCGCTCACACGGCCGCCAGAACCAAGGACTTTTTAAAACATTCAGGCGTGCAATTGCTATCACATCCTTTCTTCTTCTTTCTGTTCTTTCTTTTTGTTCTCCACGTTGAAGAAATCTCTACGGGGAAGGAAATTTACGACTGCGAACGAAGCAGTAAACCAATTTAGGCGGCTTTTCACACATTTTAAAAGCTGGTTCAGTCGAATGCATTGTTGTCAAGTGCATTGATGCCGCAGAGGAATACTTTGAAAAGTTGTAAATAAACATTTGTAATATTTCTTTTATTTTCTATTTGACTAAAAATCAATGGATCACCCTGGGTACATATGCCTCCGGGGTTTTCGGCGGAAACTTACTCAAAGTTAACTTAACATCACTAAATCAACGTGAGTAGTAAAGCTAACATACTCGTAACTGTTTTTGGAAAGCGTAACAAAATACCTGCAATTACTTACCTCTTTTCTTGATAGAGTATCAATATAATTACACAGAATACTGAAAGCAGTTTTTGGAAATTCTCTCTGTACATTTGCGCCATTTTAATCAAAAAAATATTTCAAAAATGCTACTTGGAAAATGTTGTTCAGTTATTGGCACGCCCTGCATGCGAGAAGTAAATTACAAATATTTTGTTCTGTATTTGAAAGTCCATGAGATTTAGAACAAAGTTATTTCTAAAATAAGAAACCTTTCAGAAATAATATTCTTAAGTAAGAAAATCTGTCCGTTTCCATCCGGACAACAACGCCGCAGAATTCAGACGGAAATCGCAAATCAATTCTTTCACATTGAAATTCTGAACGCATTCCGACTTCCCGTCTGCCATCTAGTTTGCGGGATAATTGCAAATCAATTTTATTTATAAAGAGACCTTCACAAGACAGGTAACGCTCACGCGAGATGAAAGACAAAGCAAGCTATGGTGGGACAAATTTACCTCCCATCCACAACTGTTAAAAAATAAAAAAGGCGCCCATCCACTCGCCCGCCCGTTCACCTTCCAAAAACATACAATGTGCTTTATACCTATATAATAGGATCTTGTTGTTGCAGTGAGATTCAAATAAATAAATGGCAGATGGTAATAAAATGCATGGCCGCAATCCGCTCCACTTGCCATTTGCATGATAATGTATTTAACTTCAATTCGTGCTGGAATTTTTAAAATATTTTTAAACGATTTCGTTTTGTGCACAAAATACTATTGAATATTTTAAACTGGAGCATTTTAACGTTCGTTGATTTTAAGTGACACACCCAAAAATACACCTACCTAAATATTTAAAATTGATTGGTGCCGTACAAACCTTATTTATTTTAAATATTCAACTTACAGTTCAAGGCATATTCAGTTTTCTGAGCGTTTTCATGACGATACAAACATAGATAGATAGATAAAAACTACAATATTGACAACAACGAAGTTTTTACACAATGACGATCGCTTACCTGTCTTACAAGGGGGGTGAATATATCCATTAGTGAAATTATTAGTAGAAAAAAACTGGCTAAGTACGAGTCGGGCCTCGTACTATAAGGAATAATTTGTAAGTAGGTATTGAGTGAAAATAAAACGTTCCATTATACTCACAACTTACAAACTACTATCTAGTTTTGGTTTAAAAAGACGTTATGATCAAAAAATTGACAACTTTGACAGGCGCTTACGTCGTTATACGAACATAAAAAATTACGAAAATACGAAAAAAAATATTCGTACTCTTACTCGATGAGTTTTAAAAAACGATACCCAACATGATAGGATACAAAAATATTTACTTGTATGAGATAAGTCCCCCAGTAAAATATATTAAATAATTAAATACATTAAATATATTCGAATTCGAATCAACGTAATACATATTGTTTGACATTTTCTGTATCTTCTTCCTTATAAGTCTGTATCTTATTCCCTTTAGGCGTTCGATCCGCTTGTCTGATAGACGGACGGACGGACGGGCGGACGACGGAGTAGCAATAGGAAGAGGGCTCCCTTTTCCCCTTCAGGATACAGATCCCTAAACAGGAAAAGAAGATACAGAGGAAATGGAATCCAATAATTTTTCTATTTCTTAATCGGGACGTCATCAGAAGGAATAATATTCCTTCTGACGTCCCGACATATTATGTCTCATTGAAGTTGCGGTCTCGTAATTGGTTTTGCTGGAGTCGAATTCTCGCGTATTGACGGACCTGTCAAACTCACCGCCGGTGACAACTTGATTTATTACAATTCTTACAACTTATTTAATAAATTTTACTTTCGAGCGTTCTTCGGTAGATGCTCTTTTGTTTTATCGGAAAACTCAGTATCAAACTCGCCATGGAAAATGTTTAACCCTACCATGAATTTATAAATCCTCGCGTTATTGCTGAATTAAATGGAACTTTTTTTTTCTTAGCGAATTCCTACCCAGACTTTAAAAGTGCCAGTGGCGCCGTCTTGACACAGTTTTTATATTCCTGGTGCAGGATACACCATGATAAGTCTACCGCATGATCTGCGATGAAAACCATAATTTCCACTAAGCATTGAAAATATCCATGAATATGAATAACTTAACCCTTCTTTATTGAATAAATACTTCGCACCGTTGGTTAGTAAACAAACAAAAATTACTTGTTTACTTGTTTTTTTACTTAAGGTAAAAAAACATTTTTAAATTTACAGCAAAAATAATTCTGGACGGTTTTTAGTCCGGCAGAAAAAAAAATGGCAAGTAGAGTTAGTGCAATTAGATGTTATTGCTTTAGGCATTTCATAAGGTTAATATAATTGCGTAACTATAGTGAGAAAAAATGACAAAAACGAATTTAAAAAAACTGAATTCTATAAGTAAACGGACGGAAGAGGATCTTGGATCATTAGGCGTCAAGCTTACCTAGTTACATACATAGGTATTATTACTCTTTGGTTCTATCTATTTCATGGTTTTCATTAGACATTAATTAATTTTAATACGTCGTTATTATGAAGAAATTTTCAGGTTAAAGGTTCTACCTACCCCCTCCATTTACCAGTTGTGCCACATTTTTTCCAAACAGTCTAACATTTAGCCGTGTACAGAGTAAAATCTGAACGTCTGCGAACACTACGACAGATTCTATTCGAAAACCTTGGAAGTTAGATAACTAACTTTCAATCAACTGTTTCAGGCCGCTATACACGCTCGGATCCCGGGAAAGTAAAAACTTTGATATAGAAGCGAGATTCATTGCTCGTAAAATTGACCTTTTATGGCTCCGTACCCGTAGGTATCATATTTTGAAGTTTTATGTAGTTCCTGGCTATATTCTGCTACGTGACGGGAACACCTGTCGGCACAAATTCGCGTTTGCTTTCGAAATTGTTTTATATTCGTCTTACGTACTGTTTTCCTCCTTTACCTGAAGATTTATAGAGTGTATCAAGACGATCTCGCCGCCTGTGTTTAGTAAAATCCTACGTACGGCAACAAAAATAAACAAGGAAAAAGAAAGGTCAATTTTCTATGCCTAGTATTAATAGATTGTATTATTGATGGACTAAAATAGTGCTTTATTTTGATGCAGAGGAGGAAGGAGCGAAGGATTCTAGAATATAATCACGAGCACACATGATCAAATAATTAAATCACCTAAGATAGGTATATAATAGGAGAAAATAAGCGTCGCGTCGCGTACCTAATGTTCAATACGAAAAACAATTAGGTGATCTAAAGAAATTTGCAAACATTTCGTTTGAACAATAGCTTCCATTATTGTCCTATTAAATGACCTATTCCATTATTCGTGTCCAAATATCATTAACTATACCCACTATATAAAGGAAGAAAAGGACTCTTGTAGTACCTATAGGACATAAGAACCCATCCATGGATAAAGCAATTAAAACAGAATACTAAGTACCTAATAATTATCCAGCTCAAATAGCTGACATAAATCATTATTGCGGTTTATTCGCTCAGGGATAGGCACTAGGCAATGTACTGTAATTACACACGCCTTTTGCAAGACTGATCACGACTGAGCCTAATCTATCTCTCAATGTTGCGATTGAATGTTACAATCGTGATTGTCTTGGAGCAATGTAGCCTCTGCTGGATTGTAAAAATGAGACGGCTATTTCTTGAATAGTTGGATGCAATAAACACATCTTTATTACAGAAGAGTTACAATCCAATATTACGGTATTCGGACGGTACGGTGCACGGATAAGTCTGCAATATCTGTATCAACGGCAAACAAGCCAACATGCACCTACGCCTAACGTCCTAGGTCAATAGAGTATTAATTTAAAGAAGTACCGGTAAAGGATAACATCGTGAGGAAACCTGCCATGTCTGGGGAAATTAAAAGTTTCCGAAGGCATGTGAAATGAAATCCATCAATCAGCACTGGGCTCGGTGGATCATGGCCCGTACCCCCTCGTGCAATGGGAGGCCTTGTGGATGTTAATAGGCTGATGAGATGAGATGATTTTCTTATGACTCAATGTTAATGTGAAATCCATTTCAATAAAATCGGTAACAATGCTCATGACAAGACTAGTCAACTCTTGTGTAATGAAGACTATCTTGTCTATCGAGACATCTTTTTCTTTGCAAGAGGATGCCTGTGCCCTAACAGTGGAACGTTAATAGACTGATGATATGAGATTATGGGATGCCTTAAGCCATTTGACATATTCTAACCTAGACTGTTATCTACTTCCCTACCTTATTTCGAAACGTACACAATACGTATAGCTCGTAGAATTATTTCTGGCTCTACTCATGTGGGTATTCGCAGAAATTCGGGGCAAAAGCACACAAAAGAAAAGGTTTTGTTGTTCCCCTGGCGGTCGCACAAATGACAAATGAATAGTTTCTTATGTGGGCGGTAAGTCAAAGAAGCTCAGTAAGTTGGGACAACGCAAATATTTTGATTGTGTAAAGTAGAAGACACATCAAGCTATATCGTTTAGTACTTTGTGTACAGTGGAAGACACATCAAGCTATATCGTTTAGTACTTTGTGTACAGTGGAAGACACATCAAGCATATATCGTTTAGTACTTTGTGTACAGTGGAAGACATATCAAGCTATATCGTTTAGTACTTTGTGTACAGTGGAAGACACATCAAGCTATATCGTTTAGTACTTTGTGTACAGTGGAAGACACATCAAGCTATATCGTTTAGTACTTTGTGTACAGTGGAAGACACATCAAGCTATATCGTTTAGTACTTTGTCGCTTTTACTTATTTGACACATACATACGAATTTCAAGGAATTATAACAAAAACGTATTGCGACAGGGTTCCATCGATTATAGCTTGATGTGTCTTCCACTGTATAGTGGACAACAGTACCCGTATCACGGGGAAGTTGCGATTCCGGTAATTACATTGCTCCCCACTAGCAGCGGTTAGAATCGCAAAGAATTAGGTAGATATCTAAAATAAATAAATTAAAAAAATAAATTAGGTAGATATCTCCTGTCAAATATAGCTCTATCTCCCTTTAAAGAGTATTCTCGCACTGTAAGTTGGAACAACGCAAAATTTTGATTGTGGACAGTGGACAACAGTACCCGTATCGCGGGGCAGTTGCGATTCCCGTGATTTCATTGCCTTCCCACTAGCGGCGCTTAGAATCGCAAGGAATAGATTAAAAACTGATAGATATCATTAGTCGCATCGCGGTACGTATGTGAGATTTAAAAGAAACAACCGACATCTTTACAAGCTATAGATAAAACATTTAAGTCAGATGACGCCCGCGACGTTAGAGGGACGCGGGGTATAAAAACAGACAGCAAGTTACGCCCCGCGCCCCTCTAACGTCACGGGCGTCGTCTGTATTAAATGGTTTACCTATAGGTGCTAAATTATATTTATATTGGAGTAAAAATTACGGTCGGCTTTACAAAATAGGCGTAAATTCCTGCGTGGCCGCAAAATCTAATGCTAAACTTAAATGAAACTGTCACCCTCTCACTCATACACATGATTGACGTTTCGTTTAGCGATGTTTTAATTTATCGAGTGGCACCCTCTAGAATCGGTGCCATAGTACCAACATAATACCTATAAGTACTTAGATATTTTGCAGAACTTGCGAACCTTTATTAAGGTCCTGAAAACGATTCGAAAGTTGTTTGAAATTAAATGATAATAACAACAATAACTCTTGTTTTCTCCAGATCTGTACCTGTATATCTATAAATGTTGATAAGTAGAGTGCATAGACGAAACTTTAATATTCGTTCGTAAAATTCATTACAGGACTATTTTCGTCGCGGAAAATATCCAATCTCCGCAATTTGTTCCCAATAAGACTGACGTCAAACTAAGCAAGGATCCAATTCCGCACTCAGTGTCGTAGGAATGGAATGTGGAACGCGCTGCCTCCCTGACTCCCATCCCAGGACGGATCGAATACATGTCATTCGTGGAGTATTACCCCAGACAGACCCGGATTTCTTAGCTGATCTGCTACCGTGATCTATTAAATCTCAGCTCATACTATTTTAGGGTTACGTAGCCAACTGGGAACCCTTATAGTTTCGTCATGAGTCATGTCTGTCTATCTATCTGTATGTATGTCACAACGCAATGTACGCCCCTTCCCCCTTAATTTTACTGAAAAACTCTGAAAAAAAGAATGATACATAAGTACCTGGTACAAATGTAAATTGAAATTGGCAGATTGAAAGATTTTAATGAAAATTATAGCAGACCAAAGTTACCTTTTGAAATCGATAAAGTTAATACATAGTTAGTTTGGAACAAAGTGTATGTGAAATCGACTGCAAAATAATTATGCTTTGTGATAGAGCGGCTATGGATCATATGCGTGCCCGACACGATCTTGACCGGATTTTTCCTGGTTTCCTTCGATTGACACATTCTGTGGCTGTGTTAAACTTTATTTGTTAGGAAATTTTGTTATATTGGTGATTGATTCTTGGCATTTAGATAGATTAAATAAAATAAAGAGCATTTTAATCTGAGATTTCAAAAGACCGATGTTCAGTGATATTTCTTACGTAAATATCAAATACCCACGGCAAATACCTGACACTTCACTTTCGAAGTAGAGTAGTAGCTGACTTTATATTTTTTGCTGGAAGATTTAATTTCTAAGGTTTTAAATTCCAAGACTGAAGTTAATCCTAACAGGCTTAGAGTGTGTGTCCCTTTTCCACTGAGGTTTATATTATAGGTACATATGAAATCCGTATTTACTCGTAATATAGAATTTATATAACATCTGCAAAACATAATTCTTAGTTCAACATTAGAATGTTAATCAATAAAATTCAAACTGAAATTTAATTTGTCTTAAAATTGTAATGAATAAACAACTCCCTTGCAAGAAACGCCGCGTGTTAATGTTGTATTCTGGAATCTTCTCACGAATTTAAGATCACACCCGTGAAATAACCATGAAAATCGGTGCAGTAGTTTTTGACTAAATCGAGAACATACATACGTACAGTCAACCAACCTACTCAAGTCAACCTACTCAAAACGTCAAAACTTGAGAATCTAAATATATGGTAAATTGCGCAGGAATAAGGTTGAGATTTAATGGAAGGTTTTTGACAGATGGCATATACCATACTATAGTATATCTTGTGGTCGACTGTACATATGGGTCTAAAGCAAAATCTCTTTTTATAAAGTCAGTTAAAAACATAAGCTAAGCGCCATATCGTTCTCGGCCAGTTAATTAATAAATAAATTCGATCTTGACATATAGAACAGAAGTTTTATTAAAGCATCGGAGCCTTCTCAATCAAGGAGCATTACAGCCCTTGTATTGCGGGACCCCGTCTCGTTCGTGTCGCGTTCACGGTTGGTTACATAACATTCGCTCTCGCAGCTGGTACATTATACCAGTAATTGTATTGCCATGCCACAGTGTAGCAAGATACAGTGAGCCATCGCTCCTGACTTGCAGGATCACTGACGGCGGCGTGACAGGCCATAGGTCAGGTCAGTACAGCATTTCACCTCCATGCCCCGTATGGAAGACTTGAGGATATTATTTCGTTGGTCTACTCTTTGTAAATAGGATCCTTCACCTGTGAACTACCATACTGTGCACAAATATTAAATTAGATGTAATAATGTTGTGTGATATTGCATGTACGTTTTCATTACTGACGAAATGTGTTTTAGAATATCTCTAATTAAGGTATAATTATAATTGTTGAGCTTTTAGATTATAGTGGCTACATATACACCTGCGTGCTATGTGGCTTTTATATTACGTACCTACTAGCTGCGCCGCGGCGGCTTCGCTCGCGTTGTCTTTTTTTGCCTCGGAAACCTTCCCGGGCGTACGCACAGCAACTTAGCAAAGTAACATCGCATTCGGATGAATGGTATAGGAACGCATAGAGCACAAACAAAGAAACAAAGAAACATTCATTTTTATATATTATATTATATATGGATAGGTAGGAATTGTTCAGCTTTACATTGATTATAGGTACTTATTCTAAAGGTATTCTAGGTACCTATAATCTAAAAGCTCAATAATTCCTAGCTACTTTTAATCTAAAAACTCCTTGCGGGGTAGGCAGAGAGAATTATATTATTAACCGTTTTATGCAAACTCGCTGCAGCCATTAGATCAGTTGGGGATTAATTCAAGTTTTGTCAGGAAATGTGGATTCTAATCTAATCTAACTACATTCCTATATTGACACGTAAGTCTATGCAGTTATACCCTACGCTTTGTCATTCATTAATTATCATATGACCTCTTCAAAGGCCGTCTGTACATTTGCATATAGGAAGATTAATAAATTAATAATACTATGCAAGGAGTATTAGTATGATTTTACGTCTTGATGATGCATTAAAGTACTCTTGTGTGTATATTTACGGGTTCAAATCTAGACAGTGGATAAACCTATATATGGTTAGACTTTGGGTAAGGCCAGAAATTTAATTAAATTCAAGTTCTGGCATCCGTAGGTTTACAGTAAAAGGTACTTTATTTATGCCTTTAGGATTAGGAAAAAGTTACGAGTTTACAGTAGGTTACTTACTTACCTGTAAAAATATGAAATTTAGTAACTTAGTTATTCAAATAGATTAGATATGTTGTAAGAATAAGCCTCCATAAATGCATCGTTATTAATATGTTTAGTATCAATCATGGTTTATTTACATTGTCCATAGTTCCAATAATGGCCACTTTAGTCATGCAAAAGCAAACCAAAACAAAGTGTTGTCTTATGCACCCCGCCCACATGGGAAATTTCAATGAGTCATACTAATAGATACCTGCTTAAGTTCAAAAAGCTCACCTCAGTCTGAGTCAGATATGCAAATACATGACACTTCATGACTGTGAATCAGATGACATACGAGTACGTAAGCTACTGGAGCGGCTTCGTAATCTTTGACGTCACCGTTGAAGTGGATCATGGTGGAATCAGCGAAAATATATGTCGCTGGGTGGAACCCAATTGGATTATAATCCTCTCAGGGAATATGAGTACCTAATTCGTAAAGCCTTCGCCTGTATAAATGAATGAAACAGAATTTGACAAAATTAATTACTTACCTACTTGCGTCGAAAATTCAGTGTCGATATCTGATCAGGGAACAACTTTTCCATGACTGGTTGAAATTCATAATCTGCTTTCTAATTTGTATAATGCAATATCGTTTGTATGTACTCGTATATAAACTTGTTTGTACCTGTACCACAAACATGAAATTGAAATAGGTACTGTACTAAGAGCAGACTTTACATTAGCTTAATTATATTAGCTTAAATTATGATATTGCGTGGCAAAACACACTTTGTAGCTAGTAAGTTACATTTGTATAGCGGATTTACCTGAATATAGGCTGAAATTTTTGCCAGGCTTCGATATCTGTCACTGTAGTAGTAAAGTATTACTGGAGGAAAAAAGTTATCCTCATTGGATAAATGATGAGTGTGAGTGAGATGGTTATAAATATGTACCTACTCAGAGACAAATCTGCTAAGAAATGTCTGTGACCCGCATATAGACACATAATCTTATACGCTTGTGTATCTGCCTGTTCTATGCGAAATTCAAAAAATATTTTTTACATTCTGGATGCTTGCCTAAGACCAGGATCCTGTCAAGATATTAGAAAACCACCACGTACTTACTTGTTATTCTCTGATACATTAAATTACAGTTCAAGATGCTATACTGTGAGTATAGCATCTTGAACATCCTGTCTCATTCACCATCTTGGTCCATTAAGGATACGTAGACGCCTTAATGCTCAGATGTTCTATGTCATAGCGCAGATACATCAACCCTAAATCAACCACCACAATCACGTAGTGACTTAAGGCAATATTTCTCTCTACAGCAGTTCCACGGTAAAATTGCGAAGAAAGTTTCCTATATGTCATAATCACTGAAGATGAAGAGTCTTTTAATCCTCGGAGATTTAATTCTGAGAGATAAAACAGCACTAAGACTTCCCTCATACTGACGTCTGTTGTTGAGTTTTTCGCCTAATACTGCTGCTCTTACTCTTTACTTTTAACTAACTCTTACCAATGTGCCATACGCTCAGTCACTCAGCGTGCCAACTTTCTTGCTTACGTTGTTTTAAAAATGCAAACAAAAATCGGATTATTCCCATTTCAGAAAGAGAAACATACATATTCCAAGCTTTAAGTTTATAGGACAGCTGGATGGCAATGGTGCCATCACGTTCTTATCACCGTGCCATTATCACACACTTTTGTCACTGTGCTATCCGCTCTTTTACTGTATCACTCACTCTTGACACCTTAATGCTCGTTCATGCCACTGTATCACTGTCTATTATCATCGCATCGTGCTACCAGTATTAACCACAGCGGTATGAGAGAAGCTTAACAGTTCGTTGTGTGTGTCGCGGCCGTAAACCCGCTCGTAAACTGTCTGTCATCAAGCTTGTAATGAAAAATATAAAATGGGGATTAGCAACAAGATTCTGTTTCTTGTCACGGATTTACGTATTACTTACATTTTAGGTAAAAGAAAGCAACAGGCAGAACGAATTAAAAATGCGAAGACCTCACGACAGGTAAAGGTAATGGGCATCAGAAACTCATTCGCCAAAGAATTTCGCCACCGAGCGCGATATCAGATTTTAGCTTTTTGTGCAAAAACCTGAAGTCCGATTTGGATAACTAAATAAGTAAAAGTAAAATACACTTCATTGCTCAAATAGAAAACAACAAACATAAGATAGAAAAGGAAATAGTGAAGAACAATTTGGGCGGCCTTATCGCTAAGAGCGATCTCTTCCAGGAAACCTTCAGCAACATTAAATTATACACCCATGCATCCTGGGTTCGGAACTTCCGTTGGATGCACCACACATGGATTCAGTTTTTGATTTAAAAAAAATATAGTCGAAAAATCCGAACCATCAACAGTTCCACGCAGTCCAGGGGATTCCCTACAGTTAGTTTAGCAATCGGGTGTTATTACACCTGCACGATCGACATAGATCGGTGGTATTGATCAACAATTCAACATAGATTATTGACCGTTCAACGTCGATCATTGTGTGCTATTACCTACCTACACCTAACCGATCTGCCATCGATTGAGCATCAAAGGTTGATCAATTGTCGTTCGACGTATTTTACAAGCCGCAATCATTGATCATCCTGAGATATTAGATTACCTGTTCCAAACTACAAGAGAGTAAGTAATAGTAGGTAGTATAGTGACAGTATATATGCCTTTATTCGTCTCTACAATGGGGTATCAAGCTGTCACTAGAAATCATCGTTAAACAAATATTTGTAAACAATGATAAAGGTAACGGTACAGCCACCCGCCACCGTGCGTAATGACTAATGAACATTAATGCGACATCTCGAACCGTACTCATTTCCGACTAAAACTTTACTAATTTCCACAAACGAATGCGCAGAGTTAAAAATTGGAAATATTCTCTTACTTTTGTTAAAACTTTATGAAAACCAATGTTTCGTTTCAAACAAAAGGAAATAAAAGATTAAATCGTCGGGAACCCAAACGTTGTTTGTCGAAATAAGAGGGTTTTATGAATCTTTTGATCTTCCTGTAACAAGTTATTATACTAGTATGTAGATCTTAGTTCATATATGTTGATAAACTACGGTTCATCTTTATTAGTATTACATTTATGTTTATTCAAGAACTTTGTTTTTCTTTGATAACTATTAAACATGTAGGTATGCTTTATAATACTTACTGGTTGAATTTTTATTCTGAAAAGAATGAGACATGACAGGTAAATATGTGGAATAGAACCTTTTCTTGAAGCTTCTGCTAAAATAACTACTTTTAAAGAACCCCGCACAGAATGTATGAAAAAAAGCAATTTTTTGAAGTTGAATTACTCATAAAGTATTCCGTTTTTTTAGTTGATCCATTTAACAACTAACATATTTTTGCGAGTTCTAGAACACATCTTTTTTTGGTTTGAATTGGTAACTTTTATTTTTTTCTCCATACATTTTGTATGAAAGTCGAATTTTCACTTAAACCCCTTTTTCTCAGAAACGGGGTTCTAGAGGGGTTTTTTTCTACAGGTTTTGTTGTACTTATCGTCCTACATAACATATATTTTTTCAGCGAATTTGACCGAAACCTTTTATTCATACATTCTGTGCGGGGTTTTCATACCTATACATCATATGTGATGGGGTGATAAAAATCACCTTATAAATACCGATCGATGTATGAAATAGCTCTGAACATAACTGCTCACCCGCCTGGCGGCCCGCAGGCGTCACTCAAAAATATTGTGTTTTATTCCTAACAGACAAAAAATCTTCAAGTACATATCCTACAGTATAATAAGCAAAACATACGTGGTTACTTGATATTTTTTCTAATTTATTAAGCCAGTGTGTACGCTGCTTTTGACATAAAAGGAAAATCAAATAACCCAATTCTCCTTTACATACGCTACAGCAAGCAAAGCATCGTTAGGTATCAAAGCATCGTTAGGTATCAAAGTTTCAATTAGATGAGTTGATGCTCTTTTGAAAAAGCTGAAACAATGTTGCGAGGCATCCATGGACCCAAAGGCTGGCACATATTATACTTTGCCCAACGGCTAAGTTTAGCAGTACAACGCGGAAACGCGGCCAGTCTGTTTTACCTTTAAGTTTTAGGGTTTTATTCTAAGTTAATTTGTTACTAATAGATTTTAGGCTAGTTAGTTTTGTTGATAATTAAATGGTTAAAAAAAATGTGTTGAATTAATTAGGCATAAGGGTAGCTTTGATCTCTATCAACTTTCAAGGTCACTTTAGCATCCTGATCCATAGATTAAAAAACAGTAAAAAAGATATGTTATAGAGTAACAGTTGACGAGTTACCGGCATTGAACTGATCCTCTAATCCCACTCGGATCTAAATTATTAAGCTACCTTGGATATTAGATACTGTTAGCCTGTGATTTTTATGTATGCTCTAGAGTTTTTCTCATCTGCCTGAAATACGAATTTAAGAATTAGCACTGAAGAATTTCTGTTAAATTTGAAGGAGTTAGAAGTGTTAACGACAGATATCGATTTAATTATAATCCTAAAAAAATCAGTGAAAGATTTAAAAAGGGATACCAGTGTCTTGTTCAATAATGTTTAAGGTATTATGCCAAAAAGTTAGTAAAATAATAATTTTCTTCCACGATACCCATTTAAATTACTTCGGGAGAAATCTTCGCCGGTACAATAACTTTATTAAATCGGTTATCCCGGAGTGGAATTCGGAGAGAATGGCAATTCATTTTCATTAGGCCGTTACTCCAGGCGGGGACGGGTTACTGTTAACGATTTGCAGAGTTTTTTAATTGCTTTTGTACTCGCTGCTGTCAGCATTAAATTTACTGACGCTTACGATTTTGGTTTACACAAACGTGAAACATACTGTACTTACTTACCTAGTAAATGTTTGTTAAAAAACATGTTTTTTGTTAACTGTAGTTTAAGTGTGTGTGTACGCACACAGTGTAGGTAATATTTTCTTAACTAATTCTTTCTTAAATATTTAGGGTGCGTCATCAATAAAGACGACTCGGCGAGCGAAATATCCTTCATTTATCTTTTTGTTTGAGATTTTTTTGTGTTGGTAGTTTTCTATATGCTCCGTCTACAGACTTTGCACTTTGCGTGACCTTCCGCTGCCTTCACAAATGTATTTACTTTGCTCCTTTGCGAAGCAACTATAGCCGTGAGAAATTCCATTTCCTGACTTCGCTCCGCAAACAGTGGCGAAGTAAGCTGACAACTCTGCGCCGACCTCTTGTATAAACAGTTCACAACTATTCCTTGTACCTTACTTCCACTGTAATAGATGAAATACAATAGTAGGTATCGCACTGTTTTGTCCTTTTATCTTATCCTACCATCCTATTCTGCCAAAATATAAAAGCGAAACGAATGACTGTCTGTAGTATGAACGGATTTGCACACAGTTTTTTACATGAATACCTTAGGATTCTACGTCAAATATAAGCTATTTTTTATTATGGGAAAATGAAAAACCATTACCATACCATTTTCTTGGATATTAAACAGTAAAACATTATCCGGAACAACATTAAATTCATTACGCACTCACATAAATAATAAAATTATTATGAGTGGCTCAAACGAATGAGTAGCTTGTGGGAAATCCTTAAACCTTTTTAATCAACTGAAATCGTACGGAACATTCAATAAAAAGTGAATAAAACCAATGGCAAAAGATCTTAGAACTTGTTGTTTCCCGTAAAAGGTACTCTTTGCTTAAGTGTGGAAGGAATGAAAATAAGATAAACAAGGAAATCTTGTAGGTACTCTTAATTATTATAGAGAGTCGTATTATGATGCTTGGGGTTTAGGATAATACAACTAAAATCGTAGAAGAGGAATAAATGTAAACGGATATTGGTTAGGTACTTGGAAAAATTGTTTCTTCCTAGATTTTTTACTTGCTTACATTTTATTGCGACTATTAATGACCCACTACGACTAGAGCAATAAAATTTAAAAAAAATGGGATTTTCTGTTTCTTGTTTCTTATTTCTGGTTTCCAATTTTTGTTGCTATTATTAAGTTACATTACCTGTTTTTGAAATCCTTGATTTTCTTTCGTCATTCTGATATTGTACGCTTAAAAATATCGTATTGCATGCATTCACAAATAACCGTTCAATTTAATCCATGTCACACTGTACAAATGGTACTAAAACAAGTTTCACGCCATTCAGTTGGAGAACTCTTAACTTTTACATTGAAACTTAGTCGTACCCAGCGAAAATTGTCGTACCACTTCATGGAGTCGTGTTTTCTTTTGCACGTAGGGTATAATACTGTACGTTCATTCATCAAAGAAAACCGCGAACTGAACTTGTATTACTTTTCCTTTTAAAGCAATTCTGAACGGAAAATCTATAGTCTTGTTTTCACATCATAGAAACTTCTAAGTTATTGTTCGGTGTTAGCTTCGAAATATAGTTTTAAATTAGTTCACTTACGAAGATGAACGTATCTATTTTTATCGTATAATTTCCGTTCAACCAGCCAGCCGTGTTTTTCAAACTTAATATAAGATTCAGGCAAGTGTGTAAAATTCATCTTAGTCACAGTAACTACCCGTCGGAAATAAGTGCAGACCTGTGTTGAGAATAAGGTAGGCACATTCGACATGCAAAAGTCGAAATCTATATTTAGTTCATCCGTTCACTCATATAAAACGAACATATATGTGAGCGTAACAACACATAGCCGCTCGACTTTACATGACGAACGTGGCAGAACGCCCTGCTCAAATCCACAGATATTTGCGATGGGTAGTAATATTAGGAAAGCATTAGTTAGCTTGAATATAGTTTTAAAAGTGAGCAGTTATGGATTTGGACTTATTATCACCGCAGGAAGTGTACACGAAGAGTCGATTCATAACAGGATGAACAACACCTAAATAAGTAGATATCAAGAGTCATCTCGCCAAATCGGAATGTCACCAACATCTTAATCCCGATTCCTGTGCCAATTATCCCGCAAGTGCCCTCAAAAACTCGTCGCCTCTCGATTACCGTATTTCGATTCGATCCATGTTTTATCGTTAAATTTGACATCACGGGTGTACGGCTTCATAAAATCAGTGAAAATGAGAATTTATTTAATCGTATGACGTGCGTGCAGTACAGATATGTTCTATTTACAAAAAATGTGGTCAGAGTACAACATCGTCTATGTTAATCTGAGGGTATAGCCTGGTTTTTAAAGTAAGACAAGTGTCAGGCTCAATATGCCGGCGGCTGCTCGGTATGTGGGTGAGTTCGATGATTACATATATGGTTTTGAGTAGGCACGGTGACCTCCTCCTCCTATTATGTTTTTTTTAGAAAATCAACCAATGGAATTGGTTTAAACAAGAAGTCGAGCGCCACTCAGTTTATACTAACTGAGAAAGGTATAATAAAATTAAGACATCACCGCTCCCATGGTCCTCACTGGATTAAATAAAAAGTATGGTTTGACTTCTATTAAATTTGCTTAAATTTACGACCTTACGATTAACTACTTACAGTTGTATGAAAATATTATTTACAAGAGATAAACAGAACGACAAGGTTCATCATATTATGTTGGCCGGAAACACCACAGGAACATAACAGAACCTTTCCTGGTTGGCCAGGGACATCTTTCCGTCAGCCTTAAAGCTTCAGTCCATCACATTGAAAAACATTGAAATCCCAAAAAAAAACCAATCATATGTCCCGCCTGAAACAAATCAATTGCACTGCTTTACCTTCTGACTGCGCTTACTTAGAGACACACGGTGCATGTCCTTCAGACATTACCTTCGATGACCATGTGGTTTCCGAACAAAGAAAAATTGGCAGAACTTGGGTAAAACTTAATGGAAACACGATTTAGATTAGATTAGAGCAATTCAATATGGAATCTAAACGCGAAAACTGAATAAAATTAATACGAAAAGTGAAAATTCTACATGACTTTATACTGACCTGTCACGGGCTGGAAATTTAATACTTCATGGCTGTAAGTTACAGAAAACGGAGGGCTAGCCTTCGAAGCGTGCTTTTCTTCATTTTGGAGGCAAATTCCTTCACATTTTGGAAAAGGCGATGCTCTCTGTCCGAAGATTCGAATGAAAAGAACTATAGACAATATAGTTTTTTTTCCGATGGCAGCTGTGTTTTTACCATTCATAATGAGCTACCAACGTTTTCTCAATCAGTCGTGGAAGTATTATGAAATAAAGGCCCTATGTCACTCAGCAAAATCATTCTAGTGCTTTCTCCGTTCCACGTAAAACGACTTAGGATAAATATTTTATATTTGGCTAGAGCCTAGTAGCTTGTGCCATGAAAATAATTAAAAATCTAAATGTCAACGAGAACGTAAACAAACCGACAGATAACCTAGACATTTCAACTTAAAGACTATGTAAAACAGTGCAATTATATGGTATTTGTATGTAACGACAGCTTTCGGGAACCTGCCGAAAGCGTACCATTACAAGGTATAGAATATATGAGGTTAAAATACTACGCTAGTAATATAATTAGTAATTACATTACTATTACTGGACTCGCATGCTCCATCGTCGACCTCATCGTCGGTCAAATGCGGCGAGATCAAGGTCAAATGCGGATTTAGAGGTAAATAATAAAAAAAAATTTTTGTACCTACCTAACCTAACTAAAATTGGGTAGGTATGTATACGGTACTAGCTATTCAGATACCTGTGTAGGTAACAATGATATTCAACTACCGAGATTGACGTAATGCTATGCGTTGACACGTAACGTAACTGTGTTTAGCAGAGCTTATAATAATCGCAATTGATTCATGACGTCATTGGACGCCGAAGCAATCATTGGACGTTATCTCTAGATAGGTACCTATCTAGGTGTATTCAAATGTATTATTAAAACTACATGAAACATTGAGAACCAGTGATAGTAGGGAAAAATACGAAGTACTAATCTCTACTCACTGAGAGTACAGTTGACAACAGGTCAACCTACAAAACATGTGAAACTAAAATGAACCATATATTATGTGGACATGAGGTCGATCAAATCATCGATTTAATCAATAAAAGACAGATGGTATACTTTTCCTAGTGGTCGAATATACCCGAACATTGGTTGGATATACTGAAAATTTCCAGAACTATGGTCATTTTACACTGTTATACCTATATGTCGTAGATACATAGCGTTTCACAAAGTGCGTAGGCATTTCACGAAATGCTAAAAAAGTTAGACAGATACTGTAATCGTCGAATTCTACACTATCTGTCTAAGATTTTACACTTCGTGAAAAGCAAATCCCTAGTTAGCACATAGCGTCATTATGTATTTATCTGAACCCCACTTCATGATGCCAGTTTTAAGTTTTGAATCTATACTAGCGCCATCTCTTTTTTTGCCCCAAAACATTGTATAGGTATGTATTAGAGAATATTGTTAAACATAGTTATTTTTGTCATTAAAAAATTCTTTAAAAATGTGTAAGCTTTTAAGCTTAATTATGTTTTTTCTATAATCGAAATATAATAAAACAGAGGTAAACTACCAGTTGGCGCTAGTTTCATAGAAGAGTGATTAAGATCCACACGAGATTCAATACCATTACGCTATGTGCGAATCATTAGATCCGCACTTCAAGATGTCGCTAAAAATCTTAGACAGATAGTGTAGAACTCGACCATTACAGTCTAAGATTATTAGCAGTTCGTGAAATGCCTACGCACTTCGGGAAATGCGCCATTACGCTATTAATATATGTTTCACGTTGTTCAGATAGGTACCTACTCGTAGCAACTGGGTACCTACCAATGAAATAAACTAATTTTGAATAGTAATATAAGCAAAAACCTCTTGATCGATTCCACATGAACAACTCAGTCGACTTAAGCTGCCATTGAGTGCACAATCATGTTGCGAACTTGCGAGTACCATGCCACTGTCCGCAGAGTCCACGAGATTAGCAGTTCCACCGACTGAGCATTGTACAACGTATTTCCGAATAATCACAGCCAGTGATCGGAAATTGGAATAAGTAGGACGAAAAAGAATTTTTGGATTATGTTTCGAAAAAGCGGACTGAAATAGAGATCTAGAACACCGAAATATTAAACTTTTATGCGTAAGACCGACTATTCCGTTTCAAAGTTGCATTGCTAAACAGAAACTGATGTCAAATATTCTCAGTTTATTTGTTAGAAAATATTTGCAGTTTACATAACATTGAGATATTATCCACACTTCAGTATATCCGCTTATCAATTTTAGGTAATTTCCCATTTCTAATGATCACAGCTGTGGCTTAGTCAGATGAATTCAAGACTCAGAATTAGAATTAGCCTAAACTCGCCAGAACTGGATTGAAACAAGTTCTCAAATGAGTTGCAATTCAAAGTTTTGATGGTAAAAGAAGTTGCAAACTTGTGATGCGGATTTCTAGTGGTTAAACTTCACTTTGATCTACCAAGCAACTACCAAGTAGTTATTTCGCTCAAAATGAACTAATGAAGTCAGTTGTCGGTGTGGTATAGAGTCATATATACCTAGGTACTTATTATCTAAATACATGCATAATTGTAATTCAAACTTATGGGATATTTGTTTCTATTTGTTCTTTTGATAGAACAGCCGGTAGAACAGATGGTAACGACCCTTTACAAATTAGTTTTATCTTGACGTTAATTTTAGCTTTCCTTTTGTTTCAGCGAGCAGTACCAATTTGGTGGGCAAATTCACCCAGAGCGTTCGTCGGATAGTACAAGATGTCAAAGATGAAGGCACTTCTAGTAAGTAAATTAACATAGTTAAGCCCACGTACAAAAGTAGAGGTGATGAAAATCACGATCCATACTATTAGGGTACCTACATTCATACTTACATATTATAATAGTAGTTTATGCAACGGCCACATAATGATAGCGATTTTAACATGAGAACTGTTTATGAAAGCGAAGCTGAGTTTCATAATAGATCGTTCGAGTGTTAAAATATCCATTATGTGCGTTGCATACAATACTTTTCTACGACCATGAAACATATAAACAAAAAATACAAACCATTACGGAGACTTCAATAGACGCCATGACAGCTTAACATGTCATTGGTAACTATGGAAACCGTAGATATGTTTGGCGTATTGTCGACATCGCTATTGGCTATAGTATCAAGTAGTTAGCCAGTGAAATGTAGTGCATTTAATACGAAAGAGTTCTTGTATGCATTGCAGTTAACAGTTGTTTAATATTTCATTAAAACACTATTTTGAGACGACCATGACGAATGAACATCTTTATGTTATTGCTTGTGGTTTTTTAATGAACAAATTACGAAATGGGGGTAGAAAAAGACAATTAAGAAAGTAAAAGAAAACAATTTTTACAAACAGTAAATGTCGTGTCATATTACTTATTATAATAATATAGTTGACTTAGGTAAATAGTTGACCATATCATATTCATACCAGGCGCGCAGACAAAGGAAGAAGTGATAAAGAGTAATCAGTAGGTAGGTATCTACTGAGCCTACCGTGTGTTGGTAAAATAGCAGTGGAGTGCGGTTATGATACGATATTGGTTTATATTTCATCCATCTATCGGTTGTATCTTAACTGACACTCTTGACCATGTAGGTAATTGTGTTTGTACCAGACGGGCAGACAAAGGCGGAGGTGATAAAAAAGAACATAATAATATAGGAGATGAATATCAAATTTCAGAAAAACTAGGAACATAAATGTTACAAGACAGACTCGAAATCATCATAAAAGATACTTACTTCATCGCTGTCGTGATTTGTTTGGAAATTCGATCTATTGGCACACTGGTATCCTAAGGGATCCCTCACAATATTTATGATTCTTGGAAAAGCCAACATCAAAACGTGAAGATTATAAAAACCATGTAACTAGCTATCGGTTGTCTCATAACTGAAATTCTTAACCACGTAGATAATTTTTGCTTGTACCAGGCGGGCAGACAAAGGAGGAGGTGATAGAAACGAACGAGCGTCTGAGGGCTGTGAGGGTGCGGCTAGACGAGAACTACGACACGGCGAAGAAGGCCCTCGTCACTCTCATGACCCGGTACAGCGAGTCCAAGGCGCAGAGGAACGTGTTTACCAGATACGCCATGCTGAAAGTCATGATCAAGGTAAAATTATAAAGATTTTTTAAAAGAAAATCAATCGATCAGACGGGCCACCTGATGGTAAGTCGTTTGGAACACCTGATGGTAAGCCTGGTACAAACACAATTATTACCATTGTGTTTGTACCAGGCGGACAGACAAAGGAGGAGGTGATTGAAACGAACAAGCGTCTGAGGGCTCTGTGGGTGCGGCGACACGGCGACGAAGGCTCTAGTCACTCTCATGACCCGGTACAGCGAGTCAAAAGCGCAGAGGAACGTGTTTACCAGATACGCCATGCTGAAAGATAAAATTACCAAGATTTTTTAGAAGGAAAACAGGCGACTAGACTTGTCAGTTGGACCCTAGCTTACGAAGCAACAATCCTTGTAAATTATAAGTCTAAAATGGCAACTAAAAGATCCTAAAACAAAACAGCGTCAGTGTTACCATATATTGCAAAGGTTCATGTGCCGGTAATTACGCTGACACCCTTACTATTTTAATAGAGACACAGCAATGCAAGCATTGCGGCTTTGCAGCAGAATTAGGTAAAATGGTGGTATACAATATCCTACTTAAAAAAATATTTAATTTTTGTAAAGTGAGGAACACGTTTTGGGACTGATTTGATTTATTTGTTAGAAAATAACACAGAAAATACTACTTAATACACATAGGTAATATTCAAAGTAAAAAATAATTACGTCGGTCTACGAGTATCAACAGTGTTCAATAAACAGTAAGTTTGAAACTAAATATTTTATTAGCTGTTGATTTTCCGGAGCAAATAGTGACTATTCTGTCGTTACGAGTATCAAACCATGCGTGCATGATGAGACTATCCAAACAAGCACTTTGGAATATTTGCCATTCTACAAATAATCCAGTTTAATACAGCAACAAACATGGTAATTTCTTAATGCAATTAAACAACGTGGCGCAGTTGCAAGTAAGACAGAGTAATTTAACTAAGAGATTCACTGCAGCCGCTGCAGCTAGCTTTGTTCGGCCGCTTTTGATATTCATGAAAGCCTAGTGAGAAGGACATTACGTTTCAGCTACTGTTTTAAACTGAGAATCTGTGTAATATCCCACTTCTTATTTCTGCAACGGATGTGTTAAACAATATAATCTTATGACTCAAAATTATCGTTCTTAGATAAGTATGTCGGACAGAGGTTTATTATGATTAGCTGTATACACGTTGATTAACAATCACCTTAACAAGTTGAATTACAGAGACTTTAACGACCATACGCCTGTCAACAATTTATGAAATATAGGTGTTACAAATTTAAGTGTCAAGGCCTGTTGTTGAGGTAATGTCAAGGATTATTCTTATCACGAATTTTAGAGATAATGTAAGGAGATGAAATATCAGATTTAAGATAATGTAGAGACAAAAAAATTGAAGACAGACTCGATATTATCATAAAAGAACGCGATAGCGAACTTCAAAGCTTTCGTGACTTGTTTGGAAATTCGATCTATTGACATACTGGTATTCTAAAGGATCACAATATTCCTGATTCCCTGGTGTTGGAAAAGCCAACACCAATACGTGCAGGGTATAAAAACTGTTAAAAAATGAAACTTTAATCTCTGAAAATTATCTTCTGCCAGCTATTTTCTATTGCAATAATTTTTATGACTTTCGTAAAACATAATGCAAAAACTCTGATCAAAAGCAATGACGTTACTCTGTGCCTTAAATTTTCACAAAATACCGTTCGCAAAGCTATTTATAATGCCTGTTCATTGAAGTAAGTAAGAACCACTGGATAGAATGTACAGTCGATCACTAGTTAAAGTACAATATCTAATAGAATGTGTACATTACATAATAGGGTTCCCACACCTCTATCCGCTTAGAAAACTTTGTCCTTCTAATCTAACTAGTTACCCAGGCCGGACAAGCTATAATTGGGTAAAAACATTCTGAGTTAGCAATCTCACAAGGTGCGTACAAAGTACGTGGCTAGGGAATTTGGCCCTTATTACAAGCCGCTCACGTACTAACCTCCGAGTTAGTCAGGGTTGTCCTGCAAAATTTTGGGCTCCCCATTATTTCATTTGTGAGTCTTGCTTAAATGTATAACAAACAATTTAGTAACTGTTGTTAAGACGATAAATAGAAAAAATTAAAATGTCTCGTTCCAAAACAAAAGTTCATAAAGTAGAACGTAGGTAAGTACGTAAATACTAAATACTTTTTAAATGTACGAACATCGAAATTGAACGAACTGAGAATTGTACCAATTGCTTACTCTCTGTCTCTGTTAGCTGACCTCTCACAGACACAGAAACCCAATTATGTTATCATCAGAAGGAAGCTAAAGCCAGCTAATAAAACTACTTATTGTCATTCATTTAAATATAATTACATAATGGAGATTTGACCACATAATCGTGTTGTGTATTAATCCCGTGACCAGCGCTCCATCTAGCACATCAGGCGAGACCTGAAAACCAGCGTGTCGCTGAGGTCTCGACCATTTCATTAGACACATAGGGCAATACGTGTTATACGAGTAGATATATTTTGTTTATAGGTTAAGAATTAGAATAAAATAACAGTGTTGTACCTTATTACTTTGATGTGTGAATGAATAAATACTCTTTTATTTTATTATATTCATACTTATACTCATGTCATTGTTATGGTTGAATTAGAGCTCGAGATTGATTTAAAATGAAACGAATTAAAAATTCATTTTACATTAATTATTTAGTTTTTATTACAAAACTTTGCACTGTTCCATATGATGATCACAAAAAACAGAGAGCGATGCCTTGTTTGTATGTGCCAGAACGAGAGGGAAGATTTGACGTGTGCGTTTAGTTTAACCATAATATTTATAGTCTATGCTGCGTTTCGCACACTTACAATCGATTCTAACTTTAAGCTAACTTATTCAGTATTTTTATTTTAAAGGAAATATATGGATATATTGATAACGTGGGTTGCTTTATCGAACAGTCAGGTAATAACATATTTCAGAGTTAGATAACATTGCGCACATAGATATTTACTGAACCTCAATCAGAGGCAGGTTTTTTTATATCAGAGGGATAGTTATCACTTATCACATTTATAACTCCTAAATTGTATATTTTTGTATCAAAATTCTACTCAATGCGATAAATTCTGTTTGTATTCTACGTAATCTCTGTATTTATTTGATTCAGAATCCGAATGAAACAGTCAAATGCAAATTGAGGGTAGCCAGAACGTGACGAATCAGACGTGACAGTATCTGTGAAAAATAACACAATATGGTAGAATATTTCTATACTATTCTGTACAAAATACATTTCACAGCACGTCTGCGGAATCACTTTTCAAATGCGATACCCAGAATAGTGATAAGTTGAACAACTCCAAGACTCTATATTCCTTCCATGGATGGTCTTGACCTTTCCTTTAATATTGTTTTTTTTCTACTACATATAATCAAAAGTAAAGTTCAAATCAAATTTGACTGTTTATGTCAAACATTGAATTTAAATATTTTATTTGTTATTCTTATTTTAGTATCCATTCTTTATTCAATAAACGAAATATACTACACTATACTACACACACTCTTAAATTTTGATCGTACGTTTGTTCATCCATCACCTACAAACATATTTATAGTAAAATTATAACATAATTATAACTACACACTAATTATAACTACACATTCTTAGGTAATTTGAAGTCTAAGTTCCACCGGATTAATCTTTTAAGCTTTTATACAGCCACATAAAACCCTATAATAAGATATAACAATCCTTGTAATTGCAAGTCTATAAAATATATATCCCCATATTGTTGCTTTGTAAAATATGGCCCTGGTCTTATTATCACATTTCTGTAATGTAATGAATTATGTGGCTTGGAGCAATTGTGTATGTATGAGACAATAAGCAGACGTGACCAGGATTCAATTCCCGGTTGCAGCCCATTTTTATAAAATAATAGCAAAAAATCTTATTTTGCTCAGCAGCTTGTAAGCAGTTAAGTAAAGCCGTTATACGAGTAATATTTAATGTACCTATATCAAATTATGTAGGTAATTAATTACTACGTATTACGTTTTTCACTTTGCGGCGGACAGCACAGAAAGAAAAGCTTGTTTACTTCAAACAAAAACTTGTTTCAATACGAGCATATAAGGTCGGTTCTTCAACAAAGAAATTGTTCACTTCAACCAAGATCTTAGTCATATCTATCAAGTAATTTGTTCAAATGAATAGAAATTACTTTATATACTTGTGACGTCACAAGTATGAAGTTAAAAATTGCCAAGGTTTCCATGCTGAAAAAAAGCTTGTTTGATTTAGAGCATATAAAGTAATTTCTATTCATTTGAACAAATTACTTGATAGATATGACTAAGATCTTGGTTGAAGTGAACAATTTCTTAGTTGAAGAACCGACCTTATATGCTCGTATTGAAACAAGTTTTTGTTTGAAGTAAACACGCTTTTCTTTCTGTGCTGTCCGCCGCTAAGTGAACGTGGAACCTAGGCATTAGGGCCACATTATCTCACTAAGTTTCAAGTCGCAATCCGATCCATCAGGAGAGGGTTGTGATATACAATGTATAACACTGTGGCCCTTAGCGCACGTGATACCCACGATACTTTACGAATATGTAACACCTTGTGAGAGCAGTTAAATAAATAAAATAAGATAATAAATTCAGTTTTATATTCGTCAAAACAGCGTAATAAGGCCTCTAGTATACCCTTTACTACTTAGTCGCTTTAACTTATTTGTCACATACATACGGTTATCAAGGAATCATAACAAAAACTTATTACGACAGAGTTCCACAAAATATAACTTGATGTGTATTCCACCTTAGAAAAGTATTTTTGTAGAGATAAACAAGCATTACCTTTTGAAATTCATCTTCGTTAATAACCCAATAGTCATGTCCGGCAGCATTTACGGAAACCGATACAAAGCGGATACAATCTTATCCAGGCTGTCTAAGCTTGCTCACGACTCTATCAATCACTTAACGATTGATCACGACCTATAACCTAGTTAATTAGAACCACGTTATACCTACAGAAGTATGAATAAGTATAGGAGAAGATTCATTTGAATAATAATTGAACGTTATTGTATTGTACTCAAGAAACAATAATTTAGGTTGAACTCGAGCTTTGTTTCGAGTCTCATTCATGAAATAGTTTGAGATCTTTGAGATCTTCATTGAAACGGCATTGAGAGCTCAATCTGCCTTGGCACTCAAAACACTAATTACTCAGAACACTAATTACATAAATGCAAATGCCAATATCAGATGCCTTGCGCGTTCAGTCTCTCAGCAGTCGGTTTCCCGAACACTAATTCGTCAACTACGCTCGTACAACCAAGCAAGCATGCATTACATCCAAATCCAATAGACAAAGAGCAAGGTAATTATCCTTCCATAACTCCCAGCATTCAGCATTAATAGCTCTACGCGTACAACACACCCAGAGCGGGTATATAATGTAATAAACGAATATGCAGATGCTCAGTAAGCATAGCAAATTCTGTGTTCCTTACCGTACCATTAAGGGGAACTCATAAATATGCAATTTAATTCCTTGATGGAGAACTCGGATTCCTTTTTTCCGACATCCGCTGATGCAAATAGAATCAAAGAGAAATGAATATTGCACAAAAACTGAAAACTTATTTTGGTTTTTATTTCATCTTGGAAAATTTAAACATTGTTTACACAGAGCCCAGAATTGGTTATTCATCACAGTGTAATTATAGAACAGCAAGGACCTTCCAGCCTACTCACGACTTTTCGTGGATCTCGATTTAGTAGAGTTGGTTGGTTGGTTCATCATGGTTCCCATGTCACAGAGTCACGATCCCTTTTAACGAAACATGAATTATTAAGACGGAACTCGGCGGGAGCCTAAAAGAGGATCTGGCATTGGTCACAAAGTCACCAAATCATCAATAAAAGTATTGAATGAAAAACAACATCAGCTGTAAGAGTCAAAATACTTATGCATCAATTCAAGAGGTTCCTTCTATTTTTATGGGTATTTTTAATGGGTAAGTATATTTTTAACACAAGGTAAAGTTCGCGTCAGTCTTTATGGCCGATCTGAATATAGACACTAGTCGCGTACATGTTTCTAGGTGTCAGCGCCGTGGAAGATTAGTTTCAGACTGGATTTTGAAATTAATTTGTGTAGGTGAATTATTTATATGCCGTGTCATGCCGGCCATAAAGAATAGGCCACCCTAACTCTTCCCGTGGGTGTTGTACGAAATAAGACATTTTGTGGATACTATTGTACACCTATTAGACGGCGATGGCCTTGTCACCTATCACGTTTGTCCATCAAATCTTACGGCGAAAAGTGGAAACTACCTATGATGAAGGTGGTTCCTCTGTCTACCCCCTCGGGGATTATGGACATGAGAGTTATGCTATGCTATGAATGATTTAAAATGTAATCGAATATGTAATGTTTTTTGGAAAAGTAATCGTGTTATGAATATGTGTGCAAATAAATTTTAATTCATTCATTCATTCATTTATTTGGGACTTCGGGAGGCCGAAAGAGGAGGTAAGGTAAGGGGGCAACAGGCGCAACATTTTCTTGGCAGATCAAATGGTGGATTAGATTTTTGGCGCCCGTGACCCTCTGGGACCGCACCTGGGGAGCAACGCTCACATGTCTTGTCTGTGGACTTGGTGCCCCCCGAGACGTGATGCCCTAAGCAACTGCTTTCTTAGCCTTACTGATCCTTGTCCAAAGACACCAACATTATTAGAGGAAGAGATGTAAGATAACTATATATACAGTCGCCGGAATGGTACGGTGGACTAGACTGGCAGTCGGGCGGACCGCCAAGTTCCAGTACAGATGTCCCTGTTAGTGATACAATTATTTAAACTAACTTACTCGGCTTTCTCCCCCGGAACGGTCGGGAAATGCCGGTTGCAACTTTTTGCTTCCTTTTCATTCATGCTGCCTCTGCTGTTCATTCTATTTTGTTGTTATTTTATTTCTGTTCTCACTTCTGCTCTTGCAGCTTGTGCGACAATTCCATATTTGTTTTTAGATTATTTTAGTTCAGTTAATGTTGACATAAAAATCTTTGCGATAGCATAAACCGTAAATTCAGGTTGAAGTCACTACTTAGTACTGATAACTTTTAGGTTTATCATCAGTTTAATAATTTGTCATGTTTTTTTTATTATTATTTTCTGAAAACGTTTTTTTCTAAAATATCTAAACAGAAGTACAACTTTGACTAAACTTAATTAGCCCTATTATACTAAGATAGGCGTTGAACTTAACGATTTTTATGAAATAAGCACCACTAATTACATCACTTTAACCTACAAATTAAATAATATCGTAACGTAATAGCTATACACAGAAAATTAGTGAGCCGGATAGAGCTTATGTAACTATTAGGCCCAACGCACATCGCTGGAGTGACGGCGCGGCGTCTTTCTTCGATAATAATTGAACTAAAACTTAACTACACTGAAATACGGTTTTCCATGACAATAGAAAGCGACTCGGCGGCGCGGTGGTTCGCGGCGGCTCGCGGCGGCTCCAGGCGGGGCGCGCGGATGTATGATAACGACTCGCGCGGCGTCTTCAGGCGCGGCTGCGCTACCGTAAGAGCGGGATCCGCGCCGCGGCTCAAAATCAAAACAAATCTATTATTTAATTTTAAGTAGGTACCTTGAAGTACATTTTTACAACGTCATTTTTTACCCCAGCGCCGCTTCGTAAGGTCCTCGACTCCACTCCGCCGGTGTGCGTTGAGCCTTAGAGGATGCTGCCATAGCAGAAATTCGTTTTGTTGTGGCCGTGGACTTACATTTGGGCCAAGTGTTAATTGTTACGGTAGGAAATTTCGCCAGCAGAACGTGTCTGGAATATCAATGTAAAAATGTACAGATTTAGCTCATTTGTGATAAATGAATTTGGTGCTGAGTGTTCTTGATTCTGCCCTTGGATAAAAAAACCGTCTTTTAAACCGACGTAAAAAAGGAGGAGGTAATCAATTCGCCTGTATGTTTTTTTTAAATATATGTTACCGCATATCTTCTACATTTGTGAACCGATTTTGATGATTCTTTTTTTAGTGACAAGGGTATAACCTCCAGGGTGGTTCCATAAAAATTTAGTCAAGATCTGATTATGCACTTCGGAGATGGACAGCTGAAGTATTCAGATGGTGACAACAAGTCACTTGTAATTTGTAATTAGACAATTGTGAACCTTTCTGAAGGCTAAGTCCTCCTTCCCCTCCACCAACACCAGACCCTCATCATTAACACTAAAAATAGTGAAGTGAAAATTAATTTAATAAAAAAATAAAAACCGCCTTCAATTCACTAAAAGTTAGAAATAATTATAATACAAAAATGAAACCTACACACTTATAATTATTTCGAGTCGGTGCCAACCACGGTGCAACGCGTTGCACTGCCCGATTTGATTTAAGGCTCAACGCCGTCGTTCGTCGCGCAGTGCGACGCGTTGCGCGTGGTTTGCACCGACTCCAAATAATTATAGGTACACCTAGGTTTACTTTTTGTATTATAATTTTTTCTAACTTTTTAGTTATTAGAAAGCGGTTTTTATTTTTTTTATTATATTAATGTTAATGCCTACGTACACGCTCTTATGGTAAAAGATTTAAAAATTGTCTGTGTAACTCAAACCTATGGCTGATTCAACGAATTTACGAACGTTTTATATTTCTCAGAAATTATGAATATTCCTATTTGAGAGTTCACTTTCAGATAAATATAAATAGAGACAGATCTATAGGTACTTCTAAAACGCTAAAACCCTTATTAATAGTCCCATTTTACGGAAATAATTAAAACCAAATGGAACACTCTCTCAACGTAAATATTTAAACATTTCCACCGAGACCAGACAAACCAAAGAATGGCTCAATTTAAGAAAATTAAATTAAAAAGAAAGAGATAACTATAATGAAAAAGAAAGAAAATGTAAAAAGCAACTCCTATTAACCAAAGAGTTCCGTTTGTGAAGAATAAAGGATTAAAAACCTAGAACATCTGACTACTAAAAGCAAAAGTAAAACCGAAATGGTAATTTCGAAAATTACAGACAACTTATTAAATATGTTTGTAGAAAACGAAGAAAATATTCCCAAGTCGGCAGTCAGAACGAGATATCAAGGGCGAAACAGTCTAACTAAACGTCGATGTCGTCCCGAGTTGCTCATTTCGCACAATCCCTAAGGACCTTTGCTTCGTTCTGTTACAAATTGTCAGGATTACCTATTTATTACAAGATTCGTAATTGCTTTAGTCTTCCTTTCTAAGGGCTGGTTTATACTTGGTCAAGTACAGTAGCATACTGCCAGGCACTCGCCACTGTACTTGCCCAAGTGTAAACTATGTGTGTGTATAATAGCTGCACGCTTTAAAGACATGGCAAAATAATTATAATTAATCGACTTAGTAACTGAGAATCAATGTTGAAATGATGCCAAGATAAGCGAAATTAATAATATATAACAAATAAAATCACAAAGCTTTTCATTTTTTAAATTTCGACTTTCTTAATTTTGTCAATGTTATTTTGGGCCACGGTGTACTTGCTAAAGTATGATAATCTTAAAGAAAATAATAACAACTAATATACTTAATATTTAACTAAAAGTTATAGTTATTATTATATAAGTTATTACGAGGATAATTTTCACGAGCGAACGTATAAATGTTCCAATAATAATAATGCCAGTATAAATCTATCCTTCCAATAAGAGGAAATTAAACTAATATAAAAGAAACTAGCTACGTAGATGAAATGAACAATACGACTTATCGACTAGGAGTCGGTAAACCGATGGTAGCGGAGCCGGCAGGAAATTAAAATTTATTCCCTTCTTTTTACCAGTCGGAATTCCTTAGAGCATTTCATTCTGTTCTGAATATTAACCGTGTAGGAGAAGATTCTTTTTATTTTTACTGAAATATGTGAAATAATAAATGGTACATATTACTATATATTCCAATATCTCGGGATTACCTCGGATTCTAAGGTCATTTCTTTATCTTACCAAGTCTATAAGGATATTTATAGATCCATATTTGCTTTTGCAATTTTATATTTCCCTTTACTCACGAAAAGTATTTCAACTCGTAACAAAGGAGATGAGGTGTACAGTATAACGGATTAGAATTTTCCTACCACCATTGGTTGGGCTAGTAACAGTGTTGTACGACTAACCCACGAGTAACCTTGCTGGTGGTAGGATCTCTTCAAGGTCCGCATGCATGGCCAGCTACCCCCTTCTATGTAAAGTGCGTCTCAAAATATCTTTGTTTCGGCGTTAACTTGTTTCTACAGTTTTTATACAAAGGCTCGTACATCAATGTCCAATTGCCCATGTTTGTTTTTTTGGCCTCATCGTGCCTTACCATCAAATGAGGTCAAAAGGACTTAACGTAAGTTGTAAGAAAAGTCTTTTTATATTAAGACTTCGTGTCATCTCGATCTAGAGCTATGACGTAAAAAGGGATAGCATATATTTTAATGAAGACTTAACTTTAATGAGTTTTCAAACAAAACGCCTCAGTGTGTTTTTGTAAAGATCATGTCTACAATACAATGTTCCTAGAGTTCTTTGAGCTGGCAATAATCCAGACAAAGTTATCCGCTTCAAGCGCGATTGCACACAGGCCGGTGATATTCACACGTAGTCGGTTAACGTGTGGAAATTAAGTTTTAATGTTATTCCAGTGCGGTGGATAATATTACGATGCTTGCTTTGCAATATAAAAATATAAATCGAATATTGCCAGCATCCCCTCCCTATCTTTGTTGAGCTATCCAATCAATGTGTAGGCAATCTAGTTTTGTGAAAGCAAATTGCTTGTTTGAAAACTACACAGTTATACTAGGTTCAATCAACTTGCTTATGATAATTATTAGCAATTTTATCTAAATAATTATATGTAGCTTTTAGAAAACATGAGTTCTGAGTTTTTTTCGTGGTTGTATTAATAAAAGTTAGAAATAGGATTCTCACACAATTTGATTTGTTTTGAGTTAACGATATTTCGGCAGAGGTCTTAGTTTTTCCAAACTGCAGAGAAATTAGTTTAGTCGTTGTGGGGCAGAACCTTTCTAACATCACGAATGGGACACAAAGTTTAATTAGTTTGGTATTCAAAACTACAGTATAGAAGTACTATTAGACACGAGCGTTTTAGAGTCTCTTCTCTTATGATATCTATCAAAACCTAGACTTGAGTCGAAATCTAATACATTCAACAAACGAAACACGCAGAGTTTCATAAGAAAGCTGTGTAGATGTTGTAAAGCGACAGAACTGGAAACTAATGTCTTTAATAGAACTCGGCTACTGAACGAGCACCCAGCTTGTTACAGCTCTCGTTCTCGAGAGCACACTCTTCGCCATCTTTTCGTAACAATAACGAGCTGCCTGGGCTATTCCCGCAAAGCTGGCTTTAAACTTCTTCTTTGTAAAACTTGTCGCAAGATAGTTATTGCCTAGTATCGTCCAGGGATATTTTAGTTCCGTTATGCGATAATTGTGATAATATTTGTATCCTACCGAGCGTAGTTAAAAAGTTACCTAATATAACGTTACTTCTTCATACTTATTGATTATACTTAGTACTTTAGGGGTACATGGCATGTAACCCAATACGTCAGGGTATACTCTTATGCACAATGGCCTACACATCAGGCCCTTTGGTACTTTGTCGCTTTAACTATTCTATATTTTCTATTCTATTCTATAGACACATTCATACGAATATCAAGAAATCATAACAAACATTTATTGTGAGAGGGTTTCACAGAGTATTGCTTGATGTGATCTTCTACTATACAGGCATGTAAAGGGCTATAGATGTATAGACGAGAAACCTACCTGTTGCTTAAGATATACCTACATTTCAACCAGAATAATTATAAATTGGTTACCATACATCGAATACTTAATGTTTATTTGCAAAGAAATTATTCTATAAAACAGCAAGTAGTATTTTTACATGATTATTTTCAAGATGCGCAATTAAGTCATCTGATCCAGATAACCTCAGGGCATTTCGAATTCATAAAAACCGCATGTTTCCATCGAATTTCAGGATGTCATCCGTTTAGAGACGCAATACTGGTCGCTGGTGGAGATCCCTCGACAGGAGAAGGCGGAGACGGTGCCAGCGTTCGTGCTCCGCGCATGCGCCATCATGGAGAAGACGCAGAAGTCGGGGGAGGGCGTCAAGACGACGTCCAAGCTGGCAGAGGAGGCGGCTGACAGAAGAGACCGAATAGAGAGGTTGAACGGTATGTTTATTTTTGACACGGACATTCCGATACCCCTTAGTGCCTCTCTGTGTTCTTTGCAATGTAAGGGTCGGAGCAAGGACCTCAGCACTCCAGAATTAGGTACGGGAATTTGTCATATGAAGGTTGGTTGAACTTATTCAAAAACTTCTTTTTTAGTCACATTCCTCACATTCGTCACCGACATAAGGGTATGAATCCCTAGCACATCTCTAGGCCTCAGAAATCGAATAATAATCATATTATAGTTGAGTAACCGCCACACTTCTGGAACACAACAACTGTCCAACGGTCCAGTAAATAAATTACCAATTGATTTTTAAGTTACTCGTGTTATAAGCATTACAATCTCTTTGGTTTATAGGTTTGAAAGAAAATAAAATGCCATATAAAAATGAAAAGAAAAGATTTTATTCATAAATGGCTTTCAAAATAATTTTTTTAGCGTACAATGGCCAGTTACCAGTCATGCCTACCTACCTATTTTTTAAATTAAAATCTCCTTGGTTTAAAGATAATATATTTTTTAAGAGTGTATGGGCTAATTTATAAACAACTGGCAAAGCATGTTGAAAAAAGTATTCTTAAAGCCTAATAAAATTAAAAGAAAATATCTTCTTAAATGCCTTATACGGCTTTCAAAATAAATTCGTGAAACAAAAACAGCCAGTTTTCATAGTTATTTATAATTATGAAATTAAAAACTCTTTTGTTATAAACTTATTTCAGAATTTACTCTACGATAAACTCGTACTTCCAAAAAATTCAAAAGGATAAGGAAGTGGTAGAAAAGCTGTAGCTTTTACCCGAAAGCCGTAATAAAAGTGGCGAGCTGCCAACTCTTTGTTCAGACTCAATTGGAAAGAAATGAAAATTCCCAAATTACCTAGTTAAACTAATTGCTTTTCTACGAACAAGGATAGCATCTACTATTACCATTTTAAATAATTACAGTTGACCCATTTTGTGTTATGTCCAATAAAGTTAAGTAGAAATATTTTTTATTTATTAAAAATCGACGTTGTAGCATCTATGGGCGTAAGCAATATTAATAACTTGTACTATAGGAGCTTCTCACTCACCACCTTGAATATAATTAAGGATATCCTATAAGACGTAATAAATCATAATAGGTATAACTACATATGTATACTAATATCAAAGTAAGTAAATAAGTACTTACCATTTATGTAGACAAGCTCAAAAAAGGCATAGGCCTCTAAAAATCTAAAAAGTTCCAACACTTTTTTGCGCTTTCCATGTTCCCTTACGACAAGCAGGTGATGGATCACTCGTCACTCTAAGAGTAGTTTTCGTAGGCAAGCCGAAGAGCTGTGCTACGGCCTACGACAGCTCTACAAACTCTACAGTTATTAAAAAAACAGTAGAAGAAAAGTGATTGAGGGATTATAAGTTTGACACGTTTGTCTGTTTATCTGTTTGTCTGTGGCATCATAACTTACCAATGGATAGATAGATTTGGACTCGGTTTATTAAATAGAGAATTTTGTCGAGTGTTCTTAGCTAGGTCTGATAAAAATTGGATGAGTGGTTTCCAAGATCTTGGAGTATCTTTGATGTCAGATGGGATCTCTGGAACGGTAATAGCTAGATAGTTCAAATTTGAGCTCAAATATACAGGTTCATGGTGCGGTTTCGACATCTGTAACCTTAAGGATCTGATGATGATCAGGAAAAAGTAAGTGGACTTCAATTTCGTAATATGACACTTGAAGAATTGGAAGATTATCAGCCCGCCGAAACTATAATAGTTAGATAGGGTCTTCTGGAACTAAAGTCTTAGGGTCTTAGGGAGACATTTCAAGAGAAAAAAATTTTAAAGAAGGCGGCCATAAAATAAATTGAAATAATGTGGAGCTTTTATGTTAGCCATGGCGAGGCCGAAGGCCGAGCTCCGCGTAGCCCTAAGCCCGGAGCGTCCCCCCCGCCTTCAGGCGCCGCAGGTCTAATATGCTGAATGTTCTCAGCCATGTCAGATGAAAATCGCATCAGACGTTCTAAGATCTTGCAGCATCTTGGGATGTTGGAGTATAATGGGATCTGTGGAACCGTAACAGTTAGGTTGTTCCAGTTTGAGCTCAAATGTTTATGACTTTGGTGACCTTCCTACATCTGAAACCTTGAGGATCTGATGAAGACCAGGAAAAAGTAAAGGGACCTCCACAATGGTACGTCGGGGGTTTCTTAAATTTTAAATAAAGAGTTATTTAACCTTCAAAAAAGGGAGGTTCTCTATTTAAAGGCTGAGGATCTCGCATAATCTGCGTATCCTGTTACTATACCAGATTATGCGAGATACGAGTACTCAAGAGGACGGTTGTGGTTGGAGGCTTAACTCATTTTATTGTTTGTGTTAATTTGCGTTCAACACAGGGCTCGGTGCGACCGCATCATTTAATTTGAATTCAAGGACCGCGTTCCAATTTATTTTGTGAGGGAAAATTTTCGGTGCATGGGAAATGAAGTCTGATTATAAATAATGTTCGGAATAAACGAGTAACGAATTAATTACTGAAGGGTTATTAATCGTCTCTACGCAAAACCGCAGGTACCAGTAATCAGGTTAATATTACACGTATATAACAAGCTATGGCATTTCAACTCCTATCCACAGTCGCCGTTAAAAATAAAAATAAAAGGATAAAAAGTCGCCGATACGCCGCCCTGTTTAACGCACATTGTAAATAAAAGGATTATACAGGGTGGAAAGTTTCGGCGGGGCACCCAGGGCAGCTACCAGATCCGTTGGAGCTACGAGAAAATGGTCTTAGGAGACCTTCCCTACATTTTGGAGCTATTTAAAACTGCGTTCACAGATTTTTGAAAAATCGTAGTCAACGAGTACAATGCCATTTTTCACCCAAAAAAAATATTTGATGCCAATCGATTCTATTTCGTGTCAGGAACAAAAGACTACGGGGTCAACCGAGGTTCGAGTACTTGAAATGTCAAAAATAGAAAAAAACTATTCCTATACATTTAGTACGAACCCCTAACATAAAGTAGAACAAGTGAACCTCTAAGCCGCTGTACTGCATGTCTGCAAAAGAGATTATTTCTTTATCTATGGTACTGCTATGACCCGGCCCCAAATTAGAAAGGTATTTTGAATTAAGAACACATGGTTTGTCAACATGGTTTGTATAACTTTTCTGGTTGGCCTGTATCTTTCAGGGTGTTTCGTTATACCTATGGTACTGCTATGACCCGGCCCCAAATTAGAAAGGTATTTTGAATTAAGAACACATGGTTTGTCAACATGGTTTGTATAACTTTTCTGGTTGGCCTGTATCTTTCAGGGTGTTTCGTTATACCAATGTAACGCAGCTATTGGATTCTTGTTATTTAGTAAATAAGCTTCAAGTAAATCCATACGAACGGAATTAGAAGACATTTTTCCCGCTTTATTTTTACGAAGTGATGAAATGATTGGAAAACTTTCTGAACAATCCCAAATTGTTCGTTTTTCAAATTTATTGGCGATGTAGAGGCCAGCAATTTTTGGGAATTCATTGTTCCACAGTAACCTTTAAATCATAACTCATACTAAATGTAAGGGAATAGTTTTTTGCTATTTCTGAAATTTGTAGTACTCGAACCCTAGTTGACCACATTTGTTCCTGACACGAAATAGAATCGATTGACATCAAATTTTTTTTGTGAAAAAAGGCATTTTTCTCGCTGACTACGTTTTTTCAAAAATCTGTGAATGCAATTTTAAATAGCTCCAAAAGTTAGGGAAGGTCTCCTAAGACCATTTTCTCGTAGTTCCAACGGATCTGGTAGCTGCCCTGGATGTCCCGCCGAAACTTTCCACCTGTATAATGGGATAATATTGACCCATAAGGGACGGGTGGACAAATTGCGAACGTCCATAAGGTAACCTAAGAAAAATGAACAGATTCAAAATCGTGACGAAATAAAAAGTAAGCGACGCCTTACAAGCACAGTCGCGGATTAACGCTAGTGTATTATTTAAGTAGTTTCTCTATTTATTTTTTAATGACTACTAAACCCGTATTTGACCTCGATCTTGCCTGATGGTAAGCGACGATGAGGTCGACGATGGAGCATGCGGGTCCAGTAAATGCCTATTCACTCTGGCCTTGAAGATCCCAAGGTTGTAGGTTTCGGGAAATACAGACGCCGGCAGGCTGTTCCATTCCTTAGCCGTTCGCATAATGAACGATGAAGCAAATCGCTTCGTACGAACAGATGGGATATCAACAACATAAGGATGGAACCCCTCCCCGCGCCTGGTAGTCCGAAGGCGGAATGGAGATGTTGGAATTAGGCCGTGCAATTCCGATGCGCACTCTCCGAAATGTATCGAAATGTATTAATACTATTATATTATATTATTAATATTTATACTACATCTTTTGATCGTTCATCTGTAGATTAAAGGTATTTTTATATTCTTTTTTCAGATATGACCACGTCTCAAATAGAAACTGAAAATACGCAGATGACAAACGACTTGTATCGGCTCTTGAAGAAATACACTGGCCTGAGAAACCTTATTAGGGAACTCAAGGTACATAACTCACTATTGTTCTATGAACATGCAAGACTATGGAAAGTGGACTAAAGTGCCGCAGGGATATAAGCCTTGAATTGAAGCGACTTATAGCCCAATCCCTTTCCATTGTGACATGCTTGTTCTTTCAAACGAGAGAGAGATCCACTGTCAGTAATTCGTTAGTATACTTACATACTTAATCTTGTGACCAACTTGTGACCTATATTTACGAAAACTTACGCAGAAATCGATGCCATTGTTCCCGTGCTCTTCACAAAGTTTTCTAATCTAATTTCCTTATCTTTTTCCAGTCAGAATACGTCAGCACAAAGATGTACCCGATGTTCCCTCGGTACACAATGCTCAAAGACATGATCAAGGACATAATGCACGACCCCGACTACATGGAGGTCTGCCATGAAGTGGACCCATAGCGCGGGGTGCGCAAATAAATGAGGCACTCTTTCACCGACCGTCACTCGAGTCGGTCGAGCCGTCGCTAGCATGATGATGACGTCATCTGGAACGTTCTGGAAAGCTCTAGAAGGATGATTGATCTGCGATTTATTCAAACATCAAATAGAAGTGCTTGCAGCTTGTAGGTAGAGGCTTACGGTTATTTCAGGGAGCTACGAACACCAGTGCTTTGTACTGAATAGGGTATTTGACTCAGTTTTTTTTATTGCATCAACCAACTCGCGTAGAATATGCTGTAGATGCATCTGAAATTCGTTTTTCGATATCTCAGCTGACACCAGAGATATTAATGATTAAAGTTAATGTGACGTTATTAAAAACTGCTATTGCCGTTTCTAACTTTTAATTTTTGAATGCCTGTAACCATTTTATTTTTAAACCAATGTTGATTCAGTTTTCACATTTGCCTATTAATTTATGTGTATTAAATTGTCAAATACCCTAATAGGAAAGAAAGGCCATAACACGTGACCGAATACAAGTAGGTAGGTACCTACTTACATACGGTCGGCTGATTCTCTGACAGCCTATGCTTTTTCTCGTGCTTATATTTTTGTATGCGTTTTTCAAGTATGTTTTAAAGTGATAGATATTGAGCTAGCGGCGATTAGCGAGACGAGTATACTCATTTATTTTGCGCTTCAATGGACTTCTATAGTGTTAAATTGAGTTATATATTAAGTGTGGGTACTTAGGTACACGTCTTTCAATAACCAAGGTGTAGTTCTTAAGGCGTGTACGCACTTTCGAGCACGAACATCGCGAACATGAACTTCGATCAATCGTATGAACATAGTGTTCGGCGAAGTATTCGATTTTGACATGCATATCGCGTTGCAAAAATCGTTGCAACGCGATACAGATTTGTTCGAAAACGTGTACACGCTACTGTAAGTACAAGTTCCTTTTTTATTGAATCCGTTTGTGTATAGATACTGGATCTAATAGATTACCTGTATTGATTTCTTGTACGGCGGCTCTCCATACAATTTACACGGATCCTCTTTGTATGGGAAGCCAAAAAAATAGTTGCCGACTTCATGACAAAAATACATACCTAGTTAAGTTGTCGATTTCTACGTACTATGTATGAGACTAACCGTCGGTTGCACGAAACGTGATTATAGTTTAGTCTTCATTAAAATACATGTTATCCCTTTCTACGCCATAGCTATAGATAGAGATGACACGAGACTTAAGGAAGCTGCAACTCAGGGTGAGTCGCCCTGATAGTGGTCATGCAAGTATTTTGTTACCCTAATATATGTAAAGGTGCAGTGTTTTCACCCCTGTTGTGGTTGTCGTCCAATATACTTAAAAATGTATATTTAATTTTAATGTACAGTCTATGTAGTATCTGTCAAAATTCTATAATTAAAATTTGAAGTCCATGGCATATTCATTTAGGTTCATTTAAGATTGCAGAAATTTGACAGATGGTATACATTAGATAGAGGCTGACTGTACCTACCTGCTTAACTTACACGTGGTTTTATTTTATTTTAAGACAGTTATCCATGTCTTGTATAACACATAATCATATCTACACATATCTGCTTAGATCACTTAACCAGCCATATCGTTGAATATGTATCGTAAAATAAATAAATATACAAAATGTTAACAAATATACCAATCAAGTTACACTAGTCGTTGTATGCTTTACAAATAAGTTGAATTTATGTTAATGAATGTAAGTTAAAATGTCTAGGCAATTTTTAAAAATATATTAGTAATATTTTAATGAATGATGTGCAAATGCAAAATGCCATTGTCTGTGTTCAGCGTTGTATTAGAAATTAAATATTAATTAAGTAGTTTTACATTACCTTCTTATGTAGATAATTGTTCTTTCATATTATAACAATCTAAATACTTATTCTCAAAGTTTTTAAAGTACTTACCTACTTATATCTATCTACGCCTATTGACTCATACTCTTATATCTATCTACGCCTATTGACTCATACTCTTATATCTATCTACGCCTATTGACTCATACTCTGTATATTCTATAAAATAAAAGTACAATATGTCACTTTCTGAATTACCGTAGGCTAAACCATACAGTGATAGACGCTTAAATATCCACCACACTTGTACATTATTCCGTTCAGCAATTTAATTATTTTACTAAATCTATAAAAAAGTCAAGTGGAGCGATTGCCCAGTAATCATCGCAGTCGTTGTCCACAGCAAGTTACAGCTATTGCCCACTCATATTCAGGAACACAGGCTTAATAATAGGCAGTCTTTTTCGGGTGGGGAATAGCTCTCGGCGGGCAATCACAGTCTTGTTTCCCCTACTTACATACATCCCAGTTCTTCGTCTGTAGCTAAACTATTTCTTAGATGCAATGTTCTTAGACGTGGTGTTAATTAAATTTTAGTTAAAAAAGACATTATTATAATAACTGAAGAAAATAAATTTTAGATAGGTATGAAAACAAGTAAGTACTTATACCTACTATAAATAATAAAGATGCTATGATTATTTTATTCGCGTTTGTGATTATAATTGGTAGTAAAGCGCTTACCTATTAGGTACCTTGTACACTTGACTGAATTCATTCGACTAATTTAGTCAACAATTTAGTCTACAAATAAGACGCCGGTTTTTGTTTACCGGTTGTACAAATGTACATCGCAGACTAATCGTACTGAATGCCATGCTGTAAAGCGTTTATTATAAGTACTTGACTGATTGAATTTCACTGATTCATGAATACTGACTGAATACATTTTCTATGAATGCATTCAGTACTTTTTAGGTACAGTCTGTCATCATAATTAAGCAACTAAATAGTTGACTAATCTACTGAATTCAGTCAAGGTTGAGTACTGAAAAGAACTGGTGATTGGATCGCTACTGTATCTGAATCAGAACTCTATTGAATTAAGTATTTAGTATGCTCTGTGTAAAATATATTATTTTTGCCAATTGAATTTCTAGAAATTAACTTTTAAACTTGATTATGTACCTACCTACGTATATAATATTTTTTGTTCCAATAATGGATTAATCTGTATCTTTACTCTAAACTAACTCTAAAATAAGGTCCTTGATTATCAGATATAAATAACCAAATATTTTATAATAATAAAAATAATATGTATGTTTGTTACTATGTTTATGATGTATTTGTAGGCTTTTTGAAATAATCGTATATCTGTAATTAAATATTAAAATATGAAAGCGAATAGTGAGGCCAATTCAGTAGATTAGGATATTTTGTATTAAGTACTTACCTACATAAAAATAAACTAAGAATGCAGATTAAACATAGATTGACGTCATAAAAATAGATTTCTAAGTACTCGACATTGCATTGTCGTTATAATAACACTCGACCAGGGTTATATTAAAGTAGTCAGTCAAGAAGGAGCCTCTGCCACTAGTACTTTTATAATCTGCGTTGTGCGTTATGTAGTCGATCGCAATGAATTAATTATTCACATAAAATTCCGCAACATGGCGCTCTTTATTATATTCCTGGTCGGGCTTTACCTACCAAATTATATATAGAACCTATAGGATTACCTATTGGTAATTGCCAGGCTGGTGTGACGCTTAGCCTGAGCCCATATAAAATAGGTTTACCATCGCCAAAAAATTAATTGACCACACTTAATCGCTGTATTCAAAGGGTAATGAATAACCAATAAAGTCAAAATTTTCGTCAAATAGATACCTACCTTACCTACCCTTCAGCACAAGATTTGGTTATAAAAACCTATTTCAGATTTCTTTCTTCTTCTTTCGTGTTGATGATCCGAATTAAATTTTTCTCGAACAGAAGGCAGCTTAGATTTCTTTGATTTCATATTGAACTACTCTTTAATTTTGCCATTGTGAGCAGCCGATTTGTATGGAAGGACGCGAGAGTGGCAGTTCACAATTGCGTGTTGGTGCCTACGTTGATGTATGGCAGCGAATGTTGGGTATGTATGGCAAAAGAAGAGCTGAAGGGTCAGACTACATGACGACGGTTCCTGCGACGGTTCCAGTACCGGTCGGTTCCATGGAACCGGTGCTTCATATAAACTCAAACAAAAATCTGCGACTTCCTGAACCGAGTGGACAGGGCTTGAGCTCAACGCATGAGTTTGAATGCAGTCGACTACACGGGCGGTAACGGTTTCTGAAGCGAACCGTCGCTGGAACCGTGTATGTCCCAGCCTTAATGCTGTGGAAATGCGTTCCTTGCGTCGTATGTGAGGTGTAACAGTGTGTGACAGAATAAGGAATAGTGCAATAAAGGAAAGGTGTGGCATGCAAGACGATGTAGTGAGTAAGATTGAAAGAGGAATGTTGAGATGGTTTGGACACGTAGAAAGAATGAATGGAACGAGAATAACGAAAGCGGTGTATAAGGAAAAGATGAATGGAAGGGCAGGGAAGGGGAGACCTAGAAGGACCTATGTCTTTGACCAGATTGCGGACATTCTAAAGAAAGGTCAGATGCGGTCAACCACTAACCGAAGAGCGTGTATGAAGCGATTGATGAGTGTGGAAGAAGCGAGAACGGTTGGTCAGGATCGTTGCCGGTGGCAATCTTTAGTCTCTGCCTACCCCTGCGGGAAACAGGCGTGAGTTTATGTATATATATACTACTCTTTAGCCTAACCTAATGTAATACGCCATGTTTCATACACCTACATATAAGTAATATATGTTTTCTTATAAAAGCATCTTAAACAAAACGAACCAAAAACGCTGGTCAGAACAAGCCCTTAAAGTAAATTAGGATATTTATAATATTATCTATTTATAGCAAAGTAATAAATGGATACTGCCATATGGAATTAAGATGAGTACATATAGTTAATGTTTAAATTAAATAAGTACCCATTTGAATACGTTATTAACCTAATTTTTTTATTGCATCAATCAACTTACATGGACTAAAGAAGGATATTAATGGTTAAAGTTAGTATTGGATATTTGCTCTGTCCCTTTCTAGCAAAATAGTCTTATAAATGCAGCGAAAACCTGCTTGTATGGCGCTAGAGAACAGTTACGTCATAAAACTTATTGCCGTTTCTTTCTACCGTTCTGATTTAGTTGCCTGTAGTTATTTTATTTTTCAACGAATTATAATTCAGTTTTCACATTTGACCATCAGTTTATGACTATTTCTTAATTAGGTAATGGCAACCAATGTATGGAATGTAATTTCCATACAATTTCAGTAAATGTTGCCATTATTTAATTTCTACTCTTTTTTTGACGGACAGTTTGTCATTCATACTATTGTTCGTTTTTCATTAGCTGCAGATACTCGTCACAAATAACTGTCAAATTTGACGGTAATTTCGAGGAAACACCTATCTTATTGATGAAAATTTATCAAAATAATATATAGTTTTGAATATTAATGCCGAAATTTGATCACTTTTTGTACAAAAATATGTTTTTCATATAAATAAATCACATGACGGGTATCTGCAGCTCTCTAATGAAAAAATGGACTATAAATTATTAGGACGTTATCAAAATTGTTTTTAATATTATTATTTATTTTTATAAGTAAATAATGCCTCTTTGCCAGTAAAACTGGTTGACCTGTGTTTTGTGGTATTTACCGTAATAGTATATAAATTTAAATAAAATTAATACCTATACCTATAAATCTTTGGAATGCATGTTTGCTATTATTAAAATAAAATAAATCTAATCATAAAGATGCAAGGCATTGTATTAGTAGGTATATACGTGATGTATTTTAGTGTATTGGAATGATGTCGCGGATATATTATATGTCTTACCTATCTAAATAAAACGCTTTGTTACATAAAATGTAATACATTATTTTTTGTGCTAATTGGATTTTTATTAAATTCTAATTACCTCAACCGAAAAAAAACAAATGTACGAGATTTTAATTTATTGAGTGATAATCCATAATCGGTGCCACTCTATAGCTATAGGAGCTAGGGTATCTATACGATATCCTAACCTAACCGAAGCCGCTATCACAGAGTAGGTACATACATACTATAGGCTGGTAGGTAGGTACATACAGACTGGAAGGAACAGCTAAGTGTTTACAGCGCATTATTTCGACACAGATATATTTCATGTCTTTATTATCAAGAAATATAATCACCTGTAACACTGTTCAATACTGTAACCTACATACTGACGTCATCGCTATTTTCGAAAATGAGTATTGTTCACTGCGGCATCTAGTACAAATAGAAAGAACCCATATCGGACAGTAGCAGCTTGCTAACAAACAAGTTACATACTATTTCGTTTCGCTTCTTTTAGAATTGATGGCGTAATTACTCGCATCTCAGCGCCATCTATCAAGCAACCCTTGTAATGCTTTCTTTCCTAGAATCTTAATAGTTCCAGTTGAAACCACTTGATGTCAGAAGTTCTAATTCAGTCCAGGGTTACCATAGTTCAGTTTTATTTATTACTCAAATAAGGGTAAAGAGAATCTTGATGGCGTCTATTCCGTCCGGGTGGCCGCTGAACCTAAAGTTAAAACTAAATAAAACTTTTGTGCTCATTTATAAGCTAAAGATTTAAATTTAGCATACACACAACCTCACACCCTTCTCACACATTTTCACACACGCTCTGGGTTTGCAGACAGCTTTAAAATAAGTTTTTTTTTTATTATTATTATTTTAAAGTAGATAGATTTTTGCTATTTATTGTGAAATTAATTTAGTTTTATGATTAGTTGCTGTACAATCAACCTGTAATAGATGTAATCAATAATCATGTAAGAGATTTTAATTTAGCGAGTGACACCCCATAATCGGTGAACTCTATAGCTACGATATCAGATACAATATTCATATTTTAGGAAATATAATACTTATTGGAAACTATTCCTGCATGGCCCCTAAACTTGAAATTATGTTCAGTTCGCAGTCTCTTTCGCAATCGGTAAAAAAGGACAGAATAATTTTAGGTTTAGAGCTGTCAATTTATAAGAGCTCCATAGAAATTAAGATCAAATACAAATACATGCCATCTAACATTGTTGACCGTCGATTAATATGACAGCTCTTAACCTAAAATTATACTGTCCTTTTCTTACTGATAACGAAAGAGACAGACGGACTGTACTTAAATTGAAGTTTAACGAACATATAAGAAGTTTTTCAAGTTGAATCAAGGAAATTGAGAAAGTAGGTATCCTATCCAAGCATAATAAGTAGATTCCTGGTTCATCAGATAAGTTTTGTTGAAGTAATTTTGTTGTCGTTGGGGTAAATTTGAATGATAGAAACGGTAACACCGAGCATTCATTCATGTATTCAATCGGCCGGCAGCTGCGGTTCGGAGTAGTGACGTGGTTTGCTACGCCAAGTTATGGCGGGATTTCGTCAACATGAAAAGTTTTTTACAAACTTTATAACTTTACATTCATGAATGAAAAGTTTTATGACGCACTCAGAGCGCCGCAAAAACTGCATATCGGTGAAAATACACCGCAAATAAGTGAAAGTTCACCGGTCGAAATGTCGGTTAATTCAAAGTGGCGGTTACCTGACGTTTTTTGTGTTGTGTGTTGAATGAATGTCGGAATTATAATTCGCGGTGCGGGGATGGGTGAGTAGGTGCGGTGTTCTGTGACTTTGTCGAGATGCCTTTCGTGCGGCGTGTGGTGGAGCCGAAGTATCTTTCACGGACGAGTTTGAGGGATGAAGACGGGAAGCCGAAGGTTTCCGACGAGGAGTTGCAGGCGGTGACCAACTGCACCCTGAGCAATGCGCTGCGACAGCTCGCCTCCCTCGTGCTGCTAGCCGAGGATATCTTCAGCGAGCTGACGTCTCAGCTTCAAGGGATTACGGAGCGGTCGAAAGTCGCTCAGACGAAGATCGAGAAAATCCACGAAATAGTCGAGAAGTATGATCCGAAGAAAGTGCCAGTCCGTGAGTACCTACTTAACTATCTACCTATTTTTATTTAATTTTACCTACCTATATACCTATTTGAATTGAAGTCATACGCACGCTTGATGCCTTGTTTCTGGTTCCAGCATTTAGAAGCTAAGTTCTTATGTTCGACTTTATAAAATCATTGAAGTAGATAGGTATAATGTAACCTTGAAAATGACCACGCGACATTTTAACCTCCAACTGGCTACTTACTATAATATTTAAAGAGGACCTAGGTGTAAACTAAATATACCTATCTAGATCTAGGACAAGCCTAGGATCGTAATTCGTACCTATCTACTACTAACCGACGTAAAGTAAATGTTAAAATGTACGATTCTAATCTGATACCTAAGCGAATTACAAGTCTAAACCAGAGGTACTCTACTGGTAGTGGTTGGTGTTTCTGTAGCGCTGGACAGTACTTATGGGATGGGGAGGATATACCTACTTAATTCATGCATTGTTGGTGTCAGAAAATGACAATGGCACAAGATGCCCATGATAATGATAACCCCCTATAATCCTTTTATTACTTAAACCTACATGTTTAATAAATAACATACTGTGTTCTAGGTACATTTAAATGGTCTGTTATTAGATATACTTATTTATAAATTTCAATATTTTTATCACCGCCAACTACCTATGTAGTAAATAGCCTAGTCTAGGTGTTGTCATTGTGGTTATCTCCATGATAAGATAGGTATCCTACTATGTTTTACGTAGCAGAAAGTCCATTATTTTAGCAGCAAATAACACCGCATGTTTTTTTTATTTTCTGTGTAATTTTTTTATATTTTTTTGTGTACAATAAAGAGACTACAAACAAACAAACCGCTTATTACCTACATTACACTTAATTCAGTCTTCCTAAACATGTTACTTAAGGCCGATGTACACTTGCATTAGTTAAGTAGCGAGTTAAGTTAGAGATGGCCCCATTGACCATCTATTTTCAATGAAACCTCTTATTTTACCACCAGTTAATAATCAATGATGATGACAGTTCAGTGCAGACGAATTACAGGCCCAATGAATCTGCCTATAGATGGTCAATGGGGCCATCTATAATTTAACTCGCTAAGATACTTAACTAATGCAAGTGTAAATCGGCCTTTAATCTTTGAATTTTGGAAGATGTTTCACGGCGAAGTTTACAAGACGCAATCTAATTAGGATCCTAATTAGTTTCCTGAATTCATTTTTTGTGAAATAACAGCTTTATCTACCTACTTAGATAATTAGATGTAAGTAAATACACAGGTGTCTGCCTACCAACTAAACTACCACCAGTAACGACATCATCAGTCATCACATCACAAAGTAATCATCATCTTAGTAACCTCCATCAAACACCTATTAAACCGACGCACCGGCCAGCAACTCTTCATAAATTGAAGCTCATCTCATTGAATAAAAGGAGCATTCGGGAACCTCATTACCTTGAGGTACTCCTTGAATGCGCCGGCTTCACAAAAACGTTCCATGTTGATGCATTACTGAGCGCCTTCTAAAAACCTGTTTCGGCGTTCGAACGGGGCCCGCGATGGGAAAAAAAGCTCCCAGATTCCAATGCAGACTATAAAAACGTCTCGAGATAATTTCCAACCCATCCGACGCTGCCGCTGCTCTGTGGATCTGACCGCTCAAGTATTTAACATTACACTGCGATCTCGATCTGTGATGTATCGTAGCATTCTTGGCCTTCAAATTACCGCGACTGAGGTAGATACTTGTTACTTTAACAGATTCAGTTTCAGATTTTTATTTATAATATTCAATTATACGTCACATACATTTATCATTACAAACCATTATTATTTACATTGAATTTATAATTGACAATACTTAATAAAATAAATTTCAATTTTAATACATAACCATCGTAATTTTAACGCCTGGAGATAGGTACCTACCTATACGAATATCTATTTCTATGGAACTGAAAATCAGTTTAAAAATCTTGTCTTCAATCTTTAACATAGTTTAATTGTATTCCGATTTTCTCTATTCAAATTGTCACTATTTGGATAGGCAACCACGGTTCTTCCTGAATATTGTATTTTGTTGTTGTTGTTGTTGTATTTTGTTTCATATTGTATTCCAACTATTGCAAGCCTAACGCTTCCCTATTGGACTATACCTACTAAGCCAATAGTCTTAGATCGTCGGCGGCCTAGTGGCTAGGACACCGGACTCCCATGCGAGAGGTCCGGGTTCGAAATCGTGCAGTGCCATGTACCAATTAGTTTTTCGTATTTTTCGAAGACTTATGTACATTTACCGACTGCTCTAACGGTGAAGGAAAACATCGTAAGGCAACCTGCACACTGAGATAACCAATGTGTGTATAATGGGGTAGGCACAAAATATCCTCAAGGGTCGAAGTGCCGCTGGGGTTATTCTCGGCCCCCTATTAGATGATACGATAAGATAAGCCGATAGTCACTCCTATAGGTTTTTCGATATGTAAGTTATTTTCTGTCGTATATTTCATTTAGTTAGTCCGTTTGTCGGTAAAGTCAGACGTTCTTTATGTCCTTGGTCTAGTTCATTCATACCTCGCTCTGCCTCGCCTATTGTCTTTCTGACTGATGTGATCCGCCCACTATTTCCTCAATAATCTTGTCGTCGACCAATTGCCTGCTTTGCATCTCCAAATTCCGTTACTCGTGAAGGCAACAGAATGGAACAAAACATGTTTTTTAAAGTGCATTCTCAAAGTAAACGAAGTATCAACTTCATGTCAGTCAATGTGCTATGCTAACGGATGGAAAACAAAGTACCTATGTAAACAAACCAACTCGCCAGAGTACCTACTTCGACCCGCGGTGAGTGTAAACACCGCGATTCATTTGACAACCTTTCACCTGAGCGATAAGCGCTAAGTGTTGTTTTAGTGCCATCGTCCCGCAAACACTGTCCTTTTATGGGGTCCCTTATTTTCTTTTAATATACGCCACGTTTCGTGTGCTATCTTGTGTAAAACTTTGCTTACTTTATGGCCAGACATCGAAAATACGATAAGTTGTCATTCCGAAAGCCAGAACTTTAGAATGACCACTACTTCGACGCATTCCTCAACAGAAATCTATGCAAAATTGCAAAGCTTGTTACGACATCCTAAAAAGTATAAACTCCTAATCGTTTACTTGGAAAGGATACTAAGTACGATTCTCATCATCATTATCACCGTCATCATCATAAGCGTTTACAATAGGGAATATGCATATAATTTAACCATTACATCTATATGTATAGGTAGGTAAGATTATATAAGCAGAATTCATGCGTCCAAGAACTATCCTAGGGTTATAATTATAACTTATATAATGTATAATTCCCTTATTATGTAGCATCTCGGAACTTGAACTACCAACGCTAATCATAAAACTGCACTACGCCTATGGTGTTATCTAACATAGCATGGAGTAACTCTGCAATAAAGCCACGTTTGCGCAATTGTTACGGAGTTCGTTGTCCGATAAAATTCTTATCAGCTTTCTTTGTAAGTGGGGAACGGGATCGTGTCGTAAGAATTAATTAGGTGCTGGCGAAATTAGATAATTGAATAGGGCGGTAAATTATTACATGGTCGTGCAAGTTGTGCTTGACTTTTCACCATTAGAATTTATAGTTATGCATTCACAGCGAGCGTCACGAAACGATCTTCGAATGTCACGAGACGTGTAGGAATATATTCAAACAAAGCGCTTACGACAGTACGTTTTGATTTCCCATACTTGATTTATCTCCTGTCTCCGTATGGAACCTCCATTCAACCGTACCTACCCTTGTATAATAGCAAAATATCCCAGACTATACAATTCTGAACCTTATATTCCTCTTATTCACGAACATTTTTCCCAAAGCCTGTCAAAATTATTCGTGAACCGCCAAATTGCCTTCTAATACTCGAAGGCATCAAGGCCTCGCTTGAAGAGTTGCTTGCTTGCTTGCTTATCGTTGAAGAGTTGACATTAATTCGTTTAATGGAAGATTAAGGGTACTATCGGGTATTTAAAATGTTATAAGTGACCCTATAAAGGCAAATAAAGTCCGATATCGCTGCGCCTTAGACCTTAACTCTCAAATAATGATATAGAAGCGACAGTGTCAACATAAATCACACCGCTCTATGGTGTATGGGAGTAAATTATAGAGAGTGTTTCCGTGGCCCGCATCTTGGATAAGGAGATGTTATCCTAGATTAACCAGTCTTACTGTATGTACAGTATAATAGTATAAAACCAATATTTTATTACGTTTCTTATGACTTCATGTTGCAACGTTTGTGTGAAAGGCACCTGGCTAAACCCATGAAAAAAATGTACCTTACATAACGTATGGCAACCAGCGAATGCAATGGCAACGCATAACATTGAAAAGGCAGGTAATACGATATAATACAAACTTACGAGCGACAGAAAAAGTTTAAATTGGCAATGTTTTTGTCCGTCAATCATATCATTCCTACCATATAATAAATTGTGGTACATATATGTATATTCTTTTTGATTGGCTTAATGAACCAATCCTAAACTTCTTACAAACTTAACAGTCAATAAAGTAAGATATAAAAAAGCCTACGCAAAGTCAATCTACCTATTACCAGTTTATTTCTATTTAAATAAGTACATAAAATTATTACTTTCCATACCGGGCATGATTATGTATCTGATCTAGAGTGGGTAGGTAGTCAGATCATTTGATTCTATACGTCGGGAAATGTCCAAGTCGTAAATAAGCGTTTAGTATAGCATTCATTCGGTCATAAATATATTTGTTTTCTTAGATCGTTTTCCGCGAGCCAACAATGCGTGTCGGTGATGGAGCCATGCCTTATAAATCTTAACAGTGAAAGTTGGATCTCAATCAGTAACGCTCCAGATTCCGAAAAGCAATTTAAACCCGCCAAATGCATTATTTGACTTGGATAACATCATTTCATCACCCGTCTGGGCCATGTCTGTGCTGTCTATCATAATAAGGATCTTGTTAGTCCATAGGGGCTTATGTTAACAAGATGTCATATGCGGACAGGGCAAAACTGTTTGCTATGGGACGAGTGAGACTAGACATTAGGTAGGCAACTCTCATTTAGTTCCTCTGAATACACTCGTATTGTACTTGTCTATACCTAAGTTTCTGGCAGAAGGATATAAGTACACTTTACATACCTACTCATATATGCGAGTTTATCGCTAAAGATGTCTTTACCGTCACTAACCCACCTTCAGAAGATCAATTATGAAGCCTATGCTTACTGTTACAGGCCAGCAACATCGTGAATCATACGTGGTACTAAATAATAATGTTTGTAAGCATGCACATAGCCCTATTGCCACAGGCATCGGTGTCACCTTTCGTCCCCGATACTTAGTGCCTTTCCTCACAGCGGTGTTGCTTTGCAGGCTATTGAATGACTGCAGTCGCTCCGTATTAAGCAAGTCTTAGTGTAATCTGAACCCAGCTTAAATCTAACAGCTTCGTACCTAATGCGCTATGCCTGAATAAATTACGAAAAACGATACCTTACGGATTACTGACTATGAAGGGATGGCGGGTTTAGCGAACAAACTACACGCAATATCTGAAACATTGGTGATTTAATCAGTGGTTATATGTACTTAAGTCCCAAAATAAGCTATAGATAACTTTGCTTTTTTTAGCTGCCCACTTTACTTGAAGACGTTACTTGCGTAGGGTTTTATTATCGTACTCCACAAATAGAAGAGACAAAAACCACACTTGAAATGCTCACCCCTCTCGTCTCATTGTGGGAACTTCACTTCACAAACAGGGAAGCACGATTTTTTGTCAAACGGTTCTGGGAAAGAGCTCGGTTCAGGTAGCCCGTCCTAATGTGTGCTTTTGTATGGCATCAGTTGAAGAATTTGCAAAAGATTCTTTGAAATAATAATTTATTTATTGCGCTCATTAGTAACAGAAGTCAAAGTAGGTACAAACTTCAATTGCACAATACTGATAGTGAATTTAAAGACGTTTGCAGTTTCACACGGGTATCGCCTTGTGCAATTCTTAAGCAATGTGTTTCTTTTGAAATATTACGTTCTATACTCACTCATATTCATATAAAGTCAAGTGTTATATTCACAATGAATATTGAACAACATTCCTGGAAGCGGTGGAACTGAATATTTATGCAAAACAGTAATTCTGAGACAACAAAACAAGTCTAAGCGTTAAAGTAGAAAATGAACTAATTTACCAGTAAATTAATAGTGCGTACAGGAGAACAATAGGTCTATTTCCATTTAGATTCCAGTGGATGCAGTAGAGCTGTGACAATGACCTTTAGCCGCCCACGCTAATTATACACACGTCTCCTCCGACCGGGTGCCAGACTAGTTCCTGGCGTGTCGATACATACACCTACTCTACTAACCGATTCTAAAAGCTTCGGCCTGGAAGAGTTTATCTGACAGTGATTTCTATATGGGACAAAAGTTGTAATCATCAGATCACCAGAATGAGAAATCAATTGACAAGATTGATAAATTGATATGAAGAAAAACGGCACTTGCACTTGCATTCGTAAATGATCTTAAGAATATTCAATTCAATCTCTCTTACCGATCGTTATTTATGAGTTACGAGTGTTGAAATGTTCTCGAAAATAAATCTAGAAATCGTAAAGGCAATTAAACTGGTGTGCACCGATGCTTATGAAGTTATGATATTCTAAGTTCTATTCTAAGTCCGGTGTTTCTGGATGGTTCGCCAGTTAGAAGGGTGGAACGGTTCAGGTACCTTGGTCACATCTTAACGGAGAATCTCCACGATGACGAAGACATGGAAAGGGAAAGAAGGGCTCTGGCTGTGCGTTGTAACATGCTCGCACGACGGTTTGCGAGGTGTAACGATGACGTTAAAACGACCCTATTTAGAGCATACTGCCAAAGTTTTTATACATGCCAGTTATGGGTCAAGTTCACCAGACGCTCGTATAGTGCCATCAGGGTGCAATACAATGACGCGTATCGCATCCTGATGAAGTTGCCGAGATATTGCAGTGCGTCGGGCATGTTCGCCACGGCCAGAGTTCCTGATTTCTACGCGATCATGAGATCACGTGTTGCCTCCTTTTGGCAACGTCTCGATGTGTCTCGTAACGAGATTCTCCGTACGCTGAATGGGTACCTGAACTGTCCCATCCTGAGGCACTGGGTGTCCGTGCAGCGTGATGGGAATCGGAAGTAAATGTATGTACCTTACGTTTTATTTTATATTATTTTATTTTATTTTACATTATTATTATTATTTCACTGTATGTTTTATAATTTTATTTTTTAATTTTATATTTTAATTATTATTATTTTGTAAACCAATGGGTTTTATGCCTTAATAAAGAATTTATAAGCTATAAATCTAACGCACCCCTCCTGTTTGAAACATATGCTTCAATCGCTAATACACTTTGCGAATATTCTCTTCGCTGATGATATTCGCGAACTCATGTACGTAATAAATTTCTTTAAAATCAATTTCAAGATGTCATACATTACTCATCTTCACTATTCAAAATCGCATGAATAAATTGACCTTTTAATTCAGGTCAATTTATTCGATCTTGGGTATACATAAGAAACTTGAAATACTTGTAAGAATAAGTAAAGTAGGTACTTGCCTTAGATTGAGACCACTGAATACATAGAGAAACCTTGTTTTTTAAATGCAGATAGTAACTAGAAATATTATCTATACAACTACAGTGAAGAATAGTTTTATTAACCACAGCAACAAATATACTTGGATTTTCCTCCCCTCTACGTTGTTAATACGACGAGGGTTCGACGTATTCCACACGCTTAGTGCTACACAATTTGTTCGCAAGCTAATGCGATTTCAATTTGGAATCATACGAGTACCAATTTGCAGTTTAAGTGCTATGTGAACAGAATACTTAAGCAAGATGCTGCAGAGGAAGGAACTGCACTGCGTGAATATGCTTATTAAGTGAAGCAAAACTTTACAGACACCTCGTTAGTGAAGTTTTATGTAGCAAGTTTTGAGTTTGAAATATTTAGAGTGAATGACGGTATTATATTATAATCTGTAGCTGATATCTTTACACGTGACTTCAACAAGCGGTGTTAATATTAGATGAAGCCCCGTAAAAAACAGGGGCGCCGTGGCAGCTGATCGGAAGTGCTGCCCTTTGTTCGCTTCTCAACCACATTTTTGCCTTTCGAGGAAGGAAGGAAGTGGGGGATAGGTATCACTCAAACTGGCTTGGTTTGATAATCAAACATATCAAACTTAGATGTTTATCCATATTATTAAGTGAAAAATTCCCTGATTTGTCTTTTAAAAATATGTAAATCGTTGAAGGTACATTTTTTTTACTTCTGTGTATGGTCACGAATTTTTATGTTACGCTCCATTGTCCTTACGAAATATCCGTATTTTTTATCCAAACAATGCGGGGAAAGCTCCATTATTCAGAATATTTTAGGCACAATACATGCCCGGTCGGCGCGCACGCAGCGTGTGTTCCATTGCCAACAAGATCGATTGTTCGCGATTACAGAGATGGTCATTCAAAACTATTGGCTTTTGTAAAACTCAATGCGAATATAAAAGCGTGTCTATATAGCACTACACACCTAGACGATTTTTACCTTTCATAATTTATTACCTACTTCCTGTCCCACGTGATTTCCGAAGCGTTTCCGCCCTATAGACAATTTTTTGTTGATTGGGCTTCTTTGATCCAATAGCAGACTATACCAAATTTAATTGTATAGCTAGTTCCGTTCCATTTTGATATTTTTCTTACAAGTTATATCCAAAGTACCAACAAAACGAAGGGATGCATAAAGTCAGGTGCATGAAATTAATTTCATAGTAAGTATTCCTTCCTATAAACTGGCTGATTGTGGAATGGATGTGGTGGTGGCACGTGGCTCAATGCTGCCCGTGCTAGCAACAGAGTTACACTTCGGTTTTGTGGCTTCTGCAAATAGCGTTTATAGCTTCCCGACCACAAACTTGGTATACGGAAGGATTGGAACTGAACATTTCTGGAAATCAATAAAGTTTATTGTAGGTACAAAGGCAAAGGTTGAACAAAGACATCGTCTAACTTAGGCTAATTTCAAAATCAAAATTGTAAAGAGTATGAAAGAACCTCAAACATTTTCACAGGATTCCTCTCTTAAAATAACATAGAACATGTGCAGTAAATCAGATGTTGTTATAATAGAAACCAGTGTTGCTGTTAATGTTCTATTACGAAGTGAACAGATGACGTTATAGGTGTGGGAATATTGTGTAATCACTTAATCAGTGAAACAGGGAAGCAAAATAGACAATACTGTCCTGTCTATATTTAATTGTAACATTACTGATCCTGACATTTACTCACATTTAGGTGACAAATCAATCAGTACTAAAGACATGTAATAACCACAAGGCATTGCTATTCTCTACGTAATCTACTTACGTATAAGTAATCGGTATTCTGACTGTGGTACTATGGCGATAAATGGAGCACGCAGAATATGGGGATATCAAGAATGTAATAGCACGCTCGATCACGATCCCTTAGCGGGCTAACTTATCGAACTGTGAGCTTACCCTTTTTAAAGGACTTTCGCAATAAATCACCACAGAATCTTGTTTCTTATCTTTAATGTTGTGCTAACGTTCCCGAGGAGTGGTTAGTATGCGAAAAATCGGATATATTATCGGAAAATATCTACTTTATATAAGTACATGAATTTGCAATCGTTGTTGTTTTAGAACTGCTTTCCTATTAGTCATGAACTCATAATGAACACAAGTTACCCAAAAGTTTCATATTATCGCTCAGCATGGTGTTACTACGGTTATGACTTTGAGCAGTCTTATAACCAGAATAAGTTGCAGTAGCAGGTAACGCCTAGATTCTTAGGATACCTTTCAAAAAAAATGTCTTGTTAAAAAGTTGTGTATACGCATCACTACCACCACCGTACCACTTTTGGCGAGTCAGGCAAGCGGTCGCAGCCAGTATGGGCAAAACGAGCCGCTCTCATCCATATTGCAGACTCCCGTTCGATCAGCTCATTTATATTGCAAGCGGATGTTTACTGCAACTTTCTTACTGCAGCCTTCGTGGCCTTTTTGTAATTTGTATTCCTTGATTTATGCATTACTAGAGACCATCCGACATTCCAATCTACTGTAAATAATCGTTCTTCGTGTAATTTTTTTATTCGTTTTGGTGTCCTTCAGATTCACGGATGAGGCTCATAATTATTAGTATAGTTATTATTGTTAAATAGTCATACTTAGCATTAATCTTTGAAATACCTATCAAATCAATTTGATTCTATTATTTATAGAGTCAAATGCTATCTCAATAGGCAAGTTATTTCAAACGCTGCTCTACATCTCACAATATCAGACAATTGGATTGAAACTCTTGAATCTTGTTCGACAAGGCTTTATTATGTTGCATGACTCGCCTTTTCTGAACAGCCTTGGCCAAGCCTTGGTCAAAAGAGTATCTTGTTATTGAAAGAAGCGTTTTAGGACAATAACTACAGTTCTCTTCTCATTACTGATGCAATACATGTCTTGAACACTCGCATTAATTGAATATTGATAGATAAGTTATTGTTATTGCCTTTTATTATATGCAATATAGTAAATACTTATGCTACCTTTGTATTAAAAACTGACAAATGCTTGCGTGTTTTAACAGCATTAAATTTTAAAGTACACGTTATTGCACTAGGGCTGCAGTGATCGTGAATCACAGATAAACGTTGTTTAGACTGGGTGACAGCCGACAGCAAAAATGAAGGTGGAAAGATCGAAATGCACGGAATAGATAAGAATAGTCATAATCATACAATCGTAAATGTTACAATCGGAATAGGGTTGATATTCTTTATATTTATAAACTTGGGTATAAGTAGGTACATATTAAAAGTATAAAGTCAAAATTCATAAGAAGATTATAAAAGTATAAAATCACTGAAACATAAGCACACACACACACAATTAAAATTCAAGTACGACTCTTTATTAATTTTTCGAATATCCGGCTTGGACAACCGCTCTTGTACAGATCAATGTAAGATAAAAGCATAGAATGAATCCTGGAATATCAAGGGAAACCGATGCCAGCAATGCCGGTTTTAGCACCACCGACGCCCTGGGCGAGATTTCTACTATTATTTTTATTTCTATTTCTGGCGAAGCGACCTCGAAATTTCGGAACAAAAATATGACACCGATGTATTGGGTTAGAAGGTCAGGACAGGAGCGAGCGGAGCGAGCTTGAAATTTCAGCGTGGTTCCGACAAGGATTTGTTAGATTATGAGAATAGGGCGGGAGCGAGCGAAGCGAGCTCGAATTTTAGCGTAGATTGGAGATAGATGGGTTAGATTTTGGCACCGAACCGGTTAAGTCAGGCCTTCGACCCCCGGGGCGGTAGCCCTACCGCGCCCTGCCCTGACGCCACTACTAGATGGCAGCCCTAGTGGCAGTACTCGTATGTGTGCCGACAATAATGATACACGGCAAAGAGCTTGTTTTCATAATAATGAAGATTAATTCCTTGTTGACGCTCGTTTCCATAACATGGCCGCCGCAAAAGGTGTTATTATCGCGTTTAATGAGATCGCAGGATGCCTCCGAGACTTTTGTGGACAACATTTAAGAGTTAAGTAATAAAGAAAGTTGTTTTCAGTGCGTTGTGTAATGGGCTACATACCAGACATTCCAAAAACGAGCTTAATGCTGTAATGTCCTCCATTCATAAGAACCACAAGATCATTGCACATATTTTTCGTATTCTTACTCGCCTAAACTATCTACATTTACTAATCTTGCGTGTTCTTCACTAAAAGTACTGGAATACCAGACGGTTAAGTTATCAGTGACTGTTCAATTCATGCGAGCAAACGGTTCGCCTTCATTAATTTGTTATGTCAGCGTTTTCCGCGCAAGCTCATGCAACAGATGATTTATTTGGAGGCGACCTCGCGCGACCAGCCGACTACTGCGGTGAACGAACCCTGTCACTGCGCAACGCCCGTGTTACTGGTTTTGGCAGATAATGCGCTGTAAGCGTATTGACCGTTTATGGATGTGAAACTTGGCCTCGTTCATTGACAAACTCAACAATGCACTTTTAAACTCCGACCAAAAGGAAGGGGTGTTATACGTATAATGCGTAAGTCTCTCCGTTTGTTTGTTTATAAGAATTTTTTGTCGTTTTTAGCTAAAACGTTAAAAGTTTGTTAGTGGCAGTTTCCAAGATCTTGGAGTATCTTTGACGTCAGATTGAATTTCATGAATAGATTAGGAACGATAATAGTTAGGTTGTTCGAATTTGAATTTGAAATTTCCACAACGTTTAGTCAGAGGTTTCTTAAATGTTTAATTTAGTATTATTAATACACATAAAGATGGGTATAGATCGATGCAAGAAGATGTCTGATGGCATTGAATATAAGACTAGAATATAAGACTAGACGAAATCTTTATCGCTTCCACACTTACCTTGGTAAACAGTAAAAAAACGTGATTTATGCCGTTAAATCCCGGTGACTGCGAGCAGCTGCCGCACAACAATCAGTGCAGCTTACCCACCAAATTATTAAAAGCCATAAAACGAGTCTCCTATAGAAGGGTGAGCCAGAGCCACCCTTACTGTCGACTTTCGTGTCTACTCACCGTGTTATTATTTCTGACAGGCGATGTGTTCGATCGATTTTAGACCGCATGTTACCTATAGCTGTTCCATAAGGTATGATAACAATATCTAAAATTGCGTTAACTTTAACCATCATCTATCTAGAATTTGAGTCAAACTACGAGTAAGTACATCTACGAGTAAGTAGTTCTTTGTCCCTTTATCTTGCCTTCAACTTTTCTCAATACTTTGTTAAGAGGAAGAGTCAAGTTTTCCAAGCACATTTTACCTGTACCTTATTTTACAAAGAATGACCCAACATAATAAAATCCCTTACAGTTAAGTCGCAGGTTGGCGCGCAAATGTCCATTCCACAGCTACTTGGCCGCAAAGACCCGCACCTACCCGCGTCGCCTGCAACCGGCTGCATTGTACGGCGAGTGGTGACCGTTACTCGCCCACCTGCGGGCAACTTGCCCACTGAACCGAGAGCGACGTGTGTCCAGACACGTGTATTAAAGGGTTATGAACGTTTTGCATAAAGGGACGTCGTAAATGATGCTTAGTTAGATGTCGTTAGTAGTTACCGTGGGGTTGGGTTGCTAGTTGTAAGGCTTGTGAACTTTTCAGTTAAGGTAAAGGTTATTGGTAAAGCTAATAAATTATTTACATTTTCAACTAACTGTGGGTAGACAGGAATATAGGACAGATAGATAGGAATAAAAGAATGAATTAAACTGTCATTTCTAATCAATTTCATTGCACAGATATTGCCGCGGCAGATACGATACAATACGAGTAGTCTGGCAAAGATAGTGAATTAATTTTACAGGTTTCTCAATGGAAATAACGGAACTATGTATGTACCTACTCGTAAAATTAATTACTATCTAAAGAAACGTAGCTGTAAAATGCTGTAAATACTGATCACGGTGAGGACTGTTACGAGTACAAACCCATACCTGGTAAAGTGTGATGTAATGTGATAAATAAATATTTGTAGAACGCGCCAATGCATCACGATTTCACGATGCGTCGAACATTATCGTAACTCAAACACCGAGTAGACTCGATAAGCCGTATCGATTCGTGACGATGACGAGCGATCGCATTACGATTACGAGTTACGATACAACATTCGATCCTTTGACACCAGCCACCGGCCGCGTCTGTTTGTTCAATGATTATCTTTGTATTAGTCCCTTCTCGGTTTGAATTCGACCCAGTTTCTGAGAAGGAGCTGACACCTCAATAATTATTAATGGTTATTTTATCAAAGTTCGACTCTCAACTTTCATTGATATTGAATACTCTTCTTTGTATCGTATTCCTGGTGGTGTTTCTATTCAGAGATTCGCGTGATATAAAATAAAACTAATTTATTTCAAAGAAATTTTCAAATCACATTTGGCTGATGGAGTAGGTAAGATAAGTAGCTATGTCAGAATGATAAATTACGATGAGCAATGAAGAAATAGCTGTCTGTAGGGTGTCACTGCGGGGCACACTGACAGACTACTAATTGAATATTAAGTGGTAAAGGTATTACCATTTCATTTTCAAATCAACATTGTACGCTAGTAATATACGAGTATATGGTCTTTGCAAATTAAGAAACCGTCGCCATATAGTGAAAACCTCGGTAATGCATTTTTTCAAGTTCAATTTCGATTATTTAAAGTAAAGGGTTCCTAAGACGCACGTCCACTCACCCTTTAAATATTTTACAAAATCTCACATTTAATGTGTGTCAGACGAGGATTTCTTTTAAGAATCGAACTAAAACGAAAGGTGTTAGAATTGCTCTACGCCTACGGCGACAAAATATTTCCATAGCTAACGTAAATAGGTAGTTTGCTAAGTAAATCGCTTATAAACATTTTTTTTGATGAGCCCTCATCTAAAACATTATCTCATCTTCTTACAACTATGATTCCTTTATACTTATAAATGTTGTAGATAGGTATATCATGTTCCTACTTACGTTACTTTTTCCTAAACGCGGAAAAGATGTATCAGCAAAAAATGACGTGATGAATTACTAGCATAAATTCATGAGCATGACGATCCTGGATATTAATCTTCGTGCTACTTTTTACCTATCTATTGGATTTATTAAATTTCGATGTTATTTAACGACGTTTTTACGAGTAGGTACTTGTATTTTGACAGTAAACAATATTTTACTATTTCTTACGTGTTTGAAAGCCTAAAATAAGTTACCTACTATCGTATTACTGCTGGCAAGTCTTTATAAAAGTTCTTTCACAAAATGTTCAATTGCAAAAATACGACGAACGTATCTAAATTGCAACTGGTAGAAAAACTCAATCTTCAGATTATATTCCCCTGAAAGCAAGTTGATTTTGACAGGCAAATACTGAAAATATCAGGAATAATGTGGAGGATGACATAGCGCTAAGCCAAAGCTGACTTATTGTCATGTAAATACGGTTTGATCACGTACAATGGGACGTGGGAGCGAGGGTGTGGGCAGAACGGCCCTTAGCTCGAATATAAACAACCTCTACCCCGTATCTTGGTACCACACGCATGCACACTTAGCTCAAAGTAACGCACAAACGAAACAAATTTACGTAAGAAGTAAATTTCAGGTTTTATTTTACTGTTAAATACGAAATGGACATCGTTTGGGGGACGTTTATGTCTTTGGGAAAATTACTAAGTGTCAATAAAATAATTTTACACCTCAATCCAATTGGTAATTTATTCAGGATGTTCTCCTGATGGCTGTAAATGCGCATGTCGTCTGGGGTTTTTTCTCACCGAACAATGTCAAGTCAAACCTCAGTCCAAAATAAAATGGCGTCTTATCTAAGTCAAAGACAATTATTTTTATTGCCAATTATTGAAGTACATATTTAAGAATTTGTGACTGCGTGAAAGATTCTGCAACAGAAAACCAATCTATAGTACTGTATTAGTTTTTAAAAAGCCATGTCACCTGGTTGACATGGGTTTTTCACATAAATATATTATATTTATGCGTAAAAGCTAAACCTCGGGTATGTTCACCTTACTGGCTCTCTCACTGACGGGTGTAAGGTTTCGGGCACACAGTCAGTGAAAGCAAACAAACAACCGCATAATGCATCTGTGGACACTTGACACCTTGGCCTTAGAGCTCGTCCATCGAAGCGAAGCTGTCATTTCGTGTGCGAACCACTGAAAGAGATTTACATTGTAAATGTGGATTTGTCTGAATCTCTCTGAAATATATGTTTTACTGTAGATATATTGTCATGAAGCCGATTTGTAAAAAATTGAGCAAGTTAGTCGCCTTGGATAAAGAAATCATCAATGTAATCAAAATATTATCGTACCTCTTTAAGTTTAAATTAGTATTCATATGTGAAAGTTCTAAGTACTATAGTTATAAGTAGTTCAGTATGTAAGTGCAGTGACTGAATATCAATCGATGCAAATTGCTTAACAATTCGAGGCATGCTCAAGTTCATTATCCTTTTGCAGACTGGCCTTAACTCTTCCAGATTGAGAAATTGACCCTGCTCTGTATTGCTCATTTTGTCAATTACGATGCGCATGCGACTAACAGTTTGTGGTTTATGAAGCTCATGAAATCGAACCTAAAGGTATTGGTAGATAATGGGCGACATTTCTACAACAATATTATTGTTTTCCCATTCCTTAAAATATAGGTGAAATATAAAAGATATCTTATCACGAGAATGAATGCATTTACTATTCTATTATAGATAAGATAATTAAGTGTTACGAAATCTGAAGTGCCGTGTTTTTCAGAATTTGCTATCGTTTCGTTTAGTTCTACAGGATTTTTCCTTATACGCTACATTATTCTACTGTCCTTCTCATATTTTGTGAACTCTTATATCTGTTATCGTTATATTGTTTTTTTAAAAATCACCATATTAAATCGTATTTACACTCACACGCGAAACGGGACATAAACTCAAGAAGCAAAGCACCTATAATTTATACACGCTTTTGCTTATCTCCGTCACGTCCTTCAAATGCCATAGAGTTATATGAACGTCGTCGGTTATAAAAATTTTATAAACCTCGTCGTGTAATTTTGTTATAAGACGGGTGTTTACTACAGAATGCTTTTACGTCATTACAGCGTATTACGGCTCGTAATCACCACGTCCGCTCGCTTCGGATCGTGTTGAACGAGTTTTCAGGTGCTCAACTTCAAGTCTATGCTATAGCTTACGATAATACTATGACATACTATACTATTATTTATGACATTATTCTCGTATTTGGCGTATTATATTCTCTACAAGTTGTTATTTCGGGAATCATTTCATCACTGATGCTTATATCTGATAGAGTTGATAGACCTATTGAGATATTGTGAACTGTTCCCCATCTATATGGAAAATATTTACTTCTTATAAACTTCAGGAACCTTTCTTCTTTAAATAAAAATTGATTATTAATAAAATTGTTATAAAATTGTATTTCTTCGTTGACTAGTCTTTTCATGTGGAAATGTTCTCCAACCTTCCTTCCTTGTTTCTCCTTCCTTAAAAGGAATGTTCCAACAATGTAAAAACTATGTTAAATATTGATTTTCTAAATGTTTCGTCACCTTTTGCCTAAACTGTCGTTCTCCCTTCTTCTCATAAAATACTAACATGTAGATTGGATATACACATTTTCTCGTACGATAATCTACACAGTGTTGATTGTACTGTGATGTACAGTTAGTCGCGTGGGCGCTGCGTGAGGTCAAGGCGCATGCATAGACACTTCAGTTCCGATGTTCCTACGCAACCATTGCATCTCGAGCACCTTTCATTCCTTCTTTGGTCTTCTATCCATTCCAGTTTCGTTACGTAACTTAGTATCCAACGTTCTCTTTACTTGTTAATTTTGTAATTATGTCGGTTTTCTTTGTTAAAAACTTACATCATATTAATCGTCATCTTACATCATTATAAATGTTCGCCAAGTACATCCTCGTGGACACATAAAATGTCCTAATCCTAGAACTTCGTGGATGTTACGCCGTGTTAAACCTCTGAGGGAAACAAATTGTTGTTAAGCCGCGGGTGGCACCCCACCATAACGAAAATAGCCAACTGTTACGTGTTCCTTAAGGTAATCAAACTACATGACATTACACGTGCAAGGTGTGAACTGAAGTAAAACACGCGTTCCCGCCCTTCATTATTTTATTTTCGGCTTAAAAACCATAAACCTAACAATAAATACATCCTTACTTTCTAATGATGTGCCTGGAACAGGTAAGGATGCAAGGGTGTTAGAAGAGACATACCAAAGGGATTTAAAATGAAATATAAGCATCTCCTTATTTGTATTCCTCTGCAGATTTTAGAGAATAGATAAGTAGTAGATTTCCTCAATTTCCTTCCGGATAAGACAATGGCATAATTTTCAAGGCTCTTAAGTACAGAATATCGCCCTCTTATCATTCCAAAAAAATACGTCTTTGTACTGACGCAGATAATACTCGTATTTCAAAACACTTTTCGTACATTTGCAATTTCTCTTTTACGAGTACTAAGTCTATGGCTACCTATCCTCTCACTGATAACCCCGTAACTGGTTAGGTTAGTTTTATTAATGATCGGTGTTACATGTGATGAATGATCGGTGAAAACCGGAACATACTGATTGGTGTTACATACTTAATTTGTCCCACCATACATTTGATTAGCGTCGGTGGCTAGGACGTCGGACTCCCATGCTAGATCCGAGTTCGAAACCATGTCATGTACCAATGATTTTTTCGGTTTTTTCGAAGACTTACGTACATTTACCGACTGCTCTGACATCATTAGGAAATCTGCGCACTGAGATAACCAGTGTGTGAAATGGGGAAGGCAACGGCAAACCACCCCATTAAATGCCAAAATAATCGTTCTATGTGATTAATTCCTTAGAATGATCACGACCCTCAGCAAAGAGGAATACGACTTAGAAGAAAACATTTGATAACCAACCTATAATAATATAGGTACTAGTAAACCTTTAAGGATCGCTGAATATTGTTACCCGTAATGTCCTTTACATTGCCTCTGTTACAAGCCGACAAAGAAACTTTTAATTAAACTTCTTTGGTATTCTACAGAGGTCTTACAAAGTTTTTCTTTTGGACACAGGCGAACTGTGTGACAGCGTGCAGGAAACCCTTAAATGTTACTGATGACGTAAACATGGATTATCTAAACCTAAAACTTAAGTAATTCCTTTCATACATACATTGTTTCTCTTTAGGATTTAGAACACATTTCACATTCACCTGACGCATGGATAACGAATCTTTTCTCCTTCTTTTTTATTTTAGCTGTTTAATGTTTCTCAGACACATGTTTGTCTTCTTTGCTCGTTCTACAGAATCCCCTAATCAGGTACAGATATTAAAATAGACTTTGTCGTCATTAGTCTCTATTTAAACGTGTGCTAGCTGAATTCTACAAGTATAATTAGATAATTATTGTTACAGTTTACTTAAATAACGATTCATTTTCCCTTCCCTATCTAATTGAAAAGATCAACCGCGTAATTTAGTAAAGAGGTAAGTACTAGAACTGGTATGCTTCGTGCTACGTTCATTCGGTTTTTTATTGCAGGGCCTCTTGAACGATTCGGATATAGAAACCAGATTACCGCGGCAACCAATTGAGGATTCTAAACCGTCGAATTAGAATAACTAGAAAGGCCTAGTGGACGTGACTTGTATGTTTATTTTTTTATTAGTACTACTTAGTTTAGTCGAAAGTGATTTACTACATGCTTCCTGATATTTTAATTGGTATCTATAGGTGCCTGCTACGCATATTAACATCTAAAATACTTGTAGGTACCCATTCTGCTAGCACCTTGCTTTAAAAGGCCACATTTGACTGGTTCGCTTTTTGTTTCTAAAATTTTCTTCTTCATTCGTGGAACCTTAATACCAGACATTTTTTTTTAAATGCCTTAATAAATTAATATGATTTTTTTATTGAGGGCACTAGTTTGCCCAATGACTCGTCTAATGAGACATAGTTACAGCATGAGGATGAGGCACCAAAATTCATTGAAAGAAAAAAATGAAGGACTTGAAAATACTTGTACCTTCAATTAATTTGTGATGAAATCGAAAGTGATATAAAAATGTTCCTATATTGACCATTTCAGCAACTGTATTTCAATGGCGGCTAAATCATAGAGCTGGCATAGACGCGGCCGGCGCCTGCGGCTCTCACGTCTCAACAAAACAAACACCGCCTTGTCTTAGTTAGATACTATCGTCTGTCCGTCCATCCGTCTCCAGAACGTGAATCTAACGACGTTATATTTGAGGTACCTTATTGTAAATTGTATTTATTTCATCTGAAAGCAACAATACCCGTTGCAAGATAAGTCGTACAAAATAATTCAATAATAAATCAAATTAATCAAAATTAAACTACTTACATTACAAAAAAATATCTATAACAGCACAATAGTGTACAAGTCATTAAAAAATAAAATAAAAGTGCGGATACAATGTCAAAATAATTTTAAAATGTCACAGACGGTAAGAGTCGTATATATGTCAATTTCCCGGGTCATAGCAAATGAGAAGGTTTTAATTTTGAGGACATAAATTCGTTTAGACTGTAGTAGGCATTTTTTTCAAAGTACTTTTTTGTAATGGCCTTAAACTCTTTAGCAGTTTGATGACCTCCATCGGGAGCATATTAAACATTTTCATTTTCACTAGGATCCCCTGTTTTAGTGTTTTACTTAATCTTGTCCTAGGAATAATCAACCTTTCTCTGTTTCGTGTTTGATACATGTGTGCGTCTTGATTTTTTGGGAAATTTTTCGCTTCTTTATGAACCTCTATGAGACATTTGTAGATGTACAGAGATATAATTGTCATGATTTGGTTCTCTTCGAAATATTTACGAGCTGATATTCTTCTGTGTTTGCCGCATATTATTCTTATTGCTCGCTTTTGCAGTATCAAAATCTTATACAATTACGAATAGTACATGTCGAGTAGGTACTCGACATGTACTATTCGTAATTGTATAAGATTTTTAAGTTCCCTTTCAGTAAAGGCTTTGAATTTTTATTAGGTATTATGGATGTTTTTTTAAACGGCGTGAATCAGTAGCCACTCACGACGTCGTAAAGCACGAAATGATCAACTTCCTTTAACAGCAGTTTATGTTTGTTAATCGTAACGTTTGGAGGTGGCACTAATTCTTAGAAATATAAAAACAATAAATAACTGTAATATTGTCATGCCATAATCTTTTACAATTTATACCTAGGTAGGTAGAAGTTGATCATTTCGTGCTTTACGACGTCGTGAGTGGCTACTGATTCACGCCGTTTAAATAAAACATCCATAATACCTAATAAAAATTCAAAGCCTTTACTGAAAGGGAAGGTTTATTTGTTTGAATTATAAAGTAGGCGTAGTAAAAACGGCACAATGACATGAATGCTTTCTCGCTAATGAAAGCTACCATTGTTGTGATCTTAAATACCTTATCCAAAGCCGTAGTAAAAAAACATGAAAACAATTGCTCCTCCTAGTTGTAATGCGCAGCATGTTCCGAATCTCGCCCAGCGGCGCTTAATTGTATAAAATAACAGGGTGAGCTTTATTTACCGTCTCATAATATAATCCTACCGCTTTACGGTCACACTGAACACATTAGTTCATATCATTTCAGTGTAATGAATACAAACATAGCTCAGATCGTTGAGGTTCAAGATTTTCACGTCACGTAGTAGTCTTAAATCCCATCAACACTTAAAGAGCACTGAATGACGTACAGCGTTAATTAACGTTAGAGACCACAATGCCAAACGACAATTTCTAGCTTCTCAATTACAAGAATTAACTACATAGTGTATACGAGTCATTATTTTCGTCGCAAAAGGACATAATTGACGAACATAAAAGTTTTTTGTAGTGTAATAAAAATATCAAACGACAAATTGCTCCGGGGCCTGCAGTCTTCAGTGTAGAATAGACAAACAAATATTTTGTTTTTCCTTGCTAGTTGTACATACTTGTATACAGAAGCAGCTGATAGATATTTACCGTCTTAGTTCAGCCGTAAAAGGACAACATATAACCCAACAACGTCTTATCTTGCGACCAAATGTCCTCCGACTTCTTGACGAACATACAAAGTTTTACCGTTACTGCATGACGCTTTAGCTTTACTTTACTGTTATGAATAGGAAACTACTAAGCGTTATGGTACGTCTTCCTTGCTTCCTTTTGTTCGCGAAGTAAGTCTAGTGATGAGTTATTATCTCCGAGAACATGAAATAAATCGTACTCCAAGTGGCTGTTTAACTTAATTTATTTGTTTTTGTCCAACAGAACGGTGCCTTTTATGCGCTATTTACGATACTTAATGGCTTGTAAATCCGAAATGTAAGGTAATCTTATGATACTTGCAACTATGACAAAACTTTTATAAATGAAAATTTTATCGAGGGATAAGCTTTTCTGTACCTATAAAAATAAAACGTGAATTTGTTATATTTATATTTTTCAAAGTTGTTACTTTATTTTTTGCTGTCTATAGACAGCTCTGTAAATATATCCGGAGGAGTAACCACCCGGAAAATAAACATCCCTCCCTAAAGATTCAAGGGACGTACGAAAGATGAGGTTCATAGCCAAAGGCAGTTAGATATCCCGAAATCTGCTTTATTGAATTCAAGTTATGATTAAAAAAGTTTCTGCTTCATTACTTACATAAATCTGTTCTGATAACTATGTTTACGAATCAGATTTGAGAATTACGTAAAATATACCTATACTTTAGTTTTACTTAATAAGTCAGTGTGCTCTATTTTCGACCTCATAGTCGCTCAACACCAGGTAAGGTTGAGGTTAAACGCGGATTATAGTAAATAAAAAATATAGTAATCTTTTAAATGACGCGACAGATGTAGTACAGCAGTACACAGTTTTTATTGGCGGCTAAAAATACCACTCAGCCGTATGCCAAATAGCAGATCATTCATAAAAGTAATTGATTCATTGAACCATACACATATGGTTGGTAATTCGTGCACCATTATCTAGCCCTCTTAAAAAAATTGCCGATAAGGCCTTATTTACGGTTGCGATAAAATACGACTGGCCTTGTAGTAGGGTGCATAAAATTTGGTTTGCCTTTATGAAGATGGATTCACATTATCTTTTATAGTCTTGTATTTTTAAAGTTCATTAAAAACTCGTAACTTTAAATAACCTTGGATGTGTTATTTATCGGTTATTTACACAATTAAGTGCCTCAGGATTAATAAATTAGAGATTCCAGATAATTCTGACAACCTTACCTACCTAATTAGGTTTTCACCTGAGGGCTTATCCTCAACAGAAGAGGTCACGACTTCATGCGGTCAGTGTCCCATCCAAAACTTGCAATCGGCAGATTACACCGTACACGTATAGGCCACAAGTTAAAAGTTGTCATTGTGTGTATAAAGTATACTTATAAAGTATATTATATTATAATTTGTAAAATAAATCAGATTCGAACAACCGTTCTTGACTCATTCATTACTCTGCACTTCGACGCCCCTGACGCAGAATACCAGGGAAGGACCAGCCTGATGCAGGATACCAGGCCTATATACGCTATTCAAGAAGCGTCCCCAAGACCACGTCGCTGGACGTCCGAGAGAGATTTTCGTTTCGTAATTGTTAAACTAGCCCCAGGGCTACATGGAAACGTAGTCTTTAAAAAGACCTGGATGCGGTTAAAGTATCCTGGGAAACCATAGAGTTTGCGGCAACGGACAGAGCGCGGTGGAAGAAAATTGTCTCAGCCCTATGCACCACTAGGTGTTCTAGGACCTGAAGAAGAAGAAGAATTGTCAAACTGAATCCTACTACGGGATAGGCCCTCTGATCTATATTTTTGAACTCTGCTTAGTCCAACTTAAAACGTTTTATTTGTCTCTGAAAATGTACATAACCGTTGCATCTCATAAAATAAAATCCTGCCTGGCCACAATCACAATAGGATGGCCATATGGACACGAAACGCAGGGCATTTGCGCTTGCGCATTGTTAAAAACGCTATGGTAGAGCAGAGAGCAGATGATGATATCTGGTATGATTGTGCAGCGAATAATAGACGTATCATCCGACACAATGTCGTTTTATATTTGACCGCTTTTTACTGCAACAGCTGTCATGATGTTATTTGCACATTGTACAAACACGAAAATGAAATGAGACTTTGAAAGTACTCGTATTTTTAATTAAACGATTATTTAGATAACAGCTTATGTAATTGTTTATTAAAGTTTAATTCTATCGGCTAATAATGTCAAATTAGTCCATACATGTATTAAAAAGGGAAAGGAAAGGTCAATGGAAGAATGGGAAAATTTATACGTCGTAAGTATATCAATGCGACCCTTAGTGTTTGTAACAAACTTAATTACGTCAAAACATTTAAACTGCTAGTTAAGAAACGTTAGAAGTTAATTACAAATACACTTAAATGTTCAAGCTTGAACTAATTTTATTAGTAGAATTTTAATTTAGTTAAAGGTTAGTTGTTTATGCTGTTTTTAAATTAAAACATAATGCATTCATAATGTGGATGGCCAAAGTTGTTCACGCTCGTTGGTTCCGGTTAGTGGGCGGACATTGGGGGTTACATGCCTGGTTTGGAGTCGGGTTCGGTTCACATTAGATTTCTTTAAAACTTATGACCTATCATAAGATAAGTACCTGAATACAGGCCCCCTAGGGCCGGAATAACCCCAGCGGCACTTCGACCCTTGAGGATCTTTTGTGCCTACCCCATTTTACACACTGGTCATCCCAGTGTGCAGGTTTCCTCACGATGTTTTCCTTCACCATTAGAGCAGTCGGTAAATGGCCGTAAGTCTTCGAAAAATTCGAAATACTCATTGGTACATGACACTGCACGGTTTCGAACGCGGACCACCCGCATGGGAGTCGGGTGTACTATAGCCACTGTGTCACCGACGCTCTACTTAGGTAACAGTTGTCGAAAATTTAATTCGTAACCCGTTTGTCTTTTATTATCCATCGCCTATCATGTGCCTATCAGTACTGTACTTCTTTTTTAAAGAAGTACAGTACTGATAGGCACACACATGAGTGGCTAACCCTAAAGGGGTTAGAACACTCTAAGAAATTCATTGGGGACAAAGTCACAGACTGGAACAGCAAGATCTGGGGGCTTAATAGACGTCAAGTGCGCCTACTGGTCGGTGCCTTCACCGGTCACTTTAGCACCAATGCCCACCTACACAAGATGAAGCTAACTGACAGCACATCTTGCAGAGCCTGTGGTGAACAACTGGAGACCGTTTCACATCTCCTATGTGAATGTGACGCTTTCGCGGCAAAAAGGATGGGTCTGCTAGGCTCTGCCTATCCGGACCCAAGGGAATTCAAATCCCTCCCACTAAGACGCATAGTCTTGCTCATGCACGACATATTCGGTGATGTGGTCAAGGGATAGGTTCAAGGGGTTGAACACAAAAGATCCCCATGGGTCGAAGTGTCGCTGGGATCCCCGGCCCCCATCCAAAGATAAGATAAGATCATTAGATGAAATAGTGGAATTTTCTGATTTAATAAAAATCATAGCCAACATTGACATAGTTTTATTAAATCAAATCCGTTTTCCCGTTAATTCTTGTTATATATCCGATTCAATATCTTCCCTGACTTTTTAGTGTCTGATTTGATTACCGAGTTTCTTTTACAACCAAAGTAATTAATTTTAATGCATACAGAATCGTATCATCAAGCGAACGGAATCTGTTTGTGAAACACCTACCTATATTTAACAGCTTCACTCAGTGCCCCAGACTCACGTTAACATTACTTCACCATTTCCGTTACAGCGGGCCTTTATGACGAGATTGTATCGTTATGGGATGACTCTTTTTGGTCATTATGTACCATAAAAGTCACATCTTACAAAAATTATCACATTAATTTGGCCCGACCGAAAATGAAAACGGTTGTGGTGGTAATTACGTGTAAATCCTTTTTTTTTGACAAATTTTCTTTGAACACGTGCCGCTCACCGCGTAATCTGTTTCGAATGTATTAATGACCTTTTAAATCCCCCTCTTGTTGGAAATGTAACGATGCGATTCGTTCATTGTGATCCCGCTCCATATAATGGGTTAGATGTAATTTAATGCACGGGGCGTGCATTAGCTGCCACGCGTTATCACGCTTATCACTTTAGAATAACTTTGTGATACATGCCAGATGTTACTTCCCCACTCGCGTGTATGAAACATAATTTTTCCATCAAAGTTGTCTGCCCTTTTTCTTCATTACCGAGAGTATTGCGTTTTGATGTTTTTAAAATAACGCGCTCCTACTTTCTTTGCCAAAGCCAAGGTTTTCCTTGATCTACTTAACGTGTTTTTAATACGATGTTTAAAGAAGTCTTCGTTATCATTTCAAGTTGTCTATAAATCATGTACCTGATTGAAATTATTTTGATGAAGAAATTTTGTTTCTTGATTAAGTAATTGAGTATACATACCTAAGTACTTAAATTATTTGAATTAGTTAAGGAAGTAAGATGAGAACCGGTGGCGTAGTGGCTATATAGGACACCGGACACCCATACGAGAGGTCCGTGTTCGAAGCCACGTACCTAATGTCATTCACCAATGAATTTTTCGGTTTTTTCGACAGACTTACATTGAAGGAAAATATTGTGAGGAAACCTGCATACTGAGAAAACCGGTGTGTGAAATGGGGAAGGCAATGGAAAACAAAATTGACATTTCCTTCCCCATTAATTATTAAATTTATTAATTTAATTAAATCTACCAAGAAAGTAGTTGTATAAGGTCATTTCCATAGAATGATCACGATCTTCATCAATGAGGATTACCTACGACTAATAATAAAGGAGTAAAAAATTCGGAATATCATGTGTAGGTCTTCTTGAACAATATAAAATCAGTGTCACTGCCGCCCAGCGAAATACTCGTATCATATCGCTGCTGCCGCCATACGTGCCCAAATTCGCAGCATCTGCCCCCAATGTGTGAGCGAGCATCTGTTGAACAGCAGTCCTCTCGGACCCTTAGCTTCGTGACCTACACTACCCAGTGTGGCGTCCATTATCATCTATCAGCGGCCCTTTCGTTAATTAGGGCCTATTCACTTATCGTTGCATTACTATTCCGATCGGTTTACATTTTCACGCTCCGCTGCGCCGGCGCCGACAACACTACAATACCCCATTGATCAATGATTACAATTAACTCTGTTGCTCGCTCTCCTAAACTTGTTTATCATTATCATTTTGTTCCTGAACTGCGTTTGTTTTACTGCCATGTCCGGCTCTCTGCACTCGTGTCAAGCTAAAAATATCCCAATAGCGGTAGGTCTCGTAAAATTTCAATTTGCACTTCCATGTCGTTTGTCCGTACGAGAATAAACTGCAAACAAAAATAAAAGTAAAGGCAGTATTTTACTTGGAATATGAGAATAACGTAGCATGGTATTTTAACCTCGCCCAATCGTAAATCATACGAAATATTCTCGCATGGCTTCACAAATCGAATTTGTAAGCATTTTTCAATTATCCGTTATTGACCACAATGGTTGTTCTTATTGGCCTTTTCGTTGTTGTAAGCAATTTGTAAAATAGCATCATTCGAAAGTATACCCAGTAACGAAGCTATACAACGCATTATGGTATCTCGGATTAAATTTTTGAAATCGAACCCGCAGCCCTTTGGACATTATGTACTCGTAGAGTGGGGTCGACCTACTTGAACATTTCGATTGTTACCGCCTGCATACCGGCGTACCATAAGCAACCGCTAAAACAATAAAAATCTCATAAATTCCTTTTTAAGCCTTTGAATTATTTGTTCCCTTTACTTTCCATTCATGTGTGAAGCGGTTACTGATACACAATTAACTTTTTCATTAATTTTAATTTTACTTACCCATAAATGTTTTGTTTCCAGGTAAGTACCAGCTATTCCGCAGGCCAGTTCGGTCTCAGAAGGTATACTTGGTAAATATTTGTGGTCACATCCATTTTACTTCGCGAAGTTGTAAGATTGTAGCACGTGAGTACGTAAATAAGTAAGTTTTCCACTTCCTGTTTTACTACTGCTACAAGACATCCTGAAGCCACTCTTTATTGGTCCGACTGGAGAAGATTGGGTTTAATTAAGGGGCCGACTATCCAGTGACCCTTCATTTGTGCAGATGGGTCCCGAGGACCTTATTGCGAAACAAATTGCTATCAGGCGACACTTGTTTGCCGTTTATTGGGTAAAGCTTTTCCTGACTCATTATTTTGCTCGAATTTGGTAAGTACTTTGTTTTTTCTGATCAAATAATGTTTATGTCTTTTATTTTACCTTAGGTGCCTACTTCATTTAGTACTCTACCAATGTTTTCTTAACCATAATTTGTTTATTATTTCTATCTATTGATCTTCAGTCACAACTCTCAGTCTTTTCGTAAAAGCTCTCTAAGCCTTGTCCAATTCGCAGAGACGTAATTCTACCTAAAGTTGAAAGTCAATAAAACTCCATTTTAGTTTCCTTGAATATTGCACCTCGTTTCTTTTTATCTCCCAACGAACGGTCAGAGTGAACCGATGGCCGTGTAAATAACCGTCGTTTTATCTCGAAGCAACATCACCGTGTCACGACGTCGGCGAGGCTGAAAGCCCTGGGAGGAAGCGCGTCTGTCTGTTTGTGCGGACCAAAGTGCCAAGTAAACACAAACAAAAGCGTTCAAAGTGCCCTTAAACGTCCCGAGTGTCAAGACTGCGATATCATGAAATACTTTCGAGATTACAAATTGATAACATGTTCTTACAAATTTCTTGAAAATTACATAATTCAAAACACATTGTGCTGTAGTCACTTTTTCACCGAATTTCAGACTGTCAATATTATCTTCTCTTACAAGTATGTTGCTCTGGAATAAGTTTTATCTCCACTGCTGACGTGTTGCATAAAATGCCAAATTATATAAAACCATTAGTAAATAAGTTAACTATTAACTTGCCGTTGTTGGTACTTGGTGAAACTTGTAGTACATAATTAGACTTAAATAATATACTGTTTCACGGGTTTTTACTGTATTTTATTAATAACGACCGGTTTCGTTTACACATCTTCAGAACGAAACCGGTCGTAATTAATAAAATTTCAGTAAAAACCCGTGAAACAGTATATTATTTAAGTCTAATCATGTAAATAAGATTTAATTAAAATACCTAACACGAACTCCAGACCTAGTTTGGCGGTAATTATGGAACTCCAAACCATTATATTTATCTGGGTCATATAACATTTTGTACTTGTGGTAGTAGGTACTTATCACAGGTCATATAACGAAAATAAAAAAGCTGTGTACTTGAACCAAAAATCAGGCAGTATTAATTTTAATTTGCGAACCTTTTTAGGCCATTGTTCATTCTAGCCCCGGGATGCTTTTCGAGTTCGTTTTATATTCACCCCGTACAAGGGACTCTGTAGTCGAATTTGTCAAGTTTAATTAAAGACTTATCGGGCTGACAGACGGACGTATCAAATAAAGTTAACGTTTATTAGTGAACCAATAAATTACTGGAGTTAGTTCACGTTCCTCACTTTTAATCAGTCTTCGTCAGTGAGATTATAATCACTACATTTAACTAACACCTCATAAACAGAATGATACTTTCATTATACGTAATTAATTCTGAGATTTCTTAATCCTTTATCGACAATGTTGATTGAAACTATATAGTACATATACATCTATAGTATTACATAATATTTGACAATGTTATAATATTATTTTTTAAATCTTTAATTTAGAGGCTTTGGTACACGATAAGGTGACCATATCAGCCCGTTAGGGTCACTAAAAAAAGGATGAGAAGCTCAAGTATTATTAGCGTCGATTTATATTAGGCCGCGCGCTGCTCGCCGCTGGCCAATTTCTATAGAGAGAACTTAGTGCACCTGCACTCCGTCCATACAAATCGGGCAGCGGCGAGCGGCGTGCGGCCCAATATAAATCGACGCTTAGAGTCAGCCCTCACTTTGAGAGCCAACTTAGCAAATAACAGTAAATTTAAAAAATCTTTCTTCACATAGCACACTGCAGCGATTTTAAAACAGAATCGGACTGAACCCATAGAAATTATTTATATAAAAATCGTTGCGGTATACTAAAGGCGTTATATCTTAATTTGTCCGCCCGATGTTCAAATATGTATAGAATATTGAGTGATATTCCCAAATAATCGATTTTTCGCAGTTGTGATAATTTTCATGTAGCCTTATTCGTGTTAATGAACAATTAATTCAGAAATCAAAGAATTGACCTAGTTTTGCTCATAATCATTTTAAATCCATGGTTATTGCACTTAACCAGTCAGTCATAATAGGCTTAAAAACTGTACCGACCAACAACGCCACAAATTCAGCTCTATTAACATTATTAACGTGTCAGTAACTCGGAAGTTTTACGATGAGGATTTGCGTTATACGCTACGAAATTAATTAATAACTTCATTCTGACGGTTAATTTGTCCAGTCATCGCTTTGTAATTAATTCTTAAAGTTGCTACAAAATTAGTTACAAAAAATATACACGGCTACATAAAGTGCGGAAGTAATACGACAGTAGGTATTTGAATTCTTTTCGGCCAAAGAACAAACGACCCTACGAGTTATTTGAGCAGTTTCCTTATCCGGCTGAGTCATGGGATGACATAATAGTTTTGATTATCTAATATGTCCTCCCAATCATTGACCACACAATCTTAAAAAGATCCAGCACAATGACAAAATGAAACCACATTTAGTTTTTACATTTCAGCCAACTGAATTTAATATTTGCATCACTTTTACACCTGGTATTGGAAGTGTCTCAAGGCGACGGTGACTACTTACCATCAGGTGGCCCGCCTGCCTGATTGTCTTAGCCAATTTATGAAAAAAAAACTTTCGACTTTGGGATTCTTTACAACACAGACCTTATCTTATCTTATGATGGGGGCCGGGAATAACCCAGCGGCACTTAGACCCATGAGAATCTTTTGTGCCAACCCAATTTTACAAACTTTTCATCTCAGTCTGCAGGTTTGCTCACGATGTTTTCCTTCACCGTTAGAGCAAAGTAAATGTACGTAAGTCTTCGAAAAATACGAAAAACTCATTGGTACATGGCACTGCACGGTTTCGAACACGGACCTCCCGCATGGGAGTCCGGTGTCCTAGCCACTAGGCCACTGACGCTCTTTACTCGCTTTTTTCTTTATTCCCTATTCATAATTATTAGATATTGTAAAGAATCTTACATTACTGAAAACAAGATGCCTCATGGTAAAATTATGTCTTTAATTTTGGTTCAAGATTTCACCATTTCGATATCGCTTCAATCTCCCTTCTATGTAAATTCTGTCACCAATATATTCGCATCGGCGTTGATAGGTTGACAATTTTAAAGAAGAGCCTATCTTTCCTAAGCTCGTGTGCTCCATCTTCAGCCTCATCGTCATAGGGTGAGACTGAGGTCAGACACAGGCTTAGTTCTTAATAAAAAGCAATTTTTTTTTGTAACAAAACATACTCTCATTATTTTAGATCGTACCTCCAAACCGACACTCTTTGTCTTCGTGGCGCCACTTCCGAGGCGAAGTGCCCTCTGCCCGGGACATTTCCGAGCCGGATAACTTGAATCACCGGTCCCACTTATTACTTCCTCTTCATGAACACAAACTGAGCAGTTCCGGGATAAAACCCCAACGTCATTTTCAAGTCTACTTGTTTCGGTTGTTGAAGTCTTTTGTTCTGGAAACTTCGCGCTCTAGAAGTGTATGATACTTTATACCTATGATTTTGTTACTTATAATTATTGTTAAACCAAAATTGTATAAAATCTATAGATACTTGTATTAAGTTATGTGTGAATCTTCAACTGTTTGTGTTCAACTTTTGTTCTGTGGTAATCTTTATGTTAGATGCGAAAATCGAAATTATGTAAGTGATTGTGAAAACGTGTGGGAAATTAGGGAACGTCATTTTAGTAACTTTAGTAATTACTACCGACAACGGCAATAACCTGAACATGCGTACCTACATACATGTATAATCTCCAGGGGCTCAATTCGCCTAAATTACAACGTATGTTGTTCTATTTCTATCCAATTTCAATTTAGTTTTCGTCCCATTTCTATTTGGACACCAAATCTCATTCTGCTGACGCATAACTCTGCCACTGCCACCTTTCTATTTACTATCGAACGGGCAAAAGTACCTTGGGAGGAACTTATGTTCTATCGTTATATTTGACAGTTGAAACGTTTTGTTACAGTTCAACTGCGATTCAGTATAAACTAAACGTTTTATTAGAATGCACAAATACGTTACTGTTCGATCGATCGTTGACTCGGTCGGGACTTAACTGAAATTGGATCTTTAGTGGATAGTAGCATACGAAACACGTCATAACGATGCAGTTTAGATTCTATTTAGTAACTTTGTATTTAGTGGATTCGATCTCCATGTTTTCACTATGTGAGACGGGGCAATACTTTAAGTAAAATAGGAGAACTTTTCAAGGTACCTTAGGTACGAATTAAGCTTATTTTATACTACTCGTTTTCCCCCAACCCTTTTAATCACTTTGTTTTAGTTTATTGTTATCCAACGTCAACTCTTAGAACGACCTCGTTTATCTGCCAATTGTCCACTGCCAAGGGTCCAATTATGCGCAAATAGTCCACAGCAGTCATTGAAAAGGATTTTCCAATTAGGGCCACTCGTTGAATTAATGAGAGGCCTCTGTAGGCCAACACTCTGATAAAACACTGAACCTTTTCCGCCTATTTCATCTTTACAAGAGCCTCCATTAAGATAAACTCTCTTGAATATGAATGAACGCCCTGGTATCTTATCTGGTTCTATGTTTGTTTTAAAACGGTAGAATGCATTCGTTTTGGTTATTTTCTTTGATGTGACCTTGTAATGGTGTTGTCAATGGTGATATTGGTAGTGAGACAATGACAATGAAACATACGCCTTGGGAGATGATAGTACAGTGGCCAACCATTGCAATCTAAGCCGTATAACCATCACGGTAAAGTGCCAGCTTGATGTGTTGGTCACTGCACCTAAAGTAAAATGTTTAGGTAATGTGTAAATACTTTATAAAGTCATCAACAACAAGCGTCATCAAAATAAATTTTATTTTTAATATTATATAATGTATGTTAGTCTATAAGGTATAAGGTATTTATCTATGGGCCTATGCAGCCTGAAATAAAGATTTATTATTGAAGTGAAAACTTGCGATCTTTCTGAACAGTGAACCAAACTGTACCGTCACGCTCGAGTCGGTGACGCTGAATCGGGTATACTCGGCTCCATTCGACATCAAGCGCGCTCGGGTCGGTGACGCTGAATCGGGTATACTCGGCTCCATTCGACATCAAGCTCGCTCGGGTCGGTGACGCTGAATCGCGTATACTCGGCTCTAGTCGTTATCAGCTGTCATCAGCCACGTTTACTGTCTAACAAGGAGCGCATCGTTTCCTTGTTTATTTCTCTATGGAGATCTAAGTCGTGCTTTGCGTGTTTTTTTTTTGAAATTTTTCACTTCTATTGTGTGGTTAGAAGCACACACCCTTTTTATTATTATTTACAACATAATTAAAAAGTTTGCGGATTAAAGTTTGGTCTCAAAACCAAATAAATCAAAACACTTTGCATTTCCACATACATATGTAATAATAGATAAGGGGATATATGCGTAAACAAGCCGGTAAACCGTGAATCCATAAATCTCTACATTGTTTTGTCATATCCGTCGTTTCGGTGCACAGGGCTGCATTTAGGAGAGTGCTAAACCAAGCATATTTTGAATTCGATAGCGATAGCATCTCTATTGACACTTAATTCTGTAGACATCCGACTAATACCGCCCTGGATATCTAAAATTTTCATTAAAACATTGATGAATTATCTTACAAACTAAATAGACGTAATTTAGTTCCAGATTCGGTACAGGGTCATACAGAAATGTCTAGCACAGATCAAAGATATAAATCTAGATTGTTTCCATGAAAGTCTAGATGGCTTCCAAATGTTTTGAAAATCTAGATGTATTTATTGACAATAGATAATTGGAATATTTGGCATATTTATGTGTCTGTGAAACTATGTCTTATATCCTAGATCAGGCTCTGTCTTGTGACAAAGGGAAGCCGGTTTCACGGCGATTTTCAAACACAGTCAAACATGCCTCGGGAATATATGGGCTCAGATTCTGTCTAAAATTGTAATTCCTTTGAAAGACATGATATCAACTCAGCGCAAATGTCGCTTCTTGAATACAGAACGAGCCACATTAAGCTCCAGTTATTAAAGACTATACGTAGGTACTTATACGTATTAGATGTATTATTTGTTTTACGAATCCGAATAGTAGATAGTAGGTAACTACTCGTCGTCTTCTTCTACTTCTTCAGGTCCTAGAGCACCTAGTGGTGCATAGGGCTGAGACAATATTCTTCCACCGCGCTCTGTCCGATGCCGCAGACTCTATGGTTTCCCAGGATAATTTAGCCGCTTCCAGGTCGTAGTAGTAAAGCTTATAGATAGAAAAGGTATACTACATACACTGTTCCCTCCACATAAGACCATGCACCATATTGGTAATTTAAAACCTTTAAATACCTTTTAGGAGTAGCGTCGTCTTACCTACTTGTATAAAATATGATTATTATTTTAACACTCATGTTTTCTAGGAATAGTGAGATCCAAGTTGGATTGCTAAATGTACATATTTAGCTGTTACAGCTTCAAAGCGATGACGGGATTTAGACATAATTCCCTTAATAACAGCCATAGTGATTTACGCCGTTTACGCCATCCATACTACCGCGCGAAGGGATATTCCAAGACAGACGTCGCAGCGATGAAAACCCATGCGTACACCCATTATTTGAACAATAGAACCGTAACTTAGCTGAGTGAAAAGCTAGCGTTGACGTGTTGACGAGGGTAATGGCCTGCCTGATTCTATTTGTGCCATGACTTTATCTGAATCGTCATAAATACCTCTTGCGATTTGATGGTTCCATAAAGTTCCATTCCATTTTACTGAAATAAATCAATTGTTTTGAGCTTTCGAATTTGTAGTGTGAAATGATAATATTCAAATCGATCTGTATCTGATATAATTCATCAGATACAGAAAATACTGTACTCGTTTATGTGAGTGACGTGACGACCTAGTTTGTTGCAGATCGTGGTTCGTATGGTAGTTTTCGTATTTCATGTTCCCAAAAAACAAACTGGACTTTGAAGTGACATGAGTATATCTTGATACTTCAACATATAGAGCAAAAGGCTAACCTTCCAATTGGTGAATATATGGGGCCGTGTGCCCACGAAATGAAAGTCAGCATGTTGATGCGAAGATAAAATATATTTACAATATTGCGATGATGAAAGGAAGTGGAGTGACAGCGCGAGTATGAGAAAAGCGGTGGTGATTGTTTTGAGACGTCAGTAACGTGCGCAAACTGCACAGCGCGCATGCGCCGTCATTGTGGCGCGAAGCCGCCACAAATATAGTGATTAATAATTAATTCAAAATGAAACTTTCGGCATCTTTCAGGGTTACCCGTTTACACGTTCACGAAGCTGCATGCCCCTTTTCCTATAGATCATAAAGTTCTGGTACGTACTTAATTGTGTAAAGTCGTTAATTAAGGTAAAGTCTTATTTGAAGTATACCATTATAAATTAGTCTAAGAACGTTCTTCCAGCTAACAAAGTAGGAACTCGAAAAATTCAGGCCTGAAGGCCAGTTCACTGAAGTAAACTTCTGGCATTGTTTTTATCATCACAACATTAACATTGTTTTAACACCGAAATTATATTGTTTAATATTGTAGATAATATTTTATGTCGACCTGAACAATATTATCAGGATACTTCTTATCATCAAGAATTTACGAGTATATTCATTAAAACCGAATTTTAATAATTAGGTAACTTGGCTGAGAAACGTAAGGAATTTCGTATGAATTTGCTAAGGTTGGGACCGTCTAACCAATTAGAATTCTCGTTATTAACTCTAAATTAAAAATTTAAGATACCCCCGACGTACCATTGTGGAGATCCCCTTACTTTTTCCTGGTCTTTATCAGGTCCTCAAGATTCCAGATGTGAGAAACGCACCATGAACCTGAACATTTGAGCTCAAACTCGAACTATCTAGCTATTACCGTTCCAGAGATCCCATCTGATATCAAAGATACTCCAAGATCTTGGAAACCACTGGTCCAGTTTTATCAGGCCTTGCTCTCGACAAAATTCTCTATTAAATAAAAAAAACCAGGTCCAAATCTAATCATTCGTTGTTAAGTTATGATGCCACAAAGTTCTGATGCCAAAAGTATGTAGTTGTTATGATGCCAAAAAATAAAGGATTACGGGTAATCTCGGTGTATACATTTTTTATATTTTTTTCTTAATAAGGAGCAGACGAGCAAACGGGCTACCTGATGTAAGTGGTCACCGTCGCCCATACACATATCACCTAACTGTATTAATATTAGAGGGTTTTGATGCACTTCTAACCTTGAGGACTAAGATGGATTGCCTCATGTGCCGGAAATTACGCTGGCCCCCTTACCCTTCAAACAGAAACACAAAATTCAAGCATATCTGCTTTACGGCAGAAAAAGAGGGTGGTGCCGCCCCAGGCGATCCTTCACATTAGGATCTACCACTACTTCATCATCATCAGCAGCCTATTCTAGTCCACTGCTGGACATAGGCCTCTCCCAGGGCGCGCCATTGAGCCCGATCTTAACCGATCTACCACTACTTAATATATATAATATTCATAATGTTACCTATTATATGTATACCATTATGAACGTGCCCAGAAACAGCCCTGCTGAAATTTCAATACAAACACAGTGTGTTTTCCGTAACCAGGACAGGAGTCACGTTCTCCTCGACTAGCCAAGCAAACACTGACCGTGTTTATTTTGTTAATATAAATAACATGCTTAAATACCTTACTAATATTAAGTTTCATGTCGAAATATAGCCTGCCAGGACGGATAGACTTCACAAAGGAACCCAATATGTGTAAGAAAAGCGAACTACACTTTTGTATGTCATGCCCATAAGTATAACTAAATTATCTTTCTAAAAGATTATAACGAGATAAAAGTTTTACTTACGAGTAGAACAACATACCTCTACCTAGGTAGGTACCTATAAACAGAGCATAAAAGTACATGTAGTATGGAGCATGATGTAACAAAACTGGTATCGGATTCAAAAGAGCGCGATGATGTAGGCCGATAATTGGACAAAATTAAATAATCCAAGACGTTATGAAATTCAAGCATACTAAATCATTGTATCATATCGACGGTTATAATTTCAAATGTCGTAAGGGACATTTGAACGTATGTCTCTTACGACATTTGAAATTATAACCGTCAATATTTCCAAAAATGTACCAAATAACTGGTCTCCTAAATATAAGATCCGTTGAGGGCGCCGTTGTTTCCATTCAACTACACAGTAGGCTTCTGATGACGTCACTTTTGTTACACGCTGTATGTGGTCTCACTTTTTTATCTGTATCGATCCGTTTTGTAAGATCCGGGAAAGAGTCGCGACCAAAAACCACTTTTAAAACAAGTTTCTACCTTCCTTCTAACTAAGCTAAACTACTTTATTAATGGCACAATATGAGTACAGATTTATTAGATTTTCTAATTAATTTCTGCATTCCACTGATCAGCTTTTCAGTTAGAACTCTTCGTTTCCACATTTTATAAGCTACTTAAGCTATGTCGTAAAACGGAACGTCTAGCGCTGTTTTATGAGTTCCAACCAAAGTTTAATACTTCCCCTGTAATACCCGTTAATTAATCTGCATTCTATTGCTGTTTACTGGCGTTGCTACCAGGACTTTGCAAGCTGCGTTCCATTTTACTTTTTATATGTGGATATTTTCTCCTCTAATATGAAAAGAATCAGATACTTACCTTTTTCTCACTGGGGTTTAGCGTTCATTGAAAACACTTGGACCTTCTACCAGAAGTAGGTAATGTAAAGTAAAACACTAATCATGATAGTAGAACGAAATAAATATTTTTTTCTTCTTTATGTCCTGCGTATTCAGGCAGCCCGTAGGTGTCTGACAACTCTGACAGACGGTACCTACCGACATTTTAACTTGCATGAAAATATTCCACTAGCGGTGACCCATCCTTATTCTGACCGCGCCCAACGTTGCTTAACTTGCACGATCACTTTCCGACCATCCTAGACTAGACTACGATTCCACCGGCAACAGAGGATAACAAAAAACCTATAAGATTTTTTATTTACGAGTTCAATAGTACATTATATTTCAATGGTTCTATTAAGTAAGTATCTATGTTAAGTCTCTAGGTGTTTTTAATTTGCACTATTTCGAATAAATAATAGGCTCCTTGTATTACTTTTTATGTACAGTCACCACAAGCTATAGTATACCATCTGTCAATAACCTTCGATTAAATCTCAACTACATATTCAGATTCTCAAATTTTGACTTTTGGGCAGGTTAACCCGTTGTCGACTGTACCTAACAAACGATCTATCTACCTATTTTTTCGATAAACTTTACTCGTATTACCTACTTATATGAGCTTGGTTGGACCAAATAAACAGGTATCTATGCTAGTCAGTACTGATGGAACAAGATTGCCAATCTACCAACACGGCCTTGGCTAGCTCCGCCAAATGTTAGACACCTGACCTTGGCTGAACTAAACCACGATGGTTTTAGTCACGCCATTCATAACGTGGTACATACTTATTACACACACAGTATTGTGTGTGTAATAAGTATGTACCCACCCAGCATAGTAACTAATGCAAAACGCAACATTATTCACACTCTTGTGTCATTTCATTACTCAGTAGAATTTCATTTTAATTCATGGAAAATAACCTTTTTAGCACTTAGTTCTACAGGTTTTTAATATGTTTAACTAAGTCCTGAAAATCTTGTTTATCTACTCCCATTTCGTAATTTGTTCATTAAGAAACCACAACATAAAAAGGTTCACTCATCATGGTCGTGTGAAATATTAAATAACAGTTTTGGATTCTAATATGTAAATTTTTCTTTGTTGTATGGCACTGCATTAAGAACTCTTTCGTATTAAATGCACTACATTTCACTGGCCAACTACTTGGTACTATAGCCATAAAAAAAACTCGACGCCTGCGCGATGTCGATAATACGTCAAACATATCTACGGTTTCCATAGTTACCAATAACATGTTTAGCTGTCATGGCGTCTGTTGAAATCTCCGTAATGGTTTGTATTTTCTGTTTATATAATTCATGGTCGTAGAAAAACTAATGTATGCAACGCACGTAATGGCGATTTTAACACTCGAACGATCTATTATGATTCTCATGTTAAATTTGCTATCATTACGTGGCCGTTGCATAAACAACAATTGCCATTAATTATTCAGTTCTATTGTAACCATACTAAATGTAAGGACCACGTAAATGTATATATAAATGGTATATAAACTCCGGAGAAACGCATGTTACTTGCGCAATGCCATTCCAGTCGAATATTATGCCAACAAGACATTTATTTGATTGTCTCCTTGGAAACTTGTTCCCGTGAATTCTACGGTAAGTTGCACCCAAGCAGTAAGCCCAACCTTTGTTTTCTTGCCGAAATCGTCGGTAATCTTCAGTAGGTAAGGCAAACGTTGTTATGGTTTTGATAACAATACTAGTTAGTTCTTTGTCTCGGGATGTTGTGTTTTGACATAGAATTCTAATGGGAAAAAAGCATTAAAAATTTAATACAAAAATGTGGCGATCAAGTTCTGAGAACAAAAATCCTATGATTTCATTACTTCACTGCGTAAGACTAAGCGTATCCAATTCCGTGGCCTGTAATCTTCTCTCAGCTCATAAAAGTAAATTATCTTACGCTCTAACCGGCTTTGAAAGCGTAGAGCCGACACCTTCCATACAAGTAATGTTCATTTTAAATCAATAACAGTAATAAATAAATACATTTCTTAGTTGTAAAATTGTATGCCTCATGAACAATAATCTTTCTACCATACGATGCTTTGACATTTTTTCGCAATATTTGAAACTTTCATAAAAAACTTTTATAATGCAATAAATGTGAACTCGACAATGTTAACATATCTACCTAAACTATAATATGTTACTGTTAATGTGCAGTGTAATTTACATATATATTTTTTAGTATCATGCACTAAAATTTATAGTAGGGATATAATTTTATTTACAACAAAAACATATAAATACCAGGGTAATTAATTATCATACTATACTAGGATAAAACTAAAGCTAAAACTAAACTAAGGCTAAGAAAACTAAAGATAAAAAATTTGGGTTAAGTCCCCCACATCCGGCAGTGTACCCAAGAGACTGGCTGCGTTGCCCCGTTGGATAGCTAAGCTAATCCGCTGGGCCAAATAGGAGCCAGATCTTGGGTCTTTTGACGCGTCGACCAGGCGCTTTGCGAGGTCTTTGAAGACGCGGTGCGCTCCCGGGCCCCAGGGTCCCAATGTTTCAACCCCAAACGGCTCAAATACGTATGTTTCACCCAGATTGGTATATTTGCGCCGTTTGAGGGTTTCTGCAGCAGCGGCCGCAGAGCCGGCTCTATAAGAAGTGGCTGGAAGGTGAGACGGGGCAAGGGTGTCGACGCAGGTGGCGTCCCACACCAAAGGCCGTCCCAACTTCCAAGGTACGAGGGTCATTCCGTAGTAGGGATTATAACCTAAAAACTGTTTTTAAAGAAACGAAAATTTTCAAAAAGAGGACAAAATTCAGGGGCCGAAACAAGAACAGATCAAATTATGTTACTTACACTTAGGAAAATTAAATGTACACTAAGTAGTGAGTCTGTCTTGTTTAGTAGATAAATAAAGAGCTTACACTGAAAGAAATTTCCGGCTCAACCTTCTGATTTTTTCCTTCTAGACGCCTTACCTACCGAAGAAAAATCGATTCCAACTGTTTTTTACCAACCAAACTTGAAGAAAACCCATTTCCCACTGAAATACGGAAGGTATCCACCATTTCCTACCAAATTATCCTTCCAAATTTCATTTGGTAGGTAAAAAACCGGAAGGAAAATCCTTCTAATTTGTTAGGTAATGAAACCGGACGGTATTTCCAGAAGGAATCCAATTTTACCTACCGAATGACCATCCAACTCTAATGGAAATACTAGTAGGTAATTTGTGATCGATCACCTACCAAATCTCAGACCAACCAATTTAGTAGGACGTCATTTACCTTCCGAATTGACCATCCAACTCTGATGGAAAAGTTAGTGGGTAACTTGTGACCTATTACCTACCAAATTTTAAGCCCACCAATTTAGTCGGAATTACGACATACCTTCCAAATTGAAAGGTAGTTTAACTGGTGGGTAACTCGTGATCAAAATCACCTACTGATTTAGTCGGAATTGGTGACATACCTACAATACTGAAAGGTAATAACGACGGTAGGAAACTCGTCTCAAACATCCGTCTAAATTCAGTAGTAAGTTACCCACCAATTTTGTCGGAATTAATGAAATACCTTTCAAATTGAAAGGTAGTGAAGCTAGTAGGTAACTCGTGATCGAATTCCATCTAGTTCAGTAGTAAGTCACCCACCAATTTAGTCGGAATTACTGAAATACCTTTCAAATTGAAAGGTAGTAAAGCTAGTAGGTAACTCGTGTTCAAATTCCATCTAATTCAGTGGTAAAGTCGCCTACTACTTTAGTCGGAATTGTGACATTACCTGCCAAACTGAAAGGTAATGATGACGGTAGGAAACTCGTCAAAAATCCGTCTAAATTCAGTAGTAAGTTACCCACCAATTTAGTCGGAATTACTGAAATATCTTTCAAATTGAAAGGTAGTGAAGCTAGTAGGAAACTAGTCTCAAAAATCCGTCTAAATTCAGTCGTAAGTCACCCACCAATTTAGGCCGGGAACTGGAGGCCGTTTTCTTTTTGCGCTGTCCATAAGAGGTGATGCCATAATCGCCACGCTAGGCCTGCGGGTTGGCGATCGCAGTAGCCGGGTCGCTTGCCCCGATGACGCTGCTGCCCGTCATCGTGCTTCTGATATTTTGACCCAGCCATAATTTGAGTGGTTATACCGCCACTAGTCGGTCGCCAGGGACTCGTTCGTTAATCGGCAGGATGCACCACGTGCAGGTGAGTTTGACATTTGGTGGTCTAATTGTTGGTGACCCCCCTTACATCCCTAAGGGGCTGGACATGAGATAATTAGACTACCACCTTATTATTGTGTATTGAACCCCATCGAGTTAATGTGGAGTCATTTAAAAAAACTGTCCGTAAATCGAATATTACGCCAACAGTGGGTGACAATGTAATTCAAACTGTACGAAATGCAGTAAATTTCACAAACCCTATTTTTTGGAAGAACGCTTACGACCATGTTGTTAAGGTGGAAAACGAATGTTCGAGGGATCGAATTCAACCATTTATAATAAACACGCGTGAAGACACGGATACCGAAGAAAGTGATTAAACATACAATTGATGTAGCAGAAGACATTGTAATAGTAGAAAAAGGGTGTGCTTATAATTTAATGTAAATAAACAAAAAGTAGAACAAACATTATTGTTTAAATGTACCAGTATCAAAATGATTGTTTAAATGTACCAGTATCAAAATGATTGTTTAAATGTACCAGTATCAAAATGATTGTTTAAATGTACCAGTATCAAAATGATTGTTTAAATGTACCAGTATCAAAATGATTGTTTAAATGTACCAGTATCAAAATGATTGTTTAAATGTACCAGTATCAAAATGATTGTTTAAATGTACCAGTATCAAAATGATTGTTTAAATGTACCAGTATCAAAATGATTGTTTAAATGTACCAGTATCAAAATGATTGTTTAAATGTACCAGTATCAAAATGATTGTTTAAATGTACCAGTATCAAAATGATTGTTTAAATGTACCAGTATCAAAATGATTGTTTAAATGTACCAGTATCAAAATGATTGTTTAAATATACCAGTATCAAAATGATTGTTTAAATGTACCAGTATCAAAATGATTGTTTAAATGTACCAGTATCAAAATGATTGTTTAAATGTACCAGTATCAAAATGATTGTTTAAATGTACCAGTATCAAAATGATTGTTTAAATGTACCAGTATCAAAATGATTGTTTAAATGTACCAGTATCAAAATGCATCACTCCTGCTACAGTTGATCATTGGTTTAAGAACAGATGCTTGACTTGGAGTGTTAAAGTAGTAACTAATCACACAACAATAGATTATTATCGCAGTCTTTATTGTCCAGTCTCAAGTGCCAATACGCCATGGTATATGAAATGGACTATACATTCACTCGTGATGCCACTGATTGAGATTTTCTTAAAAACTACTGGACCAATTAAGAAAATATTTTACTATCATGTAGTTAGGACTTTGTACTATATATCAGTGAAAGAATTTTTAGAATCGGTCCAGCAGTTTTTGAGAAAATCTCAAACATATATGTTGCCCCTGTATACTTTTAGGTACATCTGACCGTACTAAACATTTTGTGTAGAGTTGAATAAATATATTTAATGGCAGCCTATGCACACAAAAAATTACATTTCTTGACTTAGCACTTTTTCCTACAGAGGAATTTAATAATATTACTTCCCACTTTTTGCATTAGGCAACCTAGTATCAATATCAGTTAACAGATTTTAGATATATTAGTGACAAAATAATCGCCTGTAAACACTTATCGTTTCCACCCTGTATGTTTTTTGCATTAAGTTGAGAATATGTCTTTTTGAAACCGTATTTGGCCAGTGTTACTATTATTATTTCAAAAAAATATATGTGTATGCATAAGTGTATAGGTACTGGTTCAGTAACCACCAATGCATACACATTTTTTCTGTGGATTGTTGTAGTATAGTCACCAACAGAGATAGGTAACCAGGGACAGCATGAGAGATCTTTCACTAGCAGACTGTTTAAAAGTCTATTATATTATGTACACCAGTAAAAAATGTAAGTTTGGCTGATTTTTTTTATGGTTACCTACCTCTTATGGCGACTGTTCATTTACATATCTCTATTGGCGACTGTACATGGGTACTTTCACCCTTCAAGAGGTAGAGTAGGTATTAGGTTAGGTGCTCTACAATTTTATATTTTTATTAATGGTAATACAAGCTTTTGTTTATTTTAGTATTTTGTGTTATTTCGTAGATTTAGTTTTATTTTCCAAGTTATTTGAGGATAAACGAGGAAATCCTCGGATAACCACCTTGTGATGGAAGATAAAACGGAGGGTATATCGGGCGTGCGCCATCTCCACGGGTAGATTATTCAAAGATTTTCAGAAACTTTAAATGACCTAACTACGATGGAACATAAAGCGGATGGTAATCGGGCGTGAACCGTCAACCGCAGGTAGGTCATCCGACATTTCCTTCTGAACGCTAAAATGTCCTACCAGCGATGGAAGGTAAAATGGAAGGTAATCGGGCTTGTCCGTCCACTGCAGGTAGGTCATCCGACATTATCTTCTGAATGCTTAAATAACCTACCAGCGATGGAAGGTAACACGGCAGGTAATCGGGCTTGACCGTCCACCGCAGGAAGGTCATCCGACATTTCCTTCTGAATGCCCAAATAACCTACTAGCGATGGAAGGTAGAACGGAAGGTAATTGGGCGTGAACCGACACCGCAGGTGGGTCATCCGACATTTCCTTCTGAATGCTCCATTAACCTACCAGCGATTGAAGGTAAAACGGAAGGTAATCGGGCTTGACCGTCCATCGCGGGTAGGTCATCCGACATTTCCTTCTCAATGCTCAAATAACCTACCAGCGATGGAAGGTATAACCGAAGGTAATTGGGCGTGAACCTTCCACCGCAGGAGGTCATTCGAATAGATATTTTCTACAGAATCCTTATACTATCTAACTGCAATGGAAGATAAAACAGAGTAAGCAGGCGTGTACCGTCCATCGTTGTGGTGGATGATTCATGTCCAGTTACTTTCTGTTTTATCTTCCATAGCAGATAAGTATTTTGCGGATTTTGTAGGAAATACCTATTCGAATGACCTGCTTGGGGTGGACGGTTCACGCCCAATTACCTTCCGTTCTATCTTCTATCGCTGGTAGGTTATTTGAGCATTCAGAAGGAAATGTCGGATGACCTACCTGCGATGGACGGTTAAAGTCCAATAACCTTCCGTTTTACCTTCCATCGCTAGTAGGTTATTTGATCATTCAGAAGGAAATGTCGGATTACCTACCTGCGGTGGACGGTTAAAGCCCAATAACCTTCCGTTTTACCTTCCATCGCTGGTAGGTTATTTAATCATTCAGAAGGAAATGTCGGATTACCTACCTGCGGTGGACGGTTAAAGCCCAATAACCTTCCGTTTTACCTTCCATCGGTCGTAGGTTATTTGATCATTCAGAAGGTAATGTCGGATTGCCTACCTGCGGTGGACGGTAAAAACCCAATTACCTTCCGTTGTTCCTTCCATCGCTAGAAGGTTATTTGAGCATTCAGAAGGAAATATCGGATTACCTACCTGCGGTGGACGGTAAAAGCCCAATTACCTTCCGTTTTACCTTCCATCGCTGGTAGGTTATTTGACCATTCAGAAGGTAATCTCGGATTACCTACCTGCGGTGGACGGTTGCAGCCCAATAACCTTCCGTTTTACCTTCCATCGCTGGTAGGTTATTTGAACATTCAGAAGGTAATGTCGGATTACCTACCTGCGGTGGACGGTTAAACCCAATTACCTTCCGTTTTACCTTCCATTTTACCTTTCATCGCTGGTAGGTTATTTGAAAGTTCAGAAGGAAATGTCGTATTACCTACCTACGGCTGACGGTTAAGCCCAATTTCCTTCCGTTTTGCCTTCCATCGCTGGTAGGTTATTTGAGCATTCAGAAGGAAATGTCGGATTACCTACCTGCGGTGGACGGTTAAACCCAATTACCTTCCGTTTTACCTTCCATTTTACCTTCCATCGCTGGTAGGTTATTTGAAAGTTCAGAAGGAAATGTCGTATTACCTACCTACGGCTGACGGTTAAGCCCAATTTCCTTCCGTTTTGCCTTCCATCGCTGGTAGGTTATTTGAGCATTCAGAAGGAAATGTCGGATTACCTACCTGCGGTGGACGGTTAAAGCCCAATAACCTTCCCTTTTACCTACCGTCAAGGGAAGGTACTTACCTTCCGTTTTGGGCAGGATACGTGATTCAGTAGGTAATAGCATGGACGGTAATGTGCTGGTAGGAATATGAATTTGGATGGTAATGTTTCCATCCGAAATTACCGTCCCTTTTGACTCAGTGGGAAAATTTGGAAGGTACTTATTTACTACCATCTATAGACGGTAAATGATTTGGTGGATAATATTTCCATCCGAATTTACCGTCCCTTTTGACTCAGTGGGAAAAATTGGAAGGATATCTATTTCCCACTAACTATAGATGGAAATGTGGAAGGTAAAGCTAGGATACTAATTCGGTGGATAAACTCGGAAGGTATATTTTCCGCTATATTTACTACTGATCTGGAAGGAATTTTTCCCACTGAGTCAAAAGGGAAGGTAAACTCGAGGTAGGAAAGGCCGATTACAGGAGGAAATTTCTTTCAGTGTATAAAACAAAAACAAACATTAAAAACTTGGTGGAAATAAAGAATCAGCATTCCGCTTAATCTAATTGTCATCCATCTTTTACCAAAATTAATTTTTGTTTGAATGGATAAAGTTAGTAACCACAATATAGATATTAAGTTTAGGAGACGGTTATTACGGAGCTAGAGCGAGAGAGTTAATGGTGATATATTCGTAATATTCTCGTTCAGCCCACGCGCATTGCGCATGATTCACGCATTTCGCAGACAGTTTCCAGACAAGCAAATACAAAACCATTACAATTTTAGTATTGTATTCCAATTTCAAACATTACGGGCCGGACGGAAGGACGCTCACGCAATGAGCATACACAGCGGCCATGAGACGTAAGCAAGCTAATATTCGTTCCTTGGGGAGCTCCCGCTCTAAAACAAGTGTGGTTGAAAAAAATTGGGGGTAGAATAAAAGCAGCTAAATTATTTTCCAAGCAACGAGTGGGTTTTCTATGAGTACTTACAAGAGTAATAAAATCATGTTGCCTGCGGAAATTTTATCTATTTTTAGAAGAAAAATAAGTTAACAAAAACAAACAAGCGCCAAAAGTTATCTAAAAGTATGAAGAAGTTTTTGCCTCGCAATTCGTGACTCGTTCTCTCTAATCTGTCGAAAGTTTTCCTAATCTTCGTGGAGGTATGGGCTCTAGAGTCGGCTGGGACTTCACAGTCGTGATTATTATAAAGATATGCGGTATTATTCTCGGTAATGCTAATAAGAGCAGCTCGCCTTCGTTTCGTTTCAAGATTGGCATCAAGTGGAGCCGCGTCGGATTGCCCCACTTACTAAATGCCTTTAATTTCCTGCACAAACAATTATCTCCTTGACTTTTGACCGCTTTCTATGTGAACAATTGGTTACGCAACTTCCCGTTTCTCTGACATGCATGAGATATGAGTACTTATTATAAATATGTTGTGATGACGCGCAAAGTGACTCCTTCCTGAGTATTGAAAAAGGTGAACCTTTTATAAATAGATTATAGACTGAATATGTCTGATGAACGTGAAAAAAGTCGCAAACAAGTTTTGTATTAGATAGCATAGCATTTTTCATGGTCTTATTAGTACTGTCATTCTCATTATTGTTTCAAGAGAATATGAGGCTTGCATGTCAGCTGTGCATTCCTTACCACCTTGACTGGCACACCTGAGCTGACAAGCTTTATGTCCTAGAGCCGTCACTCCTCGTTAGACAGCCGTTCAGTCGACTGGACCTACATGCAAACTTAACTTTACCATTGAACAAACAAGATTTGTTCGGTAATCAACAGTAATTAAGGTTTTGCTGTTCGGAAATATAAACTTTGTAAGTCAGAAGGTGGGTCTACCTAGCTTGGCATGTGCATAATGTTCTCGAATAGACAGACGCAGCGTAACTGATGGCCTAGCTGGCAAGTCGTACGCAACCCTGCTGAGAAATAAATAGTGCGGCTTTATTCAAACAAGTTGATGGAAAAAACCTTCCTTGTCTGTCTGCGAGTCGTAACTCGTAACTCAGTAAAACCGGATTGGGTTTTCATTTTCAACTTTACATCTTTGAAATTGGTAATCCGGATCGGGAATAGGGTTTGCTTTTCTTTCATTTACGTCGGCACTCGCTACTGAATGTAGCAGATGGAGCGCACAGCAGTGACGATAGATTTCCCGAGATGAAATTGAATTTTATTTCCATTTGGATATAAGTGTACGCTATTTCACGTAATCATGATCATGGTTAAAGATCTATATAAGATTTGAAGAACCAGTAAGTCCACGTAGATAACTTACCTATAGCATCAGTCTTTGAAATAACTATATATGTATAATCAATTTAAATCTATTATATCTATCGGCGCTTCAAGTTATCAACGTAGGACTGTAGAACGATCAATAGACAAAGGTGATCTAGACGCCGTAGTTCTCTAAAGTGCACTCAGCTTGAACGACTGTCCGTACCCTCACAATTTACAGCTGTATGGCAGTTAAGACGCATTCATTACCATGCCCGTCCGTATGAAGCATAAGACGATAGTATCTAACTGCTTTCGAAATGAGTTCTGCCAAGGCTCCCGAGCGCAGGGCTTCGTTAATTCAATCACGACTACAAATTAACTGCTGCTTCAGACGTACCTACTATTTCAATATGTATATACTTATATTGCGGCACGATGACTGTTATAGTTGTTCCAGTAAAACTGATATATTCTGATGAAACCTCACTTACGCTCCGTGAGAGTGACGCATACGCTAAATTGGCTGTGAATTGATATAAACTTCGTTCTGTTGTTATAAAAAATGAGTAAACTTATTTACAGGAAAAGAACAAATACGTGAAATGAAACTTTCGTATCATATTCATTCGCCGAAGTTATAAATTACTCGAAACTTTCTGTTTAATAATATCTAAATTGAATATAAAAAGAGAAGAAAGCTATCAAGTGAAACTGATATACGAGTAAGTATCAATCCAACGAAATATATCCATAGAACTCGATGCGATTCGGTCAGTGATCGATGTGCAATCTCAATATTGAATATTTCACAAAAACGCGTAGAGTTCCCGTGCCGGGAACAAAGGGCTTTCCTTCGACAGCTCTTTACACGGAAAGGCTTTTTTGCCTTTCGCGATAAGGAACTCTCCTATCGACATCGTCGAGGGATTGACTAGTACTTTCAACTCTTTGTTCCGTAAAAGCATTACCTACACTCGTCTCACTACTCTCCTACTTGCCTATAAGTGAAACATACAAAAAACGTCTTAAACTACTGTCCAATAATTTTTTCAAGGGACACTAAAATCATCATCATCAAGTTCTGTGCGTGCGCTTCTGAACTCTTCGAGGATAATAAAGTCACAAGTACTTATAGATTGACTTACTTACTAGCTACGTAAGATTTCATTCAATTTTTCTATCTTTCCCATGGCATGGTTCGTGAAAAATCCCAACAAATTATTACCCTTTCCATTATAATCTTTATTCTTTTCAGCTTTTATTGATCCTTAGGGAAATTTCACGGAACTCATAACTTTGGGCGAGGGTAATGTGTAAGGAATGTCACTTTACTCATGCATAACCATAAGTATCTATTTTTGTTAGGTATTCTTGTTGATATTTTGAGAGAGCTCGCAGCGCCTAACAAATTGCAATATCCGTGTGAGGCACGCTTGAGAATCCAATTTACACGAGTAGTTTCATCCTGGTAACGAATAACGCTTCCTGCCTATTTGACACATATTAAATAAGTAAATACATACTTAAATACAATCAATTTCGATTAATGTTCCCAAAATAATTGTTCGAATCAGGCTATTATATCAATTTTTACCTACGGTCATGTTTTGATTCGTATTTGTTAAGCTGTTTTATATTTAGTTTGTGTTTCAATTTAAGGAATGTGCAGCGCCCAGACAAACCAGATTTTTGGTTTAAGGGCGCGAAGATTTGTAAATATTGTAACCTTGTATGTACACAACAACAATAATAAATAAATAAATCAGGCTATTAAATATATTTGTATTATATTTGGGTTTTTTTTTACCGATTAAAGCCATGAAATAGATCTGTAACCAGAGTAAGTAACTCTTGACTTCCTTCCTTCCTCCCCTGCCCAATCACGCTAACTCCGACAAAGTTTTCTCTCGTGGGGGTTGAATCACATCCTTTCTGTGCTCAATCATCCGTTACAAATTCATACACAAGACTAAAAATATAGTATATAAATCGTCTATAATTATCGTTACATCTTAAACCGCGTGAACATTGAACCTTAGTAGGTATACTGTTGCTTTTATCTGGTTTTATATTGTTTTAGTATCAATTTTGTCAGTTTTATATTTTCTTGACTTGGCCAACGTCTGTCACATGTTCATTTCCACAGAAGAGATCAGTCCGCCGAGATACAGGAACTTCCTAGTTCGGAGGTCAGCGTTTATTGTTACCTTTTGATCACTAATTTTATTTTATTTTATATTTTATAAATTTCAAAAACTCACATATTATTATATCATTTCACCTAAGCTTAAGTGAGCTCAATTATTTACATAACATCACTATAATTTAGTTTAATATAACCTATGCTTAAGTTCTTACTTGTGTATGGACTTTGGATATTTTTCGTACTGATAATTGCTGTTGGTCCTAATGACCTTTACAGCTTCACCGGGTTTTTTGGGGCGAGCGCTAAATGCGCTCCAGCCTAGAGGAGGACTTAAAAACTACTATAAGAAGCGACTGCCTAAGGGCACCCAGGTGGGTACGGACCTCGGCTTAGGACGTCGCTGGGGAGGGAGGGGTCGGGGAGAAGCGGCCTGGAATACGCCGATAGCGCGTGTAAGCGCCAGAAGCGGGTCGCCGCCCGCGCCGGCGCGGGCGGTATGTAGGTGCTGTGTGGACTTTGGATACTTTGTCATCTTACCGCACAAATAAACTTATTCTTATATTTCTTAACATAAAAGTAGTCTTATAGCGAAATTAAGCTATAACCATCGCATTATTATTACTAACCAAAACAGCAATCGTCAGTTTGTACGCAAGTACATTCCTACGGCCCTGTCACAATTTCTTTAACCACAATCTGATAACTGTGCACCATTTCGACTGCAACTTCACAATAGATATTCTAATACAAATATCAGCGAACAATGTAGACTGTAACCCGGTATAATTAGTATTAGCACAAATACGGCGGCGTTCTGCGGACGCCGGACCACACAGGCAACGCCCGGTGCCCGCAGCTAGTCGTGAACCATAAGTCGCAGACCGCCGCCCGCCGCCCGCCCGTGACTCGATAGAGACTTTTCTCTCTGAATAGGGTTGCCAGCATACTAAGCAACAACATTTTCCACTCTACAATTAAAGTATTGACGAGTTTGCCTTATGCAAGTGAATATGACTAGCTCTGTCAAAACAGCAAGATTAAAATCTCGAACTCTGGGGGTGGGACTGGAAGTAAAATCTATGAATTTATGAAGTCGTTGTCTTGTCTGCGCACGAGTTAAAATATTTGAGGAGACAACCCTAAACAAACCAATCTCTCTATGAAGCTATAAAACCATTTTATTTGTTTCTATATAGACTCGTTTATGTTCCTCAATTCGCAAGAATCGCTCTCGAGGTTTCAAAATAGTGTTCAATAAAGTGCATTTCGAATTGTTGCCATAAAAAGCATTCTGCATTTGTCTACTTACATGGCGATGAAGCTATGAAATTGTGATTAAACAATAGTGTTTATTGTTTTAATTTTCCATAGAAATCGGCACCGTTAAAACAGTGGATTTGACAAACTTGCTGTTTTTCTACAACTTCTAAATCTTTATATAATAGTGTGGTCATCTCAAAGTTCTAGACCTTACATAGGTATTTTGTATTGGTATTATAGCTAGAAGCTGTGCTCGAAACCGCTAAGATGCCGGAAGCCGCTCGTATGTCGTGGGCAAGAGATTGACAGCTCGCCAAAGGGTCTCCCAGACTTGTCGCTTGACCGCAGTGCCAAGTGCCACTTCCTTGTGAAATACTTACCACATGCGACTCTAGAGACGCTAAAGCTAAACCAATGGCAATGCACTAACGCTAACGTATGCACTGAAAGGCTTTTAAGATAAAGCTTCGAAGCGTGAAATATTCGTGAAAGTTTGTCTTGTGTCGCGATGAAATGAATTATTTCAAATGGAATACCTACCCATTCTATCATTCCATGTCATGTCTTCCATTTTCAGAAATGTCTGATTACTACAAAATCCTACAACTAACAAATCAAATCAGAACCGGACACTTAGGGATCTTTCCTTATAAGTAATGGTTTTAATTTGTTCTTATGATCAAATCTAGAATAAACTTGATAGATACTTTATGAGACCCATATTATATTTTGCTGCATTCTTTAATGCATAAACTTGATACTGCGATTGTGATAATAAAATACAGTAATAGTTTACAAAGTTTCAGCTTTATTAGAGTCATAAGGGTAAGTCGGATAATGTTACACCTCGGCGCAAATAACCGAACGCGAAGGCTTTATCTTATCTAAGATGTCGTAGTACTGGTACAATTTTAATGAGTCACTCCCGTATTGGTTAGTGCCTTAGTGCCGTTAACGAACCGTACAGTTACTTTGTGCATACAAAATACAAAGCCAAGTATAAACACGAATGACAAAAACAACTGACCGAGTCTAATGTATACCTATGCTAAGCCTAAAATAAGGTTATGTACAGTCCTTGAGCTCTAAGAAGGGGATTCACGTATCGGGTAAAATCTGTCTCTAATGGGATTTACAATTTTAATACATTTGCGTCTCGCTATCAATAACGGAAGGCTCAAGATCCGAAGAAGTCCTTTCTAAAAACTCACGCACTGTAACTTTACCGACTGATGTTGTCTAATTAACATTTTATTGCTAAACACATTAGGAATGCCATTAAACGTCTTTCATGTGGCGTATACTCCAGCGTCCACTTCAGATATACATATATCAATAAACGATTTATGTGGTTTTTACAGTTCTATATTCGGCGTGTACTTGGCAATCGCTACAACTGTGAGTCAAATTCGATCGATGCCTGATGGATTTATAGTTCCAGAATTAGCTTTTAATTGCTTGCTCATTACTGTTTTACCGCTAAACTATACTTTTGAGTCATGGCATACTTACTTACTCTGCTTGTGTAGCGACCCGAAGCCAATCTTGGCCTCCGACACCAAAGAGCGCCATCGCTCTTTATGCTGCGCCGCCTCGCGCCAGTCAGGCGCCTGAAGCTCTCGCAGATCCTTCTCCACTTCTTCGCGTCAGCGGTATCTGGGAAGTCCGAACGGCCGTCCCACATCCCGTCGTTTTACTGCACGATCCTCCCCCATCCTATCGACGTGCCCCTCCGTTTCTCCTAATGTTCAGCTCGTTTATGAAATTCAAAAATAAAGTTTATATACCTACTAACGTACCTATTTTCTCAAAGAGTGCTCTATTGTTATAAGTATAGTGAAACGGAAACCTGTTCTAAGTGACCATGGCATAATTTAGATTAGATAAGAATAAGAATAGTTTATTTGTGCGGTAAGATTACAAAGAATTATAGTCCATACACCAGTAGGAACTTAGGCATATGTTATATTAAACTAAATAAAATTAGTGAGCAACAAGTTAGTTTATGATAGTTTGGTATTTACTCATATTATGTGGATAGGATACATATCGGATATGATGGCACGTTATGAAGAGTAATGCTGTGAACACTTAATTAATTCCCTTAGGTATCACATACATACAAGGATGTCCCCAGCGTTTTCCATAGAAATAATCGTTCTCATTCCTGTGTCTTGATTTGGCGAAACAGCTTCTGTGGCCGGCCTCGACTCGCTACTTGCTGATTTATACCTTGTACTGGGAACCAAGACGCATGTGAATGCACCGTTGCGTTTGGCAATAAACCATTTTGTAACATATGTTGCTTGTTTCTCAAAATACTGACCTCTGTATTGAAAAACATCAATACCTATATACATAGCACGGTATAAACCATAGAACAATACTAACTAGCATGAATAAAGTACTAGCCATACGAGAGCAGTCATATATCCATCCATCCATCCATTCAAATGGAACTGACTGAACCCAATGAACGCACGTAATGTACTTTAGTAGGTATGCGGTCGGAATTAAACATCATCAATCAACACCTACTCCAATACCTTTCTTTTTTTTTGTGCTTATTGTCCTATAATCTTGTCCTTCACGATATATCACAAATAATTTCCAAATTGTAAAACAGATCTCTACCTATTATTTTGCAATGCGGACTCATAGGTACTTGCGGTTGCTAAAACTAGATATATTATACAACCACACCACTCGTCATGGGTTTAATAAAATGAAATGAATACAAGCTGGAATCTCAACAGTATCGGTATCAGACCGTAACGCAAATGGGTTAACAACCTTGATTTGTGTACACGTTGACTGACTTTTAGGTAGAAAGGAAATGTATGAGCTCTATGCTTTTATCTATATGGAACATTGCGAACCATTGAGTAATTTTAGTTTGTTTTGAACATGCTTTTAATGAAATTATTTATGTACAAGCAACAAGTTAATCTAGTTAGTTAGATCTGCTTAACTTGTTGCTATTTTTTACCATTTGTCAGTTTATCGTCAGAGTGAGAAGTATCTTTATGATTCATTGCGTTTACGGAAGCAACAACTTTGTGCTGAAGTACAAAATTGATGTCTTATATTCAAAGTTTACATTGTGTTTTAAGTGGCTAACCAAATCTGTCAATCTCATGTCTATATTACGGTTACGTTACAGTTTGTCTGTCTGCACATGCGCCTTTTCTTCCTATAATTATCTCACAACGTAAACACCGACGGCGTGATTGGGTCAATCTATGTCGATCAAACAATTTTAGTGCGGTTTATTTTAAGATTTCCTGTACTGGTTTTTGTTAGGTCTTGTGGCTCCAAATTAATATCTGATTTATTACCATTACTTCTAATAACAAATACTTTGGAAAAGTCTATATTGTGAAGCAATTTCCGTTTTTTAATGGGAAAGGAACACTTAAACACTGAGCCTGTAAATAGTACCACAACACAACAAAATTTCACAATTTGTTAACAAATCCAAACATTCGAGCCAGACAGACCGCTGAAGACGTTAAAAAGCTACGGTGTTGAGTACATGAAGGCTCATTGTTTGACGCAGAGTCAAACAATGTCGGCCATCGGTGCCTCAAAGCTGCGTTTAAAGTTTAAACAACTGATACCGCTAATGCAGCGGGAATGTTCGCGGTTCTCTTTTCCACTGGTGATTTACTGACAGAGAAACGTCAAATGAATTCACTTCGCACGTCGTTGCTATTCCTTTTCCATGTAATGGAAAGAAACGCCGTGTAGCGAAGTAGTAAACAGTGGATCGACTTTGTTGGAAATAGTTTTCAATTTATACTCCGTGTAGAACTTTATAGCAATTCTGTAGTCCATGTTTTCTTGTAGCACTATTTCAATGTCTTTGACTTGCTCTTTTTCCTGCAGCTTTACCGCCATCAAATTTGTTTTGCAGCGTTTTATACTTCATCGCAGCCATCAACCCAAAGGAATGCACTAGAGTGGCACGTCTAAACTCAGTTAATTTACTTAGAATTTTTGTCGTGCAAGAAAGAGCCAACAAATAATCGTAAAAGCAGCGAACAAACAGCTTTACGGTTCGTTTATGTTGCGGTTATCTGCACGAGCTAACGTCTTTAATGTTTTGGGGATCTGGCTTTTAGAGTCAACCTCAACCAATGGCGCCATTTTAATAAATTTGATGGATTTACGAACGTAATGTTCACAGGTTTCTTTGTGGTCCATCTCCAGAGAAACTTTAGGAGAAAATTGCGATCGATTCAATAACTAAAACCGTGTGTAGCTATAAGTGTCTTGCTTTATTCAAATAGCATATAGGTATGATGATAGTAAAGGAATATTATATCTTGAGCGGAGACAAAACTGTAATTACATTTGGTTCCGATCCGGTTATTGTGTTGGACAGGTGAAAATTACATTCGTTGACCACACAAGGCTTTATAATTTGTCTCACAAAAAACTTATCAAACTTCCTATAACCCTACAAAGATATTCAATCTTGTCCAAAACATCCCCGCCCACCTTTATGCCCGATTCCCGATTAAACTTGGGACTAACAGTAATGATTTATGTACGTACTTCTCAACTTTATTGGCCCTGTGAAACTTCGGACGAGATCCCCAGAGGTAGTTATCTGTCGCTTTCGTACGTGATATGATAGATGTATGTCACAATAAAATTTTACTACGCCTATGAATCTACAAGATTTGATTTGATTCTTTTATATTATGTTGGTAACTTTGTTTCGTATTTAATAGTAAGAGGTAGTTATTTCGTTACTTACTTATACGCTAAATTAACCTACTTATAGGAAGACGTTTGGGTGCAGAATGTGAATTTCCCAATATGATCAGTCTGAAAATTAACGTATGTAACCAGTCTTAAAATGTCCAATTATCAAACTGACCATCAGACCATTCAGCGTTAAATTTTCATTAATCAAAATTACCTTTACATTACTTACGTACACGATGTAACTTTAGCTTAGTTTAGAACCACCAGCGCACTGACTAATCCAAGATGGAGTCAGTTATTAATTTGACGTATAGACTTCCTAGAGAGCCGGAGGTGAGTGACCCTGCGCGGGCGCACCTCGTGGGATGCTGGCACTGGCACGTAAGGCTAGCCGCAGCCGCAGCGTGCCATAGTTCCCGGACGTACGTGGAGATACGAAGCACAGTATCGAGTTTTTGTAATGCTTAGACCTGTATAGTAGTTGTAAAATGGACATGTGGCTCCTACATGCCGTTCTTTATTATGTGTGCATTAGGAATATTGAATTTTGAATACGTTAAAATAAATCCCGCTGACTATTTATGTAAGGACTGGCATGCTGCAAGAAAGCCGTTTGGGTAGTGCAGGAGCCAGGAACTAATAGTTGTAAATAGATACCTACCTTTATCATAATGTCTTCTTCAATTTAACTTACCTAGTTTAAATTTTTAAGTGTTATTATTGTATCTATTATTACTATTAGTATGTTCTAACAAAATAAACGTATTTGCATTTTTATTTGTAAATGCTTAGAACTCTTGGTAGATTTACTTGATAGAGTTGAGCTTGGTATAGTCACTTGATGGCAATATTTTCAATGAATCGACAACCGACATTTTTATAAGTATAAAAATTAAAATAGGTTATGATCTTTCTTTATTTTGTAGTAACACTAGAAAATAGAAGGCATTGAGACGGTTTTTACAGATAATGTGATTAGGATACATAAACTTGAAAATCCTGGTAATGAACTGACACCATATTTTAAAATACTACTAGATAATATAGACGAGCAAGAAAACCTAGTTATTCACAGTGTCATATCACTAGCGTTTGCGTACGTTGTTGCAATGAAAGCTCCACCGTGTAGCTTGCTTCGTAACTTCACGCAGTCGATACTTATTCAATAGGCTCTTTTGTCACTACAATATCTTCTCTCTATAACACCTCTATGTATTATAGTTCTTTAGAAATAGGTCGTTTTCTGTTGTGGGCGTCCTGAATACATCAGTTGTACGATTTGATGCCTTTTGTTGGTGTACTTTGGTTTTCTATGCATAGAAAAAACTACAACAATATAGTACTTAAATGAAAATATTGTAAAAAAAATATTAAAAAGATAAACATTATTAAAAAATTTAATAATGTTTATCTTATTTCTGATATTGTCAAGATTACTCGATACTATTAAAATTTTCTTGTTTTGAATGCGAGATATTTTTCCTTGTAATTACTTAGAATGATGTAGTGATAGATAAGATCATACTCTTCAAAAAGTTCTTCATACATTCAGAATACTTAAATACGAGTAATTAATATGTTTGGTGTCGATATTCTGGTCATAAAGACTGTGCCCGCCCACCCACAATTATGCAAAACAATTTCACAAGGGGAGCTTTTGATCGGATTTTAATGCAAATTCAGAAATCATGTCCATTTAGGCGTTAAAAATCGTATATTTTATGAAACCTTGTTCGTATAATTTTAATTGATCTGATGCTGATAAATATGTGCATTTAATGTTTTTAAGGTAAAGCGTAAAGCAGATTGACCAATTATCTTAATTACCTATAATGGTTCCAATTCCGAACGAGAGCTCGAAGATTATAAGTAAAGAAAACATAACACGAGAGCTCCGCCAGCCCATTGTGGTGTAGCGTTTTAAAATTTATGACTTGCGCGTTAACGAGCCGCCGATAGCATCGCACCACTGGCTCCTGGCCAGTTAAACTCTCCTGCAATAATCATCTCAACTAACCGACACAGCCGCTCCTGTTGCAATTTCATTTCACACCCTCATAACTTGAGTCATTTCATCTCCCAAAACTGTTCCACCTCCATAATGTTCCGCAGTTTCAGCCTAACTGAATAAAAAAACAACAAAGGAGAGAAAAAAGCATTACTCTGTCCTAATTTACGTAAAACTCGACGATCCCTTATAATACCTGTTTACGCATTTCTTCGTAATTTGTGTTTGGCTAATGTTGTGCTGTGGCCATTAGAGCGAGGGCCGGGCTGTACCGCGCATAATTATAATTCATCACTTTTATTTGCTAATACCATAACAGGCTTTATGTCGTATTAAAAATATTAAGTGACCTATTTATTATTAAAGCTCGATTTTACGTAATACATTTTATATTCCGACGATGAAAATTCATATAAGTATGTGCTTTTGAAATACTTTCTAATTAATTTTCTTGTAAACTACAGTGTTTTTATTGTTTATTCGCGTTTAATAAAGACTCAACGAGTCTTAGCGTCCGGTACTAGAGGTGGGATGAAAAATAACCGATAGTCGCTTGTAGCTCTTATTCAGACCCTAGATAATACTAGTGTCTGGACACTAATAAGACATTGAATTACAAATAAAATTTCATATTTCTTTCATAATAAAGCTATGCAAATAATATATTGAAAAATATTACTTACACGGATATCCGCTGTTTACAACAGGTACCTAGATAGAATTTATTTTTATTTTTGCTGAGGCATTAAATTCTTCAAGTACATAGACTTGCGGTTGATGGCTTTGCCATTTCGTTGTGTGTACGGAAATTAATCTTGCGAAAAAAGCGGCACCGAATTCCATGGTTCGTAAGTAACAAAGTGAGGAAGTGCATAAGTAAATTCCATTTCACGGGCATTGAACACCCGCAACGTTGCTAAAACCTGTGGTCCGTGAAGACAGGGAGCCCCGCAAACTGCCGTCACGTTATTTGAACCCAATACTAGCTTCACAGTATAAAGACTAACTATCTTCGGGTGCCCTTCTAGAACCCTGATAGTGGGTCGACATTGTCGCCGTATGATGAGGGAGTGGTACAGAAGACCCGAAAACATGAATATTGTAGTTTAATATGTTATTAGGTACCCATTGCACCATCACAGCTAAATTCGCCAGGTCCAGCGGTAGTTCCATTGTCTAATTAACTGCTGCGGTCCTGGCTCAGTATTTTGGGGGTCTATAGTGGGATTTTCATCGTCTCGGGTTTGTTGAAAATTCGGAACAAAACGAATGAAGTACCTAACTCTTACGTTTCTTTCTGGCTAGTATACTGGGCAGGGCAGTATTGCACTATGGCACTTGTTTAGCTATCCATAGTATATGTTCAATCAATTTTATCCGCGCTCACGGATACCGCAGCGAATCACATTACATGCGGTCGCTGGACTGTTCCTGTATTGTATAAATTCAACTCAACAATGTGCCCTCGTCTAGTGGGCTGAATAAATTTCAGTCTAAATAAACATTTCATTCGCAATGTTTAACAAGTACCTACATTAACAAACAAACGCTCTTGGGACATTTTTATTTAGACAATACACGCTATTGCCTTTTGAAGTCCATTGAATTTTTAGTGATATGTCTACAAAACATTGTACCATTTTTAATTTGTTTAGGTAAGTTCCAAATTGTTCCTATACCTACGTAAACGTACAGGTATACAGTTGTTTAATTTTTTGCTTACTGTATGGTTAGTTGCCAACCTATTGTGGGTATAACCATACATTATTTTTAAGGTTAAACGTCACAGTCCAATTTCATACAAACTTTCATGAACATACGAGTATATAAACCATCGAAATATATAACTATAATTTGCATAGAAATCGAAAATGCATCTCGTAACAACATGTCATGGCTGGAGACAATTTCCATATAAAATAATATATTCCATCCGTGCAATTTTCAACCTCTGACCGGAACATGGGGCTGATGAGGCGATTTGTCGAGATGTGCTCGCATAAAACCGCAAACTTTCTGAATATATTGCCTTGAGAGCCTCTCTTTTGTTTTGCGTAATTTATGGCTTCACTGTCAGGTCCTCGAGTGTATGATGCGGGCTACACAATTTAATGAAAGGTAGTAAATCCTGGTAGACTGTCACAGGAAGAAGCATCTCTACGAGCGACGAATAGCAGCAATAAAGGCGACATCGTGCGATTGTCTTTAAAAAACACGCCACCGTATAAGTCCATCGTGCACTAACAGCGGCCAGCTAATTATGAGACTTACCTACGTTTTTTATTTCTCCGACATTTTTGCTGGGATGGGATACTTACCTACCGCGTGTTCTATAACCGGTCCCTCTTCCTGCTATGATCCTTAAATGGTCCTATATACATCACTTGATGCGTGTAATTTCCTCCATAGCAGTTTTTTATGGCGAAGGCCTTTCAATGGGATCGCAAAAAGTAGCTTCTAATCGTACTGCGCCGGCATTTCGCTGTTGGTCAATGAACTTGCACAATACTGTTAAAAATGACGATTGTTTTTCTAAAAACAACTTCGTTGAATCGTGTTCGCTTATAATTATGGGCATTTTGTATCAATCATTTGTAAAGAAAAAATGGTACTTACCTATGTAACAAAATTAAAGGTATCAACTCTTATAATGTATAAGAATAAGAACAAAGACTAATTTCGTATAATGTACGTTGTGAGACCTCGTATACTTGGAGCACATGCATTTTATAGCAGCTCTCCATCAAGCTGCAGCTTTTTCAAGACTTAGGCGTAATAACTGAGAATTACGTTTTGGCATCGCTTCAACTTTTATGATGTACATATACTGTCATCAGGGCTGATATTTGCTTAAAACCACCATCTGTACTCCTTACCGAAACATGAAGTATTTGGGTACTAAAAGATTCAAAAGGTAACTTCAATTGGCAGGTGAATGAAAAGTGACTTGATAAATTATGGATAGTTGTTTGAATAATTGTGTTATTTTGAAGTAGCAACCCTGGTTCATCCAGTATTCAGAAGGCAGGCGTCAGCTGGCCAAGTGATTTATCCTCGGGACGCACTCGAAATCTGCTACTCCCCGTGGTACCTTATGCTGAACGTAAAAATTCCTCTGCTTGCCGCCATTATCCACTGATTGGAAGTAATTGGAAATTTTACAGCTTTTTCGTGCAGAAAGTTCAATATTATTAAAAAGCAGGCAAGATAAAAATGTCAGGCCTGTGTAAAAAAAGCAATTGGAAAGAGAAAGTCACAATTGGATCACAGATGCGTTAGCATCATCAGGACCTAGTGAAGATACTGATTTGAGATATGAAAGGATGTCGGTATAGTGAATTATCAAACAATCCGTAAGAAAAAGTGCTTAATACTTTTTATTACTTTTGGAGCAATTAACACTGGTGCTAATTGGATCGTTTCACGCTCAGCTGATGCTTCCAATGAAGCGATGAGAATCAAGGCCATAGATTAAATAAGACACACAAGGCTACAGGTAACATAATCGTTGCACTACGTTACAAGAGAGGCAAATTAATTGTTTATGAATTTATGACACCAACAACTATGATGTCGCCTATAATTAACTCAATACGTTTGTTCAAAAACCTTAATTTCATTTGAATTGTAAAGTATAGGTAGCGTCTAAAAGTTAAACAGCTTATATACATAGTTCGTTTTCTTGATAGCTTATCTGTGCCACAGTATAAAATTGTCTGTGTTAACACCTAGCTACTGTAAAGTTACCATCTAAGCTACCGAACCATCAAGGTCAAAGACTTTAAAGTCTATGATGGATATAACAAATCGATATAAGCGCAGGGTAATGCGCCCACCGAAGGCCGCTCCCAGGCACTTGTACCTACTACTGCACAATAAATCCTTTAAGCGAATAGCGCCGCACGCGCACCTGATATTATTTATAGCTCTCACACTTCGTAGCCAATGATTAAAACATATGTTTTATCAAGATGGTGTCTGATGTCGTGGTATTGAATAGTCTAGTAGTTTAGCTAAATAAATCTAGCTGAAAGGTGTAATTCAAAAGCTCCTACAGCGTACAATTTTCAGATCTCTCCACGAAGTAAAGAACGACCGTCCGCCTCGTATTAGGGGTGACTATTTTTTTATCCAAAAATTTCTTATGGTCCCATGTCAAAATGAATTCTAATAATTTTTCTTTTGAAATTTTCGATAAAACACCGTAGGAGGAAGGAAAAATTGCAAGTCAGAGTAAAGAACTAGACTCACCTTTAGCTACACAATTTTCAATGTACGGATATCACAAAAAATATGTGGCGTGTGCGTCATCCAATACACCTCCAAACTATGCACTGGGGTGATCTTCACCCGAACGTGCTCTGTGTGTAAACAGTTTTTCACGTACTTTGATCGTCTTTTATTTTTTCGGAGCGTTCGGTAAATTTTTGAGGAAAATGCCCTATGAAATAAACTAAACAAAAATTCAACGTAAATTTTAAGATTTCTTTATTTTTCTATATATATTCGTTCATACCAGAATATTGGAAGTAAACAATGGATTCACTCAGTCATTTTTTGCGTCTAAAGTTGTATGGTATTTTGTCTTAGAATTTTAGACAACACGAGCAAAAAAATTCTATCTGTTTACTTATAATAGGTAGGTATGTAGATGATCCCAATTCATTTCTGCGATACAGACCGGCATTTCGGAATTAGAAATCCATCTGATTCTTAACCAACTTTTCCCTTTATCCTAGCCCTCGTATCCTTTTCAAATAACGAAACACAAACAACAAATCCTTTTATCGAAAAATATTGCGGTGTAACCGTGTAACGTTACTTTTTGGGTTTTAGTATAATTTTTTTTCCTATCCCTTTACATTTTAGTACGATTCGGGACCAACTGGGACCCACAATTTACTGGTTCATTTACAGAAACAGGGTCCCGTTTTAATGTCTTCGAACAATTCTCCAGTGCGTCGATCGAGTCCTGCACTAAATCGTGTCGGTGATTAAAAGTGTCGCCTTTACTGCCCTCCGGTTTTGTACTTTTAACAAACCCTCTAAAGGATTATATGGCCTTATCATCTGCGGACCATTATCGTCATTTCCGTCTCTCAAACTCTTAACACCATTTTACTTCTAAAATTACCAAAGTTTAATTTTAAATCTCACAAATTAATTAGGAATTTGTTATTGAAAATTCTGCAACCATTTTCCTAATAACGGGAAGAACCCTTTTAAGGCAAATGGGAGTTTCGACACTGATCTAAAAGGCTCGCCATTGTGGAGCAGACTTACATTTTGAGGCCGTGTGATAACTCTCATATGTGACCAACCATATTCATACAAACCCCGACCCGACTTACCCTGCCATAACAATAACCGTGCAAAGCTGGACGGGCGCCAACTTTTAGGATCACAAACTTTATAAGAAGTTATTGACCGACTTTCCACACCCTTTATAAGATGCTGGGTTATTCACCAACTGGTGCCGTGAACATGCGGGACGAGATGGTGAAACTAGAAATAAACGATATTTTGTTTTCGTCAACTGGTCCCGTAACGTTTTTTCATTAAAAGTATGTGTGACGAGATAGTGAATCTTAAAATAAACCACTTTGTTTTCCCCAACTGGTCACACATCGGAATTTAATCCAAATTCAATGCAAAGTACAGTCTAGACAAACCACGCTTTATAAGATTAACCGCACTTACCCCCAATTATCCCCCTTACCCCCAGTTCTTCCACTTCCTCCTTCTATTACAGCTCCTATTTCCGCTCCCAATTCCGCTCTCATTTCCGCTCCCAATTCCGCTCCTAATTTCGCTTTCATATCTGATCTCATTTCTGCTCCCAATTCCGCTTTCAATCCCGCTCTTAATCCCGCTCCCAATTACGCTCTCATTTCCGCTCCCAATTCCGCTCTCAATTCCGCTGCAATTTTGTTCAATAAACTCCTAAACCTTTAGAAAACTTTATCTGACTGTACTTTTTCTGCAAGGATAGACGAATGTGACCAGTTGGGAAAACAAAAAGTTATTCATTTTACATTCACTATCTCGTCACACATACTTTTAATAAATAAAAGTTACGGGACCAGTGGACGAAAACAAAATGTGGCTTATTTCAAGTTTCACCATCTGGTCCCGCGTGTGACCAGTACCACGGGACCAGTAGGTGAACAACCCAAGATGCTGGCATAATTTTTACTTCAATTTACATTTTGTTTTTGTTTACTAAACAAAACAAATACGGGGCTGTGATATAACTTTGCCAAATAATTCCTTTATTATGTAAATTCTACCCCGGGGTTCGGAAACCAATCTCACGTTTCGTTTTAACGCAACTTCTGAAATAAATCACAGACTTACCCCTTTACAATTACCTGTTAAAATCTAATTAAGCTATTTCAGGCGAGCAATTACCCTAGTCACGTGCTCTACTTCCGAGTCGAGTCAATTTTAATGAATTTTAATTGTTGCGACAGGTTAGAACGCTGAGTAAACGCCCTCTGCGTTCGTTTTGTTCAAGTTCATAGTTAATATAGCGATAGTACGGATGGTGTAACAACGGCGCTCAAGTTTTGGTAAATTTAAGCACACATCGCCTTAATTACGTGAAAAGGTCGTTTTGTCCCAACATCACACGAGCCTCGTTTAAGGGACAGCTTTTCTTAGTGTATCTTGGCCTATGTCGTAGCAAACACGTTCATTAATTCACGACCCTTCCTCACTCTACTGACGCTCCGAGACCCGTAAACACTTCGAGGAAACTACACGCTAGAATTTGAGCTCATAATATAAATTTATGCAATGTCCTTATTTGCAAAGGAAGCGCCTTAGAATACAGCTGATATCAGCTATTCATGAAGCCGTCCCCTGCTCGGCTCCTTCCTAGCTGAAGAAATGAATATCTGTTTATTTGGAGCGCACTGTTTATTTATCGCTGAGTCCACATGGATCGAAAACATCATTTCCATTCCTATTATGAAAGATTCTCAATATTCTAGGACACTACACGAGTTATGTTACACCTTTTGTACATATATTTTTACGTTAAATAAGTTCTAAGATTCTCAGACACTCGTATTAATACAGCCCACTTTTAATCATATATTTATTTACTTGTGAGTCAATCTGCTCATGTAGATTAAACTGTAAATGCAAAGTTTAAGTTTAATTTTATATTTATTCAACAATAATAATAAAAACGACTTTCTGGACTTAGACCTTTAAAAACGTTTAAATAACTTGTCAGGATTCCTATCGAGATGTCGGTGAGTGATTGGTGAAGAGATTTACAATAAGACAAATTGTCTGAGACTGACGAGCATTTGTAGTGATTCCCAGACGGTCCAGAAATATACGTACCGACAACGGCATATGACTCATACTTATGTGTTTGGAATATAAATTGTGGGAATACAATTAAAATATCCACGATTTTGTTATTATAAGTGTCCTACACAATCTAATCTATGCTTTTGGAATTTACCTAAAGCGAATTAACTTTAAGAAAAAATAAAAATTTAAAAGCACATTATATAGAAAATGATACTAGCTTCATATTATAAGTTACCTTAGTTATATTGTGATATGTAATAGTTTAACTACTATACAATAGTTTAACTACTATAATGACGAACTCCCTATCGGCATACAAACCTTTCAAGGTTTTGCCTAATGGGATACAGTTTATGTACCTACATTGTTACTTTGTATTACACAATAAATGAAGAAGAAAAAATAGAGCAGTAAACCAAAATATCACCGACCGACATTTTTATGCAGTTAAAAAGTTAGACTCTCTAAAATCCTTCTATATTTCATTCCTTCGAACGTCAGTTACTTAATACTTTGTAAGTAATCTTTGTTTTGTTCTGCTATAATACTCTATACGTATGGAACTACTATAGCCGAGTAATTGAATACCCGTAGATACAGCCGGTAGGCTTCGATGTAATTGAAAAAACTTGGCGATCCCTTGCACCATGAAAATTGAACGCCGCTCAAGAAGCCTTGCCAGATTATGGGGGTTAATCTTGCACGCCGCACATACCTGTGGTTTAATACTTAAATAAAGCCTACAAAGTTCAGGCTTAGATATTCATAGAATGGTAATAAGAATACCTGCAAAATAAGAGCGATAAATTACACTCATGCACAACAGTAAAGTTTTGAAATTTGTACTAAAATAAATTCCTTAAATTAAAACAAAATCTTAATCACTATTTAATAGTTTACCTATCACAGACTGATTTCACCACCATGAGAGCATGTTTGCAATGAATCCTCAGTTGTGAAGTTATGGCCGATGGAGGAAGCTCGTTTGCGGAGGTTCGGGTCCTTTCACAAGTTCTAAGCCGATAAATTGCGACGGCCGATTGCGTGCGAATTACTTTCCTTGAGTTCTCAGCTTTATTATGGAGTTTGCGTATTTCTTTCAGCCGAAGTTTGGATGTCTATTCTGTCACTAACCCTAAACTTTTCTGTATCTATACCTACTCTTAATATACTACTACTACAGTTCGTATTAAATTATTCCAAAAATATAGTTTCAAACGTTGAGGCGTGGCCAAAAAAGTATTAATAATATAATATTACGTTATTCACAAAGCCAAGAAAATTACGCCCCATCCCAATGGACACATTCTTTTCCATTATTTTTGAACTTTATTTTTTACACGGTGATGCCTATTTCGGATTTCTCTCGAGAATTCATTGTTTCATCGGGGTGAAAAATAAAGCCTTTGTATCTAGTCGTATCTAGTTTTTGTGCGACGGGATTGGTCATTGTTCTAACAAAAATTCCATAACTCCCTTGACGTGAATCGAACTAAAAACTTTTCTATTTTTTTCCTGAAACTATATTTGACTCTAACACGAATCTTCAAATTGTTTGTAACAATCATTGTTTATACACCATTAGATCTCCCATTAGATCATTAATCATTACCGATAATACCTTGACATAGTGTGAAAAAAATCGCGCATTACTTAGTGGGGACATGACCGAGGAGGGAGTAGTCGAATAAAGGTATTTATGGAATTTGAAGGTAGTAAAAACTGTGCATAATAAGCAAAATTATGCCATACATTCTTGTGTTTCGGTTTGAAGGGTAAGAGAGCCAGCATAATTAATTACTGACAAGAGGAGTAGGTCATGCAGCAGCTACATGGGCGGATGACATCACCAAAGTCGCATCGAAGACCTGGATGCGACTAGCACAGGATCGTATACGGTGGCACAAAAGAGAGGAGGCTTATACCCTGCAGTGGGACGACGTGGGACGACATGGGCTGATGATGATGATGATGACATGCATGAGGCCTAAAGATTAGCAGTGCACCAAACACCCTCTACTTATATAAAATCATAGTAAGGTGAGATGTCTATGGGCGACGGTGACCATTTACCATCAGGTGGCCCGTTTGCTCGTCTGCTCACCATATACCTACAATAAAAATTGATAAATTAATCTTTACAAATCTATATTCAGGCTTATCATATAGCAGTTTTATCGGTAAACGAAATACACAAAGCATACTCGTATTTATGGGATATCTCCAATGTAGAGCCCACTTCTATCGTATCAGGATAATAGTCGTGGAACCAGTTTCCGCACATGCACCTCTGATAATGGCCGCCCTTGCGAGTCCTTCTCAAAGTCGTGACCTCAGGACCTTGCCTCCAGCGTAGTTCCAATAAGCAAAGCATATGCTGTTCTATTGTGTATAAGTAGGTATGACTGTGACGTTGTTTATTTCTTCTTCTTTTTGAGATTTTGTTTTGCGTGGAAATAACCTTTTACTTAATAAATTTTGGTGATATGGTCTTACTTTTTCCTTGTTTAAAGCCCTCAGCTCGGTCAAAGAAAAGCATACAAAATGCAATGGCGCAATATTGGATTGTGTATAGGATTAGGTACAGTCACGGGTCAATCTACCCAAAACGTCAATATTTTAGAATCGAAGGTTTTTGACAGATGGTATACTATGCTTGTGGTCGACTGTACCAATATAGAGTCATAATTAGAGATATGCTCACCGAAAAACAAAAAAAAGAAAGACCACGAAAATTGGATAAAATGCCTAGCTATACATATGGCAAACGTGTTTTATAATTTTTTTATATACAAATTGTCTGTTTGTAACTTTCAATTTGTAACCTTACGTAATCCAATTTAACCTTGTAATATTTGTGATTTGTATAGGAATCATTGAGAATATGTATTTCTTCCAGCTCTGCATTTGACAAGCTTTCCATTTCTTTACATTAGGTACGAGTAAATCTCAGTGGTAAAAGTAAACCGAAGCTAGCACATATTTGATATTTATTATAATGTTAGATATTTGGCATATATTATGTATACACGGGTCTTTTATACAATTTACATTATAATTCGTGATGAAGGAAATAGAATGCTCATCAAAACTTACCTGAGAATTTACCTTGACACATTAGTATTTCTTCTAGATAAGTACTATAAAGTTTCGATTGAAATTCTTGATATCGTAAAGACGAAGTACTCGTAGGTACAATCGACCACATGACATCGAAAATGTCAATATTTTAAATTTTAAATAAACCATATTACGCGGACATAAAGTTGTGATTTCATCGAAGGAAGTCACGTGTATGTTTGTTAGAGGTAGAGTGTACCAAACGCAGGTATCTGCCACCCACAGCGTTCCCTGCGCGCACGCAGGTCCCGCGGGGCACCAAGGCCGGCAGAGCAGTGCAGGCGCACAATAGTCCCCCCTTGCACTTCTTATTGCGATCCAATACTATTCAATCTCGCTATCAGTTTATATGGAACTAGTTTCCTGCGCAGACCTCTTCGCCATTCACAAGGGAGTTGAGGGCCACGCTTGCATTGCATTGCAAGTATTATTATGTTGACATGGTTTCACTTTTATTATGACAGTGCCTAAATTGAAAAAAATAAAATACAGGGTTCATTAAATATCAAAACGATGCATGATGTTTAGTTCACGTTTCTGATGGCAGGACAATTGCTGTGGATTATAATTTAAAATATCTACTTAGGTTATAGGTAGGTACTATATCCGCTCTTGATCATGCGCAATTTCAATTCAGTAAAATATTGTCATCGGGAATAAATTGTTATATAAGAGTACAGTTAAAATATCCAAACTAACCTTGAGTTGCAAAAGTCCTTAATGTTCATGTTCTCTATCTAGAGCTATGACGTAGAAAGAGATAACATGTATTTTAACGAAGACTTAACTTTAAAGCGCTACCTGAGCAAAAATAGCGCCGTCAATTGACAGATTCGCTTTTCGTTATACAAAACTATTTAAAAAAAATCTTCTCATTCGTGGAATAATCCTGTAAACCATTTTTGTTTTCAAAAGAGGTCACTTTTGACAGATTTGCTTTTTGTTTCACTACGAGGATACTAAAATATTACTAAAAAAATCCTCTTCATTCATAGAATAATCTTGTAAACCATTTTTTTTAAATGCCTTAACTTTGATATGATATTTTTTCTATTGGCGGCGCTAGTTTCGCTCAGGTAGCGCCTTAAGGACGTTTCATGCAACTAACAGTAGTATCTAGATCTAGTATGCAAAGAGCATCTGTGTCGCGTTCACAATGACCATGCCTGTCCGTACCAAACGTCAGGGAACCGTATATTCACCGCAGTTGGAAATTTATGCTCTCCACTGGCACCAAGTGGAATGCACGATGCTGCCAGCACTGGCGGCGTATGTAAATGCCTCCAACAAGTCACTGCAATAAATCTTCACGGAAATAATAGTGCAACTAAATCTGAATCTCGAGACCGATAAAGAAGAAAATCTTAATTTTAAGGGCGGAGTCAGGTAAAGGTAACAGCAGGATTATACGAAGCGATTATCACTTTTCCGGTTCAGGAAATTTCGTGTGAAAGTAGGTAACGGTAAAGCTTATGAAAAATAACTATCAGAAATTGATAATTTCCAAGAAACTGATACATTTTGATGTCAATATCGTTGGATATTTAGAAGTATATAGGTGGTTTTACTTATATTTGAAGTCTGTTATATTTTGATATCAATGAATAATGGAAGTTCTTATAATGGATTAAATAGTTAGGTAAAAGGTAGGTAGGTACATATTCATGTTCAGTCACCTTTAGCATATTTACAATTTGTAAAGTTACAAGACTAAAACTTAAAGTTTCACCACCTCAACCTCAGGTTTCGACACATTATGCATTGTTCCTTACACTAACAAAAGTAACCTTTGTAAAGATTCCATACAGGCATACTCGTACTTATAATAGCAGCAACGTAGATATAAAAGTATACGTACACTTCACAATATATCTCATTAAAAGACCACACAACCTCCGCCACACACACCTGCACCACAACTATTTCCCTTGACTCCGTGCGCTTTATTGATTACTTCATTTGTTCTCATTAAATGCACGATAGTGCTTTGTTCTCGGACAGTTTATCAAATGGCACGTATAATTTGCTGTGCCCAATAATTAGAAGCTAAATAGTATCGGTCACGACACGTCACGAACTCTCCGACCACGATTTCTGTGCGGCAACCGCTGTAATTCACTCGATACTATCTGTTTGGGCTTCACCTTTGCTTTTAGAGTTTTCTGTGTATTTTACTGGCTTTAAATTATCGTAATCTCCACTGCCAGTTTTTACTCTTTAAAAGCAATTAAGGTTATGTCAACACTTACCTAAATAAATCTAACGTCAGAGTTACATAATAGAGGGATATTAAACTGCTTATACGTTGTCTAGTTTTCCTGACCTTTATAATGTATCTTAGGAGAGATTAACAAGCATGTCTAGAAGTTTACACATACACATTTGTGTCCGTATAAAAAAGAACTACCTAATACACATAAATTATACAACATTTCTCATTGGAGATAGTAGTTAATCCTGGAAACGAATGTTTCGAGCCGTAATAGCGCTGTTTAAAATGTGAAACAGACAAATAACAGACTATTAGTTACTTGTCCGCCCCCCAGGTTATCGGGATTAATTGCGCCAATCGAACGATAGATCATTTCTACTTTCCCGCCTGCGCCGGCGCAGCTATCAAGGTACTTTTATACGTTTCTCGGTAAACAATGCCGATAAGAAGATTACCCGTACATTCAACCAATTAATTCCAGAGTTTATTTGATATTGATTGAATTTACTTAGATGAGTACTTAACTGAGTGAAATGGACTTTATATTAAAGTAGTTTTATCTTTCAGAATGTTGTTATACCCCAAAATTAAGTACTGAGACTACTAAGGACCTTTACAAGATCTCTCCACACCACTGCATTATATTCTGCTCTTCCTCCGAAGAAGCTGCCCATTAAAATAGTTTTTGAGTTGCACGATTAGGTACTGGATAATAAAAGACCTAAAACATATAGTTAAGTATAAAACTACATGATTTTGTTTTCCTTGTTTCAGCGGAGGGGAGCCTGTCAGACTTTGCTGTTCGCAAAGTCCACTACACGGCGAGTAATCCTCTCAAAAAGGGTCTTTTCACACCTGACACGAGGTATGATTTAATCAAATTAACAATATCAAAGGAAATTTTCTGTATGCTAATTAAACGCTTTGTCTTTTGTAACTTAAGAGCCGCCTGCACGACACGTAACTTGAGTAAATCTCTCGTTTTCTCTGTGGTTTTCATATAAATTTCTCCGTCAACCCCGAGCATTAGTTAACCCGGATTTTGTGCAAACCAGGCTTATATAGAACGCAGCTTTTGAGACTGTTCTTATCTTTACACTTCGAGAAAGATATATTTGCAAATAAGGGAAACGTTGTCGAGTCAAAACTATCGACAATCGCAACATAAAGAAACAGTATGATCGGAAACATCGAGTTTAGGTATTGTCCTTCTAGATCTGATTAGCGAAACTCATCTTACAATATATCTACGGTGAGTTATGTCAAGCCTAAATAAAGCCTGATATCCCCCGATCAACGCTAATTTATTTTGTTCATATGACGTTGAACTAGATATTCACTAAGCACACTTAGTACGAGTACATTTCTCATCTTGCCTCTGATAAACACCACTGTAATTCCAGACCGACATGTCTACGGAACCTGTACGTAAAGGCGACGTCAGACCGACTGTCGGCCTCCATCCTCGACCAGCTGCGAAGGGACTCCCAGCACTCGCCGTACCTATTGTGTACACCCGTCCTCGGCTCCAAGAGAAGACGGATCTATCAGAAAATCGACGTAGAGATTGAAACCCACGTTGTAAGTATCCAAATTGAGTTTTACCTAACTCTAACTGCTGCCCGTTATTAAGCTTGTGGTATTTTGACCTAACCTGAATTCGAGTGGTTATGAATACCGCTACTGTCGATCGCGAAATCCTCGTTCGCCGAGATGCACCACGAGGAACAGGTGCATACATTCAGGAATAGTTGACATAGCGCATTTTTACGACTAATCTAAACCAAGAAAAGATATTTTACCTACCAACTTTAAACTTTTACTCAAAAACACCTTCAACTATTTTTGTAAAATATCGATTTTCCTATAAAGCCACGAAGACACTGCTAACTAATCTTATATTAACATTCAGATGCACAGTAGACTAGGTACCTACATATTAGAAAACATTACAATATCGGTTCCACTAACGCATTTCAGCCGTCAGTAGTGGAACACCTTCGGAAATGGACGTCGAAAGAGGCCGTGGGGGACGTGACGGCTCTCCCGGATGCCTCAATGAGGATCACCAGCAGTGTGACGCTGACTCCGGACGAGCTGTCCGAGTGCGGCTCGGGAGACGACGAGCCAATCGACCATCGGCTGCCCAGCCCCGAGGAGCAGCTCCGAGTCATCGCTTCCAAGTTAGTTTACTTACACAAGTATCAAGGTCAAACTTGATTAGGTATTTACTTAAATTTTGGAACTATGGATGCGACAATTTTGTATGGTCGCACGAGTCCAGAACTTTATCAAATCTTGCTGCAATACGAACTTGATTTTTTTTTCTCTATGAAAAATTTGAAATTTCTGTTGAGTTTGAAGACAGTCATATTTCTGTTGAGTTTGACGGACATATTAGAGACAAATATATCGATGTTATAATAAATTATATTAGAGGATTCTACTGGAATCTATTACTAATTATTTGAGCCGAGATATGATATACATACGGTCAACATTGGCCTGCTTGTCGACTTACTGTGGGTTAAGAACACTTGATTCCCAATTATATGAGAAAGTACATAGATAACCGTACTTACAATGTACCTTTAATTTAACCAAAGTAAAAAAAAGACCCAATAATTTTATAATAATTAATAACGTATTTCCGCAATGTAAAGCCTGATGATGATGATCTTAACCACCAATGTTATTATTTTCCAGATTTCCTCCAGAACTAGTAACGATCGACACGTCAGGGAAATTCTTCGACCGAATGTGCATCTCCCGAAAGTCGCTGCTCGTGGAAAGCAGCGCCGGTGAGACCGACACGGTCAAGCGGCGGACGCGCTCTAGAAAACCCCGGGGTAAAAGACGAAACACCATTTCGGGCACTGATCAGAAAGAGCTTAGAGAGGCTATAGCGGGGTAAGCTTCTAGATTGCACTGTACTTACACTCACTAATTAGATTACATTATCTATCACTAGGTATTACACTTTCTAAATTTTGTTGCAATATTCAGTTATATATTTAGATGATAATGTAATCTCCCGAGCGATTCAATTAACGATAACCGTTAAGCACAGTATGTGTGGACAAGCTTTGAAGATGTTCCAATTTAAATCTTCAGCACATTTTAACAACTTGTTGATAATACTATCTCGTGCTTCTGTGAATACAGTCATTATGTTTAACATTGGCTGTCCTTGTTTCTCTGTTTGACGTTGATTGTGAGAGAAGAGAAACATAGACAATCAATTTACTTGTGCACTTGAACACTAATAGTGCCATTGTTCATTAGCTTCATGATTAATGACATCTTTGAAGGGTGCCGCTGTTACGAGACGAAGCGGCATTCTCTGAAGATTTTTCTAAATATAGATTTTGCCTTTAGCGTGTGACTAATGCTTTGCTTGGTTTGTTCTATCATAGCGATACATCAAACGCTGTGGCTTCTGAAGAAATTGAAGATAACAGCATCGTCATCAGATCCCGGTCTAGCGACTTGCTTAAGAAGAGCCCTATCGATCCTGTAACCAAGAAAGGACACTTCAACTCATTGAAGCAATGGGGGAAAAACAGATTACGCATGATTGGCAGATCGCCGAGCGCAAGCAGGGATAGTTTTAAAGACTCGTTGAAATCTGATAAAAGTAAAGATGCAAAATCACCAACGAAACCAGAAGATGATCAGGTTCAAGAAACTGTGACAATGAGAAAGAAGCGTCAGGGAGATGAAGACCGAAGGACACATCAAAGATGTGCATCATACTCATCTTCGGAAAAGAGTATAGGCATTCCCACTTGTGTGCAAACAACAGCGACAATAAACACCGGTGTGAAATTGCGTGCAACATCAGCCCAGAGAAGACTAAGGCGATCAGGAATTGGCAAAGATGAGCCGCACTCTTCCAGCGGTAACTGGTCAGCCAGTTCTGAATCCGGGCGCACGAGTATCGGTTCTGAAATAACCATGACCACAGTACCGCCAAAAAGCAGCACTTCTGCTGCAACTTCCAATAATTCTCTCTTTAACGGTAACCTACACCATGGACCACCGAGCTCGATTATAAGTCGAAGAAAGTTTCTTAACACGTCTGGCTCTGGAAGTGTCACGAGCGAAGGGACCCTTACACCTGACATTATTCACGATTTGCACGAAGATTTAGAAACCAGTTCAGAATTCTCTTGTGATACTGAAGGCTACTACACCTCGTTCCATATGGATTCCGGATTAAAGACTTTAAAGGAGGAAGAGATATCTCCTAGCACTCCAATGCATACAAGCAATGCTCTATCAAGCTCATCGAATAGTCAAAACTTGACTGCGGAAAATGAATATGAACTGTTTGGTAAGGGTTCTACAAGTACAACTACAAGTTCTGCTGGGACAGTGTGCACAACGCTCATGGCAGCTGGAAGCGACAGATCTTTAGTGATAGGCCCGACTGTGCCCGAACGAAAGAGTTCTTTAACTAAAATGAACAGGAGCAGAAGCAATATTCACAGCGCAAATGCTAGTTTAGACAGAAGTCTCAGTTCCTCGTTTTCAAAATCTCCATACAGCAGCTTAAGATTCAATCCTGTCAGATCGTACACTGATACACAGATCTATAACCATTCCTCGCCAGAAATAAATGAAGTACCTACTTCGACAATCACTATTACAAGGAGTGTGGGCAATCATAAGGAAATTACAGCTGTTGCTGAAATACACACTGAGACTGATTTGGAAAGTGCAAAGAAAAGCACAGGCACCAGCTCACCAGATTCCGGTCATAATACTTCTAGTTCGCCAATTGAAGACTCTGTGTCCAGTGCCCACGGTAAAAACAGTCTATCTGAACAAGATTACTCTGAATCTTCTGATTTAGAAGGAACTGACAGAATAGAACGAATAAGATATAAAACAACAATAAACAGCTCCAGGATCCCGTCATTGTGTGTCATTACTCCTACAAATTCCGATGACGAAAGTGAATTAAGTAGTAATAAATCAGAAGTAAGTAGAAAACAGGATACGGAAAAAATTATGGAAACTACAATTAAACCGGCTGCCAGCAGACCCAAATTAGATTTGCCTGTAGAAGAAAAGTCTAAAGAAGTAAAAACTACTGAAACAGTCAAAACAAATAATAAATCCCCATCTCAAATCAACTTAAAATCCTCTTTACTACCATTTAACAACTTAATGTGTAAATTGAAAGGAGTGCTTCCACATAAACTATCGAGCAAAAAGTCGCCAGTTACAAAGGAATCTTTACCAGCCGATGATTTCTACGATGCTGGGGATTACGTCACCATAGCAGACGTTAAGAACAATAACCAGAAAGTCAGCCTTAACAGAAGTGTATATGGGAACAAAGATATCGTTACGAAAAACTTACAAACCGTGCTATCCGGAAAATTGCCTGAAACGGAATATGTATCACTAAACGAACTACCTAACTGTTTGAACGAAAGTAAAGATTTCTTAGAACATGGTTTATACGAGAAGCCATCTCCTGCATTAGAAGAAATACAAAGAAGAGGAGCTAAAGTAACACTCGACTCTCAAGGCCAAGTAATTTATTCGTCAGATACTTTGAAACGCAGAAAAGGAGCCCACACCACGTTCGAACCTGGACCATTTGTACAAGAAATTGGTCCTACCACTACAGTCATCCAACGAGAAACAGCTAATGTTGTTAAGGTCACTGATGAAACAGATTTTCCTTACGAACCAGCACCTTCTAGCAAACCTACGTCCCCACAATTAGGGAAAATGATTATTAAAGCCCCAATTGAACCCGACGGTCCGATCACTACCGAGTTTGTGGCCTTCCCACCGCCCAAACCCAGCACAATCATCACCGCCACGCCAGTAACTGAAACACCACCTGTAACCAACCAACAGCCTCCTAGCATAACTAGAACCAGTCAAGATTTACCGCGGGTCGTAGAAGCTATTACTAGAGCCGGGGCTTACGTAAACATACACGATGCGGAGGGTGTCAGCTTATCTCCGACGAAAGACGATTCAGCAGGTAAGAACCACATTTGTTCAAAATCTGTATCAAGAAAGCAATTCCTGAAATCCAATTTAGAAAATATTGATTCGTGTCTCGACACTCAGGATATAGTACCGTTCGTTCCCAACTTTCAAACTCCCATTATGTTACAAAGTAAATGTCAACACGATTATAATAGGTCGGGTAGTAAAGTTGCGGAAGTTTTGAGGATGTTTACGAATAGAACTAACGGTGACACTAACGGAAAGATTATAAGCCCCAAAGTTGTAAGGGAAGACGTTCTCGAGAAATCGCTGAATAATAAGGTTAAACGCAGTGATAGCTATAAACTGGCTAATTCCCCTTTGATGCCTATTAAAAAGTTGCTCAAACTTGAAAGTTTTACGGGTAATGCTAAAAAAGTAGATTCGTTTGAAATGATCCAAGCTGAAATAACAGCAGACTTGTTGCGTGAGCAAATCAATTACCCTTCAACTGTGTCTCCGAAACTGAATCATAGAAACATTATGAATCAGATTGATAACTGTGTGTGTACGAATATCGACACTTCATTAGCTGAGAATAAATTTGATGCAGAATTATCTGCTTTGACACTGAGTCCTTTCACTACCCCCGTGCCGAAGCGGCACTCGGTCGCGATCATCCCGGACACGAGAGATACCTCTCTCGACATGTTGGCAGCCATTTTAGATTCGGACCCCGACGAAGTTTGTATTTTGCACTCTCCCCCGTCATGCCCTCTCTCGCCTAGTAAAGTTACTGTACCTTTCGATGGTTCTATGCATCGAGCGCGAATACTATCGATTTCCGAATCCGATTACGGGACTGAGATTTGGTAATCATAAGTACCTACTTTTGAATTTTATGAAACATATAACTACGTACTTACTTATGATACTTCTACTCTGTAAATATTTGGACTCTGTTACCGAAAAAATGTTGCAGTACCTTTGTATCTACACGTTTGATACGCTTATTTTAAATTTAATATTTAGCAATTTGTGTAGATAGGAAATATATTTCTTAACTCAGTTGATTATTTTAAATGATAAGTATTATGTAGATAATTAGACAAATCCGTCCAATGAAATTGTGTCTAAATCGTCTTCCTTTAATTCTAGCTCTTATGACTTCTGTGATAGATTGTTGTTCATTTCTTGATCTATGAAATCTATATTGTCTTTTCGATTTATAATTATAATGTTATTTGTTACGGATCAGTATTTCGGTATTATTTTTATTTTACCAGTGTTAGGCAGTGTTTTGTTTCTATAGGTAATAGGGTGTTTACAGTACACTGAATTCAGGATTCTAATTAGAAACTTAATTAGAGCCCTTGTAAAATTCGTCGTTTTAAATTCATGGACTAACTCATTAGGAAAGACTGAATTCAGTTTAGTGTAAATTGCATGGTGGCTTTCACCGCACAGCGCACTACAGCTTACGATTGGTTCATATTTTTCGTATGGATAAGTGCATGGTGTGTATTTCTGTGTGTCTATACATACCTGCATACGTGTACTGTAAATAATATCATTATACCATTATTGTGAACTGCGCACTTTATTTTCACTCCTTTGGCTGTCGACCTCACCCTCACTTCACTCATTCCCGCACATGCACTGAGTTTTATTTCTGTTCCCAAAATAATATTTATGTTTACGCACCTTTTTATTATTTTTGGAACAAATAATTACAAGGGCAATACTAATTAATAAACCTATGTGGAATTGTAAATAAGCACACTGAATTTCATTTGGGAACTAATAACCAATTAAAATGAACTCATTAACCAAAATGGTAAATTAAATTACACCTACACCTCTACATAATGTGTCGATAACCCGACTAATTTGTGAAATAACACTTTATGGAACTCATTGTTACGATTGTGACTAATTACATGGTTTGATGGAGCCAGATTTCTGTGAAACACAGGAAATACTGTCCAATTACCTACATAATTGCACTTATTCTACATCGCTTTGCACAGTGCAGGAGATTGCTTCCAAATGTTGCAACTCTGTTAACGACCACTTCTTCCAAGGTAAAGTTTGTGTTGCTTTTTTGGCATGTTGTTTAATTTTACAATGCATGAGGAGTCAGGGGACAACTAAAAAACTAACTAACCAACCAACTAACACTTTAAAACCTTATTAAATACCTACCTACTAATCTAATTAGCCCCAAAACTATAGTACCTAAATGCCGTGAATGGTTTTATCATAGAAAAATGTACCATGCACTTTTATAAAAATTACATACCTACTTTAATTATGTTGATTTAATTATATTACTGTTTATGTACTCATATAAGCGATTCACCAATATGTACCACGAACATTTAATAGCTATGTAAATAACTGTGTATGTAATCATACTGTTTGTGGACTACATTAAGCCTGGAATGCTGAGTTGTATTACCTAGATGTAAGCTTATGGGATGGGACTGGCTCATATTTATTTATATTAGTAGATACCCATATTATTATTTAGTATTCAACCATACTTTGACGAGCACCTATTCAACAGATTCTCTATCTATCTTCCAGTAGTTTTCAGAGGTTTAAAAGAACGTACTCAGTATTATATTACTTTATTCATTTATATTTATTATTTAAACGTAATAATGAGCATAATGCTATTACAGTCCAAAGATAAAAGTTTCGCAGTTTAGATTTCTTTAATATATTTTTTGTATTTTCAGACTATCGACATTCCAGTGCTGACAAACCCTATCTGAACATACCGCCGAGTCTAGTCCACGACAAAGGTCCGATAGTCGACTTGAATGCACTAAATCCCACTCTTCATCGGTACCACACGGCACATCTTCGTGGAAAACATGGAGTCGTCAACTACGAAAACCCACCGAACCAGATGAAAGCACAACCGAAATTCTGGACGCTTCCGAAAAGGAGCATCTTAGAACAAAACCCTCCTCGTGCGTCAATACCAACACCTAATCCTATTAAAACCTCAGTCGCAGACACATATCAATTTTCAAACCAAAGAGCACCTACGTATTCAGGCAATAGCAATGAGGAATCCATTAGAACTTCGCCAATAGACCCCAGAACGTCAGGTCCATTCAAATCTTCCACACCATCCAATAAAGAAAATGTCATAGACCTGGGAGCCAAACTGCTGTCTCCGGTGAAATCGACTATGACCAACGAAGAACTGTACGCGGTTATACATAAAAGTAAAAAGAAACTGAATATTAAAGATCCGGAAAGAGCGGAATCTCCAGCTCTGTCTACGATTAGTTTATCTCCAGTCAGTTCAGAAACATCTTTGTATACTAAAGGCTCTCAGCGTCATCCTGAAACGGGATATTTAGGAGATCCGAGAAGCAGGATGAGTTGGTCGCCCGCTGAGAAACAGAATTTACCTCCGTCTAACATCGCTTCCACATTTATTACACAGAAACAAGAAAGCACTTGTGCCGATAGATATGGCCCTATTCCTCAAACATCGAGACTCGATTTCAAGAAACTCCTGTTACAGCATAATGTTAAACTAACTACACAGAGTCCGCAAACGAAATTGCAGAAAATATCAGCGGTGGAGCAACTGAAGCTGTCTAAAGAGAAAGCCAATGTGCCACCGCCACAAGTTGCGAACAGATCACAAGTTAATATTCTTGATCTAAGCGGATCTCCAAAAACTTATACACAAAGAAAAGTAATTAAAGCGAACCCTCAGCCCGCGTCCCCTGGTCGGACAGGAGCGTTAATAAAAGAACACAAGAATACTCCCAAAATATTACTTTCACCCAAGTCACAATGGCGGTTTTCCAGCCCGAGATCTGACGTCCTATCCTCGCCCATCCCCGAAGCGAATAATGAAGAAGAATCCAATAGCTCTGGAGAAAAGTACGACACTTCTCCAAATAACCCACCGTCTAAAACAGTTCCTATTGTCACTAACCAGCATTTCGGAGCGCGACGAAATCTAATACCAATAAATGAAATGAATTTAGAAACTGAAGTTGATTTTCCGGCATCAGCTCACTTCGATCGTGGCGTGTTTCCACTAGATAGCGACTTCTGCAAGTCGCAAGGACGTTCGAGATCTGAAATGTTGCAGGCGAAACGAGCAGAGTTCTTCAGTAGTCCGCCGGAATCGTCACCTCCTAGATTTTCATCATTCAAAAGTGCGACGACGGCTGGCCCGTCGACTCGAAGCAAAGGCTCTCCAGAAAGAGGAAATACTTCGCCTTCCACTTTGGAGACAGCTTTATGATGATTTCTGTAAATATGCTAAAGCGGTGCTTATATAATTCACTTTCATATGAAAAATAATTGTGTAATTAAGACATTGATATTGATAGAAGCTTTAATCTAGTCTTTTCTTGCTAGAAGTGCCATCTTCGTCTAGAAGCATGGTACCAGTAAAGTTGTATTTCAAAACCAGTGTTTAATTAAAGCTCAAAATAAATTAGATTTTTCTTTAATAGCTCTAATGGGGCCAATTTTGTTTTATGTTAAATATAAGTCTAGATATAAAATTAGTTCGTAAGTATTTATTGAGTACACTTGTACTCGTACACTGTAAGTAGTGTTTTGAACTTTTTCAAAGTTTTTAAATTATTCGGAAAACAATTTTAATTAAATGTGTTGAATGATACTTGCTTTTTCTTTTATAGAAAAAAAAACCTCCGAAACACCCTTGGAAACATCTTTTAAAGATCATGGATAGGTAAATAATCACAGATCAAAGATATAAAGCAATGAAAGCGTGCTGGTACATAATACATAGGTACCTACATGGTAGGTACGTAACTTCCAATTTCAGAAAACTTAGGTATTTGCAAACTTTGTCGTCCAGTCTGCAATTAGTCCTAAATTGATCAGTACAGATTTTTTGTACATAAATAAGCAATTCATAAGAAAATCGCAAAGAAGTTTTAATCCAGTGGATAATATTCTTTGAAAAATAGAGATCCATTGTTTTTGGTAGTCAATAAAACTGAATATGACATTTATTTCTATGATTTCCTTATTATACTGTCATTTTCATAATAAATCTGACCAACTTTAGCTAATAATGACAACATATTTTCCAGTAAATAAAGAAATAAGAACGTTACATAGACGTACGTATCATAAAATGTTCTAATTTTTCAAAGGACAGCAGTAACAGAATACCACATGAAGAGCACATCTGGAGTAAGCAATTTTTCGATGACCATCGAAGGTTGTTCTTTCAAACTCCGATTTTTCATATTAGTAGTAAATACTGGTAATTTTATTAACGAAAGGTTTACACCTACTTTGGGCATGAGCCATGCCCTGATAGCACCCATGACTATATTTACAACTCACATTTTCCTCACGGTCTTGGTAATTGGAGCAGCACGCCGAAAGTACGCTTCGATGTTTCTACAGGTCTATGGTCTGGTGGCTTGCTGCGCTATGGAGACGTCACTCTCGATATTGGTTTTCAAGGAGCTCATGTGGCACAAAATAACCAATAAACATGCCGCTCTTGTATTAGATGGAGTGTTACCCATGATAATTATATTGTTGTTGCTTGCGGACCTTGTAGTCATTGTGTTGTCAAATCGGGACGAAGTAGCACCAGAGCTGCCCGAGGATTCAAGAGAATTGGATATAATTTAATAGTTTGAATAAATGTTGTTTCATACTGAAATATTTCATGATTCAATTTGAACTCAAAAATCTCAGAAAAAAGGGTTGGGTATGTAAATAAAAAATTGTTTTTTTTTGCATTCATTGTATGTATATTTCAGATTTAGAAAATACCTTGCCACATTGCTGGTAGGTATACTAGACTAATTCTTAAAAAAATACATACTAATACCTAGTCATACAACTTATAATTCTTTAATTATTTACCTTTAAAAATAAGCAATTGAAAATGCTTAAAGGACAGTACTCACCGCGAGCAAATTCTTTCTCGAACCAAACTAACGCGAGCAAAGTTCTAGGCATTTGTTCCAGTTATTCGTTTCAATGTACAACCAAATGTTTGGTTCGCGAAATAAATGCTCCCTGTGAGTACGTTCCTTAAAAGAAAATCTTGAAATTTAAGATGTACAGTGGACAACACATCAGGCTCCTTTAGTACTTTGTCGCTTTAACTTATTTGACACATTCATACAAATGTCAAGGAATCATAGCACAAACTTATTGCGAAAGGGTTGCACAGAATATAGCTTGATGTGTCTTCCACTGTACTACACGGTGTTCGGCTGGGGTGGCAATAAGAGGGCACTGACGGATTTACTTAGAAATTTAAAAACTTGCCAGGCAGAAGGGATCTGTCAAAACATGGAATCTATTCTGCAACACCAACATTGGACCAACACACGAAGAGCCGCCAGTTTGCTCGTAATTGTCAGATTTTTGTCGCAAACGATAGATGCTGTCGCTCTGTGTTAGACATGGGCGTTTGTGGAATTCGGCTGCGCTTCCTTTTTAAATCACGGCATTTTATGCGAGGCATGAGGTCACAATTGAGTAAACTTGTCAATTATTTTCAACTGTTGAAACCAGATGCGAAGTGAGGCCTGGTTTAAGTACCTAGCGTAGTTCAAGCTTATTACAAAGCAGTTTCAAGTGTTTCGATATCTATCGTTTCGTTTCTAGAGAATTTAAAGTCTGTAAAAATTTTTAGCTAAAAAAGGGACCTACTTCTGCAAGCTGTAGCGTAGCAATGTTTCAGTTATAGGTATCGTTAGAACTACGCCAAATGACTATCCAATCGTACAACTTCCATTATGATAGTTTAAATAGTTCAAGAGCTACTGGTATGCTGAAAGTAAACATTTTTGTCATAGTGAGTCGACTCAAGTTCACTCACATACAAAGCGAGTGTGTAAGCCATGAAATAGATTCCATGTCAAAAAAAGTTTCGCCCTTATTGCCCCCTTATCTACACTCTTATGGATTATCTGGAAACAATGTAGAGAAACATACCGGGTAAAAATACCTGTGGCATGTAAAATAACATGCTGTGATGAAGCTTCAGGCCAGGTAGGTCTAATTCTTGGAAGGACAGATTCAACCTATTTGGCCTGAAGTTAAGATAATCATCATGACATTACATAGGCACGTATTCTACAGTGGAAGGACACATCAAGGTTACGGTGTCGCTAGGGGGCATGAAGGAAAAAGAGTTAGAAAAATTCAGACTGGTTAAAAAATTAACTGTTTCACAGAAACCTAATGGATGCGGAACCAACTCGGACATATTAGTTTATGTTACATTATTAATTATAATTTATGACAACCACACAAAGAGCCCCATCAAGCGTGTCTTCACATCCTCTTAACGATGCTCTGACCATCTACCCTGATATGTAGGCCACTGTACATGCCTCACAAAATCAACTAACAGAAGTGACACTCAACTTACATATCAAGTTTATTATCTACCTTTCATTCATATTAAAAAGTTCAAATACACAACACTTTCACTATTTATTCATAGGTGGTCCATTCATTAAAGGTGGCCTCATGTGTCCCATAGGTCCCATCGGGCCCATTGGTCCCATTAGTTGACCCATCATTGGTGGTCTCATTCCCATCATAGGAGGCATAGGACCATGCGGTCCCATCATCATAGGTGGTGCCATTGGTCCTCCGGGGCCCATCGTTGGAGGTGGCAGCATGCCGGGCGGTCCGCCCTGGGTCTGAACAGGCGGTCTGGGTCCACCAGAACCCATCATAGAAGGATCCCACGGTGGAGGTATTGCTGCACCCTTCGAACCAAATGGATTCTGCGCAATTTTACCAGCTTTGAATGCTGCCGTCGTCGCGTCGATGAGATGTTGAGCCTGTTCCTCCATCCATTTTTGATAATAAAATTTCACATTGTCCTTGTGCTTCCTTCCTGTGCAATGTGTTTTCCTGACGCTAGGCGAATCGTGCGTCAAGTATGTATCGCAATAATCACAATAATACTTAGGCATCTCGAAGACACACTTTCAGTAAAAGAAAGAACTGGAAAAATTCAAGAAAAACAAAAATAGTAAAACGAACGATACAACCAAGTGGATAAGGCTGATGAGGATGGCACCGTGTTTTTTTTTTAATGTTTTAAGCTTTGGCAACAAAGACCATCAGCCTAAACAGTTTCGGCTGTCTGTACTTATGAACACATTGTGCAGAGAGTATTTGCTTGAAATCTTCCTCGTAGCTGTCGACTTGAGAACGTAGTAGAATCTGGTGCTCTGCGGCCTTTAAATCTTCGGCGGTTAATGAGGGAATTGCTGACGTCGCGAAGTCGTAACTACGATGGTGATTACCAGATGAAGATGGGTTACAACCACGTGAAATATTTCTAGATCCTACTAAAAAACGAAATTTATTTACAGCCTGAAGGGCACGAGCTGTAGCTCAAACTAGTCTAAGCCAACCACTAAAACGCGAAATATCTGTTGGTACCTATGGGTAACTGCGTGTTCTTGTAATAGTTAGATCTCCCGAAAATTCGGAAATTTTGGAGACACTTATCTGTGTTGCCAACTAGGTCTTAGGGGTGCCGATAATAATATTCGAAAATACCCAAACGCCTTGGCAAAATTCACAAATTTAGGGAAGGAACCCTGTTTTTGTCTACCTATAAAAAATCAGTACGACATTCCGACTTTTGTCCCTTAAGTCCACGCTTGTGGGACGTCATCGCGTTTGGCGGTCACCGGAATCGATGCCGTTTTAGATTACCCAACGGCAACACTGCAGCCAATTAAAAAAAAAGCAAGCCAAGCCAACGCGTGCGTAGTGCTCGTGGATCTAATGCTGCGTGTGGTTTTGTGGTTTTTTAGATTTTAATTTTTCATAGTCTAAACATCTGCAAAATAGTGAATAACTAAACACAAGTTTAAATAGGTATTTTATAAAATGCCGGATATGAAATATATTCTGGTCACTGGTGGCGTGATAAGCGGCGTGGGGAAAGGTGTGATCGCAAGTTCCTTTGGGACTATTCTAAAATGTTGTGGCATCGATGTAACTTCTATTAAAATAGACCCGTATATCAATATCGACGCAGGCACATTTTCTCCGTATGAGCATGGTACGTTGGTTAACAATTTCGTTCGATAACCTCTGCTTTTCAACCTTAAGAAACGGCTATCGTTTCAGGCATTTCGTTTCAATTTTGGATCTATTTTTGTTTTCTAGGTGAAGTTTACGTACTAGATGACGGAGGCGAAGTTGACCTTGATCTTGGCAATTACGAGCGTTTCTTGGACATCACCCTACATAAGGATAACAATATCACGACAGGGAAGATTTACCAACAGGTGATCGAACGCGAAAGGCGAGGCGATTATCTGGGAAAAACTGTACAGGGTGAGTGAATAAGAACATTTCCCTATTGTTTCATCAAAAGTAGCTACAGATACCTTTGTTAACATAATATTTTCGTGGTGTGTTCAGCAATGCTTGATAACCTAACCTACATTATTGCTCCACATACATACTAGAATAGAAAGTTTATTGTATTAGGTTAGAGAGTATGCAAGCAAACGGGCCTTCTGATGTTAAGTGGGCACGGTTGGGGTGTCGTTAAGGGGGCTCTGAGGGAAAAATACTTAGAAAATGTCAGATTTGTTAAAAAAATCAACAGTTTCACAGGAATCTAGTGAATGCGGAACGGACTCGGATGGGTTAGGTTATGTTAGGTCCGCTGATGGACAACTATGCAAAGGAGCCCCATGAAGCAGGACTCCTTGATTAGTCCTTGTGTCCCCTTAACTACACTCTGACCCAACAGTGAAAACATTGCTGCTTTGGGGAAGAAATAGGTAAAACAGTGGTACCACCCCAGGATAACTGTACACAGTCGTACCATCTTCAAAATAGGTAAGTTTTAATGTAATTTTAATATATGTATATATATCCAATTTCCATGACGATTTCAGCCATGCTTTAATACATATAACTCACTAAAAAGTTGTATAGGCGAAACATTGACTCTATAATTTTATGGTGATGCTTGATACCTACCTAACCTACATTGTTGATGTACTCTTTTTATCAATGTAAAGTAAAATTATTTTAGATTTTAATCCATTGCTGGATTTGGAGCATTTCATCCAAGTCATTTTTATTTGACCTCAGATTTTGTTCAGTCATATAATAATTATGTGTAACTATTATTGTAATTTGTAATGTCTGTCAACTCAGGTTTGATCCACTGACAAACTAATCACTATGAGTATGTATAAAAGAAATATTTAATTTCCTTGTAACAGCTGGATTTTCTATTTACCAAGAGTTGATAGATTTGACCTAACATATTTGATGTGCTGGGTAAAGTTCATATATCTTTTGAGAACATATAATACAAAGGTCCTAACATTTATCATTACAGTTATCCCACATATAACCGATTCCATACAAGAATGGGTGCAAAGAGTGGCCCATATTCCAGTGACAGCAGGGAATACTCCTCCCAGAGTATGTATAGTGGAGTTGGGTGGAACCATAGGAGATATTGAAGGCATGTCCTTCGTTGAAGCATTCAGGCAGTTTCAGTTCCGTGTAAAGAGAGAGAACTTCTGCTGTGCTCATGTATCCCTGGTGCCAATGGTGGGTAAATCAGAACTGTATTTATTTTCAAGAAAATATGCAATTCTATTATTCTGGTTTCACTTTCACAATTTTAAAATACTATCTAAAATCAAAAATATTTGTCTTTTTAGCCAAAATCGACAGGGGAACCGAAGACTAAACCAACACAATCCTCAGTCAGAGAGCTTCGTGGGCTTGGTCTGTCACCTGACTTGATTTTGTGTCGGTCTGAGAAGCCTATAAACCACACTGTCAAGGAAAAAATATCAAATTTCTGCCATGTTGGTCCAGAACAGGTGAGACATGTTATATTTTTTTACTACTACTTTTTTTTTAAAACAACCATGATTGTTTTAAATCTTGATTCCATACATATTACACTATTGTTTTCAATCAATAAGGTATGCAACAATCTTTCTCAAGGTTTATGAACTACATACAAAACAATCCTGTTTATTTGAAATTGTATAACAATTATTCAAAGAATGTTTTGTTATTTTTACACAGGTGATATGTGTCCATGACTTGAGCTCAGTGTACCACGTGCCATTGCTGATGGAAGCGCAGGGTGTAGTGCAGTATTTGAATGAGAGATTGCAGCTCAATATGACCATGCCTCCACCATCAAGGTAGATCAAGATACATAATTTCCGTTTCAAGTATTCAACCCTACAAACGGAAAATACAATTGATTTGTTACACCCTGTGTTTGTATTATGTATTACAAATACTAATTATAATATATCCATAGAAATTACACACATTTTGGCATTTTCCTTGGAAAATATGGCATAAGTATAGAGAAAATTTAATGACCATTTGCAAAAAAATTATAAAAGATAATGGATTTGTGGTAACTTTTGAGTTCTTGAATAAAAGGATATTTAGCTATTTGCTGAAAAGCCAAATCGGTATTATTCAGATATCACAATTTATTTGAATTTAAATAACTGTAATAAAATAATTACTTTCATTACATTTTGTTAATAACAGACATTGGATCCAGTTATATTAATGTTATGCTATTAAAATGTTTTATTAATTTGTTTGTCCTAGATATTTACTAATGACAATATCTGTACCATTTTTATACAGATTTATGCAAAAATGGCGCAATCTAGCCAAACGAGTCGACAATCTCCGTAAAGAAGTTAACATCGCTTTGGTCGGCAAGTACACCAAGCTAGAGGACAGTTACGCCAGTGTAACCAAAGCGCTGCAGCACGCGTGCATTGCGACCGGCTACAAACTCAGCTTAACGTACATCGAGGCCATGTCTCTGGAGCAGCAAACCAAAATAGATGATCCTGTTAGCTACCACAAAGCCTGGCAGGACCTGTGCAAAAGCGAGTAAGTTTTATACTCATGCTATTTATTCAAATCTTTAGGGACTATAGAAACGACTTTGTTGTCTATGAATATATTTGTAGTTGATTTTTAAAATTTATTTTATGTAGACCTGTAACACTGCACTCATCATATGCCTGAACTTTAACTTTCGCCTATTAATTATTGTCTTCATTTTAACTACTCTCCATTTTGCATTTAGAGAGATATAGTTCGATTTAGTTTTTCTATTGTCTACCTAAATATTCAATGTTTTTATATATTTCAGTGGCGTCATAGTCCCTGGAGGATTTGGGCAGAGAGGAATGGAGGGCAAAATAGAAGCGTGTCAATGGTGCCGTGAGACCCAGAAACCTATGCTCGGGATATGCCTGGGTTTGCAAGCTGCAGTCATAGAGTTTGCTAGAAACGTGCTGGGCTTGAAAGGAGCCAATAGCACTGAGTTCAACCCAGAGTGTGAAGATAAACTGGTTATAGACATGCCGGACCACCATCCCGGAAATCTTGGTGGTACCATGCGCTTGGGGAAAAGGAAGACTTTCTTGGAACCAAGCTTAATAAGTAATTATACATTACAATTGTTGTCACATGTTATTTTATCGGACTATCTATCACATGTCACATACTATCTGATGGATTATTAGACTATAGAGTGTGAGGCGAAGTGGAGTAGGCTAATTGGAAACTAACACAAAACTTAATGATTTATTTGTGGAGAATAAACTTTAGTAGGATCGTTATCGATCGCTATATAAAGTTCGCTATGCAGTGGGTGACCACACGTCGGCCACCGGCGGGGCGTCGGGGCAAGCCTATAGGTGGACGGGACTACTTACAATAGGGGTGGCACAAGTATGCTGAAGATGAATGGAGGAATGGAAAGGAGGGGAGGCCATTGCCCAGCAGTGAACAATATAGACTGAAAAAAATCTTAGCAACAAGTCTATCATTGATGAGGGGTTATGGTATTCTTTGGAATGAACCACATAGAAGATCGACTTTCTTGACAGAAAAAAATTCTTATAATAAATAAAGATATGTTATAATTATTGCATGTTAGTAGATAGCCTAGTCTAACGTCGAAACTAGACCTCCCAATTGTCCCATTGTTCTTTGGTGTGTTTATTTGAAATAAATCACTTGAGGATTTAATTAACATATAATTTGTTTATAGCACAACTTTACAAAAAGAACGAAATAGAAGAGCGCCACAGGCATCGCTACGAGGTGAACCCAGAGTATATTGAAAGGTTAGAAGAGGCTGGTCTCCGTTTTGTGGGCAAAGACGAGACTAAGAAGCGCATGGAGGTGGCTACAGTGGAAGGTCATCCTTACTACGTCTCAGTGCAGTTCCACCCAGAGTACTTGTCTCGCCCCCTGTCGCCAAGCCCACCATTCTTGGGGTATGTTACTTAAGTTTGTTGGTTTCTATTTATTGCTAATACTATTTTGGACTATTCACCTATTTACTCTTTTATGAAAAATAAATCATTAAAATTGGCCTTGTGTACATACCTTGATATTTATTGGCGGGTGACTGACTCCTCGAACGCCAGACCGTTTGACGTATCGGCATGTACCCACCTACCCACTGCTACGTCATTGAGAAAAAGAACATGGGCTATAGGTTTATTATATTAAATGTTTTGCACAATACTTATGTTTGTTACTAAACTAAGTCTGTGCTAGGAGTCATTAAACACAATGGTCCAGAGGTGGATTCGATCCAGTGACGCTTGCGTCGCAGTCTCGCGTTATCTTATTACTGCTCATACGTACTAATATCACAATATGTCATGAGTTTATGGTACTATTATACATTTAAAATTTTCTTTTCTTAATTTCAGGTTAATACTTGCTTCGCTCGGCAAGCTGAAGAGCTATATGTCCAAAGGTTGTCGACTAAGTCCTAGGAATCAATCTGATGTTAGCTCAGGTTCGTATACATGTAGGTATACCTATACGGTTGAAACTAATACCGTCGCAGCTTACACTATGTAATCCGGCGGCCAAACATCCAAAAGACTCCAACATCCAAAAGTCACTCATGCTATATGGGGGGTCCTTTGTAGCAAACGGGGAAACCAATCGTGGCGGCGGGCCGGCCTTAGCCGGCGCCATCTGAATATGTCGTCTTTAAGTCGTCATGTATGGGTTTAATATAAAATGGTAATATCGTCTTGGTATAATCCTCCTCAATTCTCCTCCTCAATACTTTGGTAATATTATCCGACCACCCGGTCTGCTAGACGACCCATGCCTCGTTTACCGATCTTTGGACATAGATATACATAAGAAAGTTTGAGCTCTATGCTTTGGAATTACATTTTGATTGTTTTTGACGTATCCGACCGTCGTATCCTAATCACTAATCCGTTTTGGCCGTATGTCTTCACTGCCGTATACAGCGGCCGAAGCAGTGTAAACTCGCTCAGAACTTCGAAATAGATATATTTGTTGATAACATGGGAACATTTATAAGAAATAGCTTTATATACTTAAATAGTAAATAAGTACCTATATTAGTTCAATTGTAAATATTATGTATAATGTAAGTATTGTATGACATGATGGTGTTTTGGAGGTTTCTCTGTAAACCAAAATGAGATTAAATAAATAAATAAATTGAAATTGAAATGAGCCAAAAACCGCAATGTACTTCAGTTCCCATTTGCCCGATTTACTCACTTGTAATTGTTTCCATTTTTCAGATGAGGAAGCCGAAGATGATTCAGTTATTGAAAATGGCAAAGCTAATGGCGTGAGTAGCGCCAAAAACTGAAAAAATGTAACTAATTATTTTTGTTATCGTTAATTTTAAGTAGTACTGTTTAGTTAATTAATGTTTAGTTCGAATATCCTTTTTTCGAACAAACATTCTTTACTTCCTTGTTTTGTCGATGTTTTTAGTTTTTTTTTTAAGTTGAGTCGATGAAAAAGAATTTTCTATTTCTTTGCTCGGCGGTTATTGTGACAGAAATGACACTGAGTGTTTATTTCCATTATTGTTTTATGTATTTTCATTTTTTTTTAATTGTACTTAATTGAATACTTCCAATTTTCCAACTGCGTAGTAAATAAGTCAATAGTAACTTTTATCACGGTGTTTAGTACACTTCATACGAACTTGTGTTTTTGTTACATTTAATTTCATACGGCTCATATTATTTCTCAGCGTTCTTTTAACTGTTGTATTAACAGCGTACTTTATCTTCTGTTAGTTTACTAGTCAAGATCTATACAGCATAATAATAATAGTACCTACATTATGATACATGTGAGCTAAGTTGGTCATTCATTACAATCGAGCCTGGATTGCATCCCGAGCCGAAGGCGAGGGTGTAATGGAACCGAGAGTGTAATTAATTACCAATGTTCACGCGTTTCTTACGACGTTTTTCAACACACTTGCGAAGAATATATATACAGGGTGTAACATTAAGAACGGTCAGTATGGGAAAGTCTGAAACTATAAGACATACGAACATCTGTTCTTAGGAACCATGTCATCAATTTTAGTAACAAGAAAAACTGTATTCATACATTTTAAAAAAAACCTGTACTCAGCCTGGGAATCGAACCCGGTTGTTTTGAAAAAAAAATCCAACACTATTTCTATTTGGATATCGACTGTGTAGGTGTTAAGGAATAAATGTTAGTATGAAACGTGATGTTTAAAATTAATAAAACGCATTGTTTCCATATCTTTTAATTTATTTTAGACTAGACTATTAATTACTATCTTTTAATTTATTTTAGACTAGACTATTTCTTGTGGGGTTACGTTAAGGATGAAGTGTACAAAACAAGCTACGACACAATTGAAGACCTAAAAGCAGCCATAGAGACAATTTTAACGTAAATTCACCACCTGAAGATACAACATTCAATAGTAAGATCGTTACCTAAACGAGTTGAATGTTGTATTTTACAAAATGGTAGTCATTTCGAACACCTACTAAAATAAATTAAAAGATATGGAAACAATGCGTTTTATTAATTTTAAACATCACGTTTCATACTAACATTTATTCCTTAACACCTACACAGTCGATATCTAAACAGAAATAGTGTTGGATTTTTTTTCAAAACAACCGGGTTCGATTCCCAGGCTGAGTACAGGTTTTTAAAAAAATGTATGAATACAGTTTTTCTTGTTACTAAAATTGATGACATGGTTCCTAAGAACAGATCTTCGTATGTCTTATAGTTTCAGACTTTCCCATACTGACCGTTCTTAATGTTACACCCTGTATATTTATAAACATATTTTTAGATATAAAAACTCTTTGCTGAGATTTAAAAAAAAATTTAAAGTAAAAAGCACACGTGTTTTATAAGCTTCATTATGAACCTAAAAGCTGTGCAATAAGAGGCACTTTACGAGCAAGTGTGTTGAAAACTGGATTTACAAAATATTTCCGTAGAACCAAGAATTTCGTAGTGTTTGTGAGAGTATTTTTTTTTCTACACTTGTGTGACTGGTGTTTTGCATTCACTTGATAGACTTGATTTTGTTAGTAAGTGCACCAACATAATTGACTAAGTTTAATCTTTATTTTGTACGGGACGTACGAACTATATCTATAGATTAATTCATAATTTTTTAAGTACTTCTCTCACATACTTCGATGAACTGAGATTCTCTTTTATTTTCTCATATTTTTTTTGCTAATAAGCTACATGTTTTTCATGCCCGATGAAAATATATCTGAGGCTAACAAATGCAGGCTGTACCGCAAAACAATGTCTTTATAGCCGTATTATGTTGTATAGTATTGACTATGATCTGATTTTAGCAAGTAAGTAACATCAAATCGTTTTATAAGTGTAATGCCATTTTATCTATTTTATGCCATGGTTCATGGATATTGTATTGTCAAATCTACTCTGTGTACTTTTTGGGGTCCCCCGATTTAAATTTATTTTAAATTAGTTTTAGGTCTTTGTATAGGTAATAGTAGTAACCGTCGGAAATATCTGGGGACCTGTGAAATGACGTAACAGATTTAGAGTCAGTACTGTCAGCAAAAAAATGAACGAAAATATCTGTAACTGTATTTAGATAAGAACTCGTTTTGTTATGGTAAAAACTTCGCGTAATAACAATAAACAAGGAGATAATAAAATAAAACATCAATAATTTATAGATAAAATGTCGAGAACGAATAAGCGTACTATATAAGCACGATTGAGTTGGCAACGCGAACCCGGGATGAAGTGCTACGCGTGCGAACCTCATTCCAGCGAGGTCCACAGATATTTCCGACGGTTCGTAGGTAATAATTCCTTTTTAACCCCCGACCGATCGAGGGAGGGCGTATTATAAGTTTGACACATTTGTGTGTTTGTCTGTGGCATCATAACTTGAGAACGGATGATCAGATTTGGACTCGGTTTTTAAATTTAATAGAGAAATGTGTCGAGAGTGTTCTTAGCTAGGTCTGATAAAAATTGGACTAGTGGTTTCCAAGATCTTGGAGTATCTTTGGATCATGGGATCCCTGGAACGGTAATAGCTAGATGGTTCGAATTTGGGCTCAAATATGGTTCATGGTGCGTTTCCGACATCTGAAACCTTGACGATCTGATTGATGATGAGCAGGAAAATTTAGGTGGACTTCAATTTCGCAATATGAAACTTGAAGAATTGGAAGATTATCAGCCCGACGAAACTATAATAGATGGGGTCTTTTCGAACTAAAGTCGTAGTGAATCCTGAGACATTTTAAGAGAAAAAATATTTAAAGATGGCGGCCAAAAATAAATGGAAATGATGTGGAGCTTCCCCCCGCCTTCAGACGCCCCAATTCTAACCCGTTGAATGTTCTTAGCCATGTCAGATGAAAATTGGATCAGTGGTTCTAAGATTTTGGAGTATCTTGGGATGTTGCAGTATGATGGGATCTCTGGAACGGTAACAGTTAGGTGGTTCGAGTTTGAGCTCAAATGTTTAGAACCATGGTTACCTTCCCACATCTGGAACCTTGAGGACCTGATGATGACCAGGAAAATGTAAGGGGATCTCCATTATATTAAGTCGTTTTTTTTAAATATTTTTAAGTTAGTGTTATGTAATTGGATCTACACTGTAAATGACGATCTAATCTAAGTGGGCAACTTCAGACCACTTTTGATGCCTGGGTAGCTATCACCGAAATGATGTCATGAGAGCATACTAAACAGAGACAGCGCTATCCCGTTAGTACTATCTATCTATCGTTAGTATTGTTATTTATAACTATCTTATTTTTTATTTTAAGCGTTAGTATAGCACTGTCTCTGTTTAACACTTTATTGAAAGACATCATTTCATCGCTTTGAGAACGGTACCAGCTACATACCCCAATTTTTTTAAACTAGGATGTTCCTATAATCTCCAATATTGATGAAGAGTATATTAAACTACTTAAATCCTTTAATGTTTGTAAAGTGTGCTCATAAAAGTAAATTATGTATGTGTATGACTTTGTGATGCTATATTATGAAACAAATTATGACCACACGGAAAGAGTCCTGTAAGTCACTAGATTGACATTTTCAGTTAATGCGAATTGAATATTTAGGCTTCATACATTTACCGTGTGTAAGTTGCAAGAAACTTCGAGCAAGCTCCCCACCACCCAAACCCTCTAGTAGTAAGCGCCGCCGCTTATTCCACTAACGGTTTACCGACATCCCGTCGACGACGTCAGCCTAGACACGTCCTAGACGACCCCGACGACGCCATCACGATCTCCATCGCGGAAGCCACTCCCCCACCCGATAGTAGTTCACACACAGCACCTACATACCGCCGGCGCGGGCGGCGACCCGCTTCTGGCGCTTACACGCGCTATCGGCGTATTCCAGGCCGCTTTTCCCCAGCGACGTCCTAAGCCGAGGTCCGTACCCACCTGGGTGCCCTTAGGCAGTCGCTTCTTATAGTAGTTTTTAACTCCTTCTCCGGGCTGGAGCGCATTTAGCGCTCGCCCCAAAAACCCCGGTGAAGCTGTAAAGGTCATTAGGACCAACACCAATTATCAGTACGAAAAAAAAGGTAACTAATATTACTAAGCAATTACAATGAAATTACATTAGAATGTCAATTTCTTAAAAAAAAAATAGATTTACTGGATTCTTTCCGTGTAGTTTTCAAATGTAAGACAAGTGATGAGATGGCTGTTGTTGTTTAAGAAAATCAAATGTTATATTTTTATTATTTGTTAAAAGTGAATTAGCAATGGCGTCGATTTCTGCGTGGCCACTTATCTAAAGCTATTATATCTAAATGAAACTGTCAACAGTAACAAAACTATATAACCCTGTTAGTGCGGCGACGCCTAGGGCCGGCAAAATGAGGAGGACATCTGGGGCGCCACAAGTCGCCTTAGCCGTCTAATCTTATAAACCGTGATCGTATTAGTTTCGCGTTTACATTTCGAGCTCGCTTCGCTGCCCTAGCCTTCTAACTGAATCCATTCGTGTCAGAACCATGCTGGTGCCTAAATACCGAGCTCTCTTCGCTCACTCTCGCCCTAACATAACTCATCCGTGTCGGATTTGCACCGAAATTTCGAACTCGCTTCGCTCGCTCCCACTAGCCTATTAACTTATCACGTACATGTCGGAACCACGTTGAAACTTCGAGCGCTCTTCGCTCTCCCCTCGTCTTAGCCTTCACCTAACCCATTATCCATGTCGAATACGTACTGAAATATCGAGCATGCTTCGCTCCTACAAAACCTAGACTTCTAACCTGCTTGACTTGAAATTTTAAATTCGCTTCGTTGGCTCCCGCCCTAGCCTTCTGATCTGACCTACTCGAATTGGATCTGCGCCGAAATTATCGGCGCGGTCCTATTTATCCGTGCATAACGGCAGTCGTAGTTAAGTGTGGGCGGAGGGCAAACGGCTAAATATGCCCTGACTTTTAGATTGCGTAAAAGTGAAAAGAACGTTTCGTTAAGCGATAATTTCATTTAGCGAGTGACACCCTGAATCGGTGCCAATCTATTATTAAAAAAAATGTGTGGTAGAAAAGTTATTAAAACATAATGAAATGTAAAAAAATCTCTATCAAATGTTATGTATTAAGTTTTCTTGTGATCACTTCTATGGAAATTCTTGCCTATCTCCAACTCGCAAGTCTAGCTAGGATTCGGCGGATCAAGCTGAACTGCCTCCCGTAGAAGACTTTTGTTTTCGTCGAAAACAAGGACAAAAACTGCTTCGCGAAGCAACTCAGCTGATATGGACCTGCCTATAGAAAATCAAAACGGTAATATCTGTTTGGCGACTACCACGTACTAATATCGTAGCCAGAAATATCCCACAGTCCATAGAAATATGTTGTTTCATGTGAAAGCTATAGGTGAACCGTTTAACTCGGAAGAACGCGCCCGCGACATTAGAGGACCGCGGGGCGTGACGACAGAGGGCGAGCGCGCGGCCAGCGGTAAGCAGGCCCCACCTTCCGCTCGCCGAACGCTTGCTCTTTGTCGTGTCGCGGGCGTGGTCTGACTTAAATGGTTCACCTATAGCTAGCCAACGATTCTTAAGCCGAGTCCCCCTCGATTTGTAGGGAAGTACCAGTTCTGGCGTCGATACTGGGTCCTTGCATTTGATTGATTGTATTGAAGAGAACGTGAAGATATTTTTGTAAGATAATCTTACATATAGGTAAATAGCAGCAACCACTAGCGAACGTCTGGTGAAGAAAATGTTGATTATTTCTTGTGATGTGAATAGTCGTATGTAAGCTTAACAAACTACTTATATTAAAGTGATGTTCTGCTTAATTGTGGTTTTATTTCATTCACAGCAAGGTGCAGTCGCAACGCATAAATTACTTTGACTCCCATAAAAAGAATCTGAAATTAGTTGCGAGAGTTGTTGATCTATGGGCTAGGACCACGCTTAAGCGCCAAAACTTCAGTTGCTATTTACTAGAGCAAGCCCTGGATTGTGCCTACTTCCTTGGTGGTCCTGCTGCCCCATGCTGGGGTCAACAGCAAGCAGGACCACCGCGGCGAGCAGTAACGGAACATGCTACATTCTGCTTCAACAGTGCTCCCATTGTGCCTCTGGTGCTCGAAAATCAGAACCGATGCTCTTCTACGAGCCGAGAAAGCTTTGGTCACAGCCATAAAAGGGCCGACGAAACATCTCTCGATTCAGTGTGAACGGAGTGCGCGATTTTTCATGGGAAATTCGCCAACAAACCTCGTATTATCGTATTTAGCCTTCAAGTCCAAAAAAACTAAAAGTGCTATAGTTTCCCTAGAATGCAATTTGGCGTTGATTCCGAGATGGGTAGCCGCCAAACAAAACTGTCACGTTCACTCACATGCTAGATCCGTGTAAGAGTTAGCGTAATGTTTCGTTTAGCGATGTTTTAGTTTATAAAGCGAAACACTAGAATGGATACCAACAAAGTCTAGCGTTCTCACGACAAAATAAACACAAAAAAATAATTATTTTGACGTTATTGGACGAAACAAATTGTCAGTCAGATACCATTGCCTTTTGAAAAAAAAATACACTGACACTTCAATATTGCCAGAAAATGAATATCTCCCCAAAAGTTGTACTTTATAGACAAATTTACCCGAAAGATTAATAATAGTCCAATTAATCTTTCGGGTACATTTCCCTATATAGTACAACAATTAAACGAGTCTCAGTTGTACGCATAAAGGACCAATTACGTGTCTAAATGCTGAAACAGGAGCCTAATAAAGGAGTCCTATTGCTATTGCTCAGTCCTATTCCATCTGTCGTCTGTTCATCACAGTGCAGAACTCTAGTCAAAAATATTTCTTGGGTGCTTGGCCTTATAAGATTACAGTTGGGCACCGGGTTAGGTTAGGTACTTAGTCGAATTGGATAGAGATGTAGAATTTTATGTGAACTATTTTGTCATACTTATCCCAAGGAAATTTTGGGGACTGGCAGCCAAATCATTTCCAATTCTACTAACTGCTTATTAATTACAAGTATTACAACATGAATGTGAATGAGGCCATTGTGTGGACGGTTTAATTGCTTATTTGCCTATTTGACCCCTTTGATGTGCGTAGATAGAAACCGACAAGCGCGCGGTACCTAACGCGTGTTTGGTACTTTTAGTTTAGGTTAGATTTCGACTCCGGTTCCGGTAAAACCACCTCCGTAACATCACTAATCCACACATGGCGATTATTTGGCAAATATCCCAAATTCGCGAATACAAATAACCATGTGAAGTGCATCCAGAAGACGAAATTAATGATAAAGTTACAAAAAAAATTAAACTTACGTAACAACGAAACCATAGATTCTGCGACATTACAACTTGTTTTACAACTCAAAATTTCTCGAATTCTTCAGATGTTTTTACCACATTTCTACCGAATTATTTTTCTTTGATTTAGCAACACTTGCTTGCGCTGCTATCTTGTATCTACATCGTCGTAGTGAATTCTAATTTCGCGAAATAAATAAAAATTCAAAGCAATTTAGCCAATTTATCGAACGTTATGACGTGAAGTAATAAAATTCTGTTTATACTTGAATACTATTATATCAGACAATATACTTATCCTCGTATTATTTGGTAAATTGTGATGTGACAATGACCGCCAGACCATGATAATTTACGAGTGATGAAAATATTTCAAATCACATATAAAATTTATTTTGTGATACACAATGGTGTTCGAATCGATTGTGGTGGATGTCTTGAACAGGTTCCTAGGGAGTTATGTGGAGAATTTAAATAGATCCCAACTAAAACTTGGAATATGGGGAGGTGAGATTTTTCTAATGTGTGATGTCATTACGAATTAGATTAGTTTAGTTTATGAGTAGTTATTTATGTCTGCGGTAAATTCTTTCAGGCGATGTTGTACTGGAGAATCTGATATTAAAACAGAATGCCCTGGAAGAGCTCAACATCCCTGTGCAGACTGTTTATGGGCACCTTGGTAAGTGATCTGATCAATACCACAAAGGGTAAACTCATAAAATAACTATAAAAAGAAACAGTAAACTTTAATGCTTCTGCTTTACATTTGGTTGACTTTTATGTTGAAATCTAGTTCTAGTTAAAGACATTCTGGAATAAAATAGTTTAGATGGTATAGTATAGTATAACTCTCACGCCCATAAGCCCTGAGGGGGTAGTCAGAGGCATCACCTTCATCATAGGTAGTTCCCACTTTTTGGTGGACAAACATAATAGATGGGGAGCCTACTGCCATCTACTAGGCGTAAAATAGTTTACACAAAGACCCTTAGTCGTCTCGTACGACACCCACGGGAAGAGTTGGGGTGGTCTTATATACAATACAATGCAAGAGAGTGAACATACAAACTTACAAACATATATTTATAAATTAATATATATTGCATCCCTTTCACAAAATGCGCAACAATTAAAAAGAGTCCTGTTTAAATTTTTCTTTTATGAATCCTTAGCACTCCAGTCTTTTGAATGAAACTTTTAATATAATTATATTTATTACATTTAATGTTTCATTCAAAAGGCAAGATTGCTAACTTTAAATACAATTAAAACATATAATCTTGGAATCTTCAAGATAAGAGTGAATAGGAATTTAAACCTGAATGCTCTCTCTACCTTTAACCTCATCATCACTTTATAATACTAAGTGTGATTGTGGTGAAACTTGGGTTTAATAAAAAAGAAAAAGATATAAATAATAAAAACATTTAGAATTATCACTGAAACAAACCCAGTGGATCCTATTCATATCACTCTGTTATGCAAGGTTATCACACCACTTAGCATGCATGGTCTACAGTGGCAGCCCATAATTGTTGTAATGTAATAAAGTTTAGACTGGATGACATCATGCCCTCGAATCAGTCTGGTTTCATTGTGTTAGTGAATCACACAACAAAAACTGAAGGTCATGCTCCTACAGAATCCTGGTTTAACTTAAATATAGGTATATTGATAACAAACCACAATATAATGCTCACAAAGTCTTTAATTCAATACAGCAATGATTGACATAATAAATTATGCATGGAACACTAATTATTCTCATTTCATAATATCTAAATATAGATATTGATTTTGATATGAATTATATTAAAATTGATAAAGCTTTAATGTGTTCTAATGCCAAAGTTCTCATGCTGGCTGAGTATATTTTTAGAATTCTGGATTTTTCTTTTTCATTTATACTTTACATATTTTCAAATGAGATTTTTTATTACACAACATTATTAGTTTAATTACACAACCTACCTATAAGATAGACAGATTGGTTGAACAAAATAAATGTGTGCATGAATCAGGCAACTTAATTAAGCTTTATCAATCAATGTCACTATGTTAGTGATAGAATAATGTAATGTACCTACTAGGAACATTACTAGTGTTAGGAGATCAAATTAAGATTGAGTATAATTGATTTTTTTATATCATCAGTATTTGAACCTGAAATCAATACATACCTGCTTATTTATGGTAGGGCTCTTATCTATCTTGTGGAAGCAAATAAAGAATTGGATTGACTGCCAGACATCATGCAATGCTGTGATGTATCAATTAAGTTTGTTTGGTCAGAGCATGTTCAAGATAAGTCAAAACTACAACAAACAATATAAATAAAATCTTACTACCTTGGGAAAATATCAGATCCTATGGTAATTTTATAACTGTGAAACAGGTAACTTAAATGGCTATGGAACGAGACGGTGGGGCAAACCAGATCTAACTCTGGACCACTCCTAGCACAAGATTGTAGCTTATGTGGAATGAGCAAAACGTTTTTTATTTGTTTTATCTTCTGAGAGCATCAATTCTCAATTTGTCCTATAGGAAAGCTCGTACTTAAAATTCCCTGGAAGAATCTGTATGGTGCTTCAGTGGAGGCGACAATAGACCGTCTTTTCCTGATTGTGAATCCAAGTGCTGAGGTCAAGTATGACCCGGAGAAGGAGGACAAGATGGCGCTGGCTACCAAGCATGCAGAGCTCGTCAGGGTTGAGACGGCTAAAAAGCTAGAAGCACAAAAAGGTAAATGTCCCATATTTATTCCCACTATTCTGTAACTAAATAATTTTACTAGATTAAGCTACCTACCAACACACAATATTTTTTAACAATCCAGAAATATGTTGTTGGTATACATTGCAAAGTGTAGAAGTAAAATTAAAAAAAACAATAAAACAGCAAGCTGTTCATTATTGATTATAAGTCTTCACTTTTCACAGATTATAAAACGATAGTCGATATCTAAATTAGCATGGTTTATTTTTGTTTTAGACCTCAACAAACTGGACGAAACATTTGTCGAGAAATTGGTAACACAGATAATCAAGAACGTTCAGTTGAAAATAACCGATATTCACATACGATATGAGGACAGCATAACGAATCCAAATACGCCTTTCTCTCTTGGAATCACCCTGCATAATCTCTCAGTCCATACAACTGATGAAAACTGGAAACAAACTGTCATCCAAGAAGCTGTTACCAAGATTTTTAAGGTTGTGTATAGTAAAGACTTTGGTAGAATTTAAAAATGATAAAATTTCATTTGTTGTACCTATATGTATAAAATCTTAGAAATATTTCTGAAGCTGGTAATGTAATCTGTTGCTATCGGTTATCTGTATTTTTTAATGATTGCGCAGCTTTTACACATATAATTAAGCGTTAATTTTAAAAGAAAAAAATCCGTGTCTATTTTATTGCTACCTTATTTGTTGGTCACGGAATGGAAGAAAAAAATTCTCCCAATGTACGAGTATGTACATGTTGGAAAAAACCAGAAATTGTTTTTATATGTATATTTGTTATAATTTAACAGATATTAAATCTGGAAGGATTGGCGATTTATTGGAACCCTGGGGCAGACTTATATGCAAGGAATCAATCAGAAGAGATCAGGAAAACTTTGCATAGTGAAATTGCAACCAAGTCTTCACAACCCAGCACCTATAAATATGGTAACAGAAACATGTTAATGAAATATGTGTTTAAAAATAAAAGCTGATGATATCGTAATTATTGTAGAAGGCTGTTAATACATTTAAAATAATACATGTGTAATTTTGTTTTTAGTATTGGGTCCAATAAATGCTACAGCAAAACTGAAACTGAATCCAAAACCAGAAGCCGACACACCAAAGTTTAATATCCCCAAAGTGATACTATCATTACACATGGAGCAGTTATCTGTCAGTCTAAACAAGGCACAGTATCAGGACATGATGCTGCTGGCAGACTCCATGGATAGGATGAACAAAGCTGCACCTTACAGGTTTGTTTGAATATGTTAATTTATTTTTAATTGCCACTTTGTCTTGAACGCTCTGCTGTTTACTTGTAAATAGATATGTAGGTCAAGAATCACTAGTTATAGTAGGTCCGTTATACACTACTAAAGAGATGTGTAAATAGGTAGGTAAGGTAAAATATTGCTAAACAAATAATACATAGCCTAACCACAAGAGTATCTAAAGTCTGTAGTGAATTTACTGGTTTTATGTAGGTATTTTACTCTGTATTTACTTGTAGTATAATTACAAACACACTGGTTGTATAATTAAAAAGAGCGTCGGTGGCGTCGTGGCTTGGACGTCGGACTCCCATGCGGGAGGACCGAGTACGAAACCAGACAATGTCATGTACCAATGAGTTTTTCGGTTTTTTAGAAAAACTTACGTACATTTACCGACTGCTCTGACGGTGAAGGAAACCACCCCATTAAATCTGCCACGACAGATGTTCTATGTGATTAATTCCTTAAAATAATCACGACCCTCAGCAATGAGGAATACGACTTAGAAGAAGAAGAAGAATTACAAGCACATGAGGCACTAAGTCCTTAAAGTTAGCATGTATGTAAGATCACTATTGGCGACGGTGACCACTTATCACAAGCCACCTGATGGCTTGTTTGCTTGTCAGTTTTCCTTAAACATTAAAATTTACATAAATTTCAGAAAATACCGTCCAGATTTGAAAACTTACAAAGGTCACTACAAGCAATGGTGGCACTTTGCATACAAGTGTGTCCTCGAAGAGGAAGTGCGGCGTCGGCGCAGGAATTGGGACTGGACACACATGCTCTCGCATCGGAACCTTTGCAAAGACTACGCGTCGGCGTACCAGACGAAACTAAGCAACAAGGGGAAGGTTTCCGCCGACCAGCAGATTGTGATGGATAAAGCGGAGAAAGCGCTCGACTTGCTCAATTTGGTCGTCATCAGACAGAGGATAGAGATGGAGGTAACGTTTTTTTGAAAGTTATTGTAGCTATTTGTGGTTCGGGATAAATCCGCTTCATTTTATGCAATGAATATTTTTCTTACGGTGTACGAATCCATATTGCGAGGCCCGACTCGCACTGGGCCAGTTTGTAAAAATTTCATTTGTGATGCCGGAAATTCGACCCATGTGAACCCCTTCACTGGACAGGTTCGGATATTGCAGTCTTTAAATAAAAAGCACAACAATGTCGCTGAATGTCTAACGATCAATTGCGATTGACAATTGAAGAGGATGGCCAATACAAAAACAACCTTCTCGCTTCTTCATATTGCGCCGTCTGTCTTTAATTGTCAATTACAATTGAATGGAGTGGAGCGGCCGCAGTAGAAGGAGATAAAATAATAATAATTGCGATGTGACAGGTGGAGAGGCTGGGCAAGCTAGAGGCCGAGGCGAAGAAGGAGCGCGGCTGGCTCAGCAGCTGGTGGTACGGGAACGGCTCCAAGGACGAGGAACATCGGGAGGGCACTGCTATCAGTAAGCTTTTAATGTCTGGCATGGCATACTACGATAATACAGTGAAGTTTTATTATTCACAATATCGTGACGTAGTGGACGCGTAGCTTAACACTTACTTCTGATTGCAGTGAAACAATTTGAACAGGCGATGACGTCCGAGGAGAAAGAGAAGCTTTTCCGAGCGATAGACTATCAAGAGAACTCGGCTCCTCTGCACTTGCCTCCCGAATACGTGGCAGTCGAGGGCCATTTCCGGCTGGACAAGTTGCAAGTGGCAGTCAATGATGTGGCCGGCGAAGTGCTCAAGGCGTGCGTCGATAACGTGGTCGCCGATATGCTGCAGCGGCCCAGCGCTAACGCGTTACGGTGAGAAAAGTTTTACCGACAGAACTCGGCATGACAGCGTAAACTGGCAGTCGAGAACCATTTGTCTACGACCATACTATCGGAATTATCGTCGTCGATATCCAGTAACGGATTAGCAGCGCTACCGCTCTACGGTTTTACTGTTTTACCGACTACTCTGCTCTGTTGCACTTGTTTACTGTGTCCGTGTAGATACATTCATTCTTAAACAGATTGCAATTGGTTGTCAATGACGTGCAAAGTGCTCAAGATTTATTTCGATAATCTTGTCGTCAATATGCAGCACTGGTAACCACTCTCTAAGCTAAGAAACTGATTTACCAACATAATTTGATACCTCAGTGTTGTCTACTGATTAAGGCAGGTTTCCTGAAGTCAGTGCTGGCAATTGGGTATTTGACAAAAAAATAATTATTCCATCAATCGACTTACATGAACATTCTGAAGAAGGATCTAAAATTCATTTTTCGATATCTCAATTAACATCAGAGATATTGATGGTTAAAGTTAGTACTGGAGAGATGTTCTGTCCCTTTTTAGCAAAACAGTTCTTTATATGTAGCCAGGACCTGCTTGTATGGCGCTACAGCACAGTGACGTCATAATGCTCTATTGCCTTTACATTAAGTTAATTAAGTGATGGCAATAAATTTATCTTTATGCTGTGCACTGACTATGTAATAATGTAAAATGTTTTCTTTTAGAGTGGGCGTTCTTATGCAAGCGTTTACCGTATCTGGCGTTCGCCAGGGTGATTCCGAACCCCGGCTGGTCACGTCCAAGGAAGTCACGGAGAACGTCAACCTTCTCAATGTCATGTTTGAGACCAATCCTCTTGGTACGCATTTGACACCCTAAATAAAGGCTCATACGGGTTGACACAACATAGAAGTCGCATCGGCAAAATTCGTAAAACCGATCACTTCCGAACTGATTGTTGTCATTGGTCAATCGAATGAGGCAGGGATTCAATGAGCGAATGGCGTGAGAGACGAGCCGAATGGCGTGATAATGAGCGATTGTCATTGGTTGTACGATTAGGTACACCGATGTAACTTCTAAGTTGTGTTGTACCATACCTTTCGACCAGAAAGCATCTGCCTATTTTTATACTAGACAGGTATTTAGTAATGTAGGATAGAGATCTTACCTTTTTGGCGACAGGACCAGCAGTGACATGATAAATTGTCATTTGTTTAGTCAGAACCGCTCAACAGTAATCCGTTAACAATTACTTTCAAATAGCATACCGTCAGATGCATCAAGCGTCCTGAAGTATCGATCTCTATTAAAATAATTTGTCCCTTTCTTCGCAATAACTTTAGTATCTTCTTCTTGTTTTTATGAAAAGTAAGAAAATGAGAATGAAATATTACTAACCAAAAGGTTCGTAGCCAGGATCAGCGGACGGAGAGGGTTCAAGGGAGTTGATGAGGTTCAGATAGTAGATAGTTGCATGCGCTCACTCATCGCAACCCAAAAGTGTCTTTAATGGCAGTGGAAGGTCGCTGCCCCGGATCCTGTTTAAGCAATTTTGGAGGGGGGGGGGTCAACCCCGAAAACCACCCCTTGTCTACCCTGAACTAGAAGTACCAGGTAGCCAGAACTTTAAGGTAGCTTCATAACATAATGATTAATTTTCAGATGGCACGTGCGACCAGAGACTGAAAGTAACAGCTCGACCGCTGCAGATAGTTTACGATGCGCAGACTGTCATCGAAATCGTTAACGTGTTCAAACCACCAGAAGATTCTTCAGCTTTGACCACGTAAGTAACTATTTTAATTTATTTACGTAAGTAATTCGGGAAATCTGGGCGAATTTTAACAGTGAGAAAGGGGCTCGCTCTTCTATTTATTTTTCTGTAACTACCTTTTCTAGGTATAACTGTACTGAGACGATGGTTATTTTATTTCTTCAGTTTTCTAGAAGACTTATACTCTACTCTTTAAATTTGGGTTATAAAAGGCCTTAATTGTTTTCAAAATTTTTGGACCCAGAAAAATATTATATCCCTTTCTTTTCCTCTAACAGGTGGCTGACAGGTGGTCAGGCCGCAGCTGATGTTCCTTTTAGTAACAACAGATAGAGATCTCAAAAAAAAAAACGGCTCCCTGTCTTTCGTAAAATACGAGTATATTTTTCAGTCTCCAAGCGGCGGCGGAGAACAAGCTATCAAACCTAAAGGAGAAGTCTGCATTGGGAATGCAATACGCCGTACACCATCACACCTTTATCGACCTCGATATCGACATCGCTGCCTCGTATATCATCGTGCCGCAGACCGGAGTATATAAGGGGTAAGTTTTGAATGTTTTGATATTGAAATCTGGTCTATTATCCGCGCATCGAGTATTGTTACTCTGCTGTACAAATGTTTGCCTGTAGAGATTCTACTAGGTATAAAGGCGTTTACTGGTACTACCAGGCGTATATCCTTTATTTATTTATTGTGTATGGAGAGCAGACGAGCAAACGGTCCACCTGATGGTATAGATCATACCTCACAATAATGTTTTTAGAGGGTTTTCGATGCGCTACCTGTCGAGATACGTTTATTTAGGATGCAGTAGTTCTTACATAGGTACATTCATACATAACTTCAAGCTAGATGCTTATGAATTAAATAGTTGAATGAGGATCCAATTGTTTAATTCATAGTCGTTTATACTCAATTCAAGTAGGTAATTAACTTCGAATTAAGATTCAATGTGTATTCCATCAAACTTCATTAAATCTATAAAAGTACTTATTTACTACATAATTTTAAAGTGTGTACTATGAAATACCTTGCTTGGCATGTCACGTGGTTTTGTTTATATTTTATTAATAACCTACTTGAATGGAGTATATTTATTGATTGGATTGGTCTAACGCAAGAGGTTGCGTGTTGATGTGAATAGGTTGATCTTCACCGCTCGAGCTCCCAGTTGAAAGATTTGTAGTCTTTGAAATCTTGTTAAACAGGAATGAACCATGCGTGGTGGTGAAACTTGGTGCGATCAGCGTGAAGTCTGAGCCGCGCGCGCAGGCGCTGGACGTGGCGAGGCTGCACCGCGAGGGGCTCGACGACGAGCACATCCTGCGAGAGATCGCGCGACACAGCTACGACAAGATGGCGCTCAACCTCACTGAGATGCAGGTACTATCGGCACCTGTGTCTCGACATCTAAATGTAGTCTGTGACTGTCACATCTACTAGATACAGTACTAGCTCAACATTTGGGGAGGGAGGGGGTTAACTTAGATTTGGGAGGCAACCTCGCCTCCCTATAGGGTCGCAATTAATGAAGTTTTTTTTAAATATCGGAATCCAGGATTGGGGAGAAGTCTTGATGTGCCCCCCAACCCTGCGATCGCGCCTTCCATCTACGTGTTCAATCCTTTTTCAACTCAACGGACCTCTGACTTAATTTGTTTGTCGTAGATCGTCGTGGCGACACAGAAAGAGGACTGGAAAACGGCGATCGCTTCCAACGAGGCCACACCACTCCACTTACTTCAGCCCACGACCCTTGTGATCCAAATTCACAAGTGCCTGATACCCGACGACCCGCGCCTGCCGAAGATAAAAATTATAGGCGAACTGGAGAAAATCGCCATCAGTGTCTCCGAAGATAGGTAAGCTAGGCTTTCACCCAAGGTTGCCTGGAAGATATCGCTCTGAGCGATTAGACCTTTGTACACCTCAATTTGAATTATATTTTCCTGTGTCTTAGGTGCAATAAAATGTCTGTCTATCTTAGTTTACTGGTTCGGCTTTATTGGAGCAGGCAGCTAGGAAGAAAAATAGCTAATTTTTTTTTCTTGACCCTTTTCGTCTGTCCCTAGTTGGGACATTGACGACGACGACGGATTTGTCTTCTTAAATTCGTAGAGGGGCTGCATCCATTGATGCAGCCACTTTCATAGGTCTTGAGCCAACTTACGCTTCAGCTAATATGATTGCACCATTATCGCACCACGACTAAAATGGAAACTATTGGTGGTATTTTTCTAGCAGTACGCTCAGTTTAAACACGTTATTGCCACAAAAAAATAAAAAAAATACATATTTAGTTCACTCCATATTACAATTGGCAATAGGCACCTGGCTCAGCTAACTCTGTCCGACTGGTGGACAGAGTTATGGTAAGAAGCTGAGTCAGCCTAGTTCCAGAATAGTGGGTGAACGGAATTGTTCGAACAGTAACGACTGTCGGACATGTTAAATTACATTTCACTATGCTATATCTTTTGTGGGGTAGGCAGAGGATTCAAGGATTTTTGTCTTGGCATAGTCTACGTAATATTGTAATGTACAGTCGACCACAAGCCAATACCATCTGTCAAAAACGATTAAACGATTAAATCTCTACCTTATGCTGCTATATGATCCTATGTATAGCACATAGGATCATATAGCAGCATAAGGTAGAGATTTAATCGTTTAATCGTAATGATCAGATTCTCAAATTTTGATGCTTTTGGGTAGGTTGACCTGTGGTCGACTGTAATTTTTTTTTAATTTAACAAGGCATTGGCAACAGGCCATCAGCCTAAACATGAAGCGATTTAAAACAGTTTTTAGTTTTTCACTACACAACGAACCACTAACGAGAAGTTTATTTTAAGAGTTCAACACATTGTCACTGTTACTGAAGTTGCTAGACAAAACTACACCGATTTTAGCTATCAAAATCACCAGAAACAAATTTTTGAGCAATAAAATAAACACCGTAGAACCTTCTCCATCGACTTTCCCGCCAAAACTTAGTCGACTGTAAGATGACAGACTGTTTTCTTTGCAGGCTACTGACACTATGCGAGATATTAGTGAGCATGCCCCTACCACGATCCGACGAGAGCATGCAACTAAAGGTTCGTAAAATGTCACTTCAATTAATGCAATTGTTATGTTTCCTATTTATATTTTCTGATTATCTTTTCGTTCAGCTTGTTTCCTACAAACTCGGGTACATGTTGACTGGCCGTGTGTTGGAGTCTAGAATTGAGTTACATGAAGGGAAGGAAGTCTGCGGGGTAAAGTCTCACTGATTCTGTGTAATAGCGGTGATTAATTTCACTTTGTAGTGAAGTAGTAGGTAAATTAGATTCACTGCGTACTTTCTTTTATCATTATTGGTTTTAGTATCATTGTTCGTAGATACGAGTACTTATTCGTTTTAGATCGGTTTTGGTGTTTATAAGAATTTCAGAATTATAAAATAGGTATCGACTAGACAGTATATTATGTACTATTAAGTACTTTAGAAATATTTAAAGAAATCATTTTAACTTTTCGATTATGTATTTTAATAAACATCATCATCATCATCAGCCTATTAATGTCCCAACTGTTGGGGCACAGGCTTCCACTTGCACAAGGGGGTACGGACCATGATCCACAGTACCACCGTACAAACACAGTGCTGATTGGTGGATTTCACACGCCTTCGTAAACTTTTAATTTCCTCAGACATGCAGGTTTCCTCACGATGTTTTCCTTCACCGTTAGAGCAGTAGGTAAATGTACGTAAGTCTGTGCAAAAATATATTCGAAAAACTTATTGGTACAAGGCATTGCATTAATAAACATCAATATTCTTGTATTGATTATACTTTATACTTTATTTTGCACACAAATGAAAAAAACAACAACAAGAAATTTGACGTACACAGGTAGAGCTTATCTCTAAAATAGAGATTTCTTCCAGCTAGACCTTTAACATAGAGATATTTATAATTATAAGTAGACATACATACGTGTACAAATTATGTACTGAAGACTTGTTATTATGTTGCATTATAATATTTTTGGTATTTTACTCAAATTGTGTTGAAGGAACAAAGACTTTCAGAAAGCCGCCAGTTTTCTATACCTATACTATATTTTGTTAATACTATTTATGTACAATCAGTCACGATGATTGGCAGCAGCTCGCGGGCGACAGAGATGCATGGTGGAATCGTATTCGGGAGGGATGTCAGGAACACGATGGAAAGTGGTTCGAAGTACTAGCGGCCAGGAGAGCAAACAAACACCGAGATGAGTAGATGTAGTAGTAGTAGATGAGTGATCCCATCTACCCGGCGCACCGCTTGCCGCGCGTGCGGGCGTGTGTGCCGCTCCCTAATAGGTTTATTTAGCCACGAAAAGCGATGCCTTCGCGACGCTGCTTGAATCGTCTGCAATAGACATAACAGGCCTATGATGATGATGATTTATGTATTATGATAATAATATGCTTGAAAAAAAAACTGAACTGAACTGAACTGCTTCTAGGCCAGCGAATCAAAATCGTCCAGTCTTTCGTTACTGAGATACTTGGACCCGGCGGAGAAACAGCGGCGGGACTCTGCGCGTTCGCAGCAAAGGAAGACCAGCGAGCAACCAGTGCAGCTCACTGAGATCGAGGCCTTCTTCATTATGAAGGGTGAGTATGACCAGTGAAACGCCACTCGGCCATTCTTCGAACGTTTCAACCGCTGTCATTACCGCTCCCCTGTATTGTTGTTGTTTATTATTTCAAAAGATGTGCTGCTGATTGTTTCTTGCACCGCTTCTATTCTTTCAGCTATAGCACCTTACGAAGCGGTGGTAGTTTTAAAAAATGATTTTGTCAAAATGTACTTTAAGGTACTTAAAAAAATGAATTTAATTGAATAGTACAAAAGGGCAAAAACTGTCTACGAGGCCAGTTGTACTATAAACAAAAATACGGGTCCTATTGTACTATAAACAACAACAATAGGGGCGAGCGGTAATGACAGCGGTTGAAACGCTCGAAGAATGGCCGCACTGAGGCCGAAAACCCTCTCATATAATATTGAGGTGAGATGTCTATGGCCAACGGTGACCACTTACCATCAGGTGGCCTGTTTGCTCGTCTGTTCTCCTTATATAAAAAGAAATCATTTTTTTTATTTACGACTAAACCCGCTTTTGACCTCAATCTCACCTGGTGGTAGGTGACGATGAGGCCGAAGATGGAGCACACGGGTTTAGTAAGTACTGGCTCTTCTATAAAACTTCTGAAACACATCAACGCCGAAGCGAAGATGTTTATTTGACAACAGATTTTACATAGAAATCCTTCTGTACACGGTAAGATTAAAGCTACATTAATTCCACAGAACTAATCCTCAGCGTGAACCGCAAGACCCGGAATTCGAACACAGCGTACGACAAATTCCTGTTCTTCTCGCTCCAACAACTGGAGTTGAAAGCGACGCAGCGGACCTTTACGCTGGAAGCCACCGTGCGCCTCGGCGCCGTGAACATGCAGCACCATAGGGCCGGGCACGAGCTGATCGACATGATCGAGACGCCTGACGTCCACCTCACGGAGAAGAGCGAAACGTCTGTCCACGACGGGAATCAGTATTTGTTCGCTGTCACTTATAGTAATGTAAGTAGTGATTTACATTAATATTGTAAATAGGGTATTTGACAAAAAAAATTATTGCATCTATCAACTTACATGGACATTCTGAAGATGGATCTGTAATCCGTTTATCGATATCTCAACTAACATCAGCTATATTAATGGTTAAAGTTAGTATGCTCCATCCCTTTCTAGCATAACAGTCCTTATTAAATTTGTACGGCGCTACATAACAGTGACGTCACAATTATCTATTGGTGTCACTCTCTACCGTCTGATTTTTTATTGCCTGTACTATGTTATTTTTCAACGGATTTTAATTCTGTTTTCACATTTGACCATCAATTTATGTCTATTTTCATATTTTTATGAAATGTATTTAATATTTGATACTTGTCAAATACCCTATTAGGTTGACTTTGGTCTGTAGGCGGACGCGGACCTGACCTGATAGATAAGGTAGAGATGCCTGATCCTCCTGACCTCTTCTCCGTGAGGAGTCATCCTCACGGAGATACGTCTGTCCACGATGGGAATCAGTATTTGTTCGCTGTCACTTATAATAAAAACATAGACATATTTAATTTATAATATTCATTACACGTCAAACTACACTCAGGTATTATATACTAATGTAATATGCACTAATTAGGTAGTAATTAGGCGACTTTGGTCTGTGGAAAGTATCTAGGATCACCATAAAGCCGAATATGTCCTGGTATATATGATCTAGATAGTAGATCATACTTGATATTCATAACATTTTACATAGAAATTATTAAAAAATGTATTGTAATTTTCAGGTTGACAAAAAATGTCCGGAGTTCAGAAGTGTGTACGGATCGGTGGAGCAAAGGATCGAGTTGGACTTCACCAACCTGAGAGTTTTGCTACATCTTGAGGGTTTACAAGAAATATTGGTCGTAGCCAATGAATATCAGGTACTAAGTTTGTTATATTGTTTTTAGTTTTGCACTATAGGTCGACTTGACATAGATAAGAATAAGAATAAGAATTGTTTATTTGTGCGGTAAGATTACGGATACGGATGGAGTAGAAACTTAAGCATATGTTACATTAAACTAAATAAAATTAGTGAGCAACCAGTTATCCTACTATAGGCGCTGACCTCCGAACTAGGAGGTTCCTGTATCTCGGAGGACAGATCTCTTCTTTGACCAGTGCAAATGAACATGTAACAGAACATGGGATTATATAATAGTGCAAAATTTAGAAGAAAGGAAAATAAGAACACTAATGGTGTGTGTGTGTGTGTGCATGTGTTCGTGTGTGTGTTTGTGTGTTATTTAGATAAACATAGCCCTCGCTCTGGTTGCTCACTAATTTTATTTAGTTTAATATAACATATGCTTAAGTTCCTACTGGTGTATGGACTATGAATCCATTGTAATCTTACCGCACAAATAAACTATTCTTATAAGGCGCTGGGCAACGAGTGACTGGAATTAGTCGTTACTTTGCGGAAATACATGATTAATTATTAAAATTATTGGGCTCATGACATCACAGCTGTCCACTTGTCCTCTTGTCCTGATGATGCCTCGTTTAGAGTCGCAAAACTTGTCGAATTTGAATTCACGTTCACATTTTCTAGCGGAATACTGCTCTTTATTTAAGTCCCATTCATTTCATACTCTCCCAATTCTTATCACATCCTTAGGAGATCGGATTTGACATCATTTGCGATTGTAAATCCTTCTGAATTTGGTTATCTTTGGGGAGGGCGAATCCGATAGTTAGTGGCGGGTCTTTCCCCCAATATTTCTAATAAGTCAAGCGCGTTTCATCCATCGTCCAATCACACACGACGCCCCACGTTCCTCAAGTCATAGCGAGATGCAACCCTGCTTAACCCGGTCTAACTTTATAGTTAGTTAGTTAGTTTTTGCCACTATTATTAGTGGCACCTTGATGTTACGTGATTTGTAATATAACCATGTTTTCAGAGGCGTCTGAATGCGATACAAAGCTCAGTGGACCGGACCGCCAATGCAGGTCCTTTGGAAACCATTGTGGAAGATGAGGAGTTTTCTAGCGCTGCCAGGTCCAAAGGTAATCTATACAATAGTCCGTTCTATTATATCTTATCAGATTTTTAAAAATACAATAAAAAATGCACAATCCTGTCTACACGGCGACGACTATATTGCCTATTTCGATTATGGAATATGGAATCACGCCGACCTTTAAAGAACAGATTGACAGAGTGCTCTTAGATTTTAATATAGAGAGCAACGGCGAGCATGCGTGAAAGGAATGACTGTAGAGGAAGCAAGAGAAGTGTGCCAAGACAAGGATTCGTGGCACTTCGTTCTCTCTGCCTACCCCACAAGGAACATAGCGTGAAGATATGTATGTATGAATCACGTCGAAATGTAAATTGACTTTATCTTCAGTGTTTCTAGGGTGAGGTTGTGTTGAATTTTTATCTCCTGATTTATATTGTACAAACCAATATTAGTTGGTTGCATCATCTTTACTTACGGTAAACATCAAATAACATTTGACTCTGCCAACAGTGAGCACGAGTAAACCGTCGCGCCACAAGCAAATTGAAAGCATACAGTTGAAAGTGGACGCCAAGATCGGCACGATAGAGATCGAATTCGCGACGGACCGGCGGCGGCTGTCGTTGGTACAACTGCAGGGCGCCGGCGCGGGCCTCGTATTGAAGAGTTCCTACACGATGCTCGACTGTACCATAGCGTCCATCAGAGTGGAGGATCTCAACCCCGGCACTATTCATAGACAGGTATAGTAGATAACTGAAAGTGGACGTTAAGATCGGTACTCTAGAGATCGGATTCGCGACAGATATTCAACGGCTGTCGTGGGTGTAACTCAAGAGTTCCTACACGATGCTCTACTGTACCATAGCGTCGTAGTGATCTACTGTACCATAGCGTGTAGGAAACTGCGCCTTTCTTTAGAAGAAGTGGGGCTGGTGCGAATCAGCGGCATGCGAGTTGTCCGGAGCAGACTGTCCCACATAGAGTGCTTCATGGCACAAGAAGACGGCTCATTCTTCACCAGGCAAAACGATTAGTGAAGGGATTCCTGCGAACTTAAATTTAAGTTCAGTCCGTCTGTCTTTTTTGTTATCGGTAAGAAAAGGACAGAAGGTGTCATTTTAGGTTTAGAGCTGTCAAATTAATCGACGGCCATCAATTTTAGACAGCATGCATTCATATCCGATTTAATTAAATTAACCCAAATAACGAGAAATTTGTGATATCCTCAAAAACAACGTTTCTTTGCTTTTCAGTATATGGAGTGTGCTAGTGACTCCATCTACGCAACGCTTTGTGTTTTATGTCCTATTCAATTTTTAACCGGAATATATTTTCAGATAATGAAAGTGCTCGGCGGCGACGTGATCGACGTGAAGATAGTGATGTACAACTTGGAGCAGTACCCCAAGATTAGTGACGTGAACATGTCCATAGACGCGCAGATCAACTGTCTGCGTATCGTGTTCCTCAATTGGTTCGTCACCTCGATGCTGGTATGTATCTGACTGTACAGATTTTAAAACAGTTTTTTTGAAATTTTGCTGTGCTGATAAAATACTGGGTAGCTATTACCGTTATCAAAACTATGAAATGTTATGCCTCATTTATACGATGGGCCATGATGGGCGATTACAGGCACGTAAGATCGTGTAGAGGGCGTGATCGTGTGTAACCGACCATGATGGCCTCAAATCGGCGACTATCGATCGGATAGCTATCATTTTTCATACACACATCAAAGGAATGCGTGCGTTTTATCACGCGATAGCGTTTCCTCTGATTATATCACACCATCTCATGATTTTGAGAACGGTAATAGCTAGCAAGCCATGATTACAGCCAAAAAAATGTTCAAGACCCGTGGTCATACAAAACGGTCAAGGACTAACAACTAGTCGTGAATAATGGTTTGGAGGGATTACTCCTTTGGATTTATTAATCGTTGGGAGTGTAGATCCGGTGTGTGAGTGGCAGGTCCTTCTACCCTCCTTTGAATTTGAAATCGAAACGTCATACTATTAGGCTTATTATTTAATTAAACTTTATTTTCAGGAATTCCTGAACAACTTCCAATCAGCGCAACAAGCGATTATCGACGCGTCGTCGCAGGCGGCGGACGCAGCGCGCGCCAACGTGCAGAACGCATACCAAAACTCTACAAAGGTATATAACTCTATAAATATGCACATTTAACAAAAATAGTTTTTATTTTAATAAATCTTCAGTCACATTTTAATGTAAAGGTAGTCTTGGCTGTCCATTTCTTTGTAACACTGTAAGTAAGGTCAACAACCTTCTATAATTGGAATTATAGAAAACTATCGGAGGGCGTGGAATAACGATATGTCAATACGGTGTTAACATATATTTTTTTTATTACATCACTCAACTTACATATATGTGACATACTAAACAAGGACCTAAAATTAGTTTTCGATATCTCAACTAACATCAGAGATATTAGTGGTTAAAGTTAGTATTAGACAGATGCTCTGTCCCTTTCTAGCAAAACAGTCCTTTATATGCAGCCAGGACCTGCTTGTATGGCGCTAGAGAACAGTTACGTCATAAAACTTATTGCCGATTCTTTCTACCGTTCTGATTTTTGATTACCTGTAGCTATTTTATTTTTCAACGAATTTTAATTCTGTTTTTACATTTGACCATCAATTTATGACTATTTCGTAATTTTAAAGAAATGCATTTAATATTTGATACTTGGAAACTAACATATTCTTTGTTCCCTCCAGGTGTCGCTGAAGGTGCGACTGGCTGCGCCCATCATAGTGGTGCCCGAAAACTCCAAGAGTTACAACGCCATGCTCGTGGATCTGGGTCGCATAACGCTCAACAACAAATTCGTTGACTTGAATGTTGTTGTAAGTATCACTAGTTCAATAATTTGTTACCAGCTTCAATGAGATTTGATGTCGATTTATCGTAATTTCCGCTGGACCATAGTATTATTTATTTCAGGCCCGTTCCGATAGGAGGTGGTAAAGCGTTATGCGGTCTATGAAAGGCGGAACATACTTGTCAGAACATGTTTAAAATCTAAAATTGGACGAATGTACTACATAAAAGTTTATATGCAAAGATTTTGATATTTACTCTATGTACGAGTTGCTTGCTAGAGGAGTTTTATGTGGAAACCGCGTCTGCCAGTTGGCGCATGCGCTGTGACCATCTCATACTTTCAGTCGACCATTGAAAAGTCAAATGTATGAAATTTGTCTAAATTATAAGCGCATTTGCCCAAAGCCAACCCTTTGGCTTTGCTCATATCATCATTCTAGAGGAGAGGGCGCTACTATTCCGATTTCAGTGTTTATATGTCATGTTTGTCACCCAGGACGTGACCAACAAAGTAACAGTGGACGAGCTGACCTTAGAGCTCGAAGACATGAAGGTATCCTGCGTGGTGTTGAACAGAGACTCGCAAGGCACCAGCCATGAGCGCATGCTGCTGCGTCCCACCAGCTTCAAGCTGCTGGTCAAGCGCAGCCTGTCCTCGTGGTACGAGAGCCTGCCCGCCTTGGACGTGTCGGGGCGGCTGAAAACTATCGCTGTGAGTCCACCGACCTTCGTTCTAAACATAAAACAAAGGCATACGTAACCCTGAAAGAGTTTTCTTCCTGTATACTCGCATTCCAACTAGAATATTAGCTCATTTACATTAGTTCGACGGCTGCATACGGTTGAACACTTGTCGTAGCCGAATGTCATTGTTTACACTTGACGGCGGCCATATTCGGTCCTGATATAACCCGTAGAAAATATTCGTGCACCAGGACGGCGATTCTCGCAGGTGGAATGTCGAATTCGACATTAGTCCTATCTCATTCGCTCACATTGTATGTGATCGTGACAAGACGGTCGTGGCGCTCGACTTTTGTATGTCGAACTCTGCGAGAATTGGCTTCCTGGATTGCAATTCTCGCAGCGTTCGAGATACGAAAGTCGAGCGCTACGAACGTCTTGTCACACTCACACATGTAATGTGAGTGAATGAGATAGGACTAATGTCAAATTCGATATTCCACTACGTGAATCGCCGTCCTGGGGCAGTGATTATAGCAAAATCGAAATGACATTTTAATCCATCTCGTTCACTCACATACACACGGACATATGTGTGAGCGTAACAACACAAAAAGCCACGTTAATATCCACTGATATTTCCGACTTGTTTAATGAAATACATGCGGCCTCGAATGTAGTTGTCTAAACTTAAAATCTATCGCCGAAGGAATAAATGCACAATAAATAACATGATATGAAACTTCCGTTTCAACCTCAGATACTCCACATATTTGAAGATGTTTTCGACATATCAAAAAATATATTTCTATTTCAGATTATAGTAGGCCAAAGCGACTACAAAAGTATTATGAAGATCCTGAATCAAAACCTTCAAGAAGGCCAGCAGAATGCGGATATTAAAGCTCAACAGAGCGTGCCCAAAGTGACGTCTAAAACCGTCGTGAAGACCCAGACGAGCCGACAGCAGACCAAGCCGGCGCAGGTCGTTACACACAAGGAGGACAAGAAACCCACGACGACAGTCAAGTTCTCCTTCACTATGGACAGCTTCGTCATTGACCTGATGAATAATATTGCCGTGAGTACTTTTATGTCATTTCATGTAGTATGTCGACGATCTGCGCAAGGTGACTGGCAGCGTCTGGATGAGAAGAGCCGAATATAGGGCTCAATGGCGCGCCCTGGGAGAGGCCTATGTCCAGCAGTGGACTAGAGTAGGCTACTGATGATGATGTAGTATATGGAAAGAGCTATGCTCTTAGTATCTCTGCTGGATCGAATCCGAAATGAGGAGATCCGGCATAGAACAAAAATTATCGACGTAGCTCATAAGATTAGCAAGCTGAAGTGGCAGTGGGCCGGTCACATCTGTCGTAGAACCGACAACCGCTGGGGTAGACGAGTTCTGGAGTGGAGACCGCGTTTCGGCAAACGTAGTGTGGGACGCCCCCCTGCTAGATGGAGCGACGATCTGCGCAAGGTGGCTGGCAGCGACTGGATGAAAAGAGCCGAAGATCGGGCTCAATGGCACGCCCTGGGAGAGGCCTATGTCCAGCAGTGGACTAGAGTAGGCTGCTCATGATGATGATGTAGTATATTTTGACGATTTGAAGTGTATTTCGATGCAAGAACCATTTTACCTGAGGATAAATTATCGATTCGATGGATTTGTCTAGGTAGACTTTATGCTCTCTTATACAGTTTTTTTTAAGTGCAAGGTTAAATAAGGAGTGTAAACGAGCAAACGGGCCACCTGAAGTGGTCACCGGTCGCCCATAGACATCTCACCTCACTGTATCATTAGAGGGGTATTAGAGGGTTTTTGATGCGCTACTAACCTTGAGGACTAAGATGGATTGCCTCATGTGTCGGTAATTACGCTGGCTATCTTATCTAACGGCAGAAATAGATAAGAGGGTGGTACCAACCCAGGCGATCCTTCACATCCGCCACAGAGTACTAAAACAAAAAACAAAATATTGGTGTTCGACTTGATTGATTCATTTGTCATTTCTCTATTCAACTATACTTTTAAAAAGCAGACATTAAACTTGCAACAAAATGACTGTAAAAATTTGCTTTAAATATTTTCATTTCGCGACCATCCCGGAATTGGTGCCAATGTATACGATGATTGATTAATGTTTTTCTAATTTTATTCAGTCGCAAGACGCGATGTTCGTGCGAGACGTGGAATTGGCGCGATTCTGTATGGCGCTACTGTCAGTGAAGGGGCGCATGTTCTCGGACAACTCCATGCATACCACCGTGCTGCTCGTGGACTGCACGCTGGACGACATGCGGCCGGGAAGGGGCGCCAAGATCACCAGGTACAGCTCTGGGGGCGCTATTGTCGGTCAAGGGGCGCCTGTTCATCATAGCGGATTTATTAGGAAGACTCACAAACGTAATGATGATGAATATGATATCCCATCTCTTTTGCAAGTGTAGCTTTTTATTTTAGAAGTTTGGTATATCAATATTTTTTGTAGATTTTCAATACACATAAACTCTCACGTCCATGATCCCCGAGGGGGTAGAATGTAACCACCTTCAATCATAGGTAGTTCTACTTTTCGCTGTAAGATTTGGTGGACAAACGTGATACGTGGCGAGGCGAGCCTACCGCCGTCTACTAGGTGTAAAATAGTATCCACAAAGATCCTTAGTCGCCTCGTACGACACCCACGGGAAGTGTTGGGGTGGTGCGTGGTGGTGGTTATTTATTAGGGCCGGCACCACACATCATCTTTAGGGCCGGCACTACACAGCATGTCAATAAATTTTAATTGAAAAGCGTGTATTGAATTTACCAGGTACCTGGAGCGACGTCGTGGGAGCCAGGGGGAGACGGACGAGACGCAGGACTCCATCATGTTGGCGCACGACAAGATACGCAGCATGATCGATATCACATACAGCACCAAGAAATCTGACACTTTCAGTGAGTAAATTAGAAAATGTGTTTGAAAAATCTTCTACTAACAGGAATAAACCTGCGACCTTGCCGTTCCGTGGCAGTGCTCTAACCAACTGAGCTATTGCGGCTCACTCTGCCAACTTCAACTTAGTCAACCTTTTCTCCGCATACCGTCTGTATAGGCGACGTAACGATATCTATTCCAGCTTAGCAATGTAAGACTAGCCAAGCAATTTAAGTCTAACAAGCCGTTAGAATTCAGTAATTGTAAGTCCGGATTCGATCCCTTTGTATTGGGTCTGCGTGTCGGGTCTAATTCTAAGTCGCAAGTTGCAGTCGCAAATCGCAATGCATTTCATAAATACGGTTCAGAACTAGCCACATACAGTAATTCAATACCATTACGCTACATGCTAACTAGAAATCTGCATTTATGAAAGAAAGAATTTATTTTCAAAAGCGCACACATACAAACAATTAGACACAGAAGATAAAAAAAATATAAAAAAAATATTGTAAAAATAAATAAACAAAGTAATTATGTTTGATGAAGGAAGTGTGCAGCACCGGAAAAAGGGGACTGCCTCAGCCTGTTGCCGTAGCAGATTTAGCACTGTGGCACTTTTTTTCAGGCATCACCTGTGTGCCAGGGATCACTCCCTAATGATACACTACCGGAACACAAAGTGGCAGTGGCATATCACGAAGTGGCTAAAAATCTTAGACAGATAGTGTAAAACTCGACTATTACAGTATCTGTCTAACTTTATTAGTACTTCGTGACATTCCTACGCACTTCGTGAAACGCGCCATTACACTATGTGTCTAAGACATATATTTTATTTGATCCAGTCGACATGAGAATATTCAGCTTCAACTTGATCCTGGCCATGGATTTCTTGAATAAGCTGGCCGAGTTCATGACCACGGGACTAGCAAACGACGAGCAGCCTATCAAGAAGGAAATCAAGACGACAGCCGAGTTGTCTGTTGACAATATTGCTGTAAGTTGGATTCTTCAGATCAACTGTGTTTTATTTAGATTTAGGGTTATTATCGTTCTCAAAACGATGAAATGATATCATCAAGGATTTTGGAATGTACCCTATGCAGATTACTATATTGAAACCGCGTCTGCCAGTTGGCACATGCGCTGTTAGCATTTTCCATACATTAGTTGTTAATAAATGTCAAATGTATTAAAATATATTCCCTGTGGGGCAAACCCGTGGCCGCAGTCAGTGCTCACATCATTGTTCTAGAGGAGAGGGTCCGATTTCTGTGGATAGATGAGGTGCTAAAGAGAGACCGCTATATCTTTGTCTTTGTTTAGCACTCTCATGATATCATTTCATCGTTTTGAGAACGGTAATAAACAAGCCCCACCCCATATTCAAAACCTGTGCCATCCCTGTAGGGCGCATGCTCAATTCTCCCTTCACCATTTTTAGTACTATTTCCCAAAATCAGGTGGTAGATCCTGATATGCTGGATCGTTTGGGTTAGTACTACCCTCTTCTCTATTTCTGCCGCAAAGCAGAAATGCTTGCGATTCGGTTTGAAGGGTAAGAGAGCCGGCGTAATTACCGGCACATGAGGCACTCGTCCTCAAGGTTAGCAGTGCATCGAAAACCCTCTAATAATAATACAGTGAGGTGAGATGTCTAAGACCGACGGTGACCACTAACCATCAGGTGGCCCGTTTGCTCGTCTTTCTCTTTTTTTTTTTAGATATTAGGTAACCTATGTTCCCCTCAACTTTTTTATGTATGTCCCAGCCTTGAAATCCAGACACGTTTTGTGTTATAGAAAAAGAAGACGTCAATAGCGTCTGCGCCGTCGATGTCGGAGCAGCCGCAGCAGCAGTCGATGATGACGGTCAACATCAAGATCGAGCAGCCAGACATCATCCTGGTCGAGTCGTTGGAGCAGAAGACTTGTGACGCGCTCGTCTTGAATGTGAGTACTGTACTGGGACCCAAATGTACTTTTTTTCTGATTGAATACTGATGTTGGTCCTATTGACCTTTACGGCGTCATCGGACTTTTGGTGCGAGTGGTAAATGCGCTCCAGCCTAGAAGAGAACTTATAAAACTATAAGAAGCGACTACCTAAAGGTACCCAGGTGGGTACGGACCTCAACTTAGGACGTCGCTGGGGACCGATCCTACTATAGTGCGTGAACTCTTAGATCTTAGTTCGCAATAACCGGAGTCTCAAGACCCGAAGCCTTTTCTATAAACTCATGCACTGTAGAATTAATTATCCCTTTCTCTTTCCATCGGTGTAAAGTTGTCTGTATGTTACGTTAAATAACTGACAGGCCAAAAAACAACGCTCGTGGGTGATGATGAAATGCCGTTATAAAAGCGTTCGACGTCGTTTTTGGGTTTTCCAGGAACTCATAAAAATGCGTCCTCATCATCATCAGCATTATCTAGTCCATTGCTGGACATAGGCCTCTCCTAGGGTGCGCCATAGAACCTGATTTTGGCTCTTCTCATCCAGTCGCTGCACGCCACCTTGCGCAGATCGTAGATCGTATCGATCGCAGATCTGCGCAAACTACGTTGGCCCGAACGCGGTTTCCAGAACTTATTTACCCCATAAAAATGCGTATAAAAACTATATTTGTACGTAGATGGAGGCTCGCTTCAAGCTACGCAAGACGGAGGAGCGCATGGTAGCGGACGGCGGTATATCAGGGCTGCAGATGGTGATCCGGTCGCTGGGGCGCACGGAGCACGCGCCGCGCTACCTGCTTGCGCCGGCGCACCTGTCGCTCGCCGTGTCGCAGCCGCCGAACAGCGGGATGCATGTCGATTTGGCCGTGTCGGACATTAAGCTGACCGTGTCGCCAGGTGATTTGTGATCGAATATTATTTTTTCCTGGTCGCAGAAACATTTTGGTTGCCTGTTTGTACTTTAGCCACTGTAACACTTGTGCTTCTTTTGTAATACTCGCTTACAAACTAGCACTCGAGTTACAAATAATTGTCTTATTACTTGTCAGTGGCACCTTTTTCTTTTCCCGTTACTCCGCCGAGGAATTTGGGCCTAGTAAAAGATGTCTCCATCATGTGCCATGTGATGTTCATCCCAGATCTTTCCTAACGTCTCGCCGTCGCCTCCATCGACACAGAACGCTTCAAACTATGTCACTGGCATAAAACCACTATTTTTTATCATACTCATTTATTAAAACCGTAGATCCTTACAAAGCTCTTGGTTACGTCATTCATTTTATCTACTAAACTAATACATTAAAAATAATAAAGTTTACATAATGGCGAGACAGTATAAAGGCAGAAACACTAAACTTATATTTTTATAACTTATAAAAATAGGTATATCTGCTGTAGTAAGAGCATTGTCATAACATAAGTGTTCAATTTAAAATAATGTGTATATAGATAGTTACTGACAATATTTGTATTTCTTTCAATGACAATAATTTGATATATTTAAATATAATTGCATTTAAAATAATTATATTAAGCTGTTGTAAACTCGTATAATATTGAACCTTTATTGGCACAGATATCATCGCGCTGCTAAACCGTGTGATGGCGACGGTAACCAGCCGTGAAGATGACAACACGCAGACGGAGAACAAGGCTGTGTTCTACGAGAGCCTGTGGGACATCCACCCCTTCAAGCCCAACACCTACTGGTTCCTCAAGACTGGTTAGTGTCGTGTCCCTTACTAGTTGAGGACCCAAACATAGCCTCTGAACCAATAAACAATGCCTCAAAGGGTAGGGCACGAGACTGACTCCGTGCCTCGGAGACCACGTTAAGCAGTCGATCCCGGTTGTCGTTCGACAGCAGTCGTTAAGGCATGTGAGAGGCCTACGGGCGGCCTGAACAACTCTGACAATAGGTTGGCCACTAACCATACGAAATAAGAGCGTCGGTGGCGTCGTGGCTAGGACGTCGGACTCCCATGCGGAAGGTCCGAGTTCGAAACCAGACAATGCCATGTACCAATGAGTTTTTCGTTTTTTTCGAAATTCTTGCGTACATTTACCGACTGCTCTGACTGTGAAGGAAAATATCGTTAGGAAACCTGCACACTGAGATAACCAGTGTGTGAAATGGGGAAAGCAATGGCAAACCACCCCATTAAATCTGACACGAGAGTCGTTCTATGTGATTAATTTCTTAGAATGATCACGACCCTCAGCAATGAGGAACACTACTTAGAAGGAAGGAACCATACCAAGTATAAAATGTTTTATTGTAATGTATATGTGCCTTCTGAAAATATTTTTTTCATCCTTTAATTTATGTCCACATTAACCTTTCACCAGACGAAGCGGAGGAAGCGATCAACGTGAAAGAAGTGGTCGAGCCGCCCGCCAAGCCGCCAGTGGGCGAGATCTGCATGCTCTCGTGTCCGTCCATCATCGTGTCTCTAGAGATGGAGATTGGTACTGAGACCATCCCCGTGCTGGTCATGCAGGCATCACTTACCGGGCAGGTCAAGGACTGGAGCTCCGAGGTCAGTTGTCTCTGTGACATGTAATGGCTCCTCTTCACGATCGGCCAGGATGGGCGATTACGCTGGGCCATGATAGGCGATCGTGTGGACACGCGCACTATCCCTTTGATGTGATAGGAAAAACCGACGGTTATACGAGTGTCGATTAAAGGCCATCATGGCCGATTACACAGGATCATGTCCTCTACACACGATCGTGTGTGCCTGTAATCAGCCATCACGGCCGATCGTAAAGATGTGAGACAAGCCGCCAGTGGCCAAATCTGCCTGTTATGTTATTGTGTCGCTGGAGATGGAGAGGTACCGAGAGCATTCTCGTTACCTCTCCATCTCCAGCGTTAGTCTTGTAGGCCTCGTTCACTGGGCAGGTCATGAACTGGAAGCCCCGAGGTGAGTTATCTTTGAAAAAACGTCTTCATGTAAAGAGGCTTGTTTCCTAAGAAAAACAAAAACTTTTAATTCGATCCATTAATCCCCACGTTCCCGCTCAATTTGCTTTGCAAAGGAAGACTTTACCTAATCGATTTATTCATTTTAGTATACCTATTACCTACCGTACGTACGTACCTTTTACGTACCTTTACGTACGTAGCCTTTTGGGGTTGGATCTGACTTCCAATCTTAACTTTGGGCGCTCCATTGAGTCAAAAGCTAAGACCGCAGCCAAAAAATTGGGCATCCTGAGTAAGGTTAGGCGGTACTTCACGCCGGGACAGCTCTTAAACCTTTACCAAGCCCAAGTCCGGTCGTGCATGGAGTACTGCTGCCACCTGTGGGACGGCTCAGCTAAGTACCAACTGGCTGCCCTTGACTCAGTGGAGAAACGCGCTAAGCGCCTTATAGGTGACGAATCGCTGGTGGAGGCTAGACTGCAAAGTCTGGAACATCGGCGCAAGGTTGCCTGTCTATCGGTATTTTATAGGATACATTTCGGAGAGTGCGCATCGGAATTGCACGACCTAATTCCAGCATCTCCATTCCGCCTTCGGACTACCAGGCGCGGGGAGGGGTTCCATCCTTATGTTGTTGATATCCCATCTGCTCGTACGAAGCGATTTGCTTCTTCGTTCATTATGCGAACGGCTAAGGAATGGAACAGCCTGCCGGCGTCTGTATTTCCCGAAACCTACAACCTTGGGATCTTCAAGGCCAGAGTGAATAGGCATTTACTGGACCCGCATGCTCCATCGTCGACCTCATCGTCGCTTACCATCAGGCGAGATCGAGGTCAAATGCGGGTTTAGTTATAAATTAAAAAAAAACCTATAGTACGTTTGCGGCCAGCCATGTCAGACGCACGACACAAACGGCCGGGGCAGCAGCCGAGTTTGCAGCGGTCAAAATACGGGATAAGTACTCCGCTCTCCAACAGAATTACCTGTTCGTCCCGTTCGCGGTGGAGACAACGTGTTAACAAAACGGCGAAACAATTCGTGGCAGAGATTGGCCGTCGCCTCAGGGAGAGGGGCTGTGAGCCTCGCTCCGGGTCGTACCTGACCTTTGCAGGTTGGCCGTAGCGATACAGCGCGGTAACGCCGCGAGCGTTATGGGCACCTTTGCACCGGGGACGACAAGGGGCGGGCTATTTAATTGACGATAATTATTTCATTATTGGAAAATTATTATTATTATGTTAAGTTGACATTAATTGAAGTGTATTACCTACCTAGTAGTTAATTATAAGTTAATTATGTGATGGATGGCAATAAAGTTATCTTTATCGATTCAGAGATGGCCGCCAAAATGATCGCTTAACGAAACGTCCCGCTCACACGCACTAAATCTAGTATATTCGTGAACGTCACAGTTTCATTTAGGCCCCGGAATCGACGCCGCTTGGTAGATAAATACCCTGATGCTGTAGCTGACGTGTTATTGCAGCTATACCTGGAGTCGACGTGGGCGATGCAGATGTCGTACTACAACATCGGGCGCGCCGTGTGGGAGCCGCTCATAGAGCCCGTGGAGGTGCTCAAGGACTCGCAGTACACACACGTGCCCTGGGAGCTCAAGATGGAGGTACTGTTAAATTTAAATGTTACCTCCCCCCCCCCTTACAAATTCATCTCCGTTTGAACTCATAATCAGTTGCAATTTACAACACAACAACTATTAAATCTGTGATTGTAACCCATTTTTGTTTTCGGAATAATGCGAATATCAGTTTCTGCATAGATTTGTTTGACAGAAATAAGTACGAGCCATCATAATTTCTCTTTTTGGCCACTGTGAGCGCTGCGATCGATTCCATTACCCCCACCTTGTACTTCGCACCCAGCGAATAGTCGGTCATAGTATACCATCTGTCAAAATTTTACAATTCAAATTTGAAGTCTATGAATGGCGAGTTCATTTCAGATTGCAGAAATTTGACATATTTTAATTTTATTGGAAAACCAACAGCACTTTAGACAATGTGTAAACCAAACTAACAATAAAAGGTAATAGATGGTATACTAGCTAGAGTCTGACTATAGTATCGTCATGTCCTTACGCTAGTAATATTTCTGACATGGAACCTTCATTATGTGTTGTTTGTCAGGTGGTAATGCGACCGGACGAGGGCCGGGCGGCGATCGACACGACCGACGAAGCGGTCAACAACCAGGCGGTGGCTCTGCGCCAGGCCAACAAGACGGTCACAGTCTCCAGCAGCGAGCCGCTCGAGATCACAGTCACCCGGAGCGGCATGGAGGTAACAGACTACTGTTATAGACCGTGGACCTATGTGAAATAGGAAAAGGGTGGTTCGAGCACCATTACAGGCTGATTGAGTTTCTACTACCAGCCCGATGGTTCGACGACTTCGTTAAAACGGCGGGGAGACGACGAGATTAGCACAAGACAGGCCGGTAGAGACCTTTCTGCCAGCGTGGGCGGATATCGACTGAAAATGAATAAATGAATACCATTTTACTATAGGCTGTTTGAAGAGTTAAAAAAGAAGAGCGTCGGTGGCACAGTGGCTAGGGCACCGGCACCTCCCATGCGGGAGGCCCGGGTTCGAAACCATGCAGTGCCATGTACCAATGAGTTTTTCGTATTTTTCGAAGACTTACGTACATTTACCGACTGCTCTAACGGTGAAGGAAAACATCGTGAGGAAACCTACACACTGAGATGACCAGTGTGTAAAACGGGGTAGGCACAAAAGATACTCAAGGGTCGAAGTGCCGCTGGGTTATTCCCGGCCCCCTATCATAAGATAAGATAAGAGTTAAAAAATAAATAGTCCCTCTATATCGACCTAACAAATTCTTCCCTATACATAAAGTTCACGAAAGGAATATATTTCGACTGTAAAAGCAACACTTGCTGTATGAACCCTGGAGGATCAACTCTCGTCAAATGGACTATAACCATTATCGAATACTAAACGAATAATTATACCTTTATTATTTCAATTATAATTGATATTGATATAGTTTCATTTTGTTTCAGGTGCTCACTCAACTTGGGAACTCATTTTCGGCCGCCATTGCAGACACCGATTCATCTACAGTGTCCAAATCCAAGATTGACGTAAGTAAAAGTTATATCAAGAACGGTACATGCATCCAATAGGTATTGGGCTTTGACATCGCTGCCACTGGTCGGATCTATGACGTCCAACTCTAATACTATTCTGAACTATTGTTCCAGAACACTAAGAAACAGTATTACGGCGCGCCGTACGTCCTACACAACTGCACCGGCTTGACTGCCAAGCTGATGCTGCAGGAGAACCACGACTTCTCTGTCTTCCTCACCGAGGAGTTTGTTGCCTCAGATTACAGGTATGGAATGCCACGTAAATATTAGGCCGTAAATTCGACGGCAGCGGATAGCAGGGCGGGAAAAGCAAAAGGAAACGTCATTTTTGAAGATATCACATATTTCTCGTTATTTGGATTAATTTAATCATCTTTAAGTCGTACACGTTCGTCGTATTTTAGAATATTTCTGGAACTATGCTAGTGGCGTCTCTAGTGGTAAAACATTGCAGGATTATCTCCTATTGACTACAAGTTATTGTTTCAGAGAGGTTGTGTTAGAGCCGGGCGCGAGCGTTCCTTTACAGCTGAGGCACGGCGGGCTCAATCTGATGAAACTGAACGAGCCGCCTCCGCCGCTCAAGTTGAATGTCAAGGTAAGCCATTTATCACATCCTTAGGATGTCAGATTTGTCATCCTTTGCGATTGTAAGTCCTTCTGGATTATCGTTGGGGAGGTTCTTTCTCCAATTTTTGATAATTTTCCTCAACAGATAGTAGAGCTAGACGACGACGTCCAAATCCCAGTGGAGCGAGCAGACAAGCGCTACTTCACACTGGGGCGGCGCCACACGAGCTCGAGCGTGGAGCGGAATGTGCCGCACGTGGCCGCCATGGAGCCGCGCGGGCTCATCTCCGACGTGGTCATGCAGGACGCCGCGCTGCACATATACCTGCGGAGCGTGGTGCAGGTCAGTGTATTTTTTATTAAATAAGGAGAGCAGACGAGCAAACGGGCCACCTGATGTTAAGTGGTCACCGTCGCCCATAGACATCTCACCTCACTGTATTAATATTAGAGGGTTTTTGATGCGCTGCGAACCTTGAGGACTAAGATGGATTGCCTCATGTGCTGGAAATTACGCTGGCTCTCTTACCCTTCAAACAGAAACACAGAAATGCAAGCATTTCCGCTTCACGGCATAAATAGATAAGAGAGTGGTACCACCCCAGGCGATCCTTCACATTAGGATCTACCACTACATATGTGTAGTATAGTATCGCATTCTTCTTGGGATGCTATCTACAATGAAGGATGGCATTAAGGCTTCTGTACTCGACACAGCCGCTCTGAATAATTATCGGATGGTTTTCCGAACCAGATTTTTAAGACAGGATGTTCGCTGCCGTCCCGGTATTCTACCGACTATCTTGCCCTGGATTATTAACTGTAAAAACTCATACATACTTAAAGATAGCATTTTTAGACACTCGAACGCCGCTCCTTTATCCCCGCGACCGCCTTTATTATCCTATAATGATCACCTACCGAGACCCGTTCGTTGATCAACTGCAAGGAAATAGTATGCGGCATCGAACTCCCGCTCATTTGTCTTTCCTTTGTGGACCTAACAGCTTACATAATATACTTTGTTCAGGTAACGAACACACTGTCGGTGAACGTATCGGTGTACTACATGACTCTGAGCGGCAACGAAGTGCGGTTGCTAGGCGACGTGAAGCCGAGTGAAGTGCTGCGGCTGCCGCTGCAAGCCGTTCACACGCCCACCGCTGAGATATTCTTCTCTGTCGAAGGTAGAATAATGTTAAACAATTCTTAGGAATATTTCATTAATTACGGATTACTCTGGTAGTCTTCCGAAAGAGTGCGAAACGCCGTCGCGTTGGCATCGGGCGTATCGCACTCTCCGTGATCAAGGCCTTCGAAACAGGCTGAAACTAGTCGCAGGACTTCCGACTCATCATTGATTAATCCGTAATTAATTATATATAATATTTAAAATGTCTCACTATAGTTTCAATTCTAAAACTGAACATTTCATATGCCTCTAAGACCACATTAAACTGTCGGTCACGGCTGCTGTCATTCGACTGTCGAAGGTAGAGCAATGTTAAACAAGTCCCAGAAACATTTCATATGCCTCTAAGAGCACTTCAAACTGTCGGTCACGGCTGTCATTCGACAGCAGTCGTGCCATGTCCGGTGGCCTGAACGCCTCTGACAATAAGGTGACCACTAATCATATGACGAGAGAAAGAAGAATTCTCTGTCATAATCATGCTGTGGAAAAGACTTCGAGACATTATATTGATGTTCATCGAACTTTGAATCCTGTTTAGTATTTAATTATTTATTACGAGATATATTTATGCAATTTCACGTATACCTAACGCAAAAAAAACCCTTAAAAACTACGCCTTTCAATATTTTTTCGGTCATGCGTGACATAGATAGTTCTTTCCTATTTTTAAATCACATCTGTTTCAGGTTTCACGGTTTCGGTGTCACCGTTTATTTGGCGAGAGCTCCAACAGGAAGTGAAGATCGCTAAATTACTGCAATGCGAATCCAAAGACAAAAAGAGTGGCGAAAAATTCTACCTAAAGGTAAAAACAAATGCTGTAATGTAATAGAGCAGAAGAAAAAGCTATACCCTGACCAGAAAAATAAAAATCATCCCTATGTTTAGGAATTAGGCTGCCTTTCCATCAGAACTGTGCAAGGAAGCAATGCGGTGAGCGAGGAAAAATTTTTTCCTCGCTCATCGCTTCGCTTCCTCGTACAGCTTTAGTGCAAAGCCACCCTTAAGTGGAACTATTTTTTTCTTAGTAAATTCCATAACACAGACTATAAAAGGACCAAAAGCGACCTCTTGATATGGTTTTTATTTTTCCTAGTCTTGGTATTAATATGTATATTATATTTGTAATTCTGGACTACAGCGTACAATCACAGAAACTTGAACTATACTTTATTGCACGAAAACTTAGTGTGAAACAATGCGTACAGAGCAATTAATACAATATAGGCGGTCTTATCGCTAAAAGCTTAAGACTATTGTTGTACAATAAAGTGTAAATAAATAAACTTATCGTTCATTAGGGTAGTTGCCAAGTATCAAATATTAAATGTATTTCTTAAAAATTAAGAAATATTCATAAATTGATGGTCAAATGTGAAAACAGAATTAAAATTCGTTGAAAAATAAAACAGCTACAGCCAATCAAAAATCAGAACGGTAGAAAGAATCGGCAATCAGTTTTATGACGTAACTGTTCTCTAGCGCTATACAAGCAGGTTGTGGCTGCATATAAATGACTGTTTTGCTAGAAAGGGACAGCATCTGTCCAATACTAACTCTAACCATTAATATCTCTGATGTTATTTGAGATATCGAAAAACTAATTTTAGATCCTTCTTAAGTATGTCCATCTAAGTTGATTGATGCAATAAAAAAAATAGGTTAATACCGTATTGTCATTTATCCCACAGGCAGTGGGCAGGATGGAGCAAGTATTCTACGAGCATTCAAACCGGCATACCTTCGCATCATCGTGTTATGACATCGTACTCAAACCGCCGGTGAAGCTACAAAACTGCCTGCCCGTCCAGATAGTGGTGTCTCAACTCGGGCTGCAGCGCACGCAGACGTTCCAACCTGGAGAGATGTTTCATCTGTCACATCTCGCGCCCAATAAGGCGTCTATTGTCATCATGGCAAGTATTATATGAACTTTTATTATTGTTTCGCACAAAAAGTCAATTTATGGCTTAACTCTTTTAAAAAAAAGGACTTACTACCTTTTGCACTAGGTGATCTAGTAACAGTATCAGTTGAAATGTTTGGAATATCTTTATCAGTGACAAAAGTCACCTGTCAACACTTAGCTGTTTCACCCATAATGACTTGACATGAATGACAGAACAAATCTAAACATGTCTCCCAATGCAGATAGAAAACTACCTCGACAAATGCTGGGTGTGCACGAAGAACTTGCCCGACATCGAAACAGAGCTGTCGGTGTGGTCGTTCGAGTCTCACGACAGCCCCGCCGTGATGACGCTCGACCTGGGAATGCACAGCGTCGACCTGGAAGGTACCCAGGTGCTCTCGCTCTACTGCCCCTTCTGGATGCTCAATAAGACTGGATTCACGCTCTGCTATAGGGTAAGTATTAAGGGTCCGCGAAACGATCAATTGCAATTGACAATTAAAGAGAGACGGCGCAATATAAAGAAGCGAGAGGCGCTTACAACTTTCTCGCTTTTTTGTATTGCGCCATCCTCTCCAATTGTCAATCGCAATTGATCGTCTCCTATACCCTTTACGTATAGTTTGATATTTGTTGTCGCATAATATCCGGATCCGAACTCTGCGAGCGGATCCGTACCGAGCGATCTATTTCGCGAGGCATACTGTTTTTTTTTGTCATAGAAGACAGACAAAAGTCGTTGAAAATTTTTCCACGAACGGGATTTGAACCTGCGACCTTACCGTTCCGTGGCAATACTTTAACCTACTGAGCTATTGCGGCTTTTCGAATGTTTAAATAACGCCCAGTATGGCTAAATGCTTAATAAATTAAAATTGAAAGACAAGACCCGCCTGCATGCTCAGTATTCTGAACTTTGTTTAAATATATCAGTAAAGCAAGAGTAGTATGAATACTCGTACGTCCGATAGTTATATCCGATACCCTGAATACGGATGAAAGCGGACGCGTCATATAGCATCGATTCTAGGGTTGCTGCCAAATGGTCATTTATTAATTGTTTTAAATATTCTTTTAATTATTTATCAAACTATATTTGATTGCATGAGATTTGTGTTCGTCCGCTCGTAAAACTTTGAGAGCATTATATTTGTATTAAACATGACTGAGGTATCTTTATCTTTAAAATATAAACGCTGTGTTTATTGTCTGTTTGCCAATTTTATATATATTTACTGTAGTTGTCTATAGAAAACTAACTATTTTTATATGTCCGATGTCCATTTACTAATTAATTATAACATTCCTTTGTTTTACGAGTCATAAATTATGACATAAATATGTTGTCTTTATGGAAGGTTTTTGGATTAAAATTCTCACAAAATTACTGAATTACCAACACAATTGGCTATAAAACATTGCGTGGTTACAGAAATCAAAGAAACCAGAAAAAGACTCCGGCACCCCCAATAAGGTATCCTTGAGATGAACAATTAAGATCTTTGCCACATCTTCTCTTATTATTTTTGCTGCCTTAAAATATGCTTGTTATTTCGATCCGTTGATATGCTTCAAATTAATCGTTAACAAGCTTCATCTCAATGCAGTATAGAAGTTTTGGTGTTCATGTATTTCAGTATTATTATTTATAGCATGTTCAGTAGGGTCATAGCATAATCCGACAGTTCGGAATAGGTTGATAATCTATCCACAGCGTGCTGCCTTAGTAATAGAAAGGTGCTGCTGTGTGTCAGCAAATTTCAGATGTACAAGACCCTTGAAGTTTACCATAAATAGTTACTCTTGTGGAAGTAGTTAATGTAGTCGGTAATGTGTAACTTGCAGATTAAACGTTCAGCTTGCAGTAGATTTATTAGGCGCCATACATCATGTTTGCCGGTGAGTGCAAACGTCGTAATAATATAACGTAGAAACAATTAATTTTTGTTATTGTGGGATCACTGTATAAGGCCGGAGTTACACTATCATAGAAATGATATTTTTCTATACACTAGCTTCTTTGATATACCTTTTCATGGGAGTAGTGTAAACGAAGAGGATTCTTGACTTTGTTGTGTAAATCCTGTCTTACACTAGCACAAATAGATACTTCAAACTTGTGTAGTGTACGTATATGTTTGGGCTTTTAAATGTTATTGAATAATTTATTTACAAAATAATTTGCGGTTCAAATGGGCTGTGTTTAAATTTGGTAAGGGACAAGCTGTGTGGATTACGATGACCCTTTCTTATTCGTCTTAATTCAAAAGCTTATTGTATCGTTGTTGTATTTTATATCGTTGTTGTATTATTGCAGTTACTTTATGAAAAGTGCCTTAGGTTTTAGGTATACTTTTTATTTCACTAAATAACTAATTGCATGAAATTGCATGATCAAAAATCGGGTAATCTGATAAGGACCAGATTATAACTGGGTCTGGAAATATTATATTGTTACACTTTTGCTTAACTAATTTATAAAATAAGCCTATTTAAAGTTGCACTTTTTACACAACTAACGGTCAGGAAAAGGGTGTTATGTGGCCATCCACATAAAGGCCTGTTTCGTAGGCTATCAAGTCATTACGATAGATAATGAGAGTATCGATTATTTTCGTCGAAATAACTAAGTAATGCCTTCTTCTTTTCGCACCTTACACATAAATATAAATCGCATTTTTTTTTTAAATGCTGCCTATTATCTAACTTTTCGAGAAAGCTCCACGAAGCTATAGTTCGAATACCATTGCATGGCCCTCTCAATGGCCTGCTAGATGCGGGGCGGCACGTGTTTCCCTTTCGCGCGTGGAACGCGCTCAACCAATCATCAATTCCGATCACCCATCCATGGGGCATGTTTATGGTGGTCGAGCTATAATCGAACTATTCAACCATTCAAAGACTACGAAACTATCAAAACTATAATTTCAGAACGTAGACGAGACGGGAAACGTGATCTTCCACCCTAAGGAATACAAGGAACCGATACTGTTCTCTTTCCGCGCAAAAAACTTTTTCGGCAAAAAGAAGGCCGCTATCCGGATCGAGTTCGGCGAGTGGTCCGACAAGTTCTCTCTCGACGTGCCCGGCAGCTCTGGCGTCGTGCAGTGCAAGTACGAGGGGAGGAACTATCAGGTACCTACTCCTGCCATCTTCTGCCAATTGCTAGGATTCTGAATGGCTGGTGGCGCTCGTGTAGTTGGAGGTCTGTCTGTTTTTAACACCTGACCTCCCGAGGAAGGTGTGTTATTTATAAGTTTGGCGCGTTTGTCTGTGACATCATCATAATTCAACAACCGATGATCGAATTTGGAGGCGTTTTTTTTTTATTTAACATAATTTTGTCGAGTGTTCTGAGCCATGTCTGATAAAATATGGATCAGGGATTTCAAAGATATTAGAGTATCTTTGATGTCAGATGGGATCTCTGGAACGGTAACAGTTAAGTGATTCGAGTTTGAGCTCAAATGTTTAGGATCATGATGCCCTTCTCACATCTGAAATCTTGAGGAGTTGATGATGACCAGAAAAAAGGGGATCTCCACAATGGTAAGTCGGGGGTTTCTTTAGTGGGTTTTAGGTTATATTTTGTTTAAATATCAATTTAAAAAATGTTCCAGTATGTTCTTACCGACAAACAAAAAGCTTATGTCACAGTTGGTGGTGACTTTAATAAACCAATTTACGTTTCAAAATCGCTGCAGAGGCGTGAGTTATTTGATCGATCGTATATAGATCGTTAATCTTTCCGCAGGTGGCTGTCACAAACCAGCTGGCTTACAACAGTCTGACGAAGATGGTAATATTCACACCTTTCTTCCTCATCATCAACGAGGCGCCATTCACTATTGAGTATCAAGAGCTGCACAGATCTGGCGACCCTTGGAAACCGGTAAGTTTAATATAGTTACGCTGATACCAATAGTTAACAAAAAAATGTTTTTACTTTTTACCTCCGACCTTTATCTTAGCATTTTTACGTGGGACTTGGAAATTTTATTCTGAACAAAATCCTTGAATACGAAAATTGAACTTGATGATAAACTGTTCCGTGCTCTGTTGAGGTCACCAAGAAAAATTAAAAAAACTCCAGTGGGCCGCAAACGATGGTTTTATAATCTTCGTAATTGCTATGAAAACAGTTCCCCAGTTACATTCCGTATTAAAACGGGGTTTTTAATTATTTTTTTTATTAATTGTCTCCGACTACGCCACACTGCCTGTGCTCTCCAGAGGTGGATTCGATCCAGCGACACTTGCGTCGCAGTCTCGTGCCCTAGCCTTTGAGCTTCGCTTCGCAATTTACTGGTCAGACATTATACGTAAAACATGGATATTTTATATACAGGTACAACAAAACTCAAGCTCTCCCCTGTGGCCAGCAATAGAGAAAGAGGACAAGCTGTTACTTCTGCGTGTAGAGTGCTCTCCGGTCCACGCACCACCCTTCCTCTACACTGAACAACATAGCAGCTGTTTAAAGCTTAATAACGAGGTATGGAAAAAAATACTTCCCATGTTCCCAAAAGTCCAGTTTGATCCCTGGTCGGATCTGGCCTCGCTAAGCTAGTGTAAACGCTACATCCAGTCGTCAGACTAGTGAAAAAGAGCTGTCTGTGTCTGCGTTTTACGTGGAAAATATCTCAAAGACTTTAAATCTCAGTAAAATCCGATACAGTTGATCACACTGTTTAATCCCAGTATACATCTATTTTAATCGTTTGATAATGACACCTGTTTATAATGTGTCAAATATGGCAAAGGGGTAGATCTATGTGTAATATGGATTAAATGTACTGACCACGGCTGCCACTATGACAGGCAACCTAATGGGATACGTTTTGGTGCAGTACGGCGGTTTGCACGTGGAAGTACAGCTGAGTGAAGGCGGCACGTACGTGACAGTGCGGCAGTACCGCGACGGTCATGCGCCTGCGCTGCTCGTCAACTTCACAGAGTACACCGTCACCGTCTACGAGAAGGAGAACGTCAACGTCAAGTGAGTCGAGTCACTGTGCTATGCTAACAGTAGGTTTGCACGAGCAGCTGAGCAAACGCGGCACGTACGTAACAGTGCGGCTACTAAAAGGTCGCACAATGTAGTCATATCATAATTGAAGTAATCTATAATCTACTAATCTTATTTCAGGAAAATACCCTCAATGAATCAAATGCTGTTTACATGGGACAACCCCGCTGGACCTCGTACGCTGATATTCGAGGGCCATAAGAGGAAAGAGATAGAAAACGATCTCAGACAAGATGGCATCGGAGACTTTATGTAAGTTATGGAACAACATTACAACTAATTCTTTTCTTATATTACCTTTAAGCATACGTTTATGCCATGTTTATCTCAGTTTTCTTATTGGCTACGTACAGACATAGCCTATATATTCTTATATATAATATATTAGATCATAATATATGATGGAATGAGGGTGTTACTTTGCAGGACTATGATTAGCTGATTGGGAATGTACCATTCATTGATTTAATATTGACTTAATGACTGAGCGAGCTGCTTCGCGAGGTAGACTTCTGTCTTCGTATTTTTCGTCAAAAAAGAAGACAAAAGTCTGCCGCGCGGGGCAGCTCGCTCAGTAAATACGCGGATAATGAATTTAAAATGTTTGTAATGCGCTGTGGATCTCAGAAATGAAACAACGACAGATCGCATTATTAATCAAACTATATACTTACTTAACTTGTATATGTGGAATGTTATTAGCATATTATTATTTATGTAATTTAGTTATTATTTGCCTGTAATTTTCCCTAAAGGCCGATTTATATTGGTCAAGTATTTAGCGAAGTGGCGAGTACGTTTACAGTACTCGCCACTGTCCTATCGGTTTACACCACTGTCCTTACTCACTGTAATTACCCACTTCTCTTAACACTTGGCCGATTTAGGCCATAAAAGCAAATAAATAAATATCGTTATGCAGGATCGACGAAACCCACCAAATATCGTGGGTATCATTCCTGGACGGCATGCAGCGCGTGATCCTGTTCACCGACGACCCGATACTGGCGAGCGGGGCCCACACCGTCGGCGAGGCGGAGATAGTGGACACGGAGCTAATACTGTCCATACAAGGAATGGGCCTGTCGCTCGTCAACGACCCAGAGCGGCTCGAGATCGTCTATATCAGCATATCCAAGTACGTAGCGTTACTCGACTGAATTGGGAACTCGGGCGAGGTTGTAATCAAATTATTCCCAATTTCTTTATGGACTTCTGGGAATTGGGGGGGATTTAGTAGCAGTTGGTCCAATAAGCGTTTCGCTTATACGCAGTTGGTCTAAGTCGCGTTTCGTCTAAACGCCATAAAGCCAGAAAAAAATGATGCAGAACTAAGTCTTGTCGCCCATTTCTTGGTTTCATAATTTTCCACCTTCAGAACAGTATTTGCGTGTTGCAGTTCTGGTATCATTTGGGAGCAGTGCAAGGTCGGCGCGCGGCGCTACAAGCGGATCGAGGGTTCTAAGTTACTGCAGTACGAGGAGGCGTACCAGCGCTACTTGACCGACTGTATGGTGCTCGACGATCCCGTCTCGCCGCGCGTCAAGATTGACGACAAGATTGAGGTATGTTCATACAACTATCGTCTAACGTCTATGTCGCTCTGAAGTCGTAGCTAAAGCGGATTGAGGGCTCTAAGTTACGTCAAACATCTAAATCGCTCTTAAGTCGTTGCTAGTAGTGCGCAGTAGAAATCTGCTTAGATACCGCGGAAGAAGGCCGCTAAGTGCAAAACGTAATTGACGAGAAAATGGCATAAAAACGCGTCAAATAGATTTTTTTTTGTATTTTCTGGTTATTGATGACTTTATTGATAATTTCGATGACATTACAACAGGTGGATTTCGAGGAGATGCGCGTGCTAAAACCAAACGCGCGTCTACTCCGGCGCACGCTGCAACCCGGCCTTTGGGCGTCGCTTGGGCTGACGGCGCACTCGCGGCGGCTGCACGCGCGCTTGCACCGCCTGCAAGTCGACCAGCAACTGCCGCTGCCCACCTTCCCCGTCGTGCTGGCGCCCGTGCCGCCGCCCAAGTCCGTCGCCAACGTGGAGGCGTGCGGTGAGTGTACTGACTGGTGGTACAATACACTGTGCGTCGCTCAGGCTGACAGCGCACTCGAGGCGACTACGCGGCCATTGTTTGTTTGTACAATGAATAACTTTTCCTACTGCAACCTTGCAAATGACGCCGCAGGCTGAGCGCATAAGGCGAAGCCAGAAGCTTCCCGTATAATCAGATTAGAATCCTTCCTGTTATTATTTGACGTAGAGCGAATCCCGAAGCGCCCCGCCCCCGGATATGTAGAGTTGGTTGCACCTCGGAAGGCGTAGGTTGATGCGTTAGAGCTACTCCAATCTTTGTCAAATCACTATGATGATCATGATCCCACCCCTAGATAATTTTTGTTCCCTATATTCCGATCCCCGCATCGAAGGGTTATAATATCCAGTGTAACTTTTCGCCGCAGGTATGAAACCGTTCCTCGAAGTGTCGATAGTGGAGCGAATCATGGAGCACAGCAAAGTGCGGCAGTACAAGTACTACAAAGTGCTGGTGCAAGAGTTCCACGTGAAGGTGGATATGGGGCTCGTCAACGCTCTCATCGGCATGTTCCCACAGCGGCTGCTCACCGAGCAGGAGGCGGTCAGTTCACACAGATCTTTCACGTAGTTCACACAGATCTCTCACATAGTTTACACAGATCTCTCACATAGTTCACACGGATCTCTCACATACACATTATGATTTTTTTAAACTTGTATGTAATTCTTCTGGTTTGCAGTTGGACGCCTTCCGACTGGACTTGGAAAAGGCTGCGCAACCGCTGGAGGCATTGGCGGCGATAGGCGCCTCCGACCAGAAGAACTTCTACGATAACCTCCACTTGTCTCCGCTCAAGGTCAGATTATGGATAAGAATCCTCTCCGAGATCGATTGCTTATAAAATCTTTATTTCAAGCAAAGTACACATACTCAAAAATAAAAAAAGAATAATACAGTAAAATAATGTAAAATATAAGTAAGAAAACTTCGCTTAGTATCCTCTCGACACCTAGGGTTGTGCACCTTCAATTATTGGTTAAAATATGTTTTTATCACTTTTTCCCAGTCTCGGAGTTAAATGTTATCTCTGGATACAGACAATCATATAGTAAGGGCCCTTAAATGTGTAGTTATTGGGACCGATTCCGGAGAGTCGCTCGCTAAACGAAACGTCACTCTCTCTTACAAAATTGAGTATATGAGCGTTACAGTTTCACTTGAGCACACCAAAATCGATATAATTCTCGTACCTTAAAATCCTACTCGATCGCTATTACGTTCCCATATAAAGTAAAATACACTTTATTGCACAAATAGAAAACAACAAACAAAAGATAGAAATGGAAACAGTGAAGTACAATTTAGGCGGCCTTATCGCTAAGAGCGATCTCTTTCAGGGAACCTTCGACCAACCAACTAATATAAATACTTTCTTGAAGAATTACATGTTGTTTTGTTTGTTAGGTTCACGTATCGTTCTCACTTGGCGGCGCTACACAGCTACCGACGTTCATCGGTACAGTACTGCAGAGTATCGGAGTCACGTTGACCGATATGAATGACGTTGTTTTCAAGTAAGTCACCTTATTCTTATTGCTCCATCCTTAGTACCCGAGACCGAAAATGGTTACCGGATTATATTTCGCCAGTACACGCAAAATTTAACACAAAACAATAAACTTTTTATTTTAACACAAATATTTTTCCGATTTATATTATAATGTAAATTTATAATATAAATTTTTAGTTGCTATTAGTTGTAATTGTTAGTTGTATAAGGTATATTGTTATAAGGTACTAGAACTATATTGTAATGTTATACCTAAGTAATTACCCGATGTTTTAGTGAATGCTGTGTATGCCTTTAATTGGCACATATATCAGTAAAAGAACAATTTTATTAAGATGATTTGAAATGTGAAATATATGTGCTGTTGGCTTACCTAAATAAATAAATAAAATAAAAATAAAAATAATGGATGGTATAAGGACGCCGAGGATAGGGAAAAATGGAAAGGAGGAGGGGAGGCCTTTGCCCAGCAGTGGGACAGCCTATAGGCTATTATGAAAATGATAATCCTATTTAACATTAAATATTTTTCTGAAATAACGGTATCGGTTACAGGTATTTGAGCAAAATAATTTACTGTAGATTCTACCTTAACATCATACGTTTTGTGTTCAATTTTGCATGTGCTTCAAAACTTTTGATTCCCTGCTCAGTACATATCTACTACTATTACTAAAATGTTAAAAATGTAATAGATAATGTATCACAAAGTGCCGTATCAGTCTTTTGCTCGTTAGTATTCTGGGGCTGCAGACGATTATGTCAGCCTGAAACCATCGATTCAAAAGTCCTTTTATGATTAGTGATTACATACAACGGTTTTTAAATCGCCTTTGTATTGCGTGATTATAACACTAGGATTATTTCACGTCAAAATGCGTGATACAATATCACGCATTTTGACGTGAAATAATCCTAAAGCAGTCACTCCATTCCTCAGATTATCGTACTACGAGAGGAACTACGAGTTCTTGTCACAAAAGGAGTTGATCAGCCAAGTACAGAGCCATTACACGGGGCAGGCGCTCAAACAGCTGTACGTGTTGGTGCTCGGGTTGGACGTGATCGGCAACCCCTACGGGCTGGTCATCGGTCTCAAGAAGGGCGTCGAGGACCTGTTCTATGAACCCTTCCAGGTGAGATTAATTATAATATTACTAAAGGTAAACCGCGTAATAGGCGTATCGCCTGCGCGGAAAGAGGGGTGCAGGGCGAGACGTCAGACGGCGAGCGGGAGGTAGGGCCTGCCGCCCGCTCGCCCTATGTCCTCGCCCCGCACTCCCCTTTCCCGTTACGCGGTTTACCTATGGTTGGAAATATCTATGAACCTGAACGGGGTCACGTTCGACATGCAAAGTCACATGTCCGTATGTCGTTTCGAATTTTGCATGTCGATACGTGCCATAATCGCTCCCGCAGGTCCACAGATATTTCCGACGAATATCCTCACGGCTGTATTCTAGTTTTTGTTTATGAAGGATTTGGAAATGGTTAAGAATTTTGTAACACTAATTTACGCATTGCGATTTTATTAAACAGTTCCAACTAGGTTGAAATTCCTTTAGAAATACCTACCTACCTTCATTACCTTTTTCAGTGGTCGGAGCAACCCTTAGTCATCGGACTAACTATTATCACTTGAATGTATCTGTTTGTATACAGGGTGCAATTCAAGGGCCGGGCGAGTTTGCAGAGGGTCTATTCCTGGGTGTTCGCTCGCTGGTGGGGCACACTGTGGGCGGCGCGGCGGGCGCCGTGTCGCGCATCACGGGCGCCATGGGGCACGGGCTGGCCGCGCTCTCGCTCGACAAGGTACTTGTTTTTTTTAAGGCAAAGGGAACTTAGCGTATACAGCCATGTCTAATGTAAACAACTCTTCAATTCTTCATTAAAATTCTGGTGTGACACATTTCAATGCTATCTTGGAGAATGTTCCACGCATCATCAGAACCAAAGAATAAGGCGTCCCGGACGCAGTATGACTTTTCAGAAACCACCTAAGTACGGTTCGGGCTGCAGCGTCTTATTTGACTTTTATTATACTGTCCCACACATTAATTACATTTTGTAGACTTCGAATAAATCGATCTTCGAATAAAGAACACCATTCTTACTTAAAAAGCACTACTGTAATACAATTTGCAAGATAACCAAAAAACCATCGTCAATGTTGCCATTTTAGATATTTGTTTATTACGAGGATTGATGATTCGTGAAAAAAATTTCACGCGACTGGCTCTATTTTACCGTTTAACTGAACCTGAAATATCAATAGAAACGAGTCTGAAACCGTCAACCCCGTAACCATTATTCAGTATTTTAACGTGGCGTTGTTTGTTCGCGTAGGAATATCAGCGACGTCGGCGCGATTACATGAACAAACCTCCTGCCAACCTGCAGGAAGGTCTCGCCAGGAGCGGGAAAGGCCTTGTTATGGTATGTAAATATCAGTTACGGTTTCTATACTGAAGTCCATAGTTACAAAAGCCAGAATTAAAGTTTCTTTTTTTCCCCATTATGTTGATAAGCTTAGGCAGTAAGCAAAGAACAGTAAGAGTAGACTGTCTGTCTACTACTATTCCAAAATAAAAAGCAAAAACTATTATGTATTTTTTCCTTGGGATCTTCAAGGCCAGAGTGAATAGGCATTTACTGGACCCGCATGCTCCATCGTCGACCTCATCATCGCTTACCATCAGGCGAGATCGAGGTCAAATGCGGGTTTAGTAGTCAATAAAAATATATATATATTCTGTATTATTTTTGACTCGACACAGCATGTTTGTTGTGTAAGATATTTCTACACACATATTAATATTAGCAATAGCTAACTTTGGAATTATTAAAGTTTGATAAGAGCTTCTTTGGTAACTGTAAAACTTATAAACTCCTTTCTACCTCAACTGCGACTTGTATTTGTATACTGTAAGCGCGTAAGTAAAGCGTGGCACGAACAGGGCGTGGTGGACGGCGTGACGGGCGTGTTCACGAAGCCGATAGAGGGCGCGCGCGACCAGGGCGTCGAGGGGTTCTTCAAGGGGCTGGGGCGCGGCGCCGTGGGCCTCGTGGCGCGCCCCACGGCCGGCGTCGTCGACTTCGCGTCCGGCTCGCTCGGCGCCGTCAAGAGGTCAGGGTCGGCCTCCAGTCGCGTAATGTCTAACGGTCGCAAAATATCCATTTATCACAATGTCCAATTAATAAAATGTTCAATTTTCGTACAAATGAAAAAAAAAAGTAGTATTTCAAATTTTATTTCGTTAAAAAAGTATTTTATCATGGGTACTTTCATCCGTTCCATGCTGTATACCTAATTATTCGTTTAATTGGACATTTTTCGAATTGTACATCAGAATTGGATATTTTGGGAACTGGACTTTCCGGAATTGAACATTATGCGACTAGGATTGCATGCGGCGCATGTGTAGTGTTCGGTGATGGGTTGTGTTTGAAACTATTGTTTCCTCTACACTGTCGCTTTTGTATTCTGCAGCGATAACCACCACAGTATTCATCCCCACAATAATGAATCCAAGTAGAAAATGACCGTTTCGACGCATTATGCCAATGGCAATCCTATCTGCCAAATACGCAAAATGTCAAATACGTTATTTACAATCATTTAACAATCGGTGCATGGTGAACAGCAGCATTTAGTGAAAATGATTTGCTTATACTTGTGTGACTTGGAAGACAGTAGCGCTTTGATATAAAACACTCGACTTTCGCGCGCGATTATAGCCTATTGCTTACATTTTTCTCTTATTAATTATTTTATTACATTAGTGTGATTGACTCGTAGCGATGAAATATTTCGACACGCGTCCGCTCCGCCACCGGCCTCGCCACTGTTCGTCTCTAAAGGTCCCAGCAACATTAGTGCAACATTATATAGTTGTCACAAAAAAGGCGCGATAAGCGCGTGCGGGTACTCGTTTTTAGAAAGTTTTCAAACTTGGCGGACTGTGTCTAGAACTGCCTACATGACTGTCGGCGTTGTGCCACTAGTTTTAGAAAACGGTATCTTGTAACGGTTTATCTTGTAACGGTTTCAGTTACTATAAGATAAATAAATACAATACAATACAAAATCAATAAAAATATTCCATTGCACAGCAAAGTTACAGTTACAGTTCGGAGGGTGTTTTGGGGATTAACTGGAGCAAGATTGAAGATTCGTGGAGGGGAATCAATGGGTTTTAGAGTATGGACACTTCAGACGAAGGTGACTTAAGTGGGGTTCTGTCTACGGTCATATATTTCTGTTTCTTTCTATCTTCAAACGTGGTCCTAACACAGCAGTTCGCACGCTAGGGTATAGTGGACGGCGTGAGCGGCGTAGTGATCCTGCCGCTGCAAGGTGCGCAGGAGAGCGGCGCGTTCGGGTTCGCGAAGGGTCTCGGCCGCGGGGCCATAGGGCTCGTCGTGCGGCCCGTCGGCGGCGTCGTTGACTTCACTTCCGGACTGCTCAAGTCCGTCATAAGGTTCCTACACTGACTCTCTAGGACAGGGTTTCTCAAACTTATCGCGTACACCTGCACCACAGCTGAACAATGTTAACAGTTTGCACGTAAACGGTTTTTCGTCTCGTTGATACAAGACTTCCGTTTATACCGTTTACCGACTGTTAACCGAGACGGTTCCTGAGGTATCGCGTGGTGCCGTAGGGGTGGTGTGGTGACAGACGCTGCGGGATTGGTTGTGGCTGTTTCGTCATCCCGCACCGCACTGCTTATCTATAATCGTCTTAGTTACACTGAAGGCCTATAGTCAATACCGATTTGTACCCCCTTCTCCAATATCCTTCTAAAACAACCAAACTTTGAGAAACCCTGCGTTAAGTGTGTAATAGCGTATGCGTAGGAGAGGAGGAATTCGTAAAATAGCGAAAGACAATTTTAGCGTGGGTGTCAGACCACCAAAGCAACACTGCATGTGGAAAATCTACCTGAGAATATATTTTTTTCGAAAAGAATAATTTGATTTCAAAGTTTCCGAAGAAATGTAGAAATTCTGATGGTAGATGTTTACACAGTGGCGTTTTGGTATACAGATACTCAGGTTACGGCCTCGAGTCTAATGGTGGCGACTGGTGTGTTACTTACGACGCTTTTAGCGGAAAATAAGCGGACGCGTGTTTCTAAAAATATGCCGATTACTACTAGCAAATGTAACTGTTGGTGCATGCTTATGACTTGCAGCCGTAGCCTGTAACACGCAGTACTATATAGAGTTGTTTCATGCATATCATAGGTGTAAATGGTAAGTATATTTTGTATTGTTTGCTTTGCTTATAGTGTGTATTTGTCAGTTGCACGTACAGATCGTGTCAAATTTCTACATCGCTCTGAGTGGGAGGCAGAACACGCGCTCGGCCCCCTGTCTTCCGCCCTCCTTTCGCGACATCTATGTTTTGTTACTGCGTACCACTTGCAACGACTTCAGAGCATTCTAGAAGTATGACGCGGGGTGTAATTAATGTCATATTGGTACAGATTCCTGGGTGTCACTCGCTAAATAAAAAAGAATCCTTGAACGAAACGTCCCGCTCACTCTTTTACAATCTATTATATGAGTGAACGTGACAGTTTCCTTTAGCATTAGACTTTTATAGATCTTTATGGAACTAACTAATTTGATTATGTGATGGATGGGAATAAAGTTAACTTTATCTAACTGAACCTTACCATATATGCTTATCACAGCTGACTGAATTCAGTCAACGATTTAGTTGACTAACTAAACAAGCTTCTGTTTATATGCTGTAAATCGCAGACTAACGGTACTGAATGCATTTACGCTTGACTGAATTCAGTCAAACTGAATGTAATAAGCCCATTATCATGGTATTACTGACACGTTATTTCATGTAACAGGGCGGCGGACTTGTCTGAAGAAGTAACGAAACGGCGCCCAGCGCGATACTTGCCTACCGACACCGGTGTCAGACCGTATTCCAGGCTGCAAGCCGAAGGATACAAGATGCTGTTCGAATTGGAAAAGGTTTGTACCATCGACAATTTTTAACCCCCGACCGATCGAGGGAGGCGTAGGGCGAAGCCCGGAGCTTTCAGTATTCTTAGCAATGCTAGATGAAAACTGGATCAGTAGTTCTAAGATCTTGGAGTATTTTGGGATAATGGAGTATGATGGGATCTCTGGAATGGTAACAGTTAGGTGGTTCGAGTTTGAGGTCAAATGTTTACGACCATGACGCCCTTCCCACTGGAACCTTAAAGACCTGATGATGACCAAAAAAATAAAGCGATCTCCACAATCGTACTTCGGGGGTTAGTTAAATTTTTAATTTAGAGTTATTTTATTATACAGATCGTATCATAACAGGACCGCGTCAGTTTTATTAATGGTCAAGCAAAAACTTTCGTAGAGGGACCGAAAGCGGTTACCTGAATCTATTTAGAAGCACATGCAAAATTTGAAGAATGAATCTATAAATTATTTTGGTCAAATACCGATTACCGATATTTCACAAAAATATTTATTGTAGATTCAATTTTGCGTGTACTGGTAAAATAGATTCCGGTAAATGCTTTCGGCTTCTGCTTTCGCACCCGCCATTTTGGATCTTGGCAGAAACATTTACTCTATAGTTTTCTTAATATAGTTTTACGGCTCAAGCTTCAAGCCTTTTAAGATGTGACTTGTATTGGCAGGGTAAATACCTGAGCACGGATTCGTACGAGGCGCACGTGTGGGTGATAATAAATAAGGAGGTCGTGATGTGCACCGACAAGCGGATGCTGTACCTCGAGCGGAACAACGTGTTCGGCGGATGGCAGGTACGTGGGGAATTATATGGGGCGAAAAGTCAACGAAAAATGTATATTCTTAAAGATCCTCTTGTTTTGTTTGCAAGTTTGTTTGAAATGTGCTCAGTATATTCTGTAGCTGTACAGTCGACGTTTTGGGTAAGGTGACCTGTAGTCGACTGTACGTTCAGCTTGAAAGTCTATTGGAAAGTCACTTTTTGTCTTTTTGGTTTCCGATACAAAGGGCCGTGTAATTGGCGCGTCTACTCTTTTTTTTTCTTCCTATTTTGGGTATTTTAATTTAGCTGAGCTTTGTCATTTTAGTGTAAGCTTTTGTTCTTTGATTTTTAAAATCTGCTATTCCGGTGATAAGAGATTTGTGGATATAAATATTCTTCGACATTTTAAGAGTTTTATTGTCGATATTTTAATGCATGCGCTAAATAATTACCTATGTCTATTTAAAATATATACCCTTTGCACGCGGGTTTGCTCCGCTTGCATATTACACATTCTCAATGTCAATTTGCTAGGGCTCCACGCACCCCGCGTGCGGGGCGGGTATCACGCATTATACAAAAATGTTGTATGAAACAATGTGTTGCGTGGAGCACGCATACGGAGCTAACCCGCGTGCGTGACGAAATACGCACGACTCTGAAAACGCCCTTACATGTAACTGAACTCTCTTTCATTAAAGTGTTTTTTATAACCGATTCAGGGACAAAATATTCAACTAAATTACTAGAAGTGCCAACTAGGTTTCATTAAAGTTGTTTACGCGGTTCTCGTGTGAGCCATGTATTATGTATAAGCTTATATCGCGTTTCGTCTGTCCGTTACTAGTAAATATTTCATGAAATATTTTCCAGACAGAGTATTTGAAAAGTAATTTACTGAGAAATAGTGTTCCAGTTATGAACGGAAATATCCTGAAAGGTTGTTTTCAATCGAGGGATTTAGGTAAATACTACTTATTTGAGTACATTAAAAATGTGTAGCTATTACATGAAGTTTTTGAGCTTTACATAGTTTTTAATAATAATTTGAGGACCAGACGGAAAGAGACTTGTAAGTTACGTCTGTGTGGAAATTGACTTTCTAATGTAATTTCATTGCTTTACCTTAGTAATACAGGGAACAAAATGTATGAGGATTTAACATTAAATCCATAATATCATAAGTTAATAATATTGTGACTTACATTACTCTTTCCGTGTGGTCTTAGTTTATAATAGTGTAAACCGTACACTTTGTTCATTTCTGCGAAGGTCACAGTAAAACATGGGTTTTTATTTGATAGCTTCCCTATACACGACCGGTTAAACAATAAAAAACACATCAATCTTCAACAGATCGTGTGGACGTACCTATGGGCGGAAATTCCCGAAGTGCCAACGCCAGTCAATAAAGGCGTCTACATACCAACTGCCAAGAAAAAGGTGCTAGGCTTGTTCTCCAGCTCTGGCTCGGGCAAGGTGATATTCCTCTACGACGAGCAGCAGAGGAGGTATCTGTTAGCGCAGTGCCAAAGGCTGATGGCGGCTGCGCGTTGACATGAGTGTGTAGAAAGGCTGTCGCCCACCGAATGGCTGGCCGAGTTCTTTCTACTCGTATTCAACTCACGCACTGCGCTTCTTACTCTAGCGTATCACTGCAACCTGCACCACGTCAGCCCGACCGGCTTTCGCTAATCTTGAACTGACTATATCAGCTTTAATTGGACACTGTTTACCATGTGTATGCATTTTTGCCAAACTTCTCTTTGTAAAAAGTGTACGAATGTGTGTTGTTTTGATATATTTTTAGTGTGTTTGTTATATATTCTGGAGTGCTAATGCGATTTGAAGTACCAGCACGATACGGAATTGATATCGATATTGTCTGAATTCCTTTTCCTTTTGTTACTCGCCATATTTGAATTTCAAAGACATTGTAAAAGAAAACTCACCTCAGTGTACGACCAAAATCAATACATTAATAACTTACCCTGTATATATGCAACATATCTAGAAAATCATGTTTGATATCAAGAAGGATAGCTACTTATGTAGTTCTTTAGTGTATGCTTTGAGTAATGTGTAATTATTTTTTATTACAATACTGTTTTATAATTATTTTTATGTAAACTTTATAAAGCGTAGCTTTTCGATTGTATACTCTTTGGCTTTCTATTTTTGATTAGTGTTAGATTTTGAGCTTTCCCTTTCAGGTAACATATTACTCATAAATCATAATACTTATACATATTTACAATTTGCGTACAAAAGGAATGTTTCTCAATATACAAAGTTTCAGTCAATATTTCAGTCTTCCGTTACGTTGTATACATTTTATACGTTTTGAATATGTACTTACAAAATGGATTAAATAAAGATGCACTGTTAAGTTTGCGATGTTTATGTTGTTGAAAGTATAAAGACTAATGGATCATAGGGCCGTCCTTAGTGATTTGCGAGCATGTTTCCGGCGAGGCGATCGGTCAACTGCTTCAAAGTGGAAGTGGTTGTGGAAACAGCTCGCGAATCTCCCCGTGTTTAAAAAGGGAAACACGTTCTTTTCATTATGTGTCAAATACTCGACGTCAATTAAATAACATCTTTGGTTCGGTTTACAGTCATAATTATACCTCTTGGACTAGTTTTCATGGTCAATTATATATCATTTATTCATAAATGAGTTACATGTCAAAATAATTATAATCTTCTAATAATAAAATATATACGTGTCATTCAAATAGCCCGCCCCTTGTCGTCCCCGGTGCAAAGGTGACCATAACGCTCGCGGCGTTACCGCGCTGTATCGCTACGGCCAACCTTTGCACCAGGTACGGCCCGGAGCGAGGGTCACAGCCCCTCTCCCTGAGGCGACGGCCAATCTCTGTCATAAATTGTTTCGCTTCCGCCCCCCCAACAACCCGACGAACAGGTAGTTCTGTTGGTTGTTCATGGTCAATTGATTTTACAGTTCATATTTTATGTTCCGAGACCTGAGAGTACAAACAAACATTGTTAATTATGAGACGTAAAACGTTTACGTTTTGTTATTTGTGTAAAGTAAAAAGTACAGTTGTAAACGTAATTGTTACGTTATTCAAAGTAGTGGCCTGTAGTTCTTTCGTGGCTTAGGCGTTCTATACCAGTGCCTTATCAGTGTTTAGAAACATGATATTATATTTGTCTTTTATTTTCAACTTTGTTAGTTTTTACAAGCATATCTAAAAGGTATTGGCCTTGTCGATCACACCAAACTTAAGATTTTAAAAATGTTATCTTTTTTATATAAGTATTATCTGCATTTTCGTTAAAGCATTTATATCAGTTTTAAAATAGATCTGAGGTAAACTTTGTAACTTTTGCTTATCGCACAATCTAATTTCTACTTAATTTTGTCTTGTTCAAGCTTATGTACGATTGTTTTTAAGATATATAAAAGAAAATTATAAGAATAACTGTTGTTATTATTTCAATTCCAATATGTGACATCTCGTGGAAGTGTGTAGTAGGTTATGGTAGCGTCTTGGCAGATCTATCAAAATGAAAATTGAACTCATGGTGTATTTACACTACAAATAAGTCTATAATAGCATTGCTTTGCACCACCTTGCAGCCTCGCAATTCTTCAATCTTGTACAGTGGGCAACGTTTATCCACATCGTCATGCCGTGGATAAACAGTTTTTATAATGGAAACAGATATATACAGCTATACAACTACACTAACAGGCATAGGGCATAAAACAACCACATTGTTTGGGAACAATTTTATTATTTATTTTTAAAATAGTTAATAGGGATATATTCCTTAGGTAAATATACTTAAAAATCTATACATGCCAGTTACGAAACCAAACTGTTACAAAGCTATTTAAAAAGGTAATTGAGCAAGTAGAAAGAAAGAGAAAAAATTAAAAATAAAATAAAACAGGCCTTACGATATGTTTGAGTGCTAACAGTGTGTGTGTGTGATGTGTGTGTGTGTGATCTGTGTGTGTGAGAGAGAGCGAGGAGGATGATATCATATTTAAATATATATATTTTTATGTCTGAACTAATGGGGCCTGATAAAGGGTTAAATCAACCTATAAAATCGCTTACCAAATTACAATGAATTGATAACAATCACGTTGGTGTGAAACTTGCAGCTGATAACATACATTCTAGTATAGCTTGATATGTTCCTATTCTGTCTGTTCAAAATTCATTGAGAAAAATAAAAAATAGTATTAATATGGACCTAATTAGGATTACATCCTGTTCCTTTTGGCCGATCTATTGCCGCCTTACCGACGGAGGCCATCTTTTTTGATCTGTCATTCATATTTTCTTCTGAAGAAACACAAAATCCACGCGTTTTATCTAATTATCATTTCTACCTAGTTTTGAAAGTGTCCATCATCTCAAAAATCCACCTATTATCTTATGTGACTCTGAAATTGAAGAAAAGAAGAAAAATTCAAACGGCAAAACCAAGTTGCCAGCAATCCAGCATGAGGGACTTCAAAACGACGACACTGGAGACAGTTCATGAGTCAGAAACCTAATCCCATCTAAAATCCATTATTTAACTTATTGCAACCACACTGTCAGTTCCTTTTAAAAAAAAAGAAAAACCAAAAATGAATGAACTTTTCATATGTTGTAGTTTCCACTTAACAATTCTTTTTGCGAGCATTGCTACTATTGGCTTGTACCCACCCTTTGGGATACCGCAGATTACCCACATCTCGTAGGCCGGCTTGATAGCCGGGATGTAGTAGGGATGATTCCCTACTTCGTCTATCTGGGACCTTGGCTAAAGGGACAAAGTTACTAGCAGTCGATTAATAACACGCAGTCCGCACGCTGCGGGACCTCTCAAAACCCAAGTAACGATGTCTCTAAAACCCATTTAAAGCAATGATTAATGTGTAAAATTTCGACATAAACCGAATGCATAAACGTGTTAGAATCGAATAGAGTTATAAAGGGTTTTATATTCAAACAGTAAAACGGATGTTCCCAGTGATGGCTTACGTCTTCGGCATAATGACATCTTCACTTTACGAACGTTAAAATTTAGGACGGACTCGTTTAGCTTAATATCCGTGTTTGGATCGATCCTACATTCGAATAAAATGAAATTATGACGCAAAGACATCTTGCAGTTATATTTAGCATCTTTTGTACTAAGTTGTATAACAGAACGTACAAACCTACGTACGTATTGAGGACCACTATAGAACTCTGAAAAGGTAAATACCTAGGTAATTTCGGTACCTACGGTTGATTGTGATTGACGTTTTTATTGGATCGTCCTCTAACGTAGGGAAACGTTTTATGAAATTCGGATTGAATTGTTCATTGGGGAAGTAAGTAGGTATAGGTACGTTTAAAAGCTCTTCTTACGTCGTATCCTCACCGTTGAGGGTCGCGGACATTCTATGGAATTAAAATGGAGCTACTGGGATCAAACGATAACTTCCTGGACAATGCCATTCCTTCCCTATTTCACATATTTTATTTATTTTTATTTTATTGGAAAACCAATAGCAAAACAAGTAAGTTAAAAATAATAGAAGCAAAAAACCTATAACAGGTTTCCACAGACAGTAACAAGTTTCAACTACTTGCAGTAGTACGCAGCCGTATCTACATATGTATAGATATGGTTTTCTCAGTGTGCCTGAGTTTCCTCACGATATTTCACTTCACTGTTAGAACAATCGGTTAATTTAATATACTCGTAAGTAAGTCTACGAAAAACCGAAACACTCCGATCAGATTAGTTTTCAGATTTTAAGGCGCAGCATTAGGAAGGGCTGATTGCAGGTGGAATTTAAAAAAAAAGCACTACGCGGTCAATCATTTCGTGAGATTATGTCGATTGCAAAAGATAAATTTAAAAAAGAAAACGTTAAATTAATTTAATTTTTAATTGTAACTCCTCAGTAACATCTTGTTAATGAAATATTTTTTTCATTCCACCTATTTAAAAATCATCATTGCGATCATTGGTTCTTCAAAAAGTGGGAACTATTCTGTTCCCACTTTTTGGTCTTTTCTGTAAGAGACTTTCAAACAGGGAAGAAAAGTGATTTGAATTTGGAACATGAATATGTACACCGCGACCAAAGAGATAGAAGGAAAATATTGTAAGCAAAGTGTTACTGGCCGGCTGGCGCGGTATTTAAAAACATGAGAAACGCGCGCGAACCACATCTGTTCAAGGTGATTTTATTGTTTATAAATAATTTCGAAAAAATGAGTTATTCCTGTAGGTAATGAAAACGAAATATTAACACCGGAATCTATTCAAACTGATACAAAAAATATAAAACATAATACTTTATCTATGAAATCGCGAGAAAAATACTTGAAACCCTATGACAATTTCATCGTATGGAAAAAAGTATGTGTATACAACCTACTATTTTGGCAGTTTATTAACATTCAATTTCACATTTAAATTTCGTACTTCGGCATACATATAAATGTTAGACTAGACTTACACAACGTGAAATTAAAATAATCCACATTACGTCAATGTGTAAAGCAGGCGGATAGGACCAAAAGAGTTAATAGGTATTGATTCTTTTAAACTAAAACCATAAGTATTATCTAACAGGGCTGCACGATTTAATGCCTAGCTGGCATCGCAGTGATATAATAGGTACCAATAAGATATGTGAATCGAATCTATTATAACCTTTGAAAGCGCAGGTGTCATCTAACGAGTATATGAAAGGGGAAAAGTCGGCAGCTGCTTTCGTAGTAAGAGCCTATTGTAAATTACATAGGAACTCGTATATGTGCTCGTTTGTGCTCATACACGGGTAAGTATATAAGTATATTACAACATCTAAGAATTCGATATATATTACTTGCACATTAGGTACCTAGTTCTTGAAGGAAACGGCCAGGCAGTGGGTAGAATCGGCTGAAAAAGAGTTTTTGAAATTCTGTTTCTGTAATATTTATTTAATAAAAAGCGTGATGAAAGTGGTTTGGTTATCGATGCTGAATGCTCAGAGAGTATTATAGTACCTATATTAAGGGTAGCGATTATGGCAATTTCGATATGCAAATGTCGAAATCGAGATTTTATCCATCTGGTAGGTACACTCACATGGAAGCCGCTAGGATTTCCATGTCAAAGGTATCGGAAAGCCCCGCTCGGGTCCACAAAAAATTCCCGACGGGTAGTAGGTTCAGGATGGTATACAGGTATTATAACCATATTCTGTCTGCTCTATAAAATATGTCAGTAGATAGAATTTCTATGAAACCAAAATATTACTTGCTCTAGATGCTTCAGAAGTGGCAGTAGAAAGTTTACGACTGAATGTAGAGTAGAGGGAAGATAGAGGCTATCATAACCCGTCGTGTTTACTAGAGTTGGAAACTCGAACTAGCATACGATTTTACTACGTAAATGACCTTTCTTTCACACAATTTCTGTACTCAATTTGCATAAAATGTCTGAAATAAGCTCCGGGAATATGCAAACTGACTACTTCCATTAGAAATTGTGTGGAAACTAACAATACTGCTCTTTGAACTAACAGTTCTATCGGGTACTATGGCTGCTAACGCCATCAGTACAGATTACGAAGCATAGTTACTAAAGAGCTTTCTATTTTGTTTAACCAGCAGAAAAATAGTAGAAAGAAAATCCTTTTGAGTTGGTTTTACTGAAAAATTGCTAGCTATTTTTACTCATTCAAACATTGATACGGTAAAAGATGATGAAAAGAAGATGCTGTATACCAATACAAACGGACTAGGGAATAAATTAATAGTAAATGAATGAATATACTTTATTTCACATAAATAGTGTGTACGAAACGATTAATACAATTTAGGCGGTCTTATCGCTAAAAGAGATCTCTTCCAGACAACCTTTTAGTGTTTGGTACCAACCACGTGAAAGGTAAAACTTATTGTTATAATTGCACTCTAACTAGTGCATCCCGTTCAAATATTCTGTATTAATTTGTTTGTTTAGGTCTACACAAATAGAGCATTTAAATACGTAACGAGGTTATTTGTTAAGTAAACTGTCCTACGACAATTTCCAAACAACCCAGTGGAGTTAGCACTACTGCCTATGAGGTACCTAAGAAAGGACATCCGGAAATCTGCTGAAGAGAATTCACCTCTCCGTCCAATGTCGCTGTTCTATGAAATGGATTGTCGGCTAATGTTCTGTCGTTATGTGAGTTACGATCAATATGATTTTGTAAAATGAGTAAAAGTAGGTATATCTTGTTAGTGATACTCGTTTAGGTACGTAGGTGGGGTACTTGAGTCCGAATAATACTTCCTCGAAGATCAAGCAAAGGCATCCAAAGCTTTGGGTTTTATCATTCGCACGTCTAAACCCTTTAAAAGCATGAAAACAGTAAAAATTCTTTATTGTGCTTACGTCCGCAGTCATCTAGAATACTGTTCCCAAGTTTGGAATCCCTGCTACAATGTGTACACCAATAAGATAGAGAAAGTCCAAAAGAAGTTTACGCGTTATCTTTCTTATAAATTTAGAATTCCTAAGCGTGAGTATGAGCAGCGTTGTGCTCGTTTCCACTTATTGCCCCTTACTGTCCGTAGGGATATAGCGGACGCTACATTCCTACAAAAAATTGCGCAAAGTAAAATTGATTGTCCTGAGCTCCTTAGCAAAATTTCATTGACGGTTCCCAATCAAAATTTACGGAGTAACAGGTTACTTCGCGTCCCTAAGTGTCACACAAATTACAGAAAGAATAGCTATCTAGTAAGAGCATGTGCAGCATTTAACCAGCTAAGCAATAACCCTACTATAGATCTCTTCAACAGCAGTCCTGATTCCGTAAAATCCTTTCTCATAAATAAATTTTCCTATGCCTATCTGTAAATGTACATGGTTGCTAGATTAAGAGTTTTATTATTATCTTTTTAATAACTGTGGAAGCCTATAAATGGCTATTGTTTTTATATATGTATATGTAATTTGTAAATAAGGCTGTAAGCTACCCAAATAAAATAAAATAAAATAAAATAAATAAAATCATACATAACCTCGATGTCGCGCCCTCGACGGTTTATTAAAACTGCCACTAAATACCTATCTAATAAATTTAATACGAACGCAAATGTCACGCAAGCGGAGTTTAAAATAACCTTTCTTTGCGTAAAGTAGCAAAATCCGCTTCAACCTAATTTAGTAATCACTCCGAAAGGTTGGCTCGTCTTATAACAATTTCAAAAAGAAAATTAAGTGATTACATTACAGCTCAACTACTTTAAACGGAGCTATATAGAACACCTATAAGCACAGAGCTGCAGGATTTGAAGAGGCTCTCGCGCTCTGAAGCTTGCCCCGGTTCTTTTGTTCGTCTCTGGATCTTTGTATTGTCGTCTATTGTACAATTTTTATTTAGAAAGTAGTAGTAGGTAAGTACTTATGTTTAAAATAAAGCACATTGTAGATACATAGCTTGGGCGGTCGGACGGGCGACTTTTCCAACGGCTGTGGGTGAGAGTTGAAATGGCCTCGCCACAGATGCCTGACCTCGATATAGTGTAATAAAATACCAGTATTGACTGCGGTGTAGAAGTTTTACCAAGCCACTAGTCGAAATTCTAAAATAAATTTTATTTTAGCACCCAAATAAATCATTTGACGACTGAAGGTGCCCAATGCCCATGGCAATTTTTTGACTAATTTTTCGGTAAATTATGTAGAGTTAAAAAATAACGAATTTTTTGTTATGGTTTATCAGTAGTGTTAAGTTTCCCATTATGACTGTGATGACTGGTTTATTATATCAGATGAAAACGTGCATTTTCCTCTTCAATATCGATGATGTGCGTCAATTTGTGACGTGGAAATCAACCCAAGGAAGGGGACTATTTTTTCTTTCATCCAAGATCTACCCGCATAAGTTCATTACCTGAACATTTGAAATCGATGGTACTATGTAGTTAAGTTCATATGGTATTCTCTTTGGTCTCTCTATGTCGCCCTAGTGCCCTAGTAAAGGTTGTACCTTTACTTTGTGGTAATAAGTCGCTCATTTCAAGAGTTCTCAAAGGATTTTTCTTATTTTAGAGATTTACAAAAGTAAATAGAATACTTATAGCTATCTGTCCTGCAATCTGAAATAAACCTTAATTATGTCGGCATAGACATCAAATTTGAATTGTAGAATTTTGACAGATGGTATAGATACTTCAGGTAGATATAGAATATAATAGTAACCGTATAATAGTACTAGTACTCGTAAACCGCACACACACTTCAAACGCACACACACGTAAACATTATGCGACGCATTTCTCTCATAGTCATAATAGTTACCTACATCTGTTTTTTGTTGTTTTCTACCTAAGATATATAAGATATATATATAATGTTAAGTAACATAATGAAAATTTATAATTTGCAAATGTTATAGTAATAAAACAGACAGCGCGCCGCATCTGTCTGTTTTGCACCCTTCATCATGAATTAATTCAATTAAAAAGTCATCAGTACATTTACTGTATGGGCCAATATCTTAATTGTCGAAAAAAATTTTTTAAAACAATTTAGCCTTGAATTCTACGGCAATTTCATAGCTTTCCTATAGGAAATGCCTCAAGCTAGAATGGAAAGTGAAATCAAGAGAAGCGTTACTACCTAACTTCCCCACATTATAATATTTTAATTCCTGGACAAAGGCGTTCGTCTTCGGCCTCATTGTTAAAGAGAATTTTACTTTAGATAATTAAAATCATTGTTTAATTAGAATTTCTGCCTGAGACTCCATTGTTTGCTGAGCTCATCAATATTATAAATTCAATTTTAATTCCTACCGCCTTTGACATTTTATAAAACAGAAGTCATGTTGAATATAGGTGGGAGGTAGGTACGAATCTATCTGATGTCCTTCAATGGCGACGGGGGTTAAATAAAACCAAATTGAGACAATCAATCATTTGGGGGATCAAATGCAAATCAATTCAGAATTGATAAAATCTAAGCATACCAAGTGTAGGTGGTAAACAGTAGCAAACATGGCGCCCAATGAGCACCTGAAAATAATTTTCTTTAACATAGCGTCAATGTCTTTACATCGCTTTCAATATCGATTTTTTTGTCAGGAAAATTTAATTTAGTTAGAAGGTTATATTATTGTGTGAAGTGCTTAATAACCAGGACACGTCCATCTCAAAATATTTGCATCTAATAGTAGCTTTTAGGTTAGGTAAGTCCTAAATAGAAACTACACATGATGGTAAGCAAGGTCTTAAGATGTAGCTTGTGTGAGACGGCAACGCCCTGTTTAGCAGAGGGCTTTGAGGATCAATTTGTCGAGCTGTCACAGAGGTGCTGTTCCTCTGTTTGTTCTTCGAATTAATACGACGCACGTAGGTGGGTTTTTTACTTAGCTTCAACCTCGAACTAAAGTCTGTAGAGTGGTAAATTAGAGTTCATACACCGGAAGATTTTTAAGGGGTTTAGTCAGTAGATGATAATGCTTTAGGTATTTCACAATTATATCGTACTTAGCGAGAAAAAAATGATAAAATATTATTACGAGTAGGAGGACGAGAATCGCCCTGGAATCAGGTAGATTGAGTCAGAGATTTTCATCTAATGTCATAGACATTACCTGCATTTTTCGTGATTTTTTCAAACACTAATTAATTTCAAAAAATCGTAATTTCGCAATATCTTCAAAATTTTAGTTTCTACTCCACTTACCTCTCTCATGCCACATTGGTTCCAGACGGAATTTTCCACCAGTAAAACAAACTTTGGAATCGGTGATTTGTAGATATTAAACGGATCTATTTAGCTTACAGTACCAACGGCATTCACGTGTAGGGGTACGAACATTGAACTTCGTAAGCTCCCGGTCTAGGACCTGACTCCCGGACCAAGTTACTACCTGACCATCACCGCTCACCCTATGAACCCTGCTTATTCTGTGAGCGGGTGAGCCAGGTGTCCTGCTTCAAATATGTACTCTATCTGGAAGCTACGCCGCAGTAGCACTTTGCTACGCGCATGAGCCGTGGTCGTCTTTAAAGGTCATTTGGCCATTGGTAATTTCTTACAATATTGGTGCAAAAGGCAGTTGACGACGGCTATAAAGTCTTAAGTTACAAGCTACGCCACCGTAGAAATTTGCTACGCGCAAGTAAGCGTTGTCGGGCATCTTTACACGACATTGGCGTAACATGTCTCGCTTATGGGTAAAGAGCATTCGCTTAAATAAGCTCGCTTTTGGAAAATACCGCCCGCGCCGCCGCCGCCGCTAGTCAAACGATGCCGCCGCGACAACAGAGGATGCAGACTGCCGATTGCTTCCGTTTGTGTATTATTAAATTTTATATTTTATATTTAAACACCCGCAGTCCCGCATAGTTTGGGTGTACCGAGATTATTTAAAGGAATGGACTTTAGTTATAATTATGATTATAAATGTTTTATAACAAGTTTAATCTTTTTGCATAAGAACCTAATAATTTTAGTATAACTGCGAAGCTACGCCGCCGTCGTAGCATTTTACTACATGCCTTTGCACGACCTTATTATACCTTATCTTTCGTAAACTCACAGTGTTTTTTTTGTGAAATTGCATGGGAACGATTCCTATGATTTGTCCTCCTCCCTACCAATACTAGTTACACGGTATTATAGGGTTAAAATCATCTTGTATACCAACAAAAAAAGCCAACCAACAATAAAGAAAGGTAATTATGTGAAATTATTTAAAAGGGCAAAGTACTTATTATTACGAATAAGTACACCAAAATAATACATTAAGTATAATGAGAGCGGAAAATCCCTACAGCGAAATTAGAGACCACCGGGTAAATAAAAAATATTAATGTAAATATGGAATGACGGTCCTCTACGGAAATATTTAAAAGATAATATGTGCTACCCTCACCCTCACAATATCTCGCATGTTTGTAATAGGATAGATTAGGTACTCTAAAACCTGTATAATTATTTGCACAGTTTTATCCATGAAGGAGAGAAAGAGGGGAGACTAATTTATTCTTCTTCCATTTACTTGAATGATGTATCATCAATGATTATATTCATTACCGATGCTATGACGAATTGTAAGCCTATATGCTAGCAAGCTAAGGCAGGGTTTTCAACTCTACTCAACCGTTTAAAATTAATAAAAGCTGAGCCATCCGCTTGTCCTTATTAGAGACACACTGTATATTCGGATGATGAATAATCCATCATTCAAGTACGATCCCAAAAAAGTTTAAAAGTGATTAAAACTTGCCTACGGAAGGAAGACTGGCTGGATAGACGTTCAAATTTGAAAAATCTGAAAATATTTTTTGCCTCATTACATAAAGTTTAATGAGGAAATATTTCTACGTGTCAAGGAATAGGAATAGAAGCTACCAGATGTAAAGGCACATTTATGCGCCTTCGTTTTCGCTTGCCACATGCAGCAATGCATTCAACTCGCATGTATCTTCAGGCGCACAACCGTTTTGTGCGCCTGAATCGGGAGTGTCGAACAGAAATCAAGCATGTGACTTTTATAACACCTTAAAACAGTAGTAGGGTTATAATATCTTTGATTTCTCAATATTTGGTGTTACTGTGAGCAAGTGGCGGCTCCACAGGTGGCGTTGTTCCTCCCGTGACATTAGCATGTAATATCGCGGCAGCACGCGGGCCCAATTCGTTCTCGTAACCGCCACTATTGTAGTGACCCCTACCGAGGTTAGTCCCAAGAACTCGACCCGATTTAACACCGTTCGATTTCGAGATTGTAATTAGGAGAGTGGCGACACTTTTTGCTTATACTGGACTTATGCTGAAATCAGTTCTGCGAGTTTACACGACAAAGTAGGTCAAAAGGAGAAAGACTGTACTAACAGTTAGCTCTGTTATTTATTTTCAAAGTTATATCAATTGTGAAAGAGATCACTAAGGAGAAATTCGTTTGATCTTATTTTTTTGACTCTGTGAAAATCATTGCCTTCGACGTCGGTACTTAAAACTATCATTAACGTGACTATACCTACTATTTATAACGCGCCATGTAAGGATTCGAAAAGAGACTAAAGTTTTACAGCGTGGATATTTTCCCTTACTTTTTCATTTTTTCCTATGCGAGAACAGCGGGAGTATTTACATCATAGTAGGGGTCAAAACATGTGATCATGGTTACAATACGTGCGCCTGAGGTCCACTGATGTTAGCACCATATTGTGACGTAGCAATGCTTCTGAGCTCGTAAACTTATTTGTTTAAAACCAAATACAAACACATTATAATTAACAAAAAAAGAAAAAGTATAAAACAATACTCACACACTCGTAGGTATAAGATCTTTAACCCTTTCTCACCAAATGGCTTGGGTGGGGTCCTCTGAAATGTTTGTTAAAGGTCAACTCATATTATACGTTACCTTCCGTTTCAGCAGGCCGTGCATCGTAACCTTCTTCAAGTTTCTTATTTACGAGTATCTATTATCTGAACAGAGACACAGGAAGTTGTTTATTTAATAAACTAAACTTTTTAGGATAAGTACCTACCTACATTTCGGCTTAGATCCTAATTATGGAAGTATGAAACATATTATTAAAAAACATATAACAAATATAATAATAACATACAAAGAAATTCTTTTAGCCGCCCAACTACGGAATCGAAAAATCAAATATTGTTATGCAAGTCTTATTTACATTACAATATTTGATTTTACTATTTATATTACTTACGCAGAATGTAAACTCATTAATAACTGTCTAGGATGAACACCAGTTAATGGTTAGGCTATTAAAATATGGCTTTTGAGTGGGCGGGCGCATCTTTTGGAGTCCCTCAACCAAAATCTCTAAATCTCTAAAAGTTATTACGAGTCTTATAAGTAATTTATACAAAACAATCAATAGGTATAGTTGTTTAAATAATGACAACTTTTACTGAAATCTTAATGAAAATTTTATTGCGACTTGACGTGTAAATGGAAAGTTGCCATTATTGAAAATTATTACTCCGTAATTACATTTTTAATTTTTTCTATTCTACGGGTAATAACTGACTAACATTTTATAAGTATATTTTTTTTATAAATAGGCTTAGACAATGGGCGGGACATGTGGCTAGGCGAACCGACAACAGGTGGACCCACAGAGTACTCACGTGGAGGCCGCGCACAAGCAGCAGGAGTGTGGGACGTCCAGCAGCGAGGTGGTCAGACGACGTCAGGGCTAGAGCTGGAGTGACTTGGCTCAGACGCACTGCAAATCGGGGTACATGGAAATATATAAGAGAGGGCTATATCCAGCAGTGGAAGAATAAAACCTGAAGAAGAAGAAGAAGAAGAGGCTTAGACAAACATACCACCTGATGGTAAGTGGTCACCGTTGCCTAGAGACATGTGCAACACCAGAGGTATTGCTTGTGCGCTGCTGGCTTTGGAAGGATAGGATACTCTTTACGTTTTTTAGGCACTCCATGTCGTAGGTTAGTGCAGCGGAAATACGTCGGGACGAAGTCTGAGATATTAAAGGAGATCAATCAAGCGAACAACCGGCTACCTGGTGGTAAGTGGTGAACGTCGCACATATATAGGCATCTCACCACACTAAAATATTGCAAGAGGGTTTTCGATGCGCTTCTAACCTCGAGGACTTGTGGTGGAGGTGGGCAACCTCAATGCCGGTAATTACGCTGACTCGACAGCTGCTTTAGGGCAAAATTGGTAAAAGGGATGGTACTTCTCCGGCGACCCTGCATTACACGGTTTATATACCACCATTATTTTATTCTATTTTCATTGATTCAATTTGATTCGGTCATTTGAAATCTTAAACGGTCATTCCTTTGTTACTTATGCAGGGTATAAGTGTTAACGGATCCTGGAGCTAAGGGCCACTTAACATTTAAACCAAATTAGATTACTGATGTGGGCTGAAGACAGCGCCGGCGGCCGTCGTGGTCGTGTCGGCGGCAGGACCGCGCTTCAGCGCACACGCCCTATTAATAGGATATACCTTCATCGACACTATCGGCTTATACCCATCTTATTATGAATCTTGCAAGGTGTCCTTACCATGCAAAAAATATAATAGTTTGCTAGGAATGTTTTAAATTTATAAAAGTAGCTTTTAAGATGCATATATTGAAATATATGCAATATTTCAAGGGTAGCAGCATCTCCAACGATTTCCTAAAAAACTAAACGTTTTTACTTATCAAATCGATAAAAATAACAAAATTGGTTTTTTTCACTTCTCTGTACATTTATATAAATCCTTTGTTTTATCCCTATCAAAGCGTCTACGTCATGGGGTATAAAGCGATGTCAATTTTTTATACAGAATACATATGAGATGGAAGGTTATTTTTTGGTGAAAAATGTATATCTCTGCACTCGCCGCCCTCAAAATATTAGCTTCTAATAAAGTGGCACCTAATGGCTGCTTTTATAATTTTCAATGGAAACGGCACGTTTTACCATCACGATTTTACAGGGAAGCGAAATGTATGGAACTGTATTAAGACGCTTTTATATTTCCGTCGACGGCAACGTTTTACCGTAACGTTACGGTAACGTTTTACCGTCGGCGGTATTACCGTTGCACGGCACACCTAGGCTCCCTGTCAAATTGTCCCGCTTTCCACCTACCGGTAGGTAAATTATAAAAGCGTTAAACGTGGGCGTGGGCGACAAAATCGTTGACGTTCCCGGTAATATCGTGGACGGTACGGTAATTTTAAAAGCAGCCAACCTTTGCCTAAACTCCGTGACATTTTTACAATTTTGAAAACTTTTATTAAGTTCCAAATTATCATGTACAGTACAGTGATAAGAATAGCTAAGAGCGAAAGTAATACTCGTAATTCCATAGAATATTGCCTAACATATAAGTACCTATTATCCATCAACAAAGATATAAAACAATATTTATTACCCGACGGGCGGTAACATTAGACCTAACATATCTCCCATGCCGAGACATTGATGACGCATTGGTTATGATTTCATGCCGAATACCAAATTCCACAACACCTCTTTGACGTATTGCAGTAAGCTTTATTAGATTTCACCGTACATTAACAGTTATACAACTCATGTTGTGAACCTCTTTGCCTCTAAAATAAGCAATGAACTGAAATGGAGTGGGGTTTGTAAGATGAAATGTACACAGAACATCGTACAGGCCATACAGGTATATGTTTTGTTTGTGATTTTATGCGTAGCATAAAAGTGGCCATTAAGTCACTGTTTTTATGGTCCCAAACATTATTTACAACACACATAGGGACCTTGGGATCTGTGGAAAATCCAGCATAAGTAACTTCGGGTAGGTAAGGTTGAGTTTAGACCCAGTCATACTCTTACCATTGCAATTTTCACTACAACTAACTACTATACTTTATACAATATGATCCTTTAGATACATCTGTCTAAAGGAAAAAGTTTTGCGAATAATGTCAAAATAAGAACTTAAAATTTTGCTACCGAAAACGGCTATAAATATTTCTTATACATAAAAATGCTATAAAAATAGCATAAAAGATTATTAAAGATAATTATTAAAGATTATTTCATTTATATCGTTTGAAATAATATTGTTACTAATTTTTTTCAATCACTGCGCAGTTACATACTACCGAATTGTCTAGAGATTGACTCAATGAAATCGTCAATTATTCTAAAAAAATCTCCAATCGATTATATTTCCTTAAAATTGTGATGAAAAGTTAAACTAAAGAATTTCACCTTTTTCACCAATTTGCGAATAAACTACTTTTTTCGGATATTTTAATTTTTCATTTATTTATGTACTAAACACTATCCTAATACCGAATTTCAAGTTTCTAGGGCAGCTGGAAGTACCTCAAATTTTTGATGATCGGTCAGTGAGTGAGTGAGTGAGTCAGTGACGAAATAACGAAACTTTCTATTTTTAAAATTCATGAACTATAAAAGATAGAAGCTTGAAATTAGGAGGTTTAGCTATGTTCGCGGAGTACTTAAGTTGAAAATTATTTCAGGTAATAAAGGGGGACAACAGTGCTCTGAATTGCTTCGGGAAAAGGTGGTAAGGCAGTATGGGACGCTTTTTTGACTCGGATATCTTATAGGTTGACTTATACTGTGTATAATATACATCAATAGATACACAATTTGCCGCACCCCAGGCTGAGACGACGATTGAAAAGAGTTTGTTTCATATTCTTTTGCTGCATCAGAGCCCATTCAACCGTTATGCAAGATAAACCAGCTCAGAGAACAAGGAAAATTACACCATCTTGACATTACTGAAGAGCGGAAATGCCTTGTCATGACAAAGAAAGCCTTTCAGTTTGCGTTAAGAAAATCATCGTAATATAATAAAAAATAAATATTCGTATACTGCTGTTTTGATTAAAAGTGCAAATAAATAGCTAGGAAAATATAGTCACTGAAGTGTGAAATTAACGTCTTTTAGAGGAAAATAAGACTCTCTTATGGTAAAAAGTATATCCTGTAGAATGATGAGGTTATAGCGGTGGTTTATTTATAATGGATTGTTTCCTAATTCTCAAATTAAGAATCATGTAGTAAATTAACTCCTGGTATAGTCGTTTATGTCTGAATAGCCTGTTGAATTGGCGAATTGGCTTAACCTCCATTTATCGCCCCCAATTTGAGGAATTATCATTGTCTCTCCTTTTCTTAGTCGTATTCCTTATTAATGAGGGTCGTGATCATTTATGGAAATAAAGAAATACATACAATAAAGAAATATACGGAGCATAATTTTCTTGGCAGATTTAATAGGATGGTTTGCCACTGCCTTCCTTATTTCACACATTGGTTATCGTAGTGTGCAAGTTTCCTTACGATTTTACCGTCACCATTTGTACGCAAGTCTTTCGAAAAAACCGCAAAACTCATTGGTATTTGACATTGCATGGTTTCGAACCCGAACCTCCCCCCGCATGGGATTATAGTATATTGACAAATCGGTGCACACTTCTCAAGATATTCCTTATCTAATAACTATTGCAACGAATCACGCACAGTATTACCCAAAAAAAACATAAAAACTTTTTTATTTGGCGAAACTTTTTTGTCAAAGGACTCGCATCAAATCTATATGACAATAACAAATTCAGTTGGGTTATCATTATTAAATTACTGGCGACACAATTTTTTTTGACAGCCTTATTACGTTGTTGGAGCCCGCTGCGATCGATTTCGATCTTGATATTATAATGCTGTGTTCGTCAGTAGACCCTTTTCTATTTCGCCGCGTTTTCCGTTTTCCTATCCCATCATATTTTACGAGTATAAATCGAAACGTACAGTCGGCCTCTAGCTAAAGTATACTATCTTTCAAATTTGAAGTCTATGTCGAATGCATTAAAGGTCATTTCAGACTGCAGACATTTGACAGATGGTATACTAATTTATACCATCTGTCAAATTTCTGCAGTCTGAAATGACCTTTAGGTCTAGGTAATCCTAGACTCAACTGTATAAGTTTTTTTTACAAATAACTTTGATAATGAATATTACCAATATTCTTTTATAAAGTTGAATGTCTGTGGTAAGAATAGTCCAAAGGTGGATAAGATCACGACACTTGTACTCGTACTGTAATCGTGCCCTAACCTTTGTGCCATTGTCGCTTCTAGATGTGTCCCGCCCGAGAGCTATTGCTCACACTAAAAAACAACCTCTCAGTATTTAACTCTCTGAATCAAAGTGGGCAATAACTGTAACTTGCAGTTGAACAACATGAGTTTTAAGAAAATTGGTTCAGACAAATACTAAGTAAGATACAGTTCTTTTGTATGGGACATAACTGTTAACAGGGAATCATAGTTGTGTTTCCCATTAAAAAATTGAATAGTGTTGTCGAATTCGTTCTAAAAGAACAGGCAAGGGTCAAAGACCATACAGCCATGTCTTCTTTCATATTTTTTCATGTCCGGTTAGTTATCAAGGCCTAAGCCAATTTTTTTAGTTTATTCTTTTTCCAGTTGTCGATCTCGCCGCCTGTGTGTGGTACAATCTACGTATGGCAACTGAAACATAGCAAAAAGAAAAATCATCTGTATCTAGTAATGAGTATTTACTGTCGATTTTTATTTTCCTTCACGAAAGAAAGATCTGCAAGATGCAGCATGGGATCGCAAGCGATTTTGCCTACTGACCTCCAAACTTCAATTTGAAGATGGCACCCGATGATGACGATGATCACGAAAATGAGATGACATTACTCATTTGATAGAGTCGCGATACTTTGCGATTATAGTTCTGTATTTCGCTAATAGGTATTGTGGGTAGGTAGAAGTGCTGAATCTAATGAAGACAATCGACTGAGGCCATATTGATATTGAAATCGGAACAGCTAAATCTGTTTTTAATTGAGTTTTGTGTAAACGTTTACACTGTTGTACATACGCCAGTGATTGATTATACTGTACCCACGTCATTTGTAAGGATTTACATAAATAATAAATTATACAATTGGGCAAGGTATACCTAAAGGCGCAGTTACATATGGTCGTTGACCGCTTTGGCGACCGTCCTGCGACGGACGACCTACGGCCACCGACCTCCGTAGCTCACACTTGGTCGGCCGAAGTCGTCGAACGTCATTCGCTCTATGACAACCTAGTTACACTGATGTTCGTCGAATAGAGGAGGTAATTTAATTCTCATATAGGCGGTGGCCGTATGCCGTGACCGCCCGGTCGGTCGACGACCAGGTGTAACCGCACCTTAACTCTTGACAAGAGTCCAATATAAGATTTTATAATTCATCTTAGTAACAGTAGATACATACAGGGCGATACAAGTCCTATTTTTCGTGGAAGTGACTGAATATAAGCAATTAAATAACTTCTCTGGAACATAAATTCCGTAATAATATATTTCTACTTTTCGTAATTATAAATATACGAGGAAAATTACCTAAATTAAATTAGGAATTCGCAAAAATAACTTCGTCTTCTCGTAAGTAACTTATACAAATTGATGGTATTTTTTATACGATTTTCATAAACTTTTTCGCGTATGTTGTGCAAATTATTCTTGGGTATACTTTGGGTATCCTGTTATATAGATTTGCTGAGATGACATCATGATTTAAGGAAGGAATCTATTAATCACAGATTAGATTAAATCACTTTATCTTTTTTATTTAATAATAATAATTGTACAAGTACATATATTATTTATTAATACCTAACCATAAGGAATGGGTGTTATGTCTGTTTGTCTGTGACATCATAAATCAACTACCGATGATCCGATTTGGTCGCGTTACGTTAGGTTAACTGGGGTCATCCTAGAAAAATTGAGTAATGAAAAATATGTACTTTCGAGAGTTTCGAGTAACGAAAGTTTAAGAGTTAGAAAAGTAATAGTTATACCATCGTAAAGATCTGTCTGATGACAAGAAAATAATATATGCTCGATCCCCCTCAGCTCTCTCTAGTGGCGTCATAGGCAAGCGAACACTGAAAATAAGGTGTTGCGCGATTAGCGCTTAGTTTAAAGTGAGCTAGCGTCGAAACTATTCGACGGATTTGGACCAAATAAACTGTATTTTAAAGAATAGAGTACAGATTGACGTTAAAAATACAGTTTGCGATATTAATAAAGTTCTGACGTTGATTGCAAGTGAAAATGGCAACGTGGAAATAAAAAAGGCTAAAATTAACAGATTAAATCCCGTTTGCGGCCGTCCAAATCCACTTTCGGGAGCGGAGAGGTTACGTCTTCATCGTTTAAGAAAGAAAGAATTTGAATTCATGAAATATCATGAATTCAAATTTCGTCCTCGGCGCTTACTATCTTGGTCAACCTGGTTCGAGCCGGTGTCCTTTTTCTAATAATAAAACTATCAGCAGTAGCCACGACTTCTACCCACCCCGATTTTTTTCCATAATTTCTATCACCATACTTCACTGGGTACACTATTCATGATATTTTCGCTTTCTTGCGGTATTAATAAAGTTCTGACGTTGATTGCAAACGGGAAATTCGGGAGCGGAGAGGATACGTCTTCATCGTTTAAGAAAGAAAGAAGCCCAGAAAAATGACACCGGCTTGAACCAGGTTGATCAAGATGGTGAGCTACGAGGACGAAATTTAAATTAATGAAATAATAAAACCATGAACCATCAGCCCCGCGCCACCCACCCCGATTTTTTGTTTAACAGATAATGTTATGGAGAGTGTTCTTAGCCATGTCTGATCTGATCTGAATCTGAAAATTGGAGTTTATGGAGAATCTTTGATGTCAGATGGGATCTATGGAACGGTAACAGGTGGTACGAGTTTGAAATGTTCATGTTTTAAGGGTGATTCGAGTTTGAAGGGCCCATGAAACATCTGCAACTTATCTCTCTCTTCACAATGGTAAGTTGGGTTTTTTTAATTTTTTAATTTAGAATTATTCTGTTAATGTTTAAATAAGTACATTTCAGAAAATTACGTAAATTTCGAAGTCGAATATTCAGTGAGCCAATAAATGTGTCTGGGGTCTGCCCACCCAGATGATAAATTAATATAGAATGGAGTCACTGGCTGTATTAAATTCATAATTGCGTTTACGAGTCACTTAAATTGTTTTTTCAGTGAAACAAGATAAAGAAAAAAACTTAATCAATCATTTTTGGGCATTTAAGACGTAAAAAAGTTACAGTAAATGCCCGTAGATAAATGATAAATTGAGCGAATACTGGTGGCACAGTGGGTTGACTTCCGATAGAGCATTAAAATGTCTAAATGGATTAAATGAAGTTTGAAAAATTTATAATTTTTGAGAAATTAAAAACAAATGTAATAATATTTTTACCGTTAAAAAATCTGAAATAGTTAATAGGTACTGATAGAAGGTGTATGCTGTATGTATTCTGGGAAAAATAAAACAAAGTCTAAATGTTAATGATTTTTGAGAAACAATAATTAAATAATATTTTTTTTCAAAACGAAAAACAATTCTTTTGAGAACGGAACACTCGGTGCGGGAGTCCGACTTGCACTTGGCTGGTTTTATTTCTATATTACGACACATTTGCATGAAAACGGATTATACAATAGAAGGAATATTTACAGTTAATGGTTATAACCGTATTATATAATATAGACCAAAAGTGTGTCTTTGGAAGGATGGGCGACCAGCGGGGATGGTAGAGCTTTTTTAATTTTTAACAGCATTCAATTCGAATAAATGATTATTACCTATATTCTAAACTAAAAAAAATGATTTTGGTATGTGCAGCGAAATATTATACCCTAGAAAAGTGGTGTGGCGGTGTACTCAGGTGAGCGGGGCTTAAAACGGTGTGCGAGCGGCGAGACAATCGCGCCTTGCGTTTGACTTCGAATTTTGAAATGGATCTGTGCGTCATACGATCCTATGTAAGAGTTACGTAGACGGATATTCGCCTTTGTGACATCGCCGTAAGATCTATTTTAAAAAAATAATAATTTCAGTTTCATTGTGTGAGAAATGATTATTTTCAATTTGCACACAATGGCGTGAGGTTTGGGTACCATCTTTTACGGGAATTTTGTTGGAAGTTACACTTCTAGGGAATAATATGTCGCGGGTACGTGTATACCAAAAATATTACAATTGGTAAATAATGCAATAATTTTTACAAAGTAAGAAATAGGTAACATTATACACACAAGATTTGGTGGAAATTTTATTTGCGCGGTTCGTGCGTGGGACCCACTGTATCTATTACAATCACGATTAGGCAAAACGATACCCTCGCTAGGGAATGGGCGTCTTATTGAAAAGAAAACTCGTTTGCCTCGGGAATAAATCCCCTTTTCCACTGAGTATCATGCATTTTGTTTACTACGTTCAAAATAATATTTTTTGGGTTTATTAATTTCTTACTCAAATAAATTCGATACTCTTTTGTTTTGTAGCTGTGATTTTATTATGTAACAGAGGATTTTTATAAATATTTTGTTAAGAGTACACTAGAAATTCTGAGATAAATAGTATGCAAACATGCATTACCTATTTAAAACGATGAAATTATTATGATTAATTTATTTATAAAAGGTATTATAAAAACATCGTTAAAAATAATTTAAAATAACTTTGAAATATAATTTCAGTAACTCGCCCCTAGTGGTTCCCAGGTGCAATGGTGCCCATTAAAATGGATAAATTTATTTCTATTTTAGATTCCAAATTATAAATTACACACAATTTTTAATTTATGTTTTCATATTTTAATTTTCTTGTGAAAACTGACTGTTTTTCAATTTATGATATTTAGATATCTTTTATTTGAATGACTCTATGCTCTACGTGTTTTGCATTTTTTTTCCTTTGACAGTCATAAGTTTTTGAAATTATGTTTTCAGAACTGATGTTTCACAGCTTTTCTAACTAATACTTATTCCGGACTCGTGCCTAAAAATTCGCCCGAACCGACATTAACCTACGAGTATATACTCGTACCTACACAAAACAATGACTGTAAACTACTACTTGACTCACAATATTTCCCCAACTAGTACAAGTTTTCCGAAATTTACGTCAAGTAGTCCACGAGGCAGTGCGCCCCGCGTGGCGCGCGGACCGCCCCGAGGCGGTGGGCGGGGCCGGGGCGCATCATCCCCTATATAAGCCTTGCATGACTGAAAAGTTTGTTATTGAATGCGCGCGATCATATCGGGCCGCGACGAGCTTTTCACTCTAGTGTCGTTCCGCCGTCACGCTTTCCCGCCCTGTACACGCTTGTCAGGTAAGTTCGCTTCTCACTGATAAAAGTTTTGTTCCGCCGTGCGGAAAAATATTCATGAAAATGTGTCGTCCGCGTATAGGCTGAAAAATATTTTGCATGTGAAAAGTTGTGTGTGGAATGGTTTAAAAAAATCGTGAAGTGAAGGTGAGTCGGCGGTTACATGAAAACTTCGGTTAAAAGTTGTTGAGAACATTTTGTTCTTGAAAGAAAGAAAATACTAGTTATATGAGACAAAGATTTTGGGTAAAATCACATTCTAAAATAAGTAATAAAATTAAAATCCTTTTAAGTTGTTTGTTACTGTAAATGTAACTCCTTACACAAGCTTTATCCTCATTCGAACCTAAATAAGTACTTATGTGAAAAATTGGGTGCCAAAAACGTATATTCTAAATACTTATATAACATCAAAAGTTTGTTAATTTATGATAATTATCCTTCCACCAATAAAAGCGACCGATTTCCGCGATATCTTGAAGTTTTCCGAATATTAAAGTAGCTGTCCTCATTACAGTATTGTTATATGCATGGAACAGCAGATATACAAAATTAAAAAAGTACACTAAAATACACATGTATATGTTTTAGTACTCACTAAAATTAGTTGGAGTCAGGACATCGTAACTTTTTCAAAACTTCGAGTTATTAAAAAACTCTAGCGCGATTTATCTAATACCACAAAGTACTGACTAATACTAAAGTATCCAAATAAAATTGTCTTTTAAATTAGACATCAAATTGTATATCACTACTATTTCATGTCTTGGTATATGTGATTAGTACTGCTAAAGAAAGACCTATTATCTAAGTGGATACCCAAGTTTCTATAGGGTATGTAAAAAGTTAACATCAGTTGTTTCTTTAAAATTACAATTTTAAATTCAATGTAAGTTAGTCCCATCTTAGTCCGCACGTATTTAATTCGGTCCTCCTGAATTTTTTTCGCGTAAATCAAGTTGTTCGTATTCTAGATATTAAAGAGACCGGGCTGTGTAGGTATAAAATATGACTTCCGGTACATGAGTCTAAATGCGGATTTTGCATTTATGGTAATGTAATAAAATATGAAAGAGATACCTAAGCTATTCTTATTTGAGATGTTTCGTTTGCAAAAAAATATCCTAAACTTCATAAATTTTACCAAAACCTCGGAGTGTTCGGGCCTCTACCGTATGTCCAGAAGTTTAAACAAAAATTTCGAATTAAAAAAATTGATCCGTTCGAATTTTTTTCTGCTGTAAGATATATCTTTACGAATAAATATATATATTCGGTACCTACTGAACTCTCCTTGAATTTCACAAATTATTACTTTAGAGACCCGCGTCGGCCGCACGGATTTTAGAAAAAACCGGCCAAGAATTTGTCGGGCACGCTCGCACAGGATAGGGTTCTGTAACAATTACACCACAAAAAATATTTGTGGTCGATTTCATACAATTTGTTCCAAACTAACTAAAATTTTATAAAGTTCGTTATAATTTTCATTGAAAGTACTTAGGTGTTTTTCGTATTTTTTGTAACTGTAGTTTAAAAGTTATAGGGGGACGCCCAGTGTGATATACAGACAGACATGCCTAAACTATAAGTGTTACTAGTTCACTACGGAACTCTGATAACACCAACCTCAGGAATCAATCTATAGGTTACATCCGTGAAAACCGGTACAAAATTCGTAGAGCCGTTTCAGAGATTAACCATCACACACACACACTCAGAAAGAGGCATGCGTCGAGTACCAATTATATTATACTGTGTAGTGATGTAAAAACAGTAAACTTACAAAAACTTATAAAATACTGTACTATATACTTATTCTTATATTATATTCTTATACTTATACTATTAGTATAAGTATATATTCAGTGTATTGAACAACCTAAACTGGTATAAACTAAACTGATTATGTAAAACTGTAATTTAATCAATATAATTTTTCAGTAGAAAAAAATATAGGTACTTACTTGTAAGTAGATAAATAAAACTGAAACTGTGTCTGTCAGTGTCACTGGCGTCGTCGTCCCTATTGAAGCACAATAGCCATTCATTCTCTTCATTAACAGAGGTGTGTCTTCTTAATGCCGCACCGTGATCGAGTTTCATCCATTAATGTACGGGCCGTGAAGGTCACGGTTGTACCTCTTAAATGGGTAGTCTATCAAGTAGATCTCGCCGCCTGTGTGTGGTAAAATCTAGACAACAAAAATACATATATGAAAAAAGAAATGTCATGTAGGTTTCTGCTAATTTTCTAGAAAAATAGTTCTCCTTTAGTAATGATCGCTAAACGAAACATCCCGCTTACATTTACACAATCTTGTACCTATATGATTGAGCGCATGAAGGAAGGAACGCCCGTCCCTATGGAGAGCTAATGTTTATCGTCTACACTACTTTTTCTTACATCTAAGATTGAGCGTGATAGTTTCATTTAAGGTTTAACTTTGTTGCAACGGAATCGACATCATTGTCGTTCAAAGCTACGTCCATTAAATGCGATTGCTCTATACCTAGCTTATTCCGATCACTGGAAATAATGACACCCTGACGATTAATTAATACATTATTATTGGTATTTAACATTATTAGCTTAATTATCTAGGCTGGTATTCGGGTGTGGTATACGTAGGCGTTTACGTAAAATAAATTTGTGGCATATTGAGGAGGCAGGTTAGGTAGGAAATTAAAGGTAATTATTTGATGCTGACTAAAATATCAACAAAATTATAACTAGGAATGAGATCTCCTCTTCTAGAATCTAGATTAAATTTTTGTGTAAGACCTATTTCAATTTTTTTTAACTGATAGCATTATTAATTTGTTCTTCTACGGAGTATTTTTATGGGGGAGGGAGGAGTAAACTAAACTATAAAAAAATTGTTGTTCAGTGGATATAGCGACCAGAAGAAAATACTGAGAGCGGGAAAACCCCTTTTTCGAGAGGAGAGATTTAAAATTTAAGAATAGTTGCGACGTTGCGCCAACACAGTTTTGATTTCGGAATGCCATCAGTAATCAGTGTTTAAAAACTTAGACAAAAGGCATGTTATATACAGTGACAAAACGCTCTTAAAGTATTCCGGAAATTTCGAACCTAAAATTATAATTATTAACAAGAATTCCTGACATATTCTGCGTCCCACACTGGGTAGATATATAATTACAAATTAATTACAGAGACTTTTAACGAAAGCCCTAATTGTTAACAGCAGTGTTTCGTTTATAATTTAATTAATTAACTAGGACAATAACACTGCGTAGGTATTTCGTATTACTTACATTCCTACTTATTATATAATTTTTGGAAAGACATCTCCAAGTTGAGAAAAACATTTCTCTTTTATGAACAAATCCAAAGCCATTGTAATAAATTACGTTATTATATCTAAACCGTTTATCAACCATTGTCGCGGGAATCTTGTTCAAAATTATGTTGAGTTTAAATTGTTGCCCACGTCTGTACTAATCAGAAATTGACAGGATTTTCAAAAAAAAAATATACCCAATTTTAGTGATTGTAGAGACTTTTCTCTTTTTATTGATTTTGAGTGAAAATAAAGTATTAATATTTTGTCGTAACAAAATAAATGTATTTTTATCTTTATTTAATTTATAACGATTTTTTTTATTTTGATTCTATCTCAGTCCAAAGTATTCTGTTCTCGATCATTTAGTTGTACCCCTCGTATAAGTTTTTACAATGCCCATTGGTACCCACAAAAAAGTTTTTGTTGAAAGACTTTACCAAATTATGTGGGTAATTTAACATTGTATATATGACAAACAATATATCTACAACTTACCTGTGTTACAGACGTGTAGGAAAGTAAAAATCTCTAACTTGAGACTAAGACTGAAATTGTTAGATTATGTTTCAATTCCAAAGGATTACTCAACTTACTCGTACTCTTCCTCTTCTACCCTCCATGTTTGAGAAGGAAACATATTTATTTTGTGTTTTACAAACTACTGACAAATAAGAAAACTGTAATAACATTTTCTTGTTAAAATGTCCAGATTGTATTCCACCGTTGAGTCATAAATTTTAAATTTATTGTACTTACCCTTGTTTACACTTGATAGTTAAATATTAATATTTCACCTAGGTATTTTTATACTAAGTAATAGTCGTAAAACAATAAATCATACTCCAAATCCTAATATTTCTAGTAAAATAAAATTATTATAGAATGACAGAATAATATTAATTACCCGAACAGCTGCACAGCATTGCACTACAATCTAAAACAAGTGGCAAGCTTACAGCTGTAATCCGGCGATTACTACGACAGTGTTTAGACTTGCCCTGCTGCATAATGAGGTGAACGCGCCGAGGCAGCTTCACGCGGTCACTCCACCCCTGCTCATAGGAACACGTCTTGTACAGTGGAAGACACATTAAGCTATAATCCGTGGCACTCTATCTCAATAACATTTTGTTATTATTCTTTGACATTCGTATCTTCTTCTTCTTCTTTGTCCTCGCGCATTCCCGTTATACGGGGTCGGCTTTCTTTATTTTGAGGCGCCACTTACTTCGGTCGCATGCATCACCCTGTACAAGGCCCAGGTTCCTTATGTCCCTCTGGACAGTCGTTAGCCATGTATTCAGAGGCCTTCCTCTGCCCCTTTTGGTCGTAGCGATGGAAAGGCACTTTGACATTCGTATGAATGTGTCAAATAAGTTAATCCCAGCATGAATGAATGAATGAATACACTTTATTGCACAAAAATAGTGTGATACAGTACGTACGAAACGATTAACACAATCTAGGCTGTCTTATCGCTAAGAGCGATCTCCTCCAGACAACTTTTAAGTTAAGCGGGACGAAACATATTAACCCCATATATTAAGTGATAGCGCAAAATAGTACTTAGTTTCGTACGTATTAGTACTTATAAAAAAATAGTCATCGTCGCTTACCATCAGGCGAGATCGAGGTCAAATGCGGGTTTAGAAGTAAATAAAAAAAATAAAAAAAAAAATTTGTTTGTGGAGTGCAAAAAGATGTACAATAAAACTTGTTCTGTTATCTATTTTGATCAATCCCGTTTTGGATTTAACGTTTTTTTGCAACATCTGCATGGTGAAATTTAGCATCCGTAAACGTGTTCTGTGTACTTATATGCCTTGTTAAAACAAAAAAAATGTTTGTATTGTCATGGGGTTTATAGTATCCACTCGGTTACAAAGAACTTGTAGTCAACCATCACATGTAGTAATTCAGTTACGAAACAAATAACACTCAAATCGACGAGGTGAAGTCCAATTTTACTTAAGCCGTCTTCTAAACCGTTTTACCTAACTGACAGGCAAAATGTTTGCAAACAATTTCTGTTAACTTGCATGTAGCGAAGGCTTAATTATATCGAGGGTTCCGGTGGTATGTTAGTGAGAGAGATCTAACGCGATTTATTCCCTGAATCGGATTGTATCTCGACGGTTGCGGAATCTGTTTCCAATCGGAGCTGTGCACGCTGCAGACTCCGACGCACGCCTTAATAGCGTAAGTTAGTTAGCGTTAGTGTTTACAGCGCTAAATAAATGTGTTCAATTTCAATTTTTTCAATTTACGTCAGTCGCGGCTCTCATTGGGATAGTATACTAGGACTAGTGATGTGCTTAGGTGCCTTTATTGTCAGTAAAATGGAATACAAGTATAAAATGCGAAGTTACAGTTTGGAGGGCTGGGGATCTTTCAACACCTCGAAGTCCGAATAAAATTGGGGATTTGTTCCTGACTAGTATTATATATAGGTATAAATTATTATATATATATATTAAAGTACTTTACTGACCCAAATTTTCTGATCTATCTACCTGTACCTTCTTTGTGTTTTATTCTTTTAACTGCTATTAAATCATCTAACGTTTTTCATTCCATTTTCTGCTGTTTTAAAATTATGTTACAATGTTTGTTCTCCATTGTTACTTATATGCTTCACATCTTCTTATACAATCGAGCCAGGGATGATTCGAATGATACGGGCGGAAGCACGATCGGGTCGTGTCTCAATTTTGAACAGGGATTAATAGACCTAACAGTGTAGGCTACGGAATTTTCATAGGAAAAGTGGGGGAGAGTGGCGGGCAGTTACTAACTTTCAAGAATTTATTCTTTTTTATATTGTTTGTGCGTCTTGCCTCTAACGATAGAAACATCCCACGCGGTGCTAGGCCTGCGGGCGACTGAAGGAGAAGCGGTCGCTGATGGTTACATATTTGGTGTTGCGCAACCTCACTGACAGAGCATGGTAGACAGGGTCAAAATTTGTATCTGTACCAAACTTAGATGTAAGGACATGACAATAATAAATACCTCAGATCTGTTACATTTTTTGGTCGGCACAACTGTCAAAGTTCACGCATTGGAGTTCAGTCGCGAATTTTTCGAGTCGATTTGATTCGTATCGAACATATTATTTGAAAAAAAATTATAGACTGGAATATCCTGTTGCTACTTGCTGCATAGTCTTGTGATACGGCAATTAGAGTTGAAATTCACCCTCAGTCGCACCTCTTTCATCTTCCATTATAAAATGAATTTCTGTTTGCCCACCAACCGGTTCAGTTCACTGCGTTTAAATGCTACAGTGCTACGGGTCTACGAGCTACGAAGTTACTACGCCGCGCCGGCGTCGTCGTAGCATGGCGTTCCGTCTTTTTTCGTTTCAGTGAATATTATATAGTGTTTGTTTTGAATTATTTAATATTTTTTATTGTGATCTTATATTGGTAATCATAGCAAACATCCACTTTAGGTTTAAAATTATATGTAAATAATACTAGTAATCCTACCACAAAACATTTAGATATACAATAATATTTACACGCGTTGTTCAAAATCCACATGCTTTGATAGGTCGTCTCTAACATTATGCAATACATAGTTTTATGTATCTTTTAAATTATTATCCTGTTTTTAAACGAACTCTATATGTAGGTGGGTACTCACCTTGGGTACACGTTAATCACAAGTACTTTTTTTAAATATTTTATAAGGAGAGCTGACGAGCAAACGGGTCACCTGACGGAAAGTGGTCACCGTCGCCAATAGACAATCACACCTCACTGTATTCGAGGGTTTTCTATGCGCTGCTAACCCTGAGAAATGGAGGACCTCATGTGCCGGTAATTACACTGACTCTCTTACCCTTCAAACCGAAACACAGATATGAAAGCATTTCTGCTTCAATCATAGGTACTTGTGTAAAGTTCGCCTTAGTGTCGATGAAAACGGAATTCTAAGAACAAATTTAATTTAAGGTTAAACAGTCATTTCTTGTTCCCTCTGACTTTACGAATTAAATTTGCTTTCTCGCCGATTGAGTTTATGTTAATTTAAAAGTGATTTAATATTTTTTTAAAGTGACGTAGGTATGTGAGTAACGGTGTATAAATTACCTACCTAGGTTTTGTCTACAGTTGTGAAGAACTCGAGTAGGTGTCTTAAGCTTAATTACCTATCTCTATATTAAAAATTTGAGAAAGCTCCGACTTTTCTTCGCTCTTCTATAAAGAGCTTCTAAATCGGAACACCTACACAATGCTCGCAGAGTAGTAAACACAAGGGTTGTGTCTTGTAGAGGGCAATAAAATGTTGCTTTATGGCCAAATTATGCGTTTCTGCTTGTGACCGGACGTCATAAAGATATTTTACAGTTGTATTGACGCGCGGCTGTGCAGCACGGAATATGCACTTAAAAACCTTTTACACCAATGACAAGTATTTTATTTTGTGGATAAGGAGGACACATTCCAACTTACGCCATAGACTATCCATAAGTTAGTCTGACAAGAAATGACGATAATTGGCTATACTCGTAAGAGACTGCGACCATCAACCGGATCTAATCTACCTTATGATTATTGTGGTGGTGATAATTTTAACTGAACGGTTCTTTTTGTGAAAGGACAAGAAATAACTCGTTTATTAATTACATCATCAATATTTGGATATCTATTCGACTTAATTCTTTTTCACCGTATTTGCAAAGCCATAATTTTAGGTTCAGGGAATTGTATTGAACTATTGTCCTTAAACAATAACCTACATGGGCAATAAAAATACTAATAAAAGCAGTGACGCTGCCCATTACAATTAAGCTTAGTTTGGCGCTGGGGAATTACATATGGAGAGCTTCCCATCAAATGGGAGCACCTTTTTCTGTCTGCTAAATTTCACTTGTTAAAATCTACTGACCGCATTTTTTCCAAAACTATTGGATTGGTTTTAATGTGGTTTTGCTATAGAAACCTATACATATTAGTTATACCATATTCAAATCAATCCAGTAACTGATGATATCCCAGATATCAATTTTCACAATAATAATCTTAAATATTTAGGACTGAATGTTCCTCCGCTTATCGCAAAACCGAATTTGGGGGTATATTCTGGTTCGAATAAATCAAAACTCTACCTTAAGGTTACTTCATCTTCTCTAAAGTTTTATAAATTAAGTATAAGTATTATTATGAAAATTGATATCTTAGTTTATCATAAAACAAATTTTTTACAAGAAATATTAATGAATACAAATATTCAGTAAACGTTTTACGTAAGACACCCGCGGTTTTCCTAAAAGTTCCGTAACCAAGTTATTTAATCTCGGAATTTATTTTATTTTTTATTGTTTCTTGTTTCTGTAACTTGTTCCTTTAATTTACAGCTTTAACTCCTAAAGTGGAGCGGGTACTTATCTTGCAACGTAAATTTCTCTTTTTAAAAGCCGGCTGCGTAGCCGGAATTCTTAATTTTGCAGAAGTTAGTCGTAGAGAAAGAAAACGTTTGGGAGACAAATGATCTTATAGGTATACACCGAGAGTCAGTTTTTAAAGTCTGCTTATTTAAAACACTGAGACCGTTGAAATATCCTTCATGATCAGAAAGTCTAAATTTGCAGAATACCTTTATACGGTAAGAAGCGTTAAGCTAAAGTTTAATTTCGGGTAAGGATCGCTAACAGACACTTAGGTCTTAGGTTGTACGTGGTCATTGAAAGTTTTAAAGGTCAATTAGTTTATTCACGATTTACCTAATTTATAAGCATGATTGTTTGCTAAATCGGCGAGAGATCTGTATTCTGAGTCAGAAACAGTAGCATCGGTTGTTTTCATACCACTTGCCGCTAATCTATTGATCTGAAATCCCACTTGGTTTAGGTACTTAGATAGAAGTAATTTTAATGATTTATTACTACCAAATCAGGTCAATTATGATGTTATACGTACAATGGCCAAATAAAAAAATTGATTACAATTTATTTTATTGAAATGTTTGTTGGTGAAGGTTTTCATATAAAGATTGAATGAAAATTAATGCATTAATGCAAAGCATGACTGAAATAAAAGTAAAAATATTCCAATAAAATATTCCACAAGTACGTCATAATACACCAGTAAAAATTGAGAATGTGAAATACTGACGTTTTGGCTAGGTTCACCTGTGGTCGACTATACGTGCGTGTGGAGTTGTTTTAATACCTAACGCTTCTCGGTTACCGCACAAATTATTTTAAGCAATTATGACGTACTTGTGGAATATTGTATTGGAATATTTGTACTTTTAGTTCAGTCATGCTGTTTTTCTGTCGCCAATATAAAAACAATTCACGTTAGAACATTTCATTTGATTAATTTTACAATATAGTTATTGTGTAGACATAAGGTTGAGATTTAATCGAAGGTTTTTGATATACTTTAGCTAGTGGTCGATTGTACTCGTTTCTTTACGTCGTCGTCGTCACCGCTTCTCTTTAGTGGACAAGCACCCTTAAACTGGGTAAGCGAGCCGCTTGCGCTCGTCGAGCACCGCTGCATAAAGCTTCTCAACAATGGCGGGAGGCCCCTATTAACAGAATGATAACGAGTGACCGTGTTCTGCAAACGGACGTGGTTTGTGAGGAACACCTCACTAAATAACTAGAAGTCGCATTTCATTGGAATGAACTTTCGGAATGCGTGTTTCTTTCGTTTTTGTAAGTTTTTCACAAAAATGATACTTACTCGTAGTTGTTTCTCGATTTACCTATATTCGAGAACTGAGATTTTTTTGTATTTTATAGAAAAAATAAAAAGAATAAGTCAAAATCAATAAGTATAGACTTATTGATTTAGACCTCATCTTTCTTGATGGTAAGCGATAAGGATGTCGAAAGTGAAGCACGCGGGTTTTATAATTAACAAGCATTTGGGCAGCATATTTTCTTTGGTGCAATAATTTTATCATTTAACGAAGTTCTAAAATAAAACGACTGCCTTAGCGGGTAGCGAGACTTTAATCTGAGAGCAATTTTCACTGTCCCATTGTTTCCAGATTTACCGAAAGCGGTAACTGAAACGGCGGGTGATCCTTTGCTTTTTTACGTTGCGATAAAAAAAGGAAAAATACTACAAAACGTTCGTTTTATTTTGAGATAAGTATTTTATACGAGTTCATTATTGTAATTGTTTTCGTCTATAACAAATATACGTGTCTCATACTTAAAGTTTAACTTTTGTCTATTAAAAATAAAAAATGTATTCATGCAGACAGTATCTTTTACATTTTCTCAGATTTCCCTGGCTCCCACACTAGGATACCCTGTGTTGTGGGGGTCAGTCTCTTTCGATATATCTTTATTTTGATGACATAATAAGGTTATGCAATTAATTAAATAATTAAGAATTCGTGTATGTGGGTGTGTGTGTGTGTGTATTCTACTTATAGTAACATTTTTAACACCTGTGTATGTTACTATTGTTACCATGTGTTACGTACGTATGTGGTAAGTCTGAGAACAATTTGTGGCATCCCTCAAAACCGATTGCTATTGCACATTCGGTTAATACCTAGGGTTGCCGCCTAGAAATTCTAAATTATGAAATTACTAGATTTAAAAAAATAAGTAAAGTGCCACTAAAGTTTCACGGGAGTGCATTGACGGCAATACGGATGACATTTGGAGCATGATGGTATGCACGTAGTATAAAAATGTTCAAGTAGATTGATTTTTGGTTATTCGCCGCTCATTGGCGGTGTCTAACAGTCACTGTGAGTGAGTTGTCTTAGCCATCCAACGGGACAACGCGCCAGTCTTTTTGGGTACCTACACAGCCAGCGTGGGGGATTAGACACAATTTTTTTACCTTTAGTTTTTAATTTTTGATGTGAAATCTTCTTTAGGCGCACCTTATTATTATTATTTAACACTTTAATGCACAAAAATAGTACATGAGGCGAGCTTAATGCCATGCGGCATTTGCGTTCTTTCTGAACAGTGAACCAAACTGAACCATCATGATCGAGTCGGTGACGCTGAATCGGGTATACTCGGCTCCATTCGACATCAAGCGCGCTCGGGTTGGTGACGCTGAATCGGGTATACTCGGCTCCATTCGACATCAAGCTCGCTCGGGTCGGTGACGCTGAATCGCGTATACTCGGCTCTAGTCGTCATCAGCTGTCATCAGCCACGTTTACTGTCTAACAAGGAGTGCATCGTTTCTAGAATTACGTTTTTATTATTATCTAAGTCGTGCTTTGCGTGTTTTTTTTGTAAGTTTTCACTTCTATCGTGTGGTCAAAAGCACACACCCTCTTTTTTAGGCTTACTTTTGTAAATAGTCTTGATGTTATTGAATTGTCTAGTAAAGTTGCTGTGATAGTTTCCTAAATTTCAATTGAAAAAAAATGAATCTCGGCTAAAAACGGGATAATAAAGTTATACTGTTTTCACTAATTTATGTCTTATAAATAACCCTTCACACAAGCGCTATATCTTGAGAAGGCCATTAATTTTTTTCTTAGGATCAAACTCATATAAAATCGCCCATCATCCTTTGAATGTTATATTATAATATACTGAGAAGTTCTGTATTTCTGAGTATAACAAGTCGTTTCCAGCAGTTCTGTCTAATTGTAAGCCCCGTGCCAGTTTGCCGACGTCATTGTGCGGCGAGCTGTCATCGATTCGTGGCGTGGCGTGTCCAACCTCAATGCTGTTGTGTTGCACATCTTTCTCTGCGGTCACTCGGCGCTCCACAGTAGCTTGATACTCATACTATACAGTACTTTTCCCCTACTGTCCTGAAATGGAAAAGTGTTCACAGTTTGGACTCCGAACAGATTTGTTTTAAATTAGGATCATCTATTTTTGAAGTGAAAACTTCTTTAGGCGCACCTTGCGCGTATTTTTGAACAGTAAACCAAACTGAGCCGTCACGCTCGAGTCGCTTGAATCGGGTATACTCGGCTCCATTCGACATCAAGCACGCTCGGGTCGGTGACGCGTGTTTTCACTTTTATCGTATAAGCACACACACCCTCTTTTTTTAAAGAGATCGTTTTGGATTTTCACTAAACTCTGTTTGTTTGTGTCAAATAAGTTAAAGCGAGAAGGTACTAAAGAGTAAATAGCTTGATGTGCTGTACACTGTATATAGAGATTGGATTCCTAGTGTAGATTAAGTATAGGGCTCTCTCAGGTCTGTAGTAATTAAACGATATGTGTTTTATATTGCATCAATCTGTATTGATTACACAAAAAGTTCAAGTAGTCTAAGCTGGACATTACTTTTTGAGAGAGGCGCAAGTCAAGTGTTCAATAAAGTTAATTTACTGCCGTTCTACTGTACTGTGGTTCCGCACTCCGGGCCACATCCGATGGCCTACACGCAACTGTAACGAGCATCATGACGTCACACTCACCTCAAAACAATGAGAAACAATAACTGTTTACACAAATATAACTTTGTCTTCTAGTTTTGTCACAATTAGAAAGTTACAACTTCTGGACTTTTTGTAATCGTCATGGAATATGGTATGGGAGATGGGTGAATTATTTGGGATTAGTTATTAAAATAATGACGTGTCTATATTGTTACATCATCAATGATACAGAAGTCGTTTGGATATTCAGGTTATTCGGATATTCAGGTTATACGGATATTCGCCCAGAATGTTTTTTGCAGTTTCAGTAAATATAGGCTGCAGTAACAAAAGTTGTCAGAAGCCAGCCCAGCCATTAGCTGTTAGCTTTCAATAATATTTGTTTTGAATTTAAAGCTTAGTATCTGTTATGCCAATACTACTGTCGGTTTGTCAAGTGCCGGTGAAGGCAAACGCCTACGCGTCGGAAATAACTGCATTTGACATGTAAAATATTAGATCTAAAAAAAAGTAAATAATATTCAGTAGAAAGGCCATGGAACCTTATTGGCCTACGAAAAATGACGATTTCTTGGCGATCGATCCTAGCTTAATAATTCGATAGATAACATCAATAGAAACATCTCTTGACAAATACTCATTTAGCATCTCTGAACCTAAATATTTCTAAAAACTAATAAATTATTATTAGTAAGAACTTTCGAAAATTTGACGGGCCATGGTAATGTTATTATGTTCTTTATTTTATTATATTATTAAAGGCACAATTATTATTTTAAGCCCTTAAAACGATGCAATAATATCAGGTGAGCACACTTATACTTTGTGCGATTGGGACAGTTAGTTGCAAGAAGCAACTCAAAGTTAATTAAGGTTAAATTATTTATTATGTTTCGAGAAAGTTAAATGATACCTAAGCGCTCACAACAATCATTCTACATATTGAAAGTTTATGCGAGAAGATGACAAAGTATATAAATGCAATTGTTCTGTTAAAGATCGAAATACGTGATTCGTGATTACTACAAACTAATTCAACCACATGAACCACACCATAATTATCTCCACTTTCTCAAAAAACGAAGTCTTTCGCATTACATAACTTACTTATAATAAAAGCGGGATCAAACAAATATCTAAAGTAATGATATTTACAGACTCCCTTTGTTTCCCGCGTCCTCTAATCTTGGGACGAAATCAAATAAATGCTCTACAGTACTAAAGTCTCTAGTCTCTATAGTAGTTAATGTATTCGTCGGTGTGTACAAAGACTTATGTGAAGGAGCATATTTCTGCCATTATCCGTGTATATTTTCCGTGTACATTATAGTTTAATACTCCAGTGAAAGCCAATCTTGGTAAAGATGGTGTTGTTAAAGTGTTGGTGGTGTTTATCTAAGTACCTAGTGTTCTATTTTTGAAATTATTATTTTGTAGTACTTTATACCTGTATTTCATTTTCTATTTTTGAATTTTTTATTTTGTAGAATTCTATACCGAATATGTTTTCTGATAGTATTCGCTGTACCAAAAGGCGTAACAAGTGAAATGGAAGGGGCGATAACTTGAAAATTTACGATTTACGACACTTGCACTCAAAGGACAAAAACCTGAAAATGACACCTAATCATCTAAAGGCGATATTTTTTAGAAATATAAGTTTTTGACTAATATTGGAACAAAAATGTGCATAAAAATATCGAAATACGTGCTCCAAGTTATAGGTAAGTATGTGATATAAAAATGGTAATGAAAACGGAAATCGGTAATAATATTGTTCTAAATATTTTAAATTGATTTATTTATTAAAATTACTTGTAATGTTATAAATAATAACTTAAATCTGAATCTAGGAATAATGAGCATTTAAGTACCTACTTGTACGTTCTCGTAATAAGAAAATCCATTTTGCAATACGTTTTCTGTTATACCAATCGAAATTAGAAGGTAGGTAACTTATTTTATGAATTAATGTAAATTACAACAGAACTTGCCCAATTCGTAACGTAATTAAAATATACTTCAAGCTTCAACTGACTCTCACAGCTGTGCTTGTAAAACGTAATGGCACTTGAAAAGGTAAGATAAAATATTTTCTCAGTGAAGTCGTATTGTTTCATCTACCAATTGGAATTAAGGGTTACAATGACCCAATGTTTTGAGCTAAACCGTGTTCCGTTGAAACCCAATTTAACTATATTCTTTATTGTACACAAAATTACATTAAATTGGACATTCCAAACATACAAAGGCGTTCATAACCCTTCTTCCTATAGTGTAGACCTTTGAGAAAAGGCGGTGGTGACTTGAATGGGCAAATTGCAGTGTACCCACAATATACAAATCCTCCTCCTCCGAGAGTACTGCCAACATTATCTATGAAGCCTGTTTGATTATGTTGCTACAATATGACAATAAATAACAATAAATTGATAATAACTAAGTATTTTGTTTGGCTTACTCGTAAAAGGACGAGGGGGCATAATACGAACTATAATATACCTAATCATTATTAGATCTTTTTTGACATCCTACCCACGAGTAAATACTTTTATTGTTCTTTGTTCAATAAATAATTTTAATATGCCGTGCCCGCCCCGCCCCATCTTGAACGAAAAAATGTGGAGAAATTGCTGAGCATTTCTTAAAAAAAATTAATTATTAGATATGTCACTTCCTAGTCTCATCGTATTATAAGAGCGAGTTCAGAATACGGAATGAAGTCTTAGACCTTTGAGTTTTTACGGCGGCGGCGTCAGCGCACCAGGCGCGCCGGCTCATTAGGGGTAATGAATAACTTAGCGCAAGAATGCTGGAATATACTTACCTAGCACCAATTAACGATAAATTGGAGTATCCTAAAAATACATTTATAAACAGTTCACTGTCAACTCTAGATATAATTAACGATATTTTCTAGAATTGAAAATTGGCTGGGATATTGATATAATATTCTCTATTTGAACAACGAAAAAGTACAACGATAAGTAAGATATTATGTATCAAGTTTTAGTAACTTGATACATAATATATGCCGTTCAAATAGAGGATATAGCCAATATTGTAAGTAGTAAGTAAAAAAAAGTTAAAATATTTTTTCACACAATACGTACAAATAGACCGGATAATACGGGTACAGATATTGCGAGGTCCGACTCGCACTTGGTCGATTTTTCTTGTATAAGTCAGTGTTGCGAGGATTTTTAGTGTCAAAATTATTTGGATTTTCGTTTGTTCTCTTTTAGGAATTCTCAGTGACGTGAAAGTAAATTATTTCCATGTGTAGTGGGATCATTCCTTAAATCTGATGTGACCAGACTGTTCATACATTATGTAGGGTTGAGTTGTCATGCTTGGATACGATATATTTTCAAAATCATATGCATGGGTGGACATTGGACTTACCATGCATGGGATGTACTTATAAGTGAGAAATCATGTAATCAAGTAACCTTGTAAACCTTATTTCTTAATCCTATTTCTGTTATTCCCTTTGGCGGATACTTACCCTAGTTTTGGTTGGTAAGTAGAGGCAAACTAATTTTCTTGTGAAACTGTTCATCCATTCCTTGGTCTTTGTGTTCGTATTCCCTTCGAAGGTTATACTTAGTAGTAATCAACAACTCAATAGGTAGGTACTTAATTTTGCGATTTTGGAAATTGTATGTGACTAACAAAATTATTACAGTTTATAAAGCTCTGTTTCTATTATTTTTGGGTTTAAAAAAACTAAGCTTACTACTTACTGGTTAGTAATGGGGATTTTTTAAAATTTACGACTTAACCCGCGTTTGACCTCAATCTCACCTGGTGGTAAGTGACGATGAGGTCGAAAATTGAATACACGGGCTTACTTGCTGAACGCATCATTTATCTGGTATGAAAGTGGATTTTTTTTCATAGACACGTTGAACCATTTGACTCTGAGTGACCCTGAGTGACTGAAAGTCTCTGATTACGCTTTAGATTATATTCGATTCAGTGCCCATTCGATGCAATGACCTTTCGACTTTTGACTTAACGTACTATCGATGTAGAAACCTTTCGATGTACAGTTTACGATGCCGCGACCATCGATGTATAATGATTAGGTATAGTAACTTTTGATACTGCGCATGGGATTCGATACTGTAACGTACTCTGTACTCTGCAAAATCTCAAACACAATATCTAGTCTATGACGTTCGTTTCGTTCTAACGTAACAAAAGGAAAAATAACTTATAATTCGATCATTTACGTGTACTGAATAAGTGAAACATATGTAAATCAATCCTTTTCCGAAACCGCTTCATTGTTATTCAAAAATGTTCGCCTTCTGGATCTCTCAATAAATGTATTGTAATAATAGGTACTTTATAGGATAGGTACAGTGAAAGGTATATCAAGCTATAGGTACTCTGTGGAACCCTGTCGCAATAAGTTTTTGATTATTTGACATTCGTAAGGATGTGTCAAATACGGTTAACGACAAAGTACCAAAAGGTTATACCCTTCACCTTTTGAACTTTGTCGCTGTAATTTATTTGAAACATTCACACGAATGTCAAGAAATAATAACAAAACTTATTGGGACAGGGTTCCAAAGAGTATTCTTGATGTGTCTCTCACTGTACATACCATATAGGGAGAAAAAGAGGCAAGCTATGAGTTATTTTACAGTGTAGTTTTTTAACAGACGTCCAAAACGGGTGTTATAAGTTTGACGCGTTTGTCTGTCTGTCTGTTAATTCAAAAACCGATAATCATATTTGAAAATTTGTCCAGATTGCTCTTAGCTACGAGTATATCTGATAGAAATTCAACCAATATTGTCGTACCTTTGATATCAGATGGGAACTCTGGAACAGTAATAGTTAGATGGTTCGAGTTTGAGCTCAAATGGTGCCATTTATAGATCTGATCTGAAAACTTGAGGATCGGATAATAACCAGGAAAAAATATAGGGATCGATAAGAGTAAGTCGGTTTCTCAAATTTTTAATTTACAGTTATAACTCTAATTTAGAAATAAATATAGATATTATTGATATAGATTGGCTTATAAGCCAATATATTTATATTTCAAGGCGCTATAAAATAAATAAGTGAACATCAAACAATTCTACTTATCACAAAGTAAGATAAATCACTGTAAGGTGCAAAATATCCTCGTATCGTTTCAAAGGGATGTTTATTTTATTTAAAACTGTAGCCTGATCAAGGGCGGCTTCCTGGAATCCTGTAGAATCCTGTCCTACGTGACGCTTGTTACAACTCATGAATAATGTCCTACGTTCAAAGGAAATTTAATTTTGCTGACACCCAATGTCCAATTTTATTTCAAATCTGCATGTGTTGCGGTGATTTTTGATACGACAAAAGGTCAGGTATAATTTTGGTGAATCAAGTTGTGTATAGCGTGGGTGGCGTGTGCCTAGGAGACGTCCGACGGGACTCCCATGCGAGAGTTCCGGGTTCGAAATGTTGCAGTATAATATACCAATAAGTTTTTTGGTTCTTTTCGAAAATTTGCGTAGGTACATGTATTGACTGTTCTAAAGCTGAAGGAGGAAACCTGCGTGTCTGAAAAAAAAAGATTTTTAGGTATGTGAAATCCACTAATCAGTACTGGGCCGCACAGTGGATCATGGCCCGTAGCCATTAAGGCTTATAGTCTCGCCAATGACCTTGAGGGTTTGACCTTCAGCATCTAGAAGTTTACGCCTTTGGACTCTTTCCGAAAACAAATTTCGCAAAATCCTACATATATAATCTCCATACACAAGCTTATAGGATCAAGTCGTGTCATTACTAGATCTTGACAAAAAACGTACAAATGGCGACAGTAGACCCCTTAAGCAAGGTGAGGCCTGGAATTAACTCATCTTTTGAGGTAAAGAATGTAGGTACTTATGTCTCTGTCTATGGTGTATGTAGGTTGTTGGAATCAATAATTCAGATAGGTATTTATTTACGGAGCTTTGAAGTGTGACGGGTTGTCCAAGGAAACACGGCGATATTGTTTAAAAGTCCAAACAAGAAACAATTTTGTAAGATATTCGGAACCATTATCTTCTGGAATGTTCTGTAAATATTCGTGATACCATATTTAATTTGTATTACATGACATGAATGATCATTTATTTGTATATAAAATAATGAAATATTATTATTTATTTTATGGTAATTAAATGTAATCGTGTAATTTTATCGTATTATGTATATGTGTGCAAATAAATTTTAATTCATTCATTCATATATAATGCTTCCGGAAATAATTATTTCATTCCTTTTCCATTTCATAAATTTATCAAAAAGTAAATGGTTCACTGTAAATATTTACCGCATCTCAAAACGATTTCAAACTCAAGAAGGTTGAAATAGTTACAGAGTTAAAGAGTTTAAAATCAACCGACAAAATCATTCGTTAAAAGTTTTAGTGGTTATTCCGGGAATTTATTTTAACTTGGTCTCGTTTATTTAATTTTACAGCATTTAAACTTTATTTAGGTATTGGTTACTGGGTATTTCGATAATAATAACTTTTGCACAGAAAGATGTTCTTTAGCAGTCGTATAAGTCGTAATTTTATATGACCTTTTGTCGAGTTTTGCCATAAAAAAAAACATTCAAATGTTTCACACGTATTGGTTTTCGAATGTGTAATTGAATTAGGTGCGGTCACGTGTGATTTCCATTCGGTTTAACTATTAGCTAAGTCCGGAATTGGGGTCCATTTAATACTTTATGAATATTCAGCGAGCACAAACGTTTGGTGGACATCGCGACCGCGAAAAGTTCGCGCTCAGTGCCAACTGTGCCCATGAATTCCTAACACGATAATGAAGACCCACATAATTATGTCGTATTTGATCATTCACAATCTGCAACTCAATTACGGCGGAACGGTTGAATGGATGTTTGACGCACGTATTTACGAGTGGATGTCGAGGAAATTATCATGAAAACGATCTTGAAAATAATGTTTCGATGTATCTCAAGAGTTACTGCTTTAAAAAACAAAAATAAATGAAATATTGTTAAATGCGTTATAATATATGTATGTTGAATTATTTGCATTAATAATTTAAGCATTGTGGTTAGTTATACCGCAAGCACCCGTTTAATTGTTTTGCGAGCTTAAGTCCGAGGAGGGCCTTTGAGAAACATCTTGTGATGTGGTTAAGCTTAACCTAAACCTAATATTTAAGTTATATCTAACATTTATACAAAATTTGAGTATCATACCTATCTTTATCTACTTATAAGTATCACAATAACTTTACATTCCATCTTAACTGCGAATGATTGAATAAACGTACTTTTCGCAAAGAGAAAATCAAAGGCAATTTTATTCTGCCTCTTTTTCCTGTAACAAATACAAGTTGTAAACAAGTACCCTGCAAACAAACTCGATACTTTTGTAAGTACAGTAATTTCGTTACCCCTACACTACACGTGATAGTAGATCTGGCCAGAAATAATTCTGATTAAAACTTGGGCGATTGCCGACAGATTGAATGGATGCGTGTGGTCGCGTAAATTTGTGCTCACCGTATGGGTACATACCTACTCGTATAGCCACCGGCCTAGTCGAGGACTTGCCTAATGTCCGTCATGCGGTTTCGGTAATTGGAACACGGGAGACTCGTTCACGTCTGAACATTGGTAGGTATACTCGATTATAGCCTATAATTAAGTATTCCTTTGACTTTATTGCATGTTGTGAATTTCAAATTATGTTTATACTCGGTACTCCATCCAGATTTCAATGCATGTATTCAGTTCAAGCTTTTAAGTTCAAGTCAGATTCAATTCAACTTAACTGTATTCGCTAACAATAATTCATCATCAGGGACAAAAATCAAAAATCTTTATTATTTTCTTTATCTGCACATCAAAATCATATTTATGTAGAAGTAAGAAATATGTAGGAAAACGATGTCTGTTTTGATTAATTTCGCCGTTAAGTAATTTAATTCCCTAAAAGAATGATGGGTTTCCTTGACAGAGTACAAACTTGGATGAAAAACTTGTCTCCCCTCGAACATGTTTTTTTACATACATGTCCTTACTTTATGATATAAACAGTAGTCAAGACAGCGTCGTTCGTTTGTCCGCTAAAGTTCTGAGCTGGGAGACAGGGCTACGCATCCTTCAATAGGATTATTAATTTCGCCTTCGCACATTCGCTACAATTAATTTTGTTTACCTCTTCTGCTTGATGTTTTGGTCCTACGTTTCCGATAGCCTTTGTGTGGGAGTAAAATATCGAGACAAAATCGTGTACGAATGTTTTGGCAAATTAAAAATAGAACAGATTAATATATTACGTAATATATCGTGTAACCAGCTTTAAACAGATGTTTATTAGACAATTCTTCACTTCGGTATGCCAGGGTCTTCGTTGTGTCACAGTACGCATGGCGTGGGCGAGTCGATATTGACGTACGTTGATGGTTATCGGGTTTATTCGTTGACCGTTTTAACTTCATAACCAGCTATGGATATTCACCGCCGCATACTACCGCCTGGCGTAGTGAAGGCCCTTAGTGTAACATCCGTTGCGTTTTGGCTAGCAGCAGCTAGCAATATACTTTTTCGTAACGATCGTAGCAATCGTAGCAGCAAGTAGCGTAGCCTTGCCACGTTTAGACCTATTATCTGCATTTATAGCAACTCGAACAACCATAAACTAATGTAATAATTATTGGACTTTTAACTGTAATAAAAAAATTCTTGTCAAAGAAGTTATGAAAAAACTTTATTTGCTTAATATCTTACGCATTGATTACAATTTGGACGGCATTATGTATTCAATTTAGAGACAACAATGGTTTTGTTCACAGAGCGTGTCTTTGGTTCCCAAAATCAGTTTCACAATTCATCGTTTCAACAAAAGGCAAAATAAATATTGAGAAACGTAAAATTTTCGTGACAGGAATAATGTTCAGATATCATTCATTACTATGTAAAACCATTGTACTTAATTGTAAATGTGTAAAAAAAATTATTTAACTAATTTTGATGTGTTCTTTTCTTACAGATATAAGCACCAGTAATTAAATTATTAGGTGAGTTTATTTTATTACTCTGATTACTTAGGATAATATTATGTGCGTTACTTAGCTATGTAATGCTTATGTAAGTGGATACGAATAAGTACTTATGTTTTCATTAGTCATTTTGGAGAAATCATGTAAATACTTATACGGTTCTTTCTTAATCATTCTCTTTGCGTGGCTATGGTGGCCAATCTGTTGTTAGAGTTGTTCAGGCCGCCCGTAGGCCACTGACATGGCCTAATAGTTGCTGTCGGACGACAGCAGCCGGGGTCGATAGTCAACGTGCTCTCTGAAACACTTATATGGTAATAGGGTTCCCGGCGCAAGAAAGTTTTATGGAAAAGACAGTGATTTTTGCCATACGTTGTTAGCCTAAAATACAGTAAATCACAAAAAAATTACTGATTTTGTTATAATAAATGCATACTACATAGATACCTACATAAAATTAATTATTTTTATTTTGATATTGTCTTATCAACGAACGTTTTCTTTCGAAATTTTAAAATAGTACAGCATATTACTAAGGCATTATTAGACGTGCGTGTAAACCACATCGTTTACGCCGCATATTAGTTAGTACGTGCGTGTAAAATGTCTATTAGTTAAGGTGATAGTCGCAGGAGCGGCTTCACGAGTGCGACCTGCCCCATAATGAAATCAACGTCCCTTCTCAATCAGTGTTGAATATACGGAAATGTTACCTGTATCACACAAAACCTATGTGGGGTATATTTCCTTTGAGTTGAAAGTAATGGCGGACATTACATTTGGTATGGTACTTGGATACTTCTATAGTACAACTCTCTTTTCGGTTTGAATAAAAAACAAATTGTTATATTAAAATTGCCTTTATGCTTACCTACATCTCAGCAGCTGAACTCTCTTTTCTCCTACGCGTTATTATAGGTAAAAATATGTGATATTTCCAACGAACTTTGACACATTAGTGGAATGGAAGAATAATTCTTACACGAGTGTGCAACCGTCTGGTTTATTACAAACTACAATGACGTCGTTAATATTTTTTTCTAATGACAAATAGTACATAATTACTCCATACTTTATAAATTCCTTTAAAATTTCTTTTTCTATGGTGAACTTAAGTAGAATAAATTCAAGGTTTTAGTTGAAAATGGCTCCGACATCACGCTCAAGTGCAATGTAATGGCAGTGCACAGTCAACATTTTGCTAAAATGGAATTTGTCCAGCAAATAACGTGCTGCACAAGTGCACCCGCTACGGAAAACGTGCGAAAGTTACCTACTCGTAATAGTGGTGTTTATTTACCCTTTACCACTTCACTGAAATCATTATTTAATACTTATTGGCTTGGATGAAAGATAAAATAGTCTTCCTTAGGGGTGGGCGTTCGTTCCTCCATACTAATTAAGGTAGTAAAATACCTAGAATTACGGTGACTATGTTATGAAAGTAAAATCAATGACAACATGAAGCAAAAAGTATCAGAACAGAGATAAATATTATCCTTATTTTCACTCCATAAGTCCACCTCTGATTATATCATGATACCATGGTATCATGGTATCATGGCATGCCACATCATCTTTTGTCTTGGTATAAGTACCTATGACATTATGAATTATCTTCTTGGGCCATCTTGTATTTGTATAAAAAAATATCAGATCATGTTCGTTCAGCCCCCCCCACCCTATAACCATTTTATAAGTCCGAGCAGTACAAAGATCGCGATTTGTAAAAATAGCTTTCCATACATAAAACGGTTCCTACACCAAAAGACGAATCAAAATCAGTATTTTAAGACTAAAAATTAGGTTAATAATCTGCGCTCTTTCTCAGTTCATTTAACTCACGAACACGTTACGTGGAACTCTGGAGAGAGTACTCTCATTAGATCATGCGCTCACTAGGTCATGCGTGAATTTTTTCACACTACGTCATGCATGACGCTTGCATGACCTAGTGAGATTAATATGATAGTGTGATTATTATGCTAACACTACACTATCACATATGAGCGGACTGATCGATCTTTGGCTTGACCGAAACGAAACGAATAATTGAACGGTTCGTGACAGAGCTAAGAAAAACGTCAAGTCGCTGCAATTTACTTTATATTGAGACTACGTTGTATTACTAGGATCGGGCCCCTGATCTAAAGGTGTACGCATAATGGCTGAGACAATAAAACGTACTTGGCCATAACAAGGAACGTTCGGGCACGTTGATGCGTCTCAGTCTACGGCCAATCAAAACGAATCACCGCGTCTCCGGCGCCGAATTAATGGAATAGATGCATTGAGATTTCATTCGTCCAATTATTGCTATATAATAAGGCACCGTATACGTTTCGACTATGTATTTTTGACATCTTATTTTAGGCAAAACCGAAGGAGATGCACGAATGAGATTGCATGCAATTCTGCAAAGCCCCGCATAGATTGTATGAAAAAGCTTTCAGTCATAATTTTCATATCTTTGTGCAATAAAGAGTATTCATTCATTAATTCATTCATATTTTCTGATAAAATATACAGGGTGCGGAGTCCTTTAATGTAGTTACAAAGGCTATGTTTTATGATGAGTGACACAAAATTGCTAGTGGTGATATACTCGTACTGAAGTTCATACTTAGTTTGAAACTACTAAAAATACAGCATCCTAAGTTTTGAATCACCGTAATCTTTAGGAACTTCACACGAAAATCGGTTATTAAACCATTAAAACTTTAATAAGTAACAAATACAACCAAAGTTATCGAAACATTTTCAGATTGATAATAAGTGTATCTAAAAATAAACTGACGTACTTATGTATGCATGTAAAAGGAAATAGAGTAGGCGGGAAAAAACAATAACAAATGAAATAAACTAGGGATGGATTTCTGACATGCTGACCTTTTTCGTAAAGCCTTTAATCTTGATTTAACTAGCCGCTATTGAGTCAGGCCAGAGGGGTCACGAAATAGAAAGACTTTCTCGAGTGTTGTGTAGTGTATTTATTCTTTACTTTTAAATAAAAACCTTTTCCATTGTTTTCATCATCGTTGTAGCCGGTATCAGGGTGAGAGGTGGTGACTACTACACATGCCGTTTACTCTACATGAGCGTATCATCAGAGCCCCTCTACCTCTCGTCATCCTATTTTAAACCTGACCTCGAGTCCTTGCAGCAGAACTGCTGGCTGGTGAGACGGTACGGTACGGTTTACAATTGCTTTCATCATAATCAGCACATATCATCCCACAGCTTGGTATAAATAAGCCTGCTATCTATTGTGGCACCCTTTCCAGTCTTATGCTATAGGTAAACCGCTTAAAAGTGGGATTGCCTGCGCGGCAAGAGGGGCGCGGGGCGGGACGCCGCATGCTTGCCCTCTGACGTCCCGCCCGCGCCCATCTTGCCGCGCTGGCGACCCCACAGTTAAGCGGTTTACCTATAGTCGTGTTAAATTGCAGAAATTAAACATTTTTTTCGCCATAATTTACATTGAAAATCTTAGGTAAATATACCTAAGTGTTTTGAATACATATAATTTAAAACGCTCGAGGTCTTCTTACAAAATAAAGAGAAAATATTTGATTCGTGAAATTTCAAAATATATTGGTGTAAGATTTTCATATTTATTAGTGGATTTTCTAACATTTTGGCGAACTCACTCTCTGTATACGTATTAGTACTTACCTACTACCGTACTACCTTTATAATACATAAATAATTAAAGATACAACACTGTCAGACATTTCGCGTTAAATTTTCTCGAGAAAGCCTAATCAGTGTGATTAAGTTAAGTTTTGGATAATCCTTGAACCTCTTTGATGTATTATTCCATTTCATATTTTTTAAAATGGAAAAGGCGATTGTTTTCGTAGGATTTTAATTGGATAGTGTTGCCTTTAATTACGAATTCTTTTGATTTCCGTTTCCCTTTGTGTTTTTCACTTTACGTGGTTTATTACGGAAATTAGCCTTTTTCTTTAATTAAAATTATTCTCTTTACATAGATACTTAACTAATTATACTTAAACTTATTTATTCCTGATATAAGTACGTACTTCAAGCAGAAACGAATTACGTTTTAAGCACGGTGTAGTAAGTATGTATTATATGTCATTAGAAAAAAAGTGAACGACGTCATTGTAGGTTATAATAAACCAGGCGGTTGCACACTCGTGTAAAAGTTATTCTTCCATTCCACTAATGTGTTAAACTCTATTCTATTCTACATCCAAATTATTTTAAATAAGCATTCTATTCGTCTCTATCTTTTAAAGTTTGAAAACATTGACACTTGCTGCAAAGGTTTTCTTGTAAAAGAGGACGTAAATACACAAATACTCGTATGTATTTTACCGCCGCCCTTTTATAAGAAACAGCCTAACTGACGGCCTCTGTTGTCTAGTCGACTTCTCGTATGCTATGATGAAGAGCAGACCTTGACTTGTTGCCGACTTGGATCGTTACATAAATTTACCCCGAACTAGACAGAAGATTACATTAGCGTAACCCTCATTCCATTCGAATCACTGCCCTAAATCACCCCCTCGAAACGGTTGCGTATCCACTGCAGTTGCTTCGTCGAAATAACGTGGATAAGGCACCGAGTTTAATCGAATTGTATTTTCTAAAATTAATCAATGTAATCTAATTAAATTAGTGATAGATATACGTGTAGTAACACTGACTTATCTGAGCATGTAATTATTTTATGTAAAATAGTATTAATTTATAGGTGGAATAGTATTGTTTTACAAATCTCGTATACTTTATTGCACACCCGGGACAAAAACAAAACATACAACATAAAGAGAGGTACAATATAATGTGCAGAAGGCGGCTTTATTGCTTTAATCTATATCTTCCAGGCAACCTTCAGGTGATGGAAAAATCATAAGATACATAATATACGGGTGCAAAAGGCGTATGAAATAGATACTACCCTCAAATAAATAAATATCAATAATAAACAATGCAAACCTTTGCGAGCTGCAAAGCAGTAGTAATAATATTACATAAATACTATAATATATACAGAAATATAATACTTAATATTATATAGTTTGCTTTATTCATTTATTTTAACAACTGGGTACAATATTTTAGTTTAATAAACTTTAAATGCAAAGTTAAATTTTAACAAAGCTATTATGTAAATTGTAAATAAATAAATAAAAATAAATAAATATTAAGTTTGAAAATTGTACAGATACAGACGTGTTACAGGTTACATTGTTATTCAAAATTATTTTTTTAGTCTAATTTAAAAAAATATCTTATTAGGATTTTAAAACTAAAATTAGCAACTGAAACATATAACATTAGTTAAGTAACACATGTTTATTGAAACTATCAAGTATGGTAACCACTGAATGAATAAAATAAATAATATAATGACAAACTATCCCCAAAATAGTTTACAAGATGAAAGGAATATGTAGAGCCTCCAGCTGCATCATTCTGTCATTATTTTTAGATTAAATATTCGAGAAATTCTCATCTGGTTCAGATTTATACCAAAGGATTTTATAAGGATTATGTACCTACCATCATGTATAGTGTGGGGTAACTTGCCCCTGTCTAATCTGTTTCTCCAAGTTGTCATTGAAAATAAGTTGGAGTACGAACGTAAAGAATGATGTGGATAGACTGGCGACGGCTCGAGGATACTTGGTAAGTATTTTAAGTCAAAAATTAAAATATGCGTCAAAATATTCGTATATAGCCAACGAATGCTTCTAAAATAATATTACTTAAGATATTTACTGACATAGACGTCATGTAACGTAAGAACCAAACCACTGCCATTGATTTATTATGTAGATACATCTTCAAGGAATAATTTCTCGTTGTGCGGTTAACTTTAGGGATGAGTAGGGCATAATTTTATTACGCACAGATGGAATATCCTCATTATCTTGACTTAGAACACACATCAACGGAGCGCTGCTGTAATTTTGTTACGAAAATTTAATCCAACAGGCGCCTAGCCGCAGAATTGTGGGTGCTAAGAACAGCCGAGGCGGTTAGTCAAGCCAGCAAACACAGCAATGAGATTTTGAACGTCAACATTTATCATTTGTAATTTATAGCTATGTCTTTTTGTCTTCTCGAACTGCCATTATAATAAATACATTGGCGGTTAATTAATAATTCAGCGGCAAGAAATGGTAAAGGTGTTATTTAAGTAGAAATCAAAATTAGTAAGCTGGAGCTTAATCGAGCTTTTGATTTATTGAGAGAGGAACGTTTCCATCAACTAAATGTTTCATCTGTGGGAATTACTAGCATTTATCCTTTATATTTCTACAAGCTATGGCGGGGCCATTTCAACTCCCGTCCACGGCCAATGAAATATTAAAAAAAGCTCGCCCACTAACCCGTATAGTGCTCACGTGCAAGTACCGAATTTTTAAAATTTTCTCAGTTTCCTTGAATGTTCTCGGATCAAACGTTCTTTGTAAACGAATGATGAGGTAAAGTGAAAATTTTCACGCGAGCTTCCCTGATGGGAAGGGAGCCTCGTTAGTTCTAAAGGTATTTTCCCACAAAGCGGGTGGCACTAGAACTAACGAACGTCTATTCGGAGATCACACTCACATTTTCGCATATAGACAAAAGTTTCAGCTTTATTGTAGGGTTAGTAATTTTCAAGATTATATAAAAAAATTATAAGAAGACACTAAACAGCTACTCTTGTTAAGATTAAAATCTTTTGATATAGGAATAATTTCTTTAGGAATACAATATTGCTTCAAAACAAAATAACAAAACTTAGACATTCTGTTACATAAACATTGTTTGTAGGCAATAAAAATAGTCATTTGAAGCGTGGCAATCCAGACGGCGTACGATATTACATGGCAATGATTAATGCTTCGAAAAATATCAGTCATTCTGAATGACATGTATAGAAAAGCTTTGCGAAATAAGCTTAATATACGCACGAGTAAACGCCAGAATCGTCAAATCACCTTCACACAGACAAAACCTACCTGGTATACATAATATTATTAGGCACATCTCTGTGTGTAGCAGGTTGTCATATATCTGATGAAATGGGGCGTTCATTGAACTGTACTTAAGTAACTCGCATGTACCAGTACTTTTGAAGTTTACCACTTTGGGTGCAATTTTTGGGAGACGTCACTTGTCGAAGTCTTTACTTTACTTCGCTTAAATTGCTTCATAACAAAGTTGAAGCATCTGGTGAAGGCTTTTACGCATTTACAAGGTCATACTCTATTTGTGTTTGTCTACTGTACAGTAAGGCACTAATTCTCATTCAGTAACTTTTGAACGTGTAGCAACAACGTTGGCTTCGAGTATAAGAATATGATTTATTTTTGTAGTTTCAATATTGTAAGATATAACTCAGTGAACTCTATCTGTACAAACGTACGGTACGGTCTGTCGCGTCGCTGAATTTTCTTTCCTGAATTTGAAAAACTGAACTGTAAAGGTTCTCTACTGATATACTACACCTGTTTGTTTACATACCAAAGTGTAGTCATATTGTAGTCGTAATTTTACAATCAGTAACTCAAAACTATTATGATTTCGAGATACGCAAGCCTGCGTGAACTTACTCTGTGCCTTTCCTTTCACCTGTATGTATATGAGATTTCTATTATGAATGATCGATTTTTATGTAAATTCGCGTTGTAATATAAGATTCGAAAGAGTCATTGTTCCCAAGCACCTACTACTACCTGTTACTACTACTACTACTACTACTATACCTACTACTACTACCTGTTACTTTATCTATACATAAGAATACTGGGATTTTTTGTGCCACTATTATTAGCATTAAGAATTTTAGGACATGCTCAAAGGTTGAAACGATTAGGATCGATAACTAAAGAACTGTTCTACAAATTTTTTTGCTTCTCCCCTTTAAAACGTGCCACCAGGGTTGAACACTGTCATTTTGAACAGGAAACAAAACCTATTTTAGACTTCAGTATAAAAGTGATTCAGCAAACGACCACAATCGTTACGTTATCATTATCACTCTCAGATCTGGCAACACTGGTCATATCCCGTGTCTGTAGTAACATGAGTGAGTTTCTCCCGCGCTTTTGTGGCATTCACGTCAGCTTTGTTTCGTTTTGTCTTGCAAATTGTACAGTAGTGCTTTTCTAGTATAATGGTGTTTGTTGCTCGAAGAACTTCGACAAGATGTAAATAATGTGTGGGACAGTGCAGTGAAGTCAAATAAGACGCTGCAGCCCAATCCATACTTGGCTCGATTTTGAAGAGCCATACTGCGTCCGGGACGCCTTCTTATTTGGTTCGGATGGTGCAGAAGCGTGGAAAATTCTCCTAGATAGCATTGAAATGTGTCACACCAGCATTTTAATGAAGACTTGAAAGAGTTGTTTACATCAGACACGGCTGTATGGGCTCAGTTCCCTTTGCCTTAAAACAAACAACAAGTAACATGAGCCGAGTTGTGTTACTGTCTGTATAAGTAGAGTGCTCTGCCGAGTCGTGTCCACACACGGTCGTCCTATTTCACGACGTGGCCAGCGAACCAGAGTGCTAGTTGCATGGTACTCATCGCGCTTTCCATGTTTTTGCTTTTTCACGCTTCTTTCCGCCATGAAAAGACTTCGTTATGTCCTGTTTTCCGGAAAAACGTGATTGGCATGCTTTCTATCTCGGTAGACGATTTACGGCTGTAGGCAAAAGTTGTTTTATTATTTTTGAAGACTGAGTGACACAATGCTAATATAAATCTGAGGGGTAGTGCCCCGCCAAGTTGAGCAGAAAAAAGGCATCCTTTTCGAGCTGCACTGTGGTTTTGCATTCCCGCGTAACGGCAAAGTCACATAGTATTTTAATTGAGATATGAGTACCTAATGAAATTGATACATCAACGGCATTTAGTTTTCTATGATTAAAATTAAAATGTCAAATTCATAATACGGACGAATACCGCAGTCTTGGCTATACATGAGATACTACTACATTTTACTGCTACTTTTTATGTCCAAATGACCATCACGAGACTTGGGCTCTTTTACAGAAATGTTCTTGATGGGATGTTGTTTTCTGACGAAGGTACGCTTGATGTGATGTCGGTATTTATAAAGTTATATTTTTTTTCATTTGTTGTACAAAATATTTTGTTGATTGGTAAATTACTTATTTGTTCACATTTTTCTCAACTTTCTACAGGTTTTAGATTGATACATTTATTTTTCATTTAATTAATTTAATATTAAAAATAGCGTGCAATAAAACGTGTACGAAGTATACGTCCTTACACAGTCAATGTGCCGACATAGTTAAAAGTTTGTTTACCTATTTGCCTGAAATTGAAACTAAGTCGTTCCAACTATTATAGACGTCGGTTCCGCCTGAGGAAGCTTGGAAGAACCAATTAAACTTAAGGGATGCCGTGTAAGATTCGACAATAGAGGCGGATTTAGCTGGCGTGCGTCTGCCTTAACTAGGTACAAGTCGATTGTGTAGACTTCCTAATATTCGATCCCTGAATTATCTGAATATTCTATATAAAATTAGAATAGGAATGTTGACTAATGTTTTTTAAAAATTTAAATATAATATATAAAAACTATTCCATATCAGTCGGACAACGATAAAAAAAATTGTAATAGGCATCCGTGGTAGTTTTTGATTTTTTTGATTACACATAAATCGCTATCGCAACAAGTGACGTGACTTGTTGCTAGTGCTTTACACTCTCTTACTCAAAATACCGTTTTAGAAAGAAACCGATATAATCAAATTAAAACAGCTTGTAACTTATTAATTTTTAACCGTTTCTTTTATTTTTTCATTAATATCTTTCTGAAATTTTATATTTATAATTTATTTCATAACTATCAACAATTCAACATTAGTTAAGTATTCCAACTCCCCATTTTGAAGTCGGGGTATTCGAATCCAAATCATAGAATCCCTTAGCAAACATCTTCGAATAACTTCATATCTAAGCATATTTTATTTAAGTAATCCTCACAGAGGAGGAATTTTCGTTCTTTCGATTTTGTAATTGGAATACAAACTAAATATTAGGTAAACGTAGTTGAAAGCCAATAGCAAGCTATGGCGGGGTCGTTTCAACACCCATCCACAGGCATATTGTACTTTATTATATAGGACATGAATCAGGATAATAAGTCCTCCGAAAAGGATACGTAATAAATAACCATGAGAATGAAACCAATATTTAACTACAATTTGTATATACTAATGGTGGTATTTTAACTGCCTTAGTTTATTTTGCTCGGTTGAAAAAAGGCGATTATTTCTTTTACGCAAGTTTAAAGGTTGAGCTCAGACCGGGAACATGTAGAGAGAAATAAAATTGTTACAAATCGTGAAGTATTACTCTCAATTGAAGTTTAAGTGGAGAACTGAGTCGACCTCTTGACCAGTGAAAGTATAGCAGGCATAGTCTATCTAATCAGTACTTTCAAGAAATCATAAATTCCGTATAGTTATACGGAATTTATGGTATCTTCAGTGAAAGTATAGCAGGCATAGTCTATCTAATCAGTACTTTCAAGATACCATAAATTCCGTATAGTTATACGGAATTTATGGTTTCTTCAAAGAACTGATTAGATAGACTATGCTTGCTATACTTTCACTGGTCAAGAGGTCGACTGATCAAGAAGAGAGGAATTTACGGTTATTTATTTTTAATAGTTTGTAATTTTGGGAAAATTTAGTTTCTCATGGAAATCTGTCAGGTGACCCTTGCGATTTCTAGTTAGAAGCGACACGAGATTGCAGCGCAAGGGTCGTCTGATCGAATCCACCTTTGAACCATTGTGGTGGATCTCTCCTAGCACAGGCATTTTAGCGTAGCTGGAGTGGTTTAAAAATTACCAAACCAACCGAACCGTAAGTAACTTAGCAAAATCGTTCAGTAATCAATATTGAGTCGCATTGCAAGGTCGAGGATCTCACTACTTTTTATGGCCAAACGGCCAACACGAGACTTGTCCTCTTTTTACAGAAATGTGTTTGATGGGATTAAATCTTTAGGAGGTCAAATTTGTCATCCTTTGCAAAGTAAATCCTTCTGGATTTGGTAATTGTTAGGGAGGGCGAATCCGAGTTTGAGTTTTTCTTCTCCTCCCCCTTTATTTTTTACACCTTTCTTGACATATTTGGCGACGATTTTGTCCTGTTCGTAATGTCAGTAACCTCATGAAGTGTATTACTTATTGATGTAGCCACTTTATCTTTATTTTATAATAATATTTTTAAATAATACAGTATGTTAAACCCCTGTATTATAGTAATACAATTAATGTCTTTGATCACTTACAACTTAGAAGTGAAGCAAGGACAAAGTTTAAAGTCCAACATTCCACAGCGAAGTGCCAAATGAAGACAAATGGTTCCTCGCAGGTGTTTTCAACAATTTTAATAAGAAATTGCGTTCGATCGCCACACAGTTTACAGCTGAAGTTACGTACTTATACTCAGAAAGCTATTTTTAAATGTGTCATTAGACATTCTGTAATTATTCAATGCCAACGCTATTTTCGATTTGCGTGGTTGTTACTCTTTGCAATGGCATCCGGCATTTGAGAAGTTGTTTTTATTTTTCTGATAATTTGTTCGACACTAATTTACCTAGGTAACTAGGTACTAATTTGGACGCCGAGTACATTTGCACGTAAATGCCAAAATGTACAATGTGCTTGATTGTCCCATTACCAAAATGTACAACATGCAAGAGAGAAAATGTCCTAATGTATGAAATGTTTCCATGACAGATTCTATGGTAAAAATGTGTATCTGATTTAAGGTACTGTACAAGTGACGGTAATTTGTACATACTACCTGTGAGTCTGTGACCGATTATTGCCTGCTTCTACTAAATATTTAGACATACATAATTAAATTATATATCGTAGATCTGTATATGCCGTAGACGCATAGCGTAATGGTGCATTTCACGAAGTGCGTAAGTATTTCACGAAGTGATAATAATCTTAGACAGATATTGTAATGGCCGAGTTCTACGCTATCTGTCTAAGATTTTTAGCCACTTCGTGAAGTGCGGATCATCAATTCGCACATAGCGTATTGGTATTGAACCTCACGTAGATCTTAATCACTCTTTTATAAAACTAGCGCCTGTTGTTGCTATACATACATACATGTATATTTTCGATGTTTCGTGTCGCTACTTGGTAGAACTTCATTAAACTTAATATTAAATGATATTTATAGCACTTAGTTCTACAAAATTTATTTTATTTGTTTTTATTTTCAAATAACTTCACCGCGACCGGTTATTTACTAAATATTAACCATATTTAACAATATTCTCTAATATAACGTTTGTATAACTAATGACAAATCAAGATAATGCTTTGAATGGGGGCAATAAAAGAGATGGCGCTAGTATACATTCAAAATTTAAAACCTGGCATCATGAAGTGCGGTTCAGATCAATACAATTACGCTATGTGCTAACTAGGGACCTGCATTTCACGAAGTGGCTAAAAATCTTAGACAGATAGTGTGGAATTCAACGATTACAGTATCTGTCTAACTTTTTTAGCACATCGTGAAATGCCTACGCATTTTGTGAAACGCGCCATTACGCTATGTGTCTACGACATACATATTGCATACAAGGTGTAACAAAAACCCACCAATAAAACCAAAAGTTCCTATGTAGGTATCCAAACTTAACAAGTTTTGTTTTAGCGACTTTTTTATTTTCACAAAAAAACAAAATGTATGGAGAATCAAAAAAAATATTTGCGAAAATAGAAAAGTCGTGGTACAAAACTGTTTAGTTATGGATACTGAATACACCCTTTACGGGTTTGTAAAGTCAGTCAATATTTTTATTGCATTTTAAATCTACAGTAGAGGGTGTGTGGTTACTTAACCCAGTAGAGATACAAATTTATTTTTTAAATCTAATATTGTATGCCCATATTTGGTGTTTAGTGGCAGTATCTATTTATAGCACCCAATAGTGTTAAGCATAGTGCACACAACCTGTCGCGTCGAGCGCTAATTTGCCGCTCCAGGGATCAAAGACGGGCGTGAATTAGCCCATTCATGTTCACATGCTGCCGTGAATAAGTGTTTATCAATAATTAAAACATGATTTTCAATAACCCCTTCAGTGTAATCGTCTCTATGATTGCTGAGAATCGTGATCATTGTAAGTAGAGATGGGCCGAATATTCGGTAATCGGTATGTCTGGGTTATTTTTCCATGTTCGTACATACGTAAACTCACGTGAAAATATATAGATGTTTTGTGTCCATAATCCCCGAGGGAGTAGACAGTGGAACCACCGACAGGTAATTCTCACTTTTCGCCACAAGATTTCGTGGACAAACGTGATAGGTGGCGAGCCTATCGCAGTATACATGTGTAGAAATTGTAGAATAGTCCACATCCACAAGATCCTGATCCCAAGTATTGGGGTGGTGCTATTCTTTATGGCCGGCACGACACGGTTCGGCCGAATATTCGGATAAATTGCCAAATATTAATCTTAAATATATAATAAAACTAAACCGATATTAAAGTTGTGATGTTTCAATATTTCCTAAAACTAAACCGATATTAAAGTTGTGATGTTTCAATATTTCCTAAAACTAAACCGATATTAAAGTTGTGATGTTTCAATATTTCCTAAAACAAAACCGATATTAAAGTTGTGATGTTTCAATATTTCCTAAAACTAAACCGATATTAAAGTTGTGATGTTTCAATATTTCCTAAAACTAAACCGATATTAAAGTTGTGATGTTTCAATATTTCCTAAAACTAAACCGATATTAAAGTTGTGATGTTTCAATATTTCCTAAAACTAAACCGATATTAAAGTTGTGATGTTTCAATATTTCCTAAAACTAAACCGATATTAAAGTTGTGATGTTTCAATATTTCCTAAAACTTCTATTCTTTTGATTTCCTCTCAATAATGATTTCTTATTTGGATACGAGTAAAAGAAAAAATAGTCTCTGTGCGAGTGTTCGTTCCTTGCTTGCTTACTTGCTTTCAAAAAGTTTTATTTCATAGATTTGTAGGTAGGTATATTACCTAGCGTTATTTAGGTACTTATCACTTACCTACATAAAATTACTTTATTAACTCATCCGTGTCGTGAAGGAATATAATCAAAGCATGTGCTTGCGTGTGCGTGTACCTATATATACGTACCTATTACTCCTTTTCGTAACGCCTTCAATACCAGCTCAGATATTTCTACTCCAATTGTTAAATATTTTCTTTTAAAGCGTCTATGTTTTCGCACGAAGTTTTATGTAAATATTTTTTTTTCAGTAACCTATTATTTTTTACGAACATACAGCGAGCGTGACACATAGCGATCGTGAAGCAAAAAAGGAAAAAAAAATGTTTTAAACTAAATTTTGTAAGAGCGCGTCTATAGAGACCTATGTCAGTCACACGTTTGTAGTGGGGGTTTATAGAGGCCACCTGGGGCCATCACTAACAGCATACATGCTATAATATGCATATCATACAGATACTTTAGCGGTAACTTCAAACATCCCTTATACTGAAATATCGTCGATTCCGCTCCGTAGATTCTGTCCGGAGTCTAGGGACTTGCTGCAACCTCGTTAACGTTGCCGACTTATAGCACTGACTGCTAGGAACAAGCTAGAAACATCCCCTGATGGGAATATGTGCTAACATCTCGACCAATAGCGAAGTTTCAGATTCGTTTTGCATAGATAATCGTTATATATAGGAAACATGGCTGTGATTGCCCCGCGCGCCCGCAACTATTTATATAAAACACATGTATTATTGTTTAACTTTCGAATATGAAAAGGCAAGTTTTTTTTCTTTAATGAATGGCCCCTGCTTGTGATTTACACTCTGCAATTTGGCCAATGACCGTGTTAGAATCTTGTAAAACACTCGAATGTTTTAGCAGGGGCCATTCATTAAAGAAAAAAAAACGACGTTGGTACGTCGCGATAAAGGGAGAGTCGTGTGCACTAGGAATGCCTAGTGTCTTGCATTCCAATCACTGGGCAATAGTGATTGCCCAGTCTATAAAAAATTGTTAAGTGCAGTGGCACTTAACAATTTTTTATAGATTTGGTAAATAAATATCTATAAGTAGATACTATGATTTGTTGAAATGTGAGCAATTGGTGCAATTTTTCAATTGGTAAAGTTCTCAGTTCATTCAACATTCGCTGTTCGTACAATTTTTTGTGGGGCAATCACTATATTGTTTACCCTGGCGCTCTCAACTTTACTGCACGAGCGGTTACGAGTACTAAATTAGCCTAGGATCGTAATACAACTATGTAGTAAGGTAATCCTACTTTATAAGTAAGTAATACGAAATAATCTTACTAAAATATTCCTTGAGGCTGTAAGACAAAACCAGGGCTAAAATACGCCTAAAAAGGCCTAACATACTTACGAGTACCTAGCTATTTTTATTTTTCAAGTAAAAATGTTACTTGTAAATGCCACGTGAACATTTCTGTGCGTGTGACATGACGACGTGACATGATATCACGCGTGTAGTGATAAGCGTGATTGATGACGTCACGATTGCCACGTCGCCTGGGGGCGGGGGCAGGGGGGGAAACGTCGGCACTTGCACATTAGTCTACTTACCGCCTACTTGTTGAACGTCGCCTAAGTACCCTCACCATGTTTCACGCCTAAAGCTGTCTAAGCAATTTACCGTTGATGTTCATAAGTAGGTACTTACCTAGCATACATAATGTTGTTCTTAAAATATAGGTATGCATAGGTAATTACCGGCACATGAGGTACTCTGTCTAAGTAACTTAGATTAGCAATGCGTCGAAAACCCTCTTATAATATAGTGAGATGAGATGTATATGGGCCACGGTGACCACTTATACCATCAGGTGACCCATTGGTACCAACAACATTGCATGGTTTCGAGCACGGCCCATCTCTGCACGTGAGTAGGCCTCCTATATATAATATATAAAGAGCGTCGGTGGCACAGTGGCTAGGGCACCGGACTCTCATGCGGAAGGTCCTGGTTCGAAACCGTGCAGTGCCATGTACCAATGAGTTTTTCGTATTTTTCGAAGACTTACGTACATTTACCGATTTCTCTAACGGTGAAGGAAAACATCGTGAGAAAACCTGCACATTGAGATGACCAGTGTGTAAAATGGGGTAGGCACAAAAGATCCTCATGGGTCGAAGTGCCGCTGGGGTTATTCCCGGCCCCCCTGTCATAAGATAAGATAAGGCCTCCTATAACTCAACAACGCCACCAACGACATTATAAACCAAAACTAACATACCCAAGTCTTTTTTTCCTAACATAGACAACGCCTTTATCGTATTCCATAACTTTGATGACGTTTTAAAAATAATTTGGCGTAATTTGGCGTAATTTTGATTTCAAACTGGTTGTTTTTGGGAAGTAAGAGGACTAATTTATTTAATTTTGTATTTAAATATAAAGATATTGATTGCTGAAGGTTTTAGCTTAATTTTCTTTACAAGAAATTAACGATTTTTCATATGTCCCATTTTTATGGTAACGGAATGGAACTAAAATATACAATAGCATAAAAGTGTTAAGTTGTTTTCGGTTCTTTGTATTTCTTTATTGATAGCGAAGCTATACACATCTAAGTAAGCGTTACTTTTAAAAAATAAATCCGTATTTATTTTTATTTTGGCTTGTTTGTTGGTCGCGGAATTTTCCCAAAATTTCTGCCAATGTGCAAGTTGGGAAAAAATACTCACATAACATACATTAATGCATTACCCAATTGCTTCTTAATACATTTTTGATGGTTTTACAAAAACCTATTGGATTGGATTGGATCCAAATTAGTTACTTGAATTCTAATTAACACGCGATGTGTTCGTTGCCATGTTGTGGCAGAGATTACAAATTAGATGTTAATTTAAGTAATGTAATATGAACGTTAACGAACCATATACAAGGGTCTCATTTGCACAATCGCTTGCTAATTATCATTTTGGGCTACGAATACTAATCCGTTCTTCTGGCTTTACTTTCAAGTAATGACGTTATTTTGTTTCACGTAACATAAGTAGTATACGGGTGTAACAAAATCTGCCTATAAGGGAGTTGTCCAATTTTGTTTTTAAGACTTTTTGATATTCGTTAAAAAAATTGTTCACTTTTCATGCAATCGATCAGCTGATCGGTACAAAATGTATAGACGGAGTTTTTTTTGCCAAAATTGAAAAGTCGTAGAACAAAAGTTGTTCAGTTATGTTCTTATCTAATTTTAATACTGTTACCATACTTACCTATATTGCTTGAAACTATAATATAATAATAAGTAGACTCTATATAACCTTAAACGTACCTTAAACGAGTACTTAAAGGATTTTCTGTCGCAACAGGTTTCTACAAAATACCCATACAAAAGGCAGGGTAAATTCTAAAATTTAAATAAATTCTAATTATTATTTTTTAATAATATTTTGGTAAATTTGAGTTATTAATTTAATTTTGCTCACATTTGTAATCAATTTTACGATCTAAATTTTCTTAAACCCTTTATAAACCCTTTCACTGCGCGCTTTAATATTTGGGCCACCCAAGGGCAGCGTGCCGCGGTCGGCATCTTTTTGAAAGCTTCCGAGCGAAAAATTAGTTTTCGCTCTATTTGACTGTGTAACATAGGAGTTATTTGTATAGAATTTCCATTTCCATCCCTCCATTGTGGTTTTACCAAACAAATATTTATTGGGACGCTCGCCATGTCCTGTCATCTCATGTCCCTAAAATAATGTTGCCTAGGTACTTGCTATAAGTGGGTAAATGATTTTTTAAAGGTTTCGCTAATTAGGATTCGTTATAGTTTGTCTTGTGTCTGTCCGTCCGTCCGTCTGTAGTACCCCAGACCCCTTCCAGTGGCGGATCGCGTAATTAATTGTTCTAACCAAGTGTTGTTAGGCTGACATTTCCCATATAAAATGTAACGTATTTTGGTTGCAGACATGATCCGGAGTTGCATAGTCGCAGTGTCGCTGGGTGCGCTCGCCGCCATCTGCACGTTGCCAGTCAGCACGGCGCAGGCACTAACGTCAACTTACGATGGTGAGCAACATGCTTTAGTTTATTTCGGGATTTGCGGGATGGCGCTGTCGGTGAAACTGTAAATGTTATTATAGGGCTATACTTGACTGTTCAACATGGTTCAGACTGTTCAACATAGTTTTATGCAGAATGTATACCCTGACCAGGAACTTAGAAAACCCCTGTCAAGAGGGCGCAAATTGTTAGTTTTATAATCTGTGTTATGGAGTTCGCTATGAAAAAATAGTACCTACTATTTAATTCCGCAATATGGCTAGGGTTTTTTAGTTCCAGGTCAGGATATAAAGACTTCGGTGTCCGTCCGTTTGTAAAAATAAAACGAAAAGTATTTCTTCTGTGAACGGAACCCTCAGTCCGCGAGTCCGACTCGCACTTAACCGGTTTTTATTTATTGGTGCAATTACTAGTTTTGATTGTTAATAATAATTTGTTGATTCTAAGTTCAGTTCCATTCTTAATTATAGAAATAGAAATACATTTTTTGCCAAACACTCATATTTTTTTTCAAAAAAATTAATTTTATACTACAAAGCACTACAACAAAGCACTATGTATATTTGGCAAAAGAGGGGAAAGTCAGTAAATGCTGACATACTCGGGTACCAAGTATGCAGCGCTGTTTTTCATATAAAACAAACGGTGTTATTTTTAATAACCAAAAAAACGTTAAGACTTTTATTAGATTAAGATTATGTCCTAATAATGAAAGACTGATTTGGTAATTAAAAGACCAGAAATATTGTTAAACTAGAGGTTATAAAACACTTATTAAATATTTATTTTGCGCATTAAACTTTGATTGACCAAAACTACGCATTTTTTGTAATTTTCGGGGACACCATTTCAAATTTATAATAGAAATTTAGCATTTACCGATTTCCCGGGAAAAGATACACGAGAGTTTTCGTGTCCCGGGAAACCGAAAAGCTCGAGAAATAAGAAACTCTAGTAGGTAGGTAAGATAAGTAAGGTACCTATGTAGATATGGTCTAGGATTACGAATCACGGGACGGATTAAAATTGAAATGCTATATTATTAATTTATATTATAAGAAAATATAAGCTTATAAATAAATAGGTAGGTAAACCAAAACAAAATCAAATAGTATATTAGGTTCTGCGCTTAATCTTCTCTCAAAAACTTCTAAATTGTGTCTACTCTCGGTCCTGTATAGGTACCAAATCAACAACCAAAATTATCAACTTATAGGTACCTACTTACAAACACACTATAGGTATTTGATATCCCTTATCAATCTACGAAAATATGATCAGAATAAATTTCAATTTCAATGAGTGACTTACAAAAAGATTTACCTACTTACTTACAAATCTTACCTATTTACAAATCATTCCAAAGCCATGGTTATTTATAATTGTGAAAGGGAACTTAGACTTTAGGCGCAATAAGTAGGTACTTAAAAGTTTTGGGAAAGTGTGTGAGAGCAATAAAATATGAATTTATGGATATTGTTACATTCGTTTGAGTAAAGTTGTAAGTTTAAGTATTTCGTTTCATGTAAATAGAAACCTGTTTTGTTAACAGGTCGGATGTAATAATAAAGGTTTTAAGTATGGGGCGAAGCATAAAGCATGACACTAAACCACAGACATTTTATAGCAGAATTAGTGTATGTGAAACACTGAGGATATTATTAACAATCTCACTCTCATTCTTCACTCATGAAGATATCTTTTTTCTTTTTTACTTTTCTACTACATTGACAGATATCGAAGCGTGGCAAAAAATTCAGTCTACATTTAAACCATCCCTCATTCAAATGAACTTATACTCGTAATTTGCTTCAAATCCCCATGCTATATTTTCTCACCTTTTCGTTTGCCACGGATTATTTAAGATCTGTAAAGTAACCATCAGGTGACCGTCTGTTCGTATGCTTTTCTCCAATAAAAAAATAACATTCAGTACTTATAACAAAAACGGGTGCAGAGTTAACTTTTCCTGATAAAAAAATAATCTACCTAAATAATCTCACGTAGAAATTGATACTAGATTCAGATGTTTAAATTGATAGCTTATGGAATTATGTGTTAATACCAGACTTTGTAGAGTAGATACATAACACAGGTACTTGTACAACAAGGGTAAACACATCAAACTAACGTAAATCTGAAATCTCGGCATGCGTCACGTATCCCATTAACGTGATAGTAAAACTGAACATAGTGATTGCTACTTTTTAAAACCCAGAAAACATGCGAATGCGGGTTTTTTGTCGTCTTATACTTACTTAATATTTAAACATATCCTCCTTGGTCATACTCCTGTTCTTTTACCTCCTATAGTTATCAAACTATAATGTAAAAATCGAACACACTTGGACTATAATTTATTCTTAAGAGGGTGGTCTGCGCGTGAAAAATCGTGAAATTTCGATTGTTAATTTCTTCATATCTATAAATTTTCTAAATTTTTTTATCTTCTTTTTTTTATTTGTCCGGGTTCGAAACCATGCAATGCCATGTACCAATGAGTTTTGCCGATTTTTTCGAAGACTTACGTACATTTACCTACTGCTCTAATGGTGAAGGAAAACATCGTGAAGAAACCTGCATGTCTGAGGAAATTAAAAGTTTCCGAAGGCGTGTGAAATCCACCAATCAGCACTGGGCCCGCTCGGTGGATCATGACCCGTACCCCCTTGTGTAAGGGGAGGCCTGTGCCCCAACAGTGGGGACATTAATAGCCTGTTTATTCCTACGTGTCGCTATAACTCTTTGAATCATAATACGAGTAAATCTGACAAATCCAGCTTATAACAAATTTTATCTAATATCGTCTCAGACAGGTAATAACCGAAATCGCGTTCGTGTGCACGTCAGTCTCATATAAGCGTCGAGACACTCCGTCACACCTCACTGCTCACGCTCTGTCGCTCAATAGACTACACTACGCGTAACCCTCCTTGATTTACCTCCTCCGACTCAAGCACCCACTCAATACATCGAACGAAGCATTTTAACGTTTTGGCGCTGAATGGAAAAAAGTTCTAATTTATTTTAGAAGCCAGTGGGTGTTCCAATAAAGCGTTTGAAAAAATAAAACGTAACTTCATTTAAACTTAAATCCATCTGAAGACATGTCCGCCCCAAAATCTGTTACTTGACATGTCTGTGATAAACTTTTAACAAGCGTCCCATTTGCCTATTACGATAGCTCCATAGTTGAGACGTTCAAAGTTTTGTTTTTACTCCCTCGGGCCGTTACGCCAATAAAACTTACATACTCGTATACCTCACATTGATTCGTCATCCATCATCTACTCTTATTTACTTGTTGATAAGAAAAGTTTTATTAGGTATACCTTACTTCCTCTACATATATGACTACTAAACCTATATACCTGCTCATTCTAGCATTTAAAAGTTATTAAATATAATATCTAAGTAGTTAGTTACTTATAATTAGTGGACAAATAAATCCCAAAACATTTCATGTAAAAAGTAGCCAAGTCTCGTGTATCTTTAGTCGGAAAAAGTAATGAGATGCAATATAAAGTCAACTCTATTGCTCTTACCTCTATTAACCTCTATTACATTTTTTATTAACAAGTCGCTTCAAGTCGCTACATCTTAAGTTTAAGAACATTATGTGAATTGGCAATTACACAACAAGGGGTAATTGTCTGATTATTAAGTCTATCGTGTTATCGGTATTGTGGTTATCGGTATCTACCCATAATGTTATAATTATTGTTAGGTTCACGTTATTTAGTATCATGTGCTTGTAGTAAGAAACATAAACTCTTTATTATCAAAGTTGTATAAACTAAAATGCGTTTTAATCAGGAAAAAAAGATTATAAACGATATTTCTGAAAATGACCAGAACAAAGATAGAGGGGGTCAAAAGTGCTCTGAATTGCTTCGGGAAAAGGTGCTACGGCAGTGTGCCCACTCTTTTGGCTCGACTGACGGGGGCACTGCCGTGCCTCCAGATAGTTTTAACGTTTACTGTATAAACTTCTATTAAATTAGTAGTAGTAGTAGTAGGTATATCTTGCAAAATAATGGGTACTATAATTGTAGTAACAAAAGACATCAACGAGCTTCGTTTAAACTGTAAAGCCAACTTAGTTCTGAAGCTGAACTTTGTTTTTTTCCGTTTTGGTTGTAGAGATTAGAGAGTCGAGACCAACGCTACATTCAAGAAGTAAACCCCTTAGGCCTCTAATCAGAGGAGTCCTATTGCAGGGATTTTTAAATGGATCAGTTTCCTTTATGCTGGAGTTATCATTTAGATGTAGGTACTTACCTCAGAACGTTACGGATGATGTTAAGTGACGTAGTCACAATTAAAACGCTCGGGAGGTGAGGGGGAACTATACTAAAGGGAGCTAAAAATGAAGATTGCAGTAATTTGACAGATGGTAGGTATACTATAAGAGGCCGACTGTACTTCTGTTATTTCTGAGAGCCGTAGACACGATTGTGGATGGTAAATGAACAAAACTATCGTTTGTTGCAGCGTCAGCGACATCGGCGGAGAGCCGGGGCGGATGGGACGCGCTGGGCGGGCTTTACGCGCTGTTGGCGCAGCACGACGCGCTCGGGGGTCATGCGCTCGCGCGCAAGTCCGTGCGCTCGCCCTCGCGCCGTCTGCGCTTCGGCCGCCGCTCTGACCCCGCCATGCCGCCGCAAGCGCCGGTAAGTATCCCGCTAATACTTACCGTCATTCTGTTCTTCAATAGAGGTGGAATGTCAGGAATTGTGGCGATGAACCGGTGCCTTGGCTCCAAATCGGCGCGTTTTGAGCCCGGGCGACCGGCCCGGGCAAAACCCGCCAATGTGGGCCCAGCCTTAATGTGTTTCCAAAAATATTTAGGATATAAAACATTTGGGATATTTAAGGCCGATCGAGTTAATAGTTACCAGACTTTCGTAATGCGTGAACCGACCAATGATTGTAGAGGAAGCAAAAAAAGAGTGCAGAGCAAATAAAGAGTGTAAGTAAAGAGATTCGTGGCGCTGCATTCTCTCTGCCTACTCCGCAAGGGACATACCGTGAAGTTATGTAAATAATAAGTGTGTCGTGCTCCATTGTAGACTTCATCATGGCTTACCATCTAGCGAGATTGAGCTCAAACATGGGTTTAGTTGTAAGTGACATTAAAACAATTCATACTCTCTCCCTTCTACGTCATAGGTACAATTAGCTCTAGCAAGAAACGAAAGCTTCTTGAAAGTTAGTAGCTTGGGACTTTGATTCTAGGGCTCATCGTTATCGCCAAGTGTGATTGAATTTGAATTACCTATCTAATCTACTTACTTATGCAGGGCTAGTCAAAAGTATTTCCAAGTAATCCAGAACACCAGAATTTTAATTTTAATGGTGTCGGCCAGCAAATCAAGTTCATTCTAAAATTCCGATCTCTAATAATAATTCAGCTTTGCCTCGATCTGTCCGGTAAGCCGGTAACAGATGTGGTAAAGAATTCCAATTCGAAAGCAATTCGCAAGCGAATGGCATTTGATGCTGAGGTATCCTTCTAACCGTCCAAGGAACTTTATTTTGACAAAGGGTTTCACTTACTGAAAGCAAGACGGCGGTGATTTAATTTTAAACAGCTCTCGAATAATTTGAATACATCAGTGGGTTAGGGAAATGGGGACTTGAAATGGAGTTATCAAGGACTCGGATACCAACGGTTCAGTTTAGAGTAGTTTAGAGACGTTATAATAGTACCATATCTATTTTAAGAAATAATTTATTTACCTTAAAATTTTTATAATTATTTACCTCAAAAGGTCGCGGCGATCCTTAAATACATTACCAATATGTATTAATTAACTAATTAGGACTTAGTTGTAGTTTACAGTTTACTATATACCTACTTCAGACAACAATGAGAAGAATCGGTATAGTGTGTGGGGTGAATGTGCGGTATATAGTGTGTGTGTGAGCTTATAAGCGATACCATAATGATTTGCCTTTTTATGTAAAGGATATTTATGGCGTAGAAAATACCAAAGAAATTCGCGATATACTAACTAGTATGATTTCTGATTTAACTTAAGTATGATATAGTAAACCTAGATCAGAATTGTCGACTTTCTTTTATAATCTGAATTATGGAGATTTAATAGAGCGCGCCATTTATGGATAACGGGGAAATAAAAAATAGTTGTACATTGATTAGTAAGTTGATCCATTGGAAAAAAAATCCTTTGGTACAACTAGTTGGACATTGCAGTTGGACCACGAGTAATACCACGAGAATTTCATGTTTCAATATATTTTTCATAGTGTTTCCTTTTGAGAATTACATTATCAGTTTGTAGGAATACGGAGATTTTATATAGAAATCAGGAAGATCTTTTTCAAAAGTTTTGAATGGTTGTGCATTACGGAATTAATTCCTGCAATGTGTTTACGTCAGAACTCTGTGTTCTTTTCGCATGTTGTATTTGAACGGAAAGGCTCTATGAAAGGTCTTGTCGAGCAGGTTTATTGCTGAGTGCATGAAAATACTTCGCCCAACCGCAACCACGAGGGTAAGGGCATGTATTTACTGTTATATACGGAACGATAGTAATCAATCACAGACCCACAGAGGTTTTTATTTTACTACAATATCACATTGAACTAAATAAAATAAGGTAAGTAATTAAAATGCCGAACTACATAGGTTTAGCCACAGAAAAACTACAAATGAAAAAAATAATTAAAAAGAATTTATATAAGAGTACTAGAATTTGTGTATAGGTCTGTTGACGTTTAGCAAAGCGCCCGACCAACTTATTTAGCAATTTACGAGTAGTTTTACAAAACCTGGTTGATTTAATAATAGGAAAATGGTTGGTTGATCTTTTGGAGAAAATTAAAATAATATAAATTGTTCTAATCAGTTACGTACATTATTTATTACATATAAGATAACTTAGGATGATGCCAAACTAGCGTAATTTCGGTCGCGCAAAATGCGTAAATTGCGCGACTGAAAAAACATGACTCACAACTCACAAAACTACGCTTGTTTGACCTCACCCTTAGCGACCTTACATGAAAATTCCCTGGTTGGTTTGTATCACCATCATCCATCGGATGATGGACAAAGACTCTAATACCCATTATACCTTACACGGTCCTTTCTGGCAGGATGCATTAAGAATTTGACGAGTGGATAATGTTCACTCACAGGAGATAATGTTACCCTTGTTTCGAGTTCACAGCCCCGAGTTGTTTACCGTGAGGGCTGCATGAGGGGAAAAAATATTTTTCATTGTGAAACACGCCATTTCTGCGAATTCTTTGATCCTATCGCTGAAGAATCTCAATTGTACTCGTATTGTACCTGCAAACGTTTTCATAGCATTCGTTTGCGACATATCTAAGATTTTTTTGTCCTTACTTTAAAGGGTTTCTTCGTTATCTGTTTTGCCCGTAAATAATTTCGCAAGTTATCTGAGAGACATACATGGTCGTTTATGCAGGAAATAATCTATTATGTCGGAAAAGTGCCCATCGTGTCCATTATTATTGCATTATTCTAATATGGTTATCTATTACCATTTATACATTTTAATGAACAGGTAGGCTGATTCAAGAAATTAGATAGAATGGATGACATGTTTATTGTCAAAGTTAATGAGTCATAAATAATATATATTTTGCACTCGGTAGGGAAAAATATATGGTAAAGTTCATAAAAGCGACTCTACATTTAAAAATAACACAAAATGATTTGTCTACTTATTACAGTATTTAGAAAAAATCATATTATCTTTTGCCAACAATATTTTATTGAAACTTTGAAAAACTCGAGCTATCAGATTCGAAGTTTTAGCTTGGCTTTGATAATCAGTCAAGGTTATTTTTACATAAGAAGATATTAGCGGGTAGGATAGATATTTCTTATATATAAGAACTAGAGATAGTTCTATCTCGAGAACGCAATATATACTTTTAGTTACTTTGGCAGCAGAAAAAATCTGAAAAAAGTATACTTTTAGTATACTTTTACATTTAGTATTTGTTTACTTTTAGCAGCTTTTTTCGGATAAATTTCATTGTTGGTCTTTACTGGCTTACAGTTTCACCAGGAATGGGCGCTTAGAGCCCGTTCCGATAGGAGGCGGTCAACCGTTCTATGGTATAAGGAAAGCAGACGAGCAAACGGGTCACCTAAATGTTAAATTTTGATGCGCTGCTAACATTGAAGATTGAGATGGAGTGCCTCATTGCCTACTAATATGCGCCAATGAGATGTCTGTGGAACGTTTGATCGCCTTCTGTCGGGACGGATCCTTAAGGTCCTCAGCCAGACAATTTAGGGCAGGCGCAATAGGCCGATCATCATGGCCGCACACATTTCTAAACATTGACTTGTCCTCAGCTGGACGAGATGGACGAACTGCTAACCCTTCGTGACGTCCGTACACCGGTGCGTCTGCGCTTCGGTCGCCGCTCTGAAGAACGCGCCGTGCCACACATTTTCCCACAAGAGGTAAGCGACTACCATCATTACCTCGGATGTCAGAAATAAAATAAAACTTCCGTTCTATTCCAACCTTTTCCAAATATTTCACTTCTATGGAACCGCTGATTTTTTTCAACCGACAAATTGACTCGTATTCCTCTATATCTAAAATATTATGTTTAGCATTTTACGGAGGTAACCCTTCTCGACAAAATAAGAATGTTTTCGAGAAGAGAGTTAGCGACCGAATCAATTTAAAATTACAGGCTGTAGAAAATTGGATCTTGCAACGGAAAAGAAAGGTGGAACTTTCGTGTTTCAAATCGTAATTTTATTTCCAACTTTCATCTTAATAGAAAACGAAGGGTAGAATACATGCGCCACTCTATAAATACCTACAGCGTAGGTATGTCACGCCTTGTAGTCTTGTCACCTGGTCACGAAGTCTATCGACCGCCAGAGGTCGTAAAGGCACCGTAAACGCAACGGTGTAAATCCATGTAATCAAGTTATTCGCCTCGCACTAACAAGCCACTATTCGAGCTTTTACGGCAAATAGTTCGATTTTATGACGAATCGCCCGTTTCGTTAGTGCATTGATGGATTTTGACACTCGAGGGTTGTCCCATTTAGATCGAGGAATTGGAGTACGATAATTGGTGTTTACTGTCGTGCGTGGGTGTTAATTTTGACATCAAATTGGCATACCTTTAATAGGTAAGAATAAGGTAGACTTTGATGATTTCAATATTTTTCTGATAAGTATTACCGGCTTACAAACATTCATGAGCTTATTGTACAAAATTATTCCGTTCATGGCGAATACGTACTAAATTTTAAAGTTAAAATATCTAATTATTACTGGCATATTGAAAACAAGCTGATTTAAAGTACTATTTTCGACATATCCAGGGTTTGAATAGTTTATTATTTTATTGCATATATTTTGATGTTAATATAAGTATACTCTATTTTATTTATATTAATTAATATTAGCAATTTAAGAAATGCCCCTGGTTTTATTTATGTAGAACAAACTGACAGTAAATAATTAATTTCCGAGTCAAACTTCATAGGTGTTAGGGCATACTTCGTAGGTCTTCATAGGTCAAACCACATTGGACAGCACATCAGGTCCTGTATACCCTTTAGAACTTTGTCGCTTTAGCATATTTGATACATTCATACGAACGTCAAGCAATCATAACAAAAACGTATCGCGACAGGGTTCCACGTATTATAGCTTGATTTGTCTTTCACTGCACAACTATAATAGATTGAATCCGTAACCATGCAAACTTCACATCCACTCTATGAAGTGCTCTTCTACTCGTATATTGCTGAAACGTGTTTAGTGGCCGATAATATTAGTTTACCCTCGATATATCAGTTACTTACTTATCCTGCTAGTTGAACTAGTACTTAGTAGGCGATAGTTTATTGCCAGAGACGTACTCTGAATGTTAATGAATGGAAGGTTTCGAAACTTTGATTTTTTTCCTTCACCGTTAGAGCAGTCGGTAAATGTACTTACTTAAGTCTTTCGATAAAACCAGAGAAACTTATTAATACATTTTGAACACAGACATATTGTATGAGAATCTGGCGTCCCAACCACTACGCCACTGAACTCATTGGAGTCTGACATAATGTTCTCCAAAAAGCATTTATAAATTAAGGATTTTAAATTTTGTTGTCCGTAGGAACAAGACCGCGACGTGCGAGCCCCCTCAATGCGTCTACGGTTTGGTCGCCGCTCCGACAACAACATGTACCTAATGCCCTACGAGGTAATTTTATTACCTAAAGAAATATATCTATACTTATATAAGTATATCTATACTTATATAAGTATATCTTTACTTATATAAGTTTATGTCATCCATCATCATCATCATCATCAGCCTATTAATGTTCCCACTGTTGGGGCACAGGGGGGTACGGGCCATGATCCACCGTGCGGGCCCAGTGCTGATTGGTGGATTTCATAGGCTTTCGGAAACTTTAATTTTCCTCAGACATGCAGGTTTCCTCACGATGTTTTCATTCACCGTTAGAGCAGTCGGTAAATGTACGTAAGTCTTCGAAACAATCAGAAAACTCATTGGTACATGGCATTGCATGGTTTCAAACCCGGACCTTCCGCATGGGAGTCCGGCGTACTAGCCACTAGGCCACCGACGCTCCTATATATATAAGTTTATGTAACCTAATATAATAACTCTCCATTTTATATGCACCTACCTAAACATTTCTGCATAACCCCATGGTTAGCTGGTAGAAAATGCCGCAAGGCATTAAGCTCGCCTCATGTACACCTTTTTTTGTGCATTAAAGTGTAAATAAATAAATATACACTGAAAAAAATAATTGCTCAACTGTTTTAGTTAACGGTTAGCTTTCATTTACTAATCAGTTAGATGTTAAGGTGTCCCACAAACAACAATTTTAACTACTGATTACTGAAATTAGCTACCGACAACTATTTTTTTAGTGTACCTACAATGGCTGACAATTTAAGCTATAGGTACACACAGTCAATATATATATTAAGAAGCTAAAATGTAACATTTACTCAGTTCATTATTTATTACGCTAACGCCTTTAGCCCATTGCAGCGAAAACGAAACGGAACCGGATAGAAATCATAGAAAAATATTTTTCATTTTTCTAGAATTCTATGGTTTCAGTGTGCTAAAGGCATACGATATAGGCGAACATAGTTTTTTTTCCAGACCACTGTACTGCCGTTTTTGTTAGAGCCCTTTTACTTACAACAAGGATTAAAGGATTAAACTTCTAGCGCAAACTCTATGTTTTGCATCAAAGAGCCCTCTTTGATGCAAAACATAGAATTTGCGCTAGTTTAATCCTGTAGCCATTTCATTATCAATGAACGACACGGGTAAAGTTAATAAATCACAATGATTAGAAATTCTAATTCTAATGGATGCCTGTGTAAAACACCGTTCATTTTTCAGTCGACCCTGCCCAAGGAAGTGAAAGCCAGCGGCTCAGTGGAGGACGATAGACAACAAGAATAAGCTCCGAACATATCCGCATGTACCTAACCTAATAGTCAACTCCTCTCCGCTCCATACAGAATAATATCAACCACTAATCTAAGGACAAAGTATTTATAATACTACTACAGCTCTAAGTGTCAAAAAATTTTAAATATCAAATTTTGATGTTCTACGATAACTTGTAAGTTATGTGTACATAATATTAATATTTAATCATCAGATAGCGTATTGTATGTTGTTTGTTATGAAGACGTTATTCATGGAGCTAACTACCTAATTGTCAGTTTTTCTGTCTAAACGTAATATTATCTGTGATTAATCTGATACTGAGACTACTTACATCCTTCTCTGATTACTATTACTTGTATAACCTAAAGGTATATATTATAATCTAGTCAATATTTAAGACTGTTTAAACTTTCTTTATGTTAAGTGATCTCACTAGTTTTGTAGTACCCGCCTATTATTATGTTGTTTACGTACTCGTGTTTTGTAGTACCCGCCTATTATTATGTTGTTTACGTACTCGTGTTTTGTAGTACCCGCCTATTATTATGTTGTTTACGTACTCGTATTCATTTTGATTACTAGGATTTTCTAGCGAAGAGTTGTACATTTTTAGAGCTGGGTAAATGTAAAACTACTTCGCTACGCTATTATGGTACTATTAAATTAATGCTAAATTATATGTCGAAACAGTATTTAAAATGTTGAAATTCAGTGTATATCATGGCGTAAACATTATTTACACTAAGTGTAGGTATTACCTAGAGAACTATTGTTTAATTTTGTATAGATTATTATACTTAGTGCAATTGATGAGTTGAAATATAAAAAATATTGCCAACGGATTCATGATTTTTGTTTTTTTAATAAACCCTCTAACATCCTTTAGATTCTCAGAAATTTAGATGTCTATCTTTAGTTTAGACAGTGCTAAAACACATATGTATAGTATAGTAACTGTCAGACACAAAATAATATCAAATATATAACTATATCCACCTATATCATATTATTAATTATTATCACAAGTTGAAATCCCACCAATATCCGCCGTTAATAAAAAAATAAAAAATGACGATCCAATCGATCGATTTACACAGCATCCGCCTGATCTAGGCACATTGTAAAATATATAATAAGATTTCTTCGCAAAAGAATGGAATATCAAGTGTTCATTTCACTTTATAAAGTGAATATATACCTAATAGGAAGCAACACTTACAATCTAAGCGTTTTATTACTAAGAGCAATCTCTGCAAAATAAACTTTTCAAGTCTTGATGGAGTCTGTTAAAAGGAAGAGGTAGGTTGTGCAATGTCTACTGAATATTTAGCATGCTTCACAAAACCGCTATTGATTTTCTGAGAAAACAAATAAATATTCATACACAAGTACGAGTACTAAAAGAAACGAATGAAGGCGAGAAAATGATAGAAGACAAACCGTTTCCCCTGCGAGTCCCCAGAGATGTTTTACAAACACAACGAGGTAAGCTTAACGAACGGGTCGATAATTAAATTTGAACCTGTCTCCCCAAAGGGAATCTAATAAATATGCGGGTAGATCTTGTTTTAGATCTAAATAAAGCACCATTAGACTTAAAGAATTTAACATAATAAAATAAAAATTACATCCTGCTCAAAAATTGACCTATTTATGGACTGAAAACTTATAAAGACATTGTAATTACCTACTTCAAAATAGTAGCTAATGGCACGCGTCGATAAAATTGTTCATACATTTGACGCTAAGCCCATGGACGTAAGTACTCACCTTCCATGGCAAATAATGACATGGACTGCTACTGCTGTAGTTTCAGAAATTCGATAAAAATAAAAACATTTGCTTCCTAGGTTAAATAATTTAGGTCTAATTCAGTTATATAAAATATATATTTATTATTTTTTATTCGCAGGTGTAACAAATAATATCGTATCTATTACGTGCGGGAAGACCACGCGTCGTACTCGTGTATGTATCAACAAATTAAATGGGAAATATTACTCGTATCAACAATTTGGTCCTTCCCGCAATAAAGTTAGACAATCTACTATTCATTCCTACATATTAATAGTTGTAACCACTAATATAACGTCACTCTGTACATAATTTGTAAACAATCAATATTAATCTTTAAAAACTACATCATAGTAGGTACAAAAAATCTACGGAGAAGGGGCGGGTCACTAGTATAAAATGAAGTTAATCTATCTATTGATATTTTTTCGTATTCTATAAATTAATGAAATTATAATATCTTAATGTAAGTAATTCGATGATAGTATAATTGTGGACAGAGTCATCCTAGGATGGTACAATCCGTGGCACATAAGTTGAACAAAAACTGCGGTCGTTCCTCGCCCCTCGCGTCGCATCTCGATTGAGACCCGAAATTTGTCACTGCGCATCCGCCATTTTTGTTCAACTTATGTGCCGCGATCTGTACGTACCTACCACCCTTTTTCCCATTTCTGCCGTAAAGAGCCAACTCAATTACCGGCACATGAGGTACCCCATCTAATTCTCAAGGTTAGTAGCCCACCATCGACATCCCTTTAATAACGTTAAAGTGAGGTGAGAAGTCTATGGCGTCAGTGACCCGTTTATCGTCTATAAAAAAGTAGGTGTTCAATTTTACCCAAGTATCGTTGTTATTGGTTCAGGTAGTAGGTATCTCCCATTCTCATAACACACTGTATTCAATGCATTTAAATTTGCTTCGAGAACACTTTATTAGACAACATATTCTCCTCTTTTTCCAATGTTTTTTCTTTATATACCAATTTTACCAACTTTATGTGCATTCTTATCAATTTTCGAAGTACAAAGTCAGCAAAAATAGCACTGATTTTATTTAATTAAAAAGTAAGTACTCATAAGTAGGTAGGTATTCCTCATTAATCAGTCGTAATCATTCTATGGAAATAACCACATAGAACGAGTTTATTGGCAAATTTGATGGGATGGTTGGCAATGCCCTCCCCATATCACAAACTGGTTAACTCAGTGTGCGGTTTCTTCACGATGTTTTCCTTCACCGTTAGAGCAGTCGCAAAATGTACGTAAGTCTTTCGAAAAAACCGAAAACTCATTGGTACATGACATGCCTGGTTTCGAGACCCCTATAGATCTTAATGTGTTTAAAGATCTTAATGAATTTAATGTATCTTAATTGGTAATGTGTGTTCAGTTGTGGCTACTGAAAAGCTCCCTTTAGAATCTATAGTAGGTATACTTAATTCAATAAAGTTATTAATATTTCAGCAATTTATCAAATGGATCAACAAAATGAATTCGACAACAATAAATTACCCGATCTCCACGGGCCCAATAGGTAAGTTCTTCCGCAGATGTCTCCGAAGGAACTATACTTGTCAACCTGTCAATGACAGCGCCCACTTCATAATCGGTTGAATAATCGAATGATACCGCTAATGCCACTTCAACTCGATGCTATATAGTATTTATTTGTGCAACGCTTTCTTCGATAATTCTGTATCTCAAAGACTACGAGTAGCACATAGTTTTACAAGTTGAATTACTACCTGTTCCTATGTATGTGTACACTGTTTAAATATTCAGACAAGCAGACGGCCCACCTGATGGTAAGTGATCACCGTCATCCATAAAATATTTCAGCTCGCAAAAATATTGTAAGAGGGTTTTCGACACGCTGCTAACCTTGAGGACTTAGGCGGAGTGTTTCATATTGCGGTTAGCTCTCTCACCCTACAAACTGGAACACAGCAATGCTACTTGCATTGCTGCTTTACGGCAGAAATAAAACGATACATTTTTAGTGATATCTACATGTTAGAAAGATACTTGAGAAAAATACCGGTACACTGAGAAAAAAATTCGGTACTTATATAAAAGTAGGTAAGCTTTATTTTATGTGCTTGTTTTTAAAGACTAAGTACGCCAGAGTGATATATTATACCTTGAGGGTTTGATCTTTAGCGTCTAGAAGTTTACGGCTTTGGACTCTTGCCGAAGACAAACTTCGCAAAATCCTGCTGATATAATCTCCATACATACAAGCTTCCTTTTCTTCTTATACAGAATAAGAAGAATTGTTTGTCATAAACATAAATGACAAAATCAAAATACGATGGAACCTTGTGTGTGTGTGTTTAGTATCGTATGGTATCGTCGTGGGGTGCGACAAGGTTATATAAGTACGAGTAAGTAGGTAATTCTCAGAGCCGAGAAAAATGCACAGAACAACAGTTGTAGGGGCCACGTTGGATGAATATAAAATAAGTGTCACTTGATAAAAATTGTAATTAAATTAAAATGATAAAAAAATACAAAAATGAAATAAAAATGCTAATAAATTAACGATATAAAATGATAATTAAAATGCTAGATTAAATGATAAAAAGGTGTTGATTGCTTCAGTGCGTGACGAACACTAGATTTGTTTGGGCTGTATTGCCTCAAGAAAGTCACAATCCAGGTCGTGCACGCAGATGCCGACTCAGTACAGACTGTACAACAGTTTTAACTGTCTTACCTTGGGCCGAAACCTAGTTTACCTATTCCAATCCAGACTTCTTTAGTTTATTTTCCAGAAATAATCTAAGATTTACAACCTACATTTTTTAACGATTCGTGTAGCTTACAAATACTTCAACACTATAGTTACATCTACAAATTCTGTTACAAAATCCATCGTCATCCTTGGAATTGGTACTTCGATGGTATACCTATATAGTGACCTCCGTATAAAAGTCAAAGGCTTCATTGTTAGGTAGAGTTGGCCATTGATATGAAGAGTTCTTAGAGCAAACCACTTGAAGTCTATTTGTCCAATTGTCATTCCACTTTGCTTATTTTGGAACTTATATAATATTTTGCTATCTTGGGACATCGAGAATGTGATCTATAGAAAATGGGGTACCACCCAAAAATTGGAATATCAGAAACTAGGCATAATCATAATTACGTAACTTCAAAACCCTGGGTTGAGATCTTAGATTATAAAAACGAATCTAAGGTTAAGATTGTTGGCTCATTACATCGATGAAAAAAAAGCAAATTACATTTCCATGTATTACATTCATTAGTACACATGGATAGGAATAAGAAGATGAGGTATAAACTGTAGCAAGCAGATAAAAACCATTTTCATGTCATTGATGACATGGACAGGACAGCTGCACAAGAATTTTAATCACATCACGCATAGGTACCAGTACTTCTAAATTAAAAGTTGGCGCAACTGATAGAAGACTATGAATCATAAAACGAGACGTCTCTCTTTTGATTCATCATACATTTTGCTAACCCTGAACCAGTTTCCTGAAGAGTCATAAATGCTTACATTGTTAATAATGTAAATTGTAACTAATTATTTCGATAACTCTAGACAAATTCGGAAGCTATATTATCGCGTATATTGTGATGTAGTAAGTATGCGGAAGATAGGAAAACCTTTGGTATGGCGTGACATTCCGTGGCACAAGAATATGCCTATAGGTATACGTATTCTAGAATAGCATGTGTGAATCCACCCAAGGAAAATAAATACAGGAAATGTTAAAATGTGAGTTTCTAATTATTTCTTCTACAGATACGAAGAGAGACCAATAACCTTAGAGAAAAAAAATTGGAAGACAGTTCCAAAGCAAAAACAGTAGGTAAGATATCAATTTATTTGTCAACATTATGAACTCCAAGCTAAAAATATTCGGCGTAAACTAAATAAAATTCTCTTTTGGTTGCGATAGAGGTGGTTCATTCGTGGGCTGGAAGCCGCGGCTACCAGAGTATCGTGAGTTCGTCTGTCACACCTCGTTAGAGAGACCTCATCAGTCCGTAGTTTAAGTTCAAGGATTGATTTGTGGACATATTTGTTTCTCAGGTGAGGTTCTCTCGAATTGTTTCTGTACTATTAAAAGCTTTACAATAGACGAAATTTCCATTTGAATTATAAAGTATAAATCAATTTAGATTCGAGCCTAGAGACTCTAGTGTTGTGATGGATGGCAGTGACGAGTGAATCATTGAGTGGATTCAATATTACACTTGCCGAGTGAATCAAACTCCAATCGCGTGATTTCTGAAACATTACAGGTGAGCGTTTCATATCTGTTCGAGTTCATACAGAGAGCAGAGGCTGTGTGGGCGGGCGGCCATCCCGCCTCAGTAAGAGACCGGCAACGCCGCCGCTCGCACGAATCTGACGCCGCACAAGGTATAGAAATCACTTAAAAAAGCTCAGCGCTTCGCATTTAACATTAGCACTAATAAAAATGCTTTCAGACGTGTATCGATGTTTTTTCTTGAACGCTAATTACCTGGCGACCTCGACATCCATGACTAACTTCACGAGCAAGGTGTTCTGTTACCGAAATACATTCGCCATGACTTCATGTGACTGAAATAACGCGTCTCGCTTTCGTAGATCGCGCTGTAATGTGTAAATATGTTGCGCGGGCGCAGAGCGCGCATTCACTCCTGCATGTCCAGACACACTTTATTAGATCATAACATAATCACATTACCTATATTCATAAGGTAGTATTATATCCCCATTATATCCCATTATTTATAGTTTTTTTAACAAATTCAAAGCATTTCTAGCTAGTCAACTTCAGACAGGTTGTGTAAACATTTTACGTATAATTACATATTTAGAGTTAACTGAGGAAAGTTCACTTTTCATTACAGTCATTGCGGTTTTTAAATAATCATCCTGTAGGAATGCAAGCTACTATACAATTCTTATCTGATCAACATGCATGGCCGCATAAAATTAGCATTTAGAAGTTATTCCTGGGCGCCGTAGGTAGTCTGAATTACAGGCCGGATTTATTTCCGACCTTGATGACGGTATTGTTAACCTTGTTCCTCTATAAACAACACTGGCTCACGGCTGGACCGACCATCAATTTTATTACTGATCTTCCAGGGAAATTAACTCTTTGTTGCCAACACCAGCAGTTCATATTTATTTACTTATTCATTTACTGATTGTTAACCAAATTAAATATTAAGTTCCCAGTCAATCTTCCCTAATTATCATATATATTATATTATATTATATTAATTATCATATTATAATATAATCTTTCCTTTTATTTGTAACAATATCATAGAATTTAAAATATCGTAATTTATTCACAACACATTTTTTTATATATTTAATAAAAAAAACAATTAATACTTTTTTTTTAAATATCGCGTATTGTTCTTAAGACCTACTTATAATGGTTTTAAGATTGAGCAAGTCGTCATTAAAGATTTAAGAAGTTTTAGGAAAAAAATAATTTATGAGTTCTAAAGGTGGTACACCACTTACCAACAATGAACACTTTGTCCTAAAATACGTGCGAAAATATTTATTACGCATGCGGGCAAGGAGCAGAGAACGAAAATAGACGATATCTCTCGTCGTCTACATTATATATCGCAGCTTTCGAAGCATGGAGAAAACCAACTGTTTTTTCTAACGCCCACGCACATTCTGCTACAAAACTCTGTCAAATTATTGTTACAAGTGCACTAAGAACTTTATTTTGATACTTCAAAGAAACACCTCAAAATATTTAGTACAAGTGTCCAAAGATTTTTATCATCAACATTAGGTACAACTTACGTCAGGATACTCTGTGACACAACTGTCGATAGCGACACCTTAAATTACCTTAAAATTAAACCTAGATACACATTCTGTCTAATTATTTTTTGCAAAATTTTGTCATCCTAGCGAAGTTCTTCAGTAAATTGTTCGGTATGCTTAGACGGATTTGTATAAATTATTCTTATTGGTACTGAACTAATTTATGATATACAAGTTTTTTTTTAAATTTGCTACTAATCCCGCATTTGACCTCGATCTCGCCTGATGGTAAGCGACGATGAGGTCGACGATGGAGCATGCGGGTCCAGTAAATGCCTATTCACTCTGGCCTTGAAAATCCCAAGGTTGATCCCAAGCTCCCCACGGAAACAAAATAAACACATGAACAATGGTATACAGGATAAACTTTATATATTCCAGTAAAGTTAAGTTGTTGCAAAACCTCACGAAGCCGTTTAGCGTGACGACAGAGACTCAGCTAATTCTAGAGCAGTGGTTCTTCCGCATCATTTCGCAATTAGTTGCCGTGGCCGTACACAAATAAATCAGTGCCAAAACACTGCGCTCGCGCCGCACCACCAACTGTTTGTTTGTTTTACTGTGCTAATGACTGCGTGTATGAGGCAATGTCAATCACCTAATTGATGAATAGATTGAATTATCCCAGTCTGTAGAGTTTAAAAGGGCTTTGCGAAGCGTGGGGTAGTGACGTTTTTAGGGTTCCGTATCAAAATGGTAAAAAAGGAACCGTTATGGTGATATTCGGTGTCCGTCCGTCTGTATGTCACAGCTGTTTTTCTCAGGAACACTAATGCTTTCAACTTGTAAGCACAGTTATAGGACTTGCTTGCCCGCATCTATATCAAAAAAAAGAAATATAGGAACAATTTTATTTTTATTTTTAGGTCCGAAATGGGGGGTTGAAATCTGAAAGTGAGGTAACTGGGTCAAGTGGAGTATCATATAGAAAGGCTTTACAAAAATATTTTTTATTTTATTAAATGGCCAAAAACGTGCAAAAAAATAACCGTTCAGTGGGAACAGTTAGAACTTTTTGCCGAAGTTTTCAAGCCGAAAAATCTGAAATAATTCATACTTATCTACTAATCTCTTATATTATATTTTCAGGAAAAATAAAACAAGGTTTCAAAAATTTATAATTATTGCGATATTTGAAAAAATTATATATTTTTTACGATAAAAAATCTGAAATAATTAGTACTGATAGAAGGTGTTATATGTATTCTGGGAAAAATAAAACGAAATATTTATGATTTATGAAAATTGAATTCGTATTTTTTTCAGAGCGATAAAAAACCCTTTGAAAACGGAACCGTCGGTACGCGAATCCGACTCGTACTTGGCCTGTTTTTTATTTACATATCCGCGCGTTTCACCATATTGAATTAGGCAAAGATGCCGAAAACCGGTTCTCACAACTGAATGTTTACTTCTAAAACAAAACTGTGTTTGCTCTCAAACAAACTGCAAATAGAAAGTACTAATTACTATTAAATTAGATTCTGTAGAGTCCCTGTTATGAACTAACGCAAGTGAACTAACGTGAAGAGAACATCCTCTTGAAACAGAAGTAGTGACGGAGTAGATACTTTCAATACGTTACGTTTCGTTCACCTTACGACTCGTTTCCAAACAAGTTCTTGAATTCAAGTACGATTCACGTAACTATACCTATCTATTCTATTTTTCAAGTGGTCTGATATTACTTATCGAACATCAACCTATCTTATTATATTGATGTAAAACTCTAGGTTTAGTATAATTATAATAGGCAGTTGCGAATTGAAACAACGTTAAATGTTTATTAAATTCTAAACTACGAGTACCTACCTTAGCGTAAAACCATGGTCGATGGTTTCTTAAGAAACGTTATAAGTACGATACAAAACATCTGTAAAAAGTAACTGAAATTAAAATTATTTAATATCAGTTTGTTACACAAACTGATATTAAATAATTTTAATTTCAGTTACTTTTTACAGATGTTTTGTATCGTACTTATAACGTTTCTTAAGAAACCATCGACCATGGTTTTAAACTACGAGTACCTACCTTAGCGTAAAACCATGGTCGATGGTTTCTTAAGAAACGTTATAAGTACGATACAAAACATCTGTAAAAAGTAACTGAAATTAAAATTATTTAATATCAGTTTGTGTAACGTCTAAAATATTAAATAAATAAATAAAATTTATTAAATTAAATAAATAAAATTAAAAAAATCTTAAATTATTTTAATTTCAGTTACTTTTTACAGACGTTTTGTAACGTACTTATAACGTTACAGACGTTTTATTCGTTTTGATTTGACCGGTGCTCATCTTGTCGATTTGTTAAAATTTTGATGTGATAGCCTTAATTGGTTTTTGGACAAGTTTGATTTTCGTCGTAACCTGTACATGCTATCCTTGAAATATTCGCATCTAATTAAAAATTACTTTATATGCTGGTAGGTGTTCGTAACACTTCAGATGGTCAATGATGATGATGTAACTCACAAAAGCGAGAGTGAGAGTGGAAGCTTTTTAAATAACAAAATTGCTACCACACTCATATCTATCTATTTAATACAAATAGTAGAGATATGCGAAAAAGCTACCTGTTTCGACCGTTATTTGGGAAAAAATATGAGATAGTCAGCTTCGCGCGACACCGCCGAGCTAATAAAACCGCAATAAGAGTCAGCCTCGTCTACCCTCAGGCGAGAATCTTACGAGAATGTAATAAAATTATCTCACGCCCAGGATAAAAATTGTCAACCTAATTCTGTAGACATATTGATGGTAAACGTTAAGGGAAAAAATATAACTATTTTTAAAAACACAAATCCAAATGAACGCAGACGCAGTGTTTACACGCAAGTGTATTCACTCAAGCATTAGCTGAGCCAGGTGCGTATTGTCAATAGTATTATCGAGTGAACCAAATATGTTTTTTTTGTGGAAATAAAGTGTATTTCTTCCTCTTCTTCTTCTTTAGACGAAAATTCTCTTTCAGCAAACAATGCCAATAACCTATAAATATATTATGTGTGACGATTCTGTACTAGTTGATCTTGATGTAGAAGGAAGTACCTACTTTAGCATAGGTGTACCTGTACTCATAATAAAGATGTTCGACAATCGTAAATCTCGTATAGGTTAGTAAATAATAAAATGACTGTTTACGACAAGTCTAAATCCAGAAACAGACGATAATAAAACACAACCCTACTTAGTTGCTCAGTGTTCCGAAGTTTAAAAATATTGAAATCAATTTTATAACTTACAAACTGCTGACAATAAATTAGTAGACAACGAAAAACATACTCGATACGATATTTTATTAGAATTAATTTCTAACTCTTGTTGTTTTGTATTGATACGAGTACTTATAACACGCACATTGCACTTTTAACTAATTATTTAATCTTTCAACGTAGTATTTACTTCTACATGTTTTTTATCAGTCTTTTAGAGGCTTTGGTACACGACAATGTCAGCCTCGTTAAGGGTTAATAAGGGAAACTCACTTAAAAAAATGTTCTACAAAGTAAGTAGGTAAGGTCTCGCTCACGAGTTTTCTCCCTGTTCCAGCGCTGAACGAACGACCCCAAGATGGCCACCGGCCCCAAAATAGTACACAAACAGTTCAACTCGCCCATCGGGTTGTATTCCCAGCAGAACATCAAGGAGACTCTCAGCAAGCACATGCAGAACCTTGACAATGGCACCGTTGGGTAAGTGACCCTTTAATTTTCCCTAAAATCATATTGTTACGTAAAGGAAACAGGATTTTCTATAGGTGTCGCGTTTGAAACAGCCCCTTTGGTACGTAATAGGTGTCAAAACATGAGATATACCTATAATATGTGAATGTAATAATATTCACAGCGTCCTTATTATTGTGGATAAAATAATTAAAAAAAATATTATTTTGTGCCAATAGGTAATACACAAGTTATAGTAAATACAGTGAGCCAAATAAATATTTTAATGAGTTCATCAACATCATCTTATGATAGGGGGCCGGGAATAACCCCAGCGGCCCTTCGACCCTTGAGGAACTTTTGTGCCTACCCCACTTTACACACTGGTCATCTCAGTGTGCAAGTTTCCTCACGACGTTTTCCTTCACCGTTAGAGCAGTCGGTAAATGTACATATAAGTCTTCGAAAAATACTAAAAACTCATTGGTACATGGCACTGCACAATTTCGAACTCGGACCTCCCGCATGGGAGTCCGGTGTCCTAGCCACTAGGCCACCGACACTCATTTAATGTGTTAATCTTAAACATAAGTATATTTTTTAACATTTTAACTAACAATAAGTTCACCTATAATTGACGCCAAATTATACACGTGCTTTTTAGCATGAACAATGGGGGTTTGCACCCTTCGACCTAGTTTCGGGTATTATTTATAGGATACCTAAAAGTTCACAGCACAGAGGGAGATGATTTTATTTATGTCCAATATGAAGCATAAACTTTTTATGTCGTACATTATCACATACTGAAATCTGTAAATACATCAAGCTCACAGAATTGTTCCACGGAGGAGACATTCAAACAATAATAAGTAGAATGCGAAAGTGTAAAACTGGCCACTGGCAATTTTCTATACGAGTTTCATATTATGTAAATATGAATCTACATTTAAAAAAAATTACTTTTGATAATCATAGTGTCCACTTTTTTGATAAATTCTGGAATTTAGGAGATATTATTTTTTCCGAATACGGCGCTAGTTTTTCTCGGGTTGACCCTTCAAGCTATTACTAAACCGACCGACGACTGTGCGAATGTCCAAGAAGACAGTTTTCGGTAGGTAGTGAAACCCTTTCATATAGGTACGGGTAGGTAATATCCGGTTGTCCGAGAAAATATCAAAATTAATTTCCTGAATCTACAAATTCTGTTCTGGGGTCGTCTAAACTCGTAGTTAAGACTACGTCTACGGACTATATAGACTATATATAAAGAGCGTTGGTGGTCTAGCGGCTAGGACGCCGGACTCGCATGCGGGAGGTCCGGGTTCGAAACCATGCAATGCCATGTACCAATGAGTTTATCGGATTTTTCCGAAGACTTACGTACATTTACCAACTGCTCTAACGGTGAAGGAAAACATCGTGAGGAAACCTGGATGTCTGAGGAAATTAAAGTAAAGGCGTGTGAAATCCACCAATCAGCAATGGGCCCGCTCGGTGGATCATGGCCCGTACCCCCTTGTGCAAGGGGAGGCCTATGCTCCAACAGTGGGGACATTAATAGGCTGATGATGATGATGACGGACTATACTCGTAAAGTAAGTATCTAAGATCTAAATAAGTAGGTACTAGGTACCTATTAATGTTTTGTAACTTGGTTTATTTGATTGTTAAACATTACTGTGTCAGACCCGAAGGCGGGGTCACGCTTACAGGCGCAACATGTATGTTTACAACATGTTTTTTTGTTTGTCGATTTTCTCAAAAAATACCAAATCGATCGATTCTTGAAAATTTTTCACTGATCTATTGATGAAAGTCTAAATAAACTACATGACAGTGAAATCTGCAGGTAGGTACAGTGGAAGACACATCAAGCTATACTCTGTGGAACTCTGATCAAGCTTTACTCTGTGGAAATCTGTCGCAATAAGTTTTTATTATGATTACTTGACTTTCGTATTATACATGTACTGATTATGTTGGCCATTGATCTAAATTATACTCATTATTTAATTTGACATGTAATTTAATTGATTGATTCGAATAAATTGATTTTTCTATTTAAAATTTAAAAAAATTATACTCATCTATATATATATATATATATATATATATATATATATATATATATATATATATATATATATATATATATATATATATACAGGCTGTAATAAAAACTTTTTATTTTGCCCTATTGCAGGTGACAACTTTTGTGACAAAATCGGTGTAGGTAATTTGTATGAAAAGTTAATAGAAACTGATTCAGATATTTCTGTGGGTTTCTAATAGAAAGTCACAATAATTATAACTATAAGTTATAATGACAAATATGTACATCGCTTCCCACCGGGCGACCCGCCAAAATGATGGCGTTTGAACAATGTAAAAAGAACACTACGCCGGTTCTTACAGCATGATGTTATTTATATAAAATATTAATGTTTTTTTAATCTTGCTATCTAGTTAAACAGAATAAGATAGGTAAGGACCATAACATAAACAACCGTGCGTTTAAGTTAGGTTCTAATTTAAATTGATTACAAAAAATATATTTGGGACAGAAAAAGGAAGTAGCTAAGTATTAAGTACAAAACTTTTTATAAGCAAAGACTAAACATTGCAAATACAACACAAAGGTATTAAGGTGAGACCTCACCCTGAAATCCTAAAAATAAATAACACGCAATCCCACTATTTCAGGTATTGGGAAGTTTATCACTTATTCTCCAGAGACTTACCTCCACCACGTAATACTAAATAGTACTCCCTCTATAATACGAAACACTAGTTTGATAGTTTCTCTCACAGTTTTTATCTACGAGCGGTATTTAGGCCTGGACTACATGTGTCCGGTTTCAGCCCCGGTTCGGTTCGATGCAACCAATCACATGCGCCCCGCCTTCTCCCCTTGAAGTCGGCGCTTCGTGATTGGATGCAGCGAACCCAACCGGGGTTGGAATCAGATCGTGAAGTCCAGGTCTTAGGAAAAAGACAGTGACGTGATCGTCAAATAATCTACTTACATCGAGATTTTGTATACCTTAAAAATTGATCCTTTATAATACGTTGGTCTGAAGATGTTGTCATTTTTTTTCCAAAGTTGATCGAAGGTTTACAACGAAGGTTTGTGTGTATTTGTCACACACTGTGTCAATGCACCTTCATTGAAGAGTGCGTCCGAAGATAACCAGGGCTGGACCGCATTTGAATGCCGTTGACCGTTCAATTACGGGGAGCGGGGCGCTGACATTTTCGCGGCGAATTTAGCGCCGTGTCTGCATTGCGTGCATTCCACCTTGGAGGAAATAATCCCGTCCGCCCCGGATGGAGCAAGTATCATACATTTACAAGCGATTTGCTTCTTCGTTCATTATGCGAACGGCTAAGGAATGGAACAGCCTGCCGGCGTCTGTATTTCCCGAAACCTACAACCTTGGGATCTTCAAGGCCAGAGTGAATAGACATTTACTGGACCCGCATGCTCCATCGTCGACCTCATCGTCGCTTACCATCAGGCGAGATCGAGGTCAAATGCGGGTTTGGTAGTAAATAAAAAAAAAAACATTTCTTACGGTTGAACCGGCTTTGTTGCCTGAGATTGTGGGAAAAAACAGAAATAAATATTGTATTGTTTGCATTTCGCACTTTTGCGTTGATCGTAGCTTACACGTCAGATATTCCTTTGTTATGATGATAGACATCAGTAATAGTCACGTGATAGTCTAGCTAGTAACTTATTAAGTAGGCATGCCAATCCTAATGCAGAAAAAATATATGTCATTGTTATCGTTATTACCTATTCCCAAATGAGAACGTGTGCGTTGGCACAAAAGTTAACAGCTAAAAAACTACAAAATGTAGGTACTGTCTTCATCCCGGCTGTACGGCGGGGAAGGCTTGTTTATTTAATGCATTCCACGGTTTGCATCAAAGTACTTAGGTACTGAAATAAATCCATCCGAAGTGAAATCTCTGCCACGAATTCGAGCCGTAGGTGGATGCTGTAAATCTTTCCAGGCTTTATAGTTTTGAGATACCTTTGTAAGATTTCCCTATAAAATACAAGATTTTATGTATCCCAGATAGGTAGGTAAAACTATATTTATAAACAATATATTTTTGTTTAAATTCGCGTTCTTCCCATATGACGACATTTAGCAGAATACCTTTTGGTATCGTAAGGTGCGTGTGTGCGAAGTAATAATACATGTTACAAAGATCTGCCTTATAAAATCATTAGCAATACTGTCGGAAATTCAGAAAAAAATATCTATACTACTTGTTCCGATTGTCAATTTCTTTTTAAACCAGAAAGAACCACATTTGCTGTTAATACAGCTCTACCATGTCAGTAAATAAGATACAAATTACAATTAATTGCCGCAATAAAGATGTTTGCATAAAGGAGTTCGTGCAATGTTGATCGTCCTCCATTACCGCCAATCTCGGTAAAAACGGACCGAGATAAATAAACGTACGAGGAAGCGGCGTCCGCGCACGGCAGTCGCGGCCAAGCGCACCGGCGCACAGCACTGCGTCTGCGTGAAATTGCAACGCCAATCGTTCTATTTTCAAATTTAACTTTCAATTTTCAAACTTCATTATACTGGCCAGTAATTTGCCGAAACTTTAAAAAAAATATTTCTGAATTGAATGATTAGGTACCTACCTAGTTTACTGGAAAACTTAAGTATCTATCAACTTAATTTTCGCTTAATTTATTATTATTTTAAATACCTTACACCTGTATTTTAAAATTATTTGCTATACGCAGTAGGCAAACAAAAATTGAAGTCATTGTTGATCATCTCTGATTCAGCATTTGGCATAAATTCAGATAGTACAATCATAAGATCATAAATTCATAACTAAGGAGTGCAGTAATAAAGTTCGTTGAAACCTACTCGTATTTGTCACGTCGTCGGCGCGTGTTCTGCAATGGCTTTAGTCATCGAAACAAATGGGTGAGCATTATTTAATTAGCAACATTTATTAATACAATTTGTGCAATACGGTATTAACCTTTTTTTGCATCAATCAACTTACATGGACATACTAAAGAAGGGTCTAAAAGTAGTTTTTCGATATCTCAACTAACAACAGAGATATTAATGGTTAAAGTTAGTATTGGAATGATGCTCTATCCCTTTCTAGCAAAGCAGTCCTTTATATGCAACCAGGACCTGCTTGTATGGCGCTAGAGAATAGTTACGTCACTAAACTTATTGCCGTTTCTTTCTACCGTTCTGATTTTTGATTGCCTGTAGCTATTTTATTTTTCAACGAATTTTAATTCTGTTTTCATATTTGACCAACATTTTATGACTATTTCTTAATTTTTAAGAAATGCATTTATTATTTGATACTTGTATAGTAGTACCCTATTGTAAGTTAAGTTAAGTTTTCAGCTATAGCACCTTACGAAGCGATGGTAGAGTAAAAATAATGACTTTGTAATTATTATTTTATTGGCTGCTGGTGGCTTTTAATTAATTATAGGTTTCTTAGAAAATAAAACGTTATTCTCTTTTTTGTTAAATATGTATTTTATTGAACGTCTGCATGAGACGGATTAATATGAATATGCCTCGGTATTAAAATGGTCAACGTGTTGTGGCATAAGCTTTCTTAATTTATCTAAAAACCGGCAAATTATATACATAACATTTCAATTTTTATTGTATTTAACCAACTGGTAACCAATTATATCGATAGATACCTACATAAAATTTAAAATAGGTACAGCCTGTATTATATTATATTAGAACCGTTGTCCTGAACCTAAATTTCACAAATAAATCTCCATACAAATTGATCAGCTGATCACTACAAATATTACAAATTATTTGAAATGTCGATTTAATTTATTTTGAAATTTGCAAAAGCTGTCAAAAGTCTATCTTTTCTGAGTATCTCTGCAAGATATCAATATATGTACGTACGTAATTGTACCTAATAAATACGACGATGTGACATTGGCACCTCACGTCCCCATTTAAGGCTCACTGGGTGAATGTAAACTCGATTCCTTTATATGGCAGGTATACGAGTACAGCTATAGACATTCGTTCACACAAGGAAAAATCCTCACTACTGTGCCGATAATCAATATTAGAATACTTACTTACATAGATATAGGTAAGTGATGTAGTAAGCCATGACAAAAAAAACGCTTTGGTGGGTATTTTTTCATTGACAAAGAAACGTACAAAATTTTGGAATGGATTGGGATTGCAAAGGGGAGGGATCACCCCAACTAGATCTACCTAGTAGAACCATATAGTTGGCCTAACCCACCATCGATGTAAAGAGTAAACAAACTTAATAATCATTTTTAAAACCAAGGTTTATGTGCAGTAAATCAATAGGTTATTTGTCGCTTGTTAAAACAAAACAAAGAAGCGTTGTTTCGATCTAATAAAAATATTTTTACGGAAAAATGATGTCATTTTTACTTCAGACGACATGGGAACTGGGCGGTATTTTAGGTACCTATTCTTATTATTAGGTTTACAACAAGCCGCCTACAGATCTATTCACTGTACCTTTACCTTTTATTATTATAATTATGAGTATTAAGTATAATATAATTAATTATAACTTTTTCGGTTATAATTAATTATATTATACGAGTACTTAATACTCATAATTATAATAATTAAAGGTAACGGCACCAAACACCGGGGATGTAGTGACACCCCGAGCTTCTGTCCGGGCACGAGGTTCGCCTCCAGGCCCGCACCCACTCCCCCCAGCCAGGGTTCGAGTGGACGACCCGTTTGATTAATAACTTTTTCGGTATTATACTACCTACATTTTATAAATAAGACCTGCATTTTGTTTTGTAGAAAAGTATAAGGCTAGGACTTCATGAATGAGACCGGTTCTCATCCGGTTCGGTTCTGTGCATCCTATCACAGAGCGTTGATTTCTGTCTGGAGAGAGCGCAGCGCATGTGATTGGTTGCCGCGAACCGAACCGGAATGGAACTGGCCTCGTGAAGGCCGACACTAAGTCTTGTACAGATCACGACAAACATCTAGATCGCTCTGAGTGTACGCAAAAGAAAAACTAAATACAAGGTTAGACCAAGTACCTAGATTCCATGATAGAACAGATTGAACAAAAAATTCAACTGGTTCTACTACCTAGGTACCTATCTAGGTACACTACCTTACCTATACAATAGTAAAGCAAAGATCAAATCAATCTTGCTCTATTACATTCGCCAGGCAGATCTAAGGAATTCGAAACTCAGAAACACAATCAAGTAGAGTTAGCTCTTACATGCGTTGTTACAAGTTCTTGTGCCAATGTTCCCACAGTTTCCACCCGTTGTTAAACTATAAACTGAGTTAGTGCCTGCATGGTTTTTACGCGGCTCTACGCGTCCATTGATAGGTGAAAGTAAAAGGTGGAAATTGATAGAGTAAGGAAGTTACGGTGTTGGGAAATTAATATGTAGGTACCTATTCCACACACTATAGTTTAAATATGTTTGATGATCGAATCTTTGGATGTCTAGTAGGTAGATAGAGATTGTGCCAAGGAAAATGTACTAATAATTTGCTTGCTCTGTGGTTACAGATTTCAGTAGATATCTTTTTATACTTATTATACTTTACATTGGCACCGATTCTGGGTGTCGATGTCACTGGCTAAATTAAAACATCGCTAAATGAAACGTCACCCTCACTCACAATCTAGCATGAGTGGCGTGACAGTTTCGTTTAGTTTCAACGGAACTGTCTTTAGCGGCTACCTCGGAATCGGCGCCATTATTTCGGTTTAACAATATTTTATTAGTAATAGTGTTCACCTCTACTCGGTAGGTAATTTCAAAACTGACGGACTCGCACACCGAGTGTACTCGAGATCTTGCCGCGTAATGGCCCATTTATCACAGAACAAAAAATTTATAACACAAGAAAAAAATTAATTGTTTAATCACAATAATATTTTTTTCAGAGCCCACTACTGCTTTTACCTAAGTCTATTTTTTATTATTTTACTTCAGAAAAGTAAAATATATTTTTTAAACAAACTGGTTTTCATCTTGTCTACTCGCCTTTAGTAACTACGAGGCAGTCTGTTATTTGCTTTATTATCATTAATTCACTCTATTAAATCTACGATGTACGCTGTTGTATGCCCAATAAAATAAAAATAAAAAATAAAACATTTGATTGAAGTGTCAACTTTTTGGTCACAGAGTGATCCAACGTACATGATAATTGACCCAACAAAATCAAAATTAACACACGAGTAGGTAATAGGTGTACAGTGGAAGACATATCAAGTTATACTCTGTGGAATTCTGTCGCAATAATTTTTAGTTTTGATTGCTAGACATTAATTTGTATGTGTCAAATAAGTTAAAGCGACCTACAAAGTACTTTTACTAAAGGGTATGGTGGTAGGCCTGGAGGCCAATTCTCAAAAACGGGATATAATATCGAAACTCGGTAAATATCCCGTCTAGGGTTGCCACCCGTACTCTATAATAGAGTATTGTCCTCTTTTTCGTGAAGGTGTACTTTATAATCTACGACACGAATAAAGTACGCTAAAATACTCTATCTGGTTCTTATGAGACTAAATATATTGGTATCCAAAGTCACAAAACTGAAGTTTTTCCAAATATGTACGATTTTTTTTTTCTGTGCCTGCCACTTCAGCGTTCACTGAGAGAGTGTTCTCCCTTATAAATGTAAAGTGGAGAGACGAAAGGAACAAAGTTACCCTAAACTTCATTAAAAACGAGCTGATCATATATTTTAATTTTGATTGCAAAGAGGCTGTAACTATCTTCAAGAAAGACAAATATTTGTTAAATGTTGCGAAAAGTAACAAAAAATATATTTTTAAACATAAATAAGTAAAAAATAAATATGTACTCTTTTTTATGTTGTGTACTTTATTTTTGTTCTACCGAAATGAAAAAATACTCTATTCGTCCCAAAAAAAGGTGGCAACCCTAATCCCGTCTCATATGTCGACTATAAATATCACGTAAAATATCGACTGCTAAGGACCACTGGTTACTCGTTGTATGTCGATCGCTAGGACGAGTCCGATCGATCGATCTATTTATCGAGGTAAATAACGAAAGAGTTGATGCGAGAATAGCAAAAAGTCCTGTCCTTCGATATCCGCCTTTTTCTTCGATAGATATTTATCTACTGTGATATTTATATCACTTCGTGAGAATTGGCCTCTCATTTTCGATATATTTGAGTTAAAAAATTTGACAGTTACATTCTTAAGCGATGGTGCCTAAGGTCTTGAGTCGGCTGTGTCGATTTACAATAATGAATAACATCGCTTTAAATAGAAATTAAACCCGTGAATGAATCAGAGTTTAATCATGATTATAATCGAGCATTGACGAAGTTTTGAGACAAAGACTGTAATTATTTTGTAGAGACAGCCAAGACGTCTGGCTAGATTGACATTTAACTACCTCCATTAATTAATTCTAAGCGTCATTGCTAAATCTCAGTAAATTTTATTATAATGTAAGGGGAAAAATTAAACAAAATGTGCCTGACTCTTGTTTATCTCCTTAATTGCTTTCCGTTGTCTTTGAGAAAGTAATTACTTAATTGAAAAAGCGTGTTACATGCATGTAATAAAACTTGTTTACTAACTTTCATTTTCATTAATAAGTTGTATTAACTGAACCTGTTACAAAATGAAAGTAATTACATACTAAGATTTACGCGTTTCTACTTATTTTTATGCACTTCATTAGACTCAGATCACGTGACATCACGTGACATAATATCATTAATGAATTGATATTATGTATTATTTTATATCTGTATAAAAAATATTAGCCATTTTATAATCAAGCCGTATTAACTCCGTTATTGTGCCAAAGTACAGCATAAATACTGGTTACTTATGCATGAAACAATAATTGCAGACGCCATAAAACAATTAAAAATATTTCGATGTATTTTTAATAACTTTTTATTTAGTGGCCAGCTATGAAACTCAGGTCCAGTGCTGGTTACTTTTGCTTATAAATAATTTCGGGCGCCATAAAATTAAAAAAAGTTTTCTTTTTACTTAGTGGCTAGTTTAATTCCTGTAAAATATGATGAAACTCAGCGTCAATTATCGGTATCTCTTCTCATAGCGGTGTCTCAATATCAATGGTCAATTCTCACGGAGTGATTTAAATATCACAGTAGATAAATACCGAAAAAAAATATTCGAAGGACGGGACTTGTTGCTATTCTAGCATTATCACGTTCGATATTTATCGAGTCCTAGCGATCGACATGCAACGAGTGGTCCTTAACAGTCGGTATTTTACGTGATATTTGTAGTCGACATGTGAGACGGGATATTTATCGAGTTTCGATATTATATACCGCTTTTTAAAATTGGCCTCCTCCTTAAGTACCTGGTTTAGAAAAAAAAGTTCCTAATCATAAAAATTCTAATAAGTAAAAAAAAGGATAAGTAATGCGCTATCCATTTAGGAACCATATAAAAATAAAATAACTAAGTAAATACTTACTTATTTTGAAATACAGAAAGTCAAAACTGCTCTCCCGACCAATTTGACATTTGTACATGCTATTGTTTGTAAGATATCGGCGGTCCTTGGGGGTATATGTCGTTTACCGAATTTTAAAATTATGTTAAGCGATTTCTTTCTGTAAGTGACAGACCTGAATGAATAAACCAAAACAATAAATGTTTATTGTTTTAGAATCGACTTCAGCAACCCGACCACGGACAAGCCTACCAACCTCGCCAATTCGGCGGTGCTGCGCATGCTTGAAGAAGAGGAGCGCACACGCAGGGGATACCCTAGTAAGTTGCACAATACTATTAACCGTATCTGCCTATTAACCGTAGGTACTCTCCTCTGTTTCTTTTACTTTCTGAGTTATAATAATTTAATCTTCCCTTCCTAGTCGTAGGACCTATTTGTACCTACTAACGTATTTACCTATAAGTAGCCTAGGTACCAGGTTAGGTTGGTTACGACACGTTATAAAATAGGGATAAGTATTTTTTTAGAAACCTAGGTTACTCAGGTACAGGATGGTACCTATAACCTATGTTACTTATAAAAGGAAACTGTAGGTAGGTAGGTAAACTTTCCATAAACAAAAATAACTTTTTAGTCCTGATCTGTGTAGGTAAGTAGCTAGGAAAAGTTAATCGACCCTGTGAAAAGTCTGAGAATAAGCCCTGATTTTTCCCATGCCCTTGTGTCCTCGAAACAAACGCCTAAATATTTATAACTACCTAAATGTTTGAAAATCGTGATTATATATTTACTTATATCAACACTTAAATACAGGGTAAATATAGACTACCTACCTATACCGCCGCCATCGATTCCCTTAAAGTAGCTAGCGTCCCAAAGCAAACCTATTAGGCCCTCACCATGTCCCCACTAAAACCTGTAAGATTACTACAGGCGCGAAGCTCGACTATCCCTTGACCATTTCTTTGTAATATTTTCCAATTTCAATAACCGATGACCCCCCAAATTCTTATTTTCTGAATCCGCCCCTGCCTCGTCCAATACACACAGCTTACTAACGCTACTAATTCCGTACACCCTGCTTGCCAGAGCTAGACCCCACGCAGGTGGAGGCCATACTGGCTACCCTGGAGCGCGCCAACCACCGGTTTGACAGCCACTGGCCCCCCTACAGGGCGACGATGCGCTCAGCGCGCAGTTGGGACGGCCAGCTCAATGCCACCGGCAATGTGTACTCAGAGTTCATGCGGGTCACCAAAGGTACCGGCCGGTAGACAGGCGCGGACCCAGGGCGATATCATGACCCCCCAAGTCAAAATTATTTTAGTGTTGATAGGTTTTGAGCCTATGAGTGCTGCTAAGTGATAGGAAGTCGCCGTTTCTGGCACGCTTAACATGCAAATCTAAAGATATCACACACCCTAGAAGGTAAGGTAATGGCAGGTTTATAATACACGGAGTCATAGCTGACCTCACATAATATGACTTCTATTTCAGTTCGGAACTGACATGTTACGTTTTCCATAGGATTGAAGCCTGTAACTAACCCCAAATAATCCTTAGATGTTCCACTTTAGGAACAAACCTAGCCGTTGTGACAAAACACAAATACTGTACTACTTACACAATGACGGGAAAAAAGTGGAGATCCTTGGAGGTCTAAACGCACGAAGAGTGTGCCAGAATCTTTGTTTAGAATGCGTAAAAATATAAATTAAATATCTTATTTGACGTGACCCCCATTAGAAAACTGGGTCCGTGCCTGCCGGTAGAAATGCAGCTTTACGTGTCGCGTCTGTGTTAACATCCGTCAGTCGCCGCTGCAATCAAATTACTGTAATTGTCTATTGTAATGAATGTGTTCTATAGAGTAGAATCATTACTCATTAAAAGTTTCGTCTTTACTACGTCTTTACAAATAATATATCTACGTAAGTATGTAGAGAGAGAGAGAGAGAGCTGCTTCTCTAATAGTTTGTATAAATTACATGTATAAGTTTCATTTCATTGCTCGATAAAATTAAGTATAACTGTTTTATTAAGTTGTTGAAAGTTAAGGCTTAATAAAGCTGTAGCAGTAGCATAGAATGATGTGTCTGCACAATTTTAACATGAAATTAACACAGAAAAGATCATCGATCAAATTTTAGTAGGTATAGTGTCGGATATGACTTGAAATGTTTACGGTCGTAGGTAAGTAATTAATTTAAATAAGGTTTGTTTTATGAATTTTATGTACAAAATTACCCATTTATGTAAGAGCTGTAAAATGAAGGTAAACCGGTTCATTTCTTATGATGGTCAAGAACTTCTTTGCGAATTTACAGGCGTTAAAAAGGTTTTCAATCAAATAACGACCCAGATAAATCCTGCGACACGTATTAAGGCTCACCAAGAGGACTATAAGGTCGCAAATCCCCAGTGTGACAACACACTGGCAATTTGCGAGCTGTTTGCAGCGAGGCGACCCATCAACTGCTTGGCAAATCGGGAAAATACCCTCGCGAATCGTCCAGTGTTTATAAGGAAATACGTTCTCAAATCGCCAGTCTGATGAAGCTACGTCTCAGACTTTAGGTAGCTAGAAGCTTCATGTAAATAATTGGCTGTCAGACAAATGAACAGGAAATTTCAACCAACACTCAAACTGAAACTCACACTCGGAAGTGGCGAATCAATGAACTCTTAGATTAATGAATGAAGACGCTATTTTCGCTGGGGTTTAACGCCCGAATATATAATTTCGCTCATGGAGCATTCGATCTCTTCAACGTGGACGTCCACTCCGCCCACTGGTGACGAAGGTGTTCATTAGCGGAAGGTATTTGGCAAAGATTGGGAGCTATTGTGTAAAATGTGCCTGTACCTCGTCTTGTTCCTGTTAGTAGGGAAACGACAGCGAAAGAACACCGACCATGCCTGAGACGGTATTCGTTGGTAAAGTGCTGCCTATTTATTATTTAAACGTGTTGAGAGTGTCGCAGGTGTCTTGTGAATTACCGGTTGGCTAATTAATTGGGATAGTCAACGTGCCAATTGTGTGTCGAGTGATATTTCGTACCTATTTCGGGTTCCGTGCCTCAGTGCAAATGGAACATACCTATTGTGGTGAGATTTATCCGGTTAAGATTTTGGTTAAATTGAATTTCTGATAGATCATTTGTGATTCGGTATTCTTTTCTGTGAAGCTGCCAAGGCAGGGAAAAAATTACGAGGATTCTTAAGAAGGTCGTATATCGGGTTGAAAAGCAATAATTTTAGTTTACAAACATTATCTACGTACATAAATAAAAATGCATGCTTTACAAGTTTTATTAACCTTTCGAGTGTTCTGAGAATGAGTACCTATAAGTGCAGTAAGTTGTAAGTTATTTGTTGTTCTTTTAGCGACATTATAACTACCTAATTCTTAAATACTAGGTAATGTTATGAATGAACAAAACGTAGGTACTATACGAAACAAATTTCCCAATAGCTATTCCCCAAGACCAAGCAGTGTTAAAAAAGTTTGGTCATGACTCATGTAACTAATCCTCTAATTATGAAACCAAAAACAACAAACAAACAAATCCCAACCGGTAACCCGCCCGCCCTGTTGCATTTTATTTTCAATTTCCTGTCTAACAACAACGCTTCAGAACGATGATGTAGGCTTTTGAATTGTAACACTTGTTACTAACGCTTTATTTTAATTTTTAATCAGTATAAACCTACCTGACTAATACCCACACTTCTGATACCTACGTGAAAACATAAATTCTCTATCAGACTGTGGGCTGGTTCCTCTAAAAAAAATAAAAGTGTTCTCGTTGACGTCACTTGCAACTATTTCGGATGACTCCTCGGGCCGTTACACACTACATGAATCAATGTCTAATAATAAACAGGCGCTGAAAAGTAGCAAACGACAAATGAGTAGGTATCGGTATTCCTGTATTTCAGAACGAGCGTGGTACACTTACAAAGTTTTTGTAAAAGTTGTTTGGTAATCGTCAGCAATGTTCGCTTCGGTTGCGTATGACATTCAGATTATTGTAGAAAAGTTTGGCGAACCAAATTCACCTGTAGAGAATCTAGGTAATATGAAATTACGTCGACAAATTTCCAAATAAAAGTTGTAAGAAGCGGTGTGTCACGCTGTTTACCCCCTACGTCCTACAAATAACGATAACCCTGGAGTTTTACTCATGGGTTTCGGCCATGAACCTTTCGGGATGGCTAGCTACTGTATCCAGTAACATGATAGAACCTTAAGTCCAGTATAATGTTTTAGCTATTGGTTCTGTCTGTAGCTTAGGTAAGTTTTTGAAATGAGAAAAATATGTAGGTACATCTCGTACATAGTACTGTACATACAAAAACGATAACAGATATAAATTATTACCTACCTATTATACCTAAAAGTAGTTAGTGTAAAACTTACTTAGGTATTAAAATGATTTACCCGGCATTTGTCTTCAGTCTTTATCTTGTCCAATCAATCAATTATTTATTCGTGAACATAGGTAATAATAAGTATGCAGTTTAAATGAGTTGGTATCACTATGCTCCGTTTGACATACAAATATTTTCAATAATTTGTTAAATATCAATATTATATAAATTATTAAAATTAAATTAAACAGTTGACTAGTAGTAGTAGTAGTATTAATAGTAAGTAATAGTAGTAGTAGTCCAATACGCGACTTCCGAACTAAAGTATCAACTTGAAAGACAAAATTGCAAGTCTCATAACAAATAATTAGGTATAAATATAGTAGTAAGGTAGCGTGATCCACAAGGATGTTATAGCAAATTATCTGTCTAGCTCACGGCTATGATAGGTTACCTAAGTGGGACGTCCAGTAATTTATGTGCATCTCATGGCTCAATGGATGAAATAATTGAACCATGATAAGACGAGCATAGTGATTAAAGTAATTATTGCTAATTTCCTGAGAATATAAATTAGGTTCATTAAAGAGCAAACCTAGAGTAAAGACCTAGTTCAAAGAACATTAATTCTCTTGAAAAAAAAAACCGGGAGTCGTACAAACCTCGCCGTCGGCAGTGTGTAGGACATTTAAGTAATGAATGACTCTACTTTAAACTCTACTATAAATAAGAGACAACTTATCGAACTATGGCTAAGCAATAGTTCTTGGTCTTGGATAGATATCGACGACAGCACGTCCAAGCTTGAAGACTGTGATGGGATTTCTGTCTTCGTCGAACTCTAACCATCGTTAGTAGGTGCCTACATATATAAAATAAAGCGGTACTTATCTAAATTGTTGCTATTAAAATTTCGATATAAGCACGCAGAATAAGAACTTTGGTTTCGAAAAGCTCTAGCTAGATGCTGCATAGAACTCTACCATCATATCTTTGACTCTGATTTATTTATCGCACTGTTTAAAATCTGATGCAAACATCAAAACAATTTGCAAGTCACGGTTCAACGCAGCATTATTTATAAAATAGCACACGCGGTAGAGCGGGACGGCGGGCGCGTAGAGTCCTAAAAATGTGCAATCTTAAAATATAATATGCGGTAGATAGTCGCACCTACACACCTGGCGGTCGAGCCAACCAGTTTGAATCCTGACCCGTCCGGGGCACGTCTCTATTCTAACCGGTGACTCTACATTCCCGCTGAACAACCGTGAGTTCCTTTTCCTTGCTCTGTCCTTTTTGTGTTGTGCTAGGATGGGTTCACGTAAAGTGCTTATACTAGAACTTCAATTACAGAGGTAGGTATATTTGAGACTTTCTCAGAAACTACAAGATTGATTCGGAGTATTTTTTTGTAGATAATAGTCTAAAATACAACGAGTAGTGAAATATTTTTTATTGGTTCAAATCTTGAGAAAAATTCAAAAATACATGTGTCTCATACACTTTGTTCTTTTCTCTGCAGTATAGTGATGTTTTGAACGCACTGACTTTCATGTAAAATGTGGGTAGTACTGGTAAAATATCTTCTAAGTATATACATTTCAGTTAGCACGAATACCTTCAAATTTTACCAATATTTTTTTGGAAATAAAGAAGAAAATTGGCTTAGTATTCTGAAAGTGATTTGTATGTGGAGTCAAACATATTTACATACTCTGCAAAAAAATATGTTATGATAGCGATAGTGAGTCGCCATGCAAGTCGCCAATGCTTATGTTTTGTTAAACCCTGACCGTAAAACATGAATTTATAAGGTACATAGTAATGTAATGCATTTGCTGACATAGGTAGGGTTTTAGTTTAGCACCTCCGTTTTGTAAATTTTTTTTATTACCTTCGACTAAACCCACGTTTGATCTCAATCTCACCTGGTAGTTGACATGATTATTGACATATGTACATAGTTGATTTAAACATAATTTTCATATAAGTGTTTATCGTTTAACAGTAACCCTATGTAATGTATCGTCAACTAATCAAACAGCTTTAATACAGTCTATACCTAACACAATAAAATTTCACCCAGTTTTTTACCGTGACGAGTCCTCGTCGGTGGTCGGGCACCGTAAAACCCGTTATTTTTTCATAGCCGCCTGGCGCAAATCCAAGAGTTGGGTGGGTCGAGCTAATTCCAAGCGAAATGTCTCATAAGTGTTCCAAGTGTTGAATAATGAAGCTGTTTCCAGATAACATCGCATGCGCAAGACCGCAGCGATGATATGTTTCGCTATACGTGCACGATATAATTATTTTTAAACGCTATATCTATCTGATAAACTTGAAAAATAGTCTAATGGAATGGCAGTCGAGAACACTTTCTCTTTTGTTATAAAACAACCAACTTTATAATACATGGATTTAATTATTTGTCCACACGATACCTACATTTTAATCGCAACTGTATCTAAAATTAACATTAGCAGATTGTATAGATTAGGATCATTTCTAAACAAACGCTGCTATTTTGCCACCAAAATAAGGAGGTAATTGAGCATCAAAATTAATGAAATTCTGAAAATAGGTACGCAATATGTCTAAAAATATTCATTATATTGTTTCAGGCCAGAAGAAAGTAGTGTGGCCACCAGTGCCTGAAACTAACGGCTATCACCAGCCGCAACAGGTAAGAACAATACTTTACAAATAAATTAATAGGAAGTAGGTGAATGTAAATAGGAATAGGATTTAATATAGACACCATAATAGAATGATGCTACCGCTGCACATAGAAAACGCTTTGAGGTGGCGGAAAAGCACAAATTGCATGCAATTTCATGGGAAACCCCACGCACAAGATTATCACATAGGTACTTACCTACTTATTAAAGTTTAATTTAAGCTAATCATACCCCAACAGCAGAGTCCGCACTACAACGCGCAGCAATCTCCATCAGCGCAGCAGCAGTACCAACCTCAGTCTCAACAGCAACCACCCCAGTACCAACCTCAGTCTCAACAGCAACCACCCCAGTACCAACCTCAATCTCAGTACCAACCCCAACCTCAGTACCAACCCCAACCTCAGTACCAACCCCAACCTCAATACCAACCCCAGTCCCAATACCAATCCCAGCCTCAGAACGAATATCAAGCGCCGCAATCCCAGCCGTCGTATAGCGAAGGACATCGCCAGCAGGCCACAGGGTTGAGCAAGCTCATCCCCGTGGGCCCGGGAGTGACCGCGTCCCCCGCCGCCCCCTACCGCCAAGGTCCGACCTCGCCCGGCGTGGCACCACAGCCCTTCCGACAGCCGAACAGCCGCTGGGCCCCCGTACCAGCTCCCCTTTCCCCTCAGGTACCTACAGGCACCAGTAACGTCCTCGTCGCCGATAGTTTTAGTTTCAATCACTAATGCTGATCAACTCGCTCTTTCTGTGTCCTTATTACGAGTATTGCGTGAGTTTCGATAGGTTCTCGCATGCATTTTACTAACACACAGTAAGTATGCAAATGAAATTGTCTTTCGCGGTGTAATGGCTTCTCGCTGGATGTAACGATAGCTATGCTCACGACTGTTAATAGGTGGGTGGTACTTCTGAGAATGTACTTTTAATGTCTAATTCTGTGCCGTATCTAATAACTTTATGTACGAGTATGGTATGGTAATGAGCCGTGTATGAATCATAGCAAGCGGAAAAGATGTGCCTCTGAAGTCTGAATGGCTGGTGTATTTTGGAAAACTTGTTAGAAATATAATATAAAAAAAGTATAAATAAATTACCGAGAGTAATTAATGCCTTCCGTAAACGTTAAATCAACAGTTAACAATACGATACATTCGCCATTGCCGGTTGCTGTGATTCTTATCTAGAACACAGCGCCAACATAACAAACTCTCTGTCCAGACGTACGGATCGCAGCCGAACTACCAGCAACCCCAGCAGCAGTTTTCGCCGCAACCACAGTACTCGCCGCAACCGCCTCAGTACTCGCCGCAACAGCCGCAGTATTCGCCGCAACAGCAGCAGTACTCGCCGCAACCGCCACAGTACTCGCCGCAACCGCAGCAGTACTCCGAACCGGCGTACCAGTCGCCGCAGAGGCAGTTCGAGCCCCCTCCGTCCACCATCACATTGCGTCAAAAGCAACCGGTGCATCAGAAGCCGCCGCCTGTATTCCCTAGCCAGCCAGCCACGGCTTCTTTCAAAGGTACATTTAGAACAATAAGAATACAATTGTATGCTATTCATAATTTTTTATTTAGATTTTTGGCATACTACAGTATGGACTGTACCGTAGGTACGTTGTGAATTGGGTACAGAATCCCTATGACTAGAGCCACTGTATAAGATAGTCATTTGTTTCTGTTCTACCCTATGTTAAATCCTGATTGACGAAGAAAAAGTAACACAAAAGGTACCTACTTAGTAAAAAAATAAAAAACTTAAATAATCTCCTGAAAGCTCGGTGAAAGCAAAAGTTGCATTATCAACTGCAAATAAATCCTCTCCAAACTGAGTTTACTGTTATTTATTGCAATTTTAACTTAAGAGAAGCGAAGAAAATATACAAAGGAATGTAACGAAAAGCTACAAACTCAGATTGTAGTAGTGATAAAACGGTGTGGCGATTAGTCTGCCCCCAAAAAGTGTATAAACATTATGTCTGCTGGATTCACTTAAATAAGGTGTAAATTATACGACGCAGGTGCGACTTTCGTTTGTTACACAATCGCAATATCAAAGAACATAAAATACTTTGCAGGCGCCTATACACGGTAAACAAAGTAATGTACGTAGAGACAACGTTACCATCTTTATTCTTTTTAAAATTGCTTTTTTATATGACGCATTGTCGCTTTAGAAAAGTGACTTGCGACACGTAAAAGCTTTCATAATGCACCTGTAAGTCTTAGCGTTTCTTTATGAACAACGGAAGAATGTGAAAGCTTACTTCAGCTGTAGAAAGTAAACATCCAACTGCATTAATTTGCCAACCACTGCGTAGATGGCGATGTCGACGTATAAATTTTACAAACCCGTTAAATCTTAATCATTGTGATCAACTCATATAGAATTATAGATATTCAAATGTAAGGCGTAATTATGAAAACAATTAAAACTTTCGACTAGGTATATTGTAACTCTTAGGTATTGTGTCAGAAATAATAATGAACGCACGTATCAAAGATCACTTAAATGTTTTGAAGAGCTAAAGTTTTAGTCGTGCCAGATATTACTTTTCCACGTGTTTGGACTTTCTTATAATCTGGTAACCTTTGCGAAATCATCAATATCTACAATTAATTTTCTATCCTATCTTTTGATTATTCTGCAAACGAACTGATTTTTATACCTAAAATTGATATCGCAGGAGGTGTCAACATGCGTGGAGACCAGAAGTGGCCGCCACAGACGGTGAAGGAAGCCGTCGAGGCTGAAAATGAGGCCAGAAGGCTGCTTGCTAAGGGCCCTGCCTGCAGACCGCGCAAGGTAACGTGTTTTCAACCTATCCACTCTTAGACAGTTCCTTAAGGACCAACGCAGATGGCGGACTGTTGTCCGTGGTGTACAAAAAGTCCGCGACTGGCCACCGACTATTAATGAAAACGACGGACATTAATTTGATCGGCGTTGCCTACATCACTTGCAGACGCTCAACGCGGATTGAAGGTCCGCCGTGTGCGTTGCTGCGAGATACTTGCACGTTAGTTCAATTTTGTCGAGGGACTCCCGCGAACTTTTGTTCGGTCCAGTTCGCGAGTCTCTCTTAGTTGATTGGGCGACATTTTTGTAGGCGGTACGTTTTGTAAGCCACATACTGTCCGTCATATGCATTGGTCGTAAAGAAACCAGGCTGGTGTTTCCAAATATTTGTTTGGAATCTGAGTAATCGCCATGTTATTTTTGTATTATAAAGATAATTTAACATTAATTTGTAAAAATATATTCAATGTGTGCAGCCTTTAAATAAAGCTAAAATTTGCATGTTGTATATAAAATATGTTGAATGTTTATACTCACATTATTATTTAAATATTTCTTGTAATTTGATCTATTAATTAAGATTACAGCTTCATTTTTTGTAACCTATAATGTATTATATAATATATTACCGTTTAAAATAAAAACTATCTTAATTAAAACAAAAGGAAAATATAATTCACCAAACTAAACCAAAGTCCTAACCGTTAAGTCACCAGTATTACACAATTCATTTTAGATAGTAGCACATCAAATAGAGTAGCAGCACTTTAAATAAATTAACAAAATATTTTAATAATTAAATTAGTCTAAACTTTAAAAATAAGTATTACCGAGAATCTGAAAAGCGCACATTTTGAAGGAACTTATCTGTTTTAGCTGCGTCAATTTACGCTTGCCGAGTTAGTTGACATGAACGAGGTCTAGACCACTAGAGGTCGTTCCGAGAGTTCACCTCAGTCCGAGATATGTCGGACTTTAATATCTTAGTAAGTTTCGCCGTTTGGGACCTAGTGTGACTATTGTTTGGACCAGCCTCTTCTATTAACAGTGGGGTGATAAGAAACCTTGGCAAATGTTTAGCCAAATGCGTTATGTATTCCTGGATGACGTGTGGCAGGGGTAGAGCATTTGCCCGAACATTTTCTTCAGTTTTGTCAGGCAGTGATCAGAATACGTTGGACTAATTTAACTAAAATTGACAAAAGAACATACTATAGAGCTTATACCACCAAAATGTTTCTCAAAAACGGGCCAATCGTACTTTTTGTTCGAAAAATGTCTGTGATTGCCAAAGTTTTTATAATCAGCTTGTAGTAATTTTGGTCTCTGTCAAAAGGTTTATTAGGTATTTAAAAAAACTGCATCTCAAAAAAAAGCTGTGGTGGGTGGTTTTATCATCTCTATAAATGTCCTGTCCTCAACTTCAGGTAAATCAGCCCTACCTATTCCAGTCACTGGCAGAATGGATTTGCCATCCGACTGCATTCGAGATACATCTACTCAATTATTCAGTGATAAGCTAAACCTGCGAAGTGTGCACACGCGGCGGATGAATATCCATTGCTGGTTTTGACGTGAGATCAGCGAAAGAACACAATAATCAGCAGCGTACAGTCGACCACAAACCATCGATTAAATCTCAACCTTATGCCTGCGCATTATGATAGATTTCATCTTTGTAGTGGTAGTTCCTAATATGAAGGATCGCCTGGGGTGGTACCACCCTCTTATCTACTTTTGCCGTGAAGCAGTAATGCTTGCATTTCTGTGTTTCGGTTTGAAGGGTAAGAGAGCCAGAGTAATTTCCGGGACATGAGGCAATCCAACGTAGTCCTCAAGGTTAGCAGCGCATCAGAAACCCTCTAATATTAATACAGTGAGGTGAGATGTCTATGGGCGACGGTGACCACTTAACATCAGGCGGCCCGTTTGCTCGTCTGCTCTTCTTATTTAATTAAAAATAATAATTTCAGAGAGATTTACGTTTTGGGTAGGTTGACCTGTGGTTGGCTGTACATCAATATCGACTAGCCCGCGTCATGCGCACGCCTCGTTGGCACAAACCAAGGTGTTATCGATAGCAAATCCATTCCAACCCCACAGATTTCGTCACATGGTGGAAGTGGAAAACTTTAGTAGTAGCGGCCACTTAACCGAGATTCAGGCTTAGCAATACTTTTCTATTATCATAAATCACGTAATCGACTTAATTAAATCCATGTTACATACACTGACATTCATTTTTCTTGTTCTATCTGTATAGCAAGGCTTTGGCGGTGTACTCAGGCAAATTTTGAATTTATTGCATGGATATTAAATATCTTACGTGTAAGACAAAATATAGGAAAATATGTAAACATACTAAATCGTCTGCAAAAATAATTAAATAACCCAATCCAAGTCTAGTATGGTTTCAGTCAATAAAAATAAAATAACTTTAGGTTTTACCCACAACAGAATTCTCAAAGTAAACTTACGTAAACGACGCAAATGAAAAATCCAACTTTTGATATTTGAGCTAGTAAGTGTTGAAAATAGCTAAACAATAGTTTTAAAATCCTTTTTGTACTACTAATACTGTATTAATTCCTGTACATACAACGTCATACAGTCAGTTAAGTCGGTCAGTTCAAACTTTGCATTTATTCCATCTACAGGGATGTGCGGTTTATGTTGCAGGTACACAAGGATTACCGTCCCTTCTTCGACAAACACGCTCTAACCAACAACTACCCCGGATACCGCGCGCCTCCCGGCACGCAACACTACGAAGACCACCCGGGCCGATCTTCCTACTAATTCTCACCCTAGCTTTCATTACTAATTTAACACCATCTGTATCTATCACCAAGGTCTTTTCACACTCAAACATTGTTATGGTGTGAATATGATCTTTATGTTTATCCCATTATTAAAGTTCAACCGCTAGTTGTATTGATTTTTCTATTCAGTTGTTATATGCGGACAAAATCGCTAGAAATGTTAATAGAAGTAGCAATATTTGCATTCATAAATATGAAAAATCTAATTGGTTCGTAAAAAGAAGGAAAACAGCGAAGTCTCAGGGTAGTGGACTTCAACGTGTAAGTACTTGTATAGACTTTAGGTATTAAAGTCTTGAAGCATGTACCAGATTGGATTACATATAAACAATACCTTAATTGTAGGTGTAATTTATTTTTAAACCTTAGTTCATAAGTTTATATTAAATTAATTACAAAAATAAAAAACCTTACAAAAATAACATTACAGCATATTTAAAAGGAACCATTTTGTCATCAATTTACATTTTTCGAAGATTTTGGTTTTCGATGTAAACGTGCGGCTTTATAAATTGCGAATGTATGCGACATTGTTTCACAATGCTTATTAATACGTACTGTACATAATACGTACTGTACATAATACGTACTGTACATAATACGTACTGTACATAATACGTACTGTACATAATACGTACTGTACATAATACGTACTGTACATAATACGTACTGTACATAATGCTCAAACGCCTACGTTATATTTATGAATAACGAATTTTTGGAAACGTTCTTAAAATTTGGCGACAACATAATATTTGTATCTAAACACGACGCTTCTGCCAAAGTTATTAACAACGATATGATAAATATAATTGACTTATTATTGTAACAATGTTTATTGGCTTAAATAATGTGAACCTACCTAGTCATGAAGAGATTAAACAAAATATTTTGTATATAAAATGTTAAAAATATCATTATGGATTTGATATATTATTATCATTATTGTAATTTATTTTATTGAAATAAATTACTTGCCAAAAACCTGTACTTTTCAATCACCTTCTTAATGAAACCTCATAAGACGTACCTACGCATTACTGTATTTAAATGTACTCACTGAATACGAAATTTTAATTTCACAACCTGCTCTGCTATGGACTGTTTAAAGAGGTATATCAATAGCTAATATAAAAACAGTAAAACACACATTTTCTGTATGAAAATATTATATATTATAATAAAGATACATTGTGTACAATCCATGCTCAATACCTAGCCTGAAGTGCTCATAAATGCTTCCAAAAAATAAAAAAGAACTAGCCAACCTACGTTTTACTCTGTTTATGTACAACATGTACAATTTCCGCAAAATGAACTAGGACAAGCGTTGTACGACCACGAAACTAAGTTGCATGGGTAACTCAAACATTAGTGTCTTATGTAATCAAATCACACAGTAAATAATGGATTTACGTAAATATAATATAAAGCAAATTCAAGCATATTGATATTTGGAATACAATCCTTTTAGATACTCGAACATTCATAATATTTATTGTAAATTAATATCTATTATAGACATTGAATGAAACGCATGTTTCAATCAAACCGCCAAATCAATTCGCATAATAGAGAGAGAGAGAGTGAGACTCAATTAATTTCGCAGATTACAGTGAAGTTATGTGTTTGAGACTTATTTTTTGTTCAAGCGGATTCAAAATGAAAGCTCCATGTCTCTAAACAATATTTAAATACGGCTGTTCGTAAGGTAATTCAGAAATTAGGTAACTAGGTATTTTCTGTGTGATAAAATGGCGATAAGACATATTTCCTTCGAAATGAATGACTTGTTTAACACGGAGTTTGCTACTTATATTTTGTGGTCGTAAATATATCACAAGAATAGATGGCGTACCTATAATATCACAGAGGCAACCACGCTATAATATTATAAATTAATTACAACTACTACAATGGAGAGGTTCTATGTTTCAATCGAACGTTTCATGTTTTCCCTAAAACTGTGACGTCATTAAAGTGGTTGGTATAAACTGGGCAAGAATGTAGCATACCTGTAGACATGCATGCCTAGGTACCGATTCCAAGGCGTCACCGTTAAATTCTCAACGAAACGTCCCTAGCTTCATTATGGTTCAGCTTCAGTGGTATAGTATCAGGCGGAATCGACACCAAAAAGCATCAAATGTATTGTATTTTGCTTGTTTGTTCTTATATAAATGCAAAATGTCTTTAATCGAGTTTAATTATAAAACCGTGTTAAAATAGAATATTTCACACTATCAATAAAATTAAATAACAATATGATTTAAATATCATAAAAACAAGTACCCAACAAACTTTAAAATTACTTTGTTACCTATAATTGGAAAGGCACCAACGAAACTATCCAGCAATATTATCCAACAATTTATTTATTTATTATCTGTAGGTTTCAAACTAGTCTCAAATTATTTTTGATCCATGGCTACTTTACACTTTTCACTTTTGATTGTATTTTTTAATAAAACTAGCTAAAGAAGGCAACTGTTAGCATGTATTATACTTGTCATAAATTTAAATGCCCGTATTATTAATTAGATACGATATTAGCTCTTCGGCCCATTTGCGTCTAATCCCCATACGGATATTTGTCGCAAATGATATCGAAAAGTTAACATCGGGTTCTCGAATGTTCTCTGAAGCGGAATTTAGCTTTGAAATATGTCGCAAAATAGATCAGTGGCACTCCAAAGAGGGTAAGGGAGCTCTTGAAATACCTATTGACTATTCGCAGTACATTTCAAGTAACGTACTGTGTTGGGTTCACACTAGTGAGAAGCCCTGCGTCTGCTGAATGGCTTCCTTGAGGTAGTATTTGAGCCGCTCCTTGGTCTTGTACTTGGGCAAGTCGAGGAGATTGAAGCAAGTGTGAGCTACTGGGAAGTACCTGTCGTCCGCCGCTGGCTGTATCCTTATCTAAGGGGAAACCGGATTTTTTTAAAGAATGTAACGGACATTTCTGGTTGATCTACACATGCTGAGGTGCATCTCGAAGTATATAAAAAAAATCAATAATAATGATTAATAATAATATTTTATTAATAATAATGTCGGAAATAATTAATCTTTCTTTCTTTCTATCTTAATTTTTTTCCTTGAGGAAAATTGATTTATTTATTACAACGGCAAATGCATACCTATAACAACAATTAATTTAAAAAATTATAACGCTTATGATTTATAGTTTACAAAATTTCTATAAAATCCGACTTTTTCAACGAAACAGATAATTCGCGACGTCTCGAGCGTTTTCGACCCAGCTATTGAAATTAGTTGCAGTTAGCTCTTTAGATATATTTTTTGCTTCGCTGAAATGAATGTGCGTCACACAGTTTTCTCGCGTACAGGTACTTTTTGTCCTCCGCGGACAAAAGTACCTCGTCTGCGCCGACCCTTATAGCTATATAGAACTGAACATTGACTTACTTTTATATCTCTCATTCCCTGTATAGGTACCCTGTCACTACCAGTGAGGAACAATAGAAATTTCTTCTTGTCTTCAATTGTCAGCTCATGGAATACCTCCCAGAACCATCTGAAAGTACAAATACAATGATCGAATATTTATTGAAATTGAATATCTATTTACATCCCCCAACCAATGTCATAACTAGCGATCGGAGTAGGTAGGGCTGTTTTTGGTACTTGCATTTGTGGTCATGATATGGATACGGCTTTCTTATAAACCATATTTGGATAATCCCGGGATTTCCGGAATTGAAAAAATCGCTGTAGATAGAGCTACTTTTGGTAATTCCAACCTGCGATCATCATACTATGGACAGGCCATTAAAAAAAAAAATTAAAAAATCCCGGGATTTTCGGAATTTAAAAGAAGACTAGAAGACTACTAAAGAAACCCGGATTTAGACATACTTGAAAGAAATGAAATAGACGACGAAATTCTATTGAATTATAAATTCGCTTCACTCTGACGTCTACAGATGTCCATACTAACCTAGCACTAATCTAGCTTTTGAGGTCTTTGACCCCAAACAGCCCTACCTACACCGATCAGTGGTCATAACTCAATATTACATGTTATACGAATACAGTTTTAACCCACCATCCGTCACTACTGACGACCAATAAACCCTAAATCCATCCGCTTACCATCAAGTTCTTCTTGAATGATAGTGGTCAACCTATTCAAGAGTTGTTCAGGCTGCCCGTAGGCCGAACGACAGCAGCCGCGACCGATACTTTAACGTGCTCTCCATGGCACGGAGCCATCATCAGGTGAAATTGAGGTTTTATTTTATTTTTATTAATAGAGTTTAATGGGATGGGCTATAGGTTTAACGTTATTGTGTATTTCAATTGCTATTTAGGTGAAATTATTCAATGGTTATATTTACCCTGTGAAGGGGGTTCTCTTTCCACTACGCTATGAGTTTGAATACCATAAGTAAATTACCTGACTTGCTGATCAGACGGGTGGTATCCATTCTTGTACTCGCAGTTGTTTTCGAAGAGATCCCAGTCGTACTCCTCGTTGCCTATAACAACGGACATGAGCTCGTGTGACCGGAACAACTTGATTATTCTACCACCACACACCTGCAAGTAGATTCATATCAGGACCTTGTTAAAAAAACAAATTCGCGGGAAAGGTTGATAATTTATTTGCATTTGAAAAGTTATAATTATGAACATTAAATTTAGAAAAAAGACGCGAGCAGGACTTGAACCTGCGACCTTGCCGTTCTGTGGCAGTGCTCTAACCAACTGAGCTACCACGGATAATCCTTTAAAATTTCTAATTTTTTTTTCGTTCTTATGTTACACTTTTCTAAGGCAATCTTCAAAGTGATAAAAGATCCACGTGCTTTACGGTATCCACGTATGGCCTTGTTGTCGTGCTTTACGGGAACATTCTCGATTTAGTTAGTAAGTAGTATCATAATGTATGTATGTACCTTCTGGAACCCCTGGTTGAAGGCCTTAAACTGGTTCTCGACGGACTTGTTGAGCAGAAAGTCCACGTACAACTCCACGTATTCGGCCTTATTGTCGTGTGTAACGGGAATATTCTCGCCGTTGTCCTTGAGCGGGTGCACTTGTACCTGGTCGAATACCGTCGTGTTCACCGCGAAGCATAATCCGAATACCTGAAGCAAACAGCAACAGAATTTATTTAGAAATACATAACACACATAAACGTTCACGACCATAATACTCGAGGGGGTAGACAGAGGAATCTCTCTTTTACATTCGGTGGACAAACGTGATAAGTGGCGAGTCTACCACTCGTCTACTAGGTGTAAAATAGTATCCAATAAGATCGTTAGTTGCCTCGGACGACAACCACGGGAAGAGTTGGGGTGGTGTTATTCTTTAGGGTCAGCAGATAGTATGATACATAAATATTTATAGTATGTGTACAAAACGCCTTCTTGGTGTGTTGGGAAAGCTTTCATGCTTCATTTGGTTTCACCGCCCTTCTATTCTATAAAATGGATGCATATAGGTGCATTTCCACAGAGTTTAAAAGACAGCCAGTACTACTAAGCCCTTGTGGTTTCATCTTCGGCCTTATAGTCACTAATCAATCACAAGGTGAGATTGAGACAAAACGCGGGTTTAGTAGTAAATAAAAAAAGACAATAGGTAAACTAATTCTTCAAAAATGAGTCAATTCGTACAAACCTCTTCAACATCCTCGTCCGGATACTCGAGCAAGCTCTTGAGGCCGTTAGCGACCGTCGGGTAGAGATCCGTCAGATCGTCCAACATCACAGATTCGCCTAATATCTTCTTGTACAGCACCAGGGGGAACGGGACGTAGATTATTATCGAGTTGTATATAGCTAGGCCGAAGATTGCACCTGGGGATAGAGAGGCATGGTGGGGCCATTCTTCGAGCGATTCAACCGCTGTCATCACCGCTCCCGGTATTGTTGTTGTTTATAGTTCAGAATAAAATTATATTAATCACGAGGACAGTTGTACTTGTGTAAACTAGACAATATTTATTTATTTCACGTTAGGCTTAGTATCTGTTAATAATATAATAACATAATTATTTATCTATAGTGAATATTACTACCATAAAAAATTTAAAAAATATATATTATACCTACATTATAATTATCTTTTTCCGGTGTGGTGAAAATTACAAGTAATTTTAAAGTAAAAACAAATAAACAAAAATGCAGTGCTTGAGTGTACATTAAAACGTATCGAGTGTGACACATGAATGGATTTCTGATATCCCGCACACAGGGAAACCTAGTTGGGAGTCAGATAGCCAGACATTGAATAAGTGTGAGTGAGTGCATATATTTTGAGCCCTGAGTCAGGTTACATCTTGAAATAACTACTCGTATCTCTTACGTGTACATACTTATGTAACTTTAAATAAAAAATACGGGTCCTTTTGTACTACAAACAAAAACAATACGAGGGAGGGAGCGGTAATGACATCGGTTGAAACGCTCGAAGAACGCTCGAAGAAAGGCTAATCGCAAAAAAGAAGAGTTTTCGTGGAATAAACGTCTATCACCATTGACATACCAGAATCGCGAGTTTATTGAGGCTTAATAATATCATATGACTTGTATTTTTATGGTTTCAGGTTTTTGGATCTATCAGTCAACATAAAAAGATTGGAATATATAATAATTTTGAAGGAAGAAAATATGAGGACATTTCAATTTTTAAAGCGCATTGAATACAATTTATATTCCACTAAAAACATAAATGTTAATAATTTAATTATTGGCGTACAAGAAGTGTTAAAATCAAATTGAAAACCAAGTTTAAATGCAATTTACGATCGATAGAACAATCTTAAAATATTATTGTAGTTATATATAGCATAGCATATTTATATTACCTATTAAATAATACATGACGTCATCTTCGAAAGGGTGATTTGAGAACCAGATCATGTTGGTCTCTTCAGATTGTTTGAACATGCCGTATATGGGGTCGAAGATTTCTCTTAGCAAAAGCAAAAAGAATTCCTTTTTCACACCACCTGCGTCTTCGGCTTCTTCGCCAACGAATTCTACCTGAAAAAGGAATAAAGATATTAAAAACTCGTGTGTATCATTAAATAATCAGAATAGGATATAACCTTGTCGTACCAAGACAGTTTAGTCTCGTCAGATCGCCTGGGGTGGTACCACCCTCTTATCTTTTTGTGCCGTAAAACAGAAATGCTTTCATTTCTGTGTTTCTGTTTGAAGGGTAAGAGAGCCAGCGTAATTTCCGGCATATGAGGCAACCCATCTCTGTCCTCAAGGTTAGCAGCGCATCAACATCCCTCTAATAATAATACAGTGAGGTGAGATGTCTATGGGCGACGGTGACTACCATCAGGCACGTTTGCTCGTCTGCTCTCCTTATTTAATTAACCCGTCAAATGGGAGCCGTTACCCCCGGGTTTCGAGACTTTAGTGCGCGCGAACTGTGAGCCGTTACCCCGGGGGGTTCGGGAACGTTTTATTAGTATGACAAGGTTGTAACGATCCGAATAACTTTGTCATAACACGAAAACCACACTGAAATGTTTTGGAAAAAAAGATACAAAACTTACCCTAAGCGGTTTCTTGAGTTGTGACGTATCATGATTACTAATTTGCAGCATGGTATCCCTTACTATGTGGTTCCTGGACACGGTCAAATTCAGGAACTGGTCCCTTTGGTACTCGTAAGTGGGGTCCATGAACAGTCTTGTGAATATCTGTGTCGCCGCTCTGCTTATTGCCATCTGCATTTGGAGTTGTTGGTCTATCTTGAGTAGTAGAGACTTGCATTGGACGTCGAATAAGAAGGCGTAGTTGCACATGTGTGGTTGGGTTGACTGGAAATATGAATTATAATTTTATTTATGTAAATAAATGGATTTCTGAAAGTTAAAGGGTTCTGAAAGTCAAGAAAAGTGTGTAGTTATTTGATTCTTCTATACAAGGTGTCCCTTTAGTTATGCATTAACTTCGACACTGTACTGAGAACATCCAAGCAGTTATTTTCTATATTGTCAATGTTTAATTTAATTTAAAAAATATTTTTATTTTCATTCAAACTAAATGTCTTAAAGTATGTGTAAATATTATGCCTTAAATTACCTAGTATGCCATACTCTTTTTCCGGGCTGGCAACGTCGCATTTTGATTAATTTGAACTTGACAATCATGACGATAAGTTATGAATGATATTTGCAAACGAAAGGTAAATTGTTTGTTAGTTTTGTTTTAGGTTTTCTTACGGGCATAAATAAAGACCCTTACTCATTATAAAACTCAATTAAATAAAATAGCAAATATCTCGAAAACGAAACGTTTATGAGGATCACTTCCATTGTCAAATATATTATGTAAGGAACACCTGTATACATACGGATTTAGAACTTTCAGGGAATGTAATGTAAACGAATGTCGAGTGCGAATAATAATTTATATATTATTCCCGCGTATAATTTTGACAAGTTTCATACATTTGACATTTCAATAGCCGACTGAATATATGGGGAGATTCTTACAGCGCATGCGCCAACTAGCAGACGCGGTTTTCATATAAAACTTCTCTGGCGAACAATCTACTTTGGGTGAATTTCAAAATCTTTAATACAGTTTGAAACCGTCTATGTTTCATGAAATTATTTGGATACATCTTTGTCACGCAGTTATTGCAATAACAAAATATAAACGTACCTAACTTTTAAGCTTTATCAAACTACAATAAATAAAGAAAAACTTCTTACATCCTGATCAGAGAGCCAGTTGATATAATCCGTAGCTATGTCCACATAGTTACACAGATCCTCGATGTAGAAACACTCGGCCGGTATCTTTGGCTTCTTGGGGTTGGTGAAATTGATCTTATTCAGTGACGTTAGCGTGTTCAGAATCTGTACAATGCTGTGAGTGAAGTATATTTTCTGAAATGTGTAATATATTCAAATTGAGGAAATTGTTAAGAAAATAAAGCGTTTGTTATGGTCTGAGAATGTCAACAGAAACCAAAGTTTTGCATAAAAATATGATTAATTAAAAGATGCAGTATCATTTTACCATGAATCGGCGCACCATATGACATCGACGAAAAACACGGTTTAGTGCAAGCAAACTTTGGAACGCTTTTTATATATACATAGAAATTCTTTTTCTAGGTTTTATCGATTACTTCTCGGGCCTTTATTATTATTATTATTTATTTAACACTTTAATGCACAAAAATAGTACATGAGGCGAGCTTAATGCCATGCGGCATTTTCTACCAGCTAACCATTGGGTCATACAGATATTGCAAGGCGGGTGCATATAAATTAAATAGAAGATATTTAATAATAATTATTATTTACCATACTATAAAATACCTACTCAAATAATATATAAAAATATATCTACATAACAATTTTAAGTACATAAATACGAATACTTACATATACACAGACACTAATACATATAAAATACACATATATTTATATACATATATAAAAGAGTATATGAAAGAGAGAGAAAAAAAATCAGATAAATACATGAACACCGAAACTTATAAAACATGCATGTGATAACAAGCATAAGGCAGAAGGCTCAAATATTGACAGTCCATAATTAGTAATTTACAAATAATTTTAGAAGCATAGAAAATATAACTAGTTACCTTATTAGCTCGTACGCTTGGCTGCATAAGTTCGTATACTATGACACTTTTGAATATGTCGACGAGCATTTCAAAGTATTCTGGCGTTTGGGCTTCCCACCAGAGGTGGACTATCCTTTGCGGGTGTGTGGAAAGTTTATTATAGGCCTCCGCAAATGGACCCTGTTAAAATAAATGGAAAAACTGTGTGACTAACGCCTTGGCACACTCCAGAGATTCAAAATCACTTAAGTGTGCTGCTTGCTTCCTTGCTTATCGTATGATTATTGGCCAACCTATTGCCAGAGTTGTTCAGGCCGCCCGTAGGCCTCTGACATGGCTTAACGACTGCTGTCGTACGACAACAACTGGGACCGACTGCTTAACGTGCTCCGAGGCACGGAGGAGCTCAGATGAAATATGCCACTAGCGGTAACCCATCCTGCTACCGACCGCGACTAACATTGCTTAACCTGCACGATCATTTTCGGACCGTGCTCGCAACTTGGTTACGAGCTCCTCGAAGTGTCCTAAAGGTGTAACAGATCTAAAAGTACATCTCTTATTATTTTACATTATAGAGTATGTAACACTTACATACAGCGCGCTCGCAGATGTTGTAAATATAAGAAATGATTGATGACATCACAATATCTTTCGCAAAAGTGATATAATCAAGGACAAGAGCGTCCATTTAGCTAGTCCCGTAGTCGCTGATGAAAAGTCATCATTTCTTGATCTTGATTAAAGAATCAAGATCTTTGTGAGATATCTGCTTTCGCCGAACGCCATCCACCACGCCAACTTATTGTTACAACCTTGAAGATTTAGAATCTTGACATTCCAAGGACTCAAGACTCTTCGTCTATTTTCAAAATAAATTCATTCAGTGACTGTACTAATGATACTTTAAAATATCTAGATTATAAGGGTAAGCAAAAAAAATGTTACCTGTAACTCAGGATGCCGTCGAGGGTTCCTCATCTCATGGTACATAGGCAGTATGAGGAACATTCGTAGTGCTTCGGCATCTGGCGGTGACACCTTCATTTTCTTTATTATGTTCTCTGTTAGAAGGCTGAATATCTGGAACATATTGAAACGAAATAGACGCTTTTCGATTGATTTGTAAAACTATTCTATATATCGACCAAGCGAGTGTAACCCGTCGGAATTATTTGTGGTCTTGAGCGCAGCCTTCTGAAACATTCAACATTCAAAGTCGAGCGGCTTTGGAATGTGTTGTAATCTTACATAAATGTTCGTGTCTGTGAGTGAAAGAGATGGACCAAAATATCGATTTGGCATAATCACTCGCTATCCTGGAATCCACCCCTATATGGAATATCCTATATATGGAATCCACCTTTGAACCATTGTGGTGGACCACTCCTAGCATGCGTATTTTAGCTTAGTTGGAGTGGTTTGGTTTGGTCTTCTAACATGTAATCCTCAGAAAAACTTACAAGTTCCTTTATAGAGGTGTTGTCAAATCTGCTGATGAGCGTGAACGCTTCCTCGGCCCTCTTGAGATCGACCCCAGGCACCTTGGTGTTGCAGCCGAAATGCTCGTTGTGCCCCACTAGGAACGATCCGTTCACGCACGCCAGTGAACCGAACGCCGTTTCCAGATACGTCATCAGGTCCTGCGATAAAATAAAAAATGACAAATTGATGGTAAAATATGAAAACAGAATTGAAATTCGTTGAAAAATAAAATAGCTACAGGCAACCAGAAATTAGAAGAAAGAAACGGCAATAGCAATTTGTAACGTCATTCTACTGTACAATTTAATATATTTTTTTGTTTAACTGTGTATGTGTTGTAAAACAGTATCAGATAACCGTTTTCAGTCCGTCTATAGATTCAATAATAGTAGTTTATGCAACGGCCACGTAATGATAGCGATTTTAACATGAGAACTGTTTATAAAACGTAACGAAGTTCAGTGTCATAATAGATCGTTCGAGTGTTAAAATCGCCATTACGTGCGTTGCATACAATACTTTTTCTATGACCATGAAATATGTAAATAGAAAATACAAACCATTACGAAATGTTCAATAGACGCCATGACAGCTGGAAACCGTAGACATGTTTGACGTATTGTCGACATCGCGCATGCGCGGGTGTCGAGTTTTTTTTAATGGCTATAGTACCAAGTAGTTGGAATTGTAGTGCATTTAATACGAAAGAGTTCTTGTATGCAGTGTCATAAAACAATGAAAAATTTACATAAGCCAATCGAAAACTGATATGTAATATTTCATTAAAACACTATTTTAACACAACCATGACGAATGAACCTCTTTATGTTATTGATTGTGGTTTCTTAATGAACAAATTACGAAATGGAAGAAGAAAAAAGACTTTTCCAAATGTTCTTACCTGATTAACAACATCAGCATCTTTGAACATTTCACAAGCGGCTAGTTTGGGTATGTTTAACGTGAGGATCTGTTTTGAGCTGTCGGATATGCGAAAGTCGATAGGCTTCTCACAGTTGATCACTAGGAAACTGTGGTCCCAGCCCGCGAACACTTTAATAGGACCGCTGAACACTTCTGGTGAAATCTGAAAAAGATTTTTTCATTTGAGATATGTGCAAAATTATCAACCAATATTTCCTGGACATAACAAAAATATAACGACATTAAAGTGATGCAAAAATATAAAATGAAACATTAAACTGTACAGAGAACTAAACGAACAAGATGTAAGTGCAAGCAAATACAAGATTGAAGAGAATACTACTTCTAATACAGTAACTAATTAATCACTAAAAATATTACGATCTACAGTATAGACATAAATATTTAATTACGATAATATTATTGAAATATTGGGTAGTAGAGAAATGACTCAACATTTAATTTGGATCCACCAGGGCTGCTAACTTTGTTCGCAACCTGCTGTGTACTGTCGGTCTTAAACTTCTTCTTAGGCTATGGGAGGATAGGTTACTATTATTACAATAGGGCCAAACCAATGTATGAGCCTGTATTTGGATTTAGCGAAAAATGGTTCAAAGAATATAAGATGCAAATAAGTAAAAAATACATAGAATATTTCTGAGGTCCATTTCTTATGTAATATTACTCAAAAAAGTAGCAAAGTATGGCTTATATATAGATTAAAAATAACATTTCTGAGACGCAAAACATATCACAATAATAATAAAATACTTACAATACAAAATTAAATGAATAAAGTTCATAGTGAATTGAAGCAAATAAATAAGTTAGTTACGACAATAAAATGAGTTATATTCACCTTGGGATCTTTTACCGCCTCACTCTGTGTCGAAAATAACGAAATGTCAGTTATAATGAAAAAGTACATTGTTAGACAGTTGAATTTGTGATGATAACAAGCATTGGCTGTCTCCGGGATGGACAAAGTTGACTAATGTATAATCTCTCGTTTTTCCCTAACAAACTTATCATATATTTGAAAATTTCATAGAATAATGAGGTTTAATCTGTCACAGACATTTACCACCATATCAAGGAGTTAACTATGTCTAACGTATAAAATTGATATTGCTGGAAAGCGGACCAGTAAAAAGACTTCCTCCATTCAGGACGGGTGGGCTTGTGGCTATACTGCCAAGTATTATTCTATTCTACCTTATAGTATTTACCAAAACACTTTTATTTATTAAGCATGTCGAATGCTATACTTACTTAAATAAGTTAAAAAAAGGTAAAAAAAAACGAATTAGAACTTACGAAATTGCCATTTCGTGGCAGTGCTCTAATTCGCGGGAAATTTTCCCCCTTTTTATAATTCATTTACTAAAACAGTTAAAAGTTACACCTAATAAAAAACATAAATAAAAAAAAACAGGAATATAAATAGAAGCAACTAACCGGAGAATCGTCGTTAGGTGTGAAAGGGACATTAGTGGGGACGAGAGAGAACGCCATGTGCGGACAACCGAGCTGCCCCCTCGCTCCATAACCGCACGCCAGGATGCGGTCGCCGACACGGCACAGTAGGTGTCGCCGACCGCAAGCTATTTGGGTCACGGTGCTGCCCATCAGCTCCATTATCTGGAATTTTAAGGCTTATTATTATAGTTGTAAGTAAAATTTTCGATTTGATAACTTTAAAAGGCCTTGGTTTGGAAACTCATATAATATTTGAATGAATAATATAAGTAAATCCTGAACAGAAAAATAAAAACCCTCGCCATATATATCGCGGTATTAAATAGAATTATTTTTCTCCCGTTTTGTGGAAACATCCACGTATTTGATACGACTGCATCTGGCGATATGGTTTGTCCATTTGGCTGCTATCAGGTGTTCTCAAGACCCACGCCTCTTGTGAGAACACCTGATTATTCTTAAATCTGTACACTCATGGCAAAAATGATCGTCGAGACACTGTGAACCCACAAGAATGAAGATGACTTTTCTGTTCTCGTCCGAGAACCTCTTTGTCGCGGTCTGTTCGCAGGCAAATTCTGGACACTGGTCAGGGAACGAAACGCGAACGTGCCACATTCTCGTGCGCGGGCGTTCTCGCCTGCTCACGACGCGAATGTGGATCCGATATAATGTGTAACCAAAGCAAATTTCACCTTTCTTGGCACCAGTTCATCTCTCGTGGTGCCATGTCCCGTCTGTCCGTACTCCCCGGCGCCGCAAGTGAACACGCCTCCGTCTAATGTAAGGAACACTGTGAAGTCTTCGCCACATGCTATGTGACACACCTGTTAAATAATTATTGTATCATTGGCAAACAAAAGATCCCAATGGTTCAACCACCCAGCCTATCTATAGCTGTGTACTGATTGAGCTAGCCACCATGCGACTACTCACAAGCCAGGATTTTATCTTCTTTTTCATCAAAAATAAAGAGAAAAAAATCCGCCTCGCGAGGTGGCTTGCACAGTCAATACGGGACTATATACAGTGTCACGTTGTTTATATTTATTATTAAATGTTCTGTAGGACATGGAGGGATTGATTGAACCCGGGTCTAGTAACAGAATATACATTTTGGTCTATATTTTTTATCTATTGAGAGTCCGCTTTGATGCCGATAGTAGTTATGTATGATATTAGAGAGGGCTGTACTTCAAATTTTGAGAATATTAGCAGCTAGTTGTAAGAATTGTACCATTAATAAACTGAGCAAAAATGTGTTGTTTATATCATCATACCTTTACATTTCTTAATGTTTTCAAATGTGTTGGGTAACATCTGTTTTCTCTGTCTTGTAAACCTAACTGACCATGAGAGTTTTTACCCCAACCAAAAACTGCTCCAGACCTAGAATGAAATATCGAATTATAGATAGGTAAATAAACAATCAATGATATCAGCTAAGCAGAAAAAATTCTTATCGACTAATGAATTCATGTGAAAAATATTTAATTAAACAAATAATCTGACCACCGTGGTATCTATGAAATTAAGTACCTAATGATAGGTAACTTGTTGCAAACAGTTATTATAATATACAGATACCGGCATGAAAGAGTAGCTATGATGACAGTTTGTGCAATAATCTTATCTTATATTATGACATGGATGCCATGGATAACCTGGGGTTATCCATGACTATGGATTCATATGAATGTGAAGTTAAGTTAACTTTTCACAGTGATGTGTCTTCTTGGTAAATATTTGACAATAGGATGTAATTATCTTCAACTGTACCTTAATATAAGGTGAATACTCAAAATGCAGTTTTCATTAATATTTATTGCACAATATACATAAGTAGGTAATGATGTTGTGAAATAATAGTTATACTATTGATTCATTAAAATAAATTAGTTATTAATTAGAACTAAGTTTCAACTTCCACCTAAGTTGTCTATTCATTCAGGGATCTTTTAAAATAATTTCAATTGTTCTTCATAAAATAGAAAGAAAAAAGGTATAAAGACTAAAAATTCAGAGTACTTACTTTGACACTACAAAAGTATGGTTATTACCACTTGCAATTAAAGCGATAGGCACACCTAGAAGTGAAGTGATTTGTTGAGGAGTGCTCTCTTTATTTGACAAGGTGCCAAGCCCACATTGACCGTATGTATTGGCGCCCCACGCAAACAGATCACCATCTGAAAGACAGTGCTGTAATCTACACTCAATGCGGTAGCTTTCAACTTTAACATCTTAAGGCCCACAAAGAAAAAAACTGTAACTTAGCACAAGACATCAATGTTCTGTCCTTGTTATGTTTCATTCTTAGAAATTATTTTTATAACAGAAAAGGCCAATAAAAGGGAGCATAGAACTTTTATTACACAGATTTACTAAGAGGCTAAAGAGATGGTACGGGGTAAACCTACAAAAGTACAAATTAGAATGTTTCATGTTGAGTAATTGAATAGAGTCTACTTATTAAAATTCTTAGTAAAAGGAACAATACGAGATTAGCAATACTTACTATTTGACAATGCTATTGAGTGGTATGCGCCACAAGCAATTTGAATTACATTTCTTGTTGCTAATTGCTTCACAATCTTAGGTTTGTCCTGGGAATCTGCTCCTAGGTTGCTGCCCAACTGGCCCATACAGTCGGAGCCCCAACTAAAGGGCTGACCCCACTCATCCAAGGCCATTGAGTGTTGGACACCACATGCTGTAGCTGTCAGTGTGCAGCCCTTGAATGCTTCTACTAGTGCTGTAAAGGAATTTCACTAGCCAATTGCTTTGCAGAAGAAAATTGTAGAAGGGTGGTACCTCTCCACTGACTGACTCTGCCTGCACAAATCATGCCACCTTCCAAAACTGCATTTGTCTGTTCTCCTAACTATCAGAGGTCCATAATCACAAGTTTTTAAACGAACAATGAAGCTGTAACTTGTGCAGACAACAGACTACAAAGATCAAAGATAAAAATATTTAGCAATATTACCACCGGTGCATCAAGTGTGGTAACCACCCTCACAAATTCAAGCAATACTAGTTAGGCCCTATAAATACCAACTTCATGGCTCCAGTTCCAGCCTCGGTTCGGTTCTCTGCATCCAATCACAAAGCACTGACTTCTAATGGGGGGAGGGTGGAATGCATGTAATTAGTTGCAGCAAATTGAACCGAGGCTGGAACTAGACCCGTGAAATCCAGGCCCAAAACTGGGATTATGGATATTGGTGAATTCTTTGCAGTTTTGTGGCAGCCTCTATTACTGGCCATACTTTACTCCACTATTGTTGTTGTAATAAGTAGGTAAGTTTGTCATACCAGGGGTTTCCCCGTCAGTTTGTTCTGTACGGCGGCCCAACTGTCCCACCTCATTGCTCCCACAAGAGAACAAGTGGCCCTGCTTAGTCAGGTAAAGCGCGTGGAATTCTCCCGCCGTCACCTGCCTTACATGATTGCTCTCCCGCCATTTTGATAGTGTTGGTTTTATCACCTAGGAAATTTAATAACAATATTATAACTACGTGTCGTCATTGCTACATTGTAATATGCAAGAAACTTAGAGAATAGAATGCTGATTACCTAAACATTCAAGTGACAATTCAAAAATAACGTTGACCTTGCATTATGTACACAGATTGAAATAAAAATAATTGCAGATACTTACTAAATCAACAGTTTCTGGGCCTTCCACGTACAATTCGTGATGAGTTGCATTACCCCAACAAAACATTTTGTGTATTGTTCTTTGACTTATATTATTTTTACAACCTAAGAATATAACCTCTACTGTATTTAGACCAGTCTGATTTGAACAGAGGTAGTTATGATTAATTAGTTGCGTCGGAATTAGCCGCGACAGGACGGTTAGAACAATAATTTAGTCGGCGACATTTTTATATTTTTCATATGAAGCAATACAATACATTTTCTGAAAATCGAGAACAATCTTTATCATTCTTCCACTGTCACCTTTTAATTTTTTTATTTTTTTTAAAATTTAATTTGGCATAGGCAACACAGTCCATCAGCCTAAACAATAAGCGGTTTAAAACAGTTTTTAGTTTTTCAGCATCAAAATGTTGTGGTGGAGACACATTTTAACACTCCTAGGGCGGCATGCGCGAAAGTGCGGGTTTTAATGTTCTTAACTTGGGCTAGTTAACCCTGATTTAATCCGCGGATTGTCTATGGTTTTCATACAAAAATTAAAGCGACTACACCACCACTTCCTTTTAATTACTAACTGCGCCGTCTATTGTTTAGTAGCTAAACGAATATATCTTTCATGCGTTTAGTTTAATTGCCATCTAACGTCGACACAATAAATTAAAGTTATGCTTCGTTTTAAATTGTGTACATATTGACTTTATATATTACCTATTTGGTCGTAATTTAATTTTAAATAAATGTGTTTGTGATAGTGAATTATTTTCGCCTTTGACAAAGAGTGTTTGTCAAAAAATTTCATTATGGACCGCTCACACCTAAGCGCCCAAAGCGTTTGTGAAGCGGGAGCGTCTGTCGCACTGCTCATATTATTTATATGTAGCCATGCACACCTACGCGTCGGCGACGACGCGGGAAGGCAACGTCAGCATAGAGTGACGGACGCGACTACATGTTCTACGAAACAGATGGAACACTAAAGAGTAGGTGTAAAATTGTGTGAAGTATTTGATATCCGAGCTTCTTAAAAATAAATGTATTCTTCTTGGAGTCGCCGACATTTCTATAGGACCTGACGTGAATTGACGTTTGAGTGTGCCGCGACGCGGTCGCTCCTGAGCAACGCGAACTAGTCATACACACCTAGTATGACTTGTTCGCATTGCAAATGTTGTCGCATTGTCGCCACAACTTCGCTGTCGCTTAAACTTAGTTTACACGTAATTAGTATAAGTGGTTTAGTTGCCAGTAGAATAGGATCGAGTCTATTTCCCCCCTTTCGTATGTACCGCGCGGATCCCCGGTGGGTGTGGCCTTGTTACTTGACGCGTCTGGACGGTACAATTTAGTAAAGTTCGTAAGTTCTCTGTGGTTTTTACTAAACACTTTACTAAATTATGTGTGAACGCTCGAGTACTTTTTACTAGACACTAAATCACTTAAGACGTGTAAACCAGCCATTATTAGGTGTGAGCGGTTCATTAGGTGCAGATATGCATTTTCTTTTTAAGTGCCACCTAGAGGCGAATAGAGAAAACAAAATAAGATTTTTCACTGCTTACTTGGGATTGGTCAGTTTATCTGTAGATACCAACGTACGAAACGAAATGAGACGGACGTCGTTCTTGTTCGGCCATATTTGTTATTGTGCTCAATGGGGATTTATTTAGATCATTTGATTTCACACTAAAAAAGCTTAGAGTTTTACAACCTTGTGATGTATTTTATTTCCTTCCATCCTTTTCTTGAACCCTTCTATCTAGTGACGTAAAATCTTCATCAAAAATAGTTATGCATAGTCAGTGACCGTGGATACCCCCTGTGATAATTCGCTGAAGTCATCCAGCGAATTTTATTGAGAAATTAGTTCAATAAATTGTGTTAAAGTGGCGGGGGCATCAAATAATAATGGAAAAGGGGGCCGTCAAGCCGCCCCGGTCGACGTGGGGTCTCCTCTACTCGACTGGGAGGAAGGAGACCATTTCAGTTTCGAGGACTCTGAACGTTTCGAGGAGGATTCTTTGTGCAGCTGGAGCTCGGAGCCCGAGAGCCTGTGCAACAACTGGCGAGGATGGCGGAGACCGAACCTCCAGAACGCATTCGGCACTCGCTCTTCGAAAAAAACGGTTCAAGGTAACGTATACAGCTGATCCTTTGTTCTCTTTTAGTGAATTTGAAATGATATTACTAAATTTTCATGTCGAAACACATATATGAACTCAATAATCCCAATTTTATGTCATGATATGTTGATAGCTGAGTAATTTGATTATGTTTTCATTGAGTATTGAGTTATGGTGATCTATATATACTTACCAACCTTTGTATGTGTCCAGTGGTCGGTAGGTACATACAAAGAACAGGTGTCGTGAAGTCATTTACCTTTGGCTGGACTGAGCAGTTAATAATACCTTTGGTGTCAAATCCCTGCTGGCCCTTTGTTGTTTAGTAGCAGCAGCCTTTTAGGTTGTTTTATTTTTACTATGTAGTTATGTGATATGTGTGTGATTTTTTTTTATTACAGAGAATAGAAAGCTTAACTCATGTAAACTTTCACAACTTTCACTGATTTTGTAACTTCATTTATAATGATTTGTTATTGCTTTATGCTTATTCAGATATTGAACTTTATCATGTCACAGAATACTACTATGTTTAGAAGTTGTCTGGAAGAGATCACTCTAAGTGATAAGGCCACCCTTGTACATGTAATGCTACTTTTCCTGTAATTTGTACTTTTTCAATACAATAAAGTGTTTTTATCTATTATCATTCATGAAGGTTACATCCTGTGATAAGTATTCATTTTAGTTTTTACCCATTATAGGTAGTTAATTTTATTTTACACATGATCTATCATGTTCAAAGTTGGTTGGTTTAAGTCGTTCTAGAGAACAACTTTTTAAACATTTTATTCTGGGTTTATTATGTTGAAATTGTTGAAGGCACAAATATTTTCAAATTGATTTTTAATTAGGTAAAAGTTAATTTAAGTTTCTCATGAAATCAGTAGAGAAAAACTGTCTGAAATGTGTTACTTTGTCAGAGTATAGGCAAGGAGGCACCAGGGTATGTTAACATAATGAAACCAAACATAACAGGTTAATAGATTAGTCTATTGGAGTTGGTTCTTCTTGTTCTGGTTGTTCTATATTGTTTCTGTGAAACTTTTTATTTTTTTAAATAATTTTTCTAACACTTTTTTCCCTTAATGCCCCCTTAATGAACAACATCCGAACTGGCAACTCTACAAAAATAATGTACAATACTAGTACTTAATTATTAGTATTTCTTAGCAATAATGGATAGGATTACACTTTTAATTAGTTTATTTATTGATATGATACGAAAATGTGCAAGAAGCACCAAACTCTCTGTTCTTTACAGAAAAAGCAGTATCATCGCTAAGTGAATTGGCAGCAAAGTGCGTAGCGTGTCACATACCATTCGAGTTGGTCGAACATGTCTACCCACCAGTGCCTGAACAACTACAGCTTCAGATCGCTTTCTGGAGCTTCCCGGACAGTGAGGACGACATCAGACTCTACTCGTGCTTGGCGAATGGTTCTGCTGATGAGTTCCAGAGAGGGGAACATCTATTTAGGGACAGAGCTGTCAAAGATGTGTTACAAATTGGTAAGTGAAATCCATTGAAATCTTAATTTTTAGCTATGCTTAGCAACGCATATGGTAGGTAGTAATAAATGATATGATTGTTGATGACCTTCATCCCACAAGTTTCCTTTCAGACTACTGACATTTGTGTTGTTTAAAACATGTTTCCATATTTTTTCTTTTTGTCTTAAGAATTTATATTTGATAAATTCTGTTACTTGACGTAATATTTCATACAGACAAAACTCATGTTTCTTTTCAAAATACTTGGTATGATTTCAATATTTTATACAACTTCAAGACCATTTTTAGCAAGTTATGTAATATAGAACCAAATATGCATTCCAAAAACAGAGTGGTTGACAAATATCAATTCAAATAAGGCCAAGGCCTTTGCCAGAATCGGCTACAATAATATTATTCTACTATGCTATATACTATTCTTCTATATTCTACTTACTAATATACTCGTACTATTCTACTAGTTAATGTATTATGGAGTATAGTTTACACACATCTTAAGTCTAGCCAGTCAGCAACAGAAAACCCTAGCTACAGTAAGAGTAAAGTGACTTTTCTCACCATACTTCACATCAAACCATACAATACGAAAGTCACTTTACTTATGATGGCACAACCCTGATGGTATGTATTGTCCATAGGGTTCCACTTGTCAGCGACGGTCACGTTCAACATGCCGCGAGCACAGTTCAACGTAGCAGTGACATTCGACCGACAGAGGATATCCTCGTGTAACTGCACCTGCTCCTCGACAGCTCATTGGTGTTCCCATATTGTGGCCGTCTGCCTCTATAGGATACATTTGGTGAGTGGAAATGATGAAGAGCATAGGTTTGAATGTTACTAGAATAAGGATAGAGTAGGTGGAGATATTTTTTTGAACCATTGTTAATGTTCTAGAAATTACCAGCAATATTCTTCATTAACCACTGCAACTAGGCTAAAATGCCTGGACCACTAATGGTCCAAAGGTAGATTCCTCATACGCCCCAGTCAGTGCCGTAGCTTTTGAGCTATTGTCGCATCAGATTGGTTGGATGGAAAGGGCCAAAGATCGCCAGAAATGGAAGAGAGTTATGTATATCGAAAGCTACATACAAGATGTACTAAAATGATGAAGGGTGACGTGAATGAGCTGATTTTTTTCTTGATGGATGTTTTGATCCTGGAGGGCACTGAAAATGAATTGTTTCACTATTTAAATTGAATGCATAGAAACTATTACATAAAGTATGTGATTGTTGTGAGTAGTGGGTTTTACAGTTTAAAATCCAGTATTTATGAGTTTTTGTCATAGGAATGAAATTGTTATTATGGTAATTCTTCCATTATCAATGAGTCGCACGCATGCATATTATGCGCAATTTATTATTCATAGTAAAATAAACCATATTTTATAATTATGAATCATCACATTTATTTATTACAATAAATAACTCCCGTATGTCATCAAATTATTATTATTACTAAATACTTTGCTGGCTTGGCGACCAGAGATAGATCTTGGCTTTCGCCGCCAACAGATGCTATCACTATCTTGACCGACCTACCAATTGTTGAATTTTATCTCGTGTAGAGTCCATTCGCTTAAATAAGCTTGTTACACCCAGTTTGATTGCGGGACTGTCGGTGTTAAAAAAATAATAATTAAGAAATTTCATAATACACAAATGGAAGCAATCGGCAGTCTGCGTCCTTTGTTGTCGCGGCTGCATCCTTTGACTAGCGGTAGCGGCGCGAGTGCGGGCGGCATTTTCAAAGAGCGATCTTATTAAATTTAAATCTTTAGATAGATCACTTTCCACCACGTCTTTTCAGTGACATCTACAGTGATTATAATAAAATAAGTATTTATTTTACCAGCCCACGCAAGTATGCCTCAGAGCCCCAGTATCAGAGTCACTACAACGATTACGAAGAGACCAGCTTCAGAAGTTCGCACAATACCTCATATCGGAGCTGCCACGACAAGTTTTACCGACAGCTCAACGAATTCTGGACGAGTTACTGTCCGCGCAGCCGAACCAGATTAACACGACCTGCGGTGCGCCGGACCCTACCGCGGGAGCGTCCGCCTACGAGTATACCTCATGGTTTCTGGACGAGAAGACTTTGCACAACAATATCAATAAGATTTTAGTCAAGTTCTGTGTACCAGCTCCTATTGTGTTTAGGTGAGTCCCTAATCCTTAGTATTAGTAGTAAGTAAATAGTTACTACTTCTGGTCATATCCTGTATAAAATTTGCCGCATGATCGACTAAGTTTATCACTTAAAGCACGCAGGGATACAATTAGATTTTATAATTTTTTATTATTATTTACAACTAAACCCGCGTTTGACCCGTCTCACCTGGTGGTAAGTGACGATGAGATCGAAGATGGAGCACACGAGCTTAATAAGTACTGGCTCTTCTATAAACACTACCGAAACACATTAACGCCGAAGCGAAGATATTTGCCTACAGACTTATTTTTATATTGCACTCCTTGAATTATCTAGTAACTAAACTTCAAAATTATGAGTTTTCAAATGTTTTCTTTTATGAATAGGATCGCACTAAACTAAATACTAAATACACTTATTAAAGGGGTTCATAGCTGCGAGTAAGATCGTAAAGTGATCATGCAATTTAAGCTACGTGGGGCGAAGTCCGAACCAGGATGGGTGACCGCTAGTGACATATTTCATCTGAATCAGTGCCTTAGAGAGCAGTTAAACAGTCGGTCCCGGTTATTGTCATTTCATTCGACAGCAGTCGTTATGCCATGTCAGAGGTATACGGGTGGCCCGAACAACTCTGACAATAGGTTCGTTAACAACCATGCGATAAACATCATCATCCTATTAATGTCCTCACTGTTGAGGCACAGGCCTCCCCTTGCACAAGAGGGTATGGGATATGAGGATATGGCCCAGTGCTGGTGGATTTCACACGCCTTCGGAAACTTTTTAATTTCCTCACATATGCATGTTTCCTCACGATATTACATGGTACATGGCACCATGCAAGTTTCGAATTGCCTGCATGGGAATTCGGCGTCCTAGCCACTAGGTCACCAACGCTCTTCGATAAACATACATCTCATTAAACACACTTGACACTTTTCCTATATCCTGCTTATTAGCCAACTATCCCAAACCACCAATATTTTGTGCAGCGATGTAAACTACCTGAGCACAAGTGCGCCGCCCGCGGCTGCGGAATGGTCCTCCCTACTGCGACCGCTGCGAGGCCGCGAGCCGGAGGGCATGTGGAACCTCCTTTCCATCGTCCGGGAGATGTTTAAGCGGAACGACAGGAACGCTATACCACTTCTGGAGATTATCACCGAGGAGGTCATGGCTTGCGAACAGGTAAGTGAATAACTGGACTCGTAGTCTAAGTAACGTGATGAATATGATCGTGTAAGTTAAGGAACGTTAAGCGCAATCAGAACCAGGATGGGTGTTCAATAAAAATCAAAATTTAAATCTCTTTACTTTCATGGTCACATTAAATAAATTATGCTTAACGTTGGACTCCGCACTAGGCAACAGCCTGTATCGCGGAGGCCGGTTCAATTTTCTTGTCTAATAATTTACATTAATGGCATATTTTCATCTTAACCATTCCGTGCCTTGAAAAACACGTTAAACTTAGATCAGAGGCCAACGGGAAACCTGAACAACTCTTAGGATTGACCACTTATATTCCACTATTGGACAAAGGTGCTCCGATCTCTACATTTAGCGAAGCGACTTGCTATGGCCAGATGTTTAGAAATGTATCTAGGTCATCTCTACTCCTTGGTCTGCCGTGCCTGACGCCTATTTTATTTTGTTTGGGTGGGGTCCAATTGGTAAACATTTTTGCCTATAAGTCAGTGGATATACGCAATATAATGTTAATGACACACTAACTATGAAAAAAGGCTTTATTTCTTTGTATCAATCGGAAATCGAAACCTGAACCTTCGTCTGAAGTCGTCTCGTCCATATAATTTGGACTTACATAATGCACATACAATGTAGTGTGAGAATTCACGTTGACTAAAACATTTGAAATGTTGCCAATTTGACAAATGACACTGAGTTCTTATTACGTAAAGTGGGACGGCTGTGCCCATTACCTTCAAGTAATAATCGTATTTTGTAATAAGACAATTGTCAGACTAATAATACCATGATAAAAGACATACACATTTATTTATTATGTAAATTAACAGCTATTATACAGGGTGTAACATTAAGAACGGTCAGTATGGGAAAGTCTGAAACTATAAGACATACGAAGATCTGTTCTTAGGAACCATGTCATCAATTTTAGTAACAAGAAAAACTGTATTCATACATTTTTTTAAAAACCTGTACTCAGCCTGGGAGTCGAACCCGGTTGTTTTGAAAAAAAATCCAACACTATTTCTGTTTAGATATCGACTGTGTAGGTGTTAAGGAATAAATGTTAAGTATGAAACGTTATTTTTAAAATTAATAAAACGCATTGTTTCCATATCTTTTAATTTATTTTAGTAGGTGTTCGAAATGACTACCATTTTGTAAAATACAACATTCAACTCGTTTAGGTAACGATCTTACTATTGAATGTTGTATCTTCAGGTGGTGAATTTGCGTTAAAATTGTCTCTATGGCTGCTTTTAGGTCTTCAATTGTGTCGTAGCTTGTTTTGTACACTTCATCCTTAACGTAACCCCACAAGAAATAGTCTAGTCTAAAATAAATTAAAAGATAGTAATTAATAGTCTAGTCTAAAATAAATTAAAAGATATGTAAACAATGCGTTTTATTAATTTTAAACATCACGTTTCATACTAACATTTATTCCTTAACACCTACACAGTCGATATCCAAATAGAAATAGTGTTGGATTTTTTTTTTCAAAACAACCGGGTTCGATTCCCAGGCTGAGTACAGGTTTTTTTTAAAATGTATGAATACAGTTTTTCTTGTTACTAAAATTGATGACATGGTTCCTAAGAACAGATGTTCGTATGTCTTATAGTTTCAGACTTTCCCATACTGACCGTTCTTAATGTTACACCCTGTATATAATCTGTAGTACTGAGAAACTTGTACCTGCTACTTTTGGTAATTCACAACTCTCGTAGATCGTAGAGTATCTGTTCTTTAGCAACTTAGAAAACAATCTTTACCTGAAGGATACTGTACTGAGTATAATTCTTTTGGTTTACATGCTTACACACCTTTCCAATACACAGACATCCATACACTCATACTGATACTTTTTTCTCCCTATAGAATAGAATAGAAAAACGTTTATTTGCTGTCTGCAGCACACGTGTGTATAAGTATAAGTATTGTTTTAAAAATTGGAAATCTGTAATTGGCAGTATGTTTTGTTAATGGACATTTTTATTATTATATTTGTGCTGTAGATTTTGTAATAAAAAAAAGGAAAAATAATAAAAATTGCATAACATCTACCGCAAGTTGAAAGCTTAGCGGTGTGTTAGGTCTAATATGGTTATTTTCTGAAGATATACTCGTACATACCATGTCCTGTATAAGGGTTTACATACATATCATCTTTACGCTATTACTCTTGTGGAGAAAAGCGGAGAGTGCGTAAGTCAGTGGCAAGGACAGTAGTGTAAACCGGTGGGACAGTGGCGAGTCAAGTTGTCTAGCCAGTGGATCAAAATTTTCTTTGACTTTTTGTCACTGACCAGACACTCGCCACTGTCCTACTGTCCACTTGACTAAGCACTTGAAAAGGTGTAAACCAGCTGTAATTCATAGTTTCATGTCTGTAATTATTGCCAACAGATTATAGTGTGGTGGTATAGCACAAAAGCGGCTCTAGTCGCTTGGGGCGGAGGCGGCGGGGGCGGCAAACATGGCGGCAGCGGCGGTAATTCTGCCGCCCAGCATGCCTGCTCCTCGCTCTGTGATGAGGTAATGTTTCGTTCCTTCAGCATTCGTAGGGATTAAAGACAATTCTCTAGTGGAATTCTCTGGTTAATTTTTTAAAAATGTTTTAGACGTTACCAATATCCAACTAGGCTTAAATGCCTGTGCTAGGAGTGGCCCACAATGGTCCAAAGGACGATTCGGTCTGTCGTGCTCTTATTTCTGAGTCATGGTCACATAACAAATATCACATGAAGCATATCCCGATTGGGTTAAGGTTTCATTTCTTGAGTACTAAGAAAAGAAAACTTCCAATGTCTTTTTCCTGGAACATGAGCCCTGAGTCTTCAAGAGTATTTTTCGAAAAAAATCTCATTACCTAGTAGTGTCAGTTTGAATAGCACCACCCCAACTCTTCCCGTGGGTATCGTACGAGGCGAATAATGGCTATTGCTCCACCAAATCTTACGGCGGAAAGTGGGAACTACCTATGATGAAGGTGGTTCCTCTGTCCACTCCCTCGGGGATTGAGAGGATGGACGTGAGAGTTATTCTAAGTGTCAGTTGTTAGAACTATCATTGCATTACAGGTGGTAGTGCTATGGCGCCTGGCGGCTTTGAACCCGGCACTCGCGCCGCACGAGCGCGACACTCTACACGAGCAGTTCGCGCAGTGGCACATGAAAGTTTTGGACAAGGTGAGAAACAGATTATGATAATGACATTTTACGGTATATGTAATGTTTTACTATTTCAGAAAGTTGAAGTCTCTACGTTAAATTCGGTAGTTTCCAAGTAACAAATATTATTGCATTTCTTAAAAATTAAGAAATAGACATAATAGATGCTCAAATGTGAAAACAAAATTGAAATTCGTTGAAAAATAAAATAGCTACATGCAATCAAAAATCAGACGATAGAAAGAAACGGCAATATTACATCATGACGTCACTGTTTTGTTAAAAACACAAACAAACAAATATCATCTTAGGTCAAACCGCATATACGCTCCGTTCCGTTGTGGTTAAAAAGGGACAGAGCATCTCTCCAGTACTAACTTTAACCATCAATATCTCTGATGTTAGTTGAGATATCGAAAAAAGAATTTTAGATCCTTCAGGATGTCCATGTAAGCTTAAAAAGACGTCCTTCAGCTAGTATGGCACCATCGGCCTATTTGTGATAGCGTTTGAATCCTGTGATATGCCCATTTTGTTGTAAATGAATATTATAGAAACGCAATCAAAACACAAAACAAGTCATAACTGTCGTCGTTTCGATGTGCGAAATAATCAAAGTATTATTTTGACAACTGTAAGTTTTAAAAGCTGAAACGGATACAAAAAACATTAAAAAGTAACTGTTACATGTTTTACTCACGTTGTTACTTTTCTCTGTTTTTATTCCGCCATACGTTTTGCAAACAATATCCCTTTAGGAATTTCAAGAAAAATCGACTGCACAGCATAATAGAACGTCAGGTTAATCAGGTTTGGCAATACGAGCATGCAAACTACTATACCCATATTTTTATACCATGTGCATTGCAATGTTGTCACAAAAATGGCCTGATTTGAATGATGTCTTTTAATCAACATTTTTTATTCCATCAACCAGGTGGCGAAGAACCGCAACAACCACTTGTCCAGTTCGTCGCACACTCGCCACTCGTCCCGCGCTCACTCCCACCCGCCTTACATCAACGGCATCAGCGAGAACGAAGTATTCCCCGGTTTCCACCCGGCCATGGAAGCCTGCTTCCTCGAGTGGGACGACTATCAGATACCAGGAGTCACATACACCAAGGATCTCAACCCGCTGTACCATAGCCCCTTCACTATATTCCGCCACGCGGATAAGCAGAGTGATAATGTGCATCAGGTTTGTTTTTTTATTTTTTATTGTCATCTAGGCGGTTTAATTTACAAGGTTAACTATGGTTGGTGGATGTTAAACGTGTTCTTCATGGGGATTGAAAAACCCCAATAACACTGCTGTTAGTGCCATGGGGGTTAAAAATACCTATGGCACTACTGGCAGTGTCATGGGTCCGACCTGTTACCGACCGACCTTGATAATATTGTCCGGAGTTAGTTCACAAGCATTTAACAGTTGGGTCTATTGGACTCCTTACATCAGCAAGAACCCAAGTATTCCCCTGCTTTCACCCGGCCATGGAGACCTGCTTCCTCAAGCGAGACAACTACCACATGGGGTCGCCTACACTTGTAGTTTAGTGAGGTGCATCATATCTCCTTCACCACATTCCGCCATGCCGCTTTTAAGCTATTTCTCCGCGATACACAGATTCGATACTACCTATCCTGAGCAAGACAATAAAGTGGAAAAATAATATAATTGATCGACCATATTGTACATAATATATGTAACCTCAAGTGCCATTTCAGGTGAACTCCTCAAAAGCGGTGCTGAACAACGAGATGTCTCTGAGCTACCGTCTGTCAAACCCGGATCCGGCGATGCAGGGGCACCGCACATTGGTCCACAGGGCCAATCGCATCACCGTCGACCTGGCCATCGCCGGACCTTCCAGTCAAGTGAGAGATAACATACATACATAACTTCACGCTATATCCGTTGCGGGATAGGCAGAGAGAATGCAGCGCCAAGTAGTACGAATAAAAGCCCGAACAACGTTTTTTATATAGCCCATTGCTATTTTTATAGTCATATTGTGGCGCTGTAAACATTATACAGGCGGATTAGTCGCAGGTTTATACGGCATTGTTGTTTAGCAGCTTTAAAGTAGCTATATAAATTGCTTTTAAATTGGCGAATAAACTTTATTTTTTTGAGCACTCTATCAATCTGATCTTTAAAGGTCAATCTAGGACGACCCCGGTTTCTCCTTCCACTTTCGCTTCGTATACCTGTTTCGTCATTCGTTCATCACTCATTCTTTCCACAAGCCCGAACCTACCAAACGATATGGTGGATATCTTTAAGAGTTATTCTTCCGGATTAAGAACTGTATTTTCTGTATTTACTGCTTGAATCTCTTGATTTGAGTTCCCTTTATGCTGAGTATATTTTTAGGTATGTAAAGGTGAGCAATTTAAATCCCAAAATAACTGTGCCGTTGAGGATAATTTTATTTATTTATTAACACTTTGTAGTGTTAATAAATAAATAAATAATAATTAGGTTTTTAGTGTTGTCACTATATTATTAATAAAACAATTAAAAACGAAAATATATTACAAAAGGTGAACTTATTTGTCTCTAAAAGAGATTCTAGCAAACCCGCAGAAGTGAAAGTTCTGGCTCCAACAAACTAATATAAATCTTCTTTTCAGCCTTGCGGTTCGGGAGAAGGAACAAGCGATCAGCCGCGCGACTCCGGACCGAATGATGGCAACCATTCAAGCGTGTCATCTGAAGGTAAGCCTGGATTACTGATTCGATGCTGTAGATTTCAATAGTATAAGCCTTCGGATAATATATTTAATTCTTTTACGTTTTCTGTGGATTAAAGGGAGATTTTTTATGTTATGTTTATGTTGGGGTCCTGCGAGTACAGTCCTCAAGGTTAGCAGTGCATCGAAAATCCTTTTTTAATATTATATTGAGGTGAGATGTCTGTGGGCAACGGTGGCGCGTTCGCTCGTCTGCTCAGGATCAAATCAGAACTCTCATATTGTGGTTCCGGGTTCTAACTACATTCGACACTCATTTTCTTTGACACATATTCCTTACTAACCATAGAAATTCTATACTTATACCTATTGTAATTGATTATTATTATAATTTTTTATTTCTATTCTCTGACGGTGTAAAAGACTGTACCTAACTATTATGTTTATTTTAAATATTTACAGACACTTATAACTAAAACTTTTGATTTTATATAGTTTGAATTTATATTATTGTTAGAGTATATTTAATACAGTTGTTAATGACGTATCTTGTAACGGTTTCAGTTACTATAAGATAAATAAATACAATACAATACAATAGAATCGACTTTCAAGCTTGTAACTACTGACGATTCCCCCCTAGGTTTCTGCGAGAACGAAGAAGAGATTCTGCAGCAAAGCGGCGGCGACACCGACTCCCAAGAGTCGAGTTCTCCCCCCGTGTCGTCGGACGACGCGCAGCGGCGGGTGTCTAACGACGACTCGGTGTCGGATGACGACTGCAACATGTATTTCTATGACACGGCCGCGGCCCGCCGCGCGGTCGCCGGAGAAGGACCCAGCTCGAGTACTGCTGCCGTAAGTGTGGTTATCATTGACCATCTATAGACACCGACTCCCAAGAGTCGAGTTCTCCCCCCGTGTCGTGAGACGACGCGTGGCGGGTGTCCAACGACGACTGCAACATGTATTTCTACGACACGGACCCTATCCTTTACCCTCCTTTTGAAATTGAATATAAACATATTACACAGTATTTCCTTAAATTCTTTTAGAGTATATCATTCATATAACAACAGCAGACCATCATACATGATTTAGATATGTTTACCTTTGACTACATAATTATTTTATTATAATTATAACTGTTTCGGTCATTGCTGTGTGTGAAATAAACGTATTACTTAGTTACCTACTTACTTTCATTCTTTTTCACCACCAGAATTCCGACTGACTAGAAGCTTCTGAGATTCATATAACTTATTAGACAGTATTTCCATAAATTATTTTTCCACCATCAGGGTGCAGCATCAAACAGCGCCGCCGCGGGCTGGGAATGCGGATGGGAAGTGTCGTTCGCCCGTGCCGAGGGTTTACAAGCCCACGGGCACGCCCGCGAAGCCTGCGCACTAGGCGCTCGGCTAGCCCGGGAGCTGTTGGCCCGACCACCAGCGTTGGGGACCACGACCGCGTCTGGTGGCGCCGTCGCGCAAGATTTGCGTCGCGCCAGGCGCAGACACGCGCCATCGCCGCGGCTGTGTGCCGCCTCTCATCGGCTTTCGTGCCTCGCGTCTGCTACGCTCGCGAAATGCGCCTTTTTGTGCACGGTTTGTATTGGGGCTGCTGTCTTTTCAATATGTATCTTGCAAGCCCAAGCACTTGCAAGGCATGGCCGCGAAGCCTGTGCACTAGGCGCCCGGCTATCCCGGGTGCTGTGAGCCCGTCTTGTGTCTGCTACACTCGCGAAATGAGCATTTTTGTGCACGGTTTGTATATGGGGCTGGGACTTGTAAAGCTGGCGTCCCAAGACCTGTTTTCTGACAGATCAGCCCGCTCCAGGGTCGCTGGGGACGGTCTCGTTCGTTGTGGCCTGTCGTCGCCTGTCGCGAGGCGTCTCTTCTCAGCTCTGTATCACTTGTCATTTGGGAATGACGGTGACAGTGAGTTCAGACAGGCCGTGAGAACGCAATCAACTCGGGGCGCGATCGTCTGCATAGACTACGACAGGCGTGGCGCCGCCGCTTGTCTTGGTCTTTTGATAAGACAGGCCGTGGGACCCTATCATAACAATTGAGGTGGAGACTGTGTAAATTGACCAGTAAGCTACATTACGCTCTATGTTATACAGGGTACTGTTCTATTCTGTTTTCTTACTTTACTTAGCACCAGGTAATGTTAAAAAAATCCCCAAAAGCTTGCTGGTAGGACGCCGCCTGGCTAGCGATCATAGTCCTATACTGCCTGCCGCCATTTATTGCCTCCTGGATGTTTATGATTTTGATAATTCAACGTCGCTACTAAGTACGATGGCGGTAACAGCTTATCCAGGAAGACCATCATTTCACTCCAAATCACAAGCTTTGCAGATTTTCTTATTTTATCGTTATATTGGTAGGTCCTAGCGGAGTTCAACGAACACCACGAGCTAGCGTTCCGCGTGGGTCTATTCGCGCTCGAGATGGCGCGCCCGCCGGCCAGCACGAAGGCTCTCGAAGTGAAGCTCAACAACCAGGAGACGGAGTTAGTCGCGCTGCTCAAGAAACTGCCCACTGGGCCCGAACAACTAGCGTTAGCCAGGGAAAAGGCGGAGCAACTGCGCGATGGCACGCTCAGGTATTTTGAACAGAAATGTGTAGTAAATAAATTATTCTGGGTGGTGTAATATTATTTCTGGGTGATATAGCTCTACACAGAACTGATCACCCGCCTGAAGGGTGGCAGGCGTCCCTCCAAGTAGTCAAATAAATTAATGGCCCAGCGCATGCTATCGGAGTGGAGGCGCAGCGACTTACGTCGATAACAATGTAAACTAAACCTTAACGTCTTTAAACTTCGGTTCAAAATAGCGTGCCAATATCAAGCAACTCGGAAGCGAAATCCTAGACTAGCACGTATTTCAGAGACTTTGTTTTAATTAAGGTTTAAATTATTATCGAAGAAAATTGCTGCGCCTCCACTCTTCTAATGAATGCTGGCTTATTGAGACCATACTGGGCGGACTGTACAGGAGTTTTAGTTGCGGAGTTTTTTTAGCAGGTCATCTATTAGGGCACGCCTACGTACCATGAAATTTCGGATTTTATTATGCTCGTGAACTTTCGACGACGCCAGTGTTTCGGAATCGGAAACAGATATATTTCGCGAACTTCGACCGAACATTCTCAGGATGAAGAGTCTGCCAAGTGCTATATGCCGACAGAACGAAACTAAAGTTTGTAGCATAGTACTCCGCGACGAAAATTCCCGTCCGTTCGGTGTATCATCGCCCAGTTGAAATTATTAGGCTACGATCTGAGGTACGGCGTGTCGCGTCATCTCAAACTAATCTTTTCACTGTTTTAGAAGTGTCGAACCGCACCAGAGCGGCGCAACACTGCCCTGGCACTACGCTTTATCGAAAATGTATGTAAATTGAAATAAAGTCCAAAGACGTGACGCGCCGCTCTAGTCAATTTGAGAACAAATTCTCATTTTAAACCTTTTATGCAGCGAGCTAAAATGTATGGAGTGATAATGGCACTCACAAAAATGTGCAGTGCAGAAATACCAGTTATACCCTGACCAGGAATGTAAAAACCCTCGCCAGAAAGCGGATTTAAATGGAACTTTTTTTATATAACGAACTCCATAACACAGACTATTAAAAGTACCAATGGCTCCCTCTTGACAGGGTTTTAATATTCTTGGTTAAGATATATAATGTGTGGAAAGTGATCGTAGATTGACCAACCACGCGGCGACGTGTTGCTCGTGACCAATCAGCGACCGTGACGTTTATCAGAACCATAAAGTATTGGTGGGATTTGTAGTTTATTTCTTGTGTGGAATTACGTCTCCTGACATATTAGCTCACTTCTTTTTTGGCCTCCATTGGTCCTATGGTTTGTAGGTAAAGTAAAATGTGTAATATTTCAGGAATCGCGGCCCAGCTTTATTGCCAATCGCCCTAACGAGTTTCTTGTTCGACGTACTGGTATTATCTGCGATTGATAAAGAAAACAAGCACCCTGTAAGTATTGTAAGTTGTGAATCGACGCCAGATTATCATCATTACTAACCTATACTAATCAACGAGCTCTTAGGAACTCGTTGAAACTAAACTAGATTATAATTGTTCATATTTAAATCTTCAAAATATATTTCTACCAACCTACCAACTGAGAAAATCCTGTTAGGAGTCCTAATCACCTGATCACCAGGATTATCTTAGTTGGTAGATCAACTACATAAAGAAAGGACCTGTATCTAAATCCTAGCAAGATCTTATTAAATGCTATCTAGATCAATTCTTATAGTCGCATCCTCACCTTTGAGGGTCGCGTATATACTATGGAATTAACGACATATATCGACTACCTTGTATAGATTAAAGGCCATCGCATATTATACCAACTCGACGCGAACCCGGCACGAACTCAACTCAGAGCAAAGCATTGGAATGTGAGCTTTATACCGTATGGTTTTCAAAATTCAAGTGAAGTAGTCGTCGATGAGTGGTAAACGCGTGGGCGACGTCTACTTCACTTGAATTTTGAAAACCTATTGTATGTAATACGATATAAAGCTCACATTCCAATGCTTTGCTCTGAGTTGAGTTCGTGCCGGGTTCGCGTCGAGTTGGTAATTATACCATATTAATGCGCTTGCCTTTCATGGGGTGATTTTCCTTTGCCTTCCCCATAGTTCCATATTAGAAAACTTTTAATTTCAAATGAACCTTACTAAGCTCGTGTGCTCCATTTTCGACCTTATTGTCACTTACTACCAGGTGAGATCGAAGTCGAGGTTTAAGCGCAAGTTTAGCCGTAAATAAAAAACCTACTAGGGGCTACCTATTCTATGCTATCTAGTTATGATTTCTTGGAACAAAAGAGGTAAAACTCACTATGCATGTATTGTATTGAACATAGTGAATTTTACCTCTAAACATGCAATGTTTATTTGTAAACTTCTCTCCCTAGTCAAGAGTACCGTCAGACGAAACCCTTGGCTTCGAAGCGGCTGTAGCCGCTTTAGGGCTGAAAGCGAACGTGTCGGAAGCGGAACATCCACTGCTTTGCGAGGGCACTAGACGGCAACGCGGCGAGTTAGCGCTGACACTGCTGTCTTTCTACAAGGATGACCCGGTCAAACTTGCGAGGATTATGAACAAAGTAAGTCCAGTTTTCTTTACAGTTAATTTCAGGTGCCTTTTGTGTAGATGGTTTTGTGTATTTTGTAGACCAAAACACGCGGCTGAAAAATTGAACGTGGAAATTTCAAACAAACTTGGTTTATCGCGTTTACGTTCATTTGGTCTACTTTCCCAAAAATGTTTACTCTCAAAATGTCTACTTTCTCATAAAGTTCACTTTCCAATGACGCCTACTTTTCCCAAATGTCTACTCTAAAAAAAACAGCCAAGGTTCATTTACCTAAACTTTTTTCTACTATTTAAAATGTATCAGAGTGCGTTGGGGTAAGTTCGACTAAGGGGTAAGATCGTTTAAATAAAAACAAAACTGGCAAAACAGCTCGCGACGCGCACGAGAAAATGGCGTCGCAAGATGTTTTGTCAGCACTTTAATACCCTAGCGGTATTCGGCAGTAATTTGATTTAAACGATCTTACCTCATAGCCGAACTTACCCCGATGCAGCAAATTCCTAATTCGTGTTTGATTTGATATTTTTCTCCTCCACAGCTACTGGACCGCGACATCCACCAGCTGACCAAGGGCCCGATGGTGAGCATGTACTACACCAACAACCCGCGGCTGGCCGCCTACCGCGCAGACGTGTCCGCACAGCCGTCACACGCGCACGCTCACGCGCACGCGCATGCGCACTCGTCACATCACCAGCCGCACGCCTCTCACGTCGCGCCGCCCCCTCCGCAGGTAATGACGTCATATGTCTAAACTTTAAGACTCTTCTTCACGATGAGCTATATTGGGCGATTACAGGCACGCATGATCGTATGTAATCGGCCATGATGGCCTTTAATCGGCGACAAGGATGGTCGTCGATTTTTCGTACATACATCAAAGGAAAGGTATGCGTGTTTTATGTAGTGGGCGACAGAGTCCTATCCTAACCACCGAAATATTATACACTAAAAATGTCACGCCGTTATAGAGGCACGCGAGTGGCGCCACAAAATGTGTACTCAGGTGGGCGCGGCTTAAAACGGTGTGCAAGTGATGAGTCAATTGCGCTTTGCGTTTGACTTCGAATTTTGAACATACGATCACATACGATCCTATGTAAGAGTTACGTAGTCGGATATACGCCTTTTTGACATCGCCGTAAGATCTATTTTTGTTCAAATATTAATTAGAATTTCATTGTGTGAGAAATGTGTTGCATTATTTTCAATTCGCACACAGTGGCGTGAGGTTTGGTACCGTCTTTTTCGGGAATTTTGTTGGAAGTTACTCGTCTAGGGTTTTCTTATGACGCTGACCATAATAATATATAACCACCAGCAAGCGCAGTGTCCACTGGTCGCTGACATGGAGCGGCTGGTCGTGGCGGAAGGGGGCCCCTCGCCACCACACCCCGCGCCGCACCCGCCTCTCACCCGCCCCAAGGACTCCAGGTCACTAGCTATGTAATTTAATTTATATTAAAGTCTAACAAGCATCATATGGCCATTTCAAAATAGCAGACCCAAAAATCTGTTAAAACAGCGTGGCGCGAGTCTGAAGAAATTTGGTGGTAAGGTACGTATCTACATATAAAGTTTATTAAACAAAAATCTTGTAATATCATCCGATATAAATCAAAATAATCATTATTTATTTGTTAAATTATTGTCATTGAAAGCAATAAATAACTGTGCTTGTGGCGTAGCTAGTGGTAAAACATTACCACCACCGTTATCTCCTATTCTTGCTATGGACTTCGGTCTCCTGTTGTATAGTTTTTTCCATGACCTTATGGTGGCAAGATCTTATGACCGATGTAGACCGGAGCACAGATTAGCAGTAGTAGTAGTAGTCTATAGTTTCAGCATTCTCAACTTGTTCAGGTAGGCCGTTCCATGGGATGACTAGGTTGAACAGGAGTTGATGTTTTGGCAGTGTTTTAGCCATGTTCTGTACTAGTTGTGAATTTATTGCTAATATTTCAGTCGTGTTCTGTACTAGTTGTGAATTTATTGCTAATATTTTAGTCGTGTTCTGTACTAGTTGTGAATTTATTGCTAATATTTTAGTCGTGTTCTGTACTAGTTGTGAATTTATTGCTAATATTTTAGTCGTGTTCTGTACTAGTTGTGAATTTATTGCTAATATTTTAGTCGTGTTCTGTACTAGTTGTGAATTTATTGCTAATATTTTAGTCGTGTTCTGTACTAGTTGTGAATTTATTGCTAATATTTTAGTCGTGTTCTGTACTAGTTGTGAATTTATTGCTAATATTTTAGTCGTGTTCTGTACTAGTTGTGAATTTATTGCTAATATTTTAGTCGTGTTCTGTACTAGTTTTGAATTTATTGCTTATATTTCAGATACAAAGGCAAACGCCTATACCCGTCCGTGCCGAACCAACCATCGGAAGCGTCAGCGCACTTCATGTTCGAACTAGCCAAGTCGGTGCTGTTCAAAGCGGGCGGGTCGTCGAGCACCAGCCTGTTCACACAGACATCGTGTGCGAGGGAGCACCACGGCCCGCACAGGTATACCTACCTCTATCTTACACACTCGATCGATCGACAATATCGACGTCGATTGAAATCAGTCGATGTCGTTCGACAGTTTCTTACTACACCAAATCGATTTGCCCGATTGCTCGATTTTTATCTATTCGTCATCGATTGATGACAAATGGTTCTCGCGTGGTCGATCTGTGTTCGATTATTGAACGGTTTCATTTTAATTGTGACGTGATTATGAGGCGATCCTATTTTAAATCGAGATAGAGAGAAAAGACAGGCTATTGGTGGATTTTTTCCTCGCTCACCGCTCCGCTTCCTCACACAGTTTTGGTGGAAAGCCACCCATAAGAATTGCACAAAATACGATGCTTAGGGGAAGCCTCGTATTTTGTGCAATTCTTGGCCTTTTATTCGTAGAAATTACGTGCTGTACCCTACACTTTTTTGATGGTGTTCATTGTAAAATTTCGATATTTTTTCAGGGGTTTACACATGGCAGCCTTCCAGTTAGGCCTTTACGCTCTCGGGCTTCATAACTGCGTCAGCGCAAACTGGCTCAGTCGCACGTATTCTTCGCACGTCAGCTGGATCACAGGTCAGTTTTATAAAACATCAGTGACGGAAATCATAATGATTCAGTTACAACGGTATTCGAAGTAGTAAATCCCAAGACTCTTTACACCAGAAAACATTCACTTTTTCTGGTGTATAGAGTCAGGGGATTTACTTAAAGAAAGGGTATAAACTTGAGTATAAATTAGCCTTTCTTGGGTTCTTCTGTGCAAACATTCGTGTAAACTTAAATGTGGTCGTGATACTAACATACACAAAACATTCAGTTTTGAAATTATTGTTGGGTATAACGGATGCTACTTCATAAATATCTCGAAGGTTTCTCCGACGTTTAGATCTGTTCAGGAGACCTTTTTGAAGGAGCATGAAGTGTACCACTTGCAATGCGGTCACACTTCAAACTTTCAGTTTCTAGTTCAGTGCATACTTATCTTGTGTTCTCAAATTACTATTATTTATAGGTCAAGCAATGGACATCGGAGCTCCTGCAATCTTGTTCCTGATTGACGCTTGGGAAGGTCATCTAACACCGCCCGAAGCAGCTGGTATTGCTGATAAGGTAAAAGAGAACAGTTTTGTTGTGTCCGTGACAGGAGTTTCAACGAAAACGAAACGGTTGTCAAGCGTAATTATCGTTTCTATAAACTGGTTATATACTGTACTTTATGAACTGGTTACTTGGCCTCCTAAAGCATGAGAGAAACAATCATGTTAGTAAGAAACAGACATGTGTGAATATTTTTGTGTCCCCCGAGACCAATTAAGTTATAATAAAAAGCTTGGTAAACAAGGGTTTCCTCAAGACCTGAACCTACCCTTAAAAGACTACACGCTCCAATTTCCTACCGTAAGCCTATAAGATTACTGACACAGATAATAATCCTGGCTTGTTATTACTAGGCATCATCCGGACGGGACGTGCACACAGTGCGGGCGGCAGCGGAGTTAGCTTTGTCGGTGTTGCCACATGCGCATGCGCTGAACTACAACGAGATCCAGCGCGCCGTGCTGCAGTGCAAGGAGCAGAGCGACGCCATGCTCGAGCGAGCGTGTCTCACCGTCGAGGCCGCCGCCAAAGGTATAAGCCTCGGATTACACGCGTCCGGTTCCAGCTCCGGTTCGGTTCGCTCCATCCCATCACCGAGGCTTAAGAAGAAGATACATAGTTTTTGTTCATTAAGCATTTAGGCATGCTAGGCATACTGGAATAAATTAGAAAAGGGTGAAAAATTCGCCTATACAGACGGTACACGGAGAAAGGGTTGACTAATTTGAAGCCAGCGGGATAAGCCGCGATGGCTTATCCCGTACGTAAGCGTACAGATTGTTGGAGAGATTAAAATATTTATATTTCTGTTCAGGATTTTCAGTGTAGGTGAAAGCCGAGACGAGAAACGAGAGCGTTTAAACGCTTTAGCCAATCTCTTCTCCATAAAACTTAACTCTTCACTTCACAACATCATCGTCAGGTCATGCTATGCCCCTACATTGCAAACCTGTGAAGACGCTTAGGAATTAGAATCTCAATTAAAATTTAATCTCTTCAGACAGCAGCAGTAGCTAGCTTTCTGTTGAAAACATTTCGTGTCCAGCATATGTTCCCGTTGGCGCACAATAATCCTACTGCAAAGCGTATCTTAACTGATGATTGTATCCAAAAATACCAACACCGTAACGAGGCAGTTTTATGTTCCTGTTTTTCGAAGACAACATGCTGCCTCGTCTTTTATGACCACTTTTATGACCAGAAAACCTTTACAGGTGGCGGTGTGTATCCAGAAGTGTTATACACGGTGGCGCGCTACTGGCACGAGCTGTACCTGCGCCAGGCCAACGAGGAGACGGAGCCGCTGCTCGAAGAGCCGCAGTACCGCGCGCCGCCGCCCGTTGCCGTGCCCGTGCCCTACCCGCTGCCCTACCCTTTTACGTACCACCCCTACCCGCCGCCGTTATACCAGCTGCAGGTTTGTATAACTTCTTATACTAAAGGACAGATCCCTCTCTCTGCAATAGCTTCCACACATTCCTGTGGGAATTGTAAGTGGATCACAAAAATGGCGAGTAGAATAATCTAAAATTTTTAATTTAGAGATTTCTTACTTAATTTTTACTTATTTTTGACAGTACGGCGGCGCGCCCGGGCCGCACCCAGCGCCCCAGTACGCCCTGCCGCCGTATTTCGTGCGCGGCCTGGTGGCGCCGCCGCATCCGCCACATCCGCCGCATCCGCCGCCCATCGCTGTGAGCATACAATTAACAATCTATGGAATATAAAATCATTCAGAATGTTATCCAAAGTCTACTGATGAATAGCATCTCTCAATGTTTGATCGAGCACTCAGTGTGCTCGTTCCGCGGTCAGCCTTCGTATTCTGATTGACCCAGAGTTTTGCGGTTAAGTATAGGCGCTAATCAGAGATGTAATGCTGCCCCTTCTGTCGGAACGGGCCCTGGGTCATTTGTTCTCCACGGGCAAATACAACAACAGAACTGTTCAGCAGTAATAATTTTAGAACCATTTTACAGCTTTTGTAATTAATATATTCACTATCTGCTAAATAAGTAGTGAATCCATCTTAGAAACAGTCTTAGGACCTCTTAATACCATGGAACTGGAAGTAATCGAATCACCGTCAAATTATTTTTGTTAGCTTGTACGGTAACTGGCTTTCATTGAGACACCGGATTCTCCTTTGATACTTTGGATTCCCAAATTAGGCTTTCGGATCCCGAAACTAGGTTTTCAAAACATAGGGTTAACTAAGCGACAATGACTCAAAGATACACGAGACTGCAAGCGTCACCGGATCGAATCCACCTTTGGACCATTGTGGTGAACCACTCCCAGCCCAGGATTGTAGCCTAGTTGGAGTTGTTAATGGAGAATATTGGTAATGAGTAAAACATTAAAACGCAAGGGACATAGCGGAAAGGTATGTATGTATATGTTAAACATTACAATCAATGTTTTTTTTTTTAAATACGGGTCTTTGTATCATTCCTACGAAATTTTTTACAGCACCCAGCACCGATCCCCCCTCCGCTGCCGTCCTCCCACGGTTCAGTGTCAGGCGGGGTGGGGGGCGTGGCGCAGCTCCCCCCTCCAGCCCCGGGCCCCCCGCCGCTGACGCAGGCGCAGCTGCGTCGCCTGCTCGCCGCCTACCGGGTCGGCATGCTCGCGTTGGAGACGCAAGCGCGGCGGGTTCACGACGACCGGCCGCAGAATAAGTTCGGCAGGTACGAGAGCGAATTTTAATAGTCTCCTACAGGCTATATAGTAATTAAATGTGTTTGAAAATGATGCCAGACGAAGCTTTTGTAATTCACCCGTTTGAAACTATTGCCATCTGTCCGTATATTCAATCGACCGTTGTGAAACTTGTCAAAATTATTATGTTCGCTATCAGTTCTTACATCATCATTCTAGAGGAAAGGGTGCTACAAGTCCGTTTTCTGTGATGCTGGAGAAGAAATCAACAAGTATTCACAACTTTCAGCTCTTCCCTAGAGTGCCAACCACCACCTTTTGTAATTCGATTTACTAAAGATTGGATCTTGCATGTACAGTCGACCACAGGTCAACCTACCCAAAACGTCAAAATTTGTGAAAGTAAAATAAACCATATTACGCGGACATAATATTGCAAAATATTAGGTGATACATTTTGAGCGTTGGTTTTACGAAAATACACGTTCAAAGTATTTTCCTATCTCTCATACCTGGAGAGCGAACATAAAGACGGCAAGTCGCAAAGGAAAACATTTTCTGGGGAATCCCCTAGTCAGAGCTAACATAGAGAAGGCAAGCCACACCAAAATATTTGGGGGAATATCCCAGTCAGTGTTTGCAGAAATTGAGAAAAGCGCTGCAATTTTACGCGAAATTTGAAATTCGCGTTGTAACGAAACCGCGCAATACGAGGTCGCGTAAAACCCCCGCTATACTGTATTCTTTATTTTTCCAATACAAATATAACGAATATTACAAAGTTTATCTCGTCACATAACTTCGCAGGAATCCACCCTACGGCGAGCACGTGAAGTGGCTTCTCCGCATATCGAAGCGTCTGGGTGCGCAATACCTCCACCAGTTCTGCGTGTGCGCCGTCAACTCTGTGGTTTCTCCCTTCGTGCTGTACGAGTTATGCGTGGAGTCTGCGCACTGGCTGGCACGCGGCGGACCGCACCACCTCGTAATGCAGCACCTTCGAGGCACGCTGGCGCCGCTCGTGCAGAAGTGTCAGCAGATGTGAGTCGCCACTGTGCTAGCTCCGACGACTGCAGTCGTTTAGTTCAGAAGTGAGGAATGTACCTCATGATGTCACGGAACTCGCGCGTCTACAATAGATATGTTGTTTTGTGCAGGTACATCCAGTGCATACACCAGAAGTTGTACCATCTGACAGCGGTGGAGTACGAGGAGTTCGTGAGCATCGTGCTGTCAGCACGGACCGCCTTCCAGCTCACACCCGAGGGTAACACGCAGTTCAAGGAGTGGCTCGCCTCGCTGCGCAGGTCAGTCCTACGTACACCAGGAGTGTACCACCTGACGGTGGAGTAGGAACAGTTCGTGAGCATTATGCTGTCGGCGCGGACCGCCTTCCAGCTCTCGCCCGAGGGCAACACGCAGTTTCGTACCCTCCGATCTTGATAAGTACTTGGTGAGGCGATTCTCGCACGCTCGATATCCTTGAATCGAACGCTACGGGTTCCTTCTTACGCTCACACTTGTTTCATTGTGTAGTGATGGATGTCGAACGTGCCAGAATCGCCAGCTTGGAGCAGTGAATGTCGACTGAAATTTACATTCATCACTAGTGTTGAGTTAGTCACATCAAATTATACTCTGTGGAACCCTGCCTGTCGCAATAAGTTTGTTATGTTTTGACATTCGTATAAATGTGTCAAATGTATTGTTAAAACGACAAAGTACCACAGGATATATGTGTTGACCACGGTACATGTGGAATTATTTATAGTGCTATCCACGTGATCCTTTATCACTTATCTGTCCTACCATACAATCTATTATTAGAATGTATATTTATTAACTAAATAAAGATAAGATGTATACTCTAGCTTTCGTTGATAAACGTAAACAGAGTGCAATTGCCTTATCTAAACAGTTTGGGAAGAGTTAAGGAATATTTTTATTAAACCGAAACGGGCAATTATAATGCAATTTTGAAATGAACCGCAGATCATTTTTTAAATATATTTTTTTTATTTAATTACTAAATCCACAGCACTTAAATTTAAAAAATGTCCATTAATAAAACATACTGCCAATTACAGATTTCCTATTTTAAAATAATGCTTATAGGGAGAAATAAGTTTTAGTGTGTGTGTGTATGGATGTATTTTTTGATTGCGATAAAGAACATCTAGTTGAATAATCAATTAATAGACAATTAATTATTCATTGATAGGAACGTCAATGGTGTAGAGCAGCGGTCGGCAACAGGCGGACCGCGGTCCGCATCCGGACTGCAAAAGGTCGAAACCTGGACCGCGAAAGGTCGAAACCTTGTCCGCGAAATGTCAAAACCTGGACCGCGAAAGGTCGAAACCTAGACCGCAAAATATTTAAATTATTTTCAATTTGAAAAAAATATGTATTAATATTTATATATAATATAATAGATACGTTTGAGCGATAGCCTCATCAATGTTTCTTATATTTTACAAGAAATAGCGCAATTATTTTGATTTTTTAATACTTAGTAGGTAGATACATAGTTGCTATGCTGTGAAGCGCAAAAGAGTGCGTAGAAGCGCGGGCTCGGCTTTTTTACTCTGGACCCGGATAAAAAAATTCAAAAGTATTCGGACCCCACTTAAAATTACTTGCCGACCCCTGGTGTAGAGTATAGGACGCCGGAGGTATGGCTTCGATCCTGACTTTTGGAATCTGGGTCACGGACTCAAGGACGCCAAATGAATTTTTCAATTATAATTTTTTCAAATATTTTTTTGACTACTTTTACGGTGAAGGAAGTCATCATGAACAAATCAGCCTATCTAAGGAACTGAGGTATGTTCAGCACCCTGGACTGATCACCCCCGTACGTACCCCATTTTATTCAAGGAAAGGCCAGTACAGTGGACGAGTGAATAGAATGCAAACGACGACAAATTTTCGAAATAGTCGTCCCATAATTTGACATAAGCTGGCGTTATACTCCAAGTCGGAGGTGTTGTTTGAAGAAAATGTGGAAAATCAAAACTAATTTGCAGGTCGAAGTCCTGCAAGAAAGACCTATGGACGCAGCTAAACGCCGCGCTGCAGACGAACGGCAAATGACGTCGGCAGCCGATAGTTTGTATGGTGCGGTGCGCCGCGCGCAAACTGTCTCATTGCCGGCGATGGCCGCGGTACCGGCTAGTGTACCAACTACATACGCTCTAACTGTATCATACAAGTGTCGGCACGTAACTAAATGATGGGAAAGCAGCAGGCCACGCGTCTTCGCGCATGTTACAGTCAAAAATGAACTTTATTGACTGTGTCTGTCTAATTTTTTGCTACTGCGCAACGACTCGGCGCAACTTCACAGCATTATAGTTACGTGCCGATACTTGTTCCATGTGTTGTTTGTAACTCGAGCCCCGGCGGACAAAGATATTTACACCTGAAATATCATCATTACTTCGGTTTCATACTAATAAAATAAAAATTTTCGTTTTTATACATTATTTTCCTGAAATAATGTCACTATTCAGGTCCATCGCTGTATTCAACGATTGCAAATGTGAAAATAATTATAGTTTCACTGATTGAAAACTTTGTTTTTGAGATTTTCATACAAAAATTGAAACTTGAACAACGAGTTGCGATGTAATTTATTTTTATATACTATACTACGATTTGATTGTTTTTCAATTATATAATGAATTTGAATAGAAAATTATGTGAAATAACATTTGTATGAAAACAAAGTCATGGCGTTTTACCTTAACATTAACAATTAACAAAACTATCGAGTACATATTATATTCCAATTTTTCAGAGTTGCATAGTAAAATCGTGCTAACATATTTTTTTCCAGTACTAAGTGTCTCGTATTCAAAAATTATACCTCTAGGCTCAAATTACAAATAACACATCGTTCTTACCCCAACTCAGAATATAAAGGAAATACCTCTGTTAGTAATAGTTTAACACTCGACTAGAGAGTAAACGATCTCAGTAAAAACAAACGAACAGATTGTATTGATAGTAATTGATGACAAAAAATGTTGCTAACTCCTGGACGTGAATGAATAAAACACGTTTATTAAATGTTTCAAACGTAATCATTATTATAATGAGGTATAATGTCAATGTTTGCGAACTTCTACTCTAAATTGGCGGTAATCCCACGGTATTGGTTTACTCATGACTCATGAGTCATGATTGAATTTAGATCTCAGTTTGTAAATAAATTGTAATCATTACACCTCATCCGTCACATCACATCATTTCATTTGTGTCCTGAATAACTTGGAAGGGTAAATTTATAGCTCATTTGAAGGTTGTGTCTAAAATAGTCTGAGATTCGGTTGTAATCGGAATTCTATTGTAAGACGAAGAATAAGACAATGCACTGTCGCTGCTCGGCTGAGAGGAGTTTAGCAACATTTCGCTTGTTTCCATTTACATTTATACTTAGTTTGTGCAATGGAAGCAACATGACATCTCAATTAGGATTTTATATATTTATTTACACCCATTGTTGTTTGAAATAAACATTGCACAACGATACTTCCGCAATTCTTTCGCTTTTTATTGCTTATTTTCGAACTAAATAACTCAATACACTGAGAACTAGTCAATGGTTTTGAGAGACTGTCATTGGTGAACCAGTGAAGCTACGTTATTCTAGCTCATTTAGTTTTCTTTTCTTGTATAAGGGACTAGTTTGATTCTAATGTCTTCTGTGGTGTATAATGCCAGCTTTTAGTAGGGTTTACACAAAAGATATTAAATGATAACGGAATACATAAAAATGTTAATCAAACCGATTCTTTTTTGTTTTTGTAATAAATTAATCTACCCAAACTTTTTACTACAAACTTCACAAGTTTCAGATTTGGTTAACATTTTACATTTATTTTTAGTTGAATCTGCGTGTTAGGTGGACATCTGTTTATAACATTTTTCCACACAAACAAAAGTCTCAAGCTTGTCTATCTAGGTACTTCATAGAATGTTTGAAACACACATAAATATCAACAGATGTCCACCAAAACGCGCGTGAAACAGTGTCCATTTAGCGAATTATTTTAAAGATCTCTTTCACTTGTTTTTACCTAAGCGATTAGAACTCTTTCATTTGTTCATCCTTCATAAGTTTAGTACTTATACAATACTGTACTGCTTTCTTCCTTATTGTATTTCTGTAATGTATGCAGTAGATCTTTTGAAAATATCTATTCTATGGTAATATTACGCTGTTGATCTACACTTGTGAGGTTTGATGTTGGGAAGTGATTGTGTACACAGGAAGGGTAGTTGTTTATAACTCGTCTTCGACTATAACGGAGCCAGTGATTGTAGGCAAACTCGCAGACGTGGTTGGCAACGTTATGGTCGTCGAGCTACAAACTAACTAGGTCCGGTGTCTAAGGACATGGCATGTAATTGACAAATGAGATGAGAATTCAAAATTGTTTACAATAGTCCAGCCTTTCCCAACCTTTTTTAACCGCGGATTCGTTGGAGATCAAGAGAATAAAAGTGCTTGAAAATCAGTCCCCACAACACATTGTATCCTTGTGTTGGGACTACTTCCTTCCTTATCGTATGGTTAGTGGCCAACCTATTTGTCAGAGTTGTTCGCCCGTAGGCATCTGACGTGGCTTAACGACTGCTGTCGAACGACAACAACCGGGACCGACTGCTTAACGTGCTCTCCGAGGCACGGGAGAGCTCAGATGATAAATATGCCACTAGCGGTCACCGATCCAGGTACCGACCGCGCCAACGTTGCTTAACCTGCACGATCACTTTCGGACCGTGCTCGCAACTAGGCTACGAGCTCGTTGGGACTACGACTCATATATATTTACTGATTGTTTTTGTTTTTGGCACAAATAAATAAAAATATCCTAATAAAAAATATATTATATAATCCTTCTGCTATTCCGAACTTGGCCTGGCACACGCCCTAGATTTAATATTTTACATTGGAGTTGAAATGTATCTGCGAACCCCAGGTTGAGAAAGGCTGCAATAGTCCATATTTGAGATTTGACATAAGATGTTTCAAGTGACCTAACATAGTGTCATTAGACTACAGAATTTTAGACAGAATGTAGAATGATGACCGTCGATACACTATTTTTGATATTCTCTTGTCGAAATTTGCAGTTTCATGAACGTTTACGTGTAGTATTGCGGAGATGAATGTAGACGTGCGTTCGATTTACTATAGTGACTTTATTTACACGTTTATATTATTATTATATTGTAATGCAAAGTAGCGTCTTGAAAGCCTTCGGAATATAACTATATAATGTATGCGGCGGTGGCCCCGGTAACGAACTGGACAATGAATGTAGTGCGTCCCACAGATTTATTATTTTTATTGCGTCGTCGCGCGATGTCAGGAGAATCGGAACATATAAAAATACTATATAGTAAATAAAATTAAGCGAAACAACAATAACTTCCAACTGCTAAGCAATATTTATAATATCAATCATTTTATAAGATGTATTTTATACACTTTCAACATTAGCGATTTTTACACTTTACAATCGATGTTTTACATAACGTGAATGTTTTGCATAAGTCAAATAACTGAGATGTTGTTACCATTGGAAACTATATTAAACTTAAGGTTTTAAATATTAAAAGTTTGCTAACTAAAATAAGTCAGAATTGCCTTCGTTATAATAATTTTCGCTCCAATAGTGAATACAACTAAAAAATTAGTGATCATAGTGCTGAAGCAATTGACAAAATGTATTAAACTAGTGATCATAGTGCTGAAGCAATTGACAAAATGTATTAAACTAGTGATCATAGTGCTGAAGCAATTGTCAAAATGTATTAAACTAGTGCCTAATTATATTATTATAATCGTATAGGCTTTTACGATCAGTATATGAAAGTATCGTCGTGGAAAGCTTAGTAACGAGTAATTTATCTATGTCGATACATTCATAGTTAGTAATACAACATGTATGACAAAAAAGGAAATGTAGTCAGCGAGTTTACGAGTACAATTTGATGTGAGTAGGTAGATCCTGACATCGCAGCCCAGAGGTTTGTTGCCGGCACCACGCGTCCAGTAGTTTTAGTTCAATATCTTTATAAATTAGATGTTACGTGCATTCATTAAAAGTGTGGATGTTTTCAGCATTCAGTAGATAGTAAATTTTTAGAATGCTAGTTAGTATAAATTGACGTTCGTAACCGTTGGATTAAAATTATGTATATGTCCGGGTTTATCGTTTGAATGTCACAGCGAACGGTTCGATAGTTCATATAATGCAGTATTGTCAGTAAATGGTCTAAAGTTTACTTCATAATCATTTCTGTAGTGACAGATCGTTAATAATGCACTTTGAGTTTTTATTTTTGCACAATATCGTAAAAGGATAATATTACAACTCCATGCAGCGCGTTTAGAGAGTCGGCGATCAGGTGGTAAAGTAAAGTAATAGACATTTAATATCAGCATTATGTGTCCACTAAAAATTTGTCAAGTTCAAAGAAATCTGTCTGTTTTTTAGAACAGCTACGACTCTCCTTAAAAATTCCCTTAGGCATGTATAAATCTTATTCATTTACGATGTTGGCAAACTATACAATATTATAGAGTTATGCTATTATGGAAACAAATTACTTTAACATAATTAACTTGCCGTCCATAGTTACTTTGCAAATCTGTGTATCGTTTGTGTTATACGAGGCCCGCGTATTTATTTACTAATAGCAGGGTGACATGTCGCTAGCTCGCTGGGCATTATTAACATTTTCTGGTAAAGTTCCACAAAGGAGCATGTCTCTTTTCCGTATGGCATTAAAGTGCTTTGACATTTTGACTCAAATAACTATTTTTACACTTAAAAGCATATTTAACAAACAAAAAAAATTAAAAAATATATCGTTAGTTTCGTAAATATAGATGGTTAGTTCGGAACATATTTTAATTAGTCGTTTAATGCATGTCTATAGTTGTAATTCACCCAGTATCAGAGCAAGTTGTGAGGCGTTTCATAGGTGTTGTGGTTCATTTGCAGGCTATATCGGTACCACATGTCGGTTCAGTTTTATGATTTCTTAGTGCCCCACTCCAAACTATCATAGAATCCATTCAGTATTTCACTGAATCATTTTCACAAGCATGATTTTATTGAATCACAATTTTACTTAGTTTTAACGGACAAATCTGTGAAACATTTTGCAATACCACTGAGCTTAGGCACATTGTGGATTGGACATACAGTTAAAGCAGTCGAATAAGACAAATTATTATAGTATATATCGATGTGGTCGGTTCTTAGTAAAATATATCTGAAGGCGTAAGAGCCGTGAGTGCCTATATCTGATAGAACAAAATATATAGCCCTTGGTCCCTCTAGGTGTTGTTCTCCGTGTATGTCTTTTCCACACTTCGTCTTTCTACGTCCTTCTCCAAGTTAAGGAGTTCTATTAGACGATTTGATCTTCGAGAGTGCGTTGTTAACTTAGACTCCAGTTGTATTGAACACTTGTGCTGTAATACTCATGGCAATGCACGTTGATTACATCATACTACGTCGTATCACAGTCAGGTAAGCGTTAGCAAGTCTATTTAGTTCTAAATCGATGATGCATAATTATTTTATACATCTGGATTTGTAGTTTAATTATACACTTTGTAAGTGTGGTGTCTCCGCCTATTAAAAGTATGTAATCATTACAGAGTTCGAATGGCTACTTATTAGTACGTAATAAAATAAATTTATATAATGATACTCTTTGTTCATATCGCATATTTTGTCATTTGCACACGGTCGGTGGTACAGTTAAAATAAAATGTATATCATAATTTAATTCTTTCGAGATAAGAAAAAATATAATGTTCGTGCTCACTGTTACATTGTTTGCATAATTTGTTAATAATTAGTATTTATGCAAAAATCTGTGAGTTATTACCACAACGGTTCCCCGCTCGCCATTTACATTTAGTTCTCGACTGTCCACCATCATCACTCTTGCAGGAAGACTGACAAGAACATATTATGTAATAAAAATAGTTGAATATGGAATCTTAATTAAATTTAAAGCCCAGGGTGTCTGAAAACAATACCTGTATTGTCCCCCAATTTAATGAGAATTTGTAATTTATCGATTTTATTATATTTTGTCACTATGTTTTTCGACATCCTGTATGAATACGGTGTGTTAATTTAGTCTTCTGCGACCTCTTTTGGAGGTTCTTGTATCCTAGCACAACTACATAATCAAAACTTTAGATCTAAAACTCAAGTGTTTTAAATTATTATTGGGTATAACGTGTTACTCCCTTGTCTCGATGCTTGCTCTGACGTTAATATTAACTTGAACAAAACTTTTTTGCCTTTTTAAAGGTGTTGACGGACATCAATATCGAATTATTTTTAGACCATGTGATTGTGTTCCAAATGGATACCAGAATCCGACTAAGAGATCTCAGATGACTAAATTAACACTCTGTATAGAAGTGCCCATACATTATAATATTTATTAAAATATAATATAGCACTAGACGTTTTGCTCCGTTGTCGCAATGGTTGTAATTATAAAAGTATAGTTAATATTATTAGTAAAATGATAGACTGTTTTGCACGATATCTGGTTTGACAGTGTCAAGTTTTTACTGGTGTTGTGGCTGCCCTCGCAAACCTACTGTCGCATAACACTTTGTGATGACAAGTTGCAAGTTTTCCAGTTTGCTTGGGCCGCACGCACTCTCGCAGCGCGCGAACGCGTGCGTTTACAACACTCGATATTTTACAGTTCTACCAGTTTGTAATACCTACCTACCCACTTTATAAAACGTACGTTTCCACTCAAACTCGAAATATTTTGACCTCTAGATAATTTTTATTACTTATTACTTTTACGATTACACAATATTATAAGTCTTTTTTGGCAACATATTTGAAGTAACATTATTTAATTATTCAATATATACTTATTCTATATTTAAAATATTTGTTTCATTTATAGGCGTAAGAATAACCCGCATCGAAGTACATTTCGACTGATAAAATTAAATCTAGTACAGATTGAAATCGAATGATCTGTTGATAAGCATTTATGATTGAATGCGGCTCATGAGTTTCCTATTTAGAAATAAGAACATAATTGGGGTTGTTATCTAATAGACAAGGTTTCAAATCTATTTAGATGGAGGCTGAATTTGTAGGGTTTTAATGAAGTGTTTATTTATCTAAAATAGTTTAATATTTCTGATATCTAATGAGAGCTCACTATTTAAAATTATCATTCTAGTACATAGATCTAAACTGGATCCAATGACAAAAAAATATATCTGGATCTGCTGTAGATCAGGGGCAGGGGTTAGTAGTTCTATTTTCTATCCAATTTCAATTTAGTTTTCGTTCCAATTCTATTTGGACACCAAATCGTATTCCGCTGACCACTGCCACCTTTTGATTTACTTATCGATCGGGCAAAAGTACCGTGGGAGGAACTTATGTTCTATCGTTATATTTGACAGTTGAAGCGTTTTGTTACCGGTCAACTGCGATTCAGTATAAACTAAACGTTTTAGAATGCACAAATACGTTACTGTTCGATCGATCGTTGACTCGATCGGAACTTAACTGAAATTGGATCGTTAGTGGATAGCATACGAAACGCGTCATAACGATGTAGTTTATATTCTATTTAGTGGAATCGATGTCCTGGTCAATGAGAATGATCCAATATTGACATGGCAACTGAAAATCAAATAAAAACTATTTTAAAAGAATTATGACGATAAGCGATACGCAATCGAGGAGCTGATATTAATCTTCACTCGAACGCAATAGAGTAATAAATATGTACTTACTACTCTGGGAGTACTTTACTTACAAATTGGTATCAATCAGCGACAATGATAAACGCTCAAGCGGGGTACAGACAGCGTATGAAGGATATCCTATAAAGATTAAAATAATTATGTTATTAAAGATGATAAGGGTGTACTAATTACAGTAATATAGCTTAAAATAGATTGTACTAAGCGGAATGTACAGATGGGAATAAAAATCAGTTCTTTCAATATTTTGGGAGACTAATTGTTTACCTGCTTTATTACTTTACTTTTGTTGTTTATTTTTTCCAGATCTTAGAAGAAAACTCACGCATAAGAGAAAAAAAACCATTGTATCTATGTTAGAATTCTTTTTCTGTCCAAGACTGGGTGCTTGTCCATTATCGGTGGCTCTACGATACTTATTTTTGTGAAATTACTGGATTTTACAAATTTTAGATAGGTAGTTAATAAAATCATAAAAAACTTTTGAACCGATGTACTGAAGTTGTGAATGTAACTTAACTATACCAACTTGTACTATAACTTAACTTTACATATCTCAACTAAACTTTCGTTACTTTAAACTTAATTCTTACCAAAGAGTCTATAATTTATCCCAGTTCCCATTATTATTGAAGACTATTTCTAAGCAATTAGTACCTATTTGTCCGCTCACTTGTACTAAAGACTCAAATTCCTTGGAATACATATCGTTGATAACGTCCGGCGAGCAGGCCGCATGGATCACACGAGAGACGAGCGTGACGCGCACGCGCAGCGCCCCGCCCCCACCGTATTGCAGCCGCCTTGTACGTAGTCACATGCAGGAAATAGTATACAGGACCAACATTTATATTTAAGATTTTTTTCAAACACTATTTACATACTTTAAACTGAATTTTCAGTTGCTTGACAAAATTTTCAGGATTTTGTTTACCTGTCATGCCACATTTTTTCGCCGTTAGATCAGTAGTACCATTGAATAGTACCATTGATGGTACAAGTGACACAACTTTGTATCTTTAGTACCATTAAAGAAAAGTCAAGATATCCCCCATGTTACTAGTGAGCCGTTAGATCAGTAGTACTATTGACTAGTACCATTGATGGTACAAGTGACACAACTTTGTACCTTTAGTACCATTAAAGAAAAGTCAATAAATGTTCCAATTGATCAGCTGATCGGTTCAACTTGCTACTTTCAAATTTATTCATTTATATACGATTCGCCGTTCAAGAGATCAATACAGGTATTTTGTAACATCTTGTAACCACCAGTGTAGGTACGTACCTACTTACTAGTAGACGCCTAAGTATTATTTTTTATTGATACAGAAAAGTTACAACAAATTTAATGAACATGCCTCTATATCCGCTTAGGAAAGTTTTCAGGTACATACATTGCTAGTTGATAAATGATATGGATTCGGAATAGGGTCGGCAAATATACATTATTAGTTGATATGCAGCCGGAATAGGGTCAGTAACTAAGTTATCAGGGTTTTCTTAGTTATTATTGAGAGCATTTGGAGTTTCTATGGCCTGTTCCCAGTAGTCTTGTCTTAGTTGTTAGCCCATGACTGTTTTATAGCCTATGACTGCTTTTATGAATGTGGCTGTAATTTGAACTTATCTGTATCTGACAATTAGCTCTGCAGAATTTGAAGAATTGCTGTTAATTTTTAGGGGACTTACAAGTAGGTAGGTATTAAAATCATACATACACACAGATACTATCTATGTAGAAAATATTGACTTAGGGTTTGGACCTTTGAGGAAAGAAGCTTACACTGAAGCAGCGGCAGCCGGAAATCTTTCCTTCAAGGCTTGGACAACCATATTATTATGACACAGCTAGAGCTTGATGCTGGACTATCTGACTACCTAATTTATTTAGTTTAGATTTTGTCAGAAGTCGGCGGAATACACTTTCGGCTGGTTGTAACTGAGTTTTAAGTAAAAGGTACCTACGCCCGAAATTATAGAATAAAACCATGTAGTTTATTCCTATGTATTTCTACAGTCGTCTGGATTCATAACTTTTGTCTCTACTTTAGGTTGAAATACAACCCGGCACCTAATGAAAGTTCCTGATTAAAATAACTTCAATTATTTTTCTAAACTTGATACATAATATTCTCTAGCTAAGTTTTAGCACAGAGTACTATATAAACAATTCAAAATTTATTTATTACATCATCATAGGTCAGATATACTGACGTAGGTTTTAATGGCGTAGGTAATATGTTATTTATTTATTTCATAACACGTCTGACATAGCGATTACAGGGCGATGCAAATACTGATAACTGTAAAGGTTACTCAAATTACGTAACTGATCTGAAGTGATGACATTGTTTATTAATGAAACTTTCTTCAGTTTATTAATTGACAGGTGCAAACTATCCTACAGGGCGTTGAATAAGTAATAAATTAATAATGGATTAATAAATACATAGCATAGCATAACTCCAGCAGCCAGATGGGCGGATGACATCACCAAAGTCGCATCGAAGACCTGGATGCGACTAGCACAGGATCGTATAGGGTAGCACAAAAGAGAGGAGGCTTATACCCTGCAGTGGGACGACATGGGCTGATGATGATGATAGCATAACTCTCATGGCCATAATCCCCGAGGAGGTAGACAGAGGAACCGCCTTCATCAAAGGTGTTCCCACTTTTCGCCGTAAGATTTGGTGGACAAACTTGATAGGTGGCGAGCCTATCGCCGTCTACTAGATGTAGAATAGTATCCACTAAGACCCTTAGTCGCTTCGTACGACACGGGAAGAGTTAGGGTGGTGCTATTCTTTATGGCCGGCACGACATCGCCAAAATTAATAAATACAATAAGTTTGAAATAGTTTTATTTTCGAAGTCAAAAATATACGTAGGTATATACTTATAAAATTTGACTCTGAATTTAATTAATATCTGTCACTGACAAAACTATATGCATCTTGCTGTTTCACTCCTGTAAACATACCTACCTATAAATACTGCTTGGTTTACACTTGACCAGACATCTTGTATTGAGGAATTGAGCATCCTCTTGTAGTTTTCAAACTTTGCATTGAGTGTTCGTCCGGTGCAAAACAATGTCATTCTCAAATGTGTTATTGAACGGAGCACCTTGTACAACATTTGGTATCGGCGCGTCGGTCATTGACCGGTCGTAGATAATCGCGCGACCTCAGCCAGCTGACATAAATACAGGATGTTACAAAACTGAAACGTGCACGTGCGTTTAGCAGACGCTTTGTTTCCAGTATCTTTCTATCTCAGCCACTTGCCTCCTCCAACTTCTTCCACCTCCGACGGTCGCAGGTTGTGGCCCGCTATTCCCCGAATGTTGTCCACCCATCTCATAGATGGGCGAACTTGTCCCCGCGTGTTTTGCCGTGGTCTCCACTCCAACGTTCTTCCCCTATCCATCCGTGCAATGTGTCCCGCCCATCTCCATTTCCGGCTTTCGATGATGTCTACCACGTCTCTAAGCTTCGTCCTTTGTCTGATCCACTCGTTCCGTTTGTGGTCTAGTAGTGTTATACCGAGCGTCGCCCTTTCCATCGCTCTTTGTGTCACTCTAAGTTTCTCCGCTTATTTCCAGTATAGTTCCGTTGAAACAGTTCTGCTAACAGAAAAATTGGGATTTTTGTTCTGTGAATAATAAATCCACCTTATACGTCGAAATAAGTAGTCTTTGAAAAGACAAATTCCTACTAGTTCTGTGTGATTATAAGTAGGTACCTACTATAATAAAGTTAACAACAATTATTGTACTGGATCATACATAAGCCTTTTGGTGAAAATATATTTGGCCTGGCACGCGGTTCAATGCTGGTGAAACCATTGTTTCATCAACGACACTTTGAATCTTCAACTATATAAAATATTTTATTTTTTATATAAAAATCAAATGAAAAGACCTTATCTCGAAGTTCCTATAAAACTATGCTTTATCTTGCATATTGTAATTATTTATGATTAGGTAGGATACGCCAGAAACCTTTTTTCTGGTCAAAAACCTCATTATTTATTTATACGATAGACTAAAAAAGGTAGGTAACCTACCTAAAAGTACCTAACCCAGGTATCGTGATAGATAAACAATTCGTTACGTCGTGAGTTGTACTACACTGATAACTTATTTATTGTACCTACCTATCATGAAAACTCTTATTTCCGTTTGCATACTTAAGAAAATGTCAACTCAAACACTTAAATATGTACCAACACAAGCCTGTGCCTGTTGGCACGTACCTACAGTATGCATCTACCAAAGACCATTTAATTTTATTATACTATACCTTGTTCATTTTGGAATGATCCTTTAGATACCATACAACGTAAATGTATCGCGTTTCGCGAATAATGTCAAAATAAGAACTTAAAATTTTGCTACCGAAAACGGCTATAAATTTTTTTTAATACATTAAAATGCATTTTTTTATTCAATTTATTATTTATTTATAGATTATTTTGAAACTAATTGAAACAAGATTGATACTATATTTTTTGCAATAACTACGCAGTTACATACTACCGTCGAATCGTCTAGAGATTGTCTCAATGAAATCGACAATTATTGTAAAAAAATATCTCCAATCGATTATTTTTCCTTGAAATTGTGATGATGAAAAGAAAAACTCAAGAATTTCACGACAAAAAAATTAATAGAAGGTGTATTCCAGGAAAAATAAAACGACGTCTAAAAATTAATGATTTTTGAGAAAAAATATTGAAAATGGTATTTTTTCAAAACGATAAATAATTCTGTTGGGAATGGAACCCTCGGTGCACGAGACCGACTCGCACTTGACCGGTTTTTTTGTCAAATTCGATTCGATTCGACCACCGATAGACATCCCTGTATGATACGTCAAACAAACTTCTAAAGGATCATCCGAAAATGAATAATGTACGAGTATAGTTCTTCTATGCCATCTACTAATATAAGTTCTTGCTTGTAAAGCTATACAATGTAGTAGTAGGTATAACATAACTCTCACGTCCGTAATCCCCGAGGGGGTAGACAGAGGAACCACCTTAATCGTAGGTATAGATACTGATAGGTGGCGAGCCTATCACGGTAGATTGTAGTAGCAATATTTTATTTATTTGGCACATCAACAGATTATACATATAATATGTTAACGTTCTAATATATTATATAATCCAATTGCAGACGTGCACAGCACTCACATAAAAATATAGGCTATAATATCAGCAATTTCACAAACAAAGGTTCATGTTATAATTTCAATACTAATTAATTGTATTCAAACATTTTGAATTAATAATAAATAAAAATACATATTCTAACTATATGAATGAGAATATTTACATATTTGAAAAAAAAAAAAAAAAAAAAAAATTTGCTGAAACTTAGGTATTTAGAGATTTCAGCATTTTACATCTAATAGTAGGTAGTCGAAGTAAGTAGTAATAGTGGTAGTCGTTAATAAAAATTTTCGCTTAAAAATCTACTTATAGGCTGTTCGTTCTACGATGGTACGCCTGGCAGCTATCAAAATTAAATAGTCGGTCCCATCACTAACAGGCGTAACTCAGTTCTTGCAAGTTTACAGGAGAGCATTTTTAAAAAAAGTAAGAAAGGGTTTTATTTATCACATATTGCAAAAGTTTTTGTCTTTACATCAAGTTTAGTGCTGTGAACATCAGGTTTCATCTGTTTACATCAGGTTTACTAAACCTTATTCGAAATAAATATTGAAACATTATTACGAAAACCGAATAAACGGTAAGAATGTTGCGTAACTTAATGTTGGATAGTTTGTAATTATTTTGTTGCAATTAGATTATTATAAGTTAGCATAATTTGCATTCCCACGTTAAGTACACATTTGTAACGGCACGTTCAGTTTCACGTTCGTTCCTATCGAATGTGCCAGCCGTATTATCGTAGAACGTATGGCCTATAGTTGACCTATACTTTACCCGGGAAATAATGCTTATTTCTGACCCTAACATCCTGTATTATTTTTTGTACATAGAATACCTATTTTAACCTGTTGGCCTTGGTATCAGACTATGATTCCGTCACACCCTGTGGCTAGATACCACCATGTGTCTATAGACTATAGACGGAATATTCCGCAAATAAGTTTTCCAAACAAACGTATTTGTTGACCCACGGTGTTTAAGTTTCTACTATGTATTACTTAATGCTATCATATTGTTCAGCATAAACACCGATAGACTATTTTTAACCACGTGTACCGTCGGTAGAAAAATCGAAAAAAACCATGAGCCGGAATTAAATTTCCTATATTTTATCATTTTTGAAATGTCATGTTAAATGAAAGTCTTATTAATTTTCATATAAATTGAAATTTTCTAAATCCACACGGACAAAGTCGTAGGTCACAGCTAGTGTTTCGTAAGTCTTAAATGGATTGTTAAGGGTCTTCTTCTAAGTCGTGTTCCTCATTGCTGAGGGTCGTGATCATTCTAAGGAATTAATCACATAGAACGACTCTCGTGGCAGATTTAATAGGGTGGTTTGCAATTGCCTTCCCCATTTCACACACTGGTTATCTCGGTGTGCAGGTTTCCTCACGATGTTTTCCATTACCGAGCAATCGGTAAATGTACGTAAGTCTTCGAAAAAAACCGAAAAACTCATTAGTACATGGGCATTGCATAGTTTCGAACTCGGACCTCCGGGAGTCTGACGCCCTAGCCACGACGCCACCGACGCTTGTTAAGGGTACCTACTAATTTATATGTCGTACGAGTAGTTATTTCATGTCTTTAAAGAGTTTAGTAGGTACATTTTTTAATTCGTTAGCAAGGACAGGACATGGTTTCCACGTGCTAATCAGCCTATAATTTTAGGGCTCTCAACCCTTGGGTACATTATGTATGATTTTTTTCTTTTTTCAATAAATCAGTGCTAATATACGACTATATATGGTCCTTTTTTATTAGTAGCAAATATTTGGAGGGGGGTATGTGATGGTCATTTGTACCACTTTACACGAAAAAATAACCCTGTTACTTGTATGAAAATTTTCCATACTAAAGAAAAATAAACCCCATTATTTTGCGCCTTAGTGGCATAAACTCATCCATTTCGTTATGAACGGAATGAGTTTAATTTATAATTCTTATTTCAGTATTAGGATAGCAATAATTAATTCATTTGTATAATTTTCAAACAATTTTATCGTTTTTCTCTAAAATTTAATAATGTAAAAAAAATTGCCCTATCTCTATTGTTATAATTATAACCTATAGAGGACACCCTAGAAATATTTGCCGCCAATAAAATAGGATCCTAAATATGTAGGTGCTTAATTCGTATTGGCTAGATAACAGAGAGTGTCTGTAAAATCTTGGATTATATTACTATGTCGTCGAATATCTTCAACCTGACCTATACATAGCACTTTTTTGGAGCAATAAGCCTGTGTTCTCCGGTTGCGATGGGTTCTTTATACCTTCATGGTGCATAGGCGTTTAAAGTGTCTAATATCTTTATTTAAATGGTGACCCGATACCATCCAATACTTTAGTTGTCTGCACCTTAACTGCCATTGTTATGTATGTTGCTATCACGATAACGTGTACTAATTAACTACGTCAATAGTATCGTCAGCAAAAATCGATTTAACAATTGTTTACAAATTTTTGCTAACTACCCGACCAGTTAAGTGCGTTGGCACTTAATCATAATCACTTTGGATATTAAAAGATCGTTTACAAATTTGGTTAACGCTAAATGCCGTTGAACTAATTGTTATGGGTAGTGGTAAAAAATTAAAGGGGTATGTAGAAGTAATTTTATCTGGATATTTCTGAATGTTTTAAATTCTTTAAAATCCTTGTCTCCCTGTAGATTATCTGTGCCACGTGTTTGTCTATGATTATCTGTAGTTTATCACGCCTATGCATGCACACACAAGTTATACAAGTTAGGCTTTCTGAATGATGACATGATATTCCTATTTCTAGACTTGCTTTAGATTCAAAGTTTAGGTAAATACCTATTCTATATCTGTTTTAGACTTTGAGTGTAGATCTGCCTGCTCGCTGTTGAGTTTGGTTTTATCATGTACAAAGATTTCTTAAGAATTACTTTGTTACACTGGACAGAACAGTCCAGTAAAAGTACGCAATCTTACATTATGTCCAGTAAAAGAACGATAATGTTCAGCTAAGGATATAGAAGCACCAAAAACGTCTGCCACTTAACAGCCCATGCAGCCGCCCCATGGCGACGCGATTCAGCACGCGTGGTCCGTGACTTGTAAGGCTTATCTGACGCTGGTACTGCACTGATAGTTGGCTTTTGTTTTTATTGGCCGCGCGGAGGGCGTGCAGGCACCGCCCGTGTATAAAACCAGCTGCGTGCACGCACGATGCAGCATTAGTTGCTCGAACGTTACACGCACGTGACGAACGCGTTGCTCTAACTACTAGTTTATTGGTTTATCGTAACACACCTCCTTTACTATTATATTATTTCAGTATTCTATTTTTAAGGTGAGATATTTTTATTGCTACTTACATAATATTTATTTTTAGAAACTGATAATTCATATCTGTTTATTTATTGATGTAATAGTAGTGTCGTCAATGTTAAATTGTTTTTTGTTTTTCAGATTTCAAGACAATTACAAAATGGCTTACTTACAGTCTATGCCTAAATCTGAGACCATCAGGCTCCGTGAAAAACATATTGGGTGAGTATGCAAACTGGAAAATCGAAAACTTTAACCAATACTTTAGGCCCTAAACATTTTTGAATCTAAATCCTTGTGGTTCTCGGAAGCGGTTCCAATTGTTACAGCAGACAGTACAGCTATTGTTTTGCAATCTTGAACGTCGTTCTGAATGTTAATATTTTGCAGATCGGCTTGCCAGCTGTTCTTTCGCTCCTCGCCGCTGAAAATCGTGCGTGGGGCCGCGCAGTTCATGTACGACGAGACGGGTCAAAGTTACCTTGACTGCATCAACAACGTCGCTCATGGTAAGAATTATTTTGTTAGCTGCTTTTTTTATTGAATAAGGAGAGCAGATGAGCAAACGGGCCACCTGATGGTAAGTTGTGATCGACGCCCATAGGCATCTCACCTCACTCTATTATTATTAGAGGGTTTTCGATGCGCTGCTAACCTTGAGGACTTAGGTGGTACCGGTAATTACGCTGGCTCTGTTACCCTTCAAACCGAAACATAGAAATGCAAGCATTTCGCAGGCGACCCTGCAAAATTAACTACTTAATAGAGAATTTAGTTTTGATACTTATTCCTTTTTATGCGCTACTTTAATAAGATAATATAGGTATGGTAATGTTTTACACATTACCAATATTCTTCATTAACCACTCTAGGCACTAACCCTGTGTTAGGAGTGTTCCATCTTAATGGTCCGTCCAGAGGTGGATTCGTTCCGCCGTCGCTTGCGCCGCAGTCGCGATTCATTACCGCTTCATTTCTTTGTAAAATATATTTTCTGGTCTTATATTTAACCAGCTTCTTATTTCACCTAAATATATTATTTTGGCGGGTTGTTAGATTCTTTAAGTATTTATGTGAATTTCCAAAAACCATTCGATATTTTATTTAGTTAGCAACTAATTATCTAGAAATCTTATATGGTTTCATTATGACGCTTTTACTGGCCTTTGCTATCTTCAAAGGTGACAATTTCGTCAACAATTAGTGCACCTCTATACAAATGAACAAACAGGTGATAATGCATTCGGAGGATAAGATAAAATCACTTCAGCAACATGTATAATGCACATGTAAAGTTATAGTAATAATTACTGATTATGTATAACTTTTGCTCGCGATTTCGGCCGCGTTAACACCATGTTTTTCCACCAAAGGAACAGAGTCTTCCTGTGATAAATAGTAGTCTATAGGTAACTCAAGGTCCTAAGATATGCCTGCAAAGTATGGTGCAGATCCGTTCAGCCGTTGAACCGTGATTGAATTAAATTGTCACGTTGACTCATGTACTAGATTGCGTACGCGTGAGCGGAATGTTTCGTATGACGGCCACCCTGGAATCGATGCCATAATATGTTTGTACCGCGTTTGTAACAAAAACAATTTTCCGCAGTCGGCCATTGCCACCCCCTTGTGGTCGAGGCTGCCAGGAACCAGATGTCCCTGATATCAACCAACAACCGTTACCTCCACGATGAGCTGGTGATCCTGGCCGAAAGGCTGGTCGGCACCATGCCGGAGCGTCTCTCCGTGTGCTTCTTCGTCAACTCTGGCTCGGAGGCCAATGACCTGGCCTTGAGACTCGCCAGGGTCCACACTAAAGCCAAGGATGTGATCACACTTGACCAGTAAGTAGACTAATTGTGCTGTTCTTGATGTTTTGGGAAAATCACGTTGAATTTTGTAGCGAGTATGAATGCGTGCTGTGAGGGTGTTTGTTGGCATTAGAATTTTATTGTTTTGTTAAATGTAAAAATGTATTTAAGAATGTGATACAATCAAATGTTTTCGGTACTTAATGAACTTTTAAAAGTACCTAACTACTGTGTTTGGAATGAGATGTATAATTTTGTAGGAAATGCAAAATTTAGAATGAATGTTATGTTTTAAAGATATTCATAAAATCTGCATTGAGTTTAATGAAACGACGCGTCTAATCATATTGTCAATTAATTTTATCATTATCACATGCTCTCCTAATTAACTTAAACGTAGAGAAGTAATTAATGTACGACGTCTTTATAAAGTAGTCTCATTAAGCTCAATGAATGGAACATTCCTAAATACCCCGTAGCTATCTTTTGTTAAATGCCAACAAATGCATGCATGATTGAAGACTGTTTGTGCTTAGGGATTCGTTACTTCGAGGGGTCGAGGTTTTGTGGGGTGCTTTAGCGCCTGTTTGTTCCAGCGCATATCATGGCCATCTTACCTCTATGATTGATGTGTCTCCATACAAACTGAACCTTCCCGGAGCCCCCGAGAAGCCTGAGTGGGTTCACGTGGTGAGTTAGCCCCTCTATTCCCTCCCCCCACTTTATCGGTGTCACGATTGCAGGCGCACACTTATGGAAAATCAAAACCCCTAATCGAAAGTAGCTCGAAACGCTTCAGGAACACGGTCAGTGCGTCGCTCTTTTTGCCGAACTTGGCTGACACACTGCCCTATGTCACTACCAATATTATTTATTTGGCCTATGTACCTATTCAATTATATTAAAATATGAAGCCCCTTTTATCTGCTAAACTACTGTTTCTATTGATCAATTTTACTTCCATGTGATGCCTGCTTGAGTTTATCGTTTTCAAAAACGATTCTATTCTTTGAACATTAATTTTGTAATACTTTACGTATTTCGTTACATTCAATACATCGTAATAAATTGATACCAATGTAAAGTGAAATAAGAGACCGACATATGTTTTAGCACTCACCTAATAAAATACCTCTCAAATGTCACGTTACACGAGGAACAAATTAAATTCCCGAAAGCACGAAATATCAATTACCTTTTTCTACTTTAATCTAACAGATACCTACGAGTTAATTCGTTCGTTGTCTATAAAAATATATAACAAAATTTCACAAATCATCGATATTGAATTAAAAGACTCAATATTCAATAAAAGATTAAAGTTATATCTTCTTAACAAATGTTTCTATTCACTGCAGGAGATTTTTGATGATAAAAACAATACCTAACTATAAAATCAATTATAACTTATAATGCCATTTAATTTAATTTATCCCGTTAGCATTTATTACTATTATAATCTCTTATTTTATATTCCGATGCCCTACTCAGGGTTTCATGTATGAACATATAATATAGTTTTTTAAGACCAATTGTTACACATGAAAAACAATAAATGGTATGAGTATGAGTAAAATCATTATTTTGGAATTTGAAAAAATCATCAGGTTCCATAAAAATGATAGGGATTCTTTTCGTTAGGTACTTTATTCACTTTGGAAGTTTAATAGTAAAAATAAAACAAGTCTTCAAGGGGATGTTTATCGACAGATATTTTGTTTAGGTATGCCTTTTACATTCAAATTCCGGGTCCCATTTACAATCGAAAAACACGAGACCCGTAATTCAATTCTAACAATATCTCGTATCCAACAGGCACCAGTCCCTGACGTGTACAGAGGAAAGTACACGTATCCAAAGGACGCCAAAACTGAAGCGGAGCTAGGCAAGCTATACGCAGCTGAAGTGGGGAACATTTGCAAGGAAGTAAAGAGGAAGAACGGAGCCGTCTGCGCTTTCATAGCGGAGAGTTTACAAAGCTGCGGCGGCCAGATCATCCCGCCAGTGGGCTACCTGAAACAAGTTTTTGAGTAAGTTAATATTTTAAAACCCCCTATTGCCGAAAGGTGGTGTTCAGTATCCATAACTAAACAATTTTCACTATGGCGCCAACTTTGAAATCTCGAAAAATATATCAGCTGTTGCATACAAAAGCTGAATACCTACCTACACGACCGAAATGTATGAAACAGCTGATGTTGGTATCATAGTGAATGTTGTTTAGATCTGAATACAGAACACCCCCTTTCGGTAATAGGGGGGGTTTGTTACACCCAGTATCGTATAAGGAGAGCCGACGAGCAAACCCCTGATTGTTATTGGATACCGTCGCCCAAAGATCTCACCTCACTATGAAGTTATTAGAGGGTTTTCGATGCGGTGCTAACCTTGAGGTATTGATGGAGTGCCTCATGTTCCGGTAATTACGCTGGCTTTATTAGGCTCGATTTATGTATTTCACAATTTTAAATTTCTTAGTGAGAAAATAAATTAAATTCGATAAAAAATTATAATTATCGATTTCTAAAATTACGAACGGACAAGCGTCGTACTGAAGTAAACTAGGATCAGACCTTCTCATCTAATTAAATATTAGTTGAGAAGCTATTACTAGAGTGTAGCACTAGCATGTAAGGTTATGCCAATTTCGTGATTGTCACATACAAAAACTTTCTATATTATTATATACTAGTGTCTGATATTAAATATTTTTGAAAAGTCGTTATTTTGAATCTTCGCGAGAAAAAAACTTAAGTATGTCTTATGCTCGCGATGTAGGTTCTACTCCTACCTACCTGTTACATGCCGTTATCTTTATCTAGACGGACTAAAAAATCTTCTAGTATGTATATACGATACTTAAACGTACGGACAATATGTCATTGTATGTAGATATACACTATATCTTCAATATTCACGTGTTCACATGCTGCTACTAAAATTATCACGCGTGCTGCCTTATCTATTACCACAGCTATTACTATGTTTACCCGACTCATTATGAGTACTCGTATGTTACAATTACTACCATAGTCAAGTACGTTACGTACTTATTTTAACAAACGATAACGTCGCTGTTATCCTGTTTATTACTTGTTTGTGATCTTAGACGAAATGATTTTGTAATACTCATAACTTAAACTTTTGTATAACTTTACTCTTGCGAAAAAATAGTTCCACATTGGAAACTGTTGCTTTGTGATTTTTATTGCCACTGCACCGCCGACATATCTGCATGCCCAAAGGTCAGCTGGCAGAGAATGCCGCAAGGCATTAAGCTCACCTGTACACAAAAGTGTAAAAGAATAAATAAAAATATAAAAATAAAAATGTGACTAGGAAATATGAAGTTGGAATTTACTAACGTTCATTCTGTCTCTCATACATTACCGAATGAGTTGTAAGCTATAGCAAGCAAAGAAAAACTAATTTCTATGAGCTGTACTTTTTGCCATAAACAAAACCCTGTATATAGTACAATAAATACTTTCATTTCGCTATTATGTCTTTTTTAAGACCAGCCCGGAAAATTTCTAACCTGAACGTACTATACGATTTAAAAATTCAAACCAGTCTCGATTTCAAATAATAATTAAAAAATCTTTACCTAGGTACGTCCGTGAAGCTAACGGCGTCTGCATAGCCGACGAGGTGCAAGTCGGTTTCGGCCGCGTCGGAACACACATGTGGGCCTTCCAGACCCAGGACGCGGTTCCCGATATCGTGACTATGGGAAAACCCATGGGAAACGGACACCCCATCGCCGCCGTCGTCACTACCCCGGAAATTGCCAAGAGCTTTGCAGATACCGGAGTGGAATACTTTAATACGGTAAGTTTTCAATTACGAGTCTGACATGTTATCCTGAAACATTCAACCATCATACAACCTTCTGATCTTGAGAGAAAAGGCACTATTACTAAGCCCCGTGTGCTCCACCTCACACCTTATCGTCCATTGGTGTGATTAGATTCAAACGTGGTAGATAAAAGAAGTCAATAGAAAAACAACTCCGAAAGTACACCGCAGAGCAAGTATGGAAAAAAATTCAGGTGAAAAAAAATATGTTACGTGTTTTGATGCATATCACAAAATACTTACTTACTTACTTACTCCGCTGGCGCAGCGACCCGAAGTGGATCTTGGCCCCCCAAACCAAAGAGCGCCATCGCTCTCTCTCCTGCGCAGTCTCGCGCCAGCCAGGCGCCCGGAGCTCCCGCAGATCCTTCTCCACTTCATCGCGCCAGCGGTATCTGGGACGTCCGACCGGACGTCGTCCGTTAGGGCGTCCCACATACGCTCGTTTAACTGCCCGATCCTCCCCCATCCTAGTGATGTGTCCGACCCATCGGAGTCGAGCTGCTTTCGTTCACAAAATACTACAAAAGTAAAAGCTTTCTGTTAGTTTTCGAGAAAAAAAATGAGAAGTGAAAATTCACCTGAAATCAGTTTTCATACAAAATTGTATGGAGAAAAAAATAAAAGTGTCCTGTTTCAAACGAGAAAGAAATATGCTTTAGAAACCAAAATTATAAACTTTATCTCCATAGTAACTGAAATGACAATTTCTATAGTTTCTAAATTATGAAGATTCAAAAAAATGCAAAACCCTGTTATCTATAAATACACTTTTTTTTCAATTTTCATTTTAATTGTTTACTGAAATGACTAGGAATATTTATTGTTTATCTATTTTCCATACTTGCTCTGCGGTGTACTTTCTAAAAATCCCTGAACGTAAGTACCTAAGGAAAAGCTAGTTTCTCTCGCTATACTTTCACTAGCTTTTCCTGGGACATCCTGTATACATTTTCGCTAGATTTTCCGTTACGTCTAATATGCTAAAAACTGCTTTGTAAACTTGGTGATCTGTACAATATTTATTATTATTACTTATCTTACATATTATTGAACACATGTGAATTGGAGATTGATGTGATGTGTTAAATGATCTAGCTAAAAGTCGGTCAGTTCAGTAGTACACAATTTTATTAGAGTGTTTAGTTCATGCTAATCGGCATTGAATGCCCTTTGACTACGTAATTTGTAATTTTTACTTATGAAGGGGATGTCTAACCATTGGTTACTTTCGCGTTGTTTTATGAAGAAAAAGCAAATGAAAAGGTATCCTTGAAAGCATAGAGAAATGACCAGAAGGTTTTTCCGAATTTAGATTTTAATTTTTGCGCGCGTCAATTTATACAACAATGACAACAATATTTAAAACAAATGACAACAAGATTATAAACAAATACCTGAAGATGTGTAAACGAAACCGGTCGTAATTAATAAAATACAATAAAAATACCGTGAAACAGTATATTATTTAAGTAATCAATCATGTACCTACAACAATATTGTTCAGACATGTACAGTCGACCACTAAAGTATACCATCTGTCAAAAACCTTCGATTAAATCTCAACCTTACGTCCGCTTAATATGGTTCATTTCAGATTCACAAAATTTGACGTTTTGGGTAGGTTGACCTGTGGTCGACTGTACATAACGCGTTCAACGGGTAAAAAATTGTGTGAGAACCCGTGATTTCGAGTACAAATACTTTGCATGTTGTTATGTCCTCCATTTAATACATAATATGATACGGCTTGACATTTAAATATTAGGGGTACGTTCAAAACCATTTTAGCTTTCAGCTTTAAATAATTGCCGAGTACCTAATGTTAGTGTTTTGGAACCAGTAATTATTCGTATTAGCCGAAAAGGGCACTCATTGTCCGAACCGATTTCGGAACCGGCACTATTTCGACTGTAAAACTAATTAGTACTCTTCAGGTAATGATCCTCTGTTGGGTAATTGTTATCTGTTCGCTTCCTAGTATCAGAAAATTCGCCTTTTAATTTACCTTTTATTCGCATTGCAGTATGGCGGTAACCCAGTATCCTGTGCGATCGCCAACGCGGTTCTCGACGTGATGAACGAAGAGCGTCTGATGGAGCGCGCCGCTAGGGTCGGCAGCCACCTGCTGGAACGCTGCCAGGCTCTGAAGAACAAGCACCGGCTGGTGGGCGACGTGAGAGGCCGGGGGCTGTTCGTCGGGGTCGAGCTGGTCACTGACAGGGACGCACGGACGCCCGCCACGGCAGAGGCGAAACATATTGTTAACAGGTAACGAAATCCTATTAATTATACCCCAACCAGGAACTAAAAAACCCTTGCCATATTGCTTAATGAAATGGTAGGTTTTTTTTTTTTTATGGCGCCCTCTTGACAGAGTTTATTAGTTTCTGGTCAGGTTAGTCAGGGAATATTTACTTTAAGGTGGTGTGACTCTGTGCCGTGTAGTGCCGGTGCCGGCCATAAAGAATAGCACCACCCCAACTCTTCCCGTGGGTGTAGTACGAGGGTCTTTGTGGATACTATTTGACACCTAGTAGATGCGATAGGCTCGCCACCTATAACGTTTGTCCACCAAATCGTACGGCGAAAAGTGGGAACTACCTATAATGAAGGTGGTTCCTCTAGCCAGCCACTTGGGGATTATGGACGTGAGAGTTACGCTATGACTCTGTGCAGACTCAGCCAGGGGTGGTACCACCCTTTTACCTATTTCTTTTATCCTGGTCCGATCATCAGATCCTTAGGTTTCAGATGTCGAAGCAGAATTTAAATTTGAACCTCCTACCTATCACCGTTCCTGAGATCTCACAGACGCGGTCGCAGGTCACAGGGAAGGGGTCACAAAGGTCATGAGTTCATGACCCTCCCTCTCTACCAAAATGTTGAATAGTACCGCGGCTGGATCCCATCTGACATCCAAGACCTAGGAAACTAATTCACCAAATGTGATCTGACGTAGTATTTTTAGTGTGCTAAAAATTATTCATAATAAAACATGGCTTTATTTAACTTGGCAACACTGTGACATTGAATCAGATCAATTCCGCTAGATTCCACTTTCGTCATAAGTATTTTTAATGAAAATTCTGTAAATATACGAATCAGCATTATGCTATCAGATAGTAATAACAAAACGATTTCTTTACAGAATGCGAGAAGAAAAGATCCTCATAAGTCGCGACGGACCCGACAGCAACGTATTGAAGTTCAAACCGCCGATGGTGTTCACTACCCGGGACGCCAACAGACTGGTGGACACCCTCGACATGATTCTGGGAGAGCTGGACGGTACCAGCGTACCGGTCACGAATCTTCAGCTCGAGGTAAATACAATGGCTTCGCCTTTTTTTAAAAATTAAATGAAGAAAGCAGATGAGCCAACGGGCCACCTGAGTCGCCCATAGAAATCTCACAGTATTGTTATTAGATGGTTTTCAATGCGCTGCTAACCTTGAGGACTAATAAATGAAACTGTCACGCTCATTGTTATACCTACTAGATTGTGTCGAGCGAGAAATTTCATTTAGCAATCATCACTAAATTAGAGGGCAACCCAGGAATCGGTACACAAATCCTCATATGAATAATATTTGCGCTATTATTACTGAATTTGATTGGGCTATCTATCGTCCTTCCTATTATAAAAAGTGCAAGTGTCTCTGGTAGATAGATAGCCGAGCAATTTATTTTCATTCTAAACGGTTGTGGATGGGTGTTGAAATGGCCCAGTCATGACTTCCTATGGCTTTTAACTTGTCAAAGAATTGCCAGCGAACTACATATTTTCAAAGTGTTTGTAATAATGGCAAGCAAGCAGTTATCTTCCACTAGTTTCATATCGAAAATCGTAAATTTTTTAGCTTTGTTAGCATTTGACCCATTTATCAACAGCCAATAGGACATAAAATGCAAAGCGTTGCGTAGATGGAGCCACGAGCACACTCCGTAAACAGAAAAGCAAAATGAAACGTTATTTTTGAAGATATCACAAATTTGGGTCTCGTTATTTGGGTTAATTTAATTTCTGAAAGCTATAGTAAAATTGTGATAATATCATGACATCATATGGCCATTTCAAAATAGTAGAACTAAAAAATCTGTAAAGACAGCGTGGCGCAAGTCTGTAGGGTAATAAAAAGATTTGGTCGAAAGAAACGTATCTACATGACTGGCTACGTACCCTTGTGCTAGTGGCACCTCTAGTGGTAAAACATTGCAGGATTATCTCCCATTAACTGTACACGAGTTACTGTACACGCGGAATTTTCAACTCCACTCCGGGATGCTAAAAACCCGTTTATTTTCAGGTACGAGTGACCCCGATCACCGAAGAAGCGCACATCAGTAGTAGTGAAGCGGTACTAAATAGTAATACGCTTAATGTGAAGAGCACGTGATCCTACTAGTTTTTATTATAATCTCTAAGCCTATAAGTATTTTCGAATATTAATTTTGTAAATATTATTTTAAGGATTATTAAATAAGACTTAATTTTTAATTGATATGCCATAAAGGACTCTTACAATGTGCAGGAACTCGAGACATAGTTGTTTTGTAAATATTTTGAACTTATGATAGACAAACTAACGTAGACATTGTAGATTTGAAACTTGTAAAATAAATAAGAATGAAAATAAATTTTAAGTATAATAATAAAAAAACTTTTATTTCTTAGCAAAAAAATAATACTTTATGGAGATTCTGTAAGCAAAGAGCAACTTTGCATCTTTTGCTTTTTAGGGAAGCATTCCAAAACAGGTAATAATTACCCGATAAATGGTATCCAGGTAAACAGTTCGGGTAATGAGTGCCCTTTGTCAGGTAATAAATACCCCTTCCAAAACACCTACTTTACTCGATAATTACCAAGTGTTTCGGAACGTTCCCTTTATAATTTTTATTAGACAGAGAACCTATTACTAAAAAAAATAACAGTACATAAACATCGTCAAAAACGCAAAAAACCTACACTTTCGCCAGAAAACTAAAACGTCTGACGAAAATGTACAAATATGAATTTCACATTGCGCGGATTCAGTTTTAGTGACATCTGATAAAAAGTTATGAGTATTTTGTAATATCTGACCAAACTCAAATTAGTTATGTTTCTGAGCTATATAACAATATAATTAAGCAGGACCTGTCCAATGTGAAATAATTTAATAGCAAGTCCGAATGTTTCTGACGAAAATTACACAACACAAGTGAGAAAATTCTTGTATATCACTTGTCCAACCAAACGGGCTTTGGTGGAGTAGAAAAAAATGAAAAAAAACTATTGAAAAAAAGGTTCAAAATGGAATTGCCTCAGCATGTTTAGGTATGTACTTGATCTTCTTATAAAGCATGGTATCACAATTATCCAATGTTACAAGCTGACGTTCTTTACGTGGTTCTTCAACAGCACTGGTTATCTTTTTCTTGTTTTGGTTTTGTTTATATTCTGTCGAATCTGGGCAGTAGAAACATTCTCTATAGCTGGCTGTGTGGTTGCCACCACAATTTGCACAGGTTGGTGGTTCAGCATCGGCGTCTCTCTGACATTTCTTAGAGAAGTGGTCACCGGCACATTTGACACATTTCACCTCTCCATGGCAGTAACGTTGCGAGTGGCCCCATTTCTGACATCTGTGGCACTGCTTAGTCTTCACATTTGGTGGTTCCATTTTAATATCATATCCTAGTAACTTTTTAACTCTTAACAATTTCTTTCCTTCATCATCATATGGCACTACAGCTAAGACTAGCATATCACGATGTTTGGCAAAAACTTTCATGTTCATTTTGTGGACCCTTATTATGGGAATCGGTACAGATTTCAATTCCTCTTTTAGTTTGTTTAAATCTAAGTCAATTGGCAAACCTCGGATCACAATTTTCATTTTCCTTTTATTTGGATGACCAAACGTATGAAACGGCAACTGATTTTTCTCAAAATATTGAAGCATAGCCCTGTGGTCATTGAAACTGTGGCAAAATATTTTTGTATAATTAGTTCCCAAATAAGGTTGGTAAAACTTTATCCCTACCTTGAGAATTTTCTTAACATGTTGTGCGAAATCAACAGTTTTGTGCAAAAATATTGTGGGTACTCTCATTTTAAGTTTTGGCCATTTAGAAAGTAGATTTGGATCAATGGCATCATCTAAAATAGTATCAGATGCAGGTGATGACTCTGGTGGAGTTGAGATGTGACATTCTCCTATAGCCTCTGTTAATTTCTTTATTTTCTTCTTTTGTTCTTTCTTAGACATGACTGTAAGGTGGACCACAACAGGTACTGAAAAAAAAGAAATAATATTTTTTATCTTGCTTATAATAAAGGTTTGATAGTATGAGGGCAATGGTTATTCAAGCAGGCTAGTAAAGGTTGGAGGTATATTTGGGCCATCGTGTCGCTAGGGGGCCCAAAACATACTTAGAAATTTCACAAAAAATATATCTATACCTACCTACTTACTATGAGTGCACCTATGATGAAAAGTTGTAATTCCCATAAAAGTAGAATGAAAAGTTGCTGACAAGTAAATGACTTTAATACTATAACAATTTAATAAGGCAGAGCCTAGCCTATACCCACTATTTTGATTAATTTTCGCCTTTTTACCGAATTTACCCACAAGTAATGAAAAGTCTAAAACAATAATGGGTAAGTATTACATTAAAATGTTACAGACTGGCTAATCCAACTAGATTATTTCACGATTATAGTAGTCACTCATACCTGCAGCAAATATAAAAATATTAAGAATGAAATCTCGTTCACACTCAACACATCAACAACTTCGATAATTTTTTTAAATGTTTTATTTAACAAAGCATTGGCAACACAGTTTTCTCCGGTGTTTCCAAATCCAAGAAAAATAATTTGGTTTAATGAAATGTCGAGTTTCTCCCGCGCTTTTGTGGCGTCCACGTCAGCTTTGTTTCGATTTGTCTTGCAAATTGTTTTACAGTAGTGCTTTTCTAGTAAGAATGGTGTTTCTTGCTCGAAAAACTTCGACAAGATGTGAATAATGTGTGGGACAGTGAAGTAAAGTCAAATAAGACGCTGCAGCCCGATCCGTACTTGGCTGGATTTTGAAGAGCCACACTGCGTCCGGGACGCCTTCTTATTTGGTTCGGATGGCGCAGAAGTGTGGAAGATTCTCCCAGATAGCATTGAAATGTGTCACACCAGCATTTTAATTAAGACTTGAAAGAGTTGTTTACATCAGACATGGCTGTATGGGCTCAGTTCCCTTTGCCTTAAAAAAAACAACAAATTAATGAAATGTCAAAACTTCGGTAGAAATCAGGAGATTTTGAGATTTGTAATTTATAGAAAAATAAAGCATTGTTGTATAAAGTTATTAAAAATATGAAAATTATTTTTATTATAATATAACACAAAATGCCTGAAAGTTTATAGTCCTTATTTAGGTAGGTAGGTACACATTTCAGTACTGTGTAGTGTACATAATGAAAAATTCGATTTATTCGCTGGATTTTGCAATAGGACATAAGTATATTAGGGAAAAATGAATTGATTCATATATCTGGACCTCAGAAGCATTGAACTGTAAGTGCCATAACCATAATTTTACAGGAGAGACAATTTTGTGTCAAAATTAGTGGTTCCTGGACTTTGATTAAGTATAAAATTAAAACAACTTGTTTAATTGACAAAGGTTTTTATTTATTTATTAAAGAAACTATTCTAGATTATAAATTGACACAGTGAGAGATGCAATTTTTGTTTAATATAGTTTTATTTTAATTAACAAAAAAAAAGTATGCCACATACAGTGTTATGCTTCTAAATATTACGGTGTTGAATTGCAGTTACAATAAAGCATAAAACTCAAAACTCTTCTAAAACAATTTAAAGTAATAAATTTGGAATCAGTTTCTTGAGTACTTAAACAGTAAGCTAGTACCTACATAATTTATAGAAGAAAAACATTATCTTCCAAAACAAAAATAATTAAAAAAAAAAACTCGGATAAAAACAAAAAAAATCTAGACAGGAACCTTAGAATCAGTTTTCGTTGTCTAATTCTTCGATATCGGGTACATTTCCATGTGGCAAATCAGCGTAATACTTTTTAATTTTTATTAGTGGGTACGTGCTTTCATGGGACATTATTGAATGGGGATATTTATGAAAGTGTAGTACTTATAAATTGTTCTGTTATGCAAAGTGTATTAAGGAACATCTTCTGACAGACTTCTAAGTGATAAATTCTTGTCTTCTTCCGACGACTAACATCATTGTTTTGGCGATGACGAGGGCGCTTCACTGATATCAAATCAATCGATGACGCTACAAATTGCCGTCTTTGATCCCAGCTACTTATAACTTTCCAATAATTGTTAAACAGTTGAGACCTCACACTATCTGTTATTTTTGTTTTACATTTCAACTTACAATGATCCGAACACGCTGGTTAATTTCCCTCTTTTGTATTACTTTTTTTTTGAAACTGCACTAACATACTTCTTACCTTATAGTCTTTTATTCTTAGCAATTTCGCTTTTCCATTTATTAGTGTTTCTTAACTTCTTTCTTGATTTAACCTTATTTCTGCCTGCAGATTCTTCAAATGATGACGACGCGTTTCCTAGAGTTGACAGACTCCTTTCATGTAATGAAGGTTCAATAATGCTTACTTACTTACTTACTTACTTACTCCGCTGGCGCAGCGACCCGAAGTGGATCTTGGCCTCCGATACCAAAGAGCGCCATCGCTCTCTCTCCTGCGCAGTCTCGAGCCAGTCAGGCGCCCGGAGCTCTCGCAGATCCTTCTCCACTTCATCGCGCCAGCGGTATCTGGGACGTCCGACCGGACGTCGTCCGTTAGGGCGTCCCACATACGCTCGTTTAACTGCCCGATCCTCCCCCATCCTAGTGATGTGTCCGAGCCATCGGAGTCGAGCCGCTTTCGTCTCTCCTATAATGTTCGGCTCGTTCACCATCTCTTCTATCTCCCTATTCTTTCTCATCCTCCACCCTCCATCTTCCTTCTTGGCTGGTCCCAGAATCTTCCTCAATATCCTCCTCTCGGTCACCAAGAGTCTGTTTTCTTCCTTTAAGGTTAGTGCCCAAATCTCGCATCCATACATCAAGATCGGTCTGATGACAGTTTTGTAGATCCGGATCTTCAATAATGCTTGGTGAGCTATTTTCATCCTCAGTTACATTAGAAACCGATGGTGTCACAGGTGGTGGCGAACATATCCTTCGACCGCGTTTTGGATTAGGAGGCATCCAGTCTGTGTCTGATCCAGAGTCGGCAGAAAAAGGATCAGGAACGCTAGGTAATTCTGAGATATTACTATCTGCATAGTGTTTGTAACGAGTTCGTAGTATCGAGGAGAGTGAAGACGATCTTACGTGGTGGTTTTGTGGTTTACAGGGGGCTAGAATTAGTGAGGAAGATCTCACGTGGTCGTTACGTAATTTACCAGGTGTAGTCTCAAGTCCAGAGTCAAGATTAATTTCCGCCGAATGTGTCGACTTTGTCTCGAAGAGATATACGTTCTGCATGTCTTTCTTCGTCGTTCGGCGAGGTCTTCATTCTTTTTGAAACTGCCCTAACACCTTTTTGACCTTGTATATTCTTATTAATTTCCCTATTCCATTTTTTAAAAGTTTCTTAACTTCTTTTTTGATTTATTTTTCTCACTGCTTACAGATTCTTTAGATGATGACCACACGTTAACCTGATTTGTAGAGTTAGTTAATATGCTTGTAGAGTTGTTTGCGTTCTCAATTACATTAGATGCGGATGGTGTCACAAGTGGTGGCGAATAATTTCTTCGACAGCGTTTTGTTTCAGGAAGTGTACAGTCGGTATCTGATCCAGAGTCAGCGCAGCTAAAGGATCATGTGGACGCTGAGGGCTAATACTAATGCGAACACCAGATTTTTGTAAATAATTGTTGTTTTCGCATTCTTGCAGTTTCATTTGTTCTGCCATCTGCGGCGCAGAATTACCATAGTTGGTAGTGGGAATGATGCTTGGACTTAGCTCTTCAGTTGTCGGTGGTGAACATCGCGCTAGATCGTCGTAACATTCCCTATAGACATCATTGTTTTCAAATTTCTTCAAGAATTTCTTTTGTTCTTCCGAAAGAGGTGAATTGCAATTTTCTTCTACATTACCTTTAAAATAATACAAGAAAATTAACTAAAAATAATTGTTTTAAAACACTCATAACGAACGAGTCTCCAATGTGTTACTTTTGCTTTCTCTATATTATAGCGAAATAATTTAACTAAAATTATATGCAACATCACTGTCTAAATTGCGTGGTAGGTACCTACATACGTAGTACTTATTTCGCTGGCTGGATACATGCTCGTGACGAGCCCTTTTCTCTATTTTACCAGAGAGAAGGTAATCACTAATCTACCTACAAATTGACGTAGAAAATCTACCGATAAATTACTCGTACCACCAACGTATTACAAATCTATAAGGAATAAATTCTTAAAAAGTTACCTTCAGCGTGGTTCTTTATGAGCCCCACTAATTTTCTACCTCTACTATAGCACCTTGACTCCGACATCACGATAATTTATGATATTTTTGCTCGCCGCATCAAAACCACATACGTGTATATCTCGTCGAGGTGCGCCGCCGAGTTCGATTTGTGGTAACTCCCGCGTTCTTTTTATAGACTGGCGTACCCCCCGCCTCGTAGACAAAAATCGAGTGGGGCAAAAGACTGTAACTCCACACTTACATTAAAATGTAACTTCATTAGTATCGCTGCAGAACAGTGTAACTCCGCACATACATTAAACGGCAACTTGATAAATATCGCTGCAGAACAATGTAACTCCATACTTACATTAAATAAACGGACTTACAATTTTATGCTTCTGAGCTACTGATTTGTTATGTATCGATGCAGAACAATGTAATTCCACAGATACAATAAAATGTTTTTTCCTTTCCGTAGCATTTTATTGTATTTTAGTTACAATAAAATGCGTTGCAACACCAAGCTATAGTTACAGTGTAATGCAATTCAAGAATTCGGTCTTATGACAGTCTTTGTGTAAATACAGTTTTATGGCTAGATAGAAAATACGCGATTCTCTATGATAGCCTAAAAAACACAAAACGGTAAAAAACGGACTTACAGTGTTATGCTTCTGAGGTCCAGATATTTATCTCATCTTTCATTGGCACTTTGAACTCAGTCATAAAATCAACTGGATCGGCCATTATATACAGTCTAATTTTAAAGAGTAGAATTGAATTTAAAGATCGGGAGATGGGATGTCATGGAATGGACAATCAGTAGATCTCCCGTAAAATCGGGAGGTTCGGGAACACTGGCATACAAGGATCAATTGTAAAACCCGCTCTACACTCGTGCTGCGATGCGTTCGCCGTCTGGTGTCGGTTTTGTGGTCCCGCGACAAAGGAGTCGCATACCGCGAACTTATCCAATCCACACTCGTGGTATTTTCGCAGTAGAGTGCGAGACGCGATGACGATTGCTCGTGCGTGCAATATTACTTTTTATTAAAATTAGCGTTTCGTGAAGTAATCAGATGACAGACAGATAACAGATGATAATCAGTACTATTTAAAGAAAAAAAAGGACTCTATAATGTCCATTTACATAACCCAGATACATAACGTCACGGCAGCAGCAGCAGCAGCTATGTCGGCGTCCATTCTTGTCGAGCGCGCGAACTAGACTGCGAGTTGCGAGTGTGGTGGCGGGACATATTTTCGCGCAAAGTTCAAGGAAGAATTGCGGTCAAATGTCGCAGCCGCGGTTCGCGAGCGAGTGTAGAGCGCGCTTCAGCTGGGAAAATTAGTGTTACCAGGTGTAACGTTCAAAAAGATATACATCGGAAACGTTGAAATAGTATTATGACTTGAAGGTATTTGATTTAATTTAATGGCAGCAATTTTTACTAATATCGTATGGAATAACAAAACGACAAAATTAATATATATTTATTTGTACCTACCGATTCTGGAGTATCGTTCGCTAATTAGTTTAGCGAGACCCAGGTGGGGTCCAAGTTAAACAGGGTGGGGGGCCTGGGAGGTCACTCACATGTATGTATAGGATACTGTCAATTTTAGAGAGAGTCATGTAAGGAATCACTGAATTTAAGGTTATTTTCGAGTCGAAAGTCATGACCCCCCCAATCGATATTCGCTACCAACCGCTAATAACATATTAAATAATATTGCATTTCGTACTTTTTGGTTGAATCTGGCAACACACGAATAAATTTCTTCAATATGATTTTAGGGCTCTGAGTACAAGTTATTTGAAAAATTTGCTACCGAGTCGGAAAATGGTACCAGGAACTAAAACCGACCGAGCAGGAACTAAAAAAGCCTGCCAAGAGGGCGCCAGTGGTTGTTTTATAATCTGTGTTATGAAGATCGCTATGAAAAAAATAGTACCATTTAATTCTGCAGTATGGTGAGGGTTTTTTAGTTTCTGGTCAGGGTATACACTAAAATGGTCAAGGGTAAATCGAGGCTCGCGTTCGTTAGGGATCTTAAAGGTTTTGGGGTACCCATGGCCGCTCGCCTACCCCCCACCCGTGGATTGGCCACTGTAGTAAACTCGATGCAGGCGGGCAGCTGTCAGCCGAAGGTCCTATTTCCTTCGAGAACTTGGGTGCCTGAGTTGACAGCGTGGGGAAAATAGACAATACAAATAAGTACTCCCACATGCTATGAGCTGAGACAGTGCAATGTCACTAACCCCCGTCCTAATGGGTGCGCTGTGTGCCGCTAGGTAGGCGGACGCGTGGGAGGTAATACGATGGGCGAGCTTTTTTTAATTTTTAACAGTTGTAGATGGAAGTTAAATGCGCCAGTGTGTTTCTAGAAGGCAGGCGAATGAATAAGCGTGTTTTTTAAAATTTTCAGGGTCACTTCAATTCTCATGCTATGAATGAGAGTTGAAATGGCCCTGCCATGGCATGCTATAGCTTTCAATTCATTGAAGAATAAAAATTAAACTCGACCTATGTGTGACCTCTTTTACATGTTCTGTAATTTTACCGATACCCTCCTTATTTTTACCTGCTAGGTAGGATTGAACCTGCGACCGTATTCTGTGCTGCGACCCCGCAATTCCGTGACTGATGAGCTATCGCAGCACATCCTGTTCGCTAATCTACTTTTTAGGGTTTCGTACAGAAATGGTAAAAAAGAAACCCTTGTGGTAAGACTTCGGTGTCCGTCCGTCTTTCTCTCTGTCTGTCGGTATATCACAGCTGTTATTCTCAGAAACAATTTTTAATAATCACCTTTTTCTAACTACATATTTCATATATCCAAAGAAAAGGTACCATCTATTAATTTTTTTCCTAATCTATATTTATTTAAGATATCTTGTATCCTCGTTCCAGTCTTGTAATTTTTTTTACATTTTCTAAGTCGGGACCGCGCAGCCGGCCCTCGCACGTGCGCGAACTTGGAACCGTTACATCAATCTTGTCTACCTTCCCTTTGTACAACCTTATCTTAGCAACTATTATTTCTTAAATCTCACTCTTAATCCCCTGACATTGAAGGTAGAAAAGGTTTCACTATTAGGGGCTTATAATACGTTTGGCAGCCGAAAGTCATGGTATCCTTGCAGACAATGAAGGCATTGAGCGTCTGGACAATGCGAAGATCCCGGCTGCAACTATTAGTCCGATTTATTTAACGGTTGTGGATTCAAGGAGAACCGCTGATATCAAAGTGCCTAAGTTTGGGCACGATCGAAGGGTAACGGCTATATGGAAACAAACTCCAACCAATCTTATTACATTGCTCATAGGTATACTACAACATACATAATATTCTCTAGCTAGGTACATGCCTAATCAGAATAACTAAACTGTAAGAACCGGTTTTCGAGCTAAGTATTGTCATTTTTCAAAATTCATGATTATTACCCCCCCAGTAAATGTTTCGGATGCTACAGCTACAAATGTAGGAATTTTGTGATTCTGTTGTTTTTTCTTGAATACGCTTTAAGAACCTGCTCATTTATTGTTTCATTTATTGTTTAATACAAAAGGTTATGTTTAGAACATGGCCGGTACATAAATTTTATCCCATCATGAACAACCTCGAAGGGTTTGTATGCCGATAGGGAGTTCGCAATTAAAAGTAGTAAGTAGTTAAACTATTACATAACATAATATATACGAGTATAACTGAGGTAAACATATAATATGGAGCTAGTATCATTCGCTATATAATGTGCTTTTAACGTTTTCTTAAAGTTAATTCGATTCTTAAAGAATTTATTATTTATTGTAATATATATAGTTTCTCGCGCCATATATATTATTGTATTTAGGTAATTTAAAGTAACCTTGATTACCTACATAGTTTTTTCAATCTATCACATCGTTTTTTTTGTTTTAATTCAATAACATTATATTGCTCTTCTTTTAATATTGCAAACGCAATCAAAGTTTTTTATATTACGCTCACGATTATTTTACAAACAAATATTTGCAGTGGAAAGTTTTAGGTTCTTCCAGCCCTTCTTCTTAGCCTACCTAACCTACCTATTATACAGTCAGATAATTATTATAAAAATGAACATATAACATGGACCATGATGACATAATTAACAACAACCTTTACTCGTACCACCATGCAGGTACATTTTATTAACGTACGTAAATGATTTCAAACAAAATATGGGCGACCTCGGACGAGGCAGACTTTTAATTTCAAGCTTGCCTGGCCTGGATCCTCGAAACATGTCAAAAAAGGCACACATCCCGTGAAATCCGGGATAATATAGCGAGCTACCTTTTTAGCACAGATTTTTCAGGAAAGCTTCGTCTAAACTGAGTTGGATTTTTTTGGGATGTTCAAGCAAAGCATGCGACTGCAAACAAGTACCCACTAGTTATTTATGAGTCAGCTACCAGAATTTTATAGGTTTTTTATAAACATGTACTTTAAGTAAGTACTAACTTACAATAAAAAAAATGATTAGATTTGAAAAACGTATTATGGGTGTCTCTAAAAGGTATCTAAAATATACCGGTAGCGTACCTACCAATGTCCTGGCAGCGGATTTCATGACCTTCCCAGAAGTGGTTAGTGGCCATGCCAATTGTCAAAGTAAATCAGTTCAGGCCGCCCGTAGGCTTCAAACAGGGCCTAACGACTGCCGAAAGACAATTAACAGTCGAAGCCGACGGTTTAACGTGCTTTCCCAGCCACGGAGGCCACCAGTAGTTGTCACATTCTTGTTCTTACCGCGTCGAACGTTACTTAACTTTCTGATAATTCCTACTCGCAGCCACCTCAGCATTTAATTTAAATAAAAGCAACACCATAAGAAGAATTAGACCGAGCCTAGAGAGGGCTAGTTTTACTATAAGTTGTTGAATTTGTGGCGACTTCGATAGGCAAGTATGGGAATAGGGGAGCAATTATACTAGGTACTGGGAAACGATTAACGAAAGTGGTTTGGGTAGGGGGCACATTGTGACGTAGGCACGTGTCACCCGCATGACGTCATACGCCATTGCCATTACCAATACGCTATAATCTAACACTCTCACACTAATTGCCTAAAATCAAACCCGTGTACGTAATGTAACATCAGTACTAAATAGGTACTTGATATACGAGGGTTTCTCAGCGCATGTTTGACGGTATTGTAGGTAGGAAGTATATGTAATGTTCGACTAGGCAAAAAATAAAAAGTTATGGATGACTTCATAAAAAAATATATAAAGTAGTCACTAAAGGCGATGAATTCTCTAATACCGTTATCATTTATATTACCGTTTAGTTTATGGCAAAGGTTAATTAAATCCATAGAATGATCAGACTGGGGACTTCGGGTTTAGATGAGACTATGTGGAAGAATTATATAAAAATTAAGTGGGAAGAAGTTCCCACTCCCCGAATTGCTTTTATTGGTACTGTACTGTACTGGGGCCCAATTCGCCTAAATTACAACGTTTGTTGTTCTCTTTCTATCCAATTTCAATTTAGTTTTCGTTCCAATTCTGTTTGGACACCAAATCGCATTCTGCTGACGCATAACTCTACCACTGCCACCATTCGATTTACTATCGATCGGGCAAAAGTACCTCGGGAGGAACTTACTCGTATGTTCGATCGTTATATTTGACAGTTGAAGCGTTTTGTTACCGTTTAACTGCGATTCAGTATAAACTAAACGTTTTATTAGAATGCACAAAAACGTTACTCTTCTATCGATCGTTGACTCGACCGGAACTTAACTGAAATTTGATCGTTAGTGGATCGTAGTATACGAAACACGTCATAACGATGCAGTTTAGAAATAATGCAGTTTATAATCCCAGGTTTATATAGTCCCAGGTTGTGGTCGCGGACGGCGGTAGCATCAAATCGGACCCTCACACTACGACAATGGGAGTAGCACAGGGATCATCAGTTTCCAATATCCTTTTCTCACTACTCCTTAATAACCTGCCGCAAGCGACACCGTGAAGTATTTATGTATGCGGACGATGTGGTGGCAGTGGTGAGTGCGACGAATCTGGTCGAACTCAAATACGATTTAAGACATTTATTTCACTAAAAAAGGATATAATCCACTTTGCTTAGGGAAATACAGGATAAACTTATTTTAATTAACAGTGTACGGTAGACGTGATTTTATGGCTTATAAATTAAATTACTAGTGTATAATATGATCTAATTGAAGAGCTGTAATTTTTCTTAGCTGCGGGTAACCAGAAGACGAATAACACACAAAATAGGTAAAATTAGGATTCAATTAAGTATCAACTTGCAGATGCCATTTGGTTTGGTGATAGATATTGAAGTTACTATCAATTATTTAAATTCTGTAAATTGGCTCAAAAGGTGGTCATAATACAAATGACATTATGCTAGATTAAGTACATTAAATGTATTACATGACATTTTTCAGAATTTTATTTCATTTTTTATTATTATAATTTATTATTTGAATTATTAACTATGATGTTTTTAAACCTGATTATTAATGCATAATTGATATTATGAATAAAGAAATTGAATTTGAATTTAGATTCTATTTAGTTACGTTGTATTTAGTGGAATCGTACTCCTGGACTACTGGTCCTCACGTTAGGTCTACCTATCTATCGCTGCTGTCAGAAGCAGCGTTGTCAGCAGTCTAAAAACATCCAATCATGCGAAAAAACTCGAAAGAGTTCAAAAATATGCGGGCGGCACGCGACAATATTGTAGTGATTGTGCTGTTTGTGCCAATGAATGGTTCGAATGAAATCCGGAAAATGCCCCCTGTAGAGACCGGACTATCGACAATGCGGACGATATTAGTTTTTAATTTTAAATGCAACGCGTAATATTTTATTCAACACATTCAGCGCTCCAATATTTTTTTGTATGAAATTCTTGCAATTGCAGCAAAGGTTTTTTATACATATACAGGGTGTAACATTAAGAACGGTCAGTATGGGAAAGTCTGAAACTATAAGACATACGAAGATCTGTTCTTAGGAACCATGTCATCAATTTTAGTAACAAGAAACACTGTATTCATAGATTTTTTTTTAAAACTGTACTCAACCTGGGAATCGAACCCGGTTGTTTTGAAAAAAAATCCAACACTATTTCTATTTAGATATCGATTGTGTAGGTCTTAAAAAATAAATGTTAGTATGAAACGTGATGTTTAAAATTAATAAAACGCATTGTTTCCATATCTTTTAATTTATTTTAGTAGGTGTTCGAAATGACTACCATTTTGTAAAATACAACATTCAACTCGTTTAGGTAACGATCTTACTATTGAATGTTGTATCTTCAGGTGGTGAATTTGCGTTAAAATTGTCTCTATGGCTGCTGGTCTCTAGGTCTTCAATTGTGTCGTAGCTTGTTTTGTACACTTCATCCTTAACGTAATCGATATCTAAAAAGAAATAGTGTTGGATTTTTTTTCAAAACAACCGGGTTCGATTCCCAGGCTGAGTACAGTTTTTTTTTTAAATGTATGAATACAGTTTTTCTTGTTACTAAAATTGATGACATGGTTCCTAAGAACAGATCTTCGTATGTCTTATAGTTTCAGACTATCCCATACTGACCGTTCTTAATGTTACACCCTGTATACGTATATAGAATATACTTTTTATAATCAATTTGTAGTTTTAGTGTTCCTTTCTATTTGTACCTGTACCATCATTGAAGTAGAAATACCTTTCTACTTGCTTGCTTATCGTATGGTTAGTGACCATCCTATTTATCAGTTGTTCAGGCCGCCCGTAGGGCCTCTGACATGGCTTAACGACTGCTGTCAAACGACAACAGCCGGGACCGACTGCTTAACGTGCTCTCCGAGGCATGAAGGAGCTCAGATGAAATATGCCACTAGTGGTCACCCATCCCGGTACCGATCGCGCCCAACGTTGCTTAACCTGCACGATCACTTTCGTACCGTGCTCGCAACTAGGCTACGAGCTCCTCACCTTTCTACTGAATGATGGTGTTCAATACCATGTGTACCATGCGTAATTGCGTATGTAGGTAGGTCAGTCAGTTGATGCTTAAAATTTTATTTGTAGAGGTTACGATTGTTTTCAATCGTTTCTCTTCTTATTGTTCGTTCGTAATTTTTAATTGATGAGTGACGGTCGCGAACATTCTATGGAAATAAACACATACTTACAACGACATTCTTGGCAGATTTAATGGGGTGGTTTGCCATTGCCTTTACCATTTCACACACTGGTTATCTCAGTGTGCAGGTTTCCTCACGATGTTTTCATTTACCTTAGTACTGTCGGTAAATGTACCTACGTAGGTTAGTATTTCGAAAAAAATCGAATAAAACATGGTAAGTATTGCATGGTTTCAAACTCGGACCCCCTGCATGGGAGTCCGGTGCTAACGACGCTTTTAAATTGATTACCGTCATAGCAGAGAATACTACATAGCCATCATAGGTTCTGTAATGTACCTCTCCTCCATTTACTATCGCAATTTATCCCTTTAAATTGATCAATTAAATCCTTGTCTTCAATCCGATCACTCAGTCAGAAGTAGTGGTTTGCATCGGCGCATAGGCCTGTGACTGGCAGGAGATAATAGGTATTCTGTTCCCGGAAAGAGCGTCCCAGGCTGACATATTGCTCCTAGCGTCCGCTCTCGATCCCTAACATTTATATTCCGCAGTCGCTCTTCGGATCCCCAGATAATGCTTTTACAATAACGATCTCAAGACGACGACGAATTCGATTTCAATACGGAATACCGTCTTGTTATACACCTATTTATTATGGAAATTTTATTTCCAGAAATTGCCACCCATGTTAGAATTTAAACGAGTTCACCATTAACCATCCTGACGGAAATAGAATGACAATGGGGAATTAATTATGAAACAGTTGACCTTCCTCGTCGATGAAAAAAGATAGAAGTGTTTTTTAATACAGTTTGAAGATATTCGGGTAGATATGTTGATGCCCCGCTCCCGTGGGGCGACGCTGATATCGTTCGTAAAATTTGTACCTCAAATAAAATATCGACTGTAAGGGATCTCATTGCACGGTAGAAACTTCCCTTCACTTGGCTGTGCAGTGCCGAAATTGTGCAATTCCGCTGCGTCTGGGGCAGATGGTGAATAAAAGTAAATTGCAGGTGCGCCCCGCGCCACTCTCAGCTTTCCCACGGTATCAGAGAACTGCCATCTCTGGACCATCCAATTTCTACATTTAAATTCATACATAAATTCATTTGACTCTAAGCTCTGCGTTATTTCGTTTTATGCAAGAAAAATAAGGGCAAAGCAAACTAACACCTCATAGCTGGGTGCCTGATGCGGTTAAAAGCAAGTCTACCTATAGCAGACTGAATAAATTCCCAAACGAAATTCAGCCCAGAACCGTTTAACAACCTGAGTCTTGTATTAGGTATGTAGGGACTAGGGAATAACAAAACCGAACGTCCATCAAACCCCACACATTCCTTCCACTTTATGTCCTTTACCATGGAGCTCATATTCGCAAAAACGTGAAATATGACTTCGGCCGATAGTACGTCTCAATATGCAATAAAAACGGGAAATGTATGCGACCTCAGATCCGGGAGGATTTCTCAAGTGCGCACCTGAAGTAGATTACCTACTGTATCCAAGCTATAAAAATCGTACGCTCAATTGTGACCCTAGCATAAGGGCGAGCTTGAAAAGGACCCTCAGGCTATCCGAGCGGTATTATATCAGGAGGAGCCGACAGGGTTTTCATTCCGATTTACATAAACAGATTCGCGTGGAGACAAAAACAGCTGCTTTTATACTTTACTTTGATTTCACCGACCTATACTTCAGTTGTTTTTCGAAGTTAGAAAGTTTTATCGAAGAAACAGTTAGATTCTTCTGACTTTAGATATTTATCTGTAAGTACCTAGAGATTTTACGGTTCATCATAAGAAAAATATTTGATGTAGTTTTTTATTATCATCTTCCTAATAATTATTCTGTACTTATAAATAGTCTATTCCCTTCCTCATCAAAGCAGTCCCTTCGTCATCAAAGCTGACATTTTACAATTTACTTACTTACTTTTTTGTTATTTGTTTGTTCGCATATCTGGAATTCCATCATCATTGGATAATAAATAAAGGTGTCATAGTCATACCGGGTATCTGGTAAAGAACGTAATCTTTATTACCATCGTATGCTCAACTGACGTCTGTTCAGAAACAGCAATTTTATATTTTTGTAAAAATCTATCTATGGTATACTCGTATATTCCAGACATCTGGACTTCACCACTTTCCACAGTGCTAGTAGTGCTACGGCCACAGATTATAAAATATATGTTATTAGAGCGTTTTTGATGCGCTGCTAACCTCGATGACTTAGGTAGACTGCCTCATGTGCCGGTAATTACGTTAGCTTTCTTACCTTTCAAACCGAAACACAAGCAAGCATTGCCGCTTTGCAACAGATATATGTAAAAGGATGGTTCACTTTCATTTTTATTTCCGAGAGAAGATAATGTAACCCCGGTATTACAATCCTCTACGAATTTTTAGTTACATGAGCACAAAACAATCGTGTTCACCGTCGTGTAACTTCGACGTCACCCGATGTTGAGTCCAACTCAATTTAGGCCCCTGAACGGCGGTCTAGCATAATAATGCTCTGTTGTCCGTCCCGGACGCTTAATATTAAAAGCTCACCTCACATCCTCACACTGGAGCCTTCTGTTGTTGCCCCGACCTGGATCCTTTGTCCCGTATGAAAAGAACTGGGGCCCGAAAGCGAGTGTGCGTTAATAATTGAGATGCTGTGCGCCGCGCCGTCTTAACAAAAGTCATTGGAAAGGCCTAGGAGCACGTGTGAACATAATCCAGTACAGGGAAAAGTGTAGTATTACAGAATAAATAATAGTACCTACCTGCTACGGTAGTACGCAGTAGGTATAACAAAACTATACCCTGATCGAACACAAACCATTAAGGCAAAACAGGAGGTGTGTTTTAGGGGTTCAAATCACTCACTCTCTCCCTAAAATTTGTATGCCCATTATGGACGTGATTCGGAGGAATTAATTTTATCAAAACATCTATTCAACTGTACCCGTTTCTACAAATAAATAATTTGTATTTGTATTTCTCGTCTCATACGAAAATTGGCGGTTTTTGGATCTGAATCGTTATGATTGAAATTTCTCAAATTTTCATCAGATTCAATATCGACATAACTTTCTTTAGATATCGAGTGAGATTATAATACGGAGAGATATTTTGAGCTAGGCTCAATTAGCTGCCGAATCCGTTTCTGCATTATAATTTATAATAATTATATCGGTGTTTAGGTTACCTACTTATATGGTAACATAGGAGAACACATTGACGAGTCAAAAGCTCTACGTACTTAGGAAGGAATGATAAAGTGGTACCTATATATGTAAGTAGATGACGATATACACATTACCTACGAGTAAACGACGACCAGCGAGTATAGATTTTCTGTGGCGCAGTGCACTTGAATAGAGTGTCTTTTAGTGCACTTACTCGATACTATCCACATAGCTGTACTGTGCAGCTATGACGCATTTGCTAAAACTTCTGAGGTACAATTAAACAAAAGAAATGTTTTATTTTGAAAAGTAAACATTTTCAAGGCGTCTCAAATTTACCAAGTTTTTGGAATTTGGAAAAAAATAATTTCGTCTGTCTATTGTTTCATACTTCACTGATCGATTTGTAGGGAGGGATATAACATCTGATTTTCAGAACTACTTGATAAAAAGTTGTTTAGTCAATAATATAATGAAACGAAGCGACCTTTCTTACCTATCCATGTTACACATTACATTTTGCTATACAACGTACCTACACTGCAACATTGTCCATTTAGTTAGATATTACAGACATGCTGTATGTAAACCAACATCTACATAATAAATTCTAGGCGTGTCCGTCATGTTCGGCTCTATACTATACTACTACTCTAATGTACTAGTACCTATGTATTAGTACATTAGTGGTAATGGCTTTCAGCTACAGCAGACCATGCTATTAGAGGAATCAAATCTAGGTACATAAGTATTTTGTACATTGTTTGATATTACGAGTAAAAATATGCACTAAAGGCAGTAAAGTACCATATACAAGTGTCCTATACTATAAAATAAAATTACAAGTTTTGAATTCTGCGCAATCTTAGTGCCAAGTTTAGCAATAGTCATTTTAAAAATCCTTAATAAATGTTACTGTTTATTGAAATAAAGTGTCGCGGCGTCCAACCTCCTTTGCTCTGACTAGGTATGACTGGCTGACGAGGACATTTCGTCAGCCAGTCATAGTCAGAGCAAAGGAGACTGGAAGCCACGACAGGTCAGTATAAATTACGTATTTATTACGGATAAACGATGTAATGTAATACAAAAGGTTTCAAGCATAATATGGATAGATAAATCTATTTTAACCGTTTACCCTTTAGCAATATGAAATTACAGGCCTATAGATTGAACTCTAGCATTTCTGCTAGAGTTAAATTTAGGATGGATTTGTGATAGTAAACAAACAAATTGAATTTAGTAAGTATCCATAACCGTACTTTGAACTTAAATAATATAGAAATTGCCTATTTACATCTCCCTTTGATTTCGACGCCACGCGATCAAAGCCATCAGCTATTTGATTCTCTCGTAATATTTGAGCTCTGATCCTCTCCGTTCACAGTGTTTAATGAAACGGTATTAAGACTCGACAGGTGCAATCTGTGCAATGTTTGTGCAGTTGTGGGAATTTCGAGCTCCGAACATGTAGTGCGAAATGCACCTGGCAGCTTCCGCTACATTCAGTGCATCCCAATTCGATAGAGGAACCTCGGAAATATGACAAGATGTGCGGTACAGCTGAAGGCTTTCCAGGAACTATTTTTGAAGTGAGTTGGGATTTTTGTCCCCAAATATGATGGGGAAATTGACACTTTTCAAAGTTTGAGACTCTAAAACTACAAATAAATTGAAATTTCACTGTATGTGTGTACCAGAGCGACTTGCATAATATTTACAACACACAGGCATGAAGCTCGAAAGACACATCTGGTAGAAATATTTAATCAACCGAGGTATGTAATCTATAATGAAATCTTGTTACTAACTCGTACTATCTTTTTTTTTCACATAGAAGATTGTAAGCAGATCAATAGTGATCTTTATGGATTACAGTGAGATCCACTCACTCACAATGCTTTCCAAGATTACCTTTGGGTTAATAAAGCTGTATCAATTAGGAGTTATCTTAATTAACCAGTAGGTATAAGCTTTAAGTAGGTAAGTGCGTTGTAATAATTATCTTTATTATCCTTTCCTCGATATCCACTACCTAAGTATGTACATATGTTCACGTAGAACTTTTATATTATATTTAACCTAAATTTTGTTTCTTGCGCCGCTTCTTTTCTTTCAGCTATAGCACCTTACTAAGCGGTGGTAGAGAAAAAAGACTTTCTAAAAATATAACTTCCTTACAATAAAAAAAATATTTATTTGATTTGAACATTTTTGTCTTTTCATAATCTTTACGAGAATCTGTACCAATGTTGACACTTCATTCAGTCCAATAATTATCAAAGACTGGTTCGTTTTCAGACGTCACTCGTGTTTTCTCGAGATCTGAAATTTTTAAGATTACCATGTTATATATATGGAATTTCTAATAGATTTCTAACATACTTCAAACCTAATTCCTAGCTATTTTTTGTGTGTATAGAAGTTATAATTAGTAAAAAACACACAAGAATCAAGAACACCCTCGACTTGTTAAAACCCACTCCTACCTATAAAAGGTAATTTCCTACCTCTTTTAAACCCAATAAATTAAAGACCTCATTATTTTAAAGGGAGCACGTTCCCCATAGCTGAAAAGATCTTTTGTTCAGCAGCAAAACACTTGGCCAAGTCAATCGCGCTCCGTGCTTTGTGAAGCTCGCAAATTAATGAGTGCCACCACCACATATATACTTGCCTCAGATTCCCGAGGCTCAGGGTCTTCTTGACTTGTTGGACCCTTTTCATTTATATTTTTGTTTTGAGGAATGCTGCTGAATACAGACTGTAGAGAAATTTCTATCGAAAGCTGACAGCAGGGACTTCTTCTTCGTGTCGTGTGGTTAGTGGCCAACCTATTGTCAAAATTGTTCAGGCCGCCCATAGACCTTTGACATGGTCTAACCGACAGTTTAACGTACACGTAGTGGTAGTCACGGAGGCCCTCAGATAAGACTGTCACTAGCGGTCACCCATCCTGGTTCTGATTGCGCCCATCAACGTTGCTTTAACTTGCACGATCTCTTTCGGAACGTGCATTTTCCAAGAATGCAGAAAAACCGGCTAGTTCCCAGTACTGGAAACTAGCCTGTTTTTCTGCATGCAACTGTTATACAGTTCTGCTCTCTATCTAAATCGAAAACAAAAGACTCTATGATTTGTTTGAAAGACGACATACATATTTTTGTATTGGCCTTGTTGGTTTTCTTGATGAGACGTTCAGTCGATGTAGGGGTTTTATTGAATTTCAGGCTAGATTTGTCGTAAACATAGTTATTACCACTTCTCTCTGGCTCCATTTTCCTGGTCTTAAGCTTTCACACCCTGTACGTATGTTCTAAAAATATTTAGATAGCTATGTAGGTATGAAGGTGAGGGTGGAGTAATTGACGATGGGTTTTGGCCTTAATTTGATTCACTTGGAGAGAAAAAGAATATTTCTCCCCTTTGGTGAAGGCATCGGTACTATTGTGCAATATATTATGTAACAGATCCTATCGATTAGCGAAATGTTTTAAGAGTAGCTAGAAAACCTTCTGCAACAGTGAAAGCACGTATAATAATAATAATAGAGCATTAGCTATAGTGCCCATAAATAACATGTATAGGTAAAATTTGAGTACACTAAATCGTATTAAAATAGTATGACTCTTGATAAGAAGAAGAAAAAAAGAAGAAACATGAACGTATGTACGATTAAAGTTTAGAGACGTTTATCAAAATGTCAGTAACTACTTCGACAAAGAAGTTAAACTGCATCGACAGAATACAAAGTTCATTTGATTTATGTATATGAAAATGAAGGAAGTTTCGACGTAAAGCATAGAAACTCTACACAGGGAAGCAAAAATTCCTTTTCTGACTTCAAAACTTCGTGCCAGCTAACTGCAAACGTGACAAAAGGCGACGACTGTAAAAATTTGTAATAAAATTCCAGAAAACGACCGCGAGATATTGCTTCACTTAATTCGACTTTGTTGTACTTGGAAACTCACTATACTACCATTATTACTAACTACTCGTACATAGAGAATTAGAGTTAAGGACCTAAACTTTGGGTAGGCATCTATCTAGATAGATAGTCCGTGAACTGAAAATGCTGTCAAGCCTTTTAATATCTGATGATCAATTAACTCGTCTCATGGGAACAAAGATTTGGCGAGAGCAAATGGCCTTGATCTAAAGTGTAGAGTCGGTATTTATTTGTAGTATTGAAATAGATACTATGACACTGTAAAAAGGAACTTTCATTTGTAGGAAGAATATATTTCTTAATCGAGATAACGCACTACAATATTACGCAATAACTGTCCGTTATATCATCTACATAACAATAAGGAGCTCACCGTGTGAAAGCCGGGGCGACTTGCCAACCCTCTTGCTGATTATCGTGTACTATAATTCAATTTCAGTTACGATTACAAACGTTCCCACCGGGCGAGATTTCTCCCCTAGCACAGGTAAACACAGATACGTAGGTACTCGCAGAAGGCAAGACGGCAAGGGTCGGAATCAATGGACAAAGAAAAGGGGGCTATTGTGTGCGCTTACGCAAGGAGCCCACGTGCGCGCGCGCTCCCACGGGCTCCCATGGCAGGGATTTCGGGAATCATATATAAGGGTGCAGGCGCCAGTAACGGAACACTTCCGAAGTTTCAGAGCGACTGTCAACATCCCGGGGGACCGATGACAACCGGTCAATCGGGACCCCCGGTCGGACTAGCCCGGTCAAAGCGAATAAACGTCAGTTTATCCAAGTTTCAAAGAAAAGTCGCATAGATAACTTTGATCAAGGATCAGTTAAAGTTGTGCCGTGAAAATACTTTTCCTGAAAATGCAACTTGAGGAATAAAAATGGAGACTTCTTTCTCAGACTTTTATAGGTAAGTTAATAGCTCTTTTTGTGTTTGTAATCCAGAAAGAGATAAAATTGATTACATTTTGTGACATTGTTAGCTATTGGAATCGTGAAGACTGGTGACAATCTTTTTTTTTTTCATTGTTGAAGTTAATTCTAATTTTTGTTTCTTTTTTGTTTCAGCATGTACCAAAAACTGTACTTCTCAGAGCAATGTCAGTAACAGATGATAATGTTGTCCGTACTTAAGAAAATGGCTACTAAAATGACCCTTACTGCTGAGGAAACGTCCAGTACGACCATCATTCATCAGTTCTTCAGTCAACATGAATCGAATGAAAGGAGAAAAAAACAGAGGTGACAAAAATCACGTTTTCTAGATATCCAATAATTAGATTAGTTATAGGTTCCAGATAAGACTCGTGTTACCAATTTTAACTTTCTTAGTAAGCATTCTTTTTCGCCATATTAATTTATTCTATAAACGTAAAATACCTAGATATAGTTAGGCAGTAGGCAGTAGATTAGAATTGTAGTTTCAAAACAAATGTGTGTAACTTTTTAAATCATTTTGCAATTAAAGCTCTCGAAACAGGAACAAAACAGTTTTTGTACAAGAGTGCCTTAATGCTCGGTGTTGTTGATATCGTTCAAGTTATTGTTTTCTCCGTTACGTTTTTCTTTTAATTTTTGGTCTTGTTTTTAATACTTTACGTGTACCATCTCGTTTAGATGGCACAGAAGCACTTAAATATAGGAAGTTATGTGTCAAGGTTGTTTCGAAACCTAAATTGTTCAAGTTTTGTTGGTGAGAAACAGTTTCCGATTCGCCAAATTCTTTAAAAATTCATAATTAGATCCCAGTAATAATTGTTAAATTGTCTTACCGAAATCCTGTTCATGTTCTTGTTACGGCGAAGGGCATTCTTTCGGGCATAATTTCGTTTTGTTTTCGATTACGGTTAATGTTTTTGTTACAAATAATTGAGTTTTTGTTTTGTTGTTTCTTAAAGTTAGCTGAAAACCAAAGCTTCCGTTGACGTTTACCTTTTTGCTATTTCCTATTTACAGACGGGTTATGTTTAACATTGAATTTTTAATTTTTTTTCTCTCAATACCAAGCTTTGTTTCCGAAAATGATTTATTTCACTTCAGTTACTGCCTTAAATTACATACGACCTTTCAGTTTTTGTTCGTTTATTACTCTGCAAGTTATCGATTTCAAATTCATTGGCTTTTGCAGTTAGTTATCGTTAAATATTGAGTTTTTGTTTTGTTATTTTCAATTTCACTCAATTAATCATACCATCGTATTAAAAAAACTTAATCATTAATGATCGTTTGCAGTTACTTTTTGAGTTTTTGTTTTGTTACTGACTATTATTACTCTAAACATGGAAACTGAACTTTTTGTTGTTATTACTCAAGCCATTCGTAATCAAATCTCACCATCAGTTTCATTAATCATACCATCGATTTTAAATTTGTATCACTAACGATTGCAGTTAATAGTAAATGTTACTAGGTACTTATTTGATTTTTTGTTTTGTTACTACTCTAAACAAAGGAACGTGGAAGCTGAAGTTTTTTGTTGTTATTACTCAAGCCATTCGTAATCAAATCTCATCATCAGTTTCATTAATCATACTATCGATTTTAAATTAGTATCACTATCAGTTAAAAGTAAATGTTACTAGGTACTTATTTGATTTTTTGTTTTGTTACTACTCCAAACAAAGGAACGTGGAAACTGAAGTTTTTTGTTGTTGTTACTCAAGTCATTCGTAATCAAAACCCATCATCAGTTTCCAAAAAAAATCCTTTGATGTCACCAATTACGTAACATTGGTACTTATGTTAGTTGTTCTGTTGCGATTAAGCGATTAAGTTTATGTTTTGTTTGAAGCAATTTGTTGTACTACTTTGACTACAAAATGTTTACCATCAGGCATTCCTGTTAAAGTAATTGTTACTATTGGGTTTTTGTTTTGTTACTATTTAAAAGCTGGCCTTTGATTTGAAAAAAAAACATGTTGAACAATTACACTAACACTATTAACTACTTGGATATTACCAAAATTACGTCTACTAGAAAACCATTTATAATAACTTATATGAGTTTTGTTTTTACTTTTTCAAAGCTGGACTTTGATTTGAATAAAAAAAAATTGTAACTCAAACTTTAAAGTTTTTTCAGTGATATTTCGCAAAGGATTTCAGTAAATTTTACATACCAATAATGTTAATTTGCGTTTATGTTTGTTAATCTTAGCTGACCTTTGTTTTTTTTGGGAATAATTAGTTGATTTGTCTGTTAAATAAAAGTTGAGTTTTTGTTTTGCTCTTCGATGAAACTCCGTTAAGAACAGGACTTCTTTATGAAGTTAACAAGCGTCCGTAACAAGAAGAAAGATCCGGGACGGTCTTGTTTCCTGTGTGACTTTGACCAACTCGCTACCTACTGTATTCAATTTATATTATGTAGAACTGTACCAGACTGTACCTAAATGTTTATCGTATTTTGAAGTTTCTGTCACTTTTATAATAGAGCTTACATAAGTCTGATATTTGATCCAAAACCTAACATAATTCTTCTATATTCTTCTATCACAGTTTTTCTTTTTGATATCACAGTAGGTATCTTAACATCTAAACAATCACGATGTGCCTTAAAGCCTCAAGTGCCTGATGTTGTTTCATTGTGTTTGTATTCATCATTCATCATTAATGTTATTTATTGCTATCTAATTAATTGTGCCTTTTGCTAAGGTTTTTACTAACGTAGAAACCTTAGCAAGACGCTTTCTTGTCTCTATATGTTAATATCTTGTGAATTTGCATTTCTGAGTTACAGTCAAAAGTTGTTTAATCTTTTGATCTTTGTTGCGCGATGCAGAAGTTTCAATAGGTTGAGCGACTTATTGTTGACTGTACCGTGTCTCGGAAACGATATGCATTTTGCAAATTTAAACAACTGATTTCGAATGTACAAGCTTAATGAATTCTTTATCCTCCTCCTAAATTGAAATGAAGCGTGTTTTTCCTCTGTACGAGTATTTAACTAATTTACTTTCACAGAAGTGCATATTAAATGCTCTAATTATACCTAAATTATGAATTCTTTGCTCCATCAATATTAAATAAAGTATCCAATAGTTATTGAGTCCATGGGGATAAAGTAGTCATTACGCGTTCATTGTTTCGTTTTGTTATTATTGTTTCAATCAGTTCATTTGTTAATGTTACGTAGTTTTAAGCGTTGAATTGTTGTTAAGTTTTGATTGTGATATTACTGTTAATAAAATGGCTGTGTTTGTTAGTTTTATGTTAAGTTTTCGTTTTAACTTTGTAATTGTTCATTGTTCTGCCGACATTAGGGCCATTATTAAACTGACATGAATTAAGACCTTCGTAATTAAGTAATTTAACTTGTAATATTAAATTTTAGATTTAAGTACTTACTTACTTATCGCGTTTGTTTGTATAAAGTGATTCGAGTTAAAACTGAAGCTTTGTGTAAAATTAACAAATAGGTTAGTTTTAGTGGTAATGAATTTAATTTATTTAGAGTTGTATGAGAGTAATTGCGTGTTTGTTTGCGTGAAATTAAAACTATAAAAAAATTTGTTTGTTTAATTTTATAATCATAAAATCCTTTAATGAAGATATGCCACGCCATGTGAAAGTATCTTATCACCAAGTAGGTACTCATTAGTAGATAATATAAGTATTACCAGTATATTTCGGCAGCCGAAAACCATTTTGAATACTTACTTAATTGGAATCAAAATGTGATATGATTGAATTGGCAGTAATGCAATACAGTTTCTATTCTCTAAGAATGCACTGTGTCTCACTTCTTTAATGAATAAAGAATTATATATCTATCAATATCTATCAACCCATGAAGGAACGAACGCTAACGGACCTTAGAGAAGGAAGACTATTTTTTCTTTTATCTAAGAGCAAACCACCCACCCCACCCCATTAAATTAGTTCAATTTGGTTAATTTCATAGAATGATCATGATTCTCATCAATGAGGGAACGTACGAAAATCTAACAACTCCACAGATATAGATACTTACGAAAATCTAACAACTCCACAGATATAGATACTTACGAAAATCTAACAACTCCACAGATATAGATACTTACGAAAATCTAACAACTCCACAGATATAGATACTTACGAAAATCTAACAACTCCACAGATATAGATACTTACGAAAATCTAACAACTCCACAGATATAGATACCTACGAAAATCTAACAACTCCACATCTGTGGAGTAAGTATCTATATCTATAGATACTTACGAAAATCTAACAACTACACAGATATAGATACTTACGAAAATCTAACAACTCCACAGATATAGATACTTACGAAAATCTAACAACTCCACAGATATAGATACTTACCTATTAAAAGTCTCTGGACAACTCTACCTATTTTATTAGAGATAGAATTTTGTGTAGTCAGCGAGTTAATTCGTACAAGAATGTTTGGATCACGTCCAACGTACCGCTATCTACCACTAGCCCCTGTTCCGTACTACGGCGGTTACAAAACATTGTACTAACTCCAGTCACCAGTCGTAACCAACCTGCTGCATGTCGCGGGTTATAAAATTCATGAAGGAACGAACGCCCGCCCGCCTCTAGAGTTGAAATTGTGATGAAAGTGGATATAGTGACCACTACCATCAGATGGCCCGTATGCTAAAAAAAGGTACTTAAATACCTAGTGGAAGAATTTTATACTGAACATAAACACGTTCTTTGTCTATCACGTTATAAAACGCGTTTACAAAAGCAAAAGCCTTTTAGTTAACTTTTTGGTAAATGGTTTTCTTTTTCACGGACTTATGCTGCTATATAAAGTTTAGGAGGCGTTTTAATACCTATCTCATGCCTCTTTGCTCTTCTACTGGTAAGAGTAACCAACCTCGTGCTGCAATCCATCTATATATCCAGTTGAGTTTATGTTTGTTTCGCATGAATAATCTGAGAGTAACCCCTGGGCCGCAGGCTGAGTATGGTAGTTCTAACCCGTGCTCCAGATTCCCACATCTATGTAATGTAATGAAGTTAGTTTTCGGCACGGAAAACACAAGTTCGGTGCATGCAATCTCGTCGCTTAGCATCTTCTTAATTGCTTAACTTTAACCTAGAGTTTCCGCCGTCGCAGAATTCGTTAAACTTCAACCGTACTTCACCCGAAATAAGATAGATACTGGTCCACCTACATCTCCTGGGAGATGCCCTAGATGCCCCGGGCCCTAATAAATTTTAAAAAGTTTGTGGTACGAAATACATACGTCTTTACTTTACTTACAAATAGAAGAAGGAAAGAAAATAACGCCTTTTTCGTAGCAGTAGATTAAAATTCAAAGTAGCAAGTTGCCGGTAACGATTATTTATGAGCGATGAGTGAGGGAATACTATGTATTGTGTAAGGACTGTGGATACTTAGTCATCTTACCGCACAAATAAACTTATTCTTATTCTTATACTCACTTCACACGGAAACCGCGACGAACCAATCACGTGATACTTCCGTCTTCCATATCGTCAAAGAGATCGAAACATGTTTACTGCGAAAACTGTAATCATCATCACTCCTCTTTATGACTGGATCTGCCTATTTGGATATAAATATATGGTTTATAATTAAATTTAGATTTATAAACATGCAGGCAAAAAAAGTATTGAGAATTACCTAAACCTTCATAATATTTACTAGAGGAGTTCATAAAGCACTAGTAGTAGGTAATTGATGTTTCAAAATATCGCAACAATATGCTAGAAAAAAACAATGCAGTTCATTTTACTTCTTAGTAGAGTAAAGCATAAAGTGTGTCTGCGAAAGGTAAGTATTTATGAGAAACTTGTCTCCTGAACTGTATTTTACGTCCGGCGAAGTGTAAACTTTGTGCAAAGGTATTCAGGACCATAACTGGCGCCTTCGCAAACAGAAGCCGCTTAGCTTCAAGGCTCCAATCTTATTCTTAATGTGGAAAATAAAAAATAGAGAAAAGTAACCACGATAGGTATTATACAAATCACAGTATATATTTCATCGTCGCAAACAGTTCAATTTTTTTTTATTTACGTGTTTTGACATGACAGTAATGAGTAATCTAAAAATCAATAACGCTGGTGATATCGGTCCACGTTTCGCCCTCACTTTGACCAGAGTTGTGGTCGATGATACTGCTGGTCAACTTCGCGAGGTTGCGCGGATCGTCCCCGATCAAGGCGCTTCGTAGGACGGTCACCATACGCTTGCAATCCTGGCTCCTTTTCAGCTGCTTCTCCGTCCGCTCTTGGGTGGTCATCAGCCTTCGCTGATCAGTTTGCACACGCCGCACTTTGGTCCTGACCAGATTAATGTAGTAGTCAGCTTGATGGTACAATTTGTCCAAAGACCAGAAGAACGTCATATCAGCAAACAGGAACAGTATGAAAACGCCGTATAAACCTAAGACGCCCAATCCATAGTAATATAAGTTAGGATCAATCGTTGTAAAGAACGGACAGTCCTCGCTTATCGTGAAGCAGCTCCAAAAATACGACGGTGATAATATTGGTTCGTCTTTAGCACTCATTTTAAATCCAGAGACCTCAGGGTAGTTACAGGAATTTTTAATAGTATAATTTACATTATGATTTAATTTAGCATATTGACAATGTTGACAATGACGTGCAAAGAAAAAGATACGAAAGATTTGACGTAATAAATAGATGAAAATGAGATGAACTGCAAGAAGTGAGGAACACGCTCGCCCCTTTTAGGGGCACTGTGGTAACATCAAAGTGCCATCGAATACCTGGTTGCGACTTGCATATAAGACCGCGATTGTTGCACTAGAGATGAGGCTTTATATTACAGGGGGACGATATGGATTGCAGGTGATGATGATGAAGAATTTTTCTTCATCTAAGATTAAATCTATGTAAGTATGTACAGCCTACGTTATACAGGTATCCAATCGGTTATCAAGCTTATAATACCAATCAAATTTATAATATGTACAGGATTTTCCTTAACAAAACAAGAATTTTTGAAAGAAAATTCAATACCACAGCCTCTCGAGCACGAAGAAGAGTAGTAGCTCAGAATGGGAACAGCGAATAAAAGTGGACAATGCTTGCACGGCTCACTTGGTGCTATATCGAATTCCTCGGACTGACGGCGGCGGAGGCGCGGCGGCCAAAAGTAGCCTCCCTTTTTGCCTCGGTCTCGCGTTCGCCTAGAACCAACAAAGATAGTAGATATTGCCCTAAGGCGCTACTCAGCTTCGAAACGTTTCTGCCTTTTGAACAAAAGTTACTTAATTAAGTTGAAACATCCAACGTTGTATAGGAAAGGTAAGCAAAGCGAGTACAAACCGAAATGCGAAATCAGTGACCCGTAAGAATACAATTTTATATAATTCGAAGAATCTTCTGACAACCAACGCTGTGTTGTAGTTTTCAAAACAGTTCTGTCTAGGAAGTAGGAAGTCTTTGGGGTAAAAGTTTCAGTACGCTGTGAAGTTCGGAGTCGCCATGTCTCCTATTTTCGATACAGCACTCTTTGAGAGCCATTTCTTTAACTTTGCTTATACATATTTTGTACTCAAAGTCTTGAATACAAAAGATGAATACTCCGAACTTCAAAGTGATTTATGATAAAATTTCTCTATCGTGGTCACAAAAGATGTAAGTACTTACCTAATGTAATGTATTTAAGTACATATAGTTACATTCCGCGTAGCGGAAAGTTAAACATATATGTATTATAGAAGTCAGATTAGTTAGTAGTTCGGTTAAGAATACAAATACAAATACAAATATACTTTATTGCACACCCGGGACAAAAACAAAACATACAACATAAAGAGAGGTACAATACAATGTGCAGAAGGCGGCCTTATCGCTTTAAGCGATATCTTCTTTTCCTCTTCTATATAAGAATGTAGGTAGATAGGTAATATTAATATAAGTACTTTGTAAAGTAGAAAAACCAAGCCAATGGTTTGCAATAAATGTTGGAAGCTCTGCGCAAGGTGACTGGCAGCGACTGGATGAGAAGAGCCGAAGATCGGGCTCAATGGCGCGCCCTGGGAGAGGCCTATGTCCAGCAGTGCACTAGAGTAGGCTGCTGATTGATTGATTGAAATGACATTTTATTATTTGCTTTCACTTTCCATCTAGGTCATCAGCAGCCCACATCCAGCCCACATTCCATCTAGGTACGTATGCTCATATTCTAAAAAAAAATTCTCATGTTTTTGTTACGTATGAAGGATACCTACACAATATTGCGGCTGATTTAAACATAGGTCTAGAGAACTCTTTGAAATGATTAATAATGCATTATGAGTAACAATCAGTCTTCTTATCATTACGTTATCAGCTTCGTAAAAACCTGCTTATTAAGCATTACTGTCTATTATAAAAATACCGAAATAGAAAAACCTTTATTAATACACCATATATAAAAAAATCTGTAAAAAATCTGTAAAAAATATCACAAAATCAGTAAGATTCTAAATTGGCCATATTTTACATTCTGACAAGTGATAACATATGATATGATCTATTAAAAGGGTCAAGTTCAGCTGAGTGTCGCTAGATGTATAGATACCTATACATCTAGCGGCGCTGGTTTTCAACTTGACCCTTTCCAACTTATAGCTATAGAGAGCAACAATGTCGTTCAGTCTGTTTGTCTGTCGTATTGGCTCATTTCCTTACATGTCACACACAATTATTTTCCGATACTCGACCACTGTTTCATGGTTGTTAGCACAGACGAGCACAGACGACGAGGAGCTCGTAGCCTAGTTGCACGGTCCGAAAGTGATCGTGCAGGTTAAGCTACGTTGCACGTTGGCGCGGTCGGTACCCTGGATGGGTGACCGCTAGTGGCATATTTCATCTGAGCTCCTCCGTGCCTCGGAAAGCACGTTAAGCAGTCGGTCCCGGTTGTTGTCGTTCGTCAGCAATCGTTAAGCCATGTCAGAGGCCTACGGGCGGCCTGAACAACTCTGACAAATAGGTTAGCCACTAACCATACGATAAGCAAGCAAGCACATACTTTTAATAGGACCCTGTGGGTATTAAAAGTAAGTAGTTGCTGCGGTTGGCGAATGTACAGTCGACCACAGGTCAACCTACTGTCTCAAAATGTCAAAATTTGAGAATTTGAAATGTATCATATTGCGCAAGCATAAGGTTGAGATTTAATCGAAGGTTTTTATTATTATTATTATTGGATTAGCAGGCAGGCAGCGCGCGCTAATGTGCTCTTCCCATTTTAGGTCATAATTAATAGTTATTCCAAGGTCCCTCTGCTTACTAACAGCTTGCAACTTTGTAGAATTTAGGTAGTATGCCGTCTTTGGATTGTTTCTGCCAATATGAAGAACGGAGCATTTTTCAGCATTCAAAGTTATAAGCCAGTCCTTAGTCCAGTCTGAGATCTTTGTCAGGTCTCGCTGGATAGCGTCAGATTCAGTCGAGAGACCGAATTTTTTTTAATAAAATTTTTTGACAGTACTATGGTCGGAAGTTAATGCGCAAAACCTAATGTGTAATAATGAATGTCAGTATTACCCATGGATGAAAAAAATGTAGTTCGTTCCTTCATGGTATTACCAGTGAGTGCGACTATTTTATCCCTGGCGGTAGAGCCACGGGCTTCGCTCCTTTAGCCCAATATGACCCGAGCGCCATCTCGGCCAGATCTATTGCGGTTACATATCCTATTCCAATATTCTGTACCAGATTGACCAGAAAATATTAGAATAAACGTAGGTAAATTAAAGATTTGACGTGAAAATTAAAATTTAAGAATATATGAGTAGGTTTACTATTCAGCAACTTTAAGCTGTTGTCTAAACTATCCAAAATTACCGCGTCTTGCAGTTCAGTACACCACTACCCAATCTTATTTATGATAAGTAAATTTCTGACTTTTATAAAATTACAATGCGTATTAAATAATATACTGTTTCACTGTTTTTACTGATTTTATATACATAAATTTCACCAACAACCGCAAGTAGGTATAAACTATTTTAAATCAGTTTATTTCTAATTAGTTTATGTTGTGGCTTAATTGGAGCATAAGTATTTTATTGTTTTCTGATTTTCGTAGTTGTTTTAGACCACCTGTTCTGTTGGCCTTAGCGGTGGGAGAGGCCTGAGGAAGCAGAAGGCAGAGAATGGATTCTTGAAGTTGCTGGATAGTATATATCTTCATCTCTCGTCTTAGCTAAGGGAATAATGGTAACAGATAATTCCAGGCTGGAGCGCACTTACCGCTCGCCCCAAAAACCCCGGTGAAGCTGTAAAGGTAATTAGGACCAACAGCATAAGTCAGTTCGAAAAAAGAAAAAGAAAAAATATACATTTTTTTTTAATAAACACAGATGATCAAGTACCTATTCGTACCTATTTGTTCAGATAACAGTAAAGATAATAAATATACGATAAAAAGTACTACGATTATATAGGTTGAAGTGCAGACACATCCAGCTATACTCTATGGAAACATGACGCAATAAGACATTAAAAACGATAAAGTACTAAAGGGTATAAGTGTATAGCCTGATGTGTTGTTCACTGAGTATCTGTTCACGAATATACTTAATATTGTTTGAATTTACACTAAAACAATATAAGACGAAAAATTAAAATGATTAAGTAATTGCTTATTTTAATTGAACTAGTTTTTCTGACACATCCCAAAGCTTGCGAGCGAATTCAAAATCCTGAGCCAGCTTATTCACTTTACCTGGTTTGCAATCGGTGTAGTAGACTCCACTTACATCTTTTACTTCAGGAGACACGGCTAAGTAAATCGTAGTCTGTGCTCCTTCCCATAAGGATTTTGCAAAAAATCTTCGTATTATTTTGAAATAAGTCATCCATTTTACATTATTCAAAATCTCGGTTGCCACAAATCCTGGACACAAGCTGTTTGCAGTAACACCTGTACCCCTTAGCCGCTGTCCCAATTCCACCGTCATCATCACGTTGCAGAGTTTTGAATCACAATACAGTGAGTTTAGCCCATATTTTGCTGCAGTGGTTTTTACCATGTTTAAATTTTTAAGGTCGATTTCTCCGTGTAAGTGTCCCCTTGAAGAAACATTAATTATGCGACTTGGAGCAGATGATTTAAGTTGCGGCAGTAGAAGTGAGGTCAACAAGAAAGGTCCAAAATGATTGCTCGCCATGATGACTAACAATCCGTCTTCTGTCTTTATGTTATCGGCTTCGTATACTCCTGCATTATTGATGAGAATATCGAGACGCTTTTCGGTTGCGAGTATGTTCTTGGCGAATGTTCTGACGGAAGCTAATGACGCTAGATCTAAGTGTTGATAATGAACATCGGTATTACCCGTCAGTGCGACTATTTTGTCCCTGGCGGCAGTGCCACGGGTTTCGCTCCTGCAGCCCAATATGACCCGAGCGCCCCTCTCGGCCAGATCTATTGCTGTTGCATATCCTACTCCAGCGTTCCCACCGGTCACTATAGTCACTTTTCCCACTAAATGCTTGCTACACTTGCATATTCCGTAAGTTAGTTTGCAATAAATCCTGAATGCTATACCCACAAATGAAATGACGAAAACTAAATAACTAATCCAAAACATGGCGATTACGCAACAGACATCGTCAAACTCACGAAAAAATCAAACCTTGAATAGGTACTTTTTACTTTACTCGTATACTAATACGAGTATAAAATCAAGGCCAGGCTTATCTTAGGCCAGATTGTTACAATACACGGTACCTATTTATTTGTCTTATCTACTCGATATTAGTGTTGTATATAACTATACAACTTTCACTATGAGCCAACTCTGAAATCGGTAAAAAAAAACAGCTGTTTTAGAGTAGGTAGTTATAATGTTTGGGTATAGAGTCAAAAAACAAAAATTATTAATGGCTTATTTTAACTTAACTAGTTTTTCTGACGCCTCCCAAAGCTTGTGAGCGAGTACAGAATCCTGAGCCAGTTTATTCATTTTACCTGGCTTGCAATCTGTGAAGTAGCGGCCACTCACATCTTTTACTTCAGGAGACACGGCTAAGTAAATTATAGTCTGTGCTCCTTCCCATACCGATTTTGCAAAAAATTTTTGCATTATTTTTATAAAATTCATCCATTTTAAATTATTCAATATCTTGGTTGCCACAAGTCCTGGACACAAACTGTTTGCAGTAACACCTGTACCCCTGAGTCGCCGTTCCAATTCCACCGTCATCAAAACGTTGCACAGTTTTGAATCACAATACAATGGGTTCATTCCATATTTAACTGCATTGGTTTTTACCACGTTTAAATCCTTAACGTTGATTTCTCCTTGTAAGTGTGTAGTGGAAGAAACATTAATTATGCGACTTGGAGCAGATGATTTAAGCAGCGGTAGTAGCAATGAGGTCAACAGGAATGGTCCAAAATAATTGCTCGCCATGATGACCAGCAATCCGTCTTCTGTCTTTACATTTTCTGCTTCGTACACACCTGCATTGTTGATGAGAATATCGAGACGCTTTTCGTTTGCGAGTATGTTCTTGGCGAATGTTCTGACGGAAGCTAATGACGCTAGATCTAAGTGTTGATAATGAACATCGGTATTACCCGTCAGTGCGACTATATTGTCCCTGGCGGCGGTTCCACGGGCTTCGCTCCTGCAGCCCAATATGACCCGAGCGCCCCTCTCGGCCAGATCTATTGCTGTTGCATATCCTATTCCAGCATTACCACCGGTCACTATAGCCACTTTTCCCACTAAATGCTTGCTACACTTGCATATTCCACAAGCTAGTTTACAATAAATCTTAAATGCTATCACCAAAAATATAATAACTAAAAATAAATTTATCCAAAACATTGCGCAACGGACGTCGTCGTCAAACAGAACGATTCACCTTGATTAGGTATTTACTCGTATAATATAACATCAATGTCATGCTTAGATATTGTAACAATATTATGATATATTGGAAAACACATTAGGCAACCATTTAGTACTTTGTACCATTAATTTAGATAACCATATTTAAATAACCATTTAGTACTTTGTACCATTAATTTAGATAACCATATTTAAATAACCATTTAGTACTTTGTACCATTAATTTAGATAACCATATTTAAATAACCATTTAGAACTTTGTACCATTAATTTAGATCACCATATTTAAATAACCATTTAGTACTTTGTACCATTAGGTACCATTTAGTACTTTGTCGCTTTAACTTATTTGACACATTCATTCATTCATTCATTCATTACAAACGTCAAGAAAGCACAACAAAAACATATTGCCACAGGGTTCCACCAAGTACCTATAGCTTGATGTGTCTTCCACTGTAAGTACCAATGTAATTGTCTTTATTTACTTGAACAATGGCGTCGATTCGGCAGTGGCAGCCAAATTGGAGATAAACTAAAAATTATCTTTAGTTGACATTTGGTCAACAGGCCATTCCAAGTGTGACACCAACGCGTTTAGGGAGGTTTTAAAATCTCCAAACTATTTGAAATCATTCATTTTCCATAGACAATCGGACCGATCATTCATTCTTTCGCGAATATTGCCATGTAAAAGGATGACTAAATTTGTTTTTTTTTTAATTTGTCGTAAATTGAAAACGGCTGGAATTGCATTTCATTGCTAAACTAAATTGAATAGTTTGGAGAAAAAGAAACCAAATCCGACATGTAAAATTCAAATTAGGTAAAATGGCATTATTAAATTGATTGCTCAGAATGCCGAAGTGGTTAAGCGATGGTTAATCTTCAATTTAGGTTTGGCGGCAGTCTTTGAATCGCCGCCAATATAATATATTATCAGTATTTTAATCTGCGATTTTTGGTATTGTAAAATATTTACTTTTATTTTTTTATACTCGTAACTGTAATTTCTCTGAAAGTCTTTTTCAACGTTTGTAATAGATGTTTCTACATGTGATGAAAATATTGACCTATATTTTAAATTGGCCATTCCTTGTTCATTAAACAAGAATCTTGTAAAATCATCTAATATTAATCAAAATTATTGTTATTGAAAGCAATATGATTAAGTTCTAAACATAACCTAAAATAATAGGTTATGTTTAGAACAAAATCATATTTCAGTCGTACACGATATTTTAAACCTATTTCATTAAAATCTTCAAGATTTAAGTGTGCTGCACATATTTTTGAATTGTTTATTTTGCTAGAAAATATATTTATTTACGTACTTGCTAGTGGCGCCTCTAGTGGTTAAACATTGCATGATATATTGTTTAACACCATTTTGGCGCTGATGTCTTTACCGTAAGTAGGCCGTAAGCACATAGCAGTAAAATTCTAAGTCCGTAATTCGACGAGAAATAATTTCGTTTGCCGCCATTATTCGTTTGATTGTTGCTATATTGGCGCTGAAGTCTTTGACGTAAGCGAAACTACCAAACCGATGGAAGTATATACCTGAGTCATTCTTAGGGTGTTATTGTTTATAGTACAAAAGGACAAAATTATATTAAACACTGTCACTGTCCACGAGGACAAATTGTACAAACAACAATACAGGTCCTTTTGTACCATAAACAACAACAATACGAAGAGCGGTAATGACAGCGGTTGAAACGCTCGAAGAATGGCCGACCTGTTATGTAATCTAATTACCGGTTTACATTAAAGTCATTTTACACATTCATGTCGTATTTATAGATTTTTTTTGTGAAATATTTACACCACTAAGTCCGCTGTCGCATCAGCGGCACCCATCACCGGTGAGCGGTATCTCACTGAGATCCGTCCGGGCAAGAGGTTCCACCTCCAGGCCCGCACCCTCTCTCCCTTCGGGGATTTACAAAGAGAGGAAGACCCCTCAGTTCAGTTGTGAAATATTATTTTATTACAATCCTGTTCAATCATTCATCATTGATACTGTCGCGAATTCAAAAATTTATTACAGTTTATTCTATTAAAAAGTTCATTTATATACTTGAAAGTTTTAATACAAATAATGATAGTTGAAAATTAATAATAATTTAAACGTTCTAACTATAGACGTGTGTTATTTTTGTATTGGCGACAGTAAAGCAACATGATTGAACTAATAATAACAAAATTCAAGTAAAAAAATCAATATTAAATACGACATTAGTGTAAAATATTTTGTATGGACGTAACGGTGCATCTAAATTGAAAGCTGAATTAAGCTTGCTAGGTACACATATTTTGGCACATTTTGAGATTCCAGTATCAATCAGCGCCATCTGTCGAGTTGATTGGAAGCTGCCGGAAAATCCCTTATTGGAAATGTATATTCACAGAAATCGGACTACCTAGTGGCGCCCTCTCCTCTAGAATGATGACGCGAGCATTACAGCGAACCACGAAGTTGATTCATAGGTCATATATTTTCATACATTTGACATTTCATTGCCCGACTGATGTATGGGAAAACACTCAAATCGCATGCGCGAACTGGCAGACGGGGTTTCCTTATAAAACTTTTCTAGCGAGCAATCTACATAGGGGTGAATTTCAACATCTTTGGTGTTATTATTATTCAGTGTACTTAAATAAAAAATGATAAATTAATGTTTTCATGAAGTTTAATGAAGAAATTTAAAAATGACAATAATATTATGTGTATTTAATTTAACTTCACAAGCATCTCTGACACTTCCCAAAGTTTGCGAGCAACTTCTGGATCCTGAGCTATCTTTGTTGTATTTCTAAGCTGGCAGTCGCTGAAGTAGCCACCACTAACTTCATTTACTTCTGGAGACACGGCTAAATAAATCGTAGTCTGTGCGCCTTCCCATGCGTTTTTTGACATAAACATTTGAAGTGGTTTAAATATTTTGAATAATTTACTTTTTATGCCATTCACTAAATCTGTTTCCACTAATCCTGGATGCAGGCAGTTGGCAGTGACTCTTGTACCTTTAAGTCGCCGTTCCAATTCCATCGTCATCAAAATATTACACAGTTTATTATTAGCGTACACTGTCTTTTTTTTAAATGAATCTTTAGGCGTTTTTTCCATGTTTAGGTTATCAAAATCTAAGTTACCGTATTTGTATATCAAAGAAGATACATTGATAATACGACTTGGAGCGGTCGACCTCAGTAGTGGTAGTAACAAACAGGTCAACAGAAAAGGTCCGAAGTGATTGGTTTGCATCGCAAGTAACAATCCATCTTCTGTCTTCACGTTTTCAGCTTCGAATAATCCAGCGTTGTTGATGAGAACGTCAAGCCGTTGTTCTGTTGCAAGAATATTGTTGGCAAATCTTCTGACAGAAGCCAATGATGCTAGATCTAAGTGTTGATAATGAACATTGGTATTACCGGTCTGTTCGATTATTTTAAACCTGGCGGCGGTGCCACGGGCTTCGCTCCTGCAGCCCAATATGACCCGAGCGCCCCTGTCGGCCAGATCTCTTGCGGTTTCATATCCTATGCCTGCGTTACCTCCGGTCACTATAACTACTTTTCCCACTAGATGCCTGCTACTTTTGCATATTCCAGAAGTAAGTTTACAATAAATCTTAATAACAATAACAAAAAGGATGTTAACAACAACTAAACCTATAAAAATCATGACTACGGTTTAATAACTATGTCGTATAAATATGAAGACTGAAATTAAACTAAGTACCTGTTTTATATGTGGCAAGATACTAAAGTATAATTGAATGTGCGATAAGATTACGTAGGTATAGATAAGTGCTAAGTGATAAGTGTTATGTAGGTACCTTTATAAAGGGTTAGGTACTCTTAAATCCCAAACTGTCTGTAACTAAAGTAACAGGAGTCTCACCCGTCTCATTGTAGGGGCGTTCACAGGCCATTTTGGCACTAAGAGCCTCCTACACAAGATGAGACTGGCAGACAATCCCACCTGTAGAGCCTGTGGTGACACCGTTGAGTCAATGGAACACTTGCTGTGCGATTGTGACTCGTTGGCTGGAAAGCGTATGAGTCTTCTGGGGGTCGCCTACCCAAAATCAGAGGACTATAGGCTCCTTCCTGTAAGCTGTGTATGCAAAGTATCTTTAAGGAACAGGAAGGAGACTAAGGTACCTAAGGGGTGAGCACAAAAGATCCCTGAGGGTCGAAGTGCCGCTGGGGTTGTCCCTGCCCCCCCCCCTGTCATAAGATAAGATAACTAAAGTGCGATCTTCGAACCTAATTATTCTTAGTTTGAAAATTAAGTTTTCTGTCCACTGATATTATTATTATTAAACTCTGGACTTTATGTTGGACAAGTTACAATAAAAGAAACATCTTACTTATAGATAATTATTATTTATTTTAACTTCACAAGTCGCTCAGATACTTCCCATAGCTTTCTTGCCACATCTTTATCTTGGGCAAACTTAATTGTGTTTCTCAACTGGCAGTCACTAAAGAAGCAACCACTTACTTCATTTACTTCTGGGGACACGGCTAAATAAATCGAGGTCTGAGCTCCTTCCCTAGGCGTTTTTACATAAAAAGCTAATGGTTTAAAAGTCATCCATTTATTTTTACTTGCTGTATCTGTTAGCACCTTTCCTGGGTGCAAACTATTGGCTGTGACTCCTGAACCCCTGAGTTGTCGCTCTAGTTCGACAGTCATTAAAATGTTACATAATTTAGTATTATTGTACACTGTGTTAGCGCTAAATGTTTTTATAGTTGCATTTTCCATGTTCAAATTATCGAAATCGATATTTCCCATTCTATATCCTATTGAGGATACATTAATTATACGACTCGGGGCTGTTGATTTAAGTAACGGTAGTAGTAATGACGTCAACAGAAAGGGCCCGAAATGATTTGTGTGCATGGCGAGTAGCAATCCATCTTCTGTCTTCACGTTTTCAGCTTCATTTATTCCTGCATTGTTGATGAGGATATCCAATTTTTTTTCGGTTGCTAGTATGTTCTTGGCAAATGTTCTGACGGAAGCTAATGATGCTAGATCTAAGTGTTGATAATGAACATCGGTATTGCCCGTCAGTGCGACTATTTTGTCCCTGGCGGCAGTGCCACGGGCTTCGCTCCTGCAGCCCAATATGACCCGAGCGCCCCTGTCGGCCAGATCTCTTGCGGTTTCATATCCTATTCCTGCGTTACCTCCGGTCACTATAACAACTTTTCCCACTAGATGTCTGCTACATTTGCATATTCCACATGTAAGTTTACAATAAATCAAGAATAATACAGCAAATAAAAAGTTGATTGCAAGTAAACTGATCCACAACATGATTATGAGTAGGTATTACGACGGTCCTGCAGCACGATAATTTTCCTAATACTGAATTAAACTTGCCTATTACTAAATAGCGGTAAATACCTATTTGAATTTCAGTGCCTATTACTACACTGCCACTACACAAACACCGCAGGATAAAATTCTTCATATTACGTATTTAATCGGTTTATTGGCAAGATTAATTTGTGATAAGTAGATAGCTATAAGATACCTATCTGTTCCTACAATATTTTATATATTCAATATTTTTTTACATTTGTATTTATTAATTGTATGGGTTGCATTTTGCCTGAAATAAACGATTTATTATTATTATAATATTATCGTCTATTGCCGATTTGAGCACCGAATCACCACAATGAACTTTATAATTTAAATATGGTCAGAATTTTCATTAATATGAACAATAGGTTACTTAGACTCATGATGACGAGGTTCCGATTCGAGGTCGGGATTGTTTGTATCTACTCAAAGTGTGAGCATTTTTTTGAGCCTGAGTGTCATTTGTGAACTCACCTTCTTGTATATTGTCTTTGGCTAGAACCTAGACAGAGAATTCGAGTATGGACTGGACCAGGAAGTGAGCTGTGTCCCTTTTACGTGGTAAAAATATGTTGTAGACATACTTATACGTGTGCCTATCTCTATATACTCTAGTCCTCTCCCAGGGCGCGCCATTGAGCCCAATCTTCGGCTCTTCTCATCCAGGCGCTGCCAGCCACCTTGCTAAGATCGTCGCTCCATCTAGTAGGGCGCCCTGCACTACGTTTACCCAAACGCGGTCTCCACTCCAGAACTCGTCTACCCCAACGGTTGTCGGTTCTGCGACAGATGTGACCGGCTTACTGCCACTTCAGCTTGCTAATTTTATGAGCTATGTCGATAAAGTATATAGGCCATATGAGGTCAATAGTCAAGAGATTGATTCCACTAAATACAACGTAACTAAATAGAATCTAAACTGCATCGTAATGACGTGTTTCGTATGCTACTATCCACTAACGATCCAATTTCAGTTAAGTTCCGATCAAGTCAACGATCGATCGAACAGTAACGTACATTCTAATAAAACGTTTAGTTTATACTGAGTCGCAGTTGAACGGTAACAAAACGATTCAACGGTCAAATATAACGATCGCACATAAGTTCCGTCCAAGGTACTATTGCCCGATCGATAGTAAATCGAAAGGTGGCAGTGGCAGAGTTATGCGTCAGCAGAATGCGATTTGGTGTCCAAATATAATTGGAACGAAAACTAAATTGAAATTGGATAGAAATAGAACAACAAACGTTGTAATTTAGGCAAATTGAGCCCCAGTTCGCGGCGACATCAGTATCGTAAGAAATTGGTTATCATTATGTTTACCGCGTGTGAGTGTGCAGTGAAAATGCTCGCGAATACCGACCGGAGTTTTCTTTCTGTGCTCATTTATTTCATGGCTGAACTGAGCCCAGCTCTGACGCTTAATTAGGAGACTACTCCGCCTTAATTATTGTAGCCTTTTATACTTCACTAAGTAATTCATCGTTTTTAAGGAGATTCTTGTTAAACGCTTTGAAATAAAGACAACCGTTAAGAAAATTAATTAGTCTAGTCTAGTCAACTGGATGTCGCCGGAACGGAGCTTTAGAGGTGAATTGAACAAAAATTGAAAAGATGTGCTGCTGAAAGTTTCTTGCGCCGCTTCTTTCGTTTCAGCTATAGCACCTTACGAAGCGGTGGTAGAGTAAAAAAAGAATGACGTTGTAAAAATGTACTATAAGGTACTTACTTACTTTTTTTTCTTCTCTAATTTATACAATAATACCTACATACATAACTTCCTGTATTCTCCAATGTATCATTTAAAAATTAAGTACCTTCCTTCGTTTCCTAATATTTTACTTCTGTTTATTAATATTTCGGTTATTTATTTATATGTTCCGGTAGTGTATTATTAGGGAGTGATCCCTGGCCCTCAGGTGATGCCTGAAAATCAGCGCCGCAGTGCTAAAAGCGCTACGGCAAAAGGCTGAGGCAGTCCCCTTTTTCCGGTGCTGCACGCTACCTTCATCAAATTTAATTGGATTGAATTTTTTTTTTGTGTGGGTGCCAGGGAAATCTGAGAAAATGTAAAAGATACTGTCTGCATTATTAATTATTTTTTTTAAATAACTTTTGCTTATTTATTTATTTTTGTAATATATTTGTTTAATATTATTTTTGTCTTCTGTACCTAGTTGTTTGTATGTGTGTATCATAAATAAATAATCTTTCTTTCTTTCTTACAATAAAAAAAACATTTTGATTTGATTTGACAATGTTTCGGATATGTTTTTATTTTTAGTAAGAATATTAGTAAGACCCTAATGTGCCGTGTCGCCTGTGGGGATCGGATACCATTTTACATATTTTTACCGCAAAGCAGCACTGCTTGCGTTGCTGTGTTCCAGTTTGAAGAGTAAGAGAGTCAGCGTAACTACCGGCACATAGAGTACTATATTAAGCTATACCATTTTAAAAATGTATACGCGTGGTTGTAGAATTTTAAGCCAAAAATGGTACATTAATAAAGGATTTTCTATTTCTATTTACTTCATCTAAGTCCACAATGTTAGCAGCGCATCGAAAGCCCTCCTGTAAATAATGAAGTATCTCGTATAGTTTTTTTAGCGGTAAGTATTTCTAGGGTGTCATCTACAATAATACCTCGCTTTACGCGAGGGATACGTTCCAGAGAAAATCGCGTTAAACGAAATTCGCGTATAACGGGGTCTGCTCAAAAACAATACATAAACATAATAAATCAATTTTGTTTATTGCAAAATATGAGCATTGGTTTACGAAAATACACGTCCAAAGTCTTTTCCAAACATCGTCTATCATACCTACCTGGAGAGCCGACATAAAGACGGCAAGTCGCAAAGGAAAACATTTTCTGGGGAATACCCTATTCAGAGCTAACATACAAGGAGGCAAGTCGCACTAGAAATTAATCTGTGGTGTATTCCCCAGTCAGTGTTTGCAGGAAATCGCGTAAAGCGGGGCATTTAGCGCGAAATTTAAAATTCGCGTTGTAACGAATCCGCGCAATACGGGGTCGCGTAAAGCGGGGTATTACTGTATAGGTTATAACAATAACGATAGGGCAAAAAAATATTTTTTTCTCTAAAAATTTTCGAGAAAAACGACAAAATAGTTTGTTTGAAAATTCTACAAATGAATGGATTATTGCTATTCTAATACTGGAATAAGAAGTATGAATGAAACTGGTTTCATTCATAATCGTAACGACATGGATGAGTTTATGCCACCAAGGCGCAAAATAATGGAGTTTATTTTTCTTTAGTATGGAAAATTTTCATACTTTGTTTCGTGTAAAGTGGTACAAATGACCAGCACATACCCCCCTCCAAATATTTGCTACTAATAAAAATTGACCTTATATAGTGAGATCGAGTTGAGATATTCATATTCGACGGTGACCCTTACCATAAGATGGCCCCTCTGCTTTCATTCAATTAAAAAAAATGGAAATAAATAATAATATCAATAAATGAATACAACGGGGTATAAAAAGACCAACAACCTCAATTTTTGTTGGCTATTACGAGTAACATTGAGGTGCGAAAATTTGTTTTTAAAATATGGTTGAAGGGGAAAATGATGTTGATATTTTATCACATAGCACTCGCGCAGACCCTCGGTGTAATGAGATCGTTTGATGTGATCTGATGCGACAAATTGCTAGCTTTAAATAGAACGCGAGACCTCAACTTGAGACTACGAGTACATTCGTGCTACGTCGGGTTCTGGTGCGGTCAACACGTCTTGGTACGAGGGCTGGTATGGGTTCTTTGCTTAAAGACAACCCTAATCGAGTAGTTGAAAAAGTGGGGTTGGACTATTGTGGGTCCTTTGAGATTAAGTTTAATTTAGTACCCCGCCCCTTGTGTTGAATACACAGGTTGTATAGCTTAGATACCCATATTTTGGCACATTTTGACATTCCAGTATACAATCAGCGCCATCTGTTGAGTTAATTGGTAGCCATCGGAAAATCCCTCAATCTTGTGATGTCAGAAATTATAAAGCAAATAAAAGAGACCTAAGATACTGAATGATCTGATACTGAATATGTGAATGATCTCGTGATATACTTTTTTCTTAAAAAATCGAACCCCTTCTCCCTTCACCCCTGGTGAGATTTGATAAGATGTGGAGGGACCCCCCCTCCCCCTAACGTGAGATTTTCCCCATATTTTTTGTTTGATATGTTCATGTATTTTGCTTCATACCACTAAATGTACGTAAAGATTAAGACCGCGTACCACTAAAGAATTTTTTTCTATCTAATTTATCTTTTTTTTTACTTAGCTAGGTTATTTATACATACAGTATTACGTGGCATTTTAATATGATTTAATTACAATTTTTTTCACGTTTTAAACTTTCTAATTAATGTAAGTATTTTCCTAATTACTGTACTTATTTTCTTAATTACAAAGTTGACGTAAGATTGTCATTGTCCCACCCCGCCCCTGAATGAGATTTTGTGAGATTTTGCCGGACCCCTCCCTCCATTTTGGGCTCACGTAATTAATGGACAGCCCCTCAGTCAAAACTCCGCATGGCCCACTATAATTAATTCTGGTTGAGCTTACCTAAATTTTCTGAGCAATAACTTTAATCTTGTTGTTATTTACTTTCGGGCCGTAGCCTCTACGGTTGACCGGTTCTGAACTAAATAGTGAACTGAGTTAATACTCGCATGTACAGTTCTCGTCTCGGGGGAAATTTTATATCAGTAATTGGTTATTATTAAAGTATATTTTCATGGTTTCCGTAGTGATGTAAATATTTTTTTATACATACATGTCCCTTATGTTATATGAAAATCAACAAATCAGCTGCCTGCTTGAGGCGACTAAAAGGGGATCAGAGTCGCGGGTGGTCAAAGTGGAGGTTTTGCCCGTCTATCAATGGGCGACCTTGAGGAAGGCAAGGCAGCAGCGTGCGGTCATGGCACGCTGACGCGATGGGAGGAAATGGGAGATGGAGCATACACCTCCCAAGGGAAAGTGCTATGGGGGCACCGGTGCGTTCCACTGGAGGTCCCGGTTCTCTCCGACATGCATGAGGTCGGCCATCGAGGGGGTTTTAATGGTTTATAAATCCCATATAACCAGGTCTCCCCTTCAGGAGGCCTGGAATCTTTTAAAGATTTCATCCGTTGACAAAACAGGTATACTTATTTACTGAACTTTGATTAAATTATTTTTAGCTACCATAGACCGAGAACAAAATATCTATGAACTCTACCTACAGTGTCTATGATACAGTGTGCAGACAGTAGGTATTTGATAAATACTTGAGTTTGTAGACAAAACATAGGTACGCAATGTTATAATACCCAACCTTATTATGAGAAGTACCTACTTAATTAAAAAATGTAGTCTTGACATTGGTACCTAAATACTTAATATACCAAAAACAAACACTATATCTATAGAATAATCGCAAGATAATAACTGATTTTTTCGAATAAAATTATTGTGTGCATTTGATTATGATACCTATGACTCCGATAATAATTCGAACCATATCACATTGTACATATCACGACTTAAGTGTAAGGTATTTTTTTAACCAAGTTGTATTTACATAGTTTACTAGTTTTTATAAAACTCGCATACGGTAACTGTTAGAGCAGTTATAACGGTACGTGAATGGCACGTTACGCAATTAGACGACTCGCCCGCGACGCGTACGCACTTTTGGCATCAACTTTAGTATCGTAAGGAATACCGCTGCCGACCGTACGTACTTTCTGTTAATACGATCCAAAATACAATGATAACGCGCCTTTAAATTTCCTTATCTTACTCAGATCCATCGACTAGCAGATACAGCAAAGTGTGACTTATCGCACATTCGAATGGATGACCTTTATCCGATAATTCCAATAATTTTATTTCTCGCGAGCGGCTGAGCGGCAATAAATTAGTAAATTTGAATAAAATAATGTTGTGGACAATATTCTTCGTCATAATCGCGATTGTTGTGAGTGTGAGAGTTTATCAGAAATTGACTCTAGGAATATGTCGGTCGAGTGCTCACATGGTGGGGAAGGTGGTGGTGGTGACGGGAGGGAACAGCGGGATTGGCTTGGAGACTGCCAAGGACCTGGCAAATCGGGGAGCTAAGATTATCCTAGCGTGTCGAAGTGTACGACGCGCAGAGACCGCTAAACTGGAAATCGTCAACTACTCAGGGAATCCGGATGTGCACTGTCAACAGCTCGACCTAACCTCACTTCGCTCTGTTCGCGACTTCTGCAACCACATACTAAAATCTGAGAAGCGGCTCGATGTCCTCATCAACAACGCTGGCGCCGGAGGTCTCGGGAACTATAAGACCGAAGACGGTCTCCACATAGGGATGCAGGTCAACTACTTCGCTCCGTTCCTTTTGACGTGCCTTCTGCTGCCACTACTGAAGTCCTCTGCTCCCTGTCGCATTGTGAACGTATCATCCCTGATACACAAATACGGTGAAATGGACTTTGAAAACTTGAACATGGAAAAATATTGGAGTGACTATTTGGTGTATGCGAACAGTAAGCTATTTATTAATTTGATGACAGTGGAGCTCAGTGATAGATTAAAAGACACGGGAGTGACTGTGAACGCTCTCCACCCAGGTATGGCTTCGACGAACTTGTTTAGGAATATACCGAATGCATTTATTCGGAATTTGGTAACGAAGAGCATAGGTTTTATGTTCCAAGACGCTTGGGAAGCTTCTCAAACTTCTATATACCTGTCAGCGGCACCAGAAGTTCGCGAAGTGACCGGGAAGTACTTCAGTGACTGTCGCGAGAAGAAAGCGTCGGTGTTGTCTCAGGACCGCGAGGTAGCTAAGAAGTTGTGGACGGAGTCTGAGAAATTAGTAAAATTTACATTAGCTGATCAGTAGTATTTTAAAATTGTGAATGTACATAAGTAGTTAATTTTTGTAATTTATTATGTTGATGATACTTTTTATTATAATGATAACTGCTCATTTTTTATTTTCCTTCTAACGTATACCTATACGTAACTCATTAGATAACACTACTAAACACATCGTCGCACAATGTGAGGTAAATATTTGTGTCAGCAATATCAAAGTTACGCTGCGTTACACTGTGATCATGCAGGAGAAATGAAGTATATCATGCTCCAATTAGTCTGCCAGTGTAACGCTTGATTCATAAAAATTTATGTACTTTCTTTGATTGCATGCTGCAGCGTCTAGGTAACTTTTTCCATTTATAATGATCTTGGCCTCAATCTTTGCGTTCAAGGAACTCTATCTCATTAATATATCGTCACCATCATCCTTTTAACGTTTTCACTCTTGGGGCATAGACCTCAGCTTGCACAAGGGGGTACGTGCCATGATTCATCGTGAGGGCCCATCAGGCTTATGGGTGAATAAATAGTATAAGTATACCTACATCCGTTATTATCAAGGCTATAATAACATATCATTATGGCATGTCCTTGTATTATTTTATCTCAAGTGAGATAGATGAGTCGGTGCGTCCCTTAAATGCGGGTTATCTAAACAACCTTCCTTGATTTGGCCTACAATGTAAGTAATCTATGCCTAAAATAACAAATGCCAGCAAAGATACATAAAAGTGCTAAAATTGTTTTAGTTTTCAGTAATTCGTTAACATAATCACGTTTACCATTTCAGGTAAATTACAGTCACAATATGTATGAAATACGGGTATAACATAAATATTTATTTATTTATTCGTATGGCAGTTCGAATTATACACAGAATAAAAGTACTAGATATGACATGTCACAACCAAATATATCCAGGTTTCTTAACAAATCGGCGGCGTCTGGGGTTAATAGGATGAAATCGTCATTATTATGTATGAGATTTTTTCAAAAGCAGGGCTGAGCTGGAGCTCCGGGCGCCTGACTGGCTCGAGACTGTGCAGGAGAGAGAGATGGCGCTCTTTAGTATCGGAGGCCAAGATCCACTTCGGGTCGCTGCGCCAACGGAGTAAGTAAGAAAGTAATGGCTGAGCTGGAGCGAAGCAAAGAAGGAGGCACAAGAGAGAGCGGCGTGGAGAGATCTCGTGGAGGCCCTCAGTACCTCCGGGGTACAATCATACCTTTAGCTACACGTGACTGTACAAATTAAAATTGTAAATTTATTGCGCCCATAACTTTAAGTTATGAGCAGCGAACGATTCTCTCATTATTTCTCACTAATTAATATATTAATAACACAATCGTTTGTGTACGCGCTGTTTACTTTAATTTGCCGGCAGGTAGCTGGCGTTAAATTGAAATGATTTTGTCCGATGGCCGCTGGTGCGGTCGTTTCATTTGCACATAAATCTCGGATGCGGTGTACGTCTGATTTACAGATTGCTCTTGCTCTCACTGTTTCGGGTTACGGTAATTATTGTAACCCTAGAGACGTACAAGTATTACATATACAAAATCGGACTAACATTAACAAAATCTATCTCTTTCTCTAGCCGTAGGTATTCCTCATTGCTATAAAGAAAGCCTTTAATAGTTTGTTAGTCATTGCCTATAAGTACTTAGGTTATCTCGGCGTTCAGCTTCACGATGTTTTCTCCCACATTCTTCTTCCAAGTCGTATTCCTGTATGCCCCCAATTAGGATTACGAATCAATTCATGGGGGACATGATTTTTTATTATAAATAGGCTTACATAGACGGGCAAACGAGTCGCCTGATTGTAAGACATGTGCAGGACATTCTATTGAATTAGCAGGTGGACCACGGAAGAATATTTTTGCCCGTGGTCCACCAGGTGAACTAAATAGGTGGACCTGGGGAAAGCGGGGTTAATAACGATATTATCTGAAGGTATATTCCAGTGGGTTTCCCTTGCATTCCTGGATGATACTATACCTCATAAGTACACATTAGTCACATCAGAGTGCGGTTTTCTCGTCTATGTTTTCTTTTTCAGTAGAAAAGATAACATGTTGTCGAACAGTCAAAAATCTTCTAGTTCTTCATAATCGCCTTTAGCACACTGCAGTGATTTTGAAACGGAACTGGACGGAACACAGAAATCTAGAAAAGGAACCGAAAAATAGTTTAACCGAACCCACAAGTTCGGTTCGATTTCGTTTAAAATCACTGTAGTGTGCTAAAAAGGCTTATCTATAGTTTAATTATTTCGGAACATGCTACCAAATATTATTTCAGACCTTTTCAATGCAGAAATTAACGTACATGCCTATGAATGAGCGGATAATTATTATGGCTTGATTTGGAATCGAACTCGCACTTCCCGCTAATGTCCAACGTCCTATAGCCATGTTCGAAATCCTATCCACTATGCCACAGGATAAACAATAGTACTACGATTACGACTACATTAATATTACTTTTTAACAGGGTTACATGTACGCGGTATGTTCGTTGCAGGCGGAGAGTACGGAGCGCCCCGTATGTCAAAAATGTGTTTCAGTAAGTAAGTAGGTGTAGGATTTTTTTAGGTCTCCTTGCAGGAAATCTCTAGAAAAAGTTAATTGTCAACAGACACCATTCATTGTATTGAATAAAGATATTCTGTCATGTAAGTTCAAACAAAAACTGCATTATTATGACAAAATGAAATTATTATCATATTTACAAAGAAAATTGTGATCATGGAAACTTCGCGAGTCTAGCAGAAACAAAACCATTTAAAACTTACCATACCTAGTCGAGAAAAATTATGCCGAGAGAATGAAGGTCAATTTGGATGATATATTAAAATACCTATTGACTTACTGGTTGTAGTGTTAAAAAGAAAAGTTTCACAATCATCTAAGAATGACGAAGGAACAGTAAGTCTCGGAAACAATATTATCTACATTGATCGTCTCCAAAATATTAGATTTACAACATCAAATATTGATAACAGTGTGTTATAAAAACATTTTGTGGAATTGAATCTCGGAGACATAATAGAAAATTGGAAACATTTCAAGAGGAATCTTACAGGAAGATAAAGATAGTGCCACTTAACATTTAATAAACAATCGACGCAAAAATGCCAGATTCAAAAAAATCGGATGATTGTCCGCCTAAAGAAGATCCTCCTTGCCCACCACCTTGTCCGCCTCCTTGCCCGCCCCCTTGTCCACCAATAGAACCTGATCCTTGTTGCCCGCCTAAAGATCCTCCTTGCCCGCCTCCTTGTCCTCCTCCTTGTCCTCCTCCTTGTCCCCCTCCTTGTCCACCAAAAGAGCCTGATCCTTGTTGCCCGCCTCCTTGTCCTCCTCCTTGTCCGCCTAAAGAACCTGATCCTCCATGCCCACCTAAAAAGCGTGATCCTCGCTGTCCACCTAAACCTGATCCTTGTGCACCAAAGCCTAACCTATGTAGTTCTCCAATAGATCGTGAAGCATGTGCCCCAAAAGCTTGTACATGTCCAAGAAAATGGCCCGATTGTTGCCCTCCAGAGCCACCTATAACTCTGGAACAGCTACGTAAAATTGGCAACACATATTTAAACATCGATGCCCATCAGAAAACGTTGTGTGTATTGAACAACGCTGCGAACGATGTATTTTGCAAAGTCATGAAGAAGTCAGAGGAAGCACAAGTTGTGGATAAAGCGAAGCATGCCGCCTGCACAACTGTTAAGTTTTTTGCTGCATGCGACAAAATGCTACGGGACAAGACTCGTGCGATATTTTGTGAGCCTTCGCACACTTGTAGTAAATGTAAAGTAAGGGAAGAAGGATGCAAGAAACCTAAAGAAGTATCTCATCTTCTTGCAGCTGAAAGTAGGAGGTTTGTCATTTATGATTTATAATTATCATTCAAAGAGAGAAAAGGAAATAAACGACTTTTGAATGAAAACTATAGAAATATCTTCTTTTATTTCAACTCACAGATTTTCGTTCTATAAAAATACAAACTTTGCCGTGACGTAAGAAAAAATAGGCATTAGGTTTATCTTATCAAAAGCAACAGTAGGTACCTATAAAACTAGGCAATGAATTTACATGTTTTAGACTTAGTAACGAGTATAAAAGATACATATAAATGTATATTAAAATCTAATAAGAAGTATGAACATGTTCTGGTACTAATAACCAACAATGGTTATTGGGTAAATTAACGCCATATTCTGTAAAATTATTAGCTTTTAAAGCTGTGTTTTAAAGAAGAGGTGCCTCTGTGAGAGAGATGGTTAGAGTAGATGCAGTTGTGAGGACACTCTCGGTAGCATAGGTACAAATTATTATTTTGGGGTTGAGCCGCACCCTAATCTGCACCCCATTATTAATGGATTGTTCTACACTCTGAATGAATACACTATGGAGATGAATTTAATTAGATCCGACATATAATTGAATAATATAATATAACGAACGACATGACTATGGCCACAAAGTTTTTTTTACCACAGAGTTACCATTGTAATATATAATATTTGAGTTCTATGACTATGACGCTTATATCAGAGAGAACTATAATCAAAGAGTAGTACCAAAAGGAATACTATATTTTTTCTGTCAAGATGTCACGTCATAAATAAACTTTAAAATTATTCTCAAAATATTACAAGACAATGAGAAAATAAAATTGAAATCAATTTGTTTATAACAATTAAATAATGTTGGCACTATGAATACGAAAATTAGATACATGATGAGTTTAACATCATAATAAGAAATTGATGGAATCATAGACTCAATAATGGATTGTGATCTACCAAATTACAATTTAATTTTCCACGAAGAATTTATGAAAGATGAAAGTTCTGATCAAAACACTAAAGATAATAAAGGTACTGCAAAGACTGAAAAAGATGACACTGAAAATAATACGTCGTCTCCAAACGATAACGAATCTGAAGAAGGGTGTATAAATACATTTGAATATTGTTCAGTACTCCAAGATTGTGAAAGCACAACTAATATAGCTATTATACGAGAGAAAGTGACTGAAGAGTCTCGGAAGCATCCAAATGAATCGGAATCATGCGATGACTCCACGGCTCGTAGATACATGTATTGCAGTGAAGTTATAAAACCTTACATAGGACCCGGGGATTGTTCTGTACCAAAAGAAAAATTAGCTCGAAACGCTCTAGATTCAGCAAAAAAAGATTTTGACAACCTCCCTTGCTTCGGAACTTTCCAGGAGTATCAGGATCAAAAAGAGAATAATTCTGAGTTTTATGAAGAATTAACAATAAAAGAATCATGTCCAAACGAGCCAGAAATACCTTGTCCTACAAGAGGATATGGACCATCTGTAGAAGAGCTAAAAGAAATGATTAATACAAGAAATCATGAAAAGACCTTTTGCATATTAAAAACTGCTGCTGTAGACGTTCTATGCACGATTGCCCAAAAGACCAAGGAAGTTGCTTCTGATCCTGAAGCTGTTAATAAAGCTAAACAAGCTGTTAGAGACACAGGGGCGTTTATATCAAAATGTGATGTGTATGTACGCGCAAAAGCTAGAGAGTACATGTGTACTGATGAAGTATGTAGGAAACCACCTGGGAGAAGGTGTTAACATTGCTACTTAAATTATGAATATTTTGTAGTTTCCGTTGACAAACAATAATAGATTATTTGAAATGGAATAATACTTACTGGTAATAATACTCGTACCAGTGATTTATCAGTCTAATAAATTCTTAAATTCTTTTGTTATTAATTTTGTTATAGCTAAGTGAGATAACCCCGTGCGCTAGCTGTAATAGGACCTGTAATTAAAAAAATAAAAATAATGCTGACATGCTCACAAACATTCAATTTTTTTACGAGGAAGTCGTCCATTTTACTGCGCTAAGTTCGTTTGTCATTACATAATTAGAAATATTTCTTGCAATAATTAATTCCTTCAACTCCTACGCGCTCCATTTTCGGCCTCAATCATCAATTCTTAACTGAAGGTTAGGTAGGTATGCCTTTTTTTGTTGACGGGGGGAAAATCTTCATAAGATACCCGGTCTCCTGGGGGAGAGACTGGGTTATGTGGTACTTTTACCCAATAAAACCCCCTCGATGGCCGACCTCATGCATGTCGGAGGGCTCCGGGATCTCCGATGGAACGCTCCTGAGAGGTGTATATTCCACCTCCAGGTTCCTCCCGTCACAGCAGCATGCGGTCATAGTACGCTGCTACCTTCCCCAGGGTCGCCAGACAATGATCGGCAAAAGGCCCTTTTAGTTGCCTTTTACGACAGGCAGGGGCTACTTCTTCGCCCGAAACTACAGGGCTTAGGTTAGGTATGCCTAACATATGAAATGATAAATGAATTTAAAAAAATGACATGAATATTCCTATGGATGAAAGAAAAATTAGTCTCCGAGCCTTCTTTCATAGGTATTCCCATAGAAATCAGACTTCAAAATCTTTATAAATTAGTACACGTATGAGTCTTACAATTTAATTAAATATTGCAAAGCGTGTACGTTTCATCATTAAGATCTATGAAAATCTTATGAAGATTCACAGAAAATTATGTAAATCCGATTGCAAAATACCTAGGTACCTAGCTAAATTATACACAAATCCACTCTAGCACGGCGCTGGGTCAGTGTTGTGAAAATCGTAAAGCTGGACATCCATTCGGCGAAGACAAATATATTAATTTATAGCATGTTTATAGCAACGTCTAGGTCTTCTTCTTTTGTCACAGTTATTGAGGAAGCGTTAACGAAAGATGGAATAACGTAATGTCAATTGGTATGAAAGGGAAAAGGGAAGATCTTTCAGCAGACGGGATGCTGTGCCCGGTGACCTGTGGTTCTGGTCCACTGATGGATGTTTTGGAACTCGTATATAGGAAAAGTTCTATTGAAAATTTCGAAGATCTTGGAAATTCCTGTTCCATTTTTTATGCGACATGGCTAAGAAAACTCTCGACAAAATTCTCTGTTAGAAACATCTCCGTCCAAATCGGGTCATCGGATGTTGTGTTATGATGCCACATACAAAAAGATAGACATACAGCTAAACAGATCCTACCTACATAGTACTACTAGTACATATCTTGCATAGATGCTGCTGGTTGGGGTTTGCAACACCTGATTGTACCTAATTAGTCACATCGCTCATTGACATCTCACCTTATCTTATCTTATGACAGGGGGCCGGGGATAACCTCAGCGGCACTTCGACCCTCAGGGAGACATCTCACCTTACTTTATTGTTAATAGAGGATTTTCAATGCATTGCTAACCTAGGATTCAGAGTGCTTTATGTACCGGCAATCTCTTTGCAGTAGAAATAGGTAAAAGGGTACCTAATTCGGCTACCTCTGCAAAGAGTCATAAAACCAGTATCAGTATTTGAACTTCAATGTATACGACGTGGTGAGTAGAAGTCAGCTTTTCATGGACACCTGACTTTACGAGGCTACCTGGCGAGTGCCGTCTAGAGTCTAGACTCAGCAGTAGAATCCGAGTGAATGAATTATGAGGCGTAATTTTCTCCTAGCTCCCTGAACAATGGTGGGATGAGCTTGTAAGATTAAGTAGGTTTGTCTTAGTTTACTAGAATGGTCGCTCATCATTGGGGTCGATTTATGTATGATGCTTCTATCTCATCAGTTTCTTTAAGAAGATAATATTCGTTTGAACCTACCTATATATCGTCGTATCCTACGAATAAAGCCACTCTGGCCGTTATACCTTTTTAGTTTTATTGCTAAATTAAATTCAGCTACCCTTTTAACGTCACCTCCATTCAATAAATCACAGAAAATCTAACTTTATCCGCCAGAAAATAAAGGTTAAAAATAAGCCACTATTGCTATCTCTCGAATCATCCGACGAAAACAGTCACAACAGTCAAAGTGACTTTTTTCTTCCCGGGAGCACGACGACGCGTGGGTGGCGAGGCGGGCGCACGCGCCACTCCGCCATTCTTCGCGGACTCCGTCCTGCCCGCACGCGTCACCGTTATTTTGTAATGACAATAATTTCGCGATACTTAAGTGTTTACAAAAACTACAATGAAACGACGACGACAGAAACTAATGGATAGTGAAACATTTTGAGCTGGCTTGTTATTAATAAATTTTATTAATTGTTTTCAATGTAATTTTAGGAACTCCGTAGAAAAAGAGCGCTATTGTATATGTGACTTTATTCCACGGAATTGTCTTATGGTATTAGTATGAAAAGTTGTTAGCCCTAATCGCTTTTGTGGCTTTTGTTCTGCGTACTAAATAAGGATAATTTTAAGATAAATAATAAATAATTATAATTAATTTTGAGATAAATAGCCCTTAATGCTCTTACAACCCGGAATATCGTCACTTATTTCTAAGAGAACACATTTTAATCCGGATAATAAATACATAAGGGACAAATTTAGCAGAAATATTGAAATAATAGTTGCAGTTATATAACAATCCCAGGATAGTTTTACAATATTTTAAATGTTAACATCTCAATAATGTCTCTTAGTAATGAAATAAAATACAAAAACTTCTTCCTGAAAAATTGTCAGCTTGCAGTTGCGCCTTTATTCGTAGGATACGACGATATAGAGACACGAAACGTCAGATGCATGAAACGTCCTTAAAGTTAAATCTTCACTAAAATTCATGATATCCTTTTCTTCGCCATAACTCTAGATAGAGATGACACGAGACTAAACAAAGCCTTAACACCTCGTGCAACTGACGGTTAAACTTTTCAGAGACCGAGGAATCCAGAGGGAGTTCATAGGAGTCAGAGTAGAGAGACGAATCGTATTTTTAATGTTTATTAAGCGTGATTAAATCTAAGTAGACCTGACCAGTTCTTTCTAATGTTGCGAGGTGATTTTTATCGTTTACATATTACATACAACTTTACAATCTTTGAAAATAGAACATTTTCAACTCATCGAGTGAAGAGTCGAAGCATTTTCCTTCAATTTGGAGAGTTACCTAGCGAAATACGGGATGCTGTTACATAACAAATTCAATTTCAGCCGAAGCCCCGTCTCAAAGCTCAGTGATGTATATAAAATAGCCCCTTTACAGTTCGAGCGGTCGGCTGAGTGATCCGCAGTGATTTGCAATGGCCAGCTGTAGAGAGCGGAAAATAGGCGGTTGGCAGGCGGAAGTGCGGACAATATTAATGTCGGCCATAACTCAGGCGCAGCCAACGTATTTTTCTCCACACTGGGAACGAAAGGACAGCAGACGCCACTAATTAACTGGATTAGCATATTCCCTTGAAAACCGCCTTTTTGCACCCCACGGCAAATATATCACTTTATATGGAAATGTTAGGATTTTGCGTAATTTTCTTGTAAAGTGTTCGGCGTAAATGTCGTTATTTGCATGAACATTATCGTACGAAATCGGACATTGTTATATTGAGGGTTTCATTCAGCTGATTATTTTTATGTGTCACTTTTATTATGATTCATCAATCATCAGCTAGCCTTTTATGGGCAAATTGTTTCCTACGACCTCTGGTTGTGTCTTTTAGAACTAATTTGGTCATTTCAGGTTTATATTTCGGTACATACTGTGTAAAATCGTGGGTTTTAATGATAAGGAATGAATACTCTTTATTGCACAAAAATAGTGTGATAGAGTGTGTACAAAACGATTAATACAATCTAGGCGGTCTTATCGCTAAAAGCGATCTCTTCCAGACAACCTTTTGATGGAGTACTCACTCGTACTTGGTTTTTTCTTTGAACTTCATAAAACAGTCACTTGTAAGGAAAACATAATTTGGGACTAAAGCCTGATCGATTTTTATTATCTAGACTTGTAATGTTTTCGTGATAGATCTCTATATTGTGCGTGCCCGACACTCTCTTGGCCGGTTTTATGAATTTAATCAGTTAGAGGAGTCTAAAGCCGATGGATGGACTCATAGAATTTGACGTGTGTAGTCAGGTTGAATTTAAGATTTTATCTATTGGGTATTTATTCACGTCTGGCTAATTGAATTGGTTTTATTTGCTGAATTCATGGCGCTCCAATCTCTGTGTCTACCCCGCAAGGGACATTTGAAGGTGGGATGACTGTGTGCAGTCAGTCTGGGGTGGTAAGTTTTAATCTATTTTGGCTACAAAGTAGAAATCCTTGCATTGCTATGTTTCAGTTTGTAGAGTAAGAACGAGCCAGCGTAATTACCGGCACATTAGGCACTCCATCTAAGTCCTCAAAGTTAGCAGCGCATCGAAAACCCTCTAATAACATTATAGTGAGGTGAGATGTCTATTAGCGACATGACTACTTAACATAATGGGCAATGGCCCGTTTGCTCGACTGTTATCCTTAGATAATAAAAAAAATGGAAGAGCCACAAGGACGCTGTACCGCAAATTTTATTTATGAAAATATCTTAAAAATGACTAACTTCCTTGACCTCCTTCCTCATCTCTCCTGATTATTTTAGCCAAATACTTTTCACTTCAAAGTGAGCTTTGTTTATCGATGATTTCAACGATACTATTTGTTTTAACATATCTTTAAAATTTATGTAGTTATTACGTTTTGAAAGGCGAACAAAAAGTGTGACACACTTTTCTCGAACATGCTCCCAGACTCCCATACTTTACGAGTTATAAGATATTTTTCATATCAAAAACATCGTAAGATCTTACATTGTGGGTATGTATGTCTGTCTAGGTTAAACTTCTAGAACGTCTGGGTCTAGCTAACCATATCTACAAGTGGCAGCCCAACTCCAATTTTAATATTTCTTTCTTATTTTGTAGTTACCCGCTGTCACGTTCAGCATGTTGACCGTGCACACGCATATTATATTCAAACACAGGTGCGCAGCCACCCATAATATGGAATGAAACGGTCGGTCGGATTAAACTTTTCCAGCGTGAGATAGTCAGTGTTCGCGGACAACACGACGGGGCCGACCGTCCAATGTGACTGCCATTTTATTATTTTAAAAGCTCTGTGAAATAAAATGCTTGATATGTTTGACTCCTATATACGTTCGTTTTATTAAAATATGAATTATTAATCACATACTCAGTGTTCGCAGCATACATACATAAACTCTCACGTCTATAATCCCCGAGGTAGACAGAGGAACCACCTTCGATCATAATTCATAATTTATTCATGCATAATCATGAGTTACCGTAGCCTAGCGAGTTAGCGTAGCGAGCACGGTCCGAAAGTGATCGTGCAGGTTAAGCGACGTTCGGTATCTGGATGGGTGACCGCTATATTTCATCTGCAGCTCCTCCGTGTCTCGGAAAATACGTTAAGCAGTCGGTCCCGGTTGTTGTCGTTCGACAGCAGTCGTTAAGCCATGTCAGATGCCTACAAGCGGCCTGAACAACTCTGACAAATAGGTTGGCCACTAACCATACGATTAGCAAGCATGAGTTACATACAGATCTTATTATGTACAATTATTTAGTCCTAACATGATTAACATTGTCGGTATAGCATATTTGTCAGAGTAGTTCCTGTCGTATAATGATTTGTAAATTTTTGTCTTCAAAATCCGGAACTGAATAGCTTTTGGAGGTTAATAAGTCCCTTAGATACTTTTGAAATTACTTTTCATTTTGGACTTTTTTCAAATTTTTAGGAAGATTTTACGCTTTTTATTGCCATGAAATAATACTGCCATTTGCATCGCAGGTAGTTCCTTATCGCCGTAAGATTTCGTGGACAAATTCGTATAGGCATATAGCGCCGTCTATATACTAGGTGTAAAATAGTATCTACTAAGATCCTGAGTCACCTACACGATCATAATGAACACGGAGAAGTAACAAAGATTCGCCATTAAATGTATCAACACTCATACATACTTAACTCTAGTTAGTAATGAACATTGTAACTTATTCTATACACGCTATCACAGAAAACAAAAAGTATTGTAGCTAAGTAATTACCTGATTCCTTTCTGAATTACTAGTATCGGTGTAGATAGACACAAAGTCAGCTAAATATTTTATCAGCCACTCTACTAATCTCAACTCTGCCACAAAATATACAAGTACTAATAACAGAAAAAAAACTCGTTCGCCGCGCTGCACATGCCACGCGGCCGGTGTATTTGTGTGAGCTAGTTATATAACGGAACTGCTGTTTTAACGGAAACAAAAAGGGAAAGAGATCTAAAAAGGATTTTTAAAAGTAACGGAAACGGAACCTTGACCGAGCAGACAAAATCGAGCAACTCAAAAACTTCAAAAACAAACAAAATCAAGAAAATTCGAGATAAATCCGTAATTAGCACAAAATTAGCTACAATTAGCACAAATTATATATTTATTTGTATGTGTATATTATATATATTATTATAAACGGTGCACAACCTACCTTTTACTACCAAATTTACACCACCAAAAGGTTGTCTGGAAGAGATCGCTTTTAGCGACAAGACCGCCTAGATTGTATTAATCGTCTCATACGCACTGTATCACACTATTTTTGTGCAATAAAGTGTATTAATTCATTCATTCAAAATTAGACAAATTCGATAAAATTCGTAATACCTACTTCGTAATCATACGGATACACTTGCACGGAAGCACTTGCAGAAACGGAGGTTTGTAACATCACCAATCAGTACCTTTCTTAGCGTGAGGGCCTCGTGCTTAGTATAGTGAGTTTCCATTCTGCGACGTAGGTATCTATTTTGTGAGTCACCTCGGCCGTGAGCTTGCACAGAATCGACGAGTTTCCTATTAACAAGCTTGTCCTAATGCCAAATCTGCTGACGGTTAAATGTTGCCTTGCTCTACCTTATCCGAATCAAAATCTCTCAGTCAGTCACTTTTCTTTTCTGTGTGTTAACCTACAACAACAAAGTTTCTGAAACGAAATTTCAGATACTTTGTTGTTGTAGGCTATTTTGTTTTCTATTACGAGTAGGTTAGAGAGGTAGAGTTATTGGTTTAGGGTGAAAAGTTATATCTGAATCCGAATACTAAAGATTCTATCAAAATATTTTAACAAAACACAATTGTGTTTCTAGTTATAGGCGAGAGAGTGGATGGAGCTTTTGCTTTAAACTAATTTTTATTACTGTTTCAGAGTTGAGATGAGATATTTACTTATTTCATCATGTAAGCTAAAACTTATCATTATGAATAATTAAAGCGCCACATGATTGTTCGAACTTCGTATATTGTTATAGGGGTTGCGTTCGTTTCAAATATCGCCAAGTGTGTTAATATGATCTTGTTGTTGAATGAGGCTGTTTTATTATACAATTAAATAAAAAGTCGAGTTAGCTATTAAGGTCATAGTAGGTACTTACTAGAGCTTCTGTGGTATAGTGACTAGGACGCCGGACTCCCGGGAGGTCCGAGTTCGAAATCATGCAAAGCCATGTACCAATTACTTTTTCGAATTTTTTCGAAGACTTACGTACATTTACCGACTGCTCTAACGGTGAAGGAAAACATCGTAAGGAAACCTGCATGCCTGAGGAAATTAAAAGTTTCCGAAGGCGTGTGAAATCCACCAATCAGCACTGGACCCGCTCAGTGGATCATGGCCGTACCCCACCTCCCCCCGTCCCTTACTACTTACTAAAACTAAGCCTACTTTCATAGCTATCGCGACAGAAAAATGTTCATTTGACCTGTTTCGGCGGTTGCGTGTGTAGTAGGTAGGTAAGTGTATCCGGTCACACAACCGTCTGAAATATTTAACGAACAGTTTTTGCTTTTTACTAAAGCGATATGTCGTTTTCAATTCTATAGTATTAAACCTGTATTTTCGCACTAGCTTTTCACGCTGGATTTATGTTGCTGCTGACACCGGATATTTTCAGAGTTGGCGGGTGGAATACAATCAGATACGAGTACTCCAAAATCCTTTGATGAAATTCGATAGGGAGTCAGCTTTTGTCATGAACCGTGGCTGTGAAGGTAAACATTGTGAAAAGTTTTCAGACGTAGTAGGCTCATCTACACATAGATGTAATACCATACCATAGACATAAAAAAATACAAAGTGCACTGAGATTGCACATAATAAAGGCGCAACAAACAGTTTGAGAATTTCTCATAAACGACTACACCGATTTAAAAAAATATTTCACTGGTTTATAGATGCTAAACTATATGATAGTCAAATTAAAAGTCCATATACTTTTAGTTGTGTAGAAAACATGTTGCTCTTATATACGCCTCTCTGTACGCGACAGTACATATCTATGTATACAGGGTGTAACATTAAGAACGGTCAGTATGGGAAAGTCTGAAACTATAAGACATACGAAGATCTGTTCTTAGGAACCATGTCATCAATTTTAGTAACAAGAAACACTGTATTCATACATTTTAAAAAAAACCTGTATTCAGCCTGGGAATCGAAACCGGTTGTTTTGAAAAAAAAATCCAACACTATTTCTGTTTAGATATCGACTGTGTAGGTGTTAAGGAATAAATGTTAGTATGAAACGTGATGTTTAAAATTAATAAAACGCATTGTTTCCATATCTTTTAATTTATTTTAGTAGGTGTTCGAAATGACTACCATTTTGTAAAATACAACATTCAACTCGTTTAGGTAACGATCTTACTATTGAATGTTGTATCTTCAGGTGGTGAATTTGCGTTAAAATTGTCTCTATGGCTGCTGGTCTCTAGGTCTTCAATTGTGTCGTAGCTTGTTTTGTGCACTTCATCCTTAACGTAATCGATATCTAAATAGAAATAGTGTTGGATTTTTTTTCAAAACAATCGGGTTCGATTCCCAGGCTGAGTACAGTTTTTAAAAAAAATGTATGAATACAGTTTTTCTTGTTACTAAAATTGATGACATGGTTCCTAAGAACAGATCTTCGTACGTCTTTTAGTTTCAGACTTTCCCATACTGACCGTTCTTAATGTTACAGCCTGTATAATGCATAACCAACGCAACGTGGTGACCTATTATCAGATCACAGCACAGGATTTAGGTGTTCTGTATTGGAATGTGATAGGGTTGAGCCGATTTATCGAGTTCCTCTCTGAAATTAGGGCTTATATTCGAATTCCAATCCAAAGTACCATTATATGGTTCTAATGAAATTCGAATTTCAAATACCAGGGTAAGAATTAGGGTTGCCACCCGTACTCTAAAATAGAGTATTGTCCTCTTTTTCGTGTAAGTGTACTTTGTAATCTACGATACCAATAAAGTACGCTAAAATACTCTATTTACGTAACTCTGACTGTTACTGGCTTGTTACTCATAGAGACTAAATAAATTGGTATCCAAAGCCACAAAACTGTGAAGATTTTCCAAATATATACAAATTCATTTCATAAATTTTGTCAGTGCCTGCCACTACAGCGTTCACTGAGAGAGTTTTCGCCCTTATGAATGTAAACTGGAGAGACGAAAGGAACAAAGCTACCCTAAACTGAAATAAAACGAGCTGAAATAATTTAAATATATATTTCTATTTTTATTTCAATTTTGATTGCAGAGGCTGTAACTATCTTCAAGAAAGACAAATATTTGTTAAATGTTGCGAAAAGTAACAAAAGATATGTTTTTAAAGATAAATAAGTAAAAATTAATAAGAATTCTTTTTTATGCTGTGTACCTTATTTTTGTTCAACCGAAATGAAAAAATACTCTATTCGTCCCAAAAAAAAGGTGGCAACCCTAGTAAGAATCCATGAAGAATCCTAGCAATGGCGCATTACTATGAGATTTAGACTGTCCCATTATTTGCTTACCTATTATTTGTTCATTTTCAAAACAGCTGAAAAATAATCTGCGTCAGGGTTGAGCAGGATGTATCGAGTTCAAGAATTTGTTGGTATATATTTAGACACGGATGACCAAATTCGATATATTACGCCTCAACTACACTTCGCGCAAGAATCTTGCCAAGAGTTGGCAAGAAAACCCCGCGAAACGCGAACGCGTCCACACTTCGGGTCCACGGGTTCTCATTATCGGTCCGGAGTCCGGGGCCAGCGCGGTATCGACGTCTGAGTAGTAGCTGCCGCTGCTCTTTGCTATCGTTCTTGGCGTTCGTGCGTGAAGTGTTGACGCCTTCAGAGTGGGCGGGCTAAGAACGAGGCGCGAAGCCGCGAAGGTGCCCATACTTCTGTTTCTCGGGTCTTCTTGTCCGTTCTTGCTTGAAGTGTAGTGGCGGCTTTGGGTATTTAACTATGAAATTGCCGATTTGTACAAAAAAGTTTGAACCTATTTTTTTTTATTTCACTTTATCAAAGTATTCACCCATACTTTTAGAATGCCAGCGTAATGGCAATATTTTAGTGCCCCGACGGTAAAAGTATGCTGGACGGGAGACAAACCCTTCAAAGGCATTTTGCATTGCCTCTTGGGTATTGTTCTTTTTTTACGTTTCCAATTTGACGCAAATCGACAATTATTGTTTTGATGCTGACGTCGAAAGCTGCTGCTAACTCAGCTGTAGACTGAGAATCATCAGCTTCCACAATCGCCTTTAATTCGTCGTTGTTACCCTTAGTCTCCGGGGTATCATTCTTCAGTTAAAAACAGGATCGAAAGCGTTCAAACAAAAACGCACCATGTATTCGTTCGTAGTATTTACTCCATATACGTATAGTTGACGTTGCGTGCCGTTTGTGCCGCGTTGTTACAACGACCGAACTCGTATTCAAAAATTACTAGTAATTTTAACCTTATACATGCTGAAGAAAACCATTAAAATGTAATGAAAATAGAACACTAATCGACAAACAATTGACAGAATTCCATGCCATTAAAACAAAATCATAAATAAATTCCAAACCCGCTCATACTTTGACAGAAATTGCAGTGCGTGTCTTAGTTTCGTTTCTACCGTATAGGGAGCTACGTTCACCCACCACATGTATGTGGTATTACCATTTCATCTAGATATTCTGTACTCAAGTACGTACACAGTACTACAAAACGGGAACTTCATACCTATTAATTTAGTCCCTTCTATCGTACAGAGTGATCGCTGAACCGAAATCTAAACGAACTTGTCACTCTCACTCATATATTGAATAAAACTAACAAGATGTAAGTATAAAACACTCTTTTATTGATTGGAAGGACGCAAGAGGGTTGAAAACGGCCGTTTTCTGGTAAAATGGCAAAAGTTTGATACTTAAAAGATGGACCATTAGGGGAAAGTATAGCCGATAATTTCTCTAAAGTGCTAGAAGTTATTTAATATTAACTTAATTATCGTTTATTATTGTGTTTAATTATTCTGAACGAACTGGAAATTTATCGTGAAAGTTAATAACATAGCTTAGTACGTTTTAAAATAACCATAGAGCTGGGTTTCTCAAAGTGGGGTATGAAAACCCCTAAGGGCTCGCCAGTTGATCGTAGGGGGTTCGCGACAAGATTTACATTCACACCTGGTCATGATAAAAACGAAATACAGGAATCGACTGAATGCTGAATCTGAAGTAGGATTGAAATTAAGCAAAATTGTTCCTAAAATCGATTCAATTTGCGACAAGAAACTAGCCCCCAACCATCACATTAATTAATAAAAATGAAATGAAAAAATTAAAAGTTATTTATGTTTGCAACAATAAAATACATAGAAAATTACAAATATATATAGAAATAGACTTTCTTAAAGTTTTCACTGCAGCAAACAAGGCAATTATTCATATTAGTACTCTGATTTCCTACACTGGTCACACAGACCGTTACGTAGGAAACAGTGATGCCAGCATATCAGTCGGGCTGCTTAACAACATATTGCTCTTTGTGACTGTATTACTTTTCTTAAATAAAAAACCTTAAGCCATTTTTTTAAGGGGTTTCGCCATTGTTAGGAAAATTTAATAGGGGTACGTGGAGCTATAACTTTGAGAAACCCTGCATAGAGCATAGAAGTACACTCTACTGTACACTCACTCGCACTATGGCAGTCGGCAGTATTTTCTTCCAACAAAATAACATTAGGAAATGTTTTAAACATTCTCTTACTTACCTACAGTAATGTTTCTTCAACCACTCACTAAATTACAAGTATGTATGAATGATCTACTTTTAATTTTAATTTTATTTATTAGGTAAACACAACAGATTACAACCATAGAAATTACAGAAAAATCAATATAAAGTTATGAGCTAGGTCGTAACCCTTAACGTGTAAACACAGCATGGTTAGGAAGTAGAAAATTGATTGTTATACAATATTAAGTTATGAAAAAATACTATTGAATGTAATGACTAAAAATCTTATACATTATATACATACATACATTGGATATAGCGAAGTTGCGCCGCAGTTTTGTATTAAATGAATTTTTGATAGGTATTATTGAATGTCGCCTCAGATCTTTTCTTAAGAATAAACCTATGATTTCTATCATTACAAAAAGTTTTCGACTGGGCGGGCGCTTTCCTTAATTCAAGTCTTCTAAAATACCACGATAATACACAGACCTACAAAATTAAAAAAAAAAGATTTTTTTTATATTGGGATAATTTAACCGGCATTACGGTACGGTATTTTTTACTTTTTGTAAAAAAAAAACCCAAGAAATTAAGTTTGTATTAGTACAAAAACGCTTTTTATTTATCTCAGGAAAACCATATTTTACTTCGCATGTGACAATATTGCAGGAAAGAGGGAAGTCGATCGACAGAGGAATTCAATTTCGAATCGAAAAATCCCCTATTGGTTTTGATGACAGCTGCTTATTCCTATAGAAGTGATAGTAGGTATTACTTTTTATACTGCGAACCGAATAAAAAACTGCGTTATATTAACACCTTAGGTATCTTTAGTGGACAACATATCAGGGTATACGGTTTGGTAGTTGTTTGTTTGTTCTTAGTATAATTATTATTTTACAATGTGTTTACATGTCAAATATTATTAAATTAGTGTTTTCATTTCTTCTTATTTTTTTTAAAGTTAATGAAAAAATTGAAATTTGTTTATGTTGTAAAATGCACAGTCTAACAACCCCATTTTTAATTTATTTTCAAAAATAATTACATTATCTGAGTTTTTTATTATATCATATTAATCATAACAAAAGCTTATTGCGACAGGGTTTTACAGAGTTTAGTGTCTTCCAATGTACCTATCTACTTACTTATGTTACTCACCAAACCCGATTTCAGGATAAGGTCAAACTAAGTATTTTATTCTAAGTTAACAGGATACAACTTCTTTCAGATAGACGAACTGAGGTTACGGAATTATAAACAAAGGAGATTGGTAAAATATCGTTAACCATATTTTACCAATGCAATGGCTGAAGACATTATTTATACACGATCAGGGACTGTTCTTGACAAATTACGATGCAGAAAATATTTATTTATTAAAGCTTTAAGCAGGATATAAACTGTAACGACCACCCAGCGCGGTGATACCGGAACAGAAATAAATTCATGAAAGCTGAAATTGAAAACCATGAGACAGGCGTGGCGTAAACAACTAGGGCGGACTTTTTAATAAATAACGCTGCGTTCAACGCTATAACTCGATTCCACCAAATACATAAATGTGAAAAAAGGGGGCAAATTTCGGTACAAGTACCTAACAAGTGGATCTGTCGGCTTCACCGATAAAATAAGATCTAAGTGGGTGCTAAGTTCTATGAACCTTACCTACAGAAATACTTTGTATAACATTGTTTAAAACGAAAAATTATATGTGTAACTTGGAAAGTTTGAAAACTTTCCCCAAATTTAGTTTTACAAGAGTCAAGAGAATAGAAGCGAAAAGAGGGTGGTATCTTTATATACAGCCTTAGAAAAAGAGATGTGCTTTTCATAGATCACTATTCCAACTGGTGTCTTTGAGTAGAGTCAAATAGAGACTATATTTACGGTATTTTAAAGTGCACCAGTGGCACATCTGCCACATCACATAACAACATCTTGTTTCAAGCGAAAATATTACTAGTTCAAAATAAATTACACGAATATAAAAGCATAGAAGCATAAACTAAAAGATTATAAACTAACTGTAACTGTTTATTGTAAACTAACTAGTTGCTCACTAATTTTATTTAGTTTAGTATAACATATGCTTAAGTTCCTACTGGTGTATGGACTATGAATCCTTTGTAATCTTACCACAAATAAACTATTCTTATTCTTATAATTTCTTAAAAAAAATAAAAGAAATCTCTATCATCGGATTAGTACGTTCTATCAAAGTCATTATAACCTACAAATATTAAGTCTATAGGGACGGTCAAGATTTCATACGGAATTGGTTTGTTAGACAGCATTTGGAAATAGGAACGCAACGGAACGTATCGCAGTGGAAAATTGGAATTCCTTAAATCAAAATAAAATAAAATACGTATCTAGGAATGTAGGAAGTTTGTTAGGAAGGACTGAAAGACGGAACTGCAGTCGATGCGACTCTGCGGACGTCGGGGACAAAAACCATGTCCATTCGGCTGACATGCCGTCCCAGTCCCAGGTCGCCGGGGATTACCCCAGTTTGCTCTAATTTACCCTTTTTGCACATTTTATCTTTTGCTTTATTTTCTGAACATAATACAGTATTTGTAAAGGTAACGAGGTTAGGTTGCCAAGCATATGGTATCAAAAATAAGATTAAGTAACAAATTCAAACATTATTTTTTGCATACCCATGACACAAAGGGTTATGAGCGCTATGTCTAACAAAAAGAAAAATATAAAACAATGTGTATAGAAGGCGATTGAATTCAGATGTAAATTTTCGACATTCTGTTCAAAATTGACCTAGGTAACCGACAGATTTTTTATCATCATCATCAGCCTATTAATGTCCCCTTGTACAAGGGGATACGGGCCATGATCCACCGAGCGGGCCCACTGCTGATTGGTGGATTTCACACGCCTTCGAAAACTTTTAATTTCCTCAGACATGCAGGTTTCCTCACGATGTTTTCCTCCAGATTTTTATGAAAAGTATTTATTTTTTAAGTTTTTTGGTACCTACCGAATTTTATTACCTATGTATTCTGTGCCTGTTATATATTAGAATGGATCATTTTGATATCAAAATTAACTTTCAATAACAAGCGATAAGCACCTTTTACCAATCGTAAATCCGAAAGCTCCATCTACTGTATACATGTGAACTGAGAATTAGGTAAAAATAGATGAAACATGACAACATAGTGTTCTATATCACCAGTGCCGGATTAACCTTTTAGCAAAATATCAAGTCCACAGTCAAGTCTTGTCAGCGTTGCCTCTTTCTTTGTCTTCGGCCTTGCGTAATCCCCAATAAATATTTTGACACAAATCAGTTTGACAATCCCAAAAAAAAATAAGTTAGACTTAAGTTGTAATTAAAATTAAATTAGTAAATAGGTACATGGGAACGTGTTTGCCAAGTTCGGAAGAAAAGGACGACGTGTGTTAAATAATAGAAACCATTTTCGATTCGTCTAACTCAAAATCTATTTGACATAGGTATACAGTTCTCAGTAGAGCGTCGGTGGTGTCGTGGCTAGGACGTCGGACTCCCATGCGGGAGGTCCGGGTTCGAAACCATACAATGGCATGTATAATCGTATATCGAATTCAACCATTTATAATAAACACGCGTGAAGACACGGATACCGAAGAAAGTGATTAAACATACAATTGAGGTAGCAGAAGACATTGTAATAGTAGAAAAAGGGTATGCTTATAATTTAATGTAAGTAAACAAAAAGTAGAACAAAAATTATTGTTTAAATGTACCAGTATCAAAATGCATCATTCCTGCTGTAGTTGATCATTGGTTTAACAACAGATGCTTGACTTGGAGTGTTAAAGTAGTAAACTAATCACACAACAATAGATTATTATCGCAGTCTTTATTGTTCAGTCTCAAGTGCGAATACGCCATGCTATATGAAATGGACTATACCAATGAGTTTTTCGATTTTTTCGAAGGACTTACGTACATTTACCGACTGCTCTGACGGTGAAGGAAAACATCGCGAGGAAACCTGCACACTGAGATAACTAGTGTGTGAAATGGGGAAGGCAATGGCAAACCACCCTATTAAATTTGCCACGAGAGTCGTTCTATGTGATTAATTCCTTAGAATGATCACGACTCTCAGCAATGAGGAATACGACTTAGAGGAAGGAGGAATACAGTTCTCATTTTGTATGTTAAATATTTACTCAGTTTTCTGTTTTGTCTTTTTTTTTTTTTATTAAACAAGGAGAGCAGACGAGCTAACGGGCCACCTGATGGTAAGTGGTTACCGTCGCCCATAGACATCTCACCTCACTGTATTAATATTGGAGGGTTTTTGATGCGCTGCTAACCTTGGGGACTAAGATGGAATGCCTCATGTGCCGGAAATTACGCTGGCTCTCTTACCCTTCAAACCGAAACACAGAAACGCAAGCATCTCTGCTTCACGGCAGAAATAGATAAGAGGGTGGTACCACCCTATATTGTCTAAATGTCTATAAGATAAATTAAAGGTTTGTGGTAAGGAATGCACCCAATAAGCATTTTGGAGGCATCACAGTTTTGGATTGTTTAGGGCACCCGACGCCATTAATCCGGCACTGGATATCGCGTTTTGAGTAAAATCGTTTTCGTACACCCGACACCGTTCACGACCCGTTGCGGTCGCCATCCAATTTGCCTTTGAGCTCACGTGCAAAAGCCAACCGTTTCATACCTGGCCCGAACTATCCAGACCCAGGCATTAACTTTGTAACGAGGCGAGACGCTTTCCAGCGAGATTGTGTTGTAATTACGGTATATTTCATTAAAATATGATGGAGTTTCAAACGGTGTATTTGGTGGCTAATAATGTTATATCTGGATATCAGGTAAGTACGTATTTTCGAAGTGTTGGACTACATGCGTCCAATTCCAGTCCCAATTCGGTTCGCTGCAACCAATCACTTGAAGTAAACGCTACGTGATTGGATGCAGTGAACCGAACCGTCGCTGGAACCGGAGCGTGTAGTCCAGGCCTAATAGGTTCGTTATTAATCGGTATGGAATCATCAGTTTTTGTTTTAGGGGATGACTTGGCTTACTTTCTCTGTAAGTTTACACCCAGTTGGGTAGATCAACAAAAAATAAAAACGATATCGCTGGAAACTGAAATCATTATTCTGAATCATTTTAGAAAATCATATAAAAAAGTTTTTTATAGAGTCGTTGTTTACGACTGTACACTGACGAAATGCGAACCTGAGGGTAGGTACCGGTAGTGCGTTTAAGAACCTGAATCTTAGGTATATTGTACCGTTAGTCTACCGGATTTACGCCAACATATGAAAAACGGCAACTTTAGTAGCTATTTTATTAGAAAGAATTAGAACAACAAAATATATAAGTAAAGGGGACCGGGATTATTAGAATCAAGTCAAAAAGTCAATTTGTTTGTTGTATACCTTAAAGTGATTTACTGCTGACTCGTGCCAAAAAATTCGCCCGAATTTTAGTTTCATAGGAAACTAAAATTCGGGCGAATTTTAAGTCCCAGTTTTCGGCACCAATCCGGAATACTTTTGTATTCCGGATTGATGCCGAAAACTGGGATGAGATGAGAATTTCAGCGTTGATGAAAACTGTGTATTCCGGATGCGTGCCACTTTTAATAACTGAGAAAGAAAGAGAAGCAGCTATACGTTAGAGGACGATAATGTACAAAGCCTAACGTACACTTTTACAAAGTCATTTTTTACTCTCTTCCACCGCTTCGTAAGGTGCTATAAAAATAGAATTATCAAGAGGTCGCTATGAAAAAAATAGTTCACATAAAATTCTAAAACATGCCGCACTCTGTTGTTATAAGCTCGGTTGGCCTTTAGATATTATTTACTTCTTCAAATCCTATGTAACAATATTTCTCGTTTTAAAGCCCAAAACCAACACAGGCGGTGCGCTGACGGCACACTGTGTATGTTGTGCGCCGCTTCACTTTCATATATTTTGTATGAAAATAGTTTGAAGAGGGCGAAACGCTAGCACAACAGTCGGCGCGCCGCGTCTTAATCTACTTGCATACAAAATGTATGAAAGCGACGGGTGCAAAACAGAGAGAGGCGGCACGCTGACGTTGCGCTGGCAGCGCGCTGCCGGCACACCTCTTGTATATGTTTTGTGCCCAAGTGATCTTAAATATTATACTGAGCTCATTATATAATACGATTTTGATGAAAGCCGGGGCTTATCGTACTTGTAAATACTTCAAATAAGTAAGTATATTTACAATTCATTTCATTATTATGAAGACCTTTTCAATGGTTTTATCGAAAATTTCACATTGATGGTGGAAGGCGATTAAAAGAAAATCCTTCGTTAAATATGTTCATGGTCAGGTTCGACGCCGTAGTATAGTGGAGGGAGAGGACGAGCGAAAACTTGGCGAAGTAAGCACAATCAGCTTCATAAATTTCAGAATGCTCTATATACGCATGTCACGGCGGAGCGAATCGTCTGCTTGTAGCCTGAAGAGAGCTGATAGTAGAGTCCGTAGTACCGGGTGCATTGCGTAGTCGGCAGATCGTTCACGGGGTTAGTAGCTGCGGCACCTTCTCTGGCATGTTCTTAACGCATGGTGCGGAGCGCCCAGTCAAGGGTTACCAGTTATGGCAAGGTGAAGACGCTGCTAAGATCACTTTGGCGGCGTTGGCAACGAAGAGAAGAAAGGTGAAATGGAAGTCGTTCGTCACTCTACACTTATTCTAGTTTACAACTGATGTCCCACGTGAAGGCTGCAACATCTATTAATAACATAAAAATGTTTTAGAAGATCGTGCGAATATATTTGTCTTGTGCACTCATAGGAATGTCTATGTGACAATAGTGCTCATAGTTTGTAATCATTTGCTGATCTACGAGTAATATACTTACAAGTTGTTTTCTTAGTTAAATACCGGACAAGTGCGAGTAGACTCGCGCCCTGAGGGTTTCAACAAACTTAATTACTTAGATAGTTATGTACCTAAAATATTTTAACATTACCCGTTCCTGAGAAAACGCATCTTGACAGACGGACAACAAAGTGATCCTATAAGGGTTCCGTTTTTTCCTTTTCAGGGAGTACTACCATTAGTTACAGTTTACGAATTTCGACTTCATTAACCACAATGAAATATAAATGGAGGAGAGACTTTCATTAAAGTTTCACTACATACATGTGTATTCGTATTTGCTCTCACTTAGCCTACCGTATTGAAGGTACCGTATGAATATTTGATTTCACGTTTTTGTGCTACTGGCGTTCGTGTGACCCAAAATCCTGAAACACGCGAAGTGGCAACACACGGCATCGGAATTTTTGTCGCTGTTTGGTCACTGTGCTGTGCCACTCTGGTGGCTCGGAGATAGTGATGACCAAAACTAGCCTCGGTCAGGTCACACTCACAAACCGAAACTGTAAATAACCAAATATTGTTACTGATTTTTACTAGACTACTAGGTGTTAGTATATTTATTATTCCGGAATCCTAACATTCATTCTAATTTTTGTGTTCGTAATATTTATTATTTTAATTAATATTTTAAACAGTAATTTTGTACGCCTTTAAATAGGCTGAATATTGTGATATAAGAGCGTCGGTGGCCTAGTGGCTAGGACGCCGATCCGGGTTCGAAACCATGCCATGTACCAATGAGATTTTCGGATTTTTTTCGAAGACTCTTGTACATTTACCGACTGCTCTAACGGTGAAGGAATACATCGTGGGAAACCTGCATGTCTGAGGAAATTTTTTTTTTCCAAAGGCGTGTTTTTCCGAACACTGGGCGCGCTCGGTGGATCATAACCCATACCCCCTTGTGCAAGGGGAGACCTGTGCCCCAACAGTGGGGACATTAATAGGATGATGATGATAATGATGACTGTGACATAGATCTTTAAAGATAAGTATTCTGACAAATAAAAAATTGATTGATTTCTTGTTGTTCTCGGTGATAGAGATGGTAAAATCTGGTCTTGCTCAATTAAAACTATAAAACTGGGGTCACTCTTGTCTTACTATTTACTCTGTCGGCTATGGTAATAAACATGGCCAAAACTGGCCTCGGTCAAGACGAAACTAAACTGATATGAATTTCTTACGTGCCTAAAATAATCTAATCTAATAGGGTCTAGTGGGGTAATTGCAATACCGGGGTAAAAGTAAAAAAGTGTGTTGCTGACTTTGTCTTTGAGAAAACTAGTGCTGCCATGTCTGATATGTTTTATGTACTCTTTGAACAACGAGGAAACCCCCCATCGAAGCTGTTTTACCGACGAACAAATGAATGACAAAAGAAAGAAAGATAAAATGAATTTGCGTATTTTTTTTACTTTTACCCCACTTTTGAGCCTATCGACACTGCTAAGAGATAACACAATAATATCACATTTGCCCCTTTTAACCGGGCAAATGTAAAAGTTCGTCAAGGTAGTTTCAGATTTCATCAAGTTGACGTAGTGATTTTGTTTTATGTAATTACTTGGAACAATAGTCTCTAATTTATGCTTACCTAATACATACAATAAATACCAATCTTGAATTGTTGAAGAGTAACTAGTGGTATAGTGTATAAATGTATTTTTAGTTGTGGAATTCGCATTTGCCCCACTTGATCAAAATATCTTGTCAAGGGCATGTGTGGTCCCAATCTTGGCTCTCAATATTTACAGTGAATTATTAGTCAAATAAAATGTTATTTTCGTTCAGAACATAACATCTCATTTGACTAATATTCAGACCTTTCATGATCTTCAAATTGAAAAAAAATATATAATTAACCCTTAAAGGTTACAGGACCTGTATAGCTCAAGAGTAAAATCTAAATACTACCATGCATTTAATACTAAACTGACAGGTTTGGCGTCAAAGCAAGAGGTTCCGATGTATATAAAATGCTAGACCGAGGTGTTTTGGTCTTGGTTTACTTTGTCACTTCACAAACTGCCATTTCGTTGGAAATCCTACATTGCACCATATAATTGTACAGCCTTTTATTTTCCCTCCGACAGATACTTCTATCCGGATTTTATTACCGTTATCTACTACACCCACGAGCTCACAAAGGATTTTTGACGATTTAGACTCTGCGCAGTTTTTTATGCATGAAAATATGAAGTGGAGCGTATAAATTTTTCAGCTTCTGAAAGAAAATGCATAAGTTACCTTTAGCTGAATTGAAAAAAATCTTTATGTATTGTGTAAAATAATAATAATAATAAACCTTCATTGGTAATTACCTAGGTATACTGATTATGAAGGTAGTAAGTACGAGTTCCTAGATTTAATGTTTGTATTTGTACATAATGCTGTGTGCTGTGATCTTTGGTTTAGGCGTTGAGCGTCAAGCTAGATCCCATATATTATTAAAGCATTAGGATTCGCTAAAGAGTACAAAGTTAAGCCGAAACCGGAACCTTCTTGTGAATGTTTAACAAAATGTTTCTCACAATAATAGGTCGTAGCCCTCGTTGAATTTTTCATCACCCATTCAAGCAAACCTCACGTAGGCAACAGGCCCTGTATGAACAAAACTAAGGTGGCCATCGGGGAGCAAAATAGAAAATTCAATTTACATATTACAGGAGAGAGCTGACTGGACACCTCATTATCCCATATAATGGTGCTCGCTGGGTTGCACTCCCACAAGACTTAATTACCCCTAATCTGGCATTCTGTGAATCTACAGAATCCTCGCTTGTGTAATTACGGTCCTCTGTTCGGTTAATGGTCTCGTTTATTTATCTGTTAATGCCACGAATTAACAATCGACGGTAGGAATCAAGCTATCAGTGAAAAATGCTTGCAAAAACGTTGGGTAACCTGTTTCATCCGCTTGAAAATACGTTTAGCGTCGTCACGGTTTTCGCAGACGGTGTAAAACTGTATGGAAATAAAGCAAAACGTGGCATGAAACGAGTCTCGTTTAAAAGTCGTGTGTAAACGTTATGATATAGTACGACCTGCTTACGTGCACTCGTCGCACTTTGCCTGCCCCTTAATTGGAGGGGCTGGTTGGAGCCGCACGCGAGCAAGCACACACGCAAACAAATTTAAACCCTCGCACGTACAGCCACAGACTAATATCCCCGCGCTTTGTAAACAGCGCTAACTAAACGAGGTTAGCGATTTTACACTGAAATAGTTCATAAAAGCTTCTCCGTGAGAATCGGTATAAACAGTATACAGTTTGTAATTAAATGAAATAAAGCATAAAGTAAGCCTGCATTTTAATGAATGCTGAAACATGGCTGGGTATTCAATTATGACTCAGCATGTACCTACGAGTATTTGCAATTTTTCCAATGGCTATAATTTGTTTAGACGCGAATGTAACGATACATACCTACACACTACGAATCTTATTTAAAGAAAAAAACTATTTCCCTGATACAGTCTTACTATTTTTTGGGTCAATAAATGAATTGCGTTTAAATCTCTTACATAAATTATTTACTGAAAAAGCAGCCTTGAATGGAGTTCAAGGCGATATTTCAAATGTTGAGACATCTAGGGATTATTATTCATTCGTAGTTCAAAGTTCAAACTATCGTCTCCAATATTCGAGAAACGCTCATCTCTAGTCCAAAGTTCATTAGTTGGAGTAATTGTTACAGTTCAAAATTTATGAGCTAGTGTCTGTCTGACAAACGAACCTCACTAAAAGGGTTGTTACCCTTAGCCCTTTCAGTGAAAACACACAAAGTATCTAAAGTTAATAGGGATGCAATTGTCTTATGACTAAAAATTTAATCACTATGTAGATGGAGTCAGTAAAAGGAAAAAACCTATGCGAGTCGGACTCGTGCACCGAGGGTTCCGTTCTCAAAATATTATTCGTCTAAAAAACTTACCTACCATTTTTTTTTTCAAAAACCATAAAAGTTTAAAACTTCGTTTTATTTTTCCCGAATATTAATACAATAATATAACACCAACTTTTAATATAATAATAATAAATAAAACATTATTTTTTTTATTTTAAAAAATTGTATAGTTTTGTAACTTTAAGCACCACTGGTCTACCTTTACGTTCTTTCTTCAATTCTTCTTTTCGTGTGGTTAGTGGCCAACCTATTGTCAGGGTTGTTCAGGTACAGTCAGCAATGAAAATTAGGTGTTTGTATCGTTAATTGAATCTCCGTTATTTTTTTCATACTTTTCGAATTGTGAAGAATATATGATTTAACTTGTAATATTCTAAACCAAAATAGTAGATTTTAAAGATTTATATTTATTTGTTGAGACTGTCTTATAAAAATGATTATTCAATTTCTTTGCATAAGATTCATAATAGAAAAAAAACCACAATGTTATTAGTTACATTTACTATCAGTAGAGGGAAATGATTTCACTTTGAATTTGATGAAAACCGATATATAGATACACTGAATTTTCTACGGAAATGCCTATAGCTAACATGAAATTTCACAAAAGAAGAACTGCGTGTTTTTACAAAGTTTTGTAGTTTTACCGAATGTTATTTTTGCCTTTTCTTTATAACATCAATTTTACACTTTTTTAGGAAATTAGGTAAGTCAAAACGGATCAAGTGCGAATCGAGGCTCGCGCTATACGGATCCGTACTCAGAGGTTTTTAAAAAACCCAATAAGTATCTTGTTTTCATTATAACTTTCAAATTATTCAATATCTAAGATGTTTTACTATTTGTTGTTAAAATAGAGAATATGGCCAATATAAAACGGGGTACGGATCCCTTAAAATTAAGATTTGTAAGGAATCAAAACGATATTAAAAAGTGCTAATCCCATTATATTATACATATATAATGGGGAGTGCTCTTCGGAACTATTTGATTTGGTGCCATCGTCTACTTTCTTGAATCGCACCACTCGTCGGCGGCTCAATTTTCACCCGCACTTTCTAAAGCCTTGGGTGTCTACCACGACCCGTTTTACACGAACGTTTCTACCACGCACCTGTAAAACGTGGAACTCTCTTCTACCCGACGTTTTCCCGCAGCGCTACGACAGGGGATGCTTCAAAAAGAACGTTAAAAAAGTCCTCTCCCTCCACGGCCAGCAACACACAAGCAATACCCCTGGTATTGTACGTGTCTCTAGGCGACGGTGACTACTTACCATCAGGTGGCCCGTCTGCCTGTTTGTCGTAGCTAATTTATATATATAAAAATAAAAAAACATATAATCAAGGTATCATTTAATAGGTGGAAATACATAGGTTTATTTACTTACCTATCGAATAAAAAACAAAATTGAAATACAGAGTACACAATTTTTTATCTAAATGCCACAGGGCACAAACATCATCTCGCTTGTCCGTGTAGGTGTACGAAGCAAAGCCCTCGAGGAAAAATAAGTCAATACGAAACGGAACATCTTTTTTCTTTTATTGTATTGTCGCATAATCGCCACTTTGTTATTCAATTTGGAGGGTTGCCAACGACCCTCCCTCCTACTAAATAATACCGTCGAGCAGAACGGACCTCTGCCCACACTCTTATTGTAAAAAAGTTAAGAAGATTGTCTTGTCCCGATTATTTTCTTGTCCCTATATTACTATGTTTTTTCTAGTTAGTACATAATAAGATCAAAGTGAATGCTATATTACACATGGGAAAGTATATATTCTAGGGTAGTTTTATTAGTATAGGGGTATATGTTCCTACTTGTATCAACTATATAATATGTACGTACACCAACGGAGGCAAAACAAACCTATTCAAAGTGATTTGTATAAGGATCAGATTCACTGCCACGCTGCGTGCTACGCCGTAGCAGAGGTTAGTAAGGAAAAATTCTACGGCAAATTTTGGATTTTATTGACCTACGTCATTGTTATCAAACTTTTATTTTTTCTATTTGTTTATGTAGACGGTGAAATTTTTAGTATTTCGGTTCGCCAGAACATTTTATCGCGGATTACCTTTCTGCCAATAAATATCTACTATGTAACTGTTGTTGTGTAATGTGTCTTTGAGCAGTTTATGCATGGGTGACCATAGAGGGGGAGGGGGGAGTCACAGGGTTCGTGACCCCCCCCCCCCCCCCTCGCAATATTCGACTACCAAAAATGAACCTTAAGTTAGTTGCGACCCCCTATATCACCCTAAAATCGACAGTTTCCTATATAACGCCCCCCTCCGTCCAATATTAGGCTAGGATCGGGCCTGAGTTAATCAAAATTAATTTAATATACCTTGATATATATTTATTTTATTTTATTAAATAAGGAGAGCAGACGAGCAAACGGGCCACCTGATGATAAGTGGTCACCATCGCCCATAGACATGTCACCTCACGTTATTAATATTAGAGGGTTTTTGATGCGCTGCGAACCTTGAGGACTAAGATGGATTGCCTCATGTGCCGGTAATTACGCTGGCTCTCTTACCCTTCAAACCGAAACACAGAAATGCAAGCATTTCTGCTTCACGGCAGAAATAGATAAGAGGGTGGTACCACCCCAGGCAGGATCCTTCACATCAGGATCTACCACTACTATATTATGTACAAACTGTTTAAAACTTGGATACCCTATATACATACACTTCAACCAGTCAAAACTACGATATTTTCTCGTTAAGTAATACTCTGTGATGTGTGGAATAATGTTTCTCTGAATTTGGCTTGCAAAGGAGAAGGATTAATACCACTCTGAATTCTAGGAAAACGTATACGCTGCAACCATAGACTAACTTTAGTAAGAACTAGTATGTTCTTCCGTAAATGGGATACTAGAACAAAACTAAATGAATGGACCGCGGTTTACAAATGTTGGCAATATTCACTAATGGAATTAATAATATTTGGAGTGTGTTTCGATAAAATATTTTGAAATTGCTCGTCAGTCAATAAAAACTTTGTTGGCGGCTACTGGGGGTAATTAAATAAAGCAAGTTTACGAAATCAATTATATAGTTGCAATGTTGGCTTTACTCGAGTTGGTATTGAGTTTAGAAACTCTCGGTGATACCATACTTCCATAATAGTTTTAACGTGCTTTGTAAAATAATAGTCTGTCGGCGTAAAGAACTTTGTTAACAATAGTAGTTTATGCAACTGTTACGTAATAACAGCCATTGTAAAACGAGTTTTTGTTTGATACGAGTGAAGCGAGTATCAAAATAGAAAAAAATATCAATGGCTATATAGTAACGTGCAATTGCATACAATACTTTTTCTACAACCATGAAATACCTAAATAACAGAAAATACAAACTGAATGATGAAAGTCGTTGAACAAACTTATAATTTATGGAAACTAAACATTCCCTTTCGGCTTTAAGAGGTTTTAGTTTTATCCTGTATTTAGATACAAAACTATTAAGTTAAATATTTATATTAACTGTAGGTACCACATGTACCAATCCGTTAGTTATATAATAATTCATTGCACATTAGTACATTTGCATTGGGTTTGAAAACCAGTGCACCGAATCATCGATGTCTGGGATACGGTTTTGTGGTTTCCCGTGTCTGTGTGCATAGAGTTGGAAATGTGCAAATATTTGTTTCAGAACCTAATTGAACATCGGGCCGTTATGCATGTGCAATGTAAAGTGGCATTAACAGATCAGACTAAATTTTTTACTACGTCGCTTTTAACTATTTGTGACGTTAATACGAATATTAAGAAATCATAACAAAACATTTTGTTAATTAAGTATTTTTTTTAGTTTTTTTTTAATTAGTTACAATTTGAATTGAATTTTATTATAATATATAACTTGTGCTAGGGGAGGCCTGTGCCCTAACAGCGGGGACATTAATAGGCTGGTGATGATGATGATTATTGACAAGACACTATACGTTAGGCTTTAGCTGTAAGTGTAATGGTTGCTTAATAAATTAATTGAATTGATGCATGCCAATCTCAGTTACCCACGAGCTCCTATAAAAAATCGAATTTGGGTCAAGGGAATGTGAAATTTTCAAACCTGTATATTTTATTCAGTTTACGAGCTAGGAGTATGTAACAGACGGACGGATGGACGGATGACGGAGCGACAGCAATAGGATTCCGTTTTCTCTTTCGGGTTATCTCTAAAAACCATGAATTTGCTTTCTTGCTTTCTAACTATCGTCTAGTTAGTGGCTAACCTATTGTCAGAGTTGTTCAGGCCGCCCGTAGATCTCTGACATGGCTTAACGACTGTCAAATGACAACAACCGGGACCGACTGCTTAACGTGCTTTCCGAGGCACGGAGGAGCTCAGGTGAAATATGCCACTAGTGGTCACCCATCCTGGTACCAACCGCGCCAAACGTTGCTTAACCTGCACGATCACTTTCGGATCGTGCTCGCAACTAGGCTACGAGCTTACAATGAAGTAAAAAAACAGATACTTAAGCAAGTACTTACACTGAACATTTTTAAATTAACATTCAGAAGTATAAAATTCTCAAGTGAATTGAAACAGGTGCACAATTGAATACACATAACTTAAGTATTCAATTTCACCCGAGCTCAATCTTCCGTTATTTTGCCTTAATACGGCTTTTAGTCGAATAAGAAAAGAGTTTGTTTCTCTCTCGTTGCAAGCATTGTTCGGCGCTTATTGGAGACGCCTGAAGTGTAGACAATTTATTGTGTATCCTCATATCCTACTCATCCACCCTCATCCTCAATAACACAGAGTCGCTCTCAGGTAGAGCTCATGATTAACATTAATCATTATTCATCTAGTAATTGGGACAAAGTGCACATAAACCTAAGTAGGCCAGGATTTTTTCATCACGTTTATGGTTACCAGCAAAGACATTTAGGTATATTACTAGAGTAAGGACATAAGAATAGATACATCTTTACTTTCTTTATATATTTTCAGTACACCTAATTAATAAACTGTGTATAACTAAGGAAATAATTACAAATAAGTAAGTAGGTACGTTGACAGACATGCTAAAGTAATTCTATCTTACCTATACGCGAATTCTAAAATCCACACTAACAGTTCCAATATCGTACCCACTCATATCTGTAATCACTCACTCATATACCTTCTTCATGTTTTTAGCTGAATAGGTATTACCTCGGGAACGGAAAACACAACGAACTAGGACTTTCGAGTAAGGAGCTTCTTTTGAGGCACAACGACCGCGACGGCGCTAATTTAGTCCTTTGCGCCACTTTACCCTAACCCCGGACCTGTGTGTTGGCACATTTGACGCTCTTTCACATGCAAATACGAGAGGGAACCGCGGCTCTGTCGAGCTCGACGTCTCCTCACACTCCCCCAAATGGATGACATGGAACACGTTTCAGATAACGCATACGATTTGATTCTATTAAATGTCTGAACGAAATCTGGCCTCGCGTGTCGACGGGAGCGATCGAATAACTGCTATTATACGAGTAGATTGCATCTAATCAGATTATCAAAATGAAAGCATTAACATGGACGGTTTTGTAATTGGTGCAACTTTCAGGCAAAGTTTAATTTGCTTCTCTTGAATGTACTAGAAAAATTGCATTTACGTAAGACTGTCAAACCCGCGAAAGTGAAGATGCGTTATAATTTAAAGGTAGACATAGTGTGTACATAATATATGTATATAATATATTGTATTGTATTGTATTCTTATTATGGCGTCGGCAGATTCTAGGACGGTACCTAATAAAAGAATTTAAAAGAAAATAATATTTAATATTAAAAGTAAGTTCCACTTAATATGGTTACACTAGAATATGCTACCATATACTCTCCCGTTTCAGGGTTTAAAAAGAGCGCTGCTGTAAATAGTTTTGTTCAACATTTGTAGATGCAAATACCACATCCAAAAGGGAACTAAGTATACGTATACTTAGTTCCCTTTTGGATGAATGAATGAATTATAATTTATTTGCACACACATACATAACACGATAATTACATTTCACTACTTAAAAGTAACTATGACTAAGTTCACATGCATATGTGGAAAAAAGGTCCCTGACTCAGCATTGTGCTGTGACGATATGGCTAGATGCTAGCCACCGCCGCAGCGCTGGTTTTCAGTCAGGGCCAGTGACACGCCGCCACGGTACGTAACGGTGAAACAGCTGTCGGCATTGCACACTATATAAACATATCTCTATACAAGTGGTTAATCAGTGTAAAATAACTACTTCCATTCTAATATTAGGTATATTTCGGTTCTACATCTGTATCATCGAATCGAATCTGTATCATCATCATTATAAATAAGCAAAAAATATTGCACATTCGGTCTACCAATGTTGATGGGAAATGTTTCATCATCACAATTATTTTGTTGCCAAACTTCATCAACATTGAGTTACTTCTTAGTTGTTCGTTAATCTATAGGTAAACAATTTAAGTCTGGCTACGCTCGCGACGAAAAGGGGTGGGGTGGTGGGGCCAGCTTCCTGCTCACCCTCTGTCGTCTCGCCCCGCGTCCCTTTTACGTCGCCGGCGTAGCCAGACTACGCTAGACTTTAGTTTGTTGTGTTTCTGAGTTATTTATTTGGTTTCATTCGGGCTAAATGTTAAATATTAATATCCTATTGATGTATCTACTTTCTTGGTACACTCTACGTCTATTTTTAAATTATTTAATGAAATGTCATGTACGTATATCCCATAGTGCGTGTAATTTGGTATTTGTTTTGGTCTGTCCTTAGAACCCAATTAAAAGGCAAGTGTGTAGGCAGGCGGACAAAACCGCGGATGGACAAGCTGGGTATTTTTTTATTTATAATAACGAAAGTTTATTTTGAAATGGCCTCGTCATAGCTTGAATGAATGCATATATTGCACAAAAATAGTGTGATACAGTGCGAACCAAACGATGCTATGCCTGAGAATAAATAAACTTCGTCAAAACCTGAATAAAAGTCCTTATTTCTGTGAGTAGTAAAGAAGTTATGAATAATGAAGAACATTGTCAATCAAATGACCAGGAACCCCTCAAGTCGTGATCCCAAAGAGTCACGATTAATAATTCACAAAATACCTTTACTCTGCCAAAATTGCCTTCATTTTTTGCAAACGGCCTATTGATTCGTCGATTGAATAAGAGCCTCGTTGTAAAAATTTCGACTTTTAATCCCCATTGTCGGGCTGGAGTCCCGGGTAATGGAATCAGGCAGCCGGGTCACGTCTCGGACCCCAAACGGCTGACGGTGGAAGATAAACTTTACCTTCATTGTCAATTTCCTTCAGACTTGAGGGCCCTCTGCCTGCGGAAACAATGAAAGAAAAGTACTTTCCACGACTTTCTGTTGACTTTTTAAATGGTGCGTTACGCTAACGTAGGTACTGTTATTTTTTTCCCCACGATGTCTCTTAACTACGCCTAGTCGGATTCTTTCATTCGCTTGATCTTTCTAATTTCGGTATAATGTTTTTTACATGCTGACTTTTTAACTTTCTTCTTTGCATGTGGGCTAAAAAACCTTTAGCTATATTTCTAACAATGTTCCAATTTCAACCACTAAGACTAGTAACATTTATGTCGCAGAGGAGGCGAACCTTTTATCTTGACACAATGGCAAACATGTTACATATTTAGTTCGTAGGTTAGATATTAAAATATATAAGGTCCTTTTTTATTAGTAGCAAATATTTGGAGGTCATTTGTACCTCTAAAAAATAACCCTGTTACTAGTTTGAAAATTTTCCATACTAAAGAAAAATGAACCCCATTATTTTGCACCTTGGTGGCATAAACTCATCCATGTCGTTATGAATGAAACTTGTTTCATTCATTTTTCTTATTTAAGTATTATAATAGCAATAATTCATTCATTTGTAGAACAAACAATTTTGTCGTTTTTTTTTTCGGAAAATTATGAAGTAGAAAAAAACTATTCTACCTTATCGTTATTGTTATAACACAATCCTATTTTATTCTCCTATTTTATTAGCGGCAAATATTTCTAGGGTGTCATCTACTCTAGAAATATTTGCCGCTAATAAAATAGGATCCTATGTAATGGAACCAAAGATTTTTAAATTGAAATAGTCCGATATGAAAATAATAATATTGTATTTTTCTTGCTTTATGTGCTGATTTTTAAAAATTTAACATGTATTTCGTTAGTAGCAAGTACTAATCTTACCTTCCAGTAAAACGTCCGGACGCATGTAGTAGGACAACCCTGCTCAACCTTTCTCTAAATAAATTACATTTCTCTTAACTTTGTTTTATTTAGACCGTGCACCTCCCTTTAAAGTTGTTAACTATTTACGGAGGGTAAGTGAGAACAGTTTTTATCGCCGGTCCACTTTGTTTAAATCAATCCCTTTTGTCTGAACTCGTTCAATGTGAATAGCAACAGAAGCTCACGCCGTTGTTTGGACGATAGATCACTCTCGGGCAATCGCGCAAGTTACATATTAGGTCCATACGTCAGCGAAGCCGCAGCGACAAAAACCAGTCGCACGTACTGTTATGTTAAACTACGAATTGATTCCGGGGACTCACTTTGACATAGGACTGTTTTTAACGCGCAGCTTCACAAACATGTGCGCCGGCCGACATATTGCTTTTTCTTAGAGAAAATCTCCCATCATTGCTTTTTCTATCGTCATATGTATCCTATGCCGTGTTTTCGCTTTGATAGTTGTCAATATTGGTTTCTTTTTTGGCGAATCGAAGAATATCGCTCGTTACTGTAAATCTAATAAACTGTAAAAAGAAATAGCCAGACCGGAGGGTAATTGTGTTATTGCAACATAGTTAGCCACTTAATATTTTTTATCTGTCAGGGATGTAGTAGAAATAGAAATTGATATAGTACAAGAATATACAAACAGATTTTCGCAATCGTAACATTAGATAGGATTAAGGGATAGCTACATTATTATTTAACTGATGGGTTTACCCCCAGGGGTAAACGCAGTTAGCAAGTTCAGGGGCGGTTAATTTATAATGACAGCAGATTTACACCCACAACTTCTCTACAAAAGGTAACTGAAGGTATAGTGGCTACTGACCGTAGACTTTCACTGACCGTGCTCGAACAGTTTTCAGACAAAGTTATTTGTTGAAACAGCTAATTTCATCATACCCCGAAGGTATAACAGAAATAGTCTTTAAATCGTGGAATAGCGAACTTTATTGACGGAAAAGGTAGCCGTAGCGAGAACTCTTGGAACCAATTTCCTCCCTGAGTTTAGGTATAGACCGGTTTATACCACTACATACCGTTTTATAGCAGAATTCGATATCTCGGCGAGTGCTCGAGCTACCGGTGCCTCCGGCGTAGACATTGGAACCAGCTACCTACTTCGGCTTTCGGACAACCTGAAAATTAGATTTTAGCTGCTGGTGACATATGCCTTTTCCAATATCAAGTGGCTTGCCCGAAATAAATTCTTTCCAATTCGAAAATTCCTCACTCAATAAAAAGATTTGGACGAATCTACTAGGTAACGACGTTAAGGGGGTTGAACATAAAACATACTTAGTTTTATTTATATAGGTAGGTTTCACAGATATCGACGGTTGGCTCGAAGCCAATCGCTGCTATTTCATTTCAACTCAAGACTCCAATAATTTTAACAATCATACCGCACTGAATCAAACTCTATACAATTTAGTAGTCGAAAGATGAAAGAGGAGATATATATTCACATTTTTAAATGAGATATGGTAGAGTATCTTGACTTTTATTGGGTACTTTAAGTGAGATTAGATAGCAAATACACTTAAGAAACTACAGTGATTTACTTTAACTTACTTAGATTTCTATAAGTAGGTTTTTGTGGTAATTTTGGTCTGGGTATTAATAGTATCCAATGCTCTTGTTTAACAAAAACACAGGTGATGTCACCCTGTATTGTGCTGTTTGCGATGCCTACTTTTCACTTCTGTCTGTGATTCTATCTATAGTTTTGAAATGCTCAATTTAACTAAATAAAGTTCTACGCCTGATGAAACATGACCCAGAAGTGATTCAATTTGAAGTAACATTGAATTTGAATTTGTATTCGTACATAATACTATGGGATATGTAGTATTTGTATCTTATACCTATAGAGTAGTTTTGCACTTTTATTCTTCTATAGGTTAATTTTAACTTTATTGAGCAACTTTTATCAATGCATTGTATCGTTTTTCTGTCGCGAAATAATATTATATTATATTTTCAAAATTGCAGTTCAGGATTTTGCATAAAATGAGCTCGATGGCATCATCTTTTGACAAACGTTTCTTGACCGTGAGCTTATCATATCGAACCCATAGAAATCTTTTTTCGGATTTCAAGATTTTTATAAGTTTTTGTCGATTCTGTTTTAGAATCGAAGATTATCAAAGATTCTCTTAAAGAGGGTCGTGGTTATTTTTTGAATTTATCTGTTCATGCTTACCCCAGTTAACACACTAATGGTTCTCAATGTGAAGATTTAATCAGGATGTTTTCCTTTACCGTTAGAGCAGTCGGCAAATGTACGTTAGTCCTGGTAATCGAAAAACTCATTGTATGGTTTCGATACCCGGAATTCCGCATGAGAGTTCGCCAGCGACCCTCTCTAAAGGTGACATTGATTGCTTAATTTAATGAAGGTTCCGTCAGGCATGAAGCCTCGAGGACCTACTTAATACGCCTAGTGATGGACTGCAAATGGACTACTTATGTCCGTGTCAAACATTAGTCCGCTCCATTTGCTTCCCAAGTATTGGAAATAAGAAGTGACAGGTAAGCGTCTGCCTTTGTAGATAGTTTTAAACGAGTTTAAGAACCCTTGAATAAGTACCTTTCGCACGTCTTTTGTGGAAACGATTAAATGATAGAGAGATCTAAAAACTGTGTTTATCTAATAGGTACAGTAGAAATTAAAACCTCATCTAAATTTTTTTGCTCTTTGCCTTTGGTCTCAGATAATTAAGATCATGTTTGGCTTTGAACTATGGTGTTTCCATTATTTAAATTCTATTGCCGCACCCCATCTCTTCCCGTGAGTGTAGTACGAGGCGACTAAGGATCTTAGTGAATACTATTCTATACCTAGTCGACGGCGTTTTTTGGCGACGTTTGTCCACCAAATCTTACGGCCAAACGAGGGAACTACCTATGAATAAGGTGGAAGTGCTCGGTAATATTATGCCTCTACTGTGAACTACCATCCACACACATAATACCATGTAAATACACCATGCCATCACCGTCCCACACACTCAGTACCTCACATACACACTAATATCCTCTTTCATACAAACAAACACATTCATACAACACAACACGCACACACTGTTGCTTTCTTCGTCCGTGCAGTCACTGAGGGGCCAGCTGAAAATCAGCGCTGTGGCTTGCCTCAGCATTATGCTGAGCTGGTGTACCCTTTTTGGCACTGTACCACACCAGATGTTCTGTGCTGCATGCATTAAACTTTGTATACTTCTGTATTCTGTATTCTGGTGTTTACAGCGCTAAATAAACGATTTCAATTTCAATTTCAATTTTTCCTCTGTCTACCCACTCGGGGATTATGGACGTGAGAGTTATGTGTGTATGTATGTTATAGGTATATATTGATTAAAATAAGTCTTAGAGGTCAGTTGCAATATCGTCTATACAGTTCGTATCGTATATAGTTCTCATTTTAAAGAAATCATCATACCTTTACTTAGTAGGTGTTCTTATTTGTTCTTAGTTGAGGTTGTTAACCTATAATTATATTTTGGACTTTCTGTATGAAATTGCTGTGGTATAGTCGCCTAAAAATTAGCGCAGCGATGGCGTTCTATAAGCAATTTGCGATTGTCACCCTAGCGTCATTTTAGAGGTACAAACCAAATCCAATATCATTTTGCATTGCTGTTTACTAAAAAAAATTTAGTCCAAAGGCAAAAAAATAATTGTCAGTATATTTACACCTGAAACTATGTCACCGCTATAAAAAGTAAAATGCATTCTAATAAAACGTTTCAAAATGGAAACACGTTTGTATCTTTTTTAAAAAAGGTGAGCAAAGTTCGCCATGTCCAGTTCAACTTCACTGTTTGTTTGTCAGACACTACACTGGGTGTATCAAAATGCCATATATAGCCGTATCACGGAGCAGTTGCGATTCTGGTAATTTTATTGGTACCGGTAGAATCCCACATAATTAAATTTATAAACTGTAGCTCTTGTCGCTCCTTGAAGTTTTAGTTATTTTTCCAAAAACATACGAGGGGCGGTCCAAAAATTGTTAGACAACGGCTTGTTATCAACCTCATTGTTTTACTTTTATTATCCCTTGGAGGCAAATTTGATTACAAACTCCTTTTCCAAATATTACTGGCTGGCGAGTTCTATTAATTTTTAAATTAATTGTTAAATAAACATGTCTGTCACTTTTCAACCGCTACGATGGAGGTAACGCGGTAAGTATTTCGTGTTATGATCTATTATGATTTTAACTATGGTTAACATATAAGGAATCACATGAAAATTTAATCAGTGCTTTTGGGGAATTGACTCCATCACTTGCCATCATCATCTATTGGTTTCGTGGTTTTAAGCGTGGTCGGAGCGACCTAAAAGATGACCGGGACGACTACCAACGGCAGTCACTCAAGAAAACGTCATCAGTGTGGTTTCCACGTTGAAGAATTATCTGCGGGAAAGGAAATTTACTACTGCGGACGAAGCAGTAGACCAATTTAGGCGGCTTTTTTTGACCTTCCGCAAGAACAGTTTTTCACATGTTTTGGAAGCTGGTTCAGTCGAATGCATAAGTGCATTGATGCCGCAGGGGAATACTTTGAAAAGATGTAAATAAACATTTGTAATTTTTCTTTTATATTCTATTTGACTAAAAATTACTGGCCCGCCCCTCGTATATTTGTAAAAATCAAAAAGTTGTAGAACAAAAGTTGTTCAGTTATGGTTATTGAACATGAACACCTTCCTTTCGGTTTGGAATGTTACACCCCGTATACAGTGTGTAGATTTTGTATAGACACGTTAAAAATGAATAATAGAGAAATGTTTCTGCTTTGTAGCAAAGCGGAGTCGAATCGGACGGGCTGTATGATAAAAATCTGCGGCAGTTTGTCAGAAGTTTTGGCGCGCAGCGGCGCGGCGTGTCAAGAAGTGCTGACAACGCGCGCTCACGCTGCGTTTATTTTGCTCTCCCGCGCCGTTGGTTACTCGTCCGTGTGCTTTTTTCTTCCAACAACATACAGTGGTTTGCAATTCAACGCCTGGTTTTCGTTTGCTTCCCTTTACCGTAGCATTGTCTGCAATCGGACAGGCGGGTGCTTTGCTAGGCGTGTTTGTTCCGCATACGGATTTTTGTGATTCGCTTTTTTAATGATTGGTATTCGTACGGTATGTTACTCTACTACCTGACTCCCTTCATTTTACTTTGACCATTGTTTACTCACAAACTACTTACTAGTTTGTAACTGTAGTCAATCTACCAGTGAAAGAATTTTTATAATCCATTTAGTAGTTTTTGAGTAAATAATGGCAAGGGTTGGAGGGGGGGAGGGGGATGAAATCATACTGGACACACCTTTACCTGTTTCTGCCACAAAGCCGCAATGCTTGCATTGCTGTGTTTCGGTTTCAAGGGTAAGAGTACCAGCGTAATTACTGGTTCATAAGGCACTACAAGTTCTCAAGGTTAGCAGCGCATCAAAAACCCTCTAATATCATTATAGTTAGGTGAGATGTCTATGGGCAACGGTGACCACTTTTGTTCGACTGGTCTCCTTATCTATATACTAACATAATAAAGAGATAACCTGATTGGCTGACAGACTGACTCATCCACGCAAAGCCGAAACTACTGAAGCTAGAATCACGAAATTGGGACAGTAGATTCTTTTTATGACCTAGGTAAGCAATAAGAAAGATTTTGGAAAATCAGCTCATAAGGGTGTACAGAAGGGGTTGAAAGTTTGTATAGAGAAATATTTTTTGAAACTTAGTATATTATGTGCTCTATAATACAAATAAAGTAATACATATATCAGGTTTTCTCAAAATTCCCAAAACCCTTAAGGGTTGAATGTTTGTATGGGGAAACATTTTCTTTTGTCGATTTACTTGAAACTTAGTGTATGTGCTGTATAACACAATTAAAGAAACACGTGTTTCAGGTTTTCTTAAAATTCATCCCATAAGGGTGTAAGAAGGTTGTAAGTTTTTATGGGGTATTTTTTTATTATTCTTAAAACCTACGCCTTATAATACACATGAAGAAACAAGTATGTCAGGATTTCAATATTAAGATTGTTTTTTGTAGTCTCAAAAACTTATTTAGATTAAAATGAACATTTGGGGTTTCAACTGCAGCCACGGGAATTTCAAGAATCCGCGGGCAAAGCTGCGGAGGGAAATGCTAGTACAATAAATAAAGTTTAATTCACACTGCTTTTCTTAAGGCACTTACTATCGTTCAACCCTTCGACTGGCTGATACCAACTTTTAGTTCAGTTGAAGTTCGCCCAAGACGTTCGTAAAAGCAAGTAAATGCTACGGTCTGACCCAGACTTCATCGATAAGGAACCAGTGTTTCCAGGCCAAGTCTAAATCGCTGGAAACCGCGGCGATCCATAAGAAAAATTAATGTTATAAGTGGTTAAGCTGGGCTATCATTCAAAATAAGTGAGCTCCATAAAACTCGTTTTAATACTTTATTTCAGCTTAAACTTCCGTGCCGCTTAAATTATTTGTCCGTTGAGACTGGAGCGGTTCCAAATTAAATTACAAGCAGAAAATTTTCGGTCACATTGCTAAATTCAGTATGATTTCTGTTCGGGTGATACGTTTAGCGCGGCTGGTCCCGGTTTTACTTAATTCCTTTGCCAAGTTAGCCGGGTAAAAGTAAAGTGAACCATTAAAAGTCGGACATCCGGATGTAATGTAGGGCTGTTGATTTATTCAATTTTATGTTTGTGTGTAGAAGCTTTCTCATGACAACAAAAATAAAAACGTGGTGGGTATTTTTTCGTTACCTTTGATATTTTAATAAAGTAAAAGCCACCCGGCTTGTTTTATTTTTCTAGCTCAGTTAAGGGAACACATATTATGATTAAGTAATCAAGTGAATATACTTACAGGAAGTTGACTCTTACGTAGACCTACAGACGGCTACCTACAGAATCTGGTATTGTGAGAACAAGCCTACAGACATCTGTGATGGCGTAAAATGATTTTTCTTTCTTTTAACACTTACAGGCACCATCCCCGTCCCCTCCCCCTCCCCGTACATACACACACATACACATAAGCATTTAAATTGAACGAAAAAAATTATATATCGTACGTAATTGTGTTCAATCTGTCGTCTATTGTAAATGTATTTTCAACAATACACGTATATATAATACAATATAATACAATACGACACAATCAATTATGGGTAAATTGAAATTGTAATTAAATGGTAAGAGTAACTTGTAGTATGCCTAAAGACCCTTCACTATAATTATATAAATTTAAAATATATATAAATAGCCGTAGGAAATACTGACCAACTACACACTGAAACACACATTAATATTACCTACATTAATGTTATCTAATTCGCATGTATGGCATATAATCCTCTGTAACACAACAGAGAAAGCTTAGAAACCTAAGCCTCTGAGTTATGTCTTCTATTTGTGCTACAATTGCTACACAAGCGCTGCACAAAGCAGTGGCGAGGGTTTCATTCCAAGAGATTGTCTATACAGGGTGTAACAAAAACAATTTTTTTCGCGATTTCAGATTTGGTCACACAGTGAAAGTTGTTCAGTTATGGATACTGAACACCCCTCTTTCGGGACTATAGGGGGTTTTTGTTACATCCAATATAAATACATAGTGTTACATCATCAGCAGCCTACTCTAGTCCACTGCTAGAAATAGGCCTCTCCCAGGGCGCGCCATTGAGCCCGATCTTCGACTCTTCTCATCCAGTCACTGCCAGCCACCTTACAATATTCATAAATTGTGTTACAATATTCATAAATAACACAGTGCATTCAATGACCTTATACGTATGAGTCCAGACACGTCATCGTCTAAAAAAGCCAGTGATATTCACTTTAATTAAATTCCAACCAAAAACATAAATGTGATAAAAAGAGGCCAAGTTAGGTACAATGTACAAGAGGGTCTGTAGGCTTTGCCGATAAAAAAATTAGGTTTAAGGGTGCTAAGTTCAATCAACCACGACCGAATCGTCGTCACATCAGCTTATAACACCAGTGTGACTACCAGTAACTTTTTCTTCGTCGTCACACCAGTATAAAAACTACACCTTTGACAGTATTGCATTAGTGCTGGGATAATAATAAACTGATAAAAATATAGATACATTTTCATTATTTTCAACAAGTTGTAGGTAATTAATATTAATTTTATCAGAGCATTATGCAATGGGAATAGAAACCATACTATATAGGTACGGTTGCTACTTAACTATGTTTCTATATTCTGTATTTTTTGAGCGAGAACAAAATAGTCAATAATTTATACAAAAAAATAACATTGAAATTGAATGATTTACCTCAAGTATGGATGCATGCAAAATTAATGGGAAAATGTTTAAAAAACGTATTTAGAAAGGTAAATTGAAAGTCTAGACAAATCAATTTTAACCCTCCGCCGCCGCCGACGCTCACACTTGTTTGTTTTCTATGGGTCTCGCAAGTTCGTGAACTATTACTGGCGTGGGTCGTGGTTCGTTTTGTACTGCCACGCGATTCATCTCGATTTCTTATGTGTGTGTCGGCGTTGAATGTGGCGTCCCTTTATTATTAATTTTTTAACCAATCAACTTCTAATTGGTCGACATCAGGAAGCCGGCTCTTTGACCCTAGCGTGAGTGACGCTGCCTCCTAATAGTCGAGAGCATTTGAATTTGGCGCGGTATTTGGGGTCGGGTTTTAATAGTAACATCATAATAGTAGCGCCAATCATACAGTAAATTTTACAATCGAGAATCTGGGAGCACGGCGGTGCCCCCGCCAAGTCGACCCAAAAGAGCGGGCACACTGACGTACTACCTTATCCTGAAGCAATTCAGAGCACTTTTGACCCCCTCTATAGCCTTGTCTAAAAATTAAATACAAGCATAATATAATCCTTAAACAAATGCTTTTCTACATTTTATTACCAAATTAAACCTCTTGGGGCGGTCTAATAATAATACTTTTATGGTATTAAATCGTTATTACGACCAGTAGGTCTTAATAACTGTAGGTAAACATAAGCCTGGCTTTCATTTTAATAACTACTTGCTAAACTGAATTTAGGTATAGTACGAGTACAGTGTTTCCACCCAGTTGTCGCGAACAATCGTTACGCAACAAAACAAATTAATCCCGAAAATACCACTCACATTGTTATAAGTATACTAACTAATGGATTTATTTCATTGGTTCATAAATGAACATGCATTTTGATAACACTATTTATAATCCTACAGTAATGAGATTGTTTCGTTTGTACAGCTATTTGGAATAGTTTCAGTTCAATTGAATTATTAGATAGATAGACACTTTATTACACACAAGATGCACTAACAAGAAAATACAGTTTCAAATTGAGGTGTACAAAGCTCAGAGCGATCTATTATAGAAAACAGAACTTAATTTTTAAGTTTATTCAGCATATATCGCGGGACGGTACGGCGTGATTATAAAAGTGGTGTTCAAATGTGTCTTACAAGATTTGAGAATTAAAAACTTCGTTTCAGAACTGAAATGGGACAGTGAACATATTCATACATACGTATAGAAGTCTTTCAGTATCATCTTATAAATATTAATAAAAGCGAATTGATGTACGTGTCTATTACTCAGTCATGCTTCAACGTGTGAATGGATCTGCAACAAATCTTGGGCATGGCTTCCCTTGGGTCCTAAGTAAAACAGTGGAAAAACACTGTTCCTAAAACATTTCAAAATATGATGTTATTTACAACCATTATCGTTACAAACTTGCGAATTCTTTTCGATTCTACTAATTTCTACCATACTTGATTTTTAAATACGTCATGCTTTTGCTCATAATCTAACCACATAAGCACAGGAATGTAGTATACAGTTACTACGGGCAAAAACATTATCGAAAAGATAACGTAAAAGAAATGATCGAGTTGAGGCCCTTTTCACAACAACAGCAGATCATCAGACATGATTTCAATGTTTACCTTTGACTACATAAATATTATATCATAATTATAACTGTTTCGGTCATTGCTGTGTGTGAAATAAACATATTACTTATTTACTTAAATAAGTATTTATTATTTAAATTAATCAGGAAAGCGTAAAAGAAATCATAACAAGGGACGGCCTATTTTGAAAGAAATCACGTACAAGTGTTACATAAAAAGTGGTTCCGAACGCAAGACGTAACCGCTTAACTTTTAAGTCGTATACGTGATTCAATTTAGAAGTTGTATCTCTCGCTCGAGCCCGAAAACTGTCGCTGAAACCCATCCAACTTTACTCTCATATTTTAAAAAGAATGCTCTGAACGCTTCCTGGACCTGCGTACTTTCGTAAATATTTCAATCTGGCAGATTTTGTCGCTGTTTCGGTTTGCAGACGTCGATTTATGTTTTGGTTTCAGGGTGCGAAAATATAGTTGTTAAACAATCTGTCAAAACTGCGAATATACAGTGGTCACCTTCGCCCCTATAGATTCTCATATCACTATTAAGGTATTATTATTTCTTTTCGGCAGACATAGATTATAGAGCTATGGAGAGGGCTATGCTCGGTATCTCTTTGATGGATAGAGTTAGAAATGAAGTCATCCGTCACAAAACGCGAGTTACCGACATAGCACATATGATTAGCAAGTTGAAGTGGCAATGGGCTGGCATGTCTGTCGCAGAACCGACAACCGTTGGGGAAGACGAGTTCTAGAGTGGAGACCGCGTACAAGAAAGCGCAGCTTGGGACACCCCTCTGCCCGGTGGACCGACGACCTGAAGAAGGTTGCACAGGCTGATAGATAGATAGATAGAAATAGATTAACCATCCTAGGCTTATTTTGCACAGAGTCCTATCACCTTCTGCACAGTGTCACACACACGTGGACTAATTGAGCGCTTTTACTTTAAACCCTGTATGAGAAAGAACCCGCTAAGACGTGACAATGAGGTGAGAACACGTATGTACAATATATAAATATTGATCGTAGAATCATACGAGTTCTCACCTCAATATTTGTTTCTTTTTTTTTCTTAATTTTTTTATTTTCTGTTGAAATATCTGATTCCCTACGACTTTAGTTCGAGAAGACCCCATCTAACTATAATAGTTTCAGAGGGCTGATAATCTTCCAATTCTTCCGGTTTCATTTTACGAAATTGAAGTCCACTTACTTTTTCCTGGTCATCATCAGATCCTCAAGGTTTCAGATGTCGGATACGCACCATGAACTTGAACATTTGAGCTCAAATTCAAACCATCTATTACCGTTCCAGAGATACGATTTGACATCAAAGATACTCCAAGATCTTGGAAACCACTCATCCAATTTTTATCAGACCTAGCTAAGAACACTCGACAAAATTCTCTATTTAATAAAAAACCGTGTCCAAATCGGATCATCCGTTGTTAAGTTATGCTGCCACAGACAAACAGACAGACAAACGTGTCTAACTTATTATAACACGCCCTCCCTCAATCGGTCGGGGATTAAAAAAGTATTGTCACAAAGAAAATTCATAGGCTATGTACAAAACAAGTTTATTATACTTACCAATGTTACATAATCCACAAAACCGTAATTACGACATCAATTTCACCGCTCCATTTTAATAGAAGGGTCCTGATTTTATTAAACGTTAGGTAGGTCTATTATGAGTTAAAGCTTTATAAACTAATTTAATAAGCCATTAAAGCTATCTGGACCAGGGGTAGCCATGGTGATTTATTGCAATATGAGAACATTAAAAACGCATTACGAAAACATGACTTCGGCCTGGAAATTTTAACAGCGTTACTAATATATAACCTGGTGCTGGTATTTTTGCTTAATAGAATTTTTGTACTTCAGGGAAATGTAGAGTAGGTAATAGGATTTACAGATGTAGGTAATTTCCAAAAAAAATCTAATTTGATTAATGTTCTTACAAAATTGACCTTTGCGTGCATCTTAAATGGGAAGCGAAGTTTTCCAAATTCCCGTCAATTCAATTCTATGTTCTTTATTGCCAGTTATAAGTACTTCTTCTGTTTTATTGCTTATTGTACTAATAGTCAGAAATCCAGAATAACTTTGTTCAGTCATCAATCCAGATATTTGTACACCCAGTAAGTAAAACACATTGGATACCACTGAAATAGGGTTCTGTTAGTTTCAAGGTTTCGAGCATGGCCTTAATCAGGAAAGCAACGTTGGCGCATGAAAGGATCTGAGCTCTTCCGTGCCTTTGAGTGCACGTTAAACTAACTGTGGGTTGGTCACTAATTACACGACAAGAACCATTCACATAGGAGCGCGCTGTGAAAATTACAAAATCCTCGGTTAACTTGACACCTTTTCTCCACACACGAAACTCAAATGATAAGTATCGCCATCGCCTAGAACTTTAATTAATAATGTTCACTAAATCAACAGGGATACACGAACTTGCTAAAGCAAACGTGCAACTCAAACATTCCAAATAATTGTTAAGTTTGCCACGGAATTAATAACAGTTTAGTTTACTATGTTACGTATTACCCGATCATCTAGTGTTAAAATTCATAATCTTATATTGTGAACGGAATAAGATACAAACATCAAAATTTTTCATAATACCTAAGTGATTGCCTTGACCCAATTTCAAATATCGAAAAATCGGTCCGTTTGAAAATGAAGTAATGTCGAAACCAGTCGCGGTAAATTCATTTAAAAATTAATAAAAAATTGTAGAACTAAGTGCTGAAAATCTTTTTCCAAATCTAATCTTATTTTTAAAATTAAATTTTACCGAGTGACGACAGATAAGAGTGTGAATAATATCCGAATATCGACTTTAAAATTCTGTAGAAGGGAACAACACAAAGGACAGTATCTTTAAAACCGTCTCTTCTCCGGTCTCTCCGGCCGGAATCCAGAACCGTCACTTACATTGTATAATTATTTCTTGGGTTATTACACTTTATTAAACAAAAAGGCATTATTTGTACATACTTTCATCATTCGATCGGAATATAATATCTAGGCCGCTAATTACGAACAAACAAGTCGTCATTATGTTGTATCCAATAATTGACAAGTCTAATTTCAGGGGGCATCTGATTTAGTATCAGGATTTGCCGCCCTCGAGGGGATCTTGGGACATTTATTAGCTAAAACCTCGATCGATCAAAGTCTTTCTACTTCATTAATCTTGCTCATCAGAAAACAAGATGGCATATTTTCTCCAAGGTATTCTTATTTTCCGTATTACGGTAACATAGGGGAATTTTTCCGTGCTAAAAGTATCATTGAATCAGATAGAATATGGAAGGTTACCTTCGTAGAAATATGGATGGATCTGTTGTCATGTTGGTAATTATATTTTCGATAATGCGATCTCCTGTATTTGATAACTTATTGAAATGAATTCAAAACGTATACCTCGCTATACAGCGGGGCAACGCCGCCAGCCTCCTCGGGACACTCCCTGCAGGGAGCGACCTGGGCCAGGTATTTTATTTGTAAAATAGTTAGGTATTTTGTAATTTTAGCTTAAGCATTTATTTTAGTGTGATTTTAGTATTATTTTATTTTGAATAAACACTACCAATCAAAACAAACTAATGTAATGTTCTTCAAGAAATAAAATAAATACGCTGGTTCTTACTAAAAAAAATCTTAAACGTGGGAACTTTCTAAAGAAAATAGTTCTAAGTATTTATGAAGAGTAAGTATGATTTTAATATAACTAATAGGAAAAATTCCACTCGGCCAACGGAATTTCAAAATCACGATAAAGGTAAGGGTACACTGTAAAAAATAATCACGGTCCTTGTCGACGATAATAAGGAAAGGAATTTAATTTAATATTTTATTCGAGCAATTTAATTGATTGCCCCTCTCGATAAGAGCCTCCGCGCGCGGCCGCCTTCGATATTTGAAATATGCCGCATATTGAAATCGCCGGCCGCCCGCCCGCCCGCCGCCGCCGCCATATCGGCCACGGCCAACAACGACCTGTAAACCTCATCTCTATTATGCTCCATTCCTTATCATTACGTGGAAATATTCGTAGAATTCTCTACAAAATATAGGTGAATAATCTTTTTTAAAGAATGTAAAATATATTTGACAAGTTTGACAAATTTTTAAAATATAATTGTAAAGTAAAGTATATTATTATGCCTTCATGGTTACTTAGTGCACATTTTCATACAGTCACCAATGAGGGATTTGCCAGTTTAAGTTTCTGCCATTCGAGATAGATGGCGCTGCATCTGACAGGAATGTCAAAGTGACAGAAGAGTTGTTTTGACATGTTTGTTTGTATTGTTTTGATATTCCAGTATATAATCAGCGCCATCTGTTGAGTGATTGGAAGCTGCCGAAAAAATTGTAAAAGTTTCAATACCAATATCATGTTCAAAAATGTAATCTGAGTTGAGTAGGTGGAATTATTAAATAATTATATAATAATGGTATAGTTTATTATACTTAGAAACTTTTTGGATCTTTAAAAACAACGGGATCAAACAGTCTGGAATAGTGAATTTACTTGTAATATTTATCTCTTCACTTTTGAGTATTCACCGAGACTTAGGTAACAAAATGGAAATTGCTGCTGAATAGGCATGGTGCTAGGAAGGCATTAGCTTTGTTTCACAAGAGGTGACAAAATGTTTCGTACATCAATATAGGTCACATAGGTAAGTCTGATTTTGTTAACTAGATAGTGCTGTAAAAATACATTAAAAATATCGAAATATCGAGAGCTAAAAACAACCCAAAATCGTGGAAAGAAACCGATATCTCGCTATAATAGTATTAACGATAATAACCACGTAAGCTTAAAAAGTTATAACTTAAAATACAATAAATATAAAATAAAAATTAAAATTAATTGTTTGTCTAATTTAAATTACATTTTGTAAATAATTATTTATAAGTACTTAGACTTTATACCTAACGAATGATTGATTTGATTTGTAAAGATATAATAAACATAGATTTAAAATTATGTTCACATTTCAGTATACATAAGTCTAAATAAGAACTATCGAAAAAATATTGTTTGTCAGACTAAGCGTCTGCATCAAACTTTAAACAATGTACTCGTATTATGTAACTAAATGGTATACTTACTACGTAATATAAAATTAACTTACAATTAACGAATACAGTTAGAACTACATTAAGTATATCATCATCTTTTCTCTCTTTTTCTCAGATATGCAGGTTTCCTCACGATGTTTTCCTTCAGCGTTAGAGCAGTCGGTAAATGTACGTAAGACTTCGAAAAAATCCGAAAAACTCATTGGTACATGGCATTGCATGGTTTTGAACCCGGACCTCCCGCATGGGAGTCCGGCGTCCTAGCCACTAGACCACCGACGCGTATTAAGTATACATATAATCTTTAGTATTAGATTACATTATAAATCAATATTGATGAATATATATTACTGCTTCCGAGTGTGAACAACATTCGACCCCCGGATAGAGACGGTCCTGAACACTTCAGTCCCTAGTTTATACTGTGAGAGTAGTTCGTAGAAGTTGCAGTAAATAAACACAACTAGCCCAGTGCAATCTCCACAGCACCTAGTGCAGATGCTTTGCTCCAAGACAAACAGGAATTGTACTAGAAATGTCAGTGCCGTGTTTATGTGAGCAAGCAAACGGGCTGGTGAAGTAAGTCTAAGTTAGTGTGTTTATGTTGTTAATCTTTCACTTTACATGCAGTAAGTTTTGAATAAAATTTTAGAATAAAATTACTAACATAACTTTAGAAAGCTTCGTGAATAATATTGCCTGGATTCTTAAGATTTACGGTTACTTACCAATCGTAGTAGATGAGAATCCCATTCTAAATGCAATTGTTTTTTTTAATAGACTTAGACAGACCAACCCGATGGTAAATGGTTATCGTGACACCAGGGGTAGCATTTACGCTGCTGGCTTTGAAAGATAAGGTAGCTATTCTGAAATTTGCACATTTCTGAATGACATAATACATGTATTGTAACTTGATATGACTATGCCGTACGAACCAATAATTGGAAATTATATTTTTTTATCATTTTTGTTAGCCTATTCCTACTGCTTTATATCTATAATCCAGTAAGCAACGGTGTCTTTCACAGTAAAATATCGTTTACACTTCTGCCTTAGTTGTTTGAAACGAGCTTCAACATGGAACGATCTAGATATACTCTGTTCAACACTAAATCATACATAAACGACATCGGCTATGTAATGCGCATTTAGTTATTTCAAGGTTACTTCAAAAAAGTTACAAAGATTTCGGTGGGCAATCGTTCTTCAACCCAAATTAAGTTATTTAGCGTACGTATACTGGTAACTTCGAACTACGAACCCAAAACATAATATACTTTTAAATAGGTACTAAAAGACCGGTGGCAACGGTTCTTACCTAGTATTTGTCACAGGCCTTTAGTTTATTTTGTTATCACAGGTCACATTGCACTTATCACGTTCCACTTAGCACTTGTAATATGACACATGTAATATGTTACATGGCACTTGACTGACACATGTCACTTATTACTTGACATATATCACTTGTCACTTGTCACATGTCACTTGTTTTTGTTACATATCACTTGTCACTTTGCACTTGTCACTTGGCACATGTCACTTGTTACATATCACATGTCTCTAGTCATATGTCATACCTATATGTAACTTGTCACTTGGCATTGGCACTGAGCACACGTCACTTATCATAATGTTTGTTAACAAGGAATCCCGCAGTCAAGCAATCCCGGTAGTTAGGTAGGTAAGTTTTTAAATAATTTTCTATAAATAAGACAGCACAGGATAAAACTGACAACGTATAGTTCAATCAGGGGTTCCATCCTTATGTTGTTGATATCCCATCTGCTCGTACAAAGCGATTTGTTTCTTCGTTCATTATGCGAACGGCTAAGGAATGGAACAGCCTGCCGGCGTCTCTATTTCCTGAAACCTACAACCTTGGGATCTTCAAGGCCAGAGTGAATAGGCATTTACTAGACCCGCATGCTCCATCGTCGACCTCATCGTCGCTTACCATCAGGCGAGATCGAGGTCAAATGCGGGTTTAGTAGTAAATAAAAAAATAAAAATAAAAAAAAAAACTATTCCCTAGCGGTACTGTTGTCAACAACTTTGATCACAATTCCTGGTATCCAGTAACAGTTTAATCGAGGAAAGCATATATACGACGTACCCGATAATATGCTTGTGCAAGCGGCAAGTAATAAGCCGTTTGTGGAGAGAGATATGAAACTCGATTTAATTATACGCTGTGTAATTCAGTAAAGCTATATACATATTAAATGCGTATATTACATTATAATACTAGCTTTAAAATTGGTGCATATAGCAATATGAACGTGTGTATGATATACTTAGGTATGAAATTAGTGACACCATGCTGTAAGTATTTACTATAGACTAATTATTAAATTCTATACTTTGAACGCAATAGATTCCAAAGGTCGAACAAATTGCCGCTGGGGTAATCCCCGGCCCTGTCATAAAATAAGATATGAAATTCTTTACCTAGGAATTTCACAGAATTGTAGGATAGGAATTTAGTTCGTAAAGTTACTGGATGATACACATATTAATGTTATTTAGGGTCGGGCCCGCGTTCTTTCTTTCATGACTACACTATTATCTTTTTCAATAATAAGTAATAAAGTTGAGCTTATATATTTTTTCAGACCTTTTACTTTATTAATAAATAAGAAAAACCTGCAATCCATATATGCATGTTTTGCTGTCTAACTTTAGATATGTGGGAGGGTTACATAATATTTGAAAGTAAATAAGAAACAATGGGTATAGACAAACAAAGTTGTCTGACATGATTTAATCTTAGAACAAAGAATATCCGAAAGACAAATTTTTAAAAACATAACCACAGCAATCTGAAGGAACAATTGAAAACGATTTTGACTAGGTTTTCTCAAATAACTCGAATCTTTATTCCCTCCACCTAGTTTTAGGCATTAGGTACTTACGAGTTGAAATATTGTACAAACAGTGGAACTATTGGCGATGAAATGGAAGCAGTCGATCTTACGTGACAAGCCGATAAGTCGGATATACAACAGCCGCGGGGAAGGATTCCGAGGGCAAGGGTTCTTAGGTAAACAAAGAATTCGTCCATAGATTTCATATTTTCAGTTAGTAAGTAGGTATTTAGAATAAAGAACAGCAACCTTCTCTATAGGTATTTATTTCTTTATCGTGCTTCGATTGTATGTATGTGAGATGACTACGTTTGTGTTAGCGACATACCATGCTGAAATTACGTGTCTGAAGTACAGCGACTTCTAAGCGTATTCAGTTCGTTGACAAACCAAGGTTGAAAATATGGGAAAAAACTTAACAATATAATAAGAAAGTAGCGGGAGCTATCATAGCAGTAGCCATTGTAGCTGTTTCAGCAGCAGCAGCTTTCGTAGCAGTAGCCGTCGTAGTAGTTACCATTGTTACTGTAGCCATTATAGCAGATCGTAACATCGTAACAGTAGCCGTCGTAGTAATAGCCACAGTAAAATCGTAGCTGTAGCTGTCGTAGCAGGGCAATAACCATAGTAACATCATCAGTAGCAATCGTAGCAGTACCGTCGTAGCAGATCATAGCTGTGGCTATCGTAGCAGTAGCCATTATCAACGTCGGTAAATCGGAATGAGTCCACCGATTTATTAGTATATTGTACAGAAGTAATCATTTTTGTTAAGAAAAGGGCGTTATTTCTTCTTGGTTGAGATTTTCCTAAACAAAGTGAGAAAGTGTGCACACTACTCACTATGAATTATTGATATGGCGCAGATGGCTTTGGTTTGCGACCAATCCCGTTGTTTTATTTCAAAGCTATACTTTACACTATGAGAATAGATTAGCTTCATATTATAGCTGTGCTTAATAGTTATCATTATCATGTGACATAGAGGAAACAATAGTATTATTGCCCGCCTATGGGATAACAACTACCTCCCAGTTAATATTTGAAATTCATTTCATTAATCTCGTTTAGCTTTCTGGTTCTGAGAGAGCAATATATGTAATTTGTAGTAGGCAATAACTGAACTTGCAGTGGGCAACACTAGGCTGCGTCGACTGGGCAACCACTGCTCTGTACAATTTTTTGATTATTTATTGAACGGAATAATTTATACTTATTGTGATAGTCTCTTAAACGGGAAATTACCATATTATTATGGTTTACCCTACTTAGTTATTTATATGATAGACATAAACGTAAAATTACTTTCACAAGCAAGATCTATTTACACAACAACTTTACTTTGTGGCGGTACATCAAAGAGTTTAGAAATTCAGTCATTTCACGCCCCGAGTTGGTACCGTTTAGCTTCGTACTTTCGAGTAATTACTTATTCTGGTTATATCTTAACCTTTCTTACTTTGATTTTGATCATCAACTTGACCTTTGATTATGGTATAGTTAGTTTAAAAAAATTAACTTAGGTAATGAGACTTACCTACATTTATCGACTGCTCTAACAGCGAAGAAATACATCGCGACGGTAACTTAACACTGAAATAATCTGTGCATGAAATGGGGAAGGCAATGGCAAACCACCCAATTAAAACTGCCAAGAGAGTCGTTCTATGTTGTTAATTTCATAATAGAAGGATCACAACCCTCAATGAGGAATACGACTTTGAAAAAGTTCTGAAGTGCGTTATTGAGTGCATGATAGACAAATATACTAACATACTTACCTACTTAGGTATTTCCTGATTAGTATTGGTTGATTGGGATGCGATCAGTAAGAATTTATTAAGCTTTTATCTAAAAGCTTTTATTCATTTATCTACTCGCAACTAACCGTCTGCGACTACTAGCGATCACCTTTCTATATATAAAGTCTGTCGTCAAATACCTTGGCGTTATGTGTTTCGGCAGTGTTTATAGAATAGCCAATACTTACTAAGCCCGTGTGCTACATTTTCGGCCTCATGTGACTTACCACTTACCAACAGGTGAGAGTCAAACGGGGGTTAAACAAAACTACTCGCATTAATGCAAGCACTTGTTTGTTATATCACACACGGACAGACTTCATCCACATTGCCCAGTAAGAGTAGTAAGACCCTTTGTTTCAATTATTCAGCTGCAACACAAGAACACTATATTTCATGACGTAGCGCGAACAAAATGGAGGTACGAATTTATCCTCCGAATAGCTGTGAGCTACGCTGCAACGTGATTTACGTTCTAAGATTTAGCACTTCCACTTGTATCGAAACGTTAAAACATTTGTTACTAACTCGAAACCTACTATTGTGCTTTAGAACGTCTATTTCGGCCACGATTTCTTACTTCACGTTCCATCCGTCGCTGCGAAAACATAAGGAGGAGGAAATGAGACTGTTTTCCAGTTTTAATTAAGTCTTATTTCTGTTGTGAGTCGTGCCACTTAATCTTGGGGTTCGTGACCGACAAGTTAAGTAGCTTGTTAATTTAATATGAGGCACATTGAAAAGAATTAAGATTTTGCTAAGGCTATATTTGCCCGGGGCGAAGTTTGGGGTAAGTAAGTTTGGTATCATTCGGGAACTCTTTAATTGAATTTATGTCTTTTCGGAGCCCATCCTTACCCTCCGCCTACCCTCGGAAGTCTGAGAATCCTTGGGTTTGTATGATAAGGAGGCCGAGTAATATTGCGCTGAGAATTTAATAACTTTAGTTTACCGAAGTTCTTCCTGAAATTGAATTGACATCGATACCTACAACTTTATACGAAATTTTCACTAAACGTTCATTCCAAATATCTTTGATATGATCCCCTACATTGTTCTTGTACTTCTATTCTAAAAACGACATTTAATTTATTGCAAAAAAAAACTCCATACTGATCGCTTTGTATAAAAAAAAGTCAGATTTTGAAAATCTTAAAGTTGTGTTGTTCAGTTATGGATATTGAACATCGCCCTTTCGACTTTATAGGGGCTTTTTGTTACACTCTGTAGTAGTCACAGTGACTTATATGGAAGGTACAGACTGATTTATTGAGAAAGTAAATTATACGAATCAATCCGCTTTATGATCACGCTTCGAGTTTAAGTGCTATAAATAACACTTTTCAGTTCTTTCTAGGAAAGAGGTATCCATAACGACGCAACTCATTAGCAGAGCTTTATAAACTCTCCTTTTAATTCTAGCACAACAGTATGTACTTGTAAAAAACGGCAAAGTGCGAGTCGGACTCGAGCACCGAGGGTTCCGTTCTCCAAAAAAAAGTATAGTTTTAGTTTTGAAAAAATAGCATTTTTTCCCCTGACCAATTATAAATAAAAATTTTAAAAAGTTGAAACTTAGTTTTATTTTTCCTGTAATATATCTAAAATTGGTCTGAATTATTTCAGATTTTTCGCCTTGTAAACTTCGGCGGAACTTTGGGAGGAACGGTCATATTTTGCACATGTTTGGCCATAAGTCAAAAACTATAAAAAAAATTAAAAAAAAAATTGTAACGCACAATGATATGATACCCCACTTGCCCCACTTTCAGATTATACATTTCGCACCCCATTTTTAATAAAAAATAAATTTCATTCCAATATTTTTTATCTGAGATAGATGCGGGCAAGCATGTTCTACAACTATGTCAAATTTCAAGTCATTAGGCATTAGTAGTTCCTGGGAAATATAGCTGTGACATACAGACGGACGGACGGCCGGACAGACCGACGAACGGACACCGAAGTCTCACCATAAGGGTTCCTAGTTTATCTTTTTAGTACGGAACCCTAAAAATACTAATTTTAACCAATTTAGTTGCGCAGAAGCTCTAAAAGCGCTTTACAATAAACGTTTTAAGGGTAGGCGTCTGGAAAATAATTGGAAAGCAAAAACGTTTTATTATAGAGCTGAACAAGCTAAGTTGTTAGTCATGTGAAAGCTGTATAGGGTGGTCGGTCGTACAAAGCCACATAACGTGTAGAGGGGATGAGCCACGTAAACTACTCGCCTGCCTCGCCACAAGGAAAAATAACACCATTACTATTACGTGATAAAAATATGACATTTCTTTTGTGTAAGTAATTAAAATAAATTAAAAGTAATTGCTGTAAGTATATATTATATAGAAGGAGGTTATGTTGAACATTCTTGCTGTAATGGCGTGTTCGGCCTATTTTATTGTTTAACGGTTTACAGTGGCCATTTTTTTTCGTAAAACTAGTGTATTTTACATAAAAATCGTCCGTGATAAGTGAACGTTACACGAGACAGTGAAATGGGAGTGAAACACTACAGATGGTGTGAATTCGGCAACCTAATCTCCAATTGCACTTTGAATGCAAGGCACTAGGCATTCCTAATACATACGACTGTCCCATAATCACGACGTTGGTAAACTGTTTTTTTCAAAACAGACACCAAAACGTTCGAGTGATTTTCAAGATTCTAACACGGTCATTGGCCAAATTGCTGTGGGTACACTAGCAGTGGTCATAATTAAAGAAAAAAATATATATAGATAGGGTGTGTATTTTGACAGACATTAACTGACTTCAAAACACTGTAAAGTTATAAATAATTATAATACAAATAAAAACCTATGTATGAGTATATACCTATACTATGAAAAACTAGAAAAACGTTGCCAGATTTGACTTTCCACACGGATCGCCGTGCACCGCGCAGTAGTGCCACGGGTTGCGCGTGTCTGGTATTGACTCCAAATAATTATGGATGATAAAAGTTTTCCCTGAAACTACCATGTGGGCGCGCTCCTTACCTCATACATCCCATACCTATGTTGAATTTAGTTTTTTTTAAATCACGTCATTTTTTGTAATTGCAAATACTTACTAAAATCGTGAAGCTATTTTGATACTCCAAATAAAGCTAGTTATACGTCAGTCAATAGAGATTTTTATCACATGGCTAAAGTCAACTCCCGTTTACCATTTCAATCCCTAACAACATAATTCGTTAAAAAGCCTCCAGGTGAAGTATCTGGCTCCTTTCCTTTGTAAAAATGAAGCTTTAGTGGTGTAAAATATTAAAGAGACCTTTGCTTTTATATGCGACTCGGCTTTTCTATTATTTAAAGGACACGCTGCCAGCAAATTCGAAATCTGGCGAGGCTCCAAATTGAATTAAACGTGGCTAGTCCACCCGCCACCGAACTTTGATCGCGTGGCACAGTATCGCTCCTATTTGGAAGGTTTTAACTATGCCATGCAGTTAGCTGTTTATACACCCTGCAATACGTTAGGTTTGTTATTAAATCGCCGAAGTCGTTCCACTAGTCATGTTTACTAAATACTTTTTATTACCCAAGTACCCAAGTAGATATTGACACATATATTTAGAAGCTTTTAACTATGCCTTGTTTGCTGTTTATACACCCTGAAATAAATACGTTATGTTTGTTATTAAATACGGGTTACTCACTGATGATATCGGAAGTCCTCCGACTAGTTATGTTACTGTTACTGTTTACACTATGTTTAGTAAATAAGTATTAAGTGGATATCACAACATATATTTGAAAGCTTTTAACTATGTCATACAGTTAACTGTTTATACACACAGCTGCATTATCTATCTATATATGTATCAGCCCGTGTCTGTCCACTGCTGGACATAGGCCTCTCTCAGGGTACGCCACATTACTCGGTCCTCCGCCTTTCTCATCCAACAATCGCCAGCAACCTTCTTCAGGTCGTCGGCCACCGGGCGGGGCCGTCCCACACTGCGCTTTTTTGTACACGATCTCCCTTCTAGAACTAGTCTTTGCATTATGTTTGTGATTAAATATGGATAACTCACTGATGAAGTTAAATTCTTAAATGTGAGAAACGTTAAATTTAACAGTAGGCACTATAATTTGGAATCGACATAAAAAGAATAATAAAATAGCAGCTATAATAATTCTAACCTCTAAAATTTTCGGACAGACAGGAAGGCCCTTGATAAAGTATGAAGGGCCTGCTATATAATACAGAGACCCGCTTTTCTTATCTATGCTAAACCTATTTCTGACGATGAACACACACAAAACATTTAATAAATAAACGCAATCCAACATACATGTAACACACACAGCTACGTCCTACTGAACATTTTGATAAAGATGAAAAATTGTTTCTCCCAGCTTAAGGGGCTTCTTTGGACGATTAATCTTACCGCAGAGCTATTGTTGATCTCTGCCGGAGGAACTTTTATGTCCGAAACCCAGCTGAGATCAAAAGGTTGCGCACAAACGGCTATGATTTCGAGGAACATTTTTGCCCAGATAACACCGTTGAAACACGGATTTGCTGCTGGATTTCAATTTTGTTCCATATATGTCGGAACGGAGATAAATTGAGTTTGTATCCTGAAAAATTCCATAATTATTTTCATATCGACTGCATAGTCAGCTGTCGGTTGCATTCAAAACGGACACGCTGCGAAGTTAATGCCTTGTCAATATTCAATGCAAAATTGTGTTCGTTTGCTAGACACGGTTAGAAATGCTTCAAACATCCGTGTAAATGTATCGTTCGTAAGTAGGTACTTAGAAGTGCCGTTTCCAGCAATATTGCAACATAGTTTGCAATATAGGTATCTGTGGGAATTTACGTGATTAGTAATTGTCTACATATTAATTGCTAACTTAATTACATCTTACTGTACGTGTAGATGATACACAAATTATTTTACTAGTATTATTAATATAATTATTTTACTTATTTTACTACTTTCCACAAATCCATCCAATTCCATTGTTAGAGACAATAACGGGTATTAGTATTCTCATATGACATTTACTTCTTTTTTGAACGCCATAGAATAAAAGTTATTTATGGTGTCAATTCCGGGGTGGCTGTCAAATCTGTAACACTAAACCTACAAGAAACTGTCACTGTGTTAAACTAGATGTGCGCGAGTGAGTGCGTTTCGTTTAGCAAACATCGTTTTTGGCGGTCGGTATTGAACATGGTAATGGCCGTCTCGTGACGACCGTCCCCACCACGTCGACGTCAAAAAATATATATTTCAGATACACTTATCTTGGTAAAGGTGGGTAGGTACTATAAGTCACTATCCAGACTATCCATTATATGCTGAATCCTAAATCTTTCACAATCCTTTAATATAATCCTATAATGATTATATTACTTAGCTATAGAAACTCCATAATGCATATTACGAAGATGTGGATTTACTCGCATTAGTAAAAGTGCAAAATGTTTCAGTTCGCGCGACATGATGCTCAATATTAGTAACATGAAACGAGTTCATTAGCCGTTGCAGCTGCGCGCGATATTTCACTGCTATACAATTTCCGCCCAGACATTTTTGCTGCATGTGAAATTTAAAAAAATTCGCCGTTTATTCACTAGTTTATTAGACTATTTCCACTCTCAGTTAACTAGACTCCAAATTGAAAATGGCGTACACGTTTCTTGTCTCTGTTCTCGAAAAATAATTAAGAAAAAGGCCCATGCCTGAACATTCCCAGATTTATATATTGTTGTGAAACACACTTTAGACACCTAATTAGTTCAACCGGTTTTTTTAAATACTTTCGGTTCAAATAGATTATAATCAGGAATCGAAACAAGAACAGAAAACAGATGTACTACTACTTTTGAATATACTTAATTATGATACAATTTGTAATTTTTTGGAGGCTTTATATTAAAATGTAATGGGGAAATACAGTCTCGTTGCTACGATGTGCTACGGCGTAGAGGACGGGCGTCCGCAGATTTATTACGCAAGCTCTTCGTTAGTCTAAAATGCGTCATAAATAAGAACAACTATGGTGTTAGTATTATGCTACATGGATTGCGACTACGTTAGAACTTTGTAAGAATATAAGTGGTAAAATGGTAATAAATAGTCCCTTCGTCATAAGTCGTGAGAAGAGATTAATAATACTGTAGCACTTAAAAGTTTCAGTATCGCCCTTGAATACAAAAGATCTTCCCAAAGAATAAAAATATATAAAAAAGCGGTTCGTTTGCGGAACTCAAACAATTGTATAAATGAAGGGAAGATTAATGCGACACGACCCCTATATATCTGTGTACGGACGTTTTAGCAAGATTCGCACATTGAAATTTATTTATAGGTTCGTATAAATGACACACGTTTACGTGTTTCATTGGTTCTACAATTTATGCGCACCACAAAATTATTTATTGCCCTGTAATATGGAATTTTTTGCTCATGACGTCGTTTGTATTGTAATAAAATCTTTTCATATGGATTACATACATACATACATAATGCTCATGTCTACAACAGAAAATGTATAGATATTTTGTGTCCATAATCATCGAAGGGGTAGACAGTGGAACCACCGACAGGTAGTTCCCACTTTTCGCCGTAAGATTTGGTGGACAAACGTGATAGGTGGCGACCCTATCGCCGTCTACTAGGTGTAGAATAGTATCCCCAAAATCCCTTAGTTGCCTCGTACGACACCCGCGAGCAAAGTTGAGGTGGTGCTATTGTTTATGGTCGTACGACACGGCACAGTGTAGTAAAAACGATTTATTGGGTGAATGGTTTAACCTTCACAGTTTTGGTAGGTTCACACGTAGGCTTTCGTCACAAACGTAAAAACATAATCCAAATCGAACAAAGATACCCATATAAATAGTACCCATATAATACCCATATGTGGTCGATTATAGAAAGAATGGAGCAATGTGGTTTTAAAAAATAGAAATAAAATTTTCATAATAATAAAAATATTCTCTAATTTTAGATTGACCTGTGACAAAAGAAAAAAAATATCGACAACACAATAATAAGTGGCAAATCCTTCAGTTCACTGATTCACGTTTTCTTTGATGGAATTCGAAAGCTCTCTCAAAATATTGCAGGTAATCAAATTGGCAATTGAATATTTATGACTCGATTTCAGCCTGTTAAACATAATTGGTTGAGTCTCCTGAATAAGAACATAGATATTGACTTCGAATAAACAATTCTAAATTGAAAATATAAGAAAACAGTGGTTCCATCTTTACTTTTAGCTGTTTATGAGACGGATTAGAAAATACGTATCGCCACTAGGTAAGCATGTTTTTCGAGGCGAGTAATCTGAGTTAACCTTACTGGTGGTAGGACACCTTCAGAGTCCGCCTGGATAGCCAACACCTTTCTTTGTAGAGTCTGTCGCCAAATATCTTCGCTACAGTATTGGACTGTTTCTGCGGTATTTATAGAAGAGCCAGTACTTATTAATCCTTGTGCTCCATCTTCGGTCTCATCGTCACTTACCACCAAGTGAGATTTAGGTTAAAAGCTGGTTTAGTCTTAATAAAAAAATTACTAACTTCTTTGTCATTAATCACAGTTCCAGATATCAGAATAGTACCGGGGTCCTAAACGTTTCAGTTGAAACTAGAACTAGGTCCCTAAAATATTATAGATAGTTTAAGATCTTAGAAATCACACACAACTCACAATCCACAGTCAACTCTCAAAAGGATCTGGGTGTTATAATTACTAAAAACTTAAAGTGGGGAGATCATATCAACGGAATCGTAAAAAAGGCAAACTCGTTTATATATGTTATAAGAAGATCGTTCCAGTTTATAACAGTTGAAGTATTCTTAAAAATTTACAAAACATATATAAGACCTCTACTTGAGTACGGGTTTCAAATATGGAACCCATACTTTGCGAAGGACATAGACCTTCTGGAGAGTGTACAAAGAAGAGCAACAAAGATTCCTTACAGCCTGAGACGAAAGTCCTACGAGGAAAGACTACACATTCTGGGATTACCAACTCTCAAAGAGCGAAGAATGAGAGGAGACTTGATTGAGACTTTTAAAATCCTCACCCACAAGTACGACCTCCCGGACCTTCATGAACTGTTTGCAATAAAGGACACACGACCGTTACGAGGACACCATTTGAGAATTAATCGCACGAACACAAGCACTAATGTCGCTTATCATTTTCTAAGCAACAGAGTTGTCCAAATTTGGAACGCGCTCTCTGATCATGTTGTGTCTGCAACCTCGGTGAACTCTTTCAAGAATCGTCTTGACAAATTTCTTAAAACGAACACAATGGCTATTTGAATTATATTATGTGGACTTGACAGTGAAAGTGAACTAAAAGAAAAACTTTTTCCAACACTGTGATGTAGACATACCAGCATTAGCTGCTCGTCTATAATCTTCAATAATAATAATAATAATAATAAATAACTAAAATTATCGTATTAAATTCAAATTCGGTTGATTGGTTATGATGTGAAGCTACAGGACGCGTCGGACTTAATGTATTGTGCCGGCCATGTTTTCAACACCAAACCTTTCTTCAGGCCCTTTGTGTTCGATTATTAATTGTTGTTCACAAAGTGGCCTTTGTAACCTTGATTATTTTCCATCAGTTCTCGCCAAAGTTTATAAAGTAACTCTGACTGAGGATTTTAGCAAAGTTTCTTGTGCGCATCAAAACAGGTCATAACCTTCGCTCCTCTTCTTTTTCCTATAGGAACAAAATAATATTTTCAGAAACGCTTGATAGAAAATCAACTCGGTGGCATTTTCCAAAATGGAATGGCCTTTCATAATCATTAGGCCTCTACGAGAGTGTGCTATGGAGTCAGGCTCCCGGCTCTCCGCATCCAGACATTGTCAACCATTTTGCTCCAGTCTGCAGTCCATGGGACGTTCCATTCACACTCTACTCTGATTTTTTGCACTGAATCCTAAATAATTCGAAATATTTTTTTCTTTACAATATTACAGCAATGTTATAATAATAAACAAAACAATTTATGAGCGGCCATTATAAAAGCGGGTTAGATGGCGCCACTTCAATTGAATTTTGACAAACAGCCCAATTTTGATCACAAAAGCTCCATCGAAGCGTTTAGATTTTAATAACTACTCTACGAACAGGCGACCATTAGCTAAAGTACTTATACCATTTTGTCAAATTTCATTGATGAAATCTCAACCTTAAATCCGCGTAGTATTGTTTATTTCAGTTTCACTTTTGGGCAGGTTGACCTGTGTTCGAAAGTGTACTAAAAGTATATGAATAACTTTACAAATGGACAGATTAATTTGGATAGTTGAAGCGAATTGGTCGCTGTCCATCACATTGAAACTTTAGTTTCCCACAAGATAGACATTAGATCTTCACGATCCCTTTAGATTTAGACGGAGGAAGACATTCGAACAGACTGCGACTCAAGCAAGAAAGCAGGGACGGACCCAGAAAAATATCAGGCATCGATTATTAAAATCGGAAAATAGTAAAAAATGGGGAAGATCGTGTCGAGCCTCACTGATTATCTTTGATAATTGGACGCCGATACCTTTCTAGACGTGTCATTCTGAAAGCGGCTGTACCACAGAAATCCATGCCAGAGAATATTTAAAAACCCATAGTCTTACATGCATTACTTCCAGAGGTAATTTTGCCATAGAAAGTGGTCGAAAAAATTCCCCCCAAACCGGGCTACACCACAGCGTCTGTATTGACTTGCATTTGCACTTACCTACTCGTATATAACGATAGGTGGCCCCGAAGATTGCTCGAGTGGCGACTCCAAGTGGGGCGCAGAAGTTTTGGAAGGCAGCCCGCGAGGTGGACCGACGATATTGTGAAGACGGCGGGGAGGAAGTAGATGCGAACGGCTAGAGACCGAGGAGAATGGCGTGCACATGCCTATACCCAACGATGGCTTACCAAAGGCTGAAAAGAAGAAGAAAAAGACTCGTATATAAAATCACCTCAGAATTTGAGAGTAACTAAGAAGAAGAAATACGAGTAAGTTTTACTCGTATTTTTACGCAACTAAAATATCATGCTTATAAATCATTACCTAAGCAAAAAATTGCGGAGCGCCCTTACCGTTTAAGTTGAAAAATTTCAGGATGAAGAAAGAAAATCAGCTTAGAGAGCTCATCTATCATGTTGTGGGCGAGGCGATCCGTCGGCGGAAGTTATATGTCCGCGGTACAAAATAATACGAACCCTCATCCGGCGGAATACCGCGATGTGGCCGACGAGGAGATGTCGTTTTTATTGAATGGCTTTGCATGCTTTGCTTTCTAATGGGAAATAAAATTTACTATACGAGTTGGTTGTTGGGCTCCTGTTTCCGCGTTTAGACCAAGCAATGCTCTGGTATTACACGTGTCTCTAGGCAATGGTGACCACTTACCATCAGATAGCCCGTTTGCCTGTTTGTTTTATATTTAGTTTAAAAAATTAGACACATAAGAGGTCCTTTATGCGTGCTAAAATTGATTTCAAGTATTTATAATTCAGTGTTTTCGTAAATTTGAAATTTTATGGTTTTACCTGTAGATAAAAGAATACAGATTACATGGGCAACATTGCTCTAGATTTTCTATACAATCTACAGAATCTGGCATAGAACATAGATATTACTTTATTTGAATTTTTATAAGTGTTAAAATTAATAATCAAAATGTATTTATTATAATTTACAATCTTATGTGTCACACATTGATTATATAGAAAGTTAGATTACTATACTAGTGAAGAATTGTATAGTCATTACAGTAATAAAATCAATTAGAAAAATATACATGTCCTACTTTTATTTCGCTTATAGATATATAGTACAAGGTGTCTCAAAAGAAATTTTTAATTTCATTAGATACACTGTCCTAGAACCCTGCTATCCGGCACCTAGAGGTCAGATTGTAGCTAGTTAATAATGTTTATACAGATTTTGAGAAGAAAACAGAAAAGAAAAAGAGAATGTCATTAAAATTTGTACAATGTCAATAATATTAAATTTTGGTGATCAACAATTTATGTCCCAATTAATGTTTAGCAGTTTGTGGAATGATAGTGGTCAGTAGGTGTAGAGCGACTTTTGGGTTACTATGAAATTTTGTACGTTTATCTTTTTGTAATGTTATTGTGCTTACCGAGTTTCATTATCGACTGTACTAGGTAATACTATGTCGAATAATCCAGTTAAAACTACGTGAAACTTTGTCCAATTTCCGCACTTACACCTGTGTGGACACAATGTACATTATAGTTCCTAAGTATAGTACTTAGCATAGGAAATGAAAATATAATTACTCCACTGTGAATTTCCGGCTTAATTGAAACTTTTATGTTCAGCGAATGCCCCTCGCTTCAGGAGCTATTACTCAAACGTGTAGGCTCGCTCTCAAATGAGATTTCATAATTAACGTAAGCCAGCTCGACCCGTCAAGTGCATGTGAAAATTTAACGAGAGCGGGCCGCGGTACCTGTCTCAAGCGTCTCTCCCGACTTCTGCCGAGTCCAAGGTGCCATCAGAATTATGACCATAAGAATTTAGCCTAGTTTATGACCTTATGAGGTGATGATTTTTTGGCATAATTTATTTATAAATCAAAAAATGTTGATTATATACCGCTGAAAGGCACTGAGCGGCACATACGAATACCTACTAGTAGTAGGGATTCGTGGATTCTGGCTCAGTGAATCCTGCCTCCAAGGCATTGCTCCGGCTAAAAAAAAAAAAAAAAAAAAAAAAAAAAAAAAAAAAAAAAAAAGTGAAACACCCCATCTAAATCGATTGCGCTGGGTCCCGAAGTCGTATCTCTCACCGTTTCAGAGATACGCGATCCTCCATAGTGCTCCTACATGATTACGTTAATCACATCATTAGCTTGTTGTTTGCTAATCACCTCTCCCAGTCGGAACTGCTATTGTCCTTAATCACCTGCATTCATTGCTAAGTCTGGGCTCCTTAATCACCTAATTACCGATCTACTGCACCGAGTGTAAACACATTGTCGTGGTTTTGATATTTCGTTGCGATCATGTTGTACTTATCTCTTTATATGTAGGTATTTCAGACTGTTTCTTACTGAAATCTACACCAAAATCAGCTTTCATTCAAACATAGGCTACTTTGTAATGGTCAAATAACATTTTGTAATGTGTATGGATTTTTCCCAAATATTCCAAATATTTTGTTAATTGCTTTTTAACGTGATCTTAATAGTGTCACGTAGCTATTGTAATAAAATTAATATTAGTCTAATGTAAGTATGGATGTTTCTAGTAAGACTGCTTTCTAATTGTTAATGTAATTTTTAAGTAGTTAAGATTGCTATAAAACGCGTACATTTCAACGTTTCCGTACCAATTACTGCTTCTAGCGAGTCTTGACAACACCTCCACGTTCAACCACATTGGAAGAAACATGGATGTAAGTATTGCTTGTATTATTAACTTTCTATTATTGTCTTGGTTTTGTTCTCTGTATTTCGACTTTAGTCCCCCTCATGTGTGTTTCATTCATGTTTATTGTATACTTCTTTGTTATAGCTTGCATGCTGTATGAAGAACAACGACATAAACGTAGACGTGGGAGAAAACACCTTCAAACATTACTACTTCCCGCCCTCCGATGATGACACCTCACTTTCTCCTCGGTATTCAACCAAAAGACCGAACAATGATTCATTGGATGAATTCTTTGAAGAACCGAAGAAGAAAAGAGTCAAATTAAATTCGTCCAGTGTTGGGCGATCAACGAAGGACGGTGGTATGTCATACATCTCAACGAATGTAGATGATGGGGCAACTGCGACACACCTTATTAAGATTGAAGTGTATGACATGAAAAAATTGGCTACCATCGATCCTGAGGAACATTGGAAACATGCCGACGTACGTCTCAAGTACTACGTGAACAAACAAAATAACCACCACCGACAAACTCGTGGTCTGATCTATAATATCACAAAGGAGATATCGAATTCCAGCGATTGTAAAAAATACACCTTTAAGCATAAATGATAACTTGTTATTATGTTTAGAATTGTTTTCTTGTAATAAAAGCAATCATTCATTTTATATAATATTTTTATTTATTTTTCCTTAACTTATACCTAAAGTAATACATAACACAAAATTATAAAAAATTCTTAAACATTTCAGTTAACATAGCATCATTCTGAATAGTATCTTCTGTAAACATTCCAACAAAATCCGTAAAAGTCATACCCCTATACTTAAAGTATAAAAACATCAAACAATATTCACCACAAAGAGATGAAAATACATTTTGGATAATCTTACTATTATACATCCACATACTTGTATTTCTTCGTAAAAATGACAAATGATAACCCTCAGGCTTGCGACCAAATGTATCAAAGTATTCGCCAACACCTTTACTGTTTACATATATTGCTACCCAATGTAATCCGGGTTTTGTATCAGGGTCTAAGTTGCTGATTAAATAAACCGGTGTTGTCATGTGTATTGGAATACGGTTAGCAGCAAAAACATTAGGTTCTAGAGAATGGTTTATCTTTTTTAAATAATGCGATATGTCTAAAGTATTCATGATAACAATTTAAACATGTGTATTTCTTAATAACAATATGTATTCTAGACATAGTAAACAATGTCCTCTACTTTTATACAAAATATTTAACTGCTGAAATCTACATTAACATTTCTATTTTTATCTATTTCTATTATATTATCAAATTCAGCGTAAACTATACAGTTAACTGTTTTTGTTAATGCAGTTTCAAACCTTACTTCTAATCTCACACTACCATGTCTGATAAGATTCCAATGTGCGGTGGAGTTAGCAGATAAGTCTGGTGTTAAGTCAAAAGCTAGTAAACAATAACCATTAGCAAATTGATTTCTAGATATACCATTTCCATCATTCAAAAAATGAATACCAGTTCCTGAGAATAATGTATGATAGGCTGTGGTAAATATGTTGCTACTGAAAACGGGCTGTAAAGCTTTCGATGGTATTTGAATACCATCAATATACAAACTAAATGTGTTTATACCATAATTTTCGAAATCATAAGGATTCTTCGAAAAGTTACCGTTAAAGGCTGCATTATCGACAAATCCTACTATACATCTTTTTGGCACTTGACCAAGAAATACGTTGTCTAATGTTTTACCTTGTACACCCGATGGTATAGTCAAAACTTTAACCTCAGCCCGCGTTATTGGATATTTCGCAGTAGTAGATTCTAAAACTTTTTGATGAGCTAGTAGTACAGTTGGGTTGATTCGAGCTTTACGAATCATGAGAGTAGCATCAACAATAGAAACTTTCAGTTTAACATCATTAGATGAACACATAAGGTTGAAAGCATCTCTGGAACGTACTAACTTTATGCACATTTCCACACCGTTGATTAAAAATTTTTCTTGATTAAATAGGTCACCATGTAGATGACCGATCATTTCCACTTCCTTGCTATCTTTCACAAACTTTTGTCTTTGTATAAAACCTTTATTTGTTTCATCAGTAGCATTCATATTCCCATCGGTATCTTCATACCATAAACCACAGGTGAGATGTGACTGTTTAGCTGGTGGGGCATAGTTTAGAAGTGTTTCTATATATGCTCGATATCCATAAGTGTTGTTAGGAGGAGACACAAGTTTTTGATTTAGATAAACATCTAGTTGACTAAAAATAGAATGAAGCCAATTGTTGACCGGGGCTACATTAGTTGTTGCTGCTAGAGCTGTTAAATCTTGGTTTACTATTTTGGCTTTGATCTGTATTAGAGTATGGGATAGATCAATATAATCGTCACCAGTTCCGGGAATTTGAAATTCAATAGGTCCATCATCACTTAACGATGAAATCGGTTTGTAATGAATCCACTGACCACTTTCAATACTAGTTTGAGTGGCTGGTAATGCAAACAGATCTAGCTCAGAATTAACACATTCACAGGAATGATGATGTAAAAATGACATTTTGTTTTTTATAAACCACAAAATATATCGTTATAATTTATTTTTTTATTCCTCCGAGCTATTTTTACTGTTCTCTCTTTTGAATTTGGGGAGTGACTGAGATTACCAAAACGACGCTTCTTATTTTTATACCCCGAACCCGTCATCACTCGATCAATCTTTTCATCAGCCTTCCTTTTTAAATTAGAAGTGGCTTCTCTAAATCGATTTTTAACGGAGTCATCTAAGGGTTTTGCACTAGCCATATCAGTTAAAAGGCCTAATCCAGCATTCAATGCCTCTTTTCCGATAACTTTTGCTCCACTTGATAGTAAGGGTAAGACTGATCTAAATAGTCCACCTAAGAAACTTCCAATACCATGTCCTCGCTGATATGGAGCACCTTTATAAATGACACCCATGCCAGAACCGGCTTGATGTCTATAATAATGTTCGTATGGACAGATATTGTGATCGAGTTTGGAATACATATTTATTTATTTATTTATTTATCTACGTCTAAAATGTAGTTTAACACAAGATGTCCCAAACTGGAATGGTATGCTTTCACCAGTACTTGTTCTTATATCTATTTCAATCGTATCAAACTCCCTGCGCATAATAGGTACATAGTGTGGTGGAGAAAAAACGTGCATTTTATTTGACCCATATATGTATTTTGCAGGATCAAGTGATACAATTCTCAATAAGGGACACATTACATCGCCCACTATTTGTGGTTCTATTATATCACAGTACACATACAACTGTGAAGCTAATCCTAAATATAAATTAGCAGGAAATTTTCCGGTTCTTTTAGAAGCAACATTAGTATATGGATCAAATCCGAGTTGAAGACTTAATATTGGTGAGAATTTTAATGATATTAGTTGATTGTCATTTTGAGTAATAGTTACGTATTTTGAAAGCTTATCATAACGTAATTTAAATTTTTCTCTTGAATTCAATACAGTCAATACATCTTCAATATTGTCATAGCTCGATGCAGGTATATGGCTTTTGTAGCTGACTAACGACGGTGATGATTCATCCGGAACCACCATTCTTTTTTGTATGTACATAATATTTTCATTTTCCTGAACAGTATACAGGGTGCAAGGGTATTGAAACTCCACAATCCCAACTGACCATTCTCCTACTAATTTTATTGGCTTGGGTAGTTTAGTTGAAAAATTTGCTGTTTTGTTATTGGGAAAGTACATCATGGAACTGTTGCTGGGTAAAGTTAAATAAAAACTGTCGTGAATCATGTCTTTTTTAAACTTGATGCTAATATCCAACTGTTAAACTTACTTGGATAACCTTTCCACTTGACAAGCAGTTCCTTTCTGCGTCCAGAGTAACGAGTACTTAGAATTTTATCAATTTTAAATTCAGTGGTGGGGTTATAAATGACTTTTTGTAATTCTTTTTCATAGAATGTTCCAGTAATAGATTCATCATGTAAATCTTTCAACGTATAAACTACCCAAGGCGATCTTTCTATAACTGAACTTATTATGAATATTTCATCACTCCAGTTAGTTTCATAACCTTTTTGGAATATGTGTTTATGTTTAGTTATTCTCACATAATCACCAACATTGAATTTAGGTTCTGATGTACTAGTCGTTAATTTATTATCTTTCTTTTCATACAGATTACGCCATACTGTCATTATATTGTTAGAATTAACATCACAAGGCCTCATTTTAATGCTTCTATGAACACTATGATTATATGAATATAGCAAATCCTGCAAAATGTCTACATATCGGTAAGTGTTGTTATGAGTAAAATAACGCCACATCTTCATTTTGAGTGTCCTTTGAAACCTTTCTACTATACTTGCTTTAATGTCAGGATTATTAGTTGTGTAGTAGTTGATATTGTAACTACCTAAAAAATTTTTAACATCATTGGATATGAATTCAGTACCTTTGTCTGATTGTAAATGTCTAGGAGTTGCTTTTGCTTCTAGAAAAATATCTTCAAAATTTTTTTTAATAGTAACAGCATTCTTCTTCGGGATAGCTCTAGCAAACGCATATTTACTGAAAACATCTATTACACATAATATATAATTATTACCATCATTATATTCACTATAAGTTCTCATATCACTTAGATCAGCTTGCCAAAGTTCATTAAAGTTAGATAAAATATATCTGTTTCTCGGAAATCGACGTTGGACAGGTTTGTGTAAAGTATAAGTTTCTTGAGCCTCCAGCCACTTTTTTGTATCTTCTCTTGAAAGTTTATTCCTCATAGCATCTGCTAATTTAGTCAAGCTACTATAGCCAGCAGGATGTGATATGTCATAGTAAATATCACGAATTTCTAATAAGGGGTCCATTTTTGCCAATCTATTTTTCTTTTTGCTTTGTCTTTACTTTGGGTTTCACTCGTATGTGAAGTTGGTGTAGGTAAATTATACGGAGTTGATTGAGTTTCTGTTTCAAACCGTTTACCAAAATCAGGGGTTTTGGACATTACACTTATAAAAGTTGATCTTTTCGGATTACCTATGTAACTTAAAGGTATTCCTAACTCTTTAAGTGCTTTGCAAAATTCCATCCAACCATGTGGTGAACTATTTTTGAGCGGTCTTATGATATCATTGAACAAGTCAACAATATTACTTTTGTAGACTTCTTTATTGTCTATAAATACGGTACCATGGCTATTCCAGTGTACTTTTTCTTTATTTTTTAAAAGAAAATCTAATAATAGCTCACCCTTCTGTTTATATGATTTTGGAATCAATTGAAGCATTTGTGACTTGACATAATAATCATGTACTTTCGGGATTTCTTCGTCTTTCTTCACAGGAGTCTCTGCGACGTCTGCATCTTGATTCGGTTTTACATCCTCTTTTCTTTCACTCTCCATTTCATCTTGCGAAAATATAGGTATTACTAATGGCTTCCGGTCTTTACCGATAAAATACAAATATCTCTGTAAAGTTTGCATATAAAGTGTCCATTTCTCTCGATCTCCTAATTTTGTATTTAAAACTTTTTGCATCTCTTCATCAAGATGTGTTATATTACTGCCAATGCTGCTATTATTATTACCTCTTTTTAGTTTCTCTATTACTTCAGGATCAATCAGTATCATTTTCTTGGCGTTTTCCATTGTTACTTAACCAGTGAACCCAGTAGCGCACTCAAAACTGAACCAAGAATAATGGGGAGAAATGCTCCACCTTTTTGAATGATTAAATGTTTTCTGGAGTTGGTATTTCCTTTTGAGGTAAGTTTTCTTAGAATATTTTTAAATTTTTTGAGTTTATTCTTTTGCTTATCTTGCAATGGAACTTCTCCTTGTAACACGTTATAAATACACTCACAAATACAATTTATTTCTTTATCATCACAAGCTATTAACAATGCTTTTCGGAATTTGGGTTTTAATAAATGCAAAGCTCTTAAAAACTCTGCATGTGTCTGCACTTTATGTTTCATTGTTATGTTATAATGGTATTTGATTGCATGCTGTTATATTTATACCCCTTCTTGGGTATGTAACATATTGTATACTCATTTGGAAATATATCAGTCTTAAAGCGATACAAATCATTTGTATTTTGTTTTAAATCGATCAGTAAGTATCCATGTGGTTTGCTTGTAGCATCTCTATACGCATCTTCAATAAACTTTGAGTTTTCAGGGACCAGCTGACGAGCGAGAAAACGTATTTGTGTTTTGTCACGTGGATTTTTAAAGTAAACTATGTAACTCGAATTTAATGATATATCACGCTGTCCTTTTCCTTGATGAAATAAGTTTTGGGTAATATAAAACACACTTAGATTTCGATGATGGCTCCCTTTAGTAAAAATATCCACTATGCGCCCATCGGACTCTCTCATTAGGTCATCAATAATAATGAGTTGTGGATATTTTCCATCAAACATACTCAAGTCAGGAATTCCTTGATAGTAAGTAACTCCATTTAAATTGTATAGTGGCTGCATTTCGTCATAACACCATACTATTTTACTAAATTGATGATTGCAGATGTTTTTCATGTACTTCAAAAAACTACATACAAAGTTTGATTTCCCACAGCCGCTGGGACCAGCTACGATAGTTGTAAAAGGATGTTCAAAATGAAACATAATTAGCTAAGTAAAAGACGTCTATTCAAATCACACTTTAAAATTGGTATGTACAGTACAAAACAGAAACACTTACAAATAACTAATTACTAATGAGTAAACAAACAAATACAAATGATCTTATTACTAATTTTATTTACAATCATTAATTATCACTAATCACCTTAATTTATAATGACCCCAAGCTAATGTATTCGTGGAATTTGGTACAATGTATCTCTTAGTGTCGTTATATGATAAACAAATTTTATTAATTTTCTGTGTAAATATTACATGTTTAATACTCCTAAATCTAAACATTTCAGCAAATTGTATATTTTTATTCATCAAACAGGACTTATAGTTATCAATATTCAATTTTTTAGTTATACATTTATTTACACCCTTAGCTTTTGTAATGGTCTTATCTTCTACTTTCATGGCATACATTTTAGATCTTAATCCAACAAATTCAGTAAATATTTTGCCGTTGTTTTCATCTTTGAAAAATCCTAATTTCTTTTTATTTAATCGTGGGAACCCATAAACATTGTCTTGGGGATAGTCAGAGGTGTCGAAATAGTTATTTAAGTCGGGTTCAATTTCCTTATAAAAATCTTTACAAAAAATTTGATAAACTAAGCTGTCGGTATCAGTGTATAACAATTTCAAATTAGGAAATTTAATTTTCATGTAGTCATAATGGAAATTATACATCAACGTTTTAGATATGTCTAATATACTAAATCCTAAATAAATGGGCTTATTGTAAAACACTTTTGTTTTTTTCAGTTGGACTGCTACCAAACTTTCGGAAAATATAGAAAGACTATGGAATTCCGGTCGAGCAATGAGACTCTCAGCACCCTGAACTTTACCACGATTTTGCCAATGTGTTAATAGTTTTACGTTTACCCTTTTTTCAATATTCTCCATTGTCTTGCCGAATATGGAGTTATTCATCAATTTATAAAAATCTTTTTCAAAGTTTGATGATGCTACTGTGCGCAGTTGAGTGTTCAACTCAATATATTTTTTCAACCACGGACTTTGCTTAAATTTAAGTACCCTGTGAACTTTTTCAACTCGCAGACCCAATTTTTCACATTGTAAAAGATTTCTATAATGAATAACATACATCTTCTTATTGTTTAAATTCGGTACTAGCTTGTGGTCTGTTGTCTCTCCAATACAAATATTTTCAGGACACAATGGAAAATCAGAATGAGAGTTGTGTAAGCTCTCAGGATATTCTAGGTCTACCTCTAAAATATATCCCACATCAGAATCAATTGGTACATCATAATTTAGGTTAGGGTCAACCCATTCAAAATCAGATATTGGTAAATACTGAGACATAGCCCAACCATACAAATTATTGGCATCAAGGTAAGTTAAATATGAATTTGGTTCATCTTTTTTATAATCACTCATATATGGATTATTGGCTTTAGCATAGCGGTTGCTACATTGTGATATCCCTCCCCTTATGCCCGATTTTATAAAGGCGATTTTATCAAAATCAGTTAGCAGCTCTAATTCAACTTTAGTGCATTTCAACATAGCATCCCAACTTAATCCAGGTGCTGTGTAATAATGAGCGGGATCTAAATTATAAGTTTTTAAACAAACGTTCCTGAAGTTTTCAAAAATGTCAGCTAAAAGTAGTACATCTGTTTTTAAGTAGAGATCAGAATAGTCACCCAGTGTGTTACAATGAAAATGAGACCATACCTTTTGGGCATGAACATAGTCATCATTAGAAATACTCCCCCCCGTAAGAGAACTAACAAAACAATCAATTGGTGGCAAAGATGGTAGTTTCAATGAATCAAAAGAAGTCATATATTCATAGGGATAGACACCTTTTCTCTTTAAAAGTTCAAAATCGTTTTCACATGGATATTCTTTTTTCAACTCACAGAATTGGTCATTTTGTAAATTTTTGGCCAACGAGTCTAAACTACTAGACAAGAATTTTAAAGAATCTATAAACCTTATATCGATGTTTTTACCACCAACCTTTAATGTTTTAGAAAAGGAAATGTATTTTTCCTTATTTTGAGGAATTATTTGCACCTCGCCTTCCGCGAAATTTAAAGCATGTACAATAAAATGTGCATCGTAATTACTTAAGTTATGTAAAATCACAGGTATAAAACGGGCTTTATGGAGTTTGTTACTGCAACTTTCATGAGATACGCCTATAAAAGCACCTGTGTGCCAGTCATGATCAATATGCTGTTCTGAAATTATATCTTTCTCACATATGTAACATGTAGTGGACTCTTGTATGATCTTTTTATCTTCCTCAGTAAGAGGGAGTGGACATTTTTGGTAACTGTTATTTCGACATATGATTTTGAGATCCTCATGCAGTTTTTCCATGAAAACTTGAGCACAATCCTCACCAGTGTATGTTACATATTTTGAAAGTTTATCGTCATAGGAACATTTAACATAATATCCAAAACTGTGCACATCATGTCTTTGAACATTAGTCGTTGATGATTTTTTCGGATCATTAGAACAAAACTCGATAGGGTTAAGAAAAGACTCGAAATCCGCATAAATAACAAACGGAACTCTCATTTTTTTATCAAAGTTTTCAAAACTTAATTTATCATTAGGTACATTTGCACCCCACCAGTTTTTTCTTTTTGTATCGGGACTTGGGAGATCAGTTCGAATATGAGCACAGTCATGAATAGTATGATTAGAAAGACCCTCCTTTGAATGAAAATATAAAAGACATCCATCGCATATATAAATAGGATCATTTCGTGTTGTAACTTGACGGAATACCAAACGAGATAAATTTTTTATATAACAATAGTGACCACTATTTCCGTTCGTTATATACAATAAATTAACGTGTGTTTCTTTCCGCGATTTTGTAAAATACAATGGGCCGATCACAGAATGAGTTTTAGTCGCAGCATTGTATTCCAATCCAAAAACATTGATACTTAAGTTATTTAAATGTTCAACTTTATGGATATCTGTTAACTTTACAGGGAATGGAATACCATCAAATTTGAGTTTACTATCATGTTGAGCATAAGAACTGACTCTATTGAAATTTTTAAACACAGGATGTAATGCCGAGAGTAAACTCCATTTTAGACACTGGTTATCAAAATTTTTTACATTAATCACTGCTTTTTTCGCTTTTATGTCCTGAGGTAAGTCTATGTAAGACGAACCCCGGAGGGGGTTAAACTTATTTACATTCATATCAATGCTGATTATATCCCTAACACTCCACCCACTATCTTTTTTCTCAAATTCGCAAATTCTGTTGGAAATAGTCTCTTTCAAAGAACTTAGAAAACTATTTAAATCCTCGGACTCGTTTAAAATGAAGTTAGACGTTTGGAAGTCGAAAACGTTAGATATGTCTTTAGTTTGCTGTATAAAATTTGCATGTAAAATAAAATTTACTTTAAACGTTTTAAGTTGGATAATGCTTTCATTAATTAAGCTTATTAGTGTATTCTTTATCGAATCAAAAAACAATTCAAAAGTAATAAAACCATCACAATCAGCAGGAGGAGTTATTCTATAAGTGTGTATTCTTTTCCCGAACGCAGTTTCAATTAAAGTAACATTTGGGAATTCAATATGCACCCGTAAGGCGTTATTTTTATGTTGATTACTTCTATAATGATTAGATAAGTACCTCTTTTTAACAAATATATCACAAGTTGTGCACTTCACCATTTCGCAGTTTTCGATTGCAGTCGAAGGCTGGGCTGATGTGGAAGGCAGGGTGGATGTAGACGGTTCGCTTAGTCGTCGCCTTTTCTCAACAGCACCTTGATGTTCGGTTTCAGCAGGACGTTTCAAACCCCCTCCGATTTGTATTTTATTACTGTAGAATAAATAAAATAAAATAAGTTATAGATTTATAAATCCCTGTCAAGTGTGGCGTTAGTAGTCTAGTGGTTTGAAAGGCTGGGCTTAGGGTTCTAAACTATGGAGATTACAAAATGGTAATAACATTATATCACAACACTTACATTTTCTCGAAGTCTTCAACCACATCGCATAATAATTTATCGAAATGCGGATCGAATAAATCCTTATTTGGTTCTTCCGTAATGTCCATTTCTACACACTCGTTAAATTCATCACAGAAATTTTCAATGCTTTCCACAGCATCACATAGTTCGATTATCTCTCTAACGCAATAGGAAGATTCGATATTATCTTCTAAGTCACTATTCGCGAAAAATGCACTAACACACTCTGAGTCCGACATTTTTGACTTGAAAGTTACTCTAGAAATTTTCAATAGCGACTGTTTACACCGTACTTCTAAACCTTGCATTTATACACCCCCAACTCATAACGCATTCACTTAAAGAGTCTCATTAATTATTCTATCACAAAAGACAAACTATTAGCAAAAGATTGTACACCCTAATCACCACGTGTTTACACATAGAGTCTCACAAAACAAGCTATCGTTTATTATCGTTTCTCGTTTATTACAAGAAAACAATTCTAAACATAATAACAAGTTATCATTTATGCTTAAAGGTGTATTTTTTACAATCGCTGGAATTCGATATCTCCTTTGTGATATTATAGATCAGACCACGAGTTTGTCGGTGGTGGTTATTTTGTTTGTTCACGTAGTACTTGAGACGTACGTCGGCATGTTTCCAATGTTCCTCAGGATCGATGGTAGCCAATTTTTTCATGTCATACACTTCAATCTTAATAAGGTGTGTCGCAGTTGCCCCATCATCTACATTCGTTGAGATGTATGACATACCACCGTCCTTCGTTGATCGCCCAACACTGGACGAATTTAATTTGACTCTTTTCTTCTTCGGTTCTTCAAAGAATTCATCCAATGAATCATTGTTCGGTCTTTTGGTTGAATACCGAGGAGAAAGTGAGGTGTCATCATCGGAGGGCGGGAAGTAGTAATGTTTGAAGGTGTTTTCTTCCACGTCTACGTTTATGTCGTTGTTCTTCATACAGCATGCAAGCTATAACAAAGAAGTATACAATAAACATGAATGAAACACACATGAGGGGGACTAAAGTCGAAATACAGAGAACAAAACCAAGACAATAATAGAAAGTTAATAATACAAGCAATACTTACATCCATGTTTCTTCCAATGTGGTTGAACGTGGAGGTGTTGTCAAGACTCGCTAGAAGCAGTAATTGGTACGGAAACGTTGAAATGTACGCGTTTTATAGCAATCTTAACTACTTAAAAATTACATTAACAATTAGAAAGCAGTCTTACTAGAAACATCCATACTTACATTAGACTAATATTAATTTTATTACAATAGCTACGTGACACTATTAAGATCACGTTAAAAAGCAATTAACAAAATATTTGGAATATTTGGGAAAAATCCATACACATTACAAAATGTTATTTGACCATTACAAAGTAGCCTATGTTTGAATGAAAGCTGATTTTGGTGTAGATTTCAGTAAGAAACAGTCTGAAATACCTACATATAAAGAGATAAGTACAACATGATCGCAACGAAATATCAAAACCACGACAATGTGTTTACACTCGGTGCAGTAGATCGGTAATTAGGTGATTAAGGAGCCCAGACTTAGCAATGAATGCAGGTGATTAAGGACAATAGCAGTTCCGACTGGGAGAGGTGATTAGCAAACAACAAGCTAATGATGTGATTAACGTAATCATGTAGGAGCACTATGGAGGATCGCGTATCTCTGAAACGGTGAGAGATACGACTTCGGGACCCAGCGCAATCGATTTAGATGGGGTGTTTCACTTTTTTTTTTTTTTTTTTTTTTTTTTTTAGCCGGAGCAATGCCTTGGAGGCAGGATTCACTGAGCCAGAATCCACGAATCCCTACTACTCCTACTCTGAATCCGTCTTCATGGGTTTTCCGAATCCACATTTACCGAAGAAGGAAACCAGTTAGGAACAGGTTTGGGTAAATGTGCAAAATATTTATACAAACTCAAACACGCATAGATAGCTTGGTCAACGTACACCTAAAGAATTCATGGTCTAGGTTTTACGGCGTAATCACCCTAATTGCATGTAGCTGGCCACATATCCTCTAATTTTATTCTACCCTTTGTATAAGTTGTACTATTAAGAATGTCTTATATAGATCTACGTGTGGTGATGACTGTACATTTAAGTATGTCTTTGATATTTTATTACTACGTAACGTGAGTTGGATGTCTTAGATGTGAAGTTTATAATTTATGTAAGGTTATACGTTGTGTGTGTTACTTAATTGTAATTCCAAAAAAATACAGATTTTATTAAAATTAGACATGTACAATTTCACAAGCCGCGAGTTACTTAATATAATTGCCGTAAAGTTAGTTCGAGAATGTAGACTCACTTCACATGATAAACGTACAAATCCCGTAATCGCAAACCCCTCCCCCCCATACACGCCGCCAAAGAGATCCAGAATCGTTTACCTACTATGCAAAGTGTCATCGTCGCTCGGTTTCGTGCCGGTACCTATTCAGACGAGTCCGAATAGTTATATTCGGGCGGTTTTTTGGCGGAATAAATCATTTTAAATCACAGAACATAGGTGCCGCGACCTAACATTGACTGTGAGCTAATAAATAATTGTCTAATAGTAGTATATAAGCAACTGACACGTGATTACAACCATTGTAAAATGAGTTATTAGTTTTTGATACGAGACACGAGTTGAAGCTCGCTACGAGCATCAAAATAGAAAAAAACGAGTTTTACAATGGCTAATTACAGTGCGTGAGCTTTTAGTTAAACATTCCGGCCTTGAAAACTTCGGTGTGCTTCGGTTATTGTTAACGATACGCGAATGTACTACGACTGTAGTAAGACAGAGACAGAGGCCGATTTTAACACCCGATACCCGAATGTTAACAAAATGTTAAAAGCTCACGCACTGTACGTGCAGTTACATACAATACTTTTGACATGGAATTTATTTCATGTTTTACACACTTTGTATGTGAGCGAACTTGTGTCAAGTTACCGTGACGAAAATATGTACTTACAGCATACCACTAACTCTTGAATTATTTAACCTATCAAAATGGAAGGATAGAGTCAAGCAGCGCCGTTCTAACGATATCTAACAATAGTTTCCCCGCTTCGCTACAGCTTTTTGAACTAGGTCCTTTTTTGTCCATAAAAATTTACCGACTTATATTAAATTCTCTATAGCTTTGGAACTATTATAGATATCGAAACACTTGAAACTCCGTTGTAATGTAGTTGAACTACGCTACTTAAAACCCGGTCTTATTTCACATCTGGTTTCAACAGTTGAAAATAATTGACCGGTTTCATCAGTTGTGACGTGATGCCCCGCATAACATGCAGTGATATAAAAAGGAAGCGCAGCCGAATGCGATAAACATCCATGTCCTAACGTAGAACGAAAGCGCGTCTATCGTTTGCGACAAAAATAGCAACAATCGGACAATTACGAGCAAACTGGCGGCTCTTCGCGTGTTGGTCCAAAAATGTTGGAGCTGCAGAATATATTCCATGTTTCGGCAGATCCCTTTTGCCTGCTTTTTTCTACGACCATGAAAATTTCAAACTATTGTGAAGCGTCCAACACACCATTACAGCTCGTCAAAACTCCGTGCGTGGTCAACAACAGTGCGTGGTCCAAGTTGTCGTCTCGTGTACTCGGCATTAAAACATTTTTTATTTATTTAAGTACGTGACAATTATTTTTTCATAAACTACCTACCAAGTTTGTATCAAATGTCATGAAACTATTAATACATTTACTTGAGTTGAATGAGTAGGTTCCGCTTAGGGCTACCGGTGTGTTGACAAATATTACACACGGCGTTCATTACGTAATGAAGTAGTTTGTGTTGCCGATTGTGGTTTCATATTGAACAAACTACCAAATGGGAGTAGAAAAAAATGTATTTTAGAAGATTAAGTTAAAACATTTTCTTAGCTAGCCGTTACGGTTGAAATGAAATAGGGAAATGAAGGAATGTTTTCCGCGACTAAAAACAAACGAGGCCCATAACTCGACCGCAATTGCGAGCATTTCTCAACAGCTGGGTGGCGTCGTTCCTCCACTAATTAACCAGAATAACCAGGCTTGGCGGAAATTTCGACGAAAAAACTTACGAAAAAAAATTTAATTCTGTTTCTCTAAGGTAGCATAGCAGCTTTTGCTTGTGGTCTCTTTAATGTTTGGTTAATATTGACTCCAATTTGTGTAGCAAAATTTTGCCACTGGATTTTTCCCTTTGTCTGTGTTGTGTGGTAATTTCATTCATGTCAGGTACAAAAATACAGACAGAAAAGAATACAAAATCTTTATTTGATCAAACTTTACAGCACAGAGGTACAGAATAGGCAAACACATGGGGATACAAAAATGTGACGCCAAACAGATCTCCAGCTCTGAATAATACTATAGCTATATAAAACTAAATCACTGATTTTCAGTGATGCCTTTCCAGTGAGTACGGACGCAGTGTATACTTGAAGTTAATACATACAATAATATCTTAATTCCTTTTTTTTTGGTAACGGGGGGGAAATCTTTGAAAGATACCCAGCCTCCTGGGGGAGAGACTGGGTTATGTGAGATTTCCACTCACTAAAACCCCCTCGATGGCCGGCCTCGTGCTTATCGGAGGGCTCCGGGATCTCCAGTGGAACGCACCGGTTCCTCCTGGGAGGTGTACATTCCACCTCCCGGTTCCTCCCGTCACAGCAACGTGCGGCCATAGCACGTTGTTGCCTTCCCCAAGGTCGCCCGCCAATGAACGGTCAAAGCCCCCACTTTGACCGCCCGCGACCCTGATCCCTCCTTTTAATCGCCTTTTACGACAGGCAGGAGTTACCGTGGCTCTATTCTTCGCCCGATACTATATATCTTAATACTCGCTCGCACTCTATACTAGATATCTTAATTCCTACGAGAAAGCTAACAATATATAGGTATTATTAGTATCGATCTACGAGTATGTAATGAACTCTAAATCAAATCTGTAAATATTTGAAATTCCGTAGAACATTTAAAACAGCCTACGCAACCCTTGCGAAGTAATTTACGTAGGCACTATTTAAAGGTTTTTAGCCCTTGTTGTTTAAAATGTAATTTACCTACTTAAGTATGCCGTATGTGTATAAACCTAGATGTATGAAAGCACTACATTGAAATAATATAAGAATATGCTGTACATCATGTAATTAGGTTAATTACCAGAGTTCTGTGTTAACTTAAGCATGATTAATATAAAAAATAAAATGCAGAATTATATACTAATAAATTTGTATGTATTTCTATTTGTTTGTGGCATTATAATTGTTTGTAGCATTATAATTGTTTGTGGCATTATAATTGTTTGTGGCATTATAATTGTTTGTAGCATTATAATTGTTTGTGGCATTATAATTGTTTGTGGCATTATTTGAACAACCAATGATTCGATTTGGACGCGAATTTTTTATTTAACGCAGAGTTTTGTCGCGTGTGTTGAGGAGTCATGTCTGGTAAAAATTTGATTAGGGATTCAAGATCTTGGAACATCTTTGATGGCAGATGGAATTTCTGGAACAATAACAGTTACGCTCAGTTTAGTCATGTTAGAGCTTAAATGTTTAGGACAATGGTACCCTTCCCAATTCTGGAACCCTGAGAACTTCAATGGTATGTCAGAAGTTTCTTAAATCTTTAATTAAAACATATTATCATGGATGAAAAAAAAATTGGGACAGGCGTTCGTTCCTTCATGCATATTACGATGAAAGGTTGTTAGTAACACGTCATATACTCGTATTCAACCCATTGTAGATAGATACATACATACCAAAATTCCAAAAGTCCGAATCCTACGAGAAACTCTATTATGAAAATATGAATTTAACAGGAAAAATGTCCCTTTTCCACACAAATTGAATATTTTTGAAGTGTTATTTTTGTGACAAATTGGGAGATCCTCACAATTAGTGCCATCGTCGAGGCGGCCGCGTCTTTCAAAGAAGTGTCGTATTCAGCAAGACTAATGAATATCATAAATTTGCACAAAGAGCTCTCATACAATGAGAGCCTTTACCGCAAATCCGATGTTTAATAAGTGAAAAATAAGCTGTTGGGATATTTTTATCCTTGTTTTTTGACATTGGTGGTTGTTTTTGGATGACAAGGATAGATTGTCATCCAAAAACTATAGAATAAACTATAGAAAATTTACATGATCATATATGTTTATTCAATTTATTCAGTTTATTTTACATGATCATATAAGAGCGTCGGTGGCCTAGTGGCTAGGACACCGGACTCCGATGCGGGAGGTGTTTTTGGATGACAATCTATCCTTACTTGAATAAACTATAGAAAATTTACATGATCATATATGTTTATTCAATTTATTCAGTTTATTTTACATGATCATATAAGAGCGTCGGTGGTCTAGTGGCTAGGACACCGGACTCCGATGCGGGAGGTGTTTTTGGATGACAATCTATCCTTACTTGAATAAACTATAGAAAATTTACATGATCATATATGTTTATTCAATTTATTCAGTTTATTTTACATGATCATATAAGAGCGTCGGTGGCCTAGTGGCTAGGACACCGGACTCCCATGCGGGAGGTCCGGGTTCGAAACCGTGCAGTGCCATGTGTTTTTGAAGACTTACGGACACCAATGAGTTTTTCGAAGACTTACGGACATTTACCGACTGCTTTAACGGTGAGGAAACCTACACACTGAAATGACCAGTGTGTAAAATGGGGTCGAAGTGCCGCTGGAGTTATTCCCGGCCCTCTATCATAAGATAAGAAACTTACATGATCATATACAACATCATCAGCTCATATTATTTCACTGCTATGTATAAGCCTAGTACTTCTTTTGTCTTGTGTTACGCATCTAGGTCTTCGATAAGATCTTGGTAATATCATCCATCTACTTGGCAGATGGACGATCTACGCCTCGTTTTTCACTTTTCATTGAGGGCTTTAGTCCACCTGCCATAATCAAGTTTAGCCTTGTGTCTGCATTTTCCTCAGGATAGATTATGAAGAATTTTGTCAGTTTTGTCAAATGTGTAGAGTTAGTTAGAGTGTACAAACATCTGGAAACACTACCTCGGTGCGACACGCTGTAAGGACTCTTTTATCTTTAATATTTTCCATTTATTATTACACATTATATTTTAATAAAATTTTAATTGTTAATGTATAGAAACTATAAGTAGGTGACTAAATTATAATCTCCGTAAATCAAATTGCTATTAGTGATTATTAACACCCCGACTAATTACTTGATATTGTTTGGAATGTCGTAATTACAGACGTTGGATGTCTCAGTCGGTATATAACTTAGTTGTAATCGATCTAACGTACACAATATTAATATTCAAGTCTGTATATCTCTACAAAATAAATACATAAGTACAGAAGAGAAACTCATTACTAGTGTTGTAACTCGCGGCACTTACACAATCTCATAAACCTACAGCTTGAGCTGGAGCCTACGTGGAACCGTCACCACGCGGCTTAATGCGTGTGTTTAGATATAGAATTTTGACCTGATGAACGTTCGAAAAATGAACCTGATGAACTCGAAGATTATTTGATAAATCTTCGAATATTCATTTTGTCGTAATCGTTCGGTCGAATGTTCAAGTAGAGAATGAATAGGCATTTACTAGGTCCGCGTGCTGCATCCTCGACCTCATCGTTACTTACCTTCAGGTGAGATTGTGGTCCAACGCGGATCTAATCCGAATATTAAAAAAAAACGTTTATTACTTCAACTATACTTTGTCCAAACGAACTTCGCTACTATCATTCGCTCTTGTGTAGGGAACCCGTGTGTGAGTGTCTCGTTCGCGCTAGAACCAAGTACGCTTTGGAAACTCTATTGTGTATTTATCTATTTTGTTTTAGGTATTACCTGCGGCGGCGGTGTCTACACTACACTGTTGATTCAGGTCACATTATCTGGTAACATACGATGTATGGTGTCCTAACAGTAAGTGCATTAACTAATAGGTAGCTATCACAGTTTACTAGCTGGATTTATTTAACACAATAATATGGGGTAAACCACTAGTGAGATCCGAAACAACTGTAAAAAATAATCATTATTTCGTTCAAATACCAAATCTATAAAACATATTGTCAAGTAATTAGAAGGTATTTCAGGTAATTACCCTGTCATTACAGTCGTTTCCCTTGAAAATTAGAATGAAACTTAGCTTAGACAAAACATTCATTTTACCATTGACATAAAAACGGAATAATGTAGTTACAACATCCTTTTTTCATTCCCCCGGGCACTCGGGCCATCTTCTGAACTTTCAAAACAACAGACTAGACGTAATTTCGTGAAACATTCACCTTTACAATTTCAAACAAAGGCTAAATTTCTTTTAATTCCATAAGTATCGAGTTTCCTTAAGTACCTAGATGGTGTAGCGTCCTTTGTTACAGACTCCGCGGCATCGTACAAAATATTGTCTTTCTACGTTTTGTCTCCTTGTAATTTGCGGTAAGGAGCCGTTCCGGTATACGATAAGGAATTGGGGAAAGGTGTTCACTTGACGTATCTCGCAACGAGAATGTTTTGTTTGCTATAAACTTTATGCGATACGATAACATAAAACAGAAACATTGTTATATTACCCGAGAGAAGCATAAAGCTTCAAAAGCTTTCATTTTGTAATGTCGCTTTATTATTCCGTAGAATAATAGGAGTGCGTCGACACTAATTTTTACATAATTCTCTGTTATTTTTTGTTTATCTGCGGTAAAAAGATTTAAACACCTACTCATTTTAACAATTAGTTTTAAGGATCCGTACCCCGAGGGGAAATCGGAGCCCTATTGTCGTCGCTCCGTCGTCTATTCGTTTGTCAAGTGCTTCTACCTCGTAAACGAAAGAAGATTATAGACTTGAAAATTTCCACATAATATTGGGTATTACTTATGTGCCTGAGTGGGCACTAGGACCTGTAGGTTTGTTTTTAAATTCTGAAGTTAATTCAAGAGTTTAATCTAATTGTAATATGTAATGCAGTAATATTGGTTGTAATCATGAAGTACCTACAAAATTTTTTCATCCAAGAATGTAATAAAATAAATTATGACAACATAAAATATTTTCGACCAAATTATATGGGGGCTGAAAACCCAGCAACACTTCGACCCATTGGGATCTTTAGTATTTTTGAAGTTGTTTAGAATAGAAGAGAAAATTACTTAGGGTAATATATTATGTAAGAAATAGTAAAACAAGTGGGTATACCCCTTTTCATCAAACGAATGAATGCTTGAAAAGATTACCTATAAGTACTTGAATATTGAAATTTGAAACTACCTTCGTTACCTACAAAGTAAATCACGAATGTTCGCTATTTTGCTCGGAATGTTTTTTTATTTCAAAAAGTTTTTAGCAAAAGTTGATCCCTACTACGAGTACAGTCTCCTGTTAAAAGTTTTTACACGACCCAATTTCACCCTCTAGAATTCCTTTCAATGTGAATTGGTTGCTAATTTGCAATGTGGAAAATCCTCTGAAACTCCCACCTACAATTCGTTTTGAAACTTGATGATGTTTTTCGTAGCTGGCTTTGTAAAATGAGTTTGTATTGCACTGACTCAAAATACCGCATGAAATGTGTTAAAATTTCATAAAGTGCACGGAATTTCCAGCGAGCTTCGTCCGCTAATAAGTTAAGAGCGTTTTATTAAACATTTTTTGCAACTTTAATTAGGCCCCAGGTTGCACTCTGGGAGACACACATTCTGAATTCACATCATCACATTAAACTCTCGGTCTGGTAAAACGACATAACCAAATGTGATTTGAATATTTTATCTCCTATTGCTACGACGATGATGATGATTGCTACTTGCACAAAATATATAAGTATTTATAATTTATATATGAGGGAGGATTATACAATTATATTTATTAATTATTTATCAGAATTATTTAATTTGTGTACGCGATTTCCATGTGCTACGAGTTAAAACGATGAATCTACGACATACAGGACGTCCGCTACGAATATACAGGGTTTAACAACAAAAAACCCTATAGAAGCGATAGAGCGAACCTTATAGTGTTCAATATCCATAACTGAACAACTTTTACTATGGGACCCATTCTGAAATCGCGAAAATAAAATCAGCTGTTCCATACAAAAGCTCAATACCTTCACGACCAAAATGTATGAAACAGCTGGTTTTTTTTCGCGATTTCAGAGTTTGAATCATAGTGAATGTTGTTTAGATCTGGATACAGAACACCCACTTTCGGTAATAGGGTTTTTTTTGTTATACCCAGTATTGTATAAGGAGAGCCGACGAGCAAACCCCTGATTGTTATTGGTTATCGTCGTCCATAGATCTCGCCTCACTATGAAGGTATTAGAGGGTTTTTGATGCGGTGCTAACCTTGAAGGTCTTGATGGAGTGCCTCATGTTTCGGTAATTACGCTGGCTTTCTTAGGCTCGATTTATGTATTTCACAATTTTAAATTTCTTAGTGAGAAAATAAATTAAATTCTATAAAAAATATAATTATCGATTTCTAAAAATACGGACGGACAAGCGTCGCACTGAAGTAAACTAGGATCAGAGCTTCTCATCTAATTAAATTAGTTGAGAAGCTATTACTAGAGTGTGCGATTTGAGAGTTAGCTCCATAGTGAAAGCTGTTCAGTTATGGATATTAACGTTTATTTTATATAACCTTTCGGCTCTCGGCAAGTTCCATAACTCCTATTTAATATTGACAAAACATTCAGGCTATTATGTGTGTTCTATTTGCAGCCACATTTTGGCTAACAATCGCCTAGTAATAAACAAGAGGTATAGGTATTATCGAAGGCTTGATAGTTCCTGCCGGTCGCCCGCGGCTAGCTTTAAATGCTGAATTTTGGCACCACTCCAATTTTTTGTTACAACTCATTCCGTTCGTGTTTCGTGGTACACACAGCGTTTTGCTGAAAATCGATATGAATGTCAATAGGTTTCATTATGTTTCATGGAGGCGGCGTGCCTTTTTGTGAATTTTTGTTTCGTTCGAACCCTTTCAAATTATCGTACATTTTGTTACCTATGTTAAAAGTGAAACATATTTTTTTGAAATTTTCAAAAGTTTTTGAATAACAGTTGTTCAGTTATTTCTTCTGATATGCTTCTGATTCTATCACACTTTTGGGTCTGATATCTTTTTTTTAATATATAAATTGACTACGACAAACAGGCAGACGGGCCACCTGATGGTAAATAGTCACCGTCGCCTAGAGACACGTGCAATACCAGGGGTATTGCTTGTGTGTTGCCGGCCGTGGAGGATCTTTTTAACGTTCTGTTGCTACACCTCGTAAATATACTCCTTTATGTCCCATATGAAATACGACATGTCAAGAATACTATTATTAAAAAAAATCCAAATAGGATAATTGGTTATTGAGATATGAAGTCACAGAAAAACATACACACACCGGTAGGAATTCATACGCGTCAAACTCCTAACCCTCTTTTGGTCTGTGATTAAAGATATCAAAGCCGCTTCAGCCGTCTTTGAAACCATAGCACATAGTCGTTACTACATTGCACAATGTGTCAATTTCCTTATATTCCAAATCATATTACTACGTAACGATATCACGTAACGATACGTTAACGATATCATTACCCCCTCGAACTATCGCGTCTTACGCTAAATAAGCTAAATTCTCTATATTCTCGCCCCTGCAGTTGCATCGTAGAGTGCATCGTAGCGTCTTAGCCTGTTTCGTAGCATCTGAACCGTTTACATCGCAGCGTAGCAGTGTACGCAGCTAAGCGCAGCAGTTCGTAGCAATTAGTCGTCGGCGTCAGTTGGTAAATATTAACACTGGTAATTGTTCGTCAGCTCCCTCGATGTTCGTTACAGTCCACTTGCAACCTGAATACAAATGAATCCATTATCCGAAAGTGCGGAGATGGCAGATCCACGCTGATATCACGCGCCGCCTTGTGTGTTCGAGTGCTAATGTGTTTTCATAAGCAAACAGGTTATTTGTGTTGATTAGATTATTAGGTACTGAAATAGTCTAGTTGGAATATGTATTTTCGTTTTTGAAACTTTTGTAGAATGCTACGAAAACACGTTGAAGGAACTCACCCACACTATATGGAGAGGTACCCTTTAATTTTTTAAGATTCCGCCCGATATAACTCCTAAATAGCATTCATTACCAATCCATTAGGGAAGACTTTTTTCTTCATCCAAGTGAAATACACCTAACTGAAACTGTAGGTATTATCTTTACACCAAAGTAATGAAAATTGACTTCCCGGAATTTGAAAAAACAGATAAAAATACTTACTGTTAGTAAAATCAGAACTTCCTTGTGGTAGGTATACTGACTAAACGTGAAGTTCCATTTAGAACCAACAAAAAGTTAAAAATACTTAGCATTTAGACTTGTTCGAAGCTGTCGGTCCTAAAATAACAGTGTTTTATTTAATGTCGTTCTTCAGTACAAAGATAATTAAAAAGGCATAGGTATTTGCACGATCCCGAAGCTGGAAACTCTTCAGTGATCCATTCATTTGTCAAACAATTTCGTATCGCTACTTTTAACTAAATTAAATCACGTTTCCGTAGTAACAAATCGATTCTGCAAATAATTTCGTTAACATCGAAATAATTGATATTGGGCTTGTGGCGGCAGTGTCCATGTTTCCTCGTCACTCCTTACTAATTGCTTTCAGAAGCCTTCGTTGAAAGTGATTAAGCTGCGTTGTTAGCAGCTCCCGATAACAAATATTTCGATTTTAATCAACAATAGGTTGGCCACTAACCATAAGATAAGCAAGCAAGCGTCGATTTGTTTTCAGGGTGACACAAAATACCTGTTTTGAACAGGTGCCCAATTCGCCTAAATTATAACGTTTGTAGTTCTATTTCTATCCAATTTTAATTTAGTTTTCGTTCCAATTCTATTTATCGGACACCAACTCGCATTCCACCACTGCCACCTTTCGATTTACTATCCATCGGGCAAAAGTACCTTGGGAGGAACTTATGTTAGATCGTTATATTTGACCGTTGAAGCTTTTTTTTCCGCTCAACTGCGATTCAGTATAAACTAAACGCTTTATTAGAATGCACAAATACGTTACTGTTCGATGGGAACTTAACTAAAATTGGATCGTTAGTGGATAGAAGCATACGAAACACGTCATAACGATGCAGTTATGATTCTATTTAGTTACGTTGTATTTAGTGGAATCGATCTCCTGTTGTTTGTGAATTAGTATCGATAACTTGACAACTTTTTTGCAATGCAATTTTTATTATTATAGGAAAGCAGACTAGATCTGCCGCCTGATGGTAAGTGGACACCATAGACATCTCACCTCACATCTCACCTCACCACAATATTGCAGAGGGATATTGCTGCTAACCTGGAGAACTTAAGTGGAGTGTCTAATGTGCTTGTAATACGCTGGATATCTTACTCTTCAAACCGGAATACCTGACCTAATTGTTGCTTTGGCAGAAATAGGTGAATGGGTTGTAACTCCCCGGTCAACGTAGTGGTGGTACCTTCAAAATTATTTGAAATGTGCATTTTTTTCAATTTCAGTTAAAGTGCCATTCTAAAATGGTACCTTAATGTAACTACTATCTAGCCTATAATAAATAATGCTCAATTCATACAATATGCATTTATCAGCCGATTGATTTGTTCCACTCTCCCCAAACAAGACAAAAGAAACTCGGTATACGAGTATTTGCTTGGCAAAAATTGCTCAGATACTGTTCATCCATACTGAATCACCCTTTAAGAGATTAATACAGGTATTTGGTACACCCTGTACCAAAGCTAGAGGTGCTGGATGGGCCTCGTGCGCATTATTTATTTTGAAAGCAGGATTTATTTGCGGAAACGGGTCTGACCCATATTACTCAAGGGAGATTTCCCTGAATAGGGTTCTAAAATATGCCGTTTGGATTCAGATAAGTTATTGTATTCTGCGGGGTTTGTTATTTGTGTGTAGGACCCCCCACAAACTATTCTTATTTGATTTGGCTTTTTGATTACATTGTCTTCTTATTTTACCTTTGTGGTGAATCTTATAGGAGAGTCAAAATCCCAAAGGATTAAATCCTAAGGTACAATAAAGCTTATTTAGATAGGAAGTAAAAACAGTGTAATTATTTAACTAGGAAGTAAAACGGTGTAATAAAATGTATAAGAGAGGTTTAAGACAAAAAAATACTCGATTCTGAATTCTGAATTCCGAATGTACGTGCGCCTGCCAGAATTGTACCTATTGCACTGCCGAAAAAATCCAAATCTTTATCTAAACGATTAAATCTCCATCAAATTGCGTTGACAAAGTATCTTATAACAGTAACAATTTTTATTTTGCGTTATAAAAAATAATTAGAACCCGGAAAAATTAATTCCAAACCAAATATTTTATGTCATTACTAAATAGGTATTACAAATATTTTATTTTATGATTTTCAAATAAGTCATGTTAACTGAAACAAAATAAATAATTATCGACCTTATAATATTATTAAGACAAAATATATTATTTCATTCGCAAACCATGTTCCTGATATATTGCTTCATGAGTTACCTTAATAAATTATTACAATGACAAAATAAATAATCTTTTCTCATTACTACAGTATCATCCCGGCCCAGCTCCGTGACCTTAGGACTACGCATGTGTGGTTTAGGCAGTGTTGGGTAAAAATCAATCTGACTAATGATTGAAAACCGGTTCTGACGGGTTGTTTTTCTCCGGAGAACCGGTCAGAATCGGTCGAAACTGATCAGAACCTTGATTCCCTCTACCCCTTGCTTCCGCCCTTGCTTTCGCCCACTCCCCTCTCGCACTCTATATTAAAAGAGTAAACATTAGTCAAAAGTGACTAATGACTAATGATTACTGGCATTTACGTGACCCGGAATAATTATTCCGAATCACGTATATTTGTTTTGGAACAAAATGCGTTCTTTTCTGGACCCTTATAAAATAATATTAAATTAAATTGATACCTAATCAATTTAATTGATTGAGAGTCTATTTATTTTACTTAGTGTTGGGGCCTAAAAATTTATTTAAACTTTCAAATCCAACAAGAACTTTAGAAGTTGTGCGTCAATGCAGTTTTGAAATTAGTCAAAGTCAAAGTCGTGATTTGAAGAGGGATGCACGAAAATTGGGGAAAATAAAACTAAAATAAGAGAAAAGTTGCAGAGGCATCGATTGAGAATTGAGGCACGACCCGATCGTGCTTGGGTCCGTTTTTTATTTTATTTTATTGCTTTTTATTACTTATAAAATATAGTTTTTAAAAATGTGTATATTTATTTCTTGATACTCATGCCCATGATGTCGTAGAGTGCCCACTTTCATTCCACAACATTTTGGAATACTGAAAATACTGAAATAATGGGTTTACATACAGTCTCAACTCTACCTACACCTATGTCTTTTCGTTCGCTTATTGTGTAAGTTATAATACGTATAATTATAATATATGGTCGACTGTACGCACGCAGAGTATACTAATATGCCAAACTAATCACCCAGGATTTCAACAAATAAGACCCTATGAATATTCCAATAGGATGCGTCTGCTCGGAAACTAATAATTATTATTGTTACAATAAAAATTTGCTTAGATCTCATAGTAAAGAGTTTTCCTTTTATTCCCTTTTGATTAAATAAAACCACCGCTTGAAACTGCAGACCTATGATAACAATCCAGAAGTTTGAACTGACGCGGTAATTATCCGCCAACAAACCGTTAATAGCTGGTGATTGGTGAATTGAAAAGATAGGTGGTTGTTTTGTTAAATAACTCATCGAACATCGAACTTTAACAAAACACTTTATATTTTTGTTACATTCATGTGTACATCGATAGATACCCATAGTAACTTAGGGTTAGATACCCACTTTTTTTTAAATTTACAACTAAACTCATGGTTGACCTCATTGATGATTAGGCCGAAAATGGAGCACTAAATACGAATGAATTTTTAGAATATTTTTATGGCACTTCATGTAAACGTCACTCATTTCATAGTGTGGATTAATGGTGTTCAATAAGTGGGACAGGTATAATATATGTATTGTAGGCGACAACCTCGGAATGCCGTAGCTAGGCAAATTAGGCGCACGGCAAACGGACCGCTTACTGCTTTGCCATCCGTCGTGTCTGATTAGAAACGAATCTTGACGTTCGCTTTGATATCGAACATGTTTGGTTCGTAAACAGAGGTTTATTTTGGTGCTATGCGACAGTGTTCAGTTCCGAAAAAGCTATGGACATAATCTAGGTTTGGTATATTTTAATGAGAGATCATGACTAAAAACGCCTAGTTTGTTGTGGCCCTAAGCACGGAGATGGGAATAGGGTAGTTTCCAAGTATCAAATATTAAATGCATTTCTTAAAAATTAAGAAATAGTCATACATTGATGGTCAATTCGTTGAATAATAAAATAGGTACAGACAATCAAATATCAGAATAGTAGAAAGAAACGGCAATAAGTTTTGTGACGTAACTGTACTCTAGCGCCAAACAAGCAGGTCCTGATTGCATATAAAGGACAGTATTGCTAGAAAGGGACAGAGCATGTGTCCAATACTAACTTTAACAATTAATATCTCTGTTGTTAGTTGAGATATCGAAAAACTAATATTAGATGCTTCTATAGTACCTATATCAATGTAAGTTGATTTATGCAATAAAATAAATTTGGTTAATACCGTATTGTATCGAATATTCGATATCGGTAGATTACAATTACAAGGCACTATGATCTTAGGAAACGTTCTTATTTCTTCTATTCTATGTTCTATTTCATAGAATCTATGAAGGAGATCAATGTGAATTGGCTTTCTATGCGATAAAATGCCCGTTAGAATAGAAGCTCAACTTTGACACCCTTTCTATTCTACACAGAATCGAGCGGCAAACAGAACCCTGTGAACGGCTGTCACAGCGAAGACATAATAGAGACTGATAACGCGATAATTCCTTTCTATCATAGATCTATGCGATAGATCATAAACTATATATTTATAGATAATGTACCCAACGTATATATTTATTTGAGGGTAGTATCAATTTCATACGCGTTTTGCACCCGTATATTATATATCATATGATTTTTCCATTACCTGAAGGTTGCCTGGAAAATATCGCTTAAAGCGATAAGGGCGCCTTCTGTACATTGTATTGTACCTCTCTTTATGTTGTATATTTTGTTTTGGTCCCGGGTGTGCAATAAAGTATGTTTGTATTTGTCACATCACTAGAAACCAGCATTCCGGAGATGTCGCGTACTATATTTATCTTGGACTTGATTGACCTCTTGCTTGTGTCATTACGTTCTTTGATGTCCAGCCAGTCACTCAGTAAAGTCTAAACTGACAGATATTCAATTGAGTAATCCATACTTATATCTTGTACGTATATTGTAGAGTTATGTCTTAGTGTAAGTTAAGAGTAGTATATACATTTCAAACAGTAAACAGCTTGAAAGTAAATAAGTTATAAGAAGTCTTTCTTCAATAGCTCCTTAATAATTGAGATTCCGTTATAAAGCCGAGAGAAGTTCTTTGGTACACAAAGAACGGAAGTTTTATTAACCTACTTTTCTCTTCTAGCAGTGATTTGAAATTGTCTTTATATTTATTACGTAAATTGTGTGAGATGAATTGTCATTTTCTAAAGGAAATTCCTTCCGTGTAAGAAATCTTTTAAATTAACTATAATAAAAAGAGTAACTATCTAGTCAAGACAATTAACAATTAATTTTAATACAACATGTAGGTTTGCAAATTACTTATATCGCGCAAAACTATATTTCTTTTGTATCACAGATTGTAGATTATTAGAGAAACACTAAAAACAGAATCCAACAATTTTATTAATTTGTATCTTTTCTATAACTAGAGTATTAAAATTTTTAAAATATCTACTATGTTATCAACTTAATTTATCACTACCTACCCTCTACTGTCTACTCTATTTAGCTATTCATAAGCAAAACAGTCGTATCGATTAAGCATCTAATTGAATTCAGTAATTAATACTAAAATTTAGAATTTTTCTTTAGAATATTCAATCTACTATAATTTAAAATCATTTTTCTTTACTCTAATCTATAATAATCATTTCAATGTTCTATAGAAAGATTACGATTTTTGGTCATTCCTAATAAAATATTATCAGTAGAAGCTGAAGTAGAATTTTCTAAAATATTTTCTTTACTCTGCATTGAGTGATAATCATTCATTTCTGACCACGTTGGATCAGATTTAGCTATCCTTTTCCTTTCTTTAATTTTCGTGTAAAGTAAAACAGTAACCATAATAAAGAATACTACGAATCCTAAAGAACAGCCGACAATTAAGCCCATTCGACGATTTAGAAGCGACGCTAAATCGAATACTTTTTTAGGCCTCATTTTTACCATGTGTGGTTTTCTGAATGTATTGAATGAAACACATTCACTTGAAGGAGAACGCATCAATATAGCAGCAACGACATCTTCACTGATCCTTGTCGTGACGTTTAAGTTACCATCAGCAGTGACATTGGATAATCCCTCGTCATCATCGGCGGTGTAAATAACAGGATCCTCATAGAGAGTGATGACGCAGACGACATAATTTGCATTTGGATATAGGTCTATTAAATGAGTAGATACTTCACTCTGTTCCAAGTATTTCGTTTTTACCTGAAAATGCGGTACACGCTTTTAATTTTTATAAACGAAAATCGCATCATATTCTGATAAATTCCCAGTTGATGTAATTTACACTCAACAATTTAATAGAATGGGATGATACTTACATCAGAATTCAAGTCCTCACTGTAATACAAAATCTGCAGAGCTTTAATGGCGGTGCGGTTTCGGATGAACCACGAGACCGACACTGAATTGTCCTTGTGTCTGTCGACAGATAACTGTGAAATGACGGGAACATTACACTTTTCCTTCGGATAATCGTTGTTGAGGCACGTCACCGCTTCTGGTTTTATTATCTTTGGATGGTCCTGTATCCATACCCATGTATTGTTCTTTTGACAGCTGCATATTAACACATTATCTGGAAATAATTAAAATAAATAAATTAGGTATACAATCAAATTGTTTTGATTGTCAATACTATCGTTAGACACGGGATTCTTACCACAGTTTAGAAGGAGGGTAGATAGATTCTGCGATGTCTACCTACCCACAACAACTCGCAGCCTACGTTAGTCTACATCCGCGACCATGGCGCATGCAACTGTGCCGATTTCGGCACATATATATTATCTCGATATTTATCGGGAGCTCAAAACAACCCCAAACCGTGGTAAGAATCCCGTGTCTAACTATAGTACTCGTATTGACAATAACCACGAATGCTTAAAAAGTTATATTGTTTTTATTGTCATGTAATGTTTTACTTTCTATTGATTTTTAATATAATTCATCACCGTCGTTAAGTGTTAGTCAAGAATATAAATATCTATAAACGCGTATAATCATGATACACTCACCTTTTATAGATATGTCTTGTATATGATTCTCTACTGAATTCAATAGTTCCAAAGGGATAGTCTGTAGTTTATTGTGCCCTAAGTCAACCTGTATTATTTTATTCAAATTCCTAAATGCCGTGACTGAAATATACTTGATATTGTTGTAACCCAAATATAAAACTGTCAGCTCCTTTAGGTTAATTAGGTCTTCGTTGAGAATGTTCTGTATCTTGTTATACGACAGATCTAAAAGTTTCAAGTTACTCAGCTCTTCTGCAAAAGATTCCACGGACTCTATATTATTGTTCGCTAAACATAAGGTTCTTAATTTAGTAAGACCACGAAAATTGCTCGTTTTCAATTGTGAAATTCTATTGTGACTTATATCTAAACTTTCCAAGGTACTCAACTTTGAGAAGGGGCTTATTGATAATCGTCTGATTTTATTGAATTTCAAGTAAAGGTGCTGCAGATTTGAAAACGATTCGAATGTAATGTCGTCAAGGTTAGTCATGTTCGTATCACAAATGTGTAACTCGTAAATGTATGCTATAAGTGTAATATTGTCTGATCTTCTAGGCGAAGTCCAAGCAACTGCCGTATTTTTACTGAGGTCTATATTAATCAATGTAATACCAGTTTTCTTAAACGATGTTAAGAAATTAAAGTGAATGATATCGTTATTCGAGATATTAATGTTTTGCATATTTGGGAAAATTTCAAATACCAATTTTGGTAAAGTATCTAATCTGTTGTAGCTTACATCAAACAATATTAATTCGTTGTATTTAACTTTCTTTTTGGCTGTTATAGCTCTAATTTCGTTTTTTCTTAACAGTAAGTATTTCAACTTTGATAGTTTTTCAAAACCGCTCAGTTCTACCTTTGGTAAGAGATTATCGGATATATCTAAAGACTCTACATGAGTAAGATTATGAAAAGTATTGTAAGGGACATAGTCTAAGAAATTGTTGCTGATGTTTAATTCGGAAATAGAGTTCTGAACGTCAAATAACTTCACAGGAATGGTACTAATAATATTCTGTGCCATGTTTAATCTTAAAATTTTCTTATTAAACGTGAAAGTACCCTCAAAAATATTTTCTATATTACAGTGTTCTAGGAATAAAACTTCCAAAAGGGGAAGCTGGGAAAATGATTCTAAAGGTAAGTAATCAAGGAGATTGTAAGACAGATACAGATATTTCAATCCTGGAACATCGATTGATAACAAATCGTCTGATTTCAAAGAATTGTTTTTGAGTGAGAGTGTTTTTAAATTATTTAAACCCTGAAAGGTCCCATTTTCTATTAGTAATAATTCACAGTTATCCAAATATAAGGAACTCAATGGCAAACCGTGCTGAAAAACTTGCATATGAAGAATCTTCAAGGGGTTAAACGATAGATTTAGACTTCTTAATTTCTTTAGAGTATCAAACGCCATATCGGAAACAAACACAATTCTATTATATGAAATATCTAAATCTTCTAACTCTGCTAAGCCATAGAAAGTGTAATTTGTTATATTACGCAACAGATTATACTGTAAGTCCAAAGAACGAGCGGAGTCTAAGCTCTGAAAAGAGAAATCGTCAATGATTGAAAATTCGTTATTATTCAACTCGAGGCGCGCCAGGAAAGTTAAATTCCGGAAAGTGGCTTTTGTTAGGAATTTAATGCGATTATTTTTCAAACTTAAATGACGTAACTTTTTTTGGGGCTGAAACATGAAACTGTTTATAAGAGTTAACGAGTTCGAATCAAGGTGAAGCGTAAGTAGATTGGAATCCAACTTTGGTAAAACATCATTTATATCTACGAGATTATTGTTTTGTAAGCTAAGGTATTTCAAATTTGACATTTTAATAAAAGCTCCGGGTTCGATAAAGCTTAACCTATTATGGTCCAAGTATATCTCCTCTACTTTCAAGGAGTTGTTAAAATGATGCTTAGAAATGAATTTCAGATTATTATTGTTGAGCCTGACCATGACAACGCTCACTAGAGGCCACAACGTGCTATTGTGTAAATTGGAAAAATTGTTATTGTCTAGTCTTAACGTATTTAAATTTTTATTATTCATAAAAATATCATGTGGCACTTTATTTAGATAGTTAAATTCTAAACGTAACTTAGCTAGGTTTTCTAAATTACTAAAACTCTCACTATGAATATTGCTTATGCAATTTGTATCTAAATATATTGCACTTATTTTACTCGTATTATGAAAAGAGTCAATTGGCACATCCAAAATATTATTATGACTTAAAAATACTTCACTGAGAGATGGTATGTTACAAAATAAACCGTGAATGTGATGTAAATGGTTGTAACTTAAATTTATAACTTCTAAAAATTTGTTATTTTGAAATAAATTGGGGTTTAAAATTTTTATCCTGTTATGACTTAAATCTAGGGATTTTAAATTAATTAACGAATAAAATGCCCGATAATGTATGTTATTAATAAAATTAAAATGAAACGATAATATTGCCAGGGACGGACAAAATTTAAGGCAGTCTTCTGAAATGAATTCAAAGTTGTTGGAATTTAAGTCAAGGTACTCTAGGGACATAAGATCAGAAATTTCTAAGCTTGGAAAAGAATACATTTCGTTCCACGCTAACCTCAAAGACCGTAAATGTCTCAACTTGGCTAGAGATGTGATAGGAAACGTGGTGAGGTTGTTTTCGCTCAAATCAATTTCCGAGAGAGAAAGTTCCAAACTAGAAAAAGCAGATTCCGATATATCGCGAATCATATTTCCTTTAATGTTCAACTTCATTAGCGGGAGGCCGTAAAAGCTGTAGCTAGGTATATCCTCAATATAGTTTGAGGTCAAGTCGATAGAGATTAGTTTAAGCATTCCAGATAAGGCTTTCTGCGGGATATACTTGATCTTGCTCGACACAATGCCTAACGTTTCAAGGCACTTTCTCAGCGGCATAAACGTGTCATCGGCAATTTCCTTTATGTTCGTTCTCGCTATGTGTATATGCTTGATGCAAAGCCCTTGGGGTATAAAGTGGGGTCCCACAGTCTCCTGGTTGTCATCGAGATCGTAAACGGACAATGAATGTATATTCGACACACTCCGAAGCGCATTCTTAACATCTTTTATTATTGTATCTTGGCAATCAAGAAAAACACCTGCAAAATAATTTGATACTTATTAATTTATTCAACGATCTATGATAAGAAGGTAAAAAAGCTGTCTTACCATCTTCAAAGGTATAACATGAACATTTATTACTCCTTATTAAGTCGGGGCACCCCAGGGTATTTTGAGCTCGCAAAAAGGCGGGTAGTGCCAGTAATAATGAAATAATTTGCAAAATATCACGTACATTTTTCCTTGTCTTGTAGCATAAAATCTTTTGCATAGTTACATTATTGTTGTGTATTTTTATTTGGACCTGTAACAGAAAAACGGTGATTATGTAAAGCTCCGTAAAGGGCACCTTTGTCATTTTCGTGTAGAGGAGATAAACATTCAGCTAACGACACGACCGTTTGACCTTTATATTCACAATGTACGTGTGCCGTATAAAATATATCACTGTAAAATAGGTGGTTCTTTCGTGCGTATGTTTTACATCATGCGATGTAGGTAGAGGCGTTATTTATGTACCTAAGCCTTATCTTGGAACCGGTCTCAAGGAAAGCTCATACAACTCGTTTAAGGGATCATCTGAGCAGCGTCTTCATCTATATACCTATACATTGCTGTTATTGAAACATAAGTATACCTACATACTACAAACATATTACAAATATGTAAATGTAGCTCATAAACATCATGTTTATGTAGAATACTGCAAAATAAAGCGAGTACAGTCGCAGAAATGAATTACTGACAAGCAGAGGCCTATATAATCTTGTCATAATAAATGATGTAACACTAATAAAAGTACAGTACTATAAAGAATGACACATAAATAGGTAACTAATAAAAAGATCTCTCTCAATAGAATTTTTGTTTGACCCACATTGTCCTATAGGTACCTAAACTTACTTACTTATCGTATGGTTAGTGGCCAACCTATTTGTCAGAGTTGTTCAGGCCGCCCGTAGGCATCTTACATGGCTTAACGACTGCTGTAGAATGACAACAACCGGGACCGACTGCTTAACCTACTCTCCGAGGCACGGAGGAGCTCAGATGAAATATGCCACTAGCGGTCACCCATCCAGGTACCGACCAACGTCGCTTAACCTGCACGATCACTTTCGGACCGTGCTCGCAACTAGGCTACGAGCTCCTCGGTACCAAAACTAATAATAAATCAATCATTTTCACCCCAGTACTACTTACCTGAAGTCCTAATAACAGGTAAGGTAAGTGAACTAGTCATTCCGTAAATTCATTAGTCATTCTGAATTTTCCTTTCCCTGTTACGAAAGGTAAACGCTTGCCGGTACATTTACCAAATTGTTTGAGAATTACTTATAAAATTTAGTCAGTAGGTTGCTGGATCAATTTACTACGCTTTATCTATATTGATTAAGCATTAATTATACCTACGTAGTTAATTAAGTATTTGCGTGTGACCTGTGTATGCATGCTTCGTTTATGAATAATTAAATGGCAAAACAATGTTCTTCATACCATGGCACATTGTTTACTTATGTAAACGTGTCAGTACACGTGGGGCTGACCGTACCACCTTGGTATCATTTATATCCACATATGAATCGAACGCAGGGTAACTACAGGTAGTAAACCTGACACAGCAAACGAAACGAAATTAGGTCAAAGCAAATTTAGCATTTAAAAGGTTTAAAGATGTCAACTGTTTTAACTTACTATCTAATTGGGTCTACTATTAGATTCTACTTGAATATTAATGTACTAGGACATCAAATTATTTATGCAAGCACTAGAAAGCTAGAAATACTAAGTACTAAATACTACTAAATCTGTGTTTTATTGTAATTATGCATGAACTATTTGTACGTCTGCGTAACAAAGAACTATGCAGAGGTTGTTTACTGCATTATGACGTATTAATCCTTATTATAAAACAAAAGTCATGCAATGTTTATCTCAAAACCCTTAACCTCGGTTTTAATTAGGGGACAAATTAAAACACTTACCCTACCTCTTGGTTCCGCTGGCGCCCCTCGGAGCTAATTAGATCGTATCTCCAAGGACATAAGGTTCATTTTCGTGCAGCCTTGCAGGGGAGCGTATTGCGCCTGTGTCCTGGTTCCGGCACCATGTAACAAGCGGAATTTCAATCACGTTTTTAAGTTTTTATCAGTAATTGTGCAGGTTTTCGCGCAGCACAGAACGCCTGGGATCATTAGAAAGCCCCACTGAAGACTGCCGCGCGGCGCGCGCCTTGTACTGGGTCACCCGTTGTTGCGGCGCCCCCAACCCACTATTATTATACTTTTATGACGAATCGGATTTCGCTACCCGAACACCCGGCTTAGTGATACGACGTGTAGAACGTGGCTAATCTTTAATGTTTACTAACTAAACTATGTCTGACTATACCTTATTCATTTTCGGATATTCCTTTAAAAGTTTGTTTGACGTATCATATAGGGATGTCTATTCGGTGCTCGAATCATTACCGATCCGATTCTTTAAAAGATCGATTAACATTTCGATTAATTCATTTCCATTCCATTTTGTTAAAATACCGGCCAAGCGCGAGTCAGACTCGCGCACCGAGGGTTCCATTCTCAACTTAATAATTTTTTGTTTTGAAAAAATAATATTTTAAATTTTTTCTCAAAAATCATCAATGTTTAGACGTCGTTTTATTTTTCCCGGAATACTAAATAATACTAATTATTTCATATTTTTTGTCGTGAAATTCTTGAGTTTTACTTTTCATCATTATAATTTCAAGGAAAAATAATCGATTGGATATATTTTTTACAATAATTGTCGATGAGTCATTGAGTCAATCTCTAGACGATTCGACGGTAGTATGTAACTGCGCAGGTATTGAAAAAAAAACATAGTAACAATCTTATTTGAAACGACATAAAACAAAATAATATATAAATAAATAATAATTTGAATATAAAAATAGCATTTTTATGTATAAAATATATTTATACCCGTTTTCGGTAGCAACATTTTAAGTTCTTACTCGTATTTTGACATTCGCAAAACACGACTCATTTACATTGTATGTCATCTATCTAAAGGATCATCCCAAATTGTATATAGGATATACTTTTTCATAGCTCATGTATTACCTATACCTACCTATTACCTTTTTATATAGTACCTATTTTCTCGTTTACACGTAGTTCGTATATTAATAGGTATTTTCTCATTTACACTACACGTATGTAAGCAACGTCTATGAGGTCATAACATGTGGAAATATTTGCTTGACTTACCTACCTGTAATAACCATTGTATATTCTCGTCCAATAGGACTTTAATAACAAAATTGGAATCATTTTTATATCTTGTTTACTTGTTCCTTATGGTATATGTATGTCTTTATAAAAAGAGTCTGTAATCTGTCTAATTTAAGACTGTAAATAAAAAAAATAAGATATATTACAATCTTAAAAGAACTGTACACAAAATGGAGTTTCCACCTCAGACACACCTCCACCTCGGACACAAAAAACGGAATAAATTTGCATACGGCACCGCAGTACGGGATTCATACTTAGACAGGTAGCTGTTTTTTACCTGAGGTAAGGGTTTCCGCAAGAACCTCGAAAAACTTTTGCATAATGTAACAAACGGAACGTTACACTGTCGGGTGAGTAAACATTTTTCAGTAAGTAGGTATGATGTTTCTAGACTGTAAGGATCATACAAAAAATAGAAGACCTACTCTCGTCTCATCTCGTCTCGTCTCATCAAAACGCAGTGTCCTCCATCTGCTAGATATAGCGATGATATGTTCATGGTGGATGGCAGTAACTGAATGTGGAGAGCCCAAGATCAGGCTCAAATTTCATAGAAAAATTCCCGTTACACCATTGGAACGGGGATTGAAGCGGGAACAAGAGCGGAAAGCTTTATGTCCATCAGTGGACCAGAGGAAAATGTGGCAAGTGCGTGTCCAATTTTCAAAATGTCTATTTTCCTGGACACGGATGATTAATAAGGTTTTAAGAAATCATTTAAGGAAACAACTAGCTTTGAGTTAACGATGGTTTGTCCATCTACTGCAGTAAACAAGGAACGATAAACGCTATGAGCGTTAAGTTAGGATGATAAAGCTCTGTAATAGTTTCAATTAGAGTATGCACTTATGGCTTCGATATCGGATTTCTGTCCGAACTTACACAAATATTATGGGTTATTATGGGTGTACTTATGAAATCTTTCTTATGGTTTTGTATCAGAGAATTTTCGAATAAAACAGACGTCAGTACGAAGCGTTCTGAGAATTTAACCACCGTTATTCTGTCCCCGGTTTATAAAGAAGTTTACGTTTAAGTTCATTTAGTCCATTTTCCCAAAAATCCACATACCAAAAAGCTCATATTCCCGTAAAGTTCCCATTGTCATAAAGTCCACTTTCCCATAAAGTCCACTATCCCATTCCGAATTTTAAATTTTCCGGAAGGGTATAGTTTTAGTCTGACGTTTTACAGTTAAAGGGTTTTTTGGTATCTGCTAGACCAAGACGTTTTGGATCAAACTCTACTTGAATGTAGCATTCGACGTCGAGCTGAACTGAAACCGGAACGGCGGAGTCTCTCAGACTGTCACTCTCCCAGATAATAGAAGTCAAAGTGCCAGGTGTCTATTTCAAACACTGAAAGTTAGTTTGCAGAAATCCATATTCCGGAATACTGTTATTCATATAGACCCCATTTATTTCACACTTGTCTCTCTATCCTTATCACCCTAGGTCGGTTTTGCCATCCTTTGCGATTGTAAATCCTTCTGAGTTTGATAATCGTTATTGGAGCGCGAATCCGAGAGTAAGTGGCGGGTCTTTCGTCCCTCAATTTTTTGGGATCTGTACTCCGAAGGGGAAACGGAACTCTACTTTGTAATAAGTATACTGTGATAGATTTTCTCTAGAAACTGAGTACATCAGAACATAGAAAGACATGTATTATGATAATTTTGGTAACTCTAAAGTTTTGATCCATAAAGCGTTATATTTTGTATAAAGAGTCGTCCGAGAAAATCCAACATGAACTATAGTCGGACTTACCTTACCAAGGAAAATTATTGGGTATTGGGAAACTATTAGCATAACACCAGCTATCGATTTTTAAAATATTTTATTGTCTTTTGGTTTCTCTATCATATATGACTCTGTCTTATTAAATCAATTAACAACTTATAAAAAATGCAAAAGCAAAAGTAAATATTATCACTACTTATCAAGTCAATACCGCCACCATTAAATAATTGGACTTAACTTGACATGATGACATAGTTAGTTACCAATAAACGAAAAGTATGTCAACATACTATTATGATGACATATTCTTTTATTTATTGGTATCTATATCTACTCCGAGTGCCTTGGTAGAATTCTCGAATATTTCGGTCACATTCTCAGGAAAGACAGTGACAACCTCGAAAAACTTATTGTGACCGGAAAAATGGAAGGGAAGAGGCCTCGAGGACGTAGTCCGATGCGCTGGTCCGACCAAATCCGCACCACCCTTGACTCTACAATTCACGATGCCACCCACACCGCCGGGGACAGAAATAAATGAAGGAAGATCATGCGCCAGAAGGTGATACTTAAAGGTGGTCACGACCCTCAGCATTGAGGATTACGACGCGAGGAGGAGGAGGAACTATGTCATCATGTAAGTAACGAAAAGTATGTCATCATAATAGTATGATGACATACTTTTAGTTTATTGGTAAGTAACTATGTCATCATGTCAAGTTAAGTCCAATTCTTTAATGATGGCGGTATTGACGTGATAAGTAGTGATAATATTTACTTTTACTTGAGTAGGTAGGTACATACCTACCTATTGAGAAAAATAACAGGTATTTAATTTTTATGTGATAAACGTAAATATAAATAAGTAAAGAGGCCTTTAAATACCAATTTTGAAGTTGGTAGAACTCTGTGCAAAATCATTCTGGACACACCTTTACCTGTTTCTGCCACAAAGTAGATATTATTGCATTGCTATGTTCCGGTTTGAAGGATAAGAGAGCTAGCATAATTAGCGGCATATGAGGCATTCCACCTAAGGATTCCTCAAGGTTAGCAGCGATCGAAAGCCCTCTAATAGCATTATAGTGAGGTGAGATGTCTATGGGACGACGATGACCTCTTACCATTTTAGGTACAGATAAAATATGAAGTTCGTACACAGTGTGGTGTATCTATGTTTAGAGCTTCGCGAAGTTACTGACAATGCACTTACAGTCAGCCACAGGGGCATCTACTGAATCTAGGTCGAAACGAATGACAGAATTGGTTATAAACTATATTTAGAAAATACATAATGACAACGAGTTTAGATTCTAGACCAGACGATATTAAAGTCACTTGAATATATTAGTATTTTTAAAATAATTATAATACGGTTGAGTGTGGGTGAGCCACTTTCTTAACGTAAGTAATACAATGTAAGTACACACACTTGTATTTTAAGTCTTATGGTAAATTAAAGTGGTACTTAAGTGATTAATTTTAATAATAAATGCTCCCTTATTTAATGTAAGGAATAACGGCCATATTCTGCTTAGTGGTTACTACGTATGATTTGTATTTTACTTGCTTGCTTATCGTATGGTTAGTGGCCATCCTATTTGTCAGAGTTGTTCAGGCCGCCCGTAGGCATCTGACTTGGCTTAACGAGTGCTGTTTTTTTTTCTTCTTTTATTTACTACTAAACCCGCATTTGACCTCGATCTCGCCTGATGGTAAGCGACGATGAGGTCGACGATGGAGCATGCGGGTCCAGTAAATGCCTTTTCACTCTGACCTTGAAGATCCCAAGGTTGTAGGTTTCGGGAAATACAGATGCCGGCAGGCTGTTCCATTCCTTAGCCGTTCGCATAATGAACGAAGAAGCAAATCGCTTCGTACGAGCAGATGGGATATCAACAACATAAGGATGGAACCCCTCCCCGCGCCTGGTAGTCCGTAGGCGGAATGGTGATGCTGGAATTAGATCGTGCAATTTCGATGCGCACTCTCCGAAATGTAACCTATAAAATACCGATAGACAGGCAACCTTGCGCCGATGTTCCAGACTTTGCAGTCTAGCTTCCACCAGCGATTTGCGACCTATAAGGCGCTTAGCGCGTTTCTCTACTGAGTCAAGGGCAGCCAGTTGGTATTTTGCTGAGCCGTCCCACAGGTGGCAGCAGTACTCCATGCACGACCGCACTTGAGCTTGGTAAAGGTTTAAAAGCTGTCCCGTCAAACGACTGTCAAACGACAACAACCGGGACCGACTGCTTAACGTGCTCTCCGAGACACGGAAGAGCTCAGATGAAATATACCACTAGCGGTCACCCATCCTGGTACCGACCGCGCCGACGTCGCTTAACCTGCACGATCACTTTCGGACCGTGCTTGCAACTAGGCTACGAGTTCCTTTTGTATTTTACTGAGTCGTATGTATGTACTTTGTTCTTGGATGAAATAAAGTTACAATTAATTCAATGGAAAAATACTAAATTTGATATTTCACAATATTATGCAATAACAAAATATACTAATGACAACTTATAAATATATAGCAACTTATACGACTTCATGCCTCTATTTATACGTTTTATGGAATAACAACGTTTGATTTAAAGTAAAGGAGCTCAGGTCTTTAATGTTAAGGACGATTGATTACGTTAACTATCGGTTCAATAAGCAAATCTAAAGTTATTTGTCCACATGAAGTAAGCAACTTTGATGAATAAAGCATACTCGATATAAGTGGGTACTAATTTTAGAATACAAAACAGTGGTAAAGTAAAAAAAATGACTTCGTAATAACTTATTTTAAAGTATTTACTTGCTTACAATAAAAAAAATGACTTTGACTTTGAATAATATAGTTTAATCAAGTAAGTACCAAGAAAACCCGAGAGTTACTTTCGATTTTATGTGGTAGAGTGTCTCTATCTATCTATATTATAACACTATGTTTTAGTACACCAGCTCCTGCTCTATAAAACCTGATCTGCCGGTAAAATGAATGACATAGAACTTGAAAATTAACATTAGAATTATATCATTCGATATAAGTAATTATAATACTTTGCAATTTATTACATAGTCTTGTAAGACTCCATAAAATAGGTCGTGTTCGTGGATAGGATACAAAATAAAAAAATAAAGATACTCAAGTGTTGATTAAAAAGTAAAAAAATAATAATGTGGATTTGATTTTCAATAAAGGAAGAAAGTTTTGATTTTGTTGGGCATCGGATGTCTCTATGCAGAAATTTCGATTTTGATCTCTCAAGGAGGTTAAATGATCCACCTGACCTGTCGCCTCTTACTTAATTGTAGACATTATTAAATAGCATCCAATACTGTGTTCTCGTACATATTTAATAATTTCGTGTAGTAGGGAACGTGTAATGAATCGACTGTATTTATTTTTTACATCAAAGAGTTAAAAAATGACGTTAAAGACTGTTACAAACGAGCATCCCTATGGGACGACCGTCCCAGAAGAAGAAATGGAGAGAAGTGATTCGCATGGAGGAGGTGTAATGTCGGAAAGTGAAATGGTAAGTTAAAAGCATTCAGGCAACAAATTATAAAGTGTTTTGGAATATTAATATGATTAGAAATTGGAAACCCATAATAACAATTAAAGATAACGCACACGAAAGTTTTAAACGGAATGGAATAGGTCAAGTGGTTTACTATGACTTAAAATAAGTTGTAATTAAGCAATGATAACTAAACCACAGAATAACTAATAGTACTCAAACTACTTCGGTTATCAATTTCAGAAATTTTTCAAGTTCATTTGAAATTAACAAAAGTGGTTTAACATGTAAATGTGGCTTTGATTTCATGTTACCAATAGTTTATAGTAACTGTTTTCACGTTACAGGTTTAGGCAAAGCTATGGTTAAAGCTTTTTTCTCAGTGTATTATACATTATGTTTATGTATTCTGGATCTTTAACTATCTATTCTTTAGTGTTGTTCTGATATCTATAGTCTGACAGAGGTTTCATGCGAAATTCTACAAAACTAGGTATTGAAAGTTTTAAGTATAGACTAAAAGTATCGAATATACAAAATACACAAAAGGTTGCTTCTTTGAAGGGAATTCAATGCTTCTTAGAATCCAAAACGAATAAAACATTGATGAAAGAAAAGTAGCTAAAATGGCCTTCCCCAATGGCGGGCGTACGTTTCTTCATGGAATTAAACGATTATATCGACCCATGCAGCATTCAAAGAACTCCTCAACCAATCTAAAGGAATTTTTTCTTCTTTGTAACAAAGGCGGGCTTGATAGATTGCAATAGGATTTTTTTTCAGAAAGTTGCAGCAGTGAGTGAGTTAATGGTATAACTGCAATTACTTATAGATTAAAGTAGTTTCTTATTTGATTTCTTCTCTTATTTTTCTTTTTCTAGTACCTATTACAGCAAGTTATGAGCAGCGGTGGCGTAGTGGCTAGGACGCCGGACTCCTATGCGGGAGGTCCGGGTTCTAAATCATGCAACATCATGTACCAATGAGTTTGACGATTTTTTCGAAAGACACATGTCGTACCTATATGTACCGACTGTTCTATCGGCGAAGGAAAATATCGGGAGGAAACATGCACACTGAGATAACCAATGTGTGAAATGGGGAGAGCAATGGCAAACAACCTTATTAAAAATCTATCAAGGTTCTATGTCGTATTCCATAGAATGATCACGACCCTTATCAATGAGGAATACGACTTCGAAGAAGTGAGTTCAAAACAAAAAAAAATCCTCAGGTTGTACCACCAGACGGCGGATGGGGTTGGGTGGTGGTAGCAGCTTCCTTCATGTGCAACTTCTTAGTGGACGGCATCATCTTCTCCGGTGGGATGCTATCAAAGCCTATTCAGATGGAATTTCGTGTGAGTTTCTTTGCATGTTTTTAATTTGAGCCATTGCCCCAAGGTGGTGGTGATGACTGGGTAAAAAAATTCCTATTTGTCAGTGTGGTGTCGGAACAGGTGGTGGCAACTGGGAATAAAGGAATTGCGGGAGTGAAGAGTTGGTTCGCTGGATCAATCGTGAGATTTTGCGTATAAACAGAGTAGCTAACATAAAAAACTCTAATATGGTAACTGTGCATCGGGCTGGTAATATTATAACTGGCCATATGGCCATGATAAATAATTTAAATATTTCGCCTTCGTATGGGAGAGAGATTATAGAGCTCACGTCTGAAATTAAATCGCATTATGCGGATGTAAATCCTGCCAGAGGTGGAGCAGATTTGTGTGGTTTGTTTACTTTTTTAGATTTTTTCTTGCTCTACAAAATCATGAATGATTTACCCATGTTTTCTAAAATATATTAATTTTAGAAAACATGGGTAAATCTTACTATTCAATTACCTTTAACTCTTTACTTTGTCCTCGGATTATCGCTGTCACTAAGGTGGTTTGCAGCCTCTCTTCCGAATGAAGCCTTAAAAATTATTACATTATCATTCATTCTGAACATTTTTCATTTTCCAGGTAAGTGATAAGGAAGTGGCGCCAGTGAATTCTTTGCTTGCTGGATTTTATCTAATGGCTGGTCCTTTTGTGTCAGCCCTAGCGAACAAGTAAGAACATTTTCAATAATCTCCATAAGTCTTGGTAGAACAAAGGAAAGCTGATGAGCAGAAGGGCCACCTGGTGGTAAGTGGTCACCGTAGCACATTGACTTCTCACACAACTAAAATGTCAATGCAATAGGGTTTTGGATGCGCTGCAACCTTGAGGACAGGTGGAGTACCTCATGTGCCGGTGATTACGCTGGATCTCTTACCCTCAAACCGGAACACAGCAATACAAGCTTTGCTGCTTTGCTACATTAATTTTTGTTTGTTATAGATATGGATTTAGAACGGTGACGATCATTGGAAGCATAATATCTAGTGCTGCTTTTGCTCTTTCATACTTTGCAACTAGTGTAGAATATCTTTACCTCACCTATGGAATTCTAGGAGGTTAGTATCTAGAAACATTGCCAACAATGCAATCAATACAGCTTCTCTTATTATTAAAATGCTGGTTTTCCTTTGAATTTCTCGGCTGATTAAGTACGTGCTTGGCATTATGAATAACCTGTTTGCCTTCTCTTCGCCAGGTCTCGGTTTTTGCATGGTTTATATGCCGGCAGTAGTAATAGTGGGATTTTACTTCGAGAGATGGCGAGCTCTGGCGATAGGTCTAGCCCTGTGTGGTTCTGGTGTGGGCACCTTTATAATGGCACCCCTAACTGACAAGTTAATTGAAAATTTTGGCTGGAGGATCACTATTCTCATACATGCAGGTCAGTAATTACTAATTTGATGTATGATGAGCGAAGACGACTCAACTAAAATGACCAGATGACTTTTTTTTCAAATGCTTTTCCTTTTTCAGGATTCGTGTTGCTGTGTTTAATATGTGGAGTCATGTTCCGACCCATAAAGCCAGTCCGCGTAACCTTTACTAACTCTGAAGAAGAAGTCGCTGAAAACACCACGTCTAAACTGAATAACAAACTTAACTGTGACGTCTTGCCACCTAACAAAAGGCTCACCAAAACTATAATTCCACGTAACTTCTCTGACATTTTTATTTCACGTAAATCGAATACGGAAGGATCTTTCAAAGACATCCCACGTTTGGGTCGGCGGGCATCTGATAATAGTACAACTAATAAACCATTAATTTCTATGCCAGCTAACAAGGGTGATTCTAAAAGTAAAACAGACAACACAGAGCCTTTGATTAGATCACCCATCAAAGTTCTGCCACAAGTAGCCAGACTGCGTCGCTCATGCGCTGATTTATCTGTGAATTACTTGTACCGAGACGACATCTTCTACGGCGGCAGTTTAAAAAGACTTCCTCAATACACGTCTCGATCATCTCTCGGATACCATTTAGCGGTCACTCGTGTTGATAACGAAACACAAAAAGAAAAAGAAACCAAAACGTGTCCTATTTTCCCTGATTCTGTGAGAAAAATGCTGGCGACGATGTTGGATGTCAGTCTTTTCCGTTCGCCGACGTTTATAGTCCTGACAATCAGTGGGTTTTTCACCATGTTGGGGTTGTTTGTGCCATACATGTTCATAACGCAGAGGGCGGAGGATAATGGTGTTAGCAAAACCAGTAGCGTGCTGTTAGTGTCAAGTATAGGAGTTGCTAACATCATTGGCCGAGTGGCTAGTGGATTAGTCTCTTCGATGCCGCAAGTGTCTTCGCTACTGATGTACAACATTGCTTTGTCTGTTGGAGGAGTCGCTACTATGATCAGTGGACTTTGTTATGATGACGCCTATCAATTTGGATACTGCGTAGTGTTTGGACTTTCCATAGGTGAGTAAGACTACGTAGATTTCACTTCAGAAGCATTCACTTCTAACCTGAAACAGGGAACGAATCACTGGTTTATAACAAAGCTGACCGGACCATTTTTATGAGGTCGTTATGAAATCAGATTTGTAGCCAATGTACCAGTTTATAAGATCGTTGACCTGCCTTGCCTTTAAAGCCATGACCATGACCATGGTCATTTTCATAAACTCGTATTGAACTACGGGTCAATTTATATTCAGCGGCCGAATGGCTGCGGCGCGGCGTCGCCACTGGCGTTAAAATACACGGTTTCCTTAGCAACAATTTATATGCTACCGCTCAACATTTCATAGAAATCACGCAGAACGGCAACGCCGCATCGTTTCGACCGTTAAATAAAAATCGACCCTAAATCACAGAATAAATAAGAGTTAAATCACGTTTTGTTTTCAGCTTGTTTCGCCTCTCTTCGCTCCATCTTGGTAGTAGAATATATTGGTCTGGAGCATCTGACCAATTGTTTTGGACTGTTTCTTCTTTTCCAAGGATTTGGTGCATTATTGGGTTCTCCAATAGCAGGTATGTTACTACCTAATTCAAATTTTTAACCATCCTTTACTTATTAATTTCATCCTCATCACCCTCAGCCCATATCATCCCACTTTTGGGTATAAGCCTCCTCTCTTTTGCCACCCTTTTCGATTTTGTGCTCGACTAGTACGATACCGACTGGATCCGACTCATCCAGGTCTTCGATGCGACTTTGGTAATATCTTTTTTTTTTCATTGTATTTGGACGGTCACCGTCGCCTATAGACATCTCATCTCACTATAGCGTCATTAACGTAATATCAGTTCACTTTACGACAATCTGATGTATTTTTATTTCAGGAGCTCTAATAGATCTAACGGGCAGTTACGACATAGCTTTCTACATTTCTGGAGGATTCCTTCTCTTCTCAGCTATTTTATGCTACCCTGTCGACTGCATCTGTAGATGGGAGAAATCTCACAAGTTCACAGCTCCATCGAGAGTTTGACGAGCTAAAGTGAGACGGATTATAGTATTATATTATACTGGATGTAAAGGCCGGTTTACATTTGCATGAGGTATTCTGTTCATGAATAGGTAAGACTTTAGGTAATGGTGCATTTCCGTCTTTATACCTGCATAGTTAACGCGGATTACTCGCTATTGAAGATCGAACATTTCTCCGAGTGGTTTCAGTCTGGGCTTCGAATAATGCAACAATACCTGATGAACACCCAATATTAGCAGCAGAGATTACGAGAGTGCATAAAGCCTGCTGTAACAGTCTCTCGGAGGGATTTCCGACCTAATTCTAATGAATAAGCCGTCATGTTTTTTTATTCTAGAGTTACAATAGCCTAATAGCTTAAGGTTCAATTTTACGCGCTGGATTTCCATACAAGTCATTTTACACATTCATATCGTATTGGTGCAATATTTTAATGAAATATTTTTATACCATCAAGTTAATCGTGTTGTGGGCTGTCGCCAAATCTTTTAAAAAATTACTATTTATTGTATTAAAAGGTTTATTTACGGCCTTGAAAGTGTTCATAAATATAAAAAATATATTTTTTTTAATTTAAAGTTGTTAATCATAGGTACTAACCATTACGATAAGCAGGAATCATAATTAAAAGATCTAAACTCTAAAGTGTATTTTTTTATATTGGTGCGATTGTAAAATATAATGACTGAATGAACAATAAGTAATAGTACATAACAATATTCCAGTAAAATATTCCAAAAGTACGACATGAGTCTGTAAAATAATTTGTATGGAAACTGAATCGTAATGTTACACCTTAATGAATAGGTAAGCTACTTATAAGTTACCTAACAGGTATGTTAAATCTCTTGTTAGTTTTAACTTTAAACATGGCTGTGTTTAGATTTTACTCAGAATTAGGTATTAAAACATTATTTACAACAGATTTTAACATATAATTACTCACTCAACGTTTTATGCATTATTTTTTATATATTTAGTAGTATTATCTCACATAAAAAGGTTGATAGAATAGGTTTTGAAGTAGTTTATATGTTAATTGTTTATTTATTACGATTTTACATTTATACATATACTAGTAGGTACATAAAAATTATCCAACAGCATCATTAAACTGCTTATTATCGAATCACTCTAAAAACCGGTCAACCCGCCATCCAAGCAACATGTGATGTGTACAGTCAACCACAGGTCAACCTACACAAAACGGCAAAATCTGTGAAACTGAAATAAACCATTTTACGTGGAAATAAGTTTTAGATTGAATCGATGAAATTAGAAAGATGGTATACTTTTGCTTGTGATCGACAGTACCTACTATACAGGATGCTCCTTATTTAAACTAGTATATAAAACAAAGTAATATCATTCCAGTATCATAACTAAAGAGTTTATTTAAGATTATATTTTAGGTTTCCGTACCTCAAATGGAAAATACGGAACCCTTATAGGATCACATTGCTGTCTGTCTGTCCCCGTCTATCAAGACCCCTTTTCTCGGGAACGGGTAGAGGTATCAAGGTGAAATTGATATTAAATACTCACGTCTATGGTCCTTTGATGAATTTGAATGTTGTTTGGTTCAATAAATATTTTTCTATTTTTTTTCTGATTCTGTAAAAAATTGAAGCTTCCAATCAATGCAATCAAAAGATGCGGCCATATTAAGTCCAATATTTTGATACTCCCAAACTTAGATTTATATTGTAGAAACATAATGTACTTACTAACATAAACATAACATTATGTATAGTCATATTAAAACTATGCAAACTGGAACTATCCGGATTTTAGATTATTTCAGAGCAACTAACTGTTTTCAGAGCTAATGCTAGTGACTAGCCCAAAGTTGCAAACTAGACGATAGACTGATACTGCCGGGCATCTGAATTTAGCTACTACCTCTATAGCCCAGGGATCTTATCTAATGGAACATCTCTCCCTAATATAATAGAATATAATATACTATATTGCACAAAACTTAGTAGGAATACAAATAGCATGTATAAGTAATGTTGAGTAAGCGGTCTTATTGCTAATAGCTATCTCTCCTAGACAACCTTTTGGTAGGGAAGTTGTACAGTTTCTCGCCTAGGACGTCTCAAGTGTTATAAGAATAAGTTTTTATGTCTTCAGCCTAATTACCAGAAAATTGTAGAGAATCTATTTATATTGCACAAAGTTGTTCCAAGAACCGATACTTAATAAAAATACTTTGACTACTAGACTGAATTGATACCAAACTAAGAACTAATGATAGAAAATAGTAAACTAAAAAAGGAACTATGTCTGGCCCGGAAAACAATTGCAGTTTATAAAAAAGGAACTATGTCTAGCCCGGAAAACAATTGCAGTTTATAAAAAAGGAACTATGTCTGGCCCGGAAAACAATTGCAGTTTATAAAAAAGGAACTATGTCTGGCCCGGAAAACAATTGCAGTTTATAAAAAAGGAACTATGTCTGGCCCGGAAAACAATTGCAGTTTATAAAAAAGGAACTATGTCTGGCCCGGAAAACAATTGCAGTTTATAAAAAAGGAACTATGTCTGGCCCGGAAAACAATTGCAGTTTATAAAAAAGGAACTATGTCTGGCCCGGAAAACAATTGCAGTTTATAAAAAAGGAACTATGTCTGGCCCGGAAAACAATTGCAGTTTATAAAAAAGGAACTATGTCTGGCCCGGAAAACAATTGCAGTTTATAAAAAAGGGCGAATTTCCGACAACATCACCCCGAGAACTTCACATACTGATCCAAAATGTTGTATATGAAATAGAGTTAAGAAAGGAACTAAAGAAATGTGTGCAAAAAGTTAAGATTTTATCACAGGTGAAAGACAAATAGAAAACCGAGAGGATGAATGTGGAACAGACTCAGAACCTAACAAAATCGATGAGACTAGCTAGCAACGACCCTAAAACAGTCGAAATTCAGAGAAAAATATGCAGCAACAACAAAAACGAATGTTAGCGAAAGCAAAACGCAATCTGGAACAGGCAGAAATTTGTCACCATCTTTCTACAAATACATGTATTCGACAACTTCTACAGGGTATTGAAATGAATATTCGTAGGAGAGGTGGATTTTATAGTTACTGAGGACTAGTCAAGAGTTAGAGAGAGAGAGAGAGAGAGTAGATGTTAAAAGATGCGAAATCCAAATGTTAAAATACACAAATGTGATACTTTGTCAACCAACTTATAAATTCTCTTATCAACTCATTCTTGAACAGGTTCAGGAATGAGTTGTTCACATTTTTGATGAATAAAACTTATTATACTTTTAATGAATTTTTGGCAGATAAATTGTAATGATATATTTAGAATTAACAATATCTATTATATATTTCTAGACACTATTATATATTTTTAAGATTGCATTAAATAAAAAGTTTTGATATTAATTTTACTAAATAGATACTTATTATATAATTTAGATACTTATTAAAAATTTATATAATTTGCACGCCTAGTACAAGGCAAAATGTATTGGTACTTAACTAACAATAACATCCCCTGTAAATACACCTACATTTTGGCAAATAAATATATTCTGTATTCTGTAAATGCAATAACTATGCCAATCTGTATATATTATATAACAAAAGAATTCAAGCTTTTAATAACTTATTGTATTTGGACAATTTATCGCACGAGTATGCTTGTGTGTTGGATTCCAACAGGAACCTTCAATACACGCGGAAAATGTTCTCTATGCCTGGAGGGAGGCTAAACAATCATGGACTCACAACAATTTTTAAGATTTGACTAGTTTAATTCTAGAAAATAAGGATAACCACCGAAATACCTCTGCCTTCGTGGAAAAAAAGAGGATTTACAGCTAACTAAAACACGATTTCAGGATATATTTTTTTGGTAGTCACGATTTTTATACTGTGTTGCATTACAATATACAGGTGTGCTGAACAAAATTGATCAGTTTAAAAATAGGCTTTCAGGTTGGTTCTTGGAGAAGTGTTTCTACTCTGTTTAGGAATTCTTAATAAATATTGTATAAATAATTAAGTATCTTATTACAACTTTGTTGCATTTGGTGTAGAGACCCTTGGTCCTTGGGGCCCTGGAGCTTGGTTACTGTTTCGAGAGCTGTCCAAGCGTTTGTTTGATGCGACGAGGGACCCAAGCGCTGGCGACTATCTCGCCCAAAGGATCAGTATAGCGATCCAGCGGGGCAACGCCGCCAGCATCCTCGGTACCCTACCACACGGGCCTAATCTAAGACATTTTATAAGTTACATTTAATTATATATTTTTTGTACATTATTAAATTAATTATGTAATATTTTTTTCTATTGTTATTGCTTCTGTAATTGATTGTGTATAAATAATTTTAAGTTGTAAATAAATAAAATGTTCCAGTATCTTATAATAACATTATGTACTATTGAATTAATGACAATTTTGTAAAACTTGACATATTTAATTAATTTTTATTAATTTTATAAATTTTAATTGACATTTATAAGTTTATATAGATAAGTAATTAATATTGTTACACGCCTTAGGTTTTTTTGTATGAATTTAATAGTTTAAAACTTTAGTAAATAATGTGTATATGCCTGTAAAGGTAGGATTCGTTGCAACTTATAAAGTGTATCATCATCTGCAAAATGTAACCCGAACTCTATGCACAATAAAGAATCTAAAATATATCTCTATCTAACTGTTGCCCGCGGCTACGCTGGCGTGGACTTTTTTGACTCAGAAACCTTCGCGGGCGTGCCCACAACAACTTACCATTTTTTTTTATATATATAAATATGTATATACATTAATGATTATTGTTGTAATTTGTTAAGTTACTTATATATTTTGATTTATAATTTGAAAATTACGCTTTGTCGACAATATTTAGTAAAAATATTTTGTGAGGGTTGAAAATCTGGAAAATGAAACCTAAGCAACGGGTAATGTTACAAATTCAAAGTAAACCAAAAAGTTGCAACAAGATCAACGTACTCTCCCCATTTAGTAACCATCGACAAGCTGTGTACGTAATGCAAATTTCAAAGAATTGTTAACAATACTCTATAGACTCATTTATTCTAATGAGTTTGTTTTGTGTATTGATCGGTCTTAAAATAGCTAGCTCATACGAGTATTTAGTCGACTGACGTAGCCGTTGTTTTCGATTGTCTAGACTGGAAGTAGACAAAGTAGGCCAGAGCTTTTAATTTTTCAGACACAGGTATATTTTAGGACTGTATCTTCGTTAAATGGGGACGATGTGAACCAGGTCGTCTGTAATTCGAAGAGTTGAATTGTAAGTAAATACGTAAGCATACTTACAAGTACTTCATTCGAAATTACGTAAAATCTTTTAATACAAGTACAAATATACTTTATTGCACACCCGGGACATAAACAAAACATACAACATAAAGAGAGGTACAATACAATGTGCAGAAGGCGGCCTTATCGCTTTAAGCGATATCTTCCAGGCAACCTTATATCAATAACTTAAAACTATTTTTTACCTTGGCAACTCATTCATGCTCCCTTTATCAAAGATCGACATAGACCTAAATAGCACTTAGAGTGGAGTGTCAAACTAAACTTATATTTCCAAACTCCATTGTACAGGCAGCTAAGAATTTAGAAAAATATATTTTAATCACATATTTTAGGGAAAATATATTTACTTATTGAAAATTTATCAGCAGTAATGCGAGTTTTATTTTTTTAAGATTACGTCTTCCAGGTGTCCTCCATTTCGTCGCACGCACTCATGAAATCTGTTCATCGCATTTTGCATAACACGCCGGCAGGCTCAATTTCGCTTACTTCACGGCGAATATTTTCTTTTAGCTCAGCAATATTCCTCGGAGTATTGATGTAAACTTTACTTTAAGATACCATAGGAAAAAGTCCATGGGGGTCAAATGTGGTGATCGCGGAGGCCATGCGATATCACCATAGCGGGATATCAATTTTCGAGGAAACAGCCCGCGAAGTTGGTCCATATTGGCTCTTGCAGTGTGGGAAGTGGCTCCATCCTGCTGAAACCACGTCCGTGAACTGAACGCAGGATGTTCTCGAAGCCTGGGCATAAAATAACTGGATATCATTTGCCGACATGCATCACCAGTAACAGTTATAACTGCATCTCTCGCCTTTTTTTAAAAATACGGTCCTATTCGCTACTTCTTTTATTGTTTCTTCCGTTCTTGAAGTTCTGCTCGGGCCTGGCCGTGGCTGAATTATGGCGGAACCTGTAGCTCGAAACTTCTGTACCCATTTACGAATAAATTTTTCGCTTGATCCGTCTCGTAAACGTCTGATGTTGTAGTGGGAACAGAACTGCCGCCGAGCCGTAACGTACGGTTCTCCTCCCTTGAGAAATGCTTCGATAGTGTACGCACGGTCCGCGCCCGACCACTGCCACTTCATGACTAACGAATCCGCACGTAAGATGAATCAACTGGGCCCCTCCCTCCGCGCCCCGCTCAATTGAAACGATTTTTCAAACATTCAATTTTGGAATCCTAACTCTGCCGTGAGACAACCTGTATAACAACTTGCCGTCTAACATGAATCCATGTTTCACGGAACATGGATTCTCTTTGATTTCGTTAAAGGTATTGATCTGTTTCCCAGTTTAAGTTCCTGTTTGACGATGAAGTTTCAAATTTTAATAAGAAGAAAAATGTCTCATTGTACTTTTATACAAAATATACGTGTAGGAACGCGCTATGTGAGAACATGAATGACGTAACGTCATTGTATGAAACGGAAAAGGGAAGATCTTCCATCTTCCAAAAGGCGGGGTTTTGTGCCTGGTAACCAGATATCCTGGTCCAACTATGGATGTTTGGAACTCGTATATATACGAAGTCCCAGGAAAATTTCGATAGCGCGTTCTACACCGATGTGAGTAAGTACTAATTCGTAGTGGCGCGCGTCGTGTGTCGCCACATATGTACTAGAGACCCATCCCGGATTTACAGGGGTTCTTAAACAAAAAAATATGCTCGGGAATCAATCAACACACATTAATGAAAACCAGAACAAAATCCATTTAGCCGTTTCCGAGGCTATCCTTCACTACCCATCGGCAGACGGACGTGCCCGCGAACAATGTTTACGTAGTGATCAGCAAAAAATATTGCAAAATAAGAGAAACTATCGAGGGTTGCGTACGCATAACTTCCGACGGCATTTCAGAGGTGTCACGGTGCTCAACAAATGTTTATACTAACTTGCCGCGTTTATTCTAAAGTGCCGAGAGCTCGATATGTACGCGCCGTCACGGCCTCGGCATTAAAGAGATACTACGCGGCATAAATTTCCCAGTTGGATCTGAATTAAGTGGGGCTTTATTTGTAGCGTTACGTGATACTGAAAGGCCTCCCCTTTGATCCTATTTATTTAGAGCATAATAAAGTTTTCAGATTTCCCTTTCATGCCCGCGGAAAGGGAAAGTATGATAATAAACAACATCTCCGTGAAACCTAAATGATTATGCTGTTATAAATAACATTTCCGGTACTATGAAGGTGAAGGTGGTATGACTCTGTGCAGAGTCTGCTTGGGAAGATAACCTTTTTACTTATTTCTGCTGTATTATTACTTGTTGTACTATTGCTGTGCTTCTGTTTGAAGGGTAAGAAAGTAAGTGTAATTATGTACCGGTACATGAGGCACTTCACCCAAGTCTTTATGGTTAGCAGCATATTAAAATCTCTCTACTAATATTACAGTGAGGTGAGATGTCTATGATTCACTTACCATATCCCGTTTGCTCGTCTACAATCCTTGCCATAAACTCGTCTTTAGCGCATCGTGGCGATTTACATTTGAAAACCTCCAAGGTAGAAGGGTTGGCCGGTTCTGCGGATAGCGGTTGCAATTTCCTTTTGCGGCGGTCATTCGTTAAATTTTCACAGGAGAGGCAGGGTTAAGAGCGCTAGCTGGTGGATGAGCTTCATAATTTAATTTGGAGCGGATATTTCACGCTCATAAATAAAACAATCCCAACTAAATTTAACGTTTAGTTTATATTCACGGCGGGCGCACCGATTTTATGGATGCTTGGATTTAATTCATACAGCACTATGTTGTTTTTAAATTGATTATGAATAAACCTTTCGGTCGCTTTGTTTTGGTGTGTATTTTACCGCATATTTTTTTTGTAGATTGTTATAGCAAACCACTGAAGCCAGCACTACCTAATTGTATCTTCTTTATGTTCTTACTCGTATCACCACTTAAGTAAACTGCCAGTCGCTATCTATGGACCTGACCAATTTACTGACAAATTTTTATTTGAAATTATTTTTGTATTTATGCTAAGATTTTTAGGAAATCAGGGATATCTTTTTAGCAAAACAATCAAACATATGAATCTTCTAAAGTATTTTTGTATGCAGATGCTTGTTTCTAGAACCTTAGTGCCTCGTGCAAATCAGAGGTTCTTTTTAAATGTGTTTTTAGACGGGCGCGATCAACATTAATCAACATCGGCCATGTAAGTGTAAAATCTCAGGTTGATCAAATTATTGCGGCTTGTAAAACACGTCGAACAATCAACTAAACTGACGTTGCGGTCAATCAACTAAAGCCGAATATTTTCATCGATCAATCGAAAATCGCACTATCGACATCGGATCAATGCTCAATCGATGGCAGATCGGTTCGACAATCAATAATCGACGATGGGAGGCTCAATGTTATTTTGAATCAGCTCTTATCTGAAAATATGAAACACTTACTGTTGTTTGCTAAGTTGGCTCTCAAATTGAGGGCTGACTCTAATAATACTTGAGCTTCCCTTCCCTTTTCTTAGTGACCCTAACGAGGCTGACATGGTAACCTTGTCGTGTACCAAAGCCTTTAAACTGACATATAATTAAAATAAAATAATAATCGACGAAGTTGAACGGTCTACAATATAATCAATGTTGATCAATACCATTGATATATGTCGATCGCGCCCATCTAATAACACCTAAAGCCCAAGTCAACACCTAAATTCACCCAATTTATTCTCCACGAGTAAGAATTTATAAGAGATCAAAGTTAACAACATTATAACTCATTAAAAGGGAGCACCTGTAATTAGCACAAGCACTCAAAACTGGGTACATATTCTGAGCGGTGAACTTAATTGGAGTAATGTGACTATAAATGGGAAAAGTTAAACTCGTTTAGTAGCTCCTTCGCGTCCGTGCTCTGTGACTGTTGGCCGGCCGGCGGAGGCGTCGGTGTTGCCAGTGTAGACAGAAAAGTGTGTTAAAAATCAAAAATAAAAATCAAAGTAGTGATAATCCTGCAATGTTTTACCACTAGTGGAGCCACTAGCAAGTACGTAAATAAATATAATTTCGAGCAAAAAAACATTCAACAATATGTGCAGCACACTTTAATCCTGAAGATTTTAATGAAATATCTTTTTTAAATATCGTGTACAGGTTTCATACCGCCAAAAGAAAACCTACCACCGGGTTTCAAACTCCCGTGGCCAACCTGGAAAACGCTTAATCGCCTGCGAACCCAGGTTGGCTGTGGCGGAGATAATCTTCACAATTGGGGGTATTCCAGCGATCAAGTAAAGTGTGAGTGTGGTGTCTCCCCTCAAACCAGCAAGTGCTCCATACTTGCTCTGCTGTCCCGCGTGTCCGACCACCTGCACGCGGGAGGACCTTTTCGAGGCCAACCAGAGGCTGCTTTCTGGTCGGGAAAAATTTAATTCGGATCATCAACACGAAAGAAGCTTAAAAATGATTTTGTTATAAACATAACCTATTATTTTAGGTTAAGTTTAGAATAAGAATAAGTTTATTGGTGCAGTAAGATGACAAAGTACCCATAGTCCATACACAAGTAAGAACTAAAGCATAAAAAAACAAAATCATATACCTTTCAATAATAATAATTTTGATTAACATTAGATGATTTTAGAACTAAAAGTAAAGTGAGACATTTAAAATTATTATTAGATTTAACGGGTGTTACTCATTTTATAATTATGGCGGAGGTTGCTCTGACGTTACGGTCAACTCAGGAGACAGGACCCGTTAAATCTAATTAAGATGATATTACAAGATATTTGTTTAATATACATTAAATTAGCACAAAAAGCCAAATATCAACATGTAGATATATGGCTGTAGATACATGTAGATATTAAGAGCTAGTAGTCTATTTGCGAGCACGATCTGAAAGTGATCGTGCAGGGTAAGCAACGTTGGACGCGGTCAGTACCTGGATGGGTGATCACTAGTGGCATATTTCATCAGAGCTCCTCCGTGCCTCGGAGAACACGTTAAGCAGTCGATCCCGGTTGTTGTCGTTCGGAAGCAGTTGTTAAGCCATGTCAGAGGCCTACGGGTGGCCTGAACAACTCTGACATTAGGTTGACCAGTAACCATACGATAAACAAACAAACATGTAGATAGGTACACCAAATTCCTTCAGACTCGCGCCACGCTGTCAGCTATTTTGAAATGGCCATACGAGTATGATGCCATGATATCATCACAATTTTACTATAGCTTTGAGAAATTAAATTAAATTAACCCAAATTATTTAAATTTAGTATTATATGTATATAAATTTTACATAAATCAATAACGAGAAATTATTTTATGATATCATCAAATATTACGCTTCGTTTTGCTTTTCTGTTTATCGAGATGGTAGTGGCTCCATCAATGTACCTCGAACCCAAACAAATAAAAAAGAAATTATTCTTAATTTTAAATAAAAAAATATTCTAATATTTTTTTTTTTTTTTTTTAATAGCCTATAGGTTGTCCCACTGCTGGGCAAAGGCCTCCCCTCCTCCTTTCCATTTTTCCCTATCCTCGGCGTCCTTATACCATCCTTTTTGGAAGTGGTCGATATCGTCCTTCCACCTACGCCTGGGCCTGCCTCGGCGCCGCTGTCCGTCTTGTGGCACCCAGTGCATGGCGATCTTTGCCCACCTTTCCGGATGCATGCGGCACACGTGGCCTGCCCAGCCCCATTTCATTTCATTCTAATATTAAATCCCCCTAAATAAAATAAAATAAATAATAAACGAAACGCTTTGCGTTTTATGTCCTATTAGACAGAATTAGTACGTAGCTTTTCGACATAAGACTCTGTATTACTGTAGTAGGCAACTGTCACGTAATTACAGCCATTATAAAATTAGTCTAAGTATGTGATACGATAGAAAAAAAAGAATTGTACTATGGCATACAATACTTTTTCTACGACCTTGAAATACCTAAATAACAGAAAATACAAACTATTGTGATATATAAATAACCGGCCAAGAGCGGGTCGGACCCTACTCTATCTATAGGGATCCGCATATAATTGTACATAGGTACAGAAATAGATATTAATTCGTATGCATACCAGGTACTTAAAGCTCTGCACCACTTTTAGTTTGCACTGTATACCTTCCATTTACTTTACTAATTAGCATTGTTGCCAGCTCTACAGCTGGCAACACTGGACCGAATTCACGAGTTCTTTACAATCACCCCTTTTTGTGAAATTACACCTCTAACGTGACCCGACTGGAAACGCGAGGCAATCAACGAGCCCTCGAGGTTTGGTTTCTAATACTTGGCGTAATTTCATGTTAATTCTATTGCGGCAAAGGATTAACTTGTTACCGTGTATTTGGAAAGTGTTATCAACATACATTTTTTTTACATACACCCTGTCACGCACACACTCCTCATACACACCCTCTCACATACTTAATTATTTAATTAATTGCATAACCTTATTATGTCATCATAATTTAGATATATCGGAAGAGACTGACCCCCACAACACAGGGTATCTTAATGTGGGAGCCAGGGAAATCTTAGAAAATGTAACACTGTCTGCATGCATAAATCTTTATTTATTTATTTATTTTAAAATACTAATATAAATCTCTAGCACAAGGAATTTCCAGATTTCTAACATTATTAAGCCCGTTTTTGACAGTGTATGACAGTTCATTAATTTTTCCCCAAAAATTCGGCCGAAACGAATTGATACACGACTGAGGTTCAAAGCGTGAATTTTGACAGCTATTTATACCCACCAATAAGGGTAACAGATCATAAGAGAACAGATCTGAGGTACGTAGTATTATGTTGTCAGTATTGATAATGAGATCGCAGATGAGCCGGGTTTAGAGAACACTGGCTCTTCTAAACAGTGTTAGAGGACATGAACGACAAAGTGAAGATAGAGGTATCGATAGAAACATGGTAATTATTCAGGCGGCTCAAGAGGTCCTACCACCAGCAAGTTTACTCGTGTTAGTCGTCTTTTAAATTCTAATCCGTCTCTATATGGTATATAAGTAACTGCTTATTAGAAAAACAAAAATGAATAGAATAAAACGAGTACTTACATAAGTTATACCTTATGTAAGTACTCGTAAGCTACACTCTATGTACTCGTTGCAACTCATCTACTTACCTAGGTAGGTATGTGCCGCAAGAATCTAGTCTTTTCAAAACCTACTTTTAGAACGAGGCGAGTACCTACTTATAATGTAAAGGGTGAGCTCGCTCATTCGTGTGACCTGTATTTCAATCCGGATTGCAGAGTGCACTCCACTCCTTTCATGATTACTAGCTACGTCTCAAACCAACCCTAACTCGATGGATATAGAAAATAGATAGGAATATTCTTTATTTCCATTCAATGCAGGATACAAGTTAAAAAGTTAGATAACTATAATCCGACAGCCGCAAAAAGGATAACTAGAAATGTTCTACAATAGTTTCTTTTTACAACGTGCGATACAATGAAACAAACATATTTGAGCCGGTTGGGGTTGAAACATCGGGACCCTGGGGCCGGGAGCGCACCGCGTCTTCAAGGACCTCGCAAAGCGCCTGGTCGATGCGTCAAAAGACCCAAAGATTTCGCCCAGCGGATTAGCTTAGCTATCCAACGGGGCAACGCAGCCAGTCTCTTGGGTACACTGCCGGATGTGGGGGACGTAACCCAATTTTTTTATCTTTAGTTTTATTAGCCTTAGTTTAGTTTTAGCTTTAGTATTATTTTAGTGTTATTTATATTGTTATAAGAGAGTTTAGTAGTAAATAAAAATGTGCGATATGAAATATACGTATTCTTGACTTAAGGATAAAAAATAAATATAGGACTCTAAAGGTTAAAGCTTTATAACTTGTTATATACAGCTTAAAACTATTTCGTATAATTTAATCGTTTCGTTTTTGATAGTTTAGGCAGAAATGTGCAAGAAATTTCATATGAAATTACTTTGTGACTGTTTGTGTCGCTACACCTAAAATAAATATGATTTCTATTATTTTTTTAATTTTCAAGCATTATTAGCTTTACGAAGATTAAAACAAAATTCCATGATAAACTTAGTAAATCCAAACTATTGATAATTAGGTAAGTACTTTATGTTAATTTCGGTCAAATGATTTACCGTCAGTTGAACGAAACTTCCTTAAAGTTAAGTCTTTATTAAAATACATGTTATCCCGTTCTATGTCAGCTCTAGCGATAGATGAGAAGGGAATTATGATGATGATGATACTTGTAACTCACGGTTAGACTCTATGAGGGATAGAGCCTAACTGAGCCTGCCTAACTAAAGCACAAATACAAGCTACACAACCAAAATCATACCTCTCCTTTTTGGCTTCGCTGTAGTCGGGTAAACAGGCAATAAATTGTGGTTTGCATTTGTTTTCATTTGAATGAAACGTGAACTAAACAGTATTGAGAGCGGATTTAACGAACCACGATGTGGAGCTATCTGGGTTTTAGTGGTATAGGCATAGCACTGGAATACATAATTATTATATAGAGCTTATTGCTGCATGATGCATTTGGTTCTGAAATTATTTCATAGCGTTGCTATTTTGTTTTCAAATGTTGTTCATATAACAATGTGTCTCTTTTGAATATCGAGCTTTTTATACTATGATAGGTAGTACCTTCTTCTTCTTGGTCGTATGAGTAGACAGTCCTTTCTGTATGGAGGTAGACGAGACGGTATAGCCTATGCTGCCGCTGGCGTGCCCACCACAAAAGAAATAAGGTTTGCCATAATTATCATCGAAGTTGGCGGAGTTGATCGAATATCCAGGCCTCCTACTCCTACTACTAATATATGAATGTATTCAAGTAATTTTGTTTAGCTTATGTACAATTTTGTTCTTGTTTTACATAATTTGTACATGTATGTATGTCTACTTATCATTCTAAATATCTCTATGTTAAAGGTCTAGCTGGAAGATATCTCTATTTTAGAGATAAGCTCTACCTGTGTACGTCAAATTCCTGGTTGTTGTTTCTTTTGTGATTTATGTGTGCGCAGGAACTGAGATGGTTGATATAACGAGAAGAAATGTACAAAGGTCCCAATTGATCGGACTATAGGCACAGAAGCTTCGAACCCCCTTTAGAATGAAGAACAATCATGCATAGGAAGTTCATGTTATACCGGATGAAATTTTAGTCCGTCTGGACGGACAACTGAAATCTGGCATGACAAAAAAATGGAGTAAAATCTAAATCCTGAAGATTTTTTATAAATAACGATTTAAATATTTTTTATGTAGTTTTCTCGTAAATCACGAAATACGTAGAACCCATTTGATGCAACCTAGTAAATATACTGCGCTAACCCTATATGCTGAAAACTTTTTATGACCGATTTTTTTTCCAGTATTATTGAGTTATTTGTTTGTTCATTCGCAAATGTTCACACAAAGTGCCAATTGGTCGCGTCACTCATGCGAGTAGATTTAATTACACCGATATGCGTTCGGACAACATGCATGTTTATTTATTTTCCAACGAGCGATAGATATCTAAACGATGATTGGACGTTAAAATGGTCGATCCCTTTCTGTTGGTTGGCTATTCTAACACGCTTGAAAGGAAATATTATGTCCAATTCGACATATTATTTCCTATTAGGTTTGATCACAGGAAATGCTTTCTTTAAGAGTGAGATTAAGTTCTGAAAGAAGACATATTCAACATTTTGTATAATGTGGGAGATAGTAGTATAATGTTTAAACTCGATAAAGCGATTCGTTCACAAATTTTATTTAGGACACTGAAAGTACTTACTTATTTATTGCAATATGTTATTTTATTTTATATAAACAAAAACTTCTGACTCTGGAGTCAACACACTTCTAGATTGTGTGGAAACACAATCTAGAAGTGTGTTGGTTTTTAATTTTTAGTTTTTCTAATGTTTCTAGCATCCTTATTAAAATAATGAAACAATAACACTCTCTGGACTCCTCCAGAGAGTGTTATTGTTTCATTATTTTAATAAGAAATATTAGACTCACTTACCTCTTTTTGGACCAGACATAGAATGTAATAAAATATAGTAGAATAGAAAATAGAAAGTAAATTATTTATATAAGCACAAAATTTTCCTTCTGGACTCCTCCAGAGAGTGTTATTGTTTCATTATTTTAATAAGAAATATTAGACTTACTTACCTCTTTTTGGACCAGACATAGAATGTAATAAAATATAGTAGAATAGAAAATAGAAAGTAAATTATTTATATAAGCACAAAATTTTCCTTCTGGACTCCTCCAGAGAGTGTTATTGTTTCATTATTTTAATAAGAAATATTAGACTCACTTACCTCTTTTTGGACCAGACATAGAATGTAATAAAATATAGTAGAATAGAAAATAGAAAGTAAATTATTTATATACGCACAAAATTTTCCTTCTGGACTCCTCCAGAGAGTGTTATTGTTTCATTATTTTAATAAGAAATATAAGACTCACTTACCTCTTTTTGGACCAGACATAGAATGTAATAAAATATAGTAGAATAGAAAATAGAAAGTAAATTATTTATATAAGCACAAAATTTTCCTTCTGGACTCCTCCAGAGAGTGTTATTGTTTCATTATTTTAATAAGAAATATAAGACTCACTTACCTCTTTTTGGACCAGACATAGAATGTAATAAAATATAGTAGAATAGAAAATAGAAAGTAAATTATTTATATAAGCACAAAATTTTCCTTCAGGCGCCGCAGGTCTAACCTGCTGAATGTTTTTAGCCATGTCAGATGCAAATTGTATCAGTGGTTCTAAGATGTTGAGTATCTTGGATTATGATGGGATCTTTGGAACGGTAACAGTTAGGTGGTTTGAGTTTGAGCTCAAATGTTTATGACCATGGTGACCTTCCCTTCTGGAACCTTGAGGACCTGATGATAAGCAGGAAAAAGTAAGGGGATCTCCACAATGGTACGTCGGGGGTATTTTAAATTTTTAATGTAGGGTTATATAATAAGAAAAAAAAAGTAATTCAAAACAATTGCTAATGCAAGGAGTTTTTAACCGATTTCGTATTCAAAGAGCATGTGTGAAAACCGCAAAGTGTTCCGTGTGTCGCCCTAAATGAAAAATGTAAAGAAAGGTGCCAGTGGCAGTGGCAATGTGCGGCGGGAACAAACTGAATGAAGTTGGAGACCGAGAGCCGGACGAAAAATTCTTATATCATCAGAGAAAAGAATGATTTTTAGAATTGGAACTATAGTGAGACATTTTAAATAACGACCGCAGTGCGAGACGAAACGCCGTCGCGTCGATATTCGTCGGGCATTTCGCACTCTATTTATTTATTTATTTACACTTTATTGTACAACAATAGACTTAATAAAAACAATTAAAATGAGACATTGTATGTACAAAGGGTGAAATTATCTCTAAAATAGATTTCTTCCAGCAAACTTACGAAAGTGAAAGATGCGTTATAATTTAAACTTAGACAGACATAGTGTGTACGTGAAATAAAAATTAAACAATATATTCACTCTCTGTGATCAAAGCCTTCGAAACAGGCTGAAACTAAATGGAGGACTTCCGACTTTCTTCAGTGAGTAATCCGTAATTAATCACATAAGAATAAGAATAGTTTATTTGTGCGGTAAGATTACAATGGAGTAGGAACTTAAGCATATGTCACATTAAACTAAATAAAATTAGTGAGCAACCAGTTATCCTACTATAGGCGCTGACCTCCGAACTAGGAAGTTCCTGTATCTCAGAGGACAGATCTATTCTTTGACCAGTGCAAATGAACATGTAACAGAACATGGGATAATATAATAGTGCAAAATTTGGAAGAAAGAAAAATAAGAACAATAATAAAGGTTAATATAATGGGGGTGGGGTGTGTGCGCGCGCGCGTTCGTGTGTTCGTGTGTGTGTGTTTTTATTATTATTATTGTGTTACCTTTAAAACTTTCTCCGAACATATATATTCACATATTTAGAATGATTTCTTTTTAATTTTAGTCATCTGTTAGTAAGTGAAGTCGAAGATGCAACACTTATAATTGCCAATTAACTCCCGCCTTGAAGTTCTCAACGTTGTATATACGTTAGGGGAAACACCAGATGTCGTCGGCAGACTTTTAATGTCTATACGAAATCAAGTAAAATCTAAGAAAACTATTTCTACCGTTCCAAAGATGTGGCCAACCAACATCATAATGGAAATTTTCCCTTGACATGTTGACAGATATTGAAATGTGCTAAAAATTCTGACGTGATTTTGATAGGCCGCCAGCTCTTGTAATATTTTTTCTCATCTAGGAATGTATGCGTTTCAGCCACGCATTATTTACTTTGTTTGTTGGTTCTGCTCATATAGGTAACATAAAAGGTCTTCACGCTCAAGTTATGTTGGTTAAACGCTTCCTAAACTGCTATCAAGAAATACTTTTTGGGGTCCATACGCCGTAGTTCAACTCAATAGTAATTCAATTCAACTACAAAATATTGACATGTCCATCTATTTATATTTTAGATATAAACGATGACAGAAGTATGTAACCGAAATAGGCGATACAGCACTCGTGTACAAAAGTGTGCTCTGCATGGCTCCAAGAATCTATAAAAGATTTTTTTTTTTTTATTTTTTTATTTACTACTAAACCCGCATTCGACCTCGATCTCGCCTGATGGTAAGCGACTATGAGGTCGACGATGGAGCATGCGGGTCCAGTAAATGCCTATTCACTCTGGCCTTGAAGATCCCAAGGTTGTAGGTTTCGGGAAATACAGACGCCGACAGGCTGTTCCATTTCTTAGCCGTTCGCATAATGAACGAAGAAGCAAATCGCTTCGTACGAGCACATGGGATATCAACAACATAAGGATGGAACCCCTCCCCGCGACTGGTAGTCCGAAGGCGGAATGGAGATGCTGGAATTAGGTCGTGCAATTCCAATGCGCACTCTCCGAAATGTATCCTATAGATTACCAAAATCTATAAGGCAATTAAATGTAATATCATTTAGCGTCGGTGGCACAGTGGCTAGGGCACTTGACTCCCATGCGGGAGGTCCGGGTAACTACGCAGTGCCATGTACCAATGTACCAATGAGTTTCTCGTATTTTTCGAAGACTTATGTACATTTACCGACTGCTCTAACGGTGAAGGAAAACACCGTGAGGAAACCTGCACACTGAGATGACTAGTGTGTAAAATTGGGTTGTCACAAAAGATCCTCAAGGGTCGAAGTGCCGCTGGGTTATTCCCCTATCATAAGATAAGATAAGATAATATTATTTAAAAAGAGATTAATGGACTTTTTTAAAGACAAATGTATCTATAATTCAAATGATTTTTTTTAAATAATGTAAAATTAATGTAATTTTCTTTAAATTAGTATGCCAATAATGGTAGAAAGTAGTAGGACTATAATTTTTGGGACCTTTTTATCTCTTATCTTCAACAACTTCATTCCGCATCAACCTATTCTATCTATTTCACATGGACCTCCTAAAGACAAGAATTCCTGTCCATATCCCGTAGTAGGTAACATCGGAGAGTAACATGTCGGCGTCACTGACACAGTAATGCGGGCCACGTTTTATGGGCGGCCCCCGGTTTACACCCTTGAAACAGATTCCGTGCCCGTAAAAAGTTTCAGAAACAAGTCTGTGAACGTTTATAAGTACATGAAATGACATGGTTTTTCTATACTGTTGTAATTTCTATTTATCCCTATGATATATCCGTCACATGATGGTTGCTTGGAAGATATCGTTTAAAGCGATAAGGTTCGATTATGCACGTTGTTTTGTATTGTTCTTTATGTTGTATGTTTTGTTTTTGTTCTGGAGTGTGCAATAATTAATATTTGTATTTCAATGTAAGTACCTTCTACTTCAGAACCATGTAAAAAGTTTTATAATAATGCTTTGATTATGGCCCATATCCCCCTTATGCAAGGAGAGGCCTATGCCCGTGTGAGGCTGATGAGATGAGATGAGACTTTGATAATTAGGTAAATACTGAAAATGTTTGTATTCTGGCGATTCGTATGTAATTGTAACTTTCGATTCTATTTTGTTATTATTCGTATTCACGTACTTACTCGTATATCACTAATTGATGTAAACGTGTGACAATAATGTCTCGACATTATTAAGAAAACACGACGCAAAGGCCGCAAAATCCAACAGGATCAAAACCTTACATAACTTTAAAAAATCTCCATAAACTAAGGTAAATCCGTGAGTTATATTGCGCTTTATAAAAGAATTTTCAATTTTAAAGCCCCGTATAGATATTTTAAAATTCTCGTCTGAAATCCAGTCTGCTTTAGGTCCATATGTCTCATGAATTATTCAGACGCAGCCGCCGCTTGTCCCGCCCGGCGACATATATGTGTGTTACGTGGGTTATCCACAGGGAACAACACGAATGCAACGTTACCTTTGTAGCTATTTATTTACCTGTTACTGCACCTAATGAATAGTCTTCAGGTGAGAGTTTGTGAGAGCTGGATAAGTGTTGTTAATCTTGGGTCTGCTTTTGGAACTCTAACTAAACTCTATCAGTACGAGTAACATGCTAACTACTTCTAGATATAGAGCAGTTCATTCTAATCAGATTCTAATAATTGTGGTTGTTTAGCTCATTCCTAGTCTTTTGCTATAGCACTAAAAAGCTCTCTGACGCTTGCTATAGAAAAAAAATGATCGTAAACAAATGCCTAAGAATACCATACCTATGCCTATGTAGGAATACCTACTTATTTACTACTAAAACATAATTTTCTTAGGCAACAGAATTAAATTGACTTATATTGTACAATAAACTATCTCACTAATATAAAATGAATATATGAATGTGCAGTTATTTACCCAAGTAACTACAGAACTTTCTTTTTAGACGTCAAACGCAGACCTAGTTCTGAAACAAAAGAAAGAAAAATCAAACAAAAGAAATAGAAATCAAGTTATGTGTTACGCCATACTGAGGCATGAAATACTTCGTTTTCTAGGTCATCATAAATAAAGTAACTAACTCTGAACCCCTGAAGGTGCTTTACCTTTTGCGTAAATTCAATAAACGCTAAAATATTAAACCCCAGGTGATAGGCACATTATTGCCGAACCTGCTTATATAGAAGTTTCCATATTACGTATTGATTAATGGTGAATCGACACGCACCAATTTTAAGCGCCAGGCTGAACGAAAAGTGGTTTCAGGATGTAGTATTTACTTTATGGTGTGTAATAAATGGAATGGAGCTTGTAACCATGGAGCCCCATGGAGCCCGCTATTTCTATTGAAAGGGTCAAATGTTGATAAAGGTCAGTAACTAAATGGAGGTTATTTCAGGGAATTACCTACAGTTCAAGTCACCTTGAGGTGTTTGAATTGCGTGTCGACGGCACCACGTAATGTGGGGTTTTGTTCTCACAAGGGAATGTCATAATCTTGCGTGGGCAGCCACCTTTGGGACATGTCTACTGCAAGTAACTTTATAGACGTGTCATCCATACTCGGAGAAAAAAAAGGCTTTCATTTGATCTGCTGTTTAGTGAACCATGACGCTCGCTGGTTCGTGTATAGGTAGGTAACGTGTATATGTCGCAAGGAAATTGTCGAATTTAATGTAATAGCCGAATCCCCTAGGCATTTGGAGAACTGTTGCTCTGAGGGTCCGGAGCAAATTTGGCAGAAGGTGGAGGGTATGAAGAGAGGGCGGGTTCCCCGGAGTTCTTTCCTCCGTACTTCCTACTCTTTAAAAAGGTAAAGGATGGTAGTTACGTACACGAAATATTTACAGCTCCCTCCCCCCTCCAACCAATCTCATAGGTAACACATTAATACATATTATACAGTTTCACTACTGACGACCAATAAACCCCAAATTTCATGGGATTCGGCTATTTACCTGCGATTTAACTTAGAGATAGGTAATTTTCTGAAAAATATAAATTTACTCGGAATACTGGAAAATAAACTAATAAATTTAAAAAATCTTTCAATTTTCACGGAAAAAATTCTATTATTATGTGTTACATTAGTAACAAACAAACAATTATGTTTACAGTACATACGAGTAACATTGCTCAGTTTAGGATATTGTGACTCGTCAAATCGATACTATCGATTAATTTTCAATTACAAATATCGATAGTCAAACAATCGATCGTTCTGTACCCAATGATAAAGTGAATGAAAGAAATGTACCTTCGAATTTTAGTTTTAAATGCAAATTCAGCACCAGACTTCAGATTAAATGAAGTTGTACAGTCTTTAGTCTTGTAGGAACGCTATCCGCTTTTGGTACACTTCTAAAAATCTCGAATCTATCATCCCCATATAAATGCGCATAGAGCCAGTTACACATATTATGTAGATTTGCTGTTTCCTAAATGGTCATAGAATAGATGATCCTAATGGACCTCAATGTACCCCTAAGATAAATGGGTGGATAAACTCAGCTGCAATGTTCAGGGCTTACTACTCGGATATATGGCCATTTCAAATGCTTAATATGGACCGCAATAGAAAATTTACGACCATCCAAACCTAACTGCGTAGGCCATTCAAATGCCGTGAATGGGAACTTTTGGATGTAGGGCTCGGGTTGCTTAGGTACTGCAGCTCAACCGTACCTACTACGGATTTTTTTATGGAGCTATATGTTGGTTTTATCGACGGCGTTTTGATATCATCATCATCCCTAGTGCATATGCATTCTGCGCAAAAGATTATAGATTCGTTTAATATTTGGGAAAGTCTTTGTTTTTAAATTCAAAGGTGCTGGCGCTTTTTCGCATCTGGGTGTTATTTGACTTAATCATTTGGTTTAATTTCTGGTCCTATGAAACTTTTGTTAGGGGGTTTGAATATGTACGTATACTCGTATATATTTGAGAAGCTTACTCTGTTTAATAAATAAAAAAGTGTAGGTGTAGGTGTGCTCACAATTGTTAGGTGAAATACCTTACTCATACCTCATCATCATCAATCATCATAAATAATTCAATGATTTATATATTAACACTAAATCCTTGACATGTATTTAAATGTTACGCTTTACAATAACTGGGGTGTTTCATTATTTATCATTTAAATAATCACCTGCGTGACACCACCTAATAACACAACGACAAATTGTAGTTTGTCGAAGAACAAGGATGAATAATTGACAATTTCAGTGGCAAAGACGATATTGGAAGGTGATGTATTGCTCACGCCTTGTCATTTGTCGAATGGCGTGAATATTTAGGATAATTACTGGCTTTCGACACCCATAAAGTGTGCTAATCGTAGACATATAACGAGAAAATTTCTTTAGTCTTAGAATTTTTGTTACAATGGAATATTTAAGTTACTTCTAATATTTTAAATGGAGAAAACAATACTATTTTAAGCAGAAAATACTAGAACGAAGAATAAACAAACGCTTTAAAATTATTAACAAACTCCTTTCCCTGCTTCGCTACGCCTGGCGTAGCAAACAGCTACGTTGCCTACAATTTGTCCTCCAGGAAAGTACTGATACTCAACATACACATTTAGATGTAGCAAATAAATTCTGCGTATAAAACAAAACTAGTGTATTTTGCCAGGGCTGTAGACAGAAATTGGATAGGGGGAACGAAGGTTGAGGTTTCAGTCGGGGAAGGTTCAGGTTTCGTAGAGGGGAGGAGAGTTTCTGATGTTTCGGGGAAAGGTGGATCAACTTATTGCGGGGAAGTACGTCCATGTTTCCAGGCTTGACGATTTTCATACATCGCACCGAATAGCCATGACTAAGGACCAAATAGATATTGTTTTGGTCTGGTATGAAAAGTAAAATGTGTAACACATTGTACACCGAGATATCTCGAGGGCCCGAGATGCGTGTCTGAATGAAAAATGTGGTGCGAACGTCGTGTTTATTTAAGCAAGGTTGTACGGCAGGCACTGTTATTTATTAGCACAGATAAATTTTACTCCTAAAAGCCGTAGGAGGGAGCAAAACATATTACTTCTATTGATGATATCAGATTAAAGGGCTCTAATATATTGGCCTATCACGCCTATAAGCCAGCGTCTATTCAATTTACTCTTTGAAGCACGTAGCTACACTATAATATAGGGAGCTATTTTATTGAATGCAAATAATATATTTCGATCTGATCTGACATCAAAGAAACTCCAAGTTCTTGAGAATTCCTGATAAAAAAAATTAAACATGGCGTAGTACATTCTCGATAAAATACTCTTTTAAAATAAAAAAAATCTGTGTCCAAATCGAATCTTAAATTATTGAGTTATAATGCCACAGATAAACAGACATATGCATCAAACTTATTAACATCCCTTTCTTTTAGGCGGGGGTTAAAAATGAGAGAAGAGAAATCGTTTGAGAGGGCGGCATACGTACTCAGCAACACGCGTACAGCAAGCTAGAAGTTTGACGCGATTTTTGACGCCCTCAAATTCCAAAACCTTTCAAAATCCTTTCACTACAAACACCAACTTTCCTCCTACCGTAAGTCAAAACGTCACATTAAATATTGCTGAATAAGAGCGTAACTAATTTTACTTTGAAGTCTCACGGAGAAGTGGCACGTTCATAAGTAACTAAATGACATGCGTCAACGTCATACGACAGGATTTACACGAAGCCGGGCCATTTTAAGGAATTTTAACGCTCCCTCGAAACGTGTCGTTACAAGGTCGTTTGACATAACTTTGTGCTCCATATTTTTGCACCATGAAGTTTAAATGTGTGACACGGTGTAATTTTCTACTTTATACCGGTTTAAAATGAGAACGATACTAAACAGAGTTTTATAATAAGTCCTACCTACTTGTAAAATAATGTGTGTAATATATGTGCTAAACTTTTGTGTCTACATACCAACTTTACAAAATAATACGATGTTACTAATGTAGGAATCAATTTTTATTCATTATCATCATTCATCGGGTACCATTAACATATTATGAAAAGATCAATAGGAAAAATCTCCTACGAATAAGCTTGGAAGTTTAGGAGTCTATAGCTAGGCGACAGGAGGCCCTGTTTGAAAATGCGATTCCAAGTCAACCCTATTAACAGCATTAAAATAAGACAATTAGCATTAAAAACTATGGAAAATTCCATCATAACTTACGTAGGTAGAAGTTTCGCAAAGTTTTAAGCAGATACATATTACGGAGGCTTTGGTATTGCAAATTTGAGCCTGTTTCACTCACCGGTGCCTGACCCAAGTACCTAAGATATGAATTATGTATGTGGAGTGGTGGAAGCGAAAAAGGTAGTTATGCAGAGAGCGTAGTGCGAGAACTTTGTGGTTCCCACTCTCCCCCTGGGAGATAGGCGAGAATTTGCGTATGTACATAAACATTTGCCCTAAATAATACTGTAACAATATACAAACAGAACATTGAAACAAATTACGTATCATGTAACAAATCCTACTCCGATGAAAACGATGAGTGTTGAAGCTTCGGGGCTTAAACGGGTTGAAATTTTGAATAATGGCTAGGACATGTGGGTAGTATTGTGTAATTTATTGTCAAACTGCGACGCATTAAATATGTAAGCAAACAGAAATAAACAATATAGTCATAGTAATAGGCCAAACTACTCTGATACAAAAACAAGGCAACCCGCAAAGTGGATTGACGAGTAAAGGCAGAGGGGTGGGTTAGGATCGGATGGCTAGATAAAAATGGCGTACACATAAAGAGGCCTATACTCAACAAAGGGTCAGAAGAAGAAGAAGAAGGCTGAAAAGGAGAAAATAAGAAAAAATAAAGAAGCTAAGATTATAATGGAATCAGCGAAAAGACCTTAAGACTGTAATGGTGTGGAAGTGGCTAAGGACAGAGTAAGATGACATGCACATGAAAATGCCTATTTCTAAAAGAAAAAGACTGAAGAAGTTTTAAGGCCACTCTAGCGAATGGCATAACAAACAGCAGAAGTACGAGTACATAAATCTACTACACATTCAAATAAATTTAAAATGACTAAGAGTATTAACACCCCAAAAGCTAAAAGTTAACCGAAGTTAATTTGAAAATTAACACGAAGTACTTGTTAAAAATTAATCGTAACAAAACAGAAACATTTGGATTAAAACTTTGCTATTTGAATGGGTAATGTAAGGGTGGATAAGCTGTGTACAAAGCGACCCTTTTAAGCGAAAGTAAAGCATGCGAAAATGTAATTAAGAGCACTGGGTTAATTTCCCTTTTACGTGCCTATACGAATTAACGAAGTTATGGCGCAGGTATTAAAAGGATATTCACGGATCCTACCTTAAGGCTCAACCCCTAGCGAAAGTGGCGCCACTCTGGAATAAAAATTATTTCTCCTGAATTAAGACATTTATCAAAAAAGTGGACATCAGAATTGTTCCTCGGATGAAGAAGAATTTGTTAATAATGGTTTTGTGTTCTCATAGTGAAACAATAAGAAGTAAAAAGGGAAAGTGGCCTCTTTTAACACATTCGCTTTCTACTTTCTATTGTTTCACTATGAGAATTCAAAACCATCAATCATCAATTCATATATACATATAATAAACTAGTAAAAGTAAAATTTTTGTTTGTCTGTCTGTTTGTCTGTTTGGACGCGCATTGAACGCGCATCACGTAAAAATTACTTAACGGTTTTGAATGGAGTTTTCGCTGATATATTTAAATAAGTTTGGATTGATATTTAGGCTGTAGAATTTTTGAAAATTGTACTTAATAACGGCCAAGGGTGAATCTGGCCTCGCCAAATCTATCATATTTTTGCTCATAACTTACAAACTGCTAACTAAATAACTGCTATCGACTTGAAATTTGGTGGTTAGTATAAGTTGTATTGAGGTTGTATGGAGTTTGTATGAGTTGTATCGAGTTAGTATGAGTTATTTGGAGTTAGTATGAGTTGTGTGGAGTTAGTATGAGGTTATTGCTCATTGTTGCCCACGCGAACGAAGTCGCGGGCAACAGATAATTATTAATAAATTCTTCTTCATCTGTGGAACAATTCTGATGTCCACTTTTTAATTCAGCCTTATTCAACTAAAATGTCTAAAATCAGGAGTAATGATTTTTATTTCTGGAGTGGCGCCACTCTTCCTAGAGGTATCCCCTTAATGGACATATCTGAAGCTGACAGCACGAAGTTAATATTTTTTAGAAATAATGCTACAAAAGTACGATAAAGAAATTCAACACCACGCAAAAATTTTAGGTTCGCCACCTATCACGTTTGTCCACCAAATCTTAGGACTAAAAGTGGAAACTACCTATGATGAAGGTGGTTCCTCTGTCTACCCCCTCGGGGATTATGGACGTGATAGTTATGCTACGTAATGCAATGCAAAATTTTAGTCTACTAAGGCTAGATGTCTTATCATTAGGGAAGCTTGATCACAAAGTTTGTCTTCCGTAGCATAAAATAAAAATAATAAATGAATTGTGTTTAAAAAGAAAAGAAATAAGTACCTTGAAATAAAAACCGAAACAATACAAGTTTACACTATTTAAAAAATATTTTAAATGAACAACTTTACAAAATGTTCCCATTCACACGATACATCGACAGAAACAGTGTCGTGTTTCGTGAATGAAAAGTTAGTTCGCAATCCCTACGTTCCTTTGTAACACAACGGTTTACATTGAAACAGCATTGTGCTGCAGAGCATTTGCTTTTAATTGTTCCCGAGGCTGAGCGGACCACAATCCGGCGCTCGAGTTAGCTCGGAAAATGTAGTGCTGGATCGTCACACTTGGTCTTGCTTTGAGACCAAGACCTACGTCGCGTCAACAGTACCCACTCTACTAATTTGAATGGTTTCCAATCACTATAAGATTTGTGTCGTAGGCAGCGAAATATTATACCCTAGAAATGTAATAGACGCACGCGAGTGGCGCCACAAAATGTGTACTCAGGTGGGCGGGGCTTAAAAAGGCGAGACAATGGCAAATCGATCTGTGCATCATACGATCCTATGTAAGAGTTACGTAGACGGATATTCGCCTTTGTGACATCGCCGTAAGATCTATTTTTATTCAAATATTAATTTAAGTTTCATTGTGTGAGGAATGTGTTACATTATTTTCAATTCGTACACAGTTGCGTGAGATGTGGTATCATCTTTTACGGGAATTTTGTTGGAAGTTTCTCGCCTATAATATGTCGCTGGTCGTTGGCTATGTTTAAATGCAGACACTCTGCGATCCATCAGCAGTGGTCTAGGCCGAGGTCTTTGCCTTATGGGCGCCCTTAGGTCTATTGCTCCTCCTTCTGGCTGAGCGCCTTCAGCGCTAGTCCCGAAGTTCAGTGTAACTGTAAATACCGTCTGAGGTCAACAGTGTAGTCCTTATCGAAAAAAATAGTTTAATTGTTGAGACGCTGAAATGGTCAAAAACACATTGTTAAAGCCAAAACAAAGAACAGCTGCTGCTGCTTGAGATTTGATTTGATTTGATTTGATATATTATATATATTAGATTGATATATTATTCATATTACAGCTGTCAGGAAAATTGTTCCTATAGAATTTTTGCCCTTGTATCATACATACATACCTTCACGCTATGACCCTTGCGGAGTAGGCAGAGATAATGGAGCGCCACGATTCCCTGTCTTGGCACGCTTCTCTTGCTTCCTTTATCTGTTTATTAAAATCTAAGAGCACTCTGTCAAACTGATCTTTAAAGGTCAGTCTAGGACGACCCCGGCGTCTTCTTCCACTCACTTTCGCTTTGTATACCTACCTGTTTCGTCATTCGTTCATCACTAATTCTTTCTACATGCCGAACCAACGGAGCATGCCTTTTTTCATCTTATCGATGACACATAGATTCAGATCAGAAATTCTACGTATCTCTTTGTTGCGTATTCGGTCAGTCAGGGTTACGCCGCACAATTTACGCGGAGACCGCATTTCCACTGGATTCATCTTACTTTCATACGTTTTCGGGGATACCCAGGATTTACTGCCGTACTGTAGTGTCGGCACTAACACTGCGTTGTGCACCGCCAGTCGTGCCTTTTTTCGACACATTTTGGTTTTGCGCCAACGCGGACAGGGCACCATTGACTCTCCGGTAGCTATCCGTCTTTTTACATCCATATCAAATCTTCCATCTCGGGTAAACATACTTCCTAGGTATACGATTTCTTTCACTTGTTCTAGACTTTTACCATTTAGGTACATATTACACACAGTCATTTGTTCGTCTCTTTCGAATACCAGAACCTTAGTTTTACCTGTATTTAGGCGGAGATCATTGTTCTCGCATCCTTCTTTCATACTCGTGACTAGATCTTGTAGTTCACTCTCTGACGATGCTATCAATACAGCATCATCAGCGTATAATAGTACCCGTTGTATCGCTAGTTTGAAATTACAGCCAAAAAGTTACTTGGGAGTTGAAATAAAATACAATTGTACCATGTCTTCATAAAACGGACAACTGTAATGCCAGATGTCAGTACAATTGTACAGCACTACTCTAAGATCAGACCCAAGATCACGTGAAAATAGAATGAAGACCAAAATTACTGTGAGTTTCAAAACCTTTGCACAACACTAAGGCAAACTTTCGTTCTCGAGCCAATACCACCGTGCGCTGTTACCGACGCAAATACGTGCTCCAACTAAGAATTAAAACAATTTATGTAATAAAATTAAACTTCTACAATAATATTCATGAGAAACGAATAAAGGATTTTCTTTTAACCACGTGTTTGTGTAGAGTCTTTATGGACCTTATACAATTTATTATCGTCCTAGACGACCCCGACGACGCCATCACGATCTCCATCGCGGAAGCCACTCCCCCACCCGATAGTAGTTCACACACAGCACCTACATACCGCCCGCGCCGTCGCGGGCGGCGACCCGCTTCTGGCGCTTACACGCGCTATCGGCGCATTCCAGGCCGCTTCTCCCCGACCCCTCCCTCCCCAGCGACGTCCTAAGCCGAGGTCCGTACCTACTTGGGTGCCCTTAGGCAGTCGCTTCTTATAGTAGTTTTTAAGTCCTTCTCCAGGCTGGAGCGCATTTAGCGCTCGCCCCAAAAACCCCGGTGAAGCTGTAAAGGTCATTAGGACCAACACCAATTATCAGTACGAAAAAAAACCAATTTATTATCAAGTGATTACTTACTTATTAGACTTTATTGAAAGACAGTAAGTAACTATTTGGAGAACAAATTATACCGCTCGGAAATTTACCAGAATAGCCCAATACAAAGTGTGTCCGTCCTTTAATAGGAGATAATCCTGCAATGTACCTATAGAGGCACCACTAGCACAGATATATAAATATATTCAAAAATAAGACGTGTAGAAGTGTACGATTTAAAGATGATTTTGTTCTAAACACAACCTAAATTTATTGCTTTCAATGACAATAATTTGATAAATACAATTAGTATTTTCATTAATATTGGATAATTTTACAAGATGTTTGTTTAATAAACTTTAAATTAGCACATAATGCCAAATTCAATATGTAGTACGTACCTTTCCACCAAATTCCTTCAGACTCGCGCCACGATGTTTTTAACAGATTTTTTAAGTTTGCTATTTTGAAATCGCCATATGATGCCATGATATCATCACAATTTTACTATAGCTTTGAGAAATTAAATTAATCCAAATAACGAGAAATTTGTGATATCTTCAAAAATGACGTTCGTTTTGCTTTTCTGTTTACGGAGTATGCTCGTGGCTCCATCTACGCAACGCGTTGCGTTTTATGTCCTATTCATATTATTTGTTCCGAATTCATGTTAGTTAGTTAAAAATTTATCAATACTAAATGAACCTTTTCAGACACTGTTTCTTTAAGTCATTACATTCGCGATTCGACTCACCTTTACTCTGCTTTGTCTATTAGTATTACCTACTCATAAGTAGGTACTTGCTACTTACCTACACTCCCTATTGTTCCAACGATAGACGTACTTGTTTGTTTGTTTTGTTTTAATATCGGAGTTAATATCCATCAAATTATGGAAAGCAAATATTACCATTATTGAAAATTGAAATGCAATTAATGAGATACACGTTGATGGATATAATTTATACTATAAAGTATTAAACGATTCGTCGAAAAATGTCAATGTCGTCAAATGTCCAGTTGTCCAAATCGGAGAATGTTTAAGTTGTGAAATGTACAGATAAAAATATATCAAGATCTCAAAATGAATTTTTTTTCGCACTTCGGAAAATATTCACAATGTTCCGAATTTTTTCATAATTTTTCGATTTTTTTTTCGTGTAACGTCAACGGTACTTGGATATTTCGCTACGAATTTACTTTACTCACACTGAGGAAAATGTAAATCGTAATCGACTAGCCAAATTGGAAGTAGAGTAGTATACAGGGAATTAAAAGTCATACCTACCAAGTTCGTAATAGCAGTAATTAATACTCAAAGAAATTCAATGAAGCAAGCCTCTGCGCTTGCTGTTAGGAGATGTTACTAAATCAAAAAGTAGGTACTCTCTCTCAAAGTGCCTGAACACAGGGAATATTTTACACTAAACAAGTTTAAATTTTTCATCTCGCAGTTTTACGATAAGCATTTCACAGATGTACTTTATTTGCTGCGACATGAAAAGACGTTTCCTCGCTGATATTTAAAATGCTACAGCTACACGACTTTAAAATGTAAGCAGTGATTCCGCTAAGACGCAGCGGGGCACGATACACTCGCCTTATAAAAATATTCTCAGCAGAGGACGGGTTTCCTTTATTCACGGTTCGCGCACCTGCCGCCGGCTCCAGTTGCAATGAAAATTTGTCGTCTTCTTGCCAAATTTGAACGTATTCTTCGCAAAAGAGGTGGTGTTTTAGCTCCCACTCTTTCATATTCGACTGCGTGTACTAGTCAAGTGCTATTTCATAAAGTTTTCAAATTAAACTGCAGAAGTTTCCAGTCGTTTGAAGGAGACACGCTTTTGTATCTGTTAAACATCTTATAAGATGGTAGTTAATTGGTAGCCTAGAATAATAGTACCGCTCTCTGAGGAGTGTCTCGCAGTTTCATTATGAAACTTATCAAGTCAGTAAGTAAGTAACTACTTAGATATATCAGCTCGAATAACCAGGATATTCTGATAGGGCCTTTATTACTACGCCACTGAACTGCGTAGAAATTGTAAGCGATACCGAAATCAAACTTCTGTTTTCGAAAGAAAAAGTTATCTATTACATTATGTATAAATATCAAAGTCTAAACGAACTTCCGTCGATCCGAACATTCAAAGGAAATTCCTTGAAATCACTTTCATATATATTTCTAAGCCAAGTTCCAACGAATTTTCGACGGTATTTGTTAAAATGGAACATGGAAGTATTCATAATTAAGATAATTTCTACCAAAGGGACACAGGAAAAAGCGTATTTGTGTATAAGAGTAAAATTCGGTAAAATAGCTGGAAGTAATAGTAATGAAATAAAAAATATACAATTTAATATGGATAGCAAATTAGATTACTAACCGTGAAATGCAAGAAACGTCCTTAATTAGGCTTCTCTATGTCCGTGTCATTTCTATCTAGAGTTATGGCGTAGAAAGGGATAGCATTTATTTTAATTGAGACTTAAGTGTCAGTAAATAATCGGTCAGTAGACTAAAGTACGTAGAAGATGCTGACGACTAATTACAAAATGTCTGACCGACGAGTGAATTATCAGAATATCAGATACATTATAAGAGTTTGTTTAAATCAAATTTTAACAGTTCCTAAGTACACAAAAGTCGTAAATTAGGTAAATAAATAGTAGCCTAAATAAAGACAGATTAGAGGTAAACATTATGTGACGCGGTGGCCGTAAACAGAGTCCCCTAGCTCCATTTTACAAATAATTTGAAAACTCAAACAGTACTTATTTTCACACGATTAAAATAATCTCAGTAAAGATGAGCGCCGAACAATATGGTTTTGTAAAGAACAAAATAATCTAGATAGCGTGTAAAATAAATTCACTGACAGAAAGAATTGATAAAATTATTCGGGTCTCATAAATGATATTGTGTGGTGCCACAAATCGAGGAACGTGTAAAAAAGAAGTTGGCGTTATTACGCGAGTGACACGGCAAAGGCGGCGACGAGCTGCGTTATTCATGAACACACCCACACCTCCAGTGCCTTCGGACTTAACGCTAAATTTGTCAATTTCCGTCCTGAATTTTTGAAACAATTCACCGAACTTCTTCTTGAAAATGTCTTTTTACCTCAAAGTATAAGGTCAGTGATACATAACTTGGAACTTTACAAATTCTTTCTTCTTTAACTTTTTGTTTTGCGGCTCTATTTTTTGTTACCCAGTCGGTTCTTTGTTTCGTAATGTCTTGACATTTATTCGATTTTCTGTGGGAATCTGATATTTTATTGAAGTAGAGAGACATCTTTAAAGCAATTTAGGGGTTCCGTCTTCGTGTTCAAGCTGGGACAAAGACTGATCAACAAGCAAACAAAAATTAGGGACAGTTTTAATTCAGTAAGCATAGATTTTGGATTAGAAACTTAGAATTAGTTTAAGACTAAGGTAGGACTTTAAAGTAGGTCGGATACAGGAGGATAGATAACTAATTGAATTGAATACAAATTAAGTTAATTTCAACTTGCCTGACACTAAACTGTCACGGAGCCCAGGAATAATTGAACTTTATGCCAAATGAACTGAAACTTGATCACGTCCTGCCTTACTGCCAGCGATATCAAAGCGTGCGCCAAGAATCTGCATCTTAATGAGAATCGCGTACTAATTGGAACGCTCGCGCCGCCCTAGCTGCTGATATAAGAATTAAAACTTGTTATACTGAACTGAACTGAACGACCGTGCGTGATACGGCTCCTTTATTGGAAACTTATTATTCTCTTGGAAGACTTTATCGACTGCCTTTGTGACTTGGCATATTAATGTCTACTATCTTACTTACCTAAGCCTATGTGTTCTATCTTCGACCTCATCGTCACTTTTGTTTGATCGATACGAAAACATAACAGTGCCGTCAGCACGCACTGTTTCTTAAAGTAAATCGCCACTTGTTCGTGCTCTGCAGAATCTCAATGCGCTTCTCGCATCAGCACCAGACTGCGATGTGTTTGCAAGTCGATGGGCGAGTGTGCGTGATGAGTGTCTGAGGTTCTGTGTGGATGGATGTGCGTCCGTCTTCAGTTAGTTTGTAATTATTTATATAGATATTTTTTTTTTATTTCACAGTACCTTGGTATCACTGTTATGCTGTGAAATAAAAATAAAATAAAATAAATAATCGTTCCTTATTTTACACACAAGTTTGATCGATACGAAAACGTAATCTCTACTTATTTGGAAAATAACGACAAACGTTGTAAAATAGTGAAATTGGGCTCATGTAAGTACCTACTTTCATATTTTCATACTACACATAAAGATCTCTACTTCCGGATATAAAAGCAAAGACTATTTGTACTTCGAATTAATTACATCAAAGGGTAATTACCCTAGGCTCTGGTTGAACATTAAGTCAACATCGGTAATTTCCTAATACTGACAGCCGCATGTGCGGTTTGATATCATCAATTAGGAAAGCCATCAATTTTATTTGAATTTTCCCGCAGTGTGGTTATGTAAGAGTGTCGTGTGCCGAAATGTCTGTAAGATGTATGCTCGTGTCCTCGTGCAGTCTAACGACCATCCATCAGGGAGGCATTAATGACAGGTGCGTGCGAACCCCGATAAAATATTTTATATGGCAATGATAAGCATAAGCTTAACTATGAAGAAGCTTCCACGCGATGGGCGCCCCTTTTCATAAATGCAGATGTTTAAGGAATAAAAATGATAGACACCTATTTTACTCGTAATTCGTAAACCACATCTATAGAAAATTAACAAATCATCACTCACAGTACCTACATTTACATTGTCATCCCAACAAGTGAACAACAAATTGATCGATTAAGGAATCTATCTCTACCAATGATATTCATTATGATGCCTTGGTTGGATGCTCATATCCGATCTGAACAGATCCTTTTAATTTAGTGAAGTGAGGTTTAAGAAGGAAAAGTGGCGAAAAAACCCTTGTTACCCAACTACTGACAAGGACTTCGACGCTGACACCCACAAATTCACGAAAAAACGTCCTCGATTAGATGCTCCTAATCTCCAGCAAAGCGGAATGTCAACATAGCATCAATCACTTATGACGCCGGGGATTAGTCAAACCGGAGCGCCATACGCTGCGCCGAGGCGCCACAAATTTACATAAATAAGCTCATCTGTATTCAGCATGCAGGCGGAGAGCCCATGCAACAACATGTGGCATTCAACTTCCAGACCTCTATTATTAATTGTGGACAACCGACGCGGGGAAGCTGTGTGCTAACTCCCTAACCGTCGACGGCGACCCCGTTGTTTCTAGTTTAATGGAAGTTTCTGAAGCGCTTCTAGTTTCTCTCTGTTCATTGATTCATATTTCCATCGTGTGTCCCGTGTTATCTTTTATAGGTATTTGAAACAAAGCAGTTTTCTGAGAAGAATTGCAAAAGACTTTCCCTATATTTTCTCGAACGTCCGTTGCATACGTAAACGTGTAGGGTTGCTCCATAATAATACAGTTTAACAACTCAGTTAACCCGACGGCTGCTATTAAACAAGTCGGCCGTAGATTTAAATTTTGAGCTCGTAAATTAACCCTCCATCCTTTTGAAATAGCAAAGGGATTGGGACCTAATGGTCTATTTGTGAAACGTAATGGGCCGACCAGGCCGAGAGTATTACACAATTTGGACATACTCTGACTTTGCTCTAGTAATTATGAAGGCTTTATACTGGATTAATGAAGAAATTGGAGGATACTTATAACAAGTTTGAAGTGAAAACATCTTTAGGGCGCACCTTGCGCTCTTTCTGAACAGTGAACCAAACTGAACCGTCACGCTCGAGTCGGTGACGCTGAATCGCGTATACTCGGCTACATTCGACATAAAGCGCGCTCGGGTCGGTGACGCTGAATCGGGTATACTCGGCTCTAGTCGTCATCAGCTGTCATCAGCCACGTTTACTGTCTAATAAGGAGGGCATCGTTTCAAGAATTGCGTTTTCATTATTATCAATTTGTACTGCGTGTTACTAATAGTGAAAAAATTATTTTGAATCAAGGTAAGTTCTCGTATTTCTCCAGCAATTTGAAGGACTCAGAGGGTAAAACAAGGTTCTTTTGGTTGTTGTATGTTTTCACTTCTATCGTGTGGTCATAAGCACACACCCTCTTTTTTTATTATCCATCTCTTTTTTGGGCTATCACTATACGTCTTCACACCGAACATGATAGATGCTAAAACGAGAGAGTAAAATGTCTGATAATAACAAACAAACAGATGGACAGACAGACCTGACGAAACTATAAGGGTTCTTAGTTGGCCACGGAACCCTGAAATGCTTTAAATATTACGACGTACTCTATAATACTCTGATATTACCTATAGTACTCTTACTCTTCTTAACAATTAAAACATAATAATTATGACAAACTTTCTGTTTAAAATTATACAGAATAAACAGTAAGTATAGGTACTTACCATGACTTCTAGGAAAAACATAAAGTTAACAAACACTTTAATTACATTTTAACCAATTTCCTAATCCTTGGCTTATCAAAGTAGACCCTTTAAATATTGTAAACATTTTACTCATGCCAGTGTGTGGAATGTTGATTTACCCTGAGGGGAATTAAGATCCCTTGATTTAACGTAAACGCTTTGAAAATGAATAAATATCTATATTCTTGGTAAATAATGGTACTATTATACGTTATTAGAGAAACCAAAAGCTTTTACAAAGCCTACTTGTAGTCCTAAACTATTCAGAAAGGTTACATCGAAAATAACTTAATTGTGACCGGTCCATTAGATCGGGATGTTATAGCTGAATGGATTTTATTTAACAAAAGATAGAAAAATGTTTTACAAAGAATTCATTCAAACAGAAATACCTAACTGTTCATCCGTGATTGTTTTTATGACTTAGAATAACTCGATTTTTTAGACTGATAATTCAGAGACAGTAGTAGTATACTTTAATCTTGAAGTAAAGAATTATGACCATAGGTGTATGGAGTAGTTTCCACATCCAAGTTTTGAGCCTCCCTGAACCGATTGGATTACAATTATTGAAAGGGTTATTAGATTAATATCAACTAGTGGGAACAAAGGATATAGTTTATGTTACCGGGTACTCTATGGCATAGTTCTCCCCATACACGAGGGGGTATGACCCATGGCCCTCCATGGGAGCGTAATATAAAATTGAGATTGGTAGATTTCACATACCTTCGGAAACTTTTCATTTCCTCAGACATGCAGGTTTCCTCACGATGTTTTCCTTCACCGTTAGAGCAGTCGGTAAATTTACGCAAGTATTCGAAAAAATCCGTAAAACTCATTGGTACATGGCATTCAGTATTGCATGATTTCGATCCCGGACCTGGGACATGGGAGCCCGGCGTCCTAGCCACTAGGCCACCGACGCTCTTAAATCAATCAAAATTGATTTATATTTCGATAATCTCAAGAAGAGGTTTTAATAATTATATTATTAATTATATTATAATTAAGTTAATTATTCATATTACTTTGTTCAACAGTGAGACTAATATCAATATTGATTTAATATTCTAAGTTTATACGTTACTATACTATGTTAACACAAGTCATAGAATAATTTCAATCGAATTTCTTAGAATTTATCACAGGAGAATTTCTTACATTCCTTTATATTTTCAACAGGTATACCTACTATTACCTACAAATCGGAAGTGCTGAAGTGATTGTATAAAATTCCTTTATGTAAATCCTGTTGGCGGTAACGGGTTCAGTCAGTTCTCCTTGTGTTCGACAGAGTGCGTTAGCGCCGGGTATAGGTAGACTTATTATTATATCCTCAGTGATATTATAGTGCTAAATCTTTGAACTCAAATTTATTATAACATTCTTCACTAAGGTTTTTGGGACCAATCAGGAACAATTTCAGAAGTGGCACGAATTAAGACTGTTATCACTGTTGGCAGAGAAGTAAATAAATAGTTAGGTTATCAATGTAAAAATAATATTTCGTTAATTCACTTTGCACCTCGATTTTACTGATTTTATAGGAAACTTTAAAATTGGGGAGAGATTGGAATGACTTTACCTATAGGTAGTACGAGCAATGTTGAAGGTATTTATAATGCAAAATGCGTTCTTATTTCCAAATATTAAATAAATCAACAAACAAAATAAAAACAGAATATCCATTACATTACACACACAAGTAATATTAAATACATTTTTCGAGGGGAGATGGGAACGGTTGGCACTAACCAGAATTTTGCGGTCTAATCCGGAATAAATCCTTTTTTTCAGGGGATAAATAAAGCTGGGTAAAATTAGTGTTTGATTCTGCCCTCTCCCTTGCCTTCATTTCTTTGTATTCGACAAACTTGAATCAATAACGAAGCAATCATAACATAATGAATGAGTATGTTGTGGATTACTTTGATTACACGTTATTGTCGTCTATCTAGGTCATCTGTGATATGTGGGTTATTATGTGACTGAGCGAGGGATACTTTTTCTTTTTTGACGAAAAATACGTAAACAAAAGTCTGCCTCGCGAGGCGGTTCACTCAGTCAGTACACGGCAGGTAAATTATGGTAGGTATTTTATTGTTTTAATTTATACATTTTGTACGAAGTATTGTTGATTTCCATTAGCCTTCCTCACTCTACCCTTTGTTAGGGTTTATTTAGTAAAATGTGAGTCAGAAAACTGTCAAACCCTCGTCTTAAGGTATATTTAGTAAGTTCCAGATTTTCCTAAAAGTTTATACGTCGGAAATGTATTTACTGTAATTAACTATCCGTCACTTGTTAAAATACAGTCTTTATTAAAATAAATGCTATATCGTTTCTCAGCCATAGCTCTAGACGACACGAGACCTTAGCCTTAACATTAAGGACGTTTCTTGCAACTCACGGTTAGTTATTCTCTCTAAATTTGGGGCTACGTTGTTAATTGTACATGTATGGTTGTTAGAAATTGAAATTGAAATCGTTTATTTAGCACTGTAAACACCAGAATATAGAACACAATACAGAAGTATACAAAGATTAATACGTGCAGCACAAAACATCCGGTGTGGTACAGTGCCAAAAAGGATACACCAGCTCAGCATAATGCTGAGGCAAACCACAGCGCTGATTGACTTTAGACTCTTTCGAATTGGAACGTGTCAATGTACGAGTAAAATAAAGAAGTAACTAAGTTCATTTTGATATTGGACCCGGCTTTGATGTGCTTTTATACTAAGTACTTACTTATCAAAGGTTACGAAACTCGACCCCATTCGTCATTCATAAAAGAAAATTTAGAGTAGCCTTTTAACGGCCCTTCAAATTGTTTCAAAATGACTTTTCTAAGTTACAAGGATTAAAGTTACAAGGGTCTTTCATTAACAAACTTGAATTGCGTAGCAGAAGAAATATGAGCGAAGTTCGATCATTGAATTGGGGGACGCTCGAACGCCTCTGAAAGGAGTTCATACGGAAAAAATAGAGTGTGGCTATAGGTGGCTATAGGCGATGTATGTGGATGTTGTTCTATTCCATACCTACATTTCAATAGCAACTAAAAGATTTATCCTGAAGACTATGCCCTAGGGTGGAAACTTTTTAAGGGTCCATCTACAAATCACTTGAAGCAGGATTCAAGGAAAATACATCGGAGACTTAAAAGGGTGTCGATGACCACTTTTCTACCATGTGTCCGTTTGCAAATCTGCTTTCCTTACCATAAATCTTAGGGCGAAGATGACCATATCATCAAGTGTTTCGTTTTGCACACCTGCTTTGCTTACAATAAAAATCTTGCCTAAGTAGTAAATTACTTAAAATCATAATAGTTACTACAGTTCGTGAATTCTTAGAAAAGCATTCGGGTGTCGGGTGTTAAAATCGGCCTCTATCTGTCTTACTACAGTCGTAGTACATTCGCCTATCGTTAACAATAACCGAAACACACCGAAGTTTTCAAGACCCGAATGTTTTTCTAAAAATTCACGCACTGTACCTATGTCGGCAACAACTTTAACACTGAATTAAAAATTTAAGAAACCCCCGACGTACCATTGTGGAGATCATCAGATCCTCAAGGTTTTAGATGTGGGAAGATCACCATAGTCATAAACATTTGAGGTCAAACTCGAACCACCTAACTGTTACCGTTATAGAGATCCCATCATACTTCAACTTCCCAAGATACTCCAAGATCTTAGAACCATTGATCCAATTTTCATCTGATATGGCTAAGAACATTCAGCATTTTAGACCTGCGGCGCCTGAAGGCGGAGGGGACGCTCCGGGATTCGCCCATTGCGGAGCTCGACCTTCGGCCTCGCCATAGCTAACATAAAATCCCTAGCTCCACATCATTACAATTTAGTTTTGGCCGCCATCTTAAAAAATATATTTTTATCTTGAAATGTCTCAGGATTCCCTACGACTTTAGTTCGAGAAGACGCCATCTAACTATTATAGTTTCGGCGGGCTGATAATCTTCTAATTTTCAAGTTTCAGATGACGAAATTGAAGTCCACCTTACTTTTTCCTGGTCAGATCCTCAAGGTTTCATATGTCGGAAACGCAAAATGAACCTGAATATTTGAGCTCAAATTCAAACCATTTAGCTATTACCATTCCAGAGTACCCATCTGACATCAAAGATACTCCAAGATCTTGGAAACCACTGGTCCAATTTTTATTAGACCTAGCTAAGAACACTCTCTACAAAGTCCTCTAATAAATAAAAAAAACAGGGTCCAAATCTGATCTGTCCAATTGTCAGATTGGACAGATCAGTTGTTAAGGTCACGTTGTTAAGTTATGATGCCACAGACAAACACACAAACAGACTGACTGATTGACAAACATGTCAAACTTATAACACGCCCTCCCTAAATCGGTTGGGGGTTAAAAAAAGGAAACTTGCGGTAAAGGTAAACAAGCATGTGCGATTTTGGCAGCGGCCCCCAGGCGATATATCACCAGACATTGACAAACACGACTGCGCTGCAATCGCGGATGTCGCTGTCTGCACTTCCGTGTTGCGATGAGTAATACCCAGACCACAAGATAGATAAGTAATTAACAGAAATGTTGCTGTCCACTATAGAGTACTAGCGATAGGCTCACAAACACGAACACAAACGCACTCCGTGCACTAAAAAAATCCGAGCTTACCGAGTAACTTTGTTAAGTTAAACACTTTATTTGGTACACCGACACAATAAAGATATTGGATGAAACTAATAATTTCTTGATTAAATAGAACAAACCTACGTGGTAGGCTCGTATAACCAAGTAGGTTTGTTCACTTCAACGAAGATCTTTGTTGGGTCTACCAAAGATAAACAGATAGAAACACTTTATTGTACACAAATACAGAAAAATTAAAAACTACAGGAAAAGTAGCACGATATGTACAAAGGCGGCCTTATCTTGCCAAAGATCTTGGTTGTGTAAAGTGTTTAACTGAACAAAGTTATTTGATAGGCAGCACGGTGATTACTTGAGCTGATAGATTAGTTCCGACCCTTATGTAAATGTGCGATTCCATTAAGCAAGAACCTACGTCCAGTTTACAGTTTGCACGCAAGTTGAGTAGTGGAAAGGTAAACTCGTGTAGCCTGCAGATTGTAGGTTGCCAGCGATTGGTTAGTTGTCGTTATGACGTCATACCTGCAAGCGATTGCATACCTAATGGATCGCGTTTTACTCGTAAGCTATGTGTTAACGCCGATTGTGTGAGTGCCTCGCGCTTAAGCCAGGTCGCTAAAAAGGAGTTTCATTCCTGGATTTATTTATTTTGTGTCCATACTCCGGATAGTATGGCCGACAAAACATGTAGACGAACGCCGACCGATAGGAAACGTCCGGATATTATACCTCTTCCGGTACAAGATTGTTATTTCTGACAAGTTTGTGAGTAAGCATATTTTGGTTAATATATAGGTTCTAATGATTACAGGGTATAATCACACTTTTCCTGGTCTATGTGGCGCTTATATGTATTAAGTGTTTGAAGTAAATCTGTAACTATCTTTATTTGAACAGCTTTTATACAACAACATTGTGTTTAGGGTTTTGTATATAAGACGTTGAATATTATGCATTTAACTCTGATTAAAAGAAGATAGTAACTAAAGAAGATAGTCTTTCTTCTTCTTAGTCGTATTCCGCATTGCTGAGGGTCGTGATCATACTAAGGAATTAATCACATAGAACTACTCTCTTGGCAGAATTAATGGGGTGGTTTGCCATTGCCTTCCCCACTGAAGATGAAAAGAAAGAAGATAGTAGTAAAACAATAATATTGCCTGATTAGGAATATAAAAACATTCGCGATATTCAGGAATTAAAATAAATCAAAACTTTTTATTGTAAGTACCTACCTTAAAGTACATTTTTACAACGTCATGTTTTACTCTACCACCGCTTCGTAAGGTGCTGTAGCTGAATAGAAAGAAGCGACACAAGAAACTTTCAGCAGCACATCTTTTGAAATAAATATATATCTTACAATAATTATGAATACAATCATATACACTCACAATGTGCAGAGCTGGAGCTGGAACTGAATTTAGGATCAAACCTCTTTATCATTTAAGTACCTAGTCATTTATTTTATAATAACCCTTTTTACATAAGGTCCGACTTATGTGGATCTTAAATTTTTTCTCTGTCATATTTATTAAAGTATCAGGTGTAGTAAATGGTATACTATGTCTTTCATAGCGAACTCCATAACATAGATTATAAAACTACCAATGACAGCATTTTGATATGGTTTTTATATTCCTGGTCAGGGTATAACCAGTTGTATACTACTCTTTGGTATAACTAAGATACAAATTATGTACTTACTTACATATTTAGTAGAGGCAAAACACTACTCACTCCGTACCTTCAAGGCGATACCTTGACTAACTTATTTCTTTATGAAGCCGTATGTTTACTTTCAGACAAGATCAAACAATTGTTATATAAATAGAATATAATAATCTATGATCGGAGTAGGTAGGGCTGTTTTTGGTACTTGCCACATACGGTCATAATATGGATATATCCGGGATTGAATAAATATATTATTTAGATTTTTAACGTTATATTTGTTTTGATACACATTTAAGATTGGTGGCGAAATATTTTTTTTTAAGATTCTTGGCGCTAGTGTACCTAATGGTAGCGTTTTAACTTCTTCGTAAATTCACAATTTTTAAAAAATCGTAATCCGCCGAGTAAGGGCGACGTTTATAAAAGTAATTTAAAACATTTGCTCGATAACTTAAAACGGAATCCCGAAATCATATCCATATTAATATTACCTTTGAGGACATTGACCCGAAAGAGCTCTACCTACTCCGATCACTGATAATAATATACGGAAAATATGGAGAAAAAAATTGTTACTAAGGGCCTACGAGGAAACGCGTCTTTTAGAGCATTTATTTTATTTACGTCGCTAACATTCTTGCCTAATACTTAATCATGCTCAAAGAAATTCTGACATGTGAGAGTTCTGCAAAAACGCTTTTGTTAGATGGGGCGGCAAGAAACCTGACCTTTCCAATGCAGATCTTTTGCCCCCTTACCATTGTTCTGATTTTTATTTAGCACAAAAGACTCTCCTCCATTTCAGTAGGGTATATCCCATTACGCATGCCAGGAAGCATGGCAAAAAGGGAATGAGGGAACGGTGTGGGCTGGCCCTCTTTTTATTTATTCAGGATCTCGCGAGGGTAAGTGAAAGTAATTCATGCGTGTTTATTAAAAAGCGGAGTGGGTCTTATCGATGAAATAAATTAAGGACACGGAGACGTGAGCGTAGGGATCGGCTTACGCACGAGGCACAATTATCACGTTAAGCTTGTGGTGATGTATGATGGAAGACACATGATCTATACTTCATGGAACTCTGTAGCAATAAGTTTTTATTATTATGATTTCTTGCCATTCGTATGAATGTGTCAAGTAACTTAGAGCGACACAGAACCAAAGGTTGTATGATGTTGTTAACTGTATTATACTATCTGTGAACACTGGTTTCTATTTGGTAAACAACTAAGATGTAGGTAGTGAATCCCCACACGATAGTAGATCACACACAGCACCTACATACCGCCCGCGCCGGCGCGGGCGGCGACCCGCTTCTGGCGCTTACACGCGCTATCGGCGTATTCCAGGCCGCTTCTCCCCGACCCCTCCCTCCCCAGCGACGTCCTAAGCCGAGGTCCGTACCCACCTGGGTGCCTTTAGGCAGTCGCTTCTAATAGTAGTTTTTAAGTCCTCCTCTAGGCTGGAGCGCACTTAGCGCTCGCTCCAAAAACCCCGGTGAAGCTGTAAAGGTCAATAGGACCAACAGCAATTATCAGTACGAAAAAAAAGGTAGTAAATTTGTACAAAATATTATTATTGACTTCACCTAAGTTCTCAGGGTTAGCACAGCATTGAAAATCTTCTTTAAATATTTTAGTTATATAATGTCTATGGGAGAGGGTATCCACTTACCATCAGAAGGGCCGTCTGCTCGTCTTTTTTTTTCTTTATTAAATCTTACGAGTATAGTTATGATTAATTAAATAAATTGACACTGTCAACAATGTAAATAACACGAAGTCTTAATTATTTCACCGGCCTACATGCCATTCGGAAACTTATTAAAATGATTTATATTATAACATAAATTACAAAAGATTCTTACTATTTATACTCGTATATAATATATGTAAACTTTGAACAGTTACATTTCTAGCAAGTAAATAGTGAATACAAAGGTGTTATACGTAACAAAGCAATCAGCTGGATCGTCTGCTCGTCTGCATTCCTTAAAAATAAATAAAAATAAATGCGAACAGAACTCTTAATTATGTTCTTATAAAGATTACCAACATATTCCGCTAATACTTAGTCGTGGCTATAAAACTTCTATTGCGTGCAAAAATACACAACACGCAAAGGCACCTTACCTATCAATCCTCAATCCGTTACGTTATGGCACAGAAACACACTGACACGACACACTTTTCACAGTCAGCACTATTTTTTTAAATAAGTAATGCAGACGAGTACATGGGCTATGGTAAGTGTCACCACCGACCATAAACATCTCACCTCACTGTGATGTTATTAGAGGCTAGACGGCTTTAGATGCGCTGCTAACCTTGAGCACTTAGATGGAATGCCTCATGTGCCGTAATTACGCTGGCTCTCTTACCTTTCAAACCGAAACACAGCAACGCAAACATTGCGTCTTTGCGGCTGAAATTATAACCACCCCAGGCTGTTTTTGCACAGAGTCAAACCAACTTCAATTGTTCAACTTTTCTATCATTTTTTTGTAAAATACTCGAAAATTACCCGAAAAAGAACAGCTATTTTAAATAATCGGCGAGTATTATTTATTGGAGGCTTTGATTAAACACTTTGCCTTACTTCGGCTTGTCTTTAATTAAATTCTTTTTTTTAATCAAGCAGAGCAATTAAACGCGGCACTCAACTATTTCTTTGGTAACGTTAAACCACTTTTCAAGCGGAAAATTTCAAATTGTCCGTCCTTTTGATATTACTTCACGAGAGGTAGCTTGTTTTTGTAATTTGTTGTAGATGACAAACTATTATCTAGAAAGTAATTTCCGTTACAAAGTGGAAGGCTGCCGCCAAAAGACTATGACAAAAAGCTCAGATTGTTATCTTTCATGCATATTACAATTTTCGTTAACCAACGTTTTTCAAAATAACAGTGCTACGAGTATAACAGTAGCAAAAGTTTATAATAATAATGTAGATTAATTTACACCTCTGTTCTATTATTTGTATGTTCTATGCTTTATGTATTATCGATAAACTATTTTTTTTTTATATCTCAATTTAGAGGCTTTGGTACACGACAAGGTGACCATGTCAGCCTCGTTAGGGTCACTAAGAAAAGGGAAAGGGAAGCTCAAGTATTATTAAAGTCAGCCCTCACTTTGAGAGCTAATTTAGCAAACAAAACAGTAAGTGTTTCATATTATCAGATAAGGGCTGACTTAAAATAATATTGAGCCTCCCATTTTGTAGCCTATTGAGGCCAAATTTTTTCCTCTCAAATTTCCCCAGGTCACACTCCATTAGAAATAAAAAAACTATAAATATTTATTTTTTCCCTTTATATTTTGATAACATACGGAAAACTTATTCGGGACCATCGCCTCTGGGCGTTCCAATATCATTTGTTTTGTCTCTAGATAAACAGGCTCTAGATAAGCACATTTCTATCAAAATAAATGAATTTGTTTGTTATATCTACACACTATCTTCTGTCGAGTCTCTACTTATTGCACTCAAATATCTCTACCTAAGCCTCAAATCAACGGACTACTATGGCAATGATATGAGTACTTACAAACGACTTAAAAGAGATCTACTGACTAGGTACTGTTGAGAATAAAACCCAGAGGTTCAAACAAACAGTGCAGAAATAACAAACAAACTTTATTTTGATAGGAACGTGTGTATTTAGATCCTGATTTAACATAACAAATAGTATAGGAACGCACAGAGGCTTCGGAGTTATTAGAATAATATACCAGGAATTGTTCTTAATTGTGACGGGGTTCACAGCTCCTGTTCCTGATCCGATACATTGGGATATTTGAACATTTCCCCACGTTACTTCAGCTATTCCAGTTCCTGCACGAATGCAGTAAGGAGGCCTGAATATTCGACTAACTCCGCTATAGCAGGTTTCAATCCCTTGATTTCAATCCTTTGTCAAATACTGGGAAGCCACTGCTGATCCGAAACATAGCAGTACATAATAGTACTATAATTACTACTTCAGTAACGAACACCGTTTAAACCTGACTTTAGGTAAGTAATAATATTACTCCTTTGCCGGTAATTACACTCTTACCCTTCTAATAGAAACACAACGGATGCTAACATTGCTGCTTTGCTGTAGATAAGGTGGGTGGACCATGGAAGGCCACCATAACAACAAAACTGTATTAATCCTTTATTTACTGAAACAATAAAACAAACTAAGTATTAAGTAACACTTTGTCCCATTATTTAAAATAAGAAACAATAACATTTATTATGGAGCGAATAAATCTTCATTAAATATGAGTTTTACTAAACACTTCCAAACGGCCTGGTAAGGAATAGGGCTCCATATAAGGCCGAACTAATAAATCAGTCATTTTACATAAAACTGACATTATAACAATCAAACACAGTGGTTATAATTAAACTACATTTAAAATTCTTTTGTTAAGACAATACAACAAACACCTTTGATAATATTTTCACGTAAAAATTATTCACTGAAGTCACTGAACATCACTAGAACGCGATAGTGAAGTTAAGAATGTATTAGTGCAAATATTTAATAAAACGTTTTGCTGAGTATTATATCGAAATCAGATGAGATACAAACAACTTTTCTAATGAAACAATAAACTTTTAAAAAACACCAAATAGGCGTTCCTTGGCGCCTGCTCCTTGCAAGGCCAAATAAAAAATAAATAAAAAACGTTAATGTCTATGACACACTTTTTCTTATTTATCGATTATCGAATATGCATTGTTTTACCTTTACGTTCTTAATACACATTCACTACATACTTTCATATAATTATGGGAAGATGTTCCTAGTAAGGCCAACTGTTAATTTTTAAATAGGCCTTACAAGGTACCATTGGCTTTTCTAGGAACATTACCGGTTTTCTAACTTAAATGGAACAAAAGTAATAAGTTTCTTCTACAATAACAAAGCAAAATCGTCATAATATATCAATGCAGAATACAAATTTAAGAGAAAATGCCAATATTATTACTTGAAAAGTTACGTTTTGCAGTGCGTGGGTATTAGAATAACAGCATCCACAACAGAGGTTAACAAAGTGAGGTCCACTGCCAAAATGGCGGCGCGAGCAACTCGGCGCCGTGTCTATGTTCTTGAGTTGGATGAATATTTGTGTGAGTAGAGCGAATTCGCGACCACACGATATTAACTGCGATTTTTGAATAATCGGTCTTACAAAGGCTTGAAATGGCTGCTTGAAAATCCTTTCTATAGTATAATGACCATTCACATTAGCATTAAAATTGACTTTATCTTAATTTATATTCTATACAAAATAGCAGGTACCTACCTGCTATTTTGTACGCCTTTTAACAGGCTGAACACTTTGACTTTAATCTATTTTTAAGATCTTTTACATTATTCTATATAGTATTCTGACAAATAAAGTATTTTGATTTTATTTTATTTGATTTGAAAGAGAATGGCCTTACATGGCTCACCCACCTTATATGTAAAAGGGTGGTATCACGCTGACTCTGCGCATAGTCATAAGTCATACATAACATATTATATGTACCGTACCTACTACCTTCAACTACGCAAAATCCGTCATTAGGTATGTATACCAAGATAATAAGTTACAAAATTATCCTTCTTTTATTTCCTATATTATGTTACGTTTAAATAAAGCTCGTAACTTACGAGTACGGATTATAGGAAAGGATTATTCTTTCGGGATACTTTATTTATCATGTTCTCGAGTTCTGGGAAATCAGGAAAAACAAGCATCACTTATTTACCGTGCGCAGTTGCCGGATAAAAAACATAGGTAATATAATAGAGAGGCTATGTTTTTATACGTCAATATTTACTCGTTCGTGTATAAAACACCTACGTACTTGAAAATAAAATATTTGAGCTTTTTTACAAACTGTGCCTTTGATAATAATCATTTTATATGATAAGTCAAATATAATTTCCTTTTCGTAGAATAGCTGATGTTGTTATAATAAGTATAAATATTGGGCCAATAATATCAGTGAATTATACCGACGAATGTAAGGGGGGGTCACCAACATCTAGACCTCCAAATGTCAAACTCACCTGCACGTGGTGCATCCTGCCGATTAACGAACGAGTCCCTGGCGACCGACTAGTGGCGGTATAACCACTCAAATTATGGCTGGGTCAAAATACCAGAAGCACGATGACGGGCAGCAGCGTCATCGGGGCAAGCGACCCGGCTACTGCGATCGCCAACCCGCAGGCCTAGCGTGGCGATTATGGCATCACCTCCTATGGACAGCGCAAAAAGAAAACGGCCCCCAGTTCCCGGCCGCCCCACTATTCCTGGTCACGGTGGCGGCCATGGTAGCGACGATCTGCGTAAGGTGGCTGGCAGCGACTGGATGAGAAGAGCCGAAGATCGGGCTCAATGGCGCACCCTGGGAGAGGCCTATGTCCAGCAGTGGACTAGAATAGGCTGCTGCTGCTGATACCGACGAATATATATAATACCTACACGAATCTCAGGTCCCCTTCTATACACCCTACACTACAGATTCTTTTTGTTGCTTTAGATTCTTCTCGCCTTAAAGCGAGAAGTAACCTTGAATGATTATGTCAATCATAAAGTACTTAATTACAGTAAAGAGATTTTTTACTATTATTTTGTTATTTAACGTGTACGTTAATATGACAACGTATAGATACGAGTAGGTTAATAAAAAATGTTTCACGTTTGTTTTTTAAACCCCGACCGAGCGAGGGACAAGTTTGACACGTTTGTGTGTTTGTCTGTGGCATCATAACTTAACAACGGATGATCAGATTTGAACCCGGTTTTATTTAATTTAATAGATAATATTGCCGAGGGTGTTCTTAGCTGGGTCTGATAAAAATTGGATGTCAGATGGGATCTCTTGAACGGTAATAGCTACATGGTTCGAATTTGAGCTCAAATGTTCAGGTTCATGGTGCGTTCCCAAGTGTTCTGAATCCTTAAAGATCTGATTATGACCAGAAAAAAGTAAGGTGGACTTCAATTTAGTAATATGAAACTTGAAAATTAGAAGATTATCAGCCCGCCGAAACAATAATAGTTAGAGTAGATCTTCTCGAACTAAAGTTGTAAGGAATCCTGACGCATTACAAGAGAAATAAAAAATTAAAGATGACGGCCAAAAAATAAATTAAAATGAAGTGGAGCTAGGAATATTAAGATAGACATGGCGAGGCCGAAGCTCGGAGCGTCTCCCCGGCTTCAGGCATCGCAGGTCTAACCTGCTGAATGTTCTTAGCCATGTCAGATGAAAAATGGATAAGTGGCTCTAATACCTTGAAGTATCTTGGGATGTTGGAGTATGATGAGATTTTTGGAACGGTAACAGTTAGGTGGTTCGAGTTTAGCTCAAATGTTTATGACCATGGTGACCTGAACCGTGAGGACCTGATGATGACCAGGAAAAAGTAAGGGGATCTCAACAAAGGCATACGTCGGGGGTTTCTTAAAATTGGAAAATAGAGTTATTCGACAATGTTGTTGATATTTATAAGTAAAACATGAAATTTTTACAGAAACACACCATTAAACTATAACCATGAACCTGTAAACCTAGTAAAGAATATATTCAATCTGACAAACTGAGGTAAACTCAGTCAATAATGCAAAACGAAACATGCAATTAATTTAACCCTAGGGCGCAGTACAGTAACCGTTCGATTATATTCGGCTTCCTGACACAAGCTAGATGGCGCTAGTGCAGCGTAGCGTAGCTGTTGGCAGCTAATGGAATCATGTCGCCGCGCAACGCCATTCCAGATTAACTTTAATTAAAGAGGATGTTATTTGAAACTTTCGTCTAAGACATGTCTGAGAGAGACTCGGAGCCTTGTTAGGTAAACATAGTGCACAAGTGGCTTATATTCTGTATAACAGTCACTAGTGATAAAAAGGATGACTCGCCCCTGTCACGATTTTTTCACTGTTTCAAATTGGTGATAGATAATGATAAGAAAGCGCGATGTGGAGCGAGTAATACTTTTTATAACATATTTGCTCGTAAAGTGGCTGTAATTACACCAATTTCAATATCGTAATGTATCTCATTACGCACTTGTGCGTTATAGTAATGTGAAACGCACGAGTTTTTTTAAATAAAGTAACATGTACGGTTTTTTAAGATGCTCCGTCTAAAAATGAACGATACTTTTTAAAATCTTAGCAAAGAGTTTTTATGTTAAAAAAGTGGTCAATATTTTATGAATAAAATTAACTTTGGGAGATAAAATATAATAAATAAAGATTTAATTCTTTAATTTAATTAATTTTGACAATAAATTACAACCATTTATCTGTAACAAAAACACAAAAATATTAATTTACTTTATTAGTAATACTGGCTGTTTTTGTACCTTTACCTAAAAAAAGTTGATGCGCGCGCATCGCTAATTTGTGGACAAGTAAAATTATTCCGCGCGCTTTTTCTTTTCGCTGTATTGTTTTTATTTGAAAATGTCGTCAAGTAGTGATGAATTTATTAATTTGACACCGCCACAAGTCTTAAACGCAGCGAAAAAGGCTACTCTAAGCCTCTTGCCTGAAAAATCGACCGATAGATACTTACAAGCGTATCAAAATTTCATCATATGGAAAACAAGCAAAGATGCAAATTCATTTTCAGAAAATGTGTTTTTAGCATATTTCATGGAACTTTCTCAAAAATATAAGTCAAGCTCATTGTGGTGCTACTATTCAATGCTAAAAAGCAACTGGCAACGTAACAATCACTTTTAAAAATTGTTCAAATTTCTATAACTGCTTTAACAAGTAATTAAAGATTTATTCGTTTAAGAAAGTCAAAGTTTTATTTATTTCCTCGTAAATATGTTATAAAACGTCGTATGACATACGTGCGCTTTGAAAATTACAGCCTCTGCTTCCTTATAGCCCTCGCCTACGGCTCGGGCTAGCAATATCGCCTCGGCTGTAATTTTCAACTTACCGCACTTATATCATAATGTACTATTAGTGAACCGTAACCCGAAAAGGGAAAATGGATCCCTATTGCTGTCGCTTCTCGGTCTGTCCGTTCGTCTGTCAGGACTTCAGGAGAGCCTATCGCCTAAACGGAATAAGATACAGACTTCAAAACTTCACACAATACGTATGTCTTCCCTTGACCCAAATCCTTAGAGAAGCCCAAATCCGAATATCGACTTTAACGTTTTAAGAATTTTTTAGAGGTGGTGCTATACAAATATAATATTTGTACCCTATCTTGAGTGTCTAGTAGAGTATAATATATATTTTTTCCTAGAGAAGAACGTAAGCGCTCGTCAAAGTTGTCAATTTTAGATCACTTTTGTTACCAGGTCTATCTCATGGACGGTAGTACCTAGGAACTTAAAAATTGGCTATTATATTGATAATACCCGCTATTTGAATAACAAATACTAAAACTTGATATATCTGTAATAGTTTCTACGTTATGAGTCAAAAAATCAAAAGTGTTTCATTCAATACTTAAAATAGTCCTTAAGGTACGGATGCCTAGCACATAGCGAGGCCCGACTCGCATTTGGCCGGTTTTTATTAGTGACAAGATATAAAGTCCACAGCACTCGTTACTTTAGATAGTGCCTTAATTTACAGTGAATTGCTTGTTGGAAATCCGAACATGAACCGTGTTCGTAGTTTGGAGCTCGGTTCGTCTAGGGATTGACGATGTTAAACCAAACTTGTATTATGCGAGAATATCCTAGATTTTGGGTAAAGGCCTACACTCAAGAAACTTTCGGTGAATATGTGGTTTAGCCATGGATTAATAGGTAATAATGTTTTCGTTACCTACGAGATTGTTAACCCATTATACCCAGAATGGTTAATATAATACACCATTTAAAAGAGCATTCCATGAAGATTCAAAATATAGCATCGGTTTTTATATCAATTCTCTATATTTTTTAAACCGCTCTCCTATTCGAGGGACGAAAAAGACCCCATGGGCAAATATGGGTTAAAGTTTATGTACAGTGGAAAACACATCACTTTAGTTTTGTCGCTTTAACTTACGAGTATTTGACACATTCAGTCAAGGAATCATATTAACAAAAACTTGTTACGAGAGGGTTCCACAGAGTATAGCTTGATGTGTCGTACACTGTACACCCTGCCAATAGATTCCCTGTAAAGATACCGGATTAGATTCCAAACAATACTAAATAGAAAATACCCTAAGAACAAATTTTAATAGATGATTTGAGCATTTTATCAAATGTTAGCTAGTAGTTGTCGTTATAAGGCGAAAGCCAAACCCTAGAGACGTGGCGCAGACGGGGCATGGACGCGACGAAGTTCGAATTTTGAACTATCTTGATCTGTATGCAAACGCTTATAAAGTTCACTATTGATTGGCGCAAAACGTTTATAGAAGCGACGCGGAAGGGGCGCTACCGTGCATTTGGATTATAATCGAAAGTGAACTTTATCCCAATGTATAGCCCAACGTTTTTTTGTGTGTGTAATGTAAGTAATGTGAAAGTAATGTAATATAAGTCTATGTCTGCAGCACTTAGCAACAGTCTTATACATTTTGTATAATACGTTTCTTCAGGTATTCTAAAAAGTAGAAAGATTTTTACTTTTAGATATTACTCATAGTAAATAGGAATCACTACAGACACAAAGTCAAAATTTTGTTGAAATGACTAGTGGCCACATTAGATGTAAATGACTAACACGTCCAAGTTATCTCGGCCTGCAAATTCACTTTAGCCAGGGCTATAAAAATGATACATAGCAGTACTTTGGGCCCGGAACGCCTCGAGGTTTAGCGGCAACACCCCAGCAGTATGCGTAGTGATGGGAAAACCTCGATTAGATCTAAGACCAAGACCAAATACTGTATTAATGGGTCCAACCAACACAGATTACGATTGCGTTCCACAGAGTCATATTTTGTCCTAAATTTCCACATAGATACTCGTACAGTTGGGTATCCAATTTTATATTTAACTTAATTATTTTAGAAATTACATATTAGTGCCTACTTATGATTACCCAAAATACTTGGTATGTATAAAGATCGAGACCAATATTAAAAAAACCAATGTAATAAAAAAACTTTTCTTTTATAATCTAATTATGTAATTAACTACGGATTACTCACTATAGTTTCAATTCTAAAATAGTCTAGTCCTTATTTTATTTTTGGTCACGCGTTGATAATTAAATGAGAATTCTAATGCTTCTATATTTTTTATGGAAACATTAGAATTAGAACCTCGTTTTACTACATCCTAGCATATCGGCCTATTCTATGCAAGAGGTCCATTTTCAATTTACCGTCAGGAAATTCCGACTCCGAGTGTCATTTGTCTCTGGTTTTCATATTATGACATAGCGAATCTTATAGTATGAGCAATTGGAAGTATTATAACATATTACTGTAAATACAGTTACTGCCTAATTGTTTAAATTAAAAGTCATTTTTAGAGCCGTGTCTAAAACACCTTAGGCCAGGCCTTCACTGGTCTGGTTCCAACCACGGTTCGGTTCTGTACAATCAATCACAGGCGCTACGCCCTCCCTCCACTTAAATACAGCGCTTCGTAATTGAATGCAGCGAACCGAACCGCAATGGAACCGGCGTCGTCGAACCACAAGACCAAAATCGAATTTTGGTCTTGGTCTTGCATCCATGCAACACTAGCAACACCCAGCGGAATGCGTACCCATAAACATAATCGCACTCATCAGCTGTTGCCTATATCGATGCGCGACCGCTCTCATACACACATTTTTATGGTGTCCCATTTACGAGCCGCGATAGAATTTGCCTGCACATAAACTTTTATGAGTATCAGTCGCTGCTGATCGGGATTTGGTGAGAGGAATTCGGGTTCGATTGCTTTACTAGATACACGTCGAAACTATAGATTCTCAAATATAAACCATTATGTTGAACTATATTCAGAAGTTGAATACATTTTACTATCCTAATTCGTTTTTTGCTGCATTGGTTAAATTTTGTTCTCCATTTTCAAAACTTTTAGGGCAAAGTAAATTTTAAATAAAACTCCTGATACTGGTAAAAGTCCGGAAACACCAATAAATCAATTAAGTACTTATTTGTTATTTTATTCATTATTTACAGGAATAAACATTAATCAAAAATTTATTCTATAGTACTTATCCTATACCTATTATAAAATAAAGTACAATGTGCCTCGGATAGGCGGACGGGTGAGCAAATGGACGAGCTTTTATTCTTTTATGGGATGGGTGTTGTGGATGGGAGGAAAAATGGCTTGATATAGCTTTCAACTCGTTTCCGTATAATTTACCAAACTTTTTCCGATAGCTATCGTGTTATTTTGCTAAAAAATATGTTCTGAAAAATCCAATTATCTTTCTACGCATTTATCATTAAATCCAACAACAAATAGCATCCTTCCCTATAAAACCGTACAGAAATAACAGCAGATTAGTATTGAGTTATTTTTAATTTTATCAAAAACTTTCCTGAATACAACAACATCTTTGTAAACAAAATCAGGGAGTGCTTCTACTCTGATTCGTTGTTTTTCTTCACGGAGGTATATAAATGATTATTAAACCTTTTATACAAGATCGTCTAACAAAGAGGAGCTTACACCAACTTGGAAACCACGCAAAACTCGAAGAAACTTTCGCCTTCCGCCCTCAGCCATACATTCTTTGCTATCTATTTTTCTAAGATAAAAAAATCACAGTAAACTCTCGGCGAAATTGAGCTCCTTATACCTACAACGTATTATCCCTATAAATTTACCTGACGTGGCCAATATTTCAGATGTTTTCACCGACCTGACCTCCTTTAATAAATCCTAGTAGCTATTTCTACGTGAATGGAATAAGTTAAATGGTAGTATCGTGAATTGTCGTTCATTGTAACGTAAGTAGCCACAAATTACCTTAGGTATAGGTTAAGTGGTTCAGTATAATACTTTCCCTGAAATCTATTTTATTTTGTCAATTCAAAAAAAATGAAAAAATCTTGTAAATTATGATCATTACGTAAATTAACAGTAGATAAGTAAGTACTTACCTATACCTTGGTAAGTAGGTATAGGTAAGAAAATTATTAAATAAGTACCTGTATTTTAATTATGGTAATATAAATCTAGTAGATAGTTTCTTAATCGGAGTTATCTTATCTTATCTTTGGATGGGGGCTGGGAATCCCAGCGACACTTCGACCCATTGGGATCTTTTGTTTTCAACCCCTTGTTCTATCCCTTGAACACTTCACCGAATATGTCATGCATGAGCAAGACGTGCGTGCGTCTTAGTGGGAGGGATTTGAATTCCCTTGTGTCTGGATAGGCAGAACCTAGCAGACCCATCCTTTTTGCCGCGAAAGCGTCACATTCACATAGGAGATGTGAAACGGTTTCCTGTTGTTCACCACAGGCTCTGCAAGATGTGCTGTCAGCCAGCTTCATCTTGTAGCATTCATCTTGGGCATTGGTGCTAAAGTGACAGGTGAAGGCACCGACCAGTAGATGCACTTGACGGCTATTCCCCCCAGATCGTCCAGCCTGTGACTTTGTCTCCAACGAATTTCTTAGAATGTTCTATTCTAACCCTTGTTTATGCCTATCGGTACTGTACTTCTTCAAAGCTAAAATCGGAGTTAACAGACCATTTTAAAATTTATAAATAGAGGAAAAAATAAATTAACTAATTTATCAGAATTAATGAAAAAATACTTAAATGGACCAAAATCTTGGATGATAGAAAAAATAGTCTCTGCGTTTTCTTCTTCATGAAAATTAGATAGTAAATGTAGTCGGCTTCATATTTTACACCTGAAACATTATTCGTAGGGGAGGGATACTATTTATTTTTCTTTCATCCAAGTTCATAATAAAATAACGTACAGTACGAGTATAACTGAGGTATAGGTACACTTTAAGAGGTAGGTACCCATTATCCAAAGAATCTCTTTCAATCAATAGCGCAGCACAAAAGCAAGGAAAACGTAACTAATGGCCTCGAGAACTTTCAGTGATGGATTCTATTTCCCCGAGGGCTTTAGTGTGTCACTCAGTGTCGTCGGCGATCGCAGCCAATTATTCCTGCCTATTATACTAACCGCGTTATGGACACTGAAATACATAAAAAACGGCCAAGGGCGTGTCGGGCACGTACATAGTGTTCCGTAGCAAAATATAATATATTTAAAGAAAGAAAGAATTTATTTCCGATAGCGCACACTTACAAACAATTAGGTACAGAAGACAAAAATAACATTAAATTATTCTACCAAAAGGTTGTCTGGAAGAGATCGCTTTTAGCGATAAGACTGCCTAGATTGTATTAATCGTTTTGTACCCATTGTATCACACTAATTTTGTGCAATAAAGAGTATTCATTCATTCATTAAACAAATATATTATAAAAAATAAATAAACAAAAGTAATTAAGTTTGATGAAGGTGGTGTGCAGCACCGGAAAAAGGGGACTGCCTCAGCCTGTTGCCGCAGCGGATGTAGCACTGCGGCGCCGATTTTTTGATTTGCAATTTTTCGGTCGGTTTCATACAATTTGTTCCCATTAAACTACACTATATCTTTGTTGAGTTCTATATTAACAGTAAAATTTAACCAAAACTAAACATTAAAAGGCCAATTACATGTATTCACTACGTATCATTCAGATTTTATTGTAACTGTACTTACCTATTTCAAAAGTTAAAGCGGGGACGCTGTTCTGTGGCATATCGACAGATAGACGGAAAAACAGATATACAGACGTGACGAAACTATATGGGTTCCTAATTGACTACAGAACCCTGTAAAGTAATACCTAATGGAAGATTTGATTTATTTCCTCAAGATTGACGAGTTTCCTTTTCAGCCGCGTTAGAGTGAAATTGGTGAGCTTTTCCTGTTAAAACGATTGGTTTGAAATTGATCTCTGAATAGGTAGAGTAAGTTTTACGGGTTTTTAGAAGAATTTCGACATACATTATAAATGGATTATGATCAGAATGTTTAAAACGCAAGTCTATTGGAGTAAATGTCTAAAATTCAAAATGCCTATTCATACTCATTTATCATAACCAACGGGACGCCAGAAACTATTGGTTACGTCATGCTTTTACAATAAATTTAAAATTCTACCACAATTCATGTTAACTATAAACATAACTGGACAGGAGCGAACAGTCCAGCCGATTTCCATTTAAAAATTAATCTAAAAAATTAAGATTGAAAAAGCTGTATATATTAAGCATTCTTATCATAATCCTTTTAAATAACCTAACATGCTTGTTAGAATTATTTCATTAGGTATTTTGTAAAACAGTCTGATTTTCAACCTTTACTGAACGTAGCCTAGTTGCGAGCACGGTCCGAAAGTGATCGTGCAGGTTGAGCGACGTTGGCGCGGTCGGTGACCGCTGTGGCATATTTCATTTGAGTTCCTCCATGCCTCGGAGAACATGTTAAGCAGTCGGTCCCGGTTGTTGTCGTTCAACAGCAGTCGTTAAGCCATATTAGAGGCCTACGGGCAGCCTGAACAACTCTGACAAATGGGTTGGCCACTACGATAAGCAAGCAACTGAAATCGTATCGAAATGTTATTATGTTGCGATTTGGGAGATCGTGTATAGAAAGTGCATGTGTAACTTACGAAATCCATGGGAACGTGTTAGTTATTTCCTTTATATAAATAATTTCCCCGACGTATGTGTTTCCATAGTTTGAATTTATTTCCTTTCAAACTTTTGTTGAAAAATCAGGTGGTAGATCCTAATATGTAGGATTAATAATCGCCTGGGTTGGTACCACCCTCTTACCTATTTCTGCCGCCTGTGTTTCGGTTTGAAGGGTAAGAGAGCCAGCGCAATTACCGGCACACGAGGAACACCATCCAAATCCTCAAGGTTAGCAGCGCATCGAAAACCCTCTAACACATCTTACAGTGAGGTGAGATGTCTATAGACGACGGGACCACATTACCATCAGATGGCTGTTTGCTCGACTGCCCTCCAAATACAATAAATCTTCTTAGGAATCCAAACTTATCATACGGACATAAACTTTGCCCTTCTAATTCAACTTTATTCCGCATAAATGACGCAAGGCTTTCTTTCGTAAACAAAAACTTGTCCAGCTAAAAGAAATACGTAAAAGTCTGAAGTGACGTGACAGCGGATTGACACAGTGCAAATAACAAACAGTAAGTATACTTTACAGACTGTCAGAGCTGCATTGTGTATACTATTAAAGAGAATAAACTAGGATCCGAGAGAATATTAATTTATTATAGACTGACACAGAAGTTTTTACTAGAGCACTGTTTCATAGCAACCTACACACACATTAACATATACAGTCAGGGGGGAAGACCGGTTGATACAGCTGGTAGGACAAAGGGGAGACCTTTGCCCTACAAACTGTATCAATGTCGGAAGTTTATTTTGTACATAAATTAGTAAATCAATAGTTTCTGTGGACTTCTGGGATTTTGGGGGCAGAGCCGATCTTATCCTCCCTTCATTGGCTTCATTACGATCATTGTAGACCCTGTAGTTTATGCTAGAATAATAGAAAATACATACGTACATAACTCTTACGTCCATAATCCACGAGAGGTTAGTCATTCACCAACCACCATAATACAAAAAATTTGGTATGAAACACAATCAGATTATTATCGCACTTTCTTTATCACGGATAAAATTCCGTAGATTTAGCTTAAAAAGTATAATAAATTCTTACTTTGATGGATTTTCAGCTAGGCTATCCATCGCCATAACCAGTTACAGAACGAAAAAGTGCACCAATCTTAGAAAACTTCGGAATACCAGTGAGAATTAACGACTCTAGCACCGCTAATCGTTCTTCTATTAGGACTGTGGCCTAAAATACACATTTCCAGGCCATAAAATAAAATAAAAAATATAAGGCTGATAGTGCTGCAATACGCATACTCATTATCATTTATTGCATTTTATATGTTACATGTGTTGTTGTTAAAAAAATATTACCTGTGTATCAAGGACCTCATGAAACCCTAAATAGTTGTACCAAGTTCAGGTACCGTTTAATCCTAAATTCTATGTCTTGAAGAGGACGGGAGTCGGACAAAGGTCAATCCGTGCCGCCCGCTGAGTAGATTATTAATCATCGCGGGGAGTCCGCGAGTAGAAAACTATTTCTCATCTTTTGAAATGGGCTGAAATGGCTGACCGAGCGAAATGCCACGGGCAGACCTGGTGTGCTAAGTGCTTACACATCGATCCGTGTTGAATACTGATTCGCAGGCCACGTTGCGATTTTCAAGTTTACGTATGTACACGTACCTTATAATGGTTAATACTTGCGGTTGTTGGTACTTGGTGAAACTTGTAGTACAAGATTAGACTTAAATAATGTACTGTTTCACCGGTCTTAATAAATAGTTTTAATAAAGTAGGCAAATACAATTGATTATGTTAGCTCTAGTTCTCTATTCAGGTTTGAAATCTGGATTCAGTTAAAGGTTCAAATCCTGCTCATTTAAATCAAATAAATTGCCAGAGTAAATATTTCAATTTTTAAATAAATCTTAATTAATAAGTCTTAATTGTATTTTACTAATTAGGACCGGTTTCGTTTACACATATAACAATACCTGAAGATGTGTAAACGAAACCGGTCGTGATTAATAAAATACAATTAAGACCCGTGAAACAGTATATTATTTATGACTAATCATAAAAAAAAACGGACACTGCTCCGTACATTCTTTAGGTGCCCTGCAACTACTGTCTTTCAGAATCTGGATGTGCTCGGTAATCTTATGACTCTACTGTTAACTACCATCCACACACATAATACAAATACACACGCACCATGCCCACACTAATATCCTCATTCATAAAAACAAACACATTCATACAACACAACACGCACACACTGTTTCTTTCTTCGTCCGTGCAGTCACTGAGGGGCCAGCTGAAAATCAGCGCTGTGGCTTGCCTCAGCATTATGCTGAGCTGGTGTACCCTTTTTGGCACTGTACCACACCGGATGTTTTGTGCTGCATGTATTAATCTTTGTTTATTTCTGTATTGTGTTCTATATTCTGGTGTTTACAGTGCTATATTAACGTTTTCAATTTCAATTTATTTCAATTTCAATCATGTACCTTATAATGTTTAATATTAGCAGCGTTAGCCATGTTGAATTTTTTGAAACGTATGAAGGCGAAAGCGTATGTGGATCAAGCAATCTGCACTAAGCTGAACTGTTACGATCCGAAACGTAGGCGTATCTGGAGTAAATACACGTTTAGGTAGAACAGGATGTATGTGAATAAGGTCTATTGAACTCCTATGTAAGTACTAAGGTCAATACATCCCTTTGATATCATCTGTCTCGTATTTCCAGTAAGTATGCTTGTGCTTTGATGACATTGGATACAATAACACGTAAGGGACCTTATGTATTAAAAGGTAGAGCAATAGAGCAGAAATATAGTCCCAAAAATATTGTTACAGATAAAATTGCTTTCAGAATAAAATTATATGTTGCACAATAAAATGATATTTATGACGGCATGTAGGTACTTATAAGAAACATAATGATAAAGAAATTTCAAATATTCTTAACTGGTACAGTTTTTACTTCTATTCTTATCTACACACGTTAATAGGTACTTTACCTAGTCCACGGGAAGAAAGGTCAAAATCATTTCAGTAAAAGTTTTGAGTTTACGCCATAAATTGGTTAACGAAAGACGGCTACTAGACCCGATTAGATTTTCGAAAAAAAATTGAAAAATAAAATGTAATAAAATTTTTTTTTATATAGGAATATTTAATAAAATAAAATATTTGATCGTTCTTCTGAGAAGAACGATTAAAGCAATTTCAGATTTTCACGAGGACTTCAAATACATTTTAGAGAAAGAAATAAAGAAAACCCAAACAGAAACACCTGTATAACGACTTATCATTCAGTAATAATTTTTTTAGAAGCCGGCAGGATGAGCCGCAATAGTTGATTAGAGCACTGCCAAGGAACGGCAAGTCGCAGGTTCAAATCCTGCTCGCGCAAAAATTTACAACCACTTTTGTCTAATTTATTTATTTAAGTACCATAATAACATACATATGCAAGCAATGTAATAACATACATATGCAAGCAATGTAATATGAGTATACGTTCATTGTTCTAATAAAAATCGTTTAACCCACTTCCTACAGTCGGTCGTAGTCGTACCGATTCCATAAAAGTGACGAGAATGAACCCGATCAGCAGTAAAGTATGGCAAACAAAACAAATCCCATTCCACCCAGTGCCGTAAACCGGAAGTTACACGCCAAGATGCCAGCCATGAAACGTTATTGACTGTTATAAGATCCGATCCTTCATATTTATTGTCTTTCATACGTAACTGTTATTTACTTACGTTCATTTGATATTTCCATTATATTTTTATTCCATTATTAGGTTTCAATTCTTGTGGTCCAGGGATAACTGTAAGAAAATGGAAAATTGGAAAGATTTTCAGTCTACGTGGGGCGGTCCAAAACTTGTTAATCAACGGCTTGTTATCAACCTCATTCCCTTGGAGGCAAATTTTATTACAAACTCCTTGGCCAAGGTATGTACTCGTAAGTAGGTATAGGCAAAATGGTGAACAGGTATATAATTGATAGTAATATACTCTGTGTTGATAGTAAATACCTGCTCCAGCGAATTCGCGGTTCACCTGCTGCACGTGCGGCAGAAATTGCTGCTCTCGCATCGGCTTATTCAGCCATGAGCGTAGATGCCGACAGAACGCTGTTTAAATCATCTGTCAAGATGTTAAAGGCCAACGACGACGACGATAGTAAATATAATTTTAAATAGGTAATAGTAAATACAATAATTGTATTTTTATTTATTTATTTATTATTGTTGTGTACATACTAGGTTTCATTATTTACAAATCTTCGCGCCCTATAAAACCAGAAAGCTGGTTTGTCTGGGCGTTGCACATTCCACTCTGTTAAATTAAAACACTTACCAAATATAAAAAACAACTTAACACATACAAATCAAAACATGACTTATTACAGTAAATTCTCATCTGCTCTTTTTAAACTATAATACAAGAAATTTTGTAACTATCCACCTTCCAATAAATCTACAATACAGTAAACTGTTTCAAAAGTTTTTGAGTGATGATATCTGTACAAATATTCAGCCATAACTTTTGAAACGTTCCAGTTTTGAGTTTCTGAAACAAAACATTGGGAATACGAAGCGATATAAATCCGAAAGAATAATGAGAGGTAAGGATTCCGGTTTGAATTCCTGATTGTATAGTATTTATAACCGACTTCAAAGAAAGAAGGAGGGTTCTCAATTTGACTGTATTTACTTGATTTTTTATGTACAGTCGACCACTAGCTAAAGTATACCATCTGTCAAAAACCTTCGGTTAAATATTAACCTTACGTCCACGTGATTCATTTCAGGTTCTCAATTTTTGACGTTTTGTGTAGGTTGACTTGTGGTCGACTGTACCTATGTTTCGAAGGGTATAATACCTCTATGGGGCTCCCATAAAAATTTGGTGAAGATCTGATGATGCACGTCGGAAATTGAGAGGAGAACTCCTCAAAGGATGACAGCATGTCACTTGGACTTCGGAGCGAAGCGCCCCGATGTGGACGAAGCCACCCTCTCCCCTCCACCAGAGCCCCCTCCTCAACACTATTTCTGAAATAAATTAGTTTTAGTAGAATTACCTATAATTATGCCTTCAAATCACCAAAGAGTTACAGATAAAAGGTTGTTATTTTTTTAAATTAAAATTAATGGATCTATGAATCTAATCTATCAAGAAATACACCTCGTATTTTTTGGACATAAGCTTCTATCTATAACTGATCTCAAAAAGGTCTTCAATCGGCCTGAATAACTCTGACAAATAGTTTGGCCACTACCATACGATAAGCAAGCATAAAAAATAATTTATGTTAAACTCGAGTAAAGTTTTGAAATATTTCAGTGGTAAAACTGATACCTAGTATAGAAGTGATGAAAACAATTTAAAAAATGAGGGTGTGTGCTTATGACCATACGATAGAAGAGAAAACTTACAAAAAAAACACGCGTCACCGACCCGAGCGCACTTGATGTCGAATGGAGACGAGTATACCCGATTCAACGTCACCGACTCGAGCGAGCGTAACGGTTCAGTTTGGTTCACTGTTCAGAAAGAGCGCAAGGTGAAAAGAAGAAAAGGTGAAAGGTCAAAAGAAGAAAAGGTGAAAAGTCAAAAGCAGTTTTCACTTCAAAAAAATTGAAAAAAAAACTGAGTTTTCTTTCAGTTATCCAAAAAACAATACTTACTTCATGTATTGTTAAAAACAACTTCCAGATACTCATTTTACATATAATATTTTTAAAACTATTTACAGAAAGGTTTCCACATATTTATGCAGCAAACACTTTATCTGTGTAGCAAAGCAGTTCAGTACATTGTAGTGTACAACTCTAAAATAGAATAGTCTTCGGCAAATCGGCTTATCTCAGAGACATCTTTCGCTACAATATGCGCTTGCTCCCGCCGTGGATCTATGAATCTAGTGGTGTATTTCTTGGACATAAGCTTCTATTTTTAACTGATCTGAAAAAGGTCTTCAATCGGCGTGTTTATATAATATGTACCTATGTCAATGTAATCTTTATTCGCAGAATCGCTCGGAGAATTCTATGTATTATTTTTTTAGGATTCCGTACCAAAATGAGAAAAGAAACCCTTATTGTGAGACTTCGGTGTCCGTCCGTAATAAAAATAAAATTATTTCCATTTTTTTACCTGAGATATATGCGGGCAAATTCTACAACTGTGTCAAATTTTAAGTCGACAGCTTAAGTAGTTCTTGCGAAAAACAGCTGTGACATACAGACGGACGGACACCGAACTTTCACCATAAGGGTGACTTTTTTACCACTGTGGTTCGGAACCCTAAAAAAATATCCGATACGTCGGAAAATATCAAGATGTCCAATTCGGACCATGTGAAGATCGGAAAATGACCAAAATTATCGTACAACATTATTTTTCAAGACTACACCCCTGTAGTGTCCACAGAGAGAAATATTGCCAAAAAATCAATTGAGTTCCTTATGCTTGTTGAATAATCTTCTTAGGATTCCACAATTGCCACATCTCCACCGTCTGGGTCCACACACAGTCCTTTTAGTAAGTAGGAAAGTATCTCTCCTTCAAGAAAATTAAATAAGAGAAGATTGTAGCTCTGTGGCTCGAGCAAATAACATGTAACACCGCGGGCAGAAGCGCAGCTGTGCAACTAATTCTGCATAGACGGGAGCTTAATAGGACCGTACCGAGCTAAGCTCTGACGAAATTATTAATTCCAGATGGCTGGGAAGGATATAATGATGGTTGCAGCTGAACTTGACTGTGTTTTGGACAGAGACTTTTCTATTTCTCAAGTGGTTTCTCCAATTTGTTGTACAGTATGGAATAGTAAACAATAAGGTCAAGTGGAAATGGAAAAATCTATTTTCATTTGACCTAAAAACAATCTAATGTCTTAGGTAAGCCAGCTTAATTACAGGCACATGAGGCACTCGACCTAATTACTTATCGAAAATCCTCTATTAATATTATTACAGCCAAGATGTCTATTGGCGACGGTCCACTTACCATTGGGTAGCCCTTTTGCTCATCTGCTCCCCATATGCAAAAAAAAAGCTTAATAAAAGCTTGTATGGTAGATAAGGCATGTAAAAATAGAAATGTGACGGTTAAGAAACTTGTCAAGGAACATTATTCTTCTCTCCTTTAGTTTTATTTTGTCATCATTGTATTATCATTATTATATTATTATTATATTTTTATGTTAGTATATAATTTATTTATTGATTTGTATGTTTATGTATTATATTATATTAATGTACGTATTTTCTATTTTGTATTATTAAGTAGGTATATTTATTTAGCATATAGGTGTACACATCGCATGCCTTGATATGAATAAAATTGTCATTTTATGGGGTTTGCTGGAAGAGATCTCTCTAAGAGATAAGTCACGCCCTTTGTGTTTCACATATTTTTTGTATAAGTTTGTATTATAATGTTTGTGTACAATAAATAAAGAGTTAATAATAATAGTGAATAACGTAGTCCAATACTTAATAATACTTTTAAATATCGTCTTGTCTAAAAATACCTAAGTAAGCATTTTAGTCTTTGGGTATTTCGATTTTTCTCACTGAAACTTAAATTACAGTCGATAAAAGCCTCCTGTCTTAAAATGTTAATTAAAAGTAATGAATGGGACCAAGTATTTCAATAAGATTTCATCGTCGCTGATAATCTTTATAAATGAGTTTTGTAATTAAAACCTACGTTATACTTCCGACTAATCTTCTAAGTAGCTATAAAGGATCGTGTGGTGAGGGAGCAGAGGTCCCACTAAGAATATGAATGTGAAGAGGTGGCCAAGTTCGGTACAAGGCACAAGGAGTCTGGCGGATCCTCCTATTATTAAGAGCATCTAAGATTTGGAATTCCTTGCCACCTCCTATTAGAGACGCGCAGACTCTTGACACCTTTAGGAGAAAACTTAAAATCTTTACAATTGATCTACAAAAATCGGACACTGCTCCGTACATTCTTTAGGTGCCCTGTAACTATTGTCCTTCACAATCTGGAAATGCTCGGTAATCTTATGCCTCTACTGTGAACTACCATCCACACACATAATACCATGTAAATACACCCGCACCATGCCATCACCCTCCCACACACTCAGTACCTCACATACACACTAATATCCTCATTCATACAATCAAACACATTCATACAACACAATACGCACAGACTGTTGCTTTCTTCGTCCGTGCAGTCACTGAGGGGCCAGCTGAAAATCAGCGCTGTGGCTTGCCTCAGCATTATGCTGAGCTGGTGTACCCTTTTTGACACTGTACCACACCAGATGTTCTGTGCTGCATGTATTAAACTTTGTATACTTCTGTATTCTGTATTCTGGTGTTTACAGCGCTAAATAAACGATTTCAATTTCAATTTATTGATATAATATTATATCAAATTGATTAAGTACTATTGTGTTTATTAATTATTTAACTTTCTTCTTTTTTCTATTTATAAGGTTCTATCGAGTATTTGTATGCTACACCATGTGGTAGAAAGTAGTGATACTATATTATAATTTAAGAACTCTGTATGTCGCACCTACTTACAACAAATAAACTATTTGATTTGATTTTGATTTTTAAAGAATTGAGATCTATGTCTGTGCCAAGTTCAATACAATTTCATTTTGTTCTTGGGTTATCACTATACGTTTACACACTTTATGTCAATAGGTACAAACACGAGAGAGTAAAATGCTTGTGTGTATGTCACAGTGTGTGTGTTGACGAACAGACGGAGATGATGAAATTATAAGGGTGCCTAGTTATCTACGGAATCCTAAAAACGATTGCCTGCTTACAACTACCATAAATCAAACTTGGCAAGTTTATACACATTATATATTTTATCATGACATAAAATATAAGGACCCCTTCACGGTCCGCCTGGATAGCGGTTATACCCTTCTACAAGTAGGTATGTAAAGTCTTCGCTTCGGCGCTGATGCCAGAGCCAGTACTTACTAAGCCCGCCCGTGTGCGCCTTCTTCGGCCTCATCGTCACTTACCACCAGGTGAGATTGTGGTCAAACGTGTATATGTATAAATTAAAAAAAGTTTGTATACTTCCACTACTTTAGAGAGAGAGAGAGCAGAGATAAGGCGTCTCAATGACCGGTGTGCGAACCGCCCGTTACGTTTCCCCTTTCTCGCCGTAGTACTATGAGAGCGCGGGGGACGCGATGGTTCGCGGTTTTTCTGGTTATTGAGGAATTCCTTGCGTTTTGTGTGATGTATTTTTGTACAATTATTTTTTTACCCGCTGCTTTCGTAGCGATATATTACTTAGTGTAATAATTATTTATTTATTTGTAACATGAAAAAAGTAAAGACTATACAATAGCTTACATATTCATAAGATAACGTAAAATTAGTACCTACTTAACTTTGACACATCTCAAGATATAATGAGCAATTAATAACTATGTAAATTACTTTAGAAGGTGTCTATTTAGCCTGTTGATGTTAACAACAAAATCATATGTAATTGTATAACTTAAGTTAGTTATGTATTTGTTTATATAAGTTTATGTATGCGTGTATATGTATGTTTATGTATATTTTAATAGCTATACGAGTATGTTTTCATAATATTAAGGGTAGTATCCCATAGGATCGAGTATAAACTACACAGGAAGGTAAAGATCGGAAGATAAGGTGTCACTTGGCAGAGAAACTTCAGGAAGCTCTTATTAAGTTGTGACTCCTGTAACTTGTTTAACTTTCCGCACTGAATAACAAATTTAATTCCTCATACTTTGACTTCGTAGGTAAGTACATTGTGTTCTGTAAATACTCGTCTTATTCAATTTATATGTACCTTTCTACTTAGTTAATTTAGTTTAGGAAAGTTAAATTCTATGTTGTACTGTAAGTAAGTAAGTAATATGTTTATTTCACACAGCAATGACCGAAACAGTAATAATTATGCAAAAATAATTATGTAGTCAAAGGTAAACATATTGAAATCATGTCTGATGGTCTGCTGTTGTTGTGAAAAGGGCCTCAACTCAACTTATTGCTGCAGACAAAAATGCCTACAGCGCTGGTGTTCTGTTGGACCATGACCGATGGTTGGCCAAAACCTGTTCAAGGGGACAAAGATACGACACAAATAAATTTAAACATTTTTTTAATAGCCTATAGACTGTCCCACTGCTGGGCAAAGGCATGACACATAAATGATAAAAAATATAAATATCGTAAACCTACACACAAATATATACATATATAATTATACTAAAGGGGTACAGTGCGGTATGATCAATAAGCTAAGAAGGAGATAAAGGATGTGCGATCCCCAGCGATTCCAGGAATCTTTCGAGGGCGAAATAAACTAAGAGGAACGAGATGTTAGATAATCTCCAGGGCAGGCAATAAATACCAATGAAAAACCAACTCACCAGCGTCTCAGCCCGAGATCACCGGTCGGCGCCGACAATGTCCAAAATTCTGGCAGTTTTTTGTATCACCGAAGCACCAGCACTGTTGTTACTTGCTGCTGTTGCACTGCGAGGAGTCTATGGAGGTGATAGTTCACAAGCGATGACGAAATTCTGTGACACGCGCACAAATCGCTGCTGTCTCAAGGACTGTGTTTCCGAGACTGTGTCAGCGAGTGGCAATCAACGATAAAAATTACCCTCAGTGGACATTAATATTTGACAGAACGAAACAAAAACGAAAGCTAAAACTACCTACAATAACTGTCGCTAATGTAAACAAAACTTATGAACTAGGTATGCGTGGTACGGATTGTACAAAGGGAATAAAGGGAACAGATTCAGACTAGGGCAACAGTAATTGCACCGACAGCAAGGGTGAGCGAAGTCTGTTTTTAAATGCATATTAAGGAGCTGATTACGAGTATTACTAAGATGGTGCGAGTGTTTTTCCTCTGCTATTGCCGAAGAATCCCACTCTCCCCATTGAGAATCCCCATTAATGGTGATAATGGGAAAAAAAACCCACTATCCCCATTAGCCATATAACACCAATATTGGTGTATTCATAACCGAAGGGGATAATGGGAATTTCTTGTATGAAAGTATATTTCCCATTATCTCCATGGGGATTCTCAATGGGGATAGCGGGACGTGTCTGCTATTGCTGTTGTAGTCTGTGTAATGATAATGTACCTAATTATTGTGTACTTTTTGTAATAGGTAAAAAATTGAACCTTCTTTCTTGTCGTGCAGTTGTGACAATAAGTAGGGGACAGAGTTTCATCATCATAATCATCATCAGCCTATTAATGTCCCCACTGTTGGGGCACAGGCCTCACCTTGTACAAGGGGGTACGGGCCATGATCCACCGAGCGGAACCAGTGCTGATTAGTGGATTTCACACGCCTTCGAAAACTTTTAATTTCCTCAGACATGCAGGTTTCCTCACGATTAGAGGAGTCGGTAAATGTACGTAACTCTTCGAAAAAATCGGAAAACTCATAGGTACATGGCATTGCATGGTTTCGAACCCGGACCTCCCGCATGGGAGTCCGACCTAGCCACTACGCCACCGACGCTCTTACAGGGTTTAAGAGGGGAAAAAAGGAGTACTCACGACTATTTTTTGGTGTTGGCCGGTATCGATTAGCGCAGAGATGGATCCTTTTCCTCTGATATCCTAATCCCATCTAGTAATCCTCGGTAGCCAGTATTCACACAGTCCTTTTGTGATTATATTTTTTTATCACAATTTCGATGCACCTCTGAACGCGGTCCCTGGCCGACTAGACCTATGGCCGCGCGCTCGTCGGAGTACAGGAAGAGAGGGTAGTTGGGAGTTGATATTATCGGGATATGGGTAGGAAATGACTACTCATTGTCACACAGATAATGGCCAACCTATTGTAAGATTTGTGCGGGCCGCCTGTAGGCCTCTGATATGGCTTATTACGACTGCTGTTGGACGTTAGTAGCCGGGACTGATGGTTTAACGTGCTCTCCGAGGCATAAAGGGGCTCAGATGAGGTCGCGCCCAACCTATCACTTACGGATCATGCTCGCTTCTATGTTATGAACCCATAAAAATGGCCACCATTAAATATAATTTATCTAGGGTCCTAATTTATTAGCGGCAAATATTTCTAGGATGTCATCTATAGGTTATAACTTATAACAATAACGAGATTTAAGAGATTTAGATAAATTTTCGAGAAAAACGACAAATGTTTGTTTGAAAATTCTACAAATAAATGAATTATTGCTATTCTAATACTGTAATAAGAAGTATGAACGAAACCCGTTTAATTCATAACGACATAGATAAGTTTATGCCACCAAGGCGCAAAATAATGGGGTTTATTTTTCTTTAGTATGGAATATTTTAATACAAGTAACAGGGTTATTTTTTCGTGTAAAGTTGTACAAATGACCAGCACAGAAGGGGGTACCCATCAAATATTTGCTACTAATAAAAAAGGACCTTATATAGGTAGCCATCTCATATATTGAGTCAATCCAAAAGTAGTGAGTTAAAATCTGGATTAAAAAACTTTTGAAGCTGAATGTTTAGAAAGTTATCGGAGAATAATTCCAATAGGTATTATGAAAGTTTGAAGCGCATATTGGAAAGCTTACAGCCAATAAGATAAAACTTTTTTCTAAAAATGGTTAATCTCATTTTAAATGCTGGATTAATTTCGTTTCAATATAGTAGATTAAAAAACAAAATTTTCCTGTTAAAAATATTTTATGAGATTTACTTATCGATTTTGAACAGCGAACTTTTTTATTAAAAGCATAAAAAAGTTATGATCGCTATGTAGCGTCGGAAATAGTCACAAATTTTTATGATACGCGTAAAACAATATTTTGATTTTATGTAGAAATGATTAAGTCTATGAAATATAACAACCGCCGGAGCGCATGTGCCGGCGCACATTCTGTACAACTAAAATAACAGGGTTCTAAATTTAAACCCGTCATTAACGGTGGACGATCCTAGTTCACGCATCGTGTTCACTCATAACCGTTTTCCTGTATTGACGCAAAGATCATACGTGTTCTATTATTTATAGCGTTGGTGCTACCATGGGTGAAAACTGAAAATGCAGTTAGTTTCGTACTAAACAAACTTCTCGACACTGTAGTGGACAAGTGCAAATTGCCAATTTGAAATCAAAGGGACGCTTGGCTAGTCCGTTTATTTTTCCATTTAGCTTCTATTCCAGGACCAAATAATGGAACGTGTTAAACTAAAATTTATTTTGGAACAAAAAAGTCAATAATACAATATGTTTATAATAGTCTTGCCTCAGGTTACCTCTATTTTGTTAGCACCATTTGTACCTATATGTAAAATTTGATCTCTACTTTGTGAAAGACAAGTTTATTTCTTTTCACATTTACGAGTAAATGGACCATCTAAAAAACCCTGGATATGCAAGTTTTCTCAAGGTAACGTCAAAGTTGAAACTTTTCTTTCCTTTGATGTAAACTTTGTGTAACAGTCCAGTCGCTTTTTGAGACCTCGGCACATTTTCAAGTAAGTAACTAAATAAAAATTAGTAGGTTTCATAAAAAAAGGCCAAGTGTGAATCGGATCCGTACTCAAAGCTCTGAACCTATAGTCGCTTAGGTCGTCATTTGTCGATGAAGATTTTTTTTAAAATATTTTCGTAAGTTTACTTGATTAGCTCTAATACGAACTCCAAATGACAATTCCCTTTACTTTTATGGGAACTAAGGATTCTTCGGCATAAGGATCTCTAGAAAGTGACTTTCATATCCATGAAAATGTAACGTAAACAAGTAGTAACGCTGTAGTTCAGTGACCTCTTGATACATCGAGTGATTCTGCAGAATAAGATATTGTAAGTATAAATACTATATAACCCACTTAATGTAATAAAAGATATCTACTTTCCTAGCTATAGCTACATTAAGTCGTGGCATTTAGACGTGTATTTATTTATCTACTCTTGTTGGGGAAGAACTCAGTCAGCCAAGGTATCTGTCAAAACAGGAAGATGCCTTGTCTTTAGATTAGGTGAGGCAAATGTTGGATTTTTTTGGGTAAGTACACGATTGGTAAATACATAATACATATACAAATACATATGTATCTAATATATAAATATTTTATTTGTAGGATAGACTCTGTTATGACATTATTTTAAATGCGACTGTAATAGTCAATTATACTAACTGTATTTGGTAACTGTGATTTTCCTTTAGCTTGTAGACCTCTCCTGATATCGAAGGTTTCAGCCTTCTAGTCATCTCTAATACAAAGGCAGATTAAAACAGGCCGAATTGCTTCAAGAAAAGAGTGATGGCCATAATACTTTCTGCTCGCCTTGGCGGGGCCACTACCGTGTCCTCTGAAAAAGCCCTTGAGCCATTGTCGCTCCAGCACTATCTAAGTCCCTATTTCGATACCTGGTATAATTATGTAAGTATGAAGAACATTTTAACATCTCTAAAGCCGACTATCCCTTACGAGTGGCGCTCCAACTTGTGAAGTTTATGCGAAAAGTTGCAGGCGGTGCAGCTACGGGTACCGGGCAACTTGAGGACAAGTGTTGGGGACGTGATGTCTTCCCGTCCATAGGCCAACTTGGGTAGTCGACTAGCATACTTCTAGTGTTTCTAGAGTAAGGAAACGTGTTTATAATATGGGTATTTTAATATCGTCGCAATTTTTTCTACATTTACAGCGAGTGCGCTCGCCTTCGTTGCAAGAAGTGTTCTTAATTCCTCTATCGTAACAAAATGTCACTTTCTACTTCAAAAGTCAAGAAAGAGATGCGACAAATAGATTTTCCTTAAAATTGTATAATACTTCAACTGTTACTTCGTATCATTTAGATTTTTGGAGTCCGTTTTTTGCCAGTGCATCTTTTATTTAAATTAAATTAGGTTAGGTTGGATTATAACAATCAAAAATAAGTGAAACCACTTATCAACTTTCGGTGAAATGAAAATTTGGCACAATGGCAGACTCGGCTAAAAGTATATAAATATAAAAAAATAATATAAATGTACACACCCTTTCACTCTCTTCTACACAAACACGCTCACATACATTTCCAATAAACACATCCATATACACACAAACCAAAACTTATTTCTCCCTAAGCATTATTTTAAAATAGGGAATCTGTAATTGGCAGTGTGTTCTATTAATGGCCTTTTTTGTTTTTAAATTTAAGTGCTGTGGATTCTGTAATAAATAAAAAAAAATAGAAAATAATCTTGTATTTGATAGCTATATACTGGCAAGGAGTACATACCGCTGCAGTGACTACCAGACTACTACTACTATCTTTGGAAAAAAATCCCCCACGGAAAATGTAAACAAATCCCCCACGGAAAATGTAAACAAACCCCCCACGGAAAATGTAAACAAATCCCCCACGGAAAATGTAAACAAATGGCAAGCAAATCCATTAAACTTGTCAAGACATAATTGTTATCCTGTTACAAAAGTAAATGAAGAAATTTGAGGATTCCCTCTTAGTAATTTCTTTTTCTCTTCCAATTACAAGTGAATACAAAGTATCAAAGTACCAAGTGTAATGAATAAACTTGAGTGAGATTATTTTTTGCCACTGTATTTCCGCTTTTCCGAAATTGACATAATTAGGCGCAAAAGTTTGGATGGATTCGTTTTACTTAATTACGCTGTAATTCCTTAATTGGTGTTTTAATAATGGTGGCTATACAGCTCAGGGCTTATCTTTATTCAACGTTATGTAAGGGTGAATACGACCTAGTTTATAATTAAGTAATGAATATAGAATAAAGGAATGAATGAATACTCTTTATTGCACAAGATTAGTGTGATACAATGCGTACAAAACGATTAATACAATCTAGGCGGTCTTATCGCTAAAAGCGATCTCTTCCATTACTTACACTAATTACTCCACCAAAAGGTTGTCTCCTTTTGGTGGAGTAATTTTGGTGGAAAAAGGTAATAATAATTACTTAATACTAATTACTTAATACTTTCATCTCGATTTATAAAACATGGAAAAAGTTTGTAGATGATTAAATCTCAAAAGCCTTTTAGCTTTATAACTGAAGAAGTAATATGTTATTATACCATTCTTTATTTCTGAGGTTTACAGCCCAAATATAAATACTTGGGTAAATTAAAATTACGACTTCCAGGTCTTTTTAAGCATTTTAATCACCAAGGCGAAAATTCTTAAGAATGAAGAAAAACTCATTTATATACAGTATACGTACAGAATCGGTAGGGTCATACGATAGCGATACCAAACATTGCATGTCTATAATAACCACATGGCGTATAAAAGCGGTCGCGTGGTACAACAAAGTTGCGCAATTACTGAAGCAACGGATTTGTAAACCGCCCGCCAGCCGCAGGGCCCGGCCGTACCGCTACCCACGTCAGTATGTAAGAGTATAAACTTAATACAGTATGGCCTGCAGTGTCACAACCAGGAAGCAGAAGGGGGGGGGGGATCCTAAAACTCCATTGAAAAATATTCAAGTTACAAATTATACACCCAACTTTCCATAGGCCGACTTATTATTTAGAAAAATAAATGTTGATAACTTTGCTTCTTAAGATATAGCTATTGGAATTTTCAATCTTGATTTTTAATTAGGCTGGGAGAAACTCCGGAAAAATACAAATTTTGCTGGTCCACAAAGCCTTCAGGCTTCATGAAAAAAGCTGAACTTACGGATAAGCCTTGGATTGGGAGACGTCTATGTGTAATAAGTAATAACAGTGTAATAAGAAAAAATATGGACGGTGCAATAAACAGTTAGAACCAAGCTGTAACCGGCATTAATCTCACTGATGTCGCCGTTGTAAACAGTGATGCGAATGGAGACTCCTCAAAGTGCACCTACTGTTCACATAATACATACTGTACTACCCCACAATGGCCGTTTTCGTCTCAACTGTAGTATTTACTCACATCATTAACACAATTATGTGTTTAGTTTCAGCAGGTTCGTAGAGAAAGGGTTTTGATATATGTTTCAAATCTGACCCTTGGAACTGAGAAGCATGAATCAACAGAAGGCTTTAGACACAGTTGAAAGCCCCTTTCACTAAGATATACTACAAAGCCCCTCCCCCTCTTGGAGGGTTAAATGTCTTCGTCCCCCTCCTTGTTTCGTATTCATGATTGTTGATCTGTAAGCATTTTCTTTAGAGAGATTTTTTTCTTCTTAATGACATTTGGTAACGTTTTCATCTCATTCGCATTTTCGAGTGCAATATTCTAATAAAAAATACATTACTTATTAACATTCAATTTCGTCTATTATTCATTAGGTACCTACTTATAATGAATGTACTATGTACTGATTTTGGGACATGAATTCTCATAATTATGCAACGGGGATTCGTCGTCAGTTGAGACTGAATGCACAAAATATATTTTGGAAATAAACAATCGTACCTATTAGCGATTCAAATAAAAAAAGTTGCAAGATTGCAACAATAAAATAACCCGCACCAAATAGACAACAACAACAGAGACAACAGAAACCTATGTTAAGGCGATAAGGCCTTTGTACATATCGTGCTATTATTCCTGTAGTTTTTACTTTTCCTGTATTTGTGTACAATAAAGTGTTTCTATCTATCTATCTATCATTAAAAATAATAATAAGGTACAAGTGTTGGACCCATGTCCCCACACAAGCCTTCCAAAGGACCGGGCCCCTCAACCCTGAAAAGAGTAACAACATAATAATAATAAATCGTTTATTAATATATACAATTAATAAATAACACTAACTCCTGAAAACTTTGCCAGTTTTGTGGCTTTTTCGAGAGCTGATATCGTTGTGTAATCAATCACTATAGAATTAGTGTTGTTTGTCATAGTAGGCAAAGCTGTCGCATCTGACACACACACTCTAGCACTATGTGACAATTTGCCATCAATATCATCGCCCAGCTTGATTGAAGCGTAAACGCAAACAGTCCATAACTTTGTACCCATAGGCACAGAGTACTACTACTGGCACTGGTATGGTACTGTAATGATGTCGTCCTGCATCACCTGTCATTCATTTCATCTCTTTTGTCATTCACATGAGTATAACATGTAGAAAATAATTCAGATTGTAAAGAAGCATAATCTTTACAATCTGAATTATTTTCTGACTTATCAAATACTTTGTCAACTATGATAATTATTGTTTGTTCGTGGTGCAGTTTCTTCACATGTTTGGTTTCATCACAGGCCTATTTGGGGTAAGTTAATTTTCCCATTTCTCGAGACAGATTTTATAATTCTTTAGCTTTGTATTTTTACTTGTACCTTATTTTGTCTTACTTCCTTACTATCTTTTTACCTTTATACCTAGTCTTTCCTTTAAATAACTCCATCTTAAGATCGATTTTACTTTCTACCTGTAATTTATAATAAATTGAAGACCTAAATTGTAGTTTTAATTCAACGTAGTATTTCTGAGCCTATAACTTCGTATTTCGCTGAGCAAAGCTAGGATGAACACGACAGTACTGTAATAGTCGTGCCGCTGCCCGTATCAACTGTTGACTTACTCGTACCTACTTGTTGTTGTTGAATACTTAACAGCGCCACTGCCTGTTCTTAGAAAGAGTTTAGACTTTATCGACCATTTGAAGCTTCTGTAAAACTCTGGCTACCTTTAGTGACGTCTCTATCTGGAGTTATGACGTACGAAAGGACATAATACCTATATGTTTTAATAGAAGTTAATTTCTTAGAACACTTCGTGCAATAAACGGGAACAATTTACTGGCACGATAATGAATGACCCCCCCACATCAGTGAAAACCGTAATAAAATCCATTCAGGCGTATCCGAGATTAGTCATCACATACTAACCGAAAGACATGTGGGATGTAAATTCTTCAATATTAGGAGCTTCAGTTTTATTTTCCAAAAGTTCCAAGGTTTCAGTCCCTATAAAATTATACGTGTATTATATAAATATTAAATGAAATTAAGCTCTAGAATATAAAATAATTTCAAAAAACTTCAATTTTGTGCAAAAATCCCTTTCACATAGAGCCCGCATTATGAAGACGGTAGCTGAAAGGGGTAAATGATGCGAGATAATCTGAGCTCTTAGTTCTACGTAGCTGAAAACGAATTTATTGCCCTGTGTAGGGGGTCGCGTTTTATTGATATCTCTGAAATATTATGTCACCCCAATCTATGATAATGATAACCGTATTTTAACCTTACCTACAAAAAGTGCTTTAATTCATCAATATAAATCTACTGCATTTTTAGATAAACCCTAATTAGATTATTAAATGCAAAAATAATTTAGTAAGCAACGTGTATTGGAGCTTGTTGGTAGACGCGTTTAACAATTATCGGAAAAGTCTGAAAGTTAATATAGCTCGTAATATCAGACCTATATTTCTTTTCTGTGATAAGTAAGACTAACTCGAAAAATAAAAAGCGAAGGATTTATAAAAATAGTATAGGTCGAAGGGGCAAGACCTCCCGCGTAAACAAGATATTGCTAGACAAAATAAGATCTAAAAATAGACAATTAATGTTCGTTTAGTGCAAACTGAATTACTTTTTCTGTATAGGTAAGCACGCAATTAACTTGTTATTACATAACATTTTTCTCGAACTTCAAAATTCCGTTGCAAAGTTTGTTTTTTAAAGCGGAACACGGTCGTAAAAAGCACACAAACTAGAATGTTCTTTCCGACAGAAGTTGGAAAAGTCGCAAAAAGTGGGTAGTGCTGTTAAAACTTCATCAAACTACCCCGAATGGATGTTGTCGCTAGTGACAAATCCTATTGACCTGACAGAGGCAGGACGCTGCGCCATACAAAAATAAAGGAGCATTCAGTTGGTTCAAAAGCGGAAATAGTGCGCGTAAAATTAAATGAAACGTCGAAATTCATATCTGTCATAGAAGTCGCAGATGATATTTGCACTTTTGAAAATGTTTATACCTAGCTTATAGGTACACAATAGGTCCTTAATTTACTTCACATTAAGATTCTTAGTGATGGCGGTATTTTTAAACCCAGACCGATTGAGGGAGGGCGTGTTATAGTTTGACACGTTTGTCTCTTTGTGTGTTTGTCTGTGGCATCATAACTTAACAACGGATAATCAGATTTGGACCCGGTTTTTTTATTTAATAGAGATTTTGTCGACAGTGTTTTTAGCTAGGTCTGATAAAAATTGGATTAGTAGTTTCCAAGATCTTGGAGTATCTTTGATGTCAGTTTGGATCCTGGAACGGTAATAACTAGATGGTTCGAATTTAAGCTCAAATATTCATGGTGCGTTTCCGACATCTGAATCCTTAAGGTTCTAATGATGACCAGGAAAAGATAAGTTGGACTTCAATTTCGTAATATGAAACTTGAAGAATTGGAAGATTATCAGCCCGCCGAAACTAATAATAGTTAGATAGGGTCTTCTCGAACTAAAGTCGTAAAAGGAATCCTGAGACATTTCAAGAGAAAATAATATTTAAAAATGGAGACCAAAAAATAAATTGTAATTATGTGAAGCTAGGAATTTTATATTAACCATGGCGAGGCAGAATACTGAGCTCCGCGTAGGGCGATGCCCGGAGCTTCCCGCCTTCAGGCGCCGCAGGTCTAATATGCTGAATGTTCTTAGCCAAGTCAGATGAAAATTGGATCAGTGGTTCTAAGATCTTGGAGTATCTAGGGATGTTGGAGTATGATGGGATCTCTGGAACGGTGGATCAATTAGGTGGTTCGAGTTTGAACTCAAATGTTTATGACTATTGTGACCTTCCCACACCTGAAACCTTGGGGATCTGATGAAGACCAGGAAAAAGTAAGGGGATCTCCACAATGGTACGCGGGGGGTTTCTTAAATTTTTAATTCAGAGTTATTTATGTAGATAGTAGGCCAATTTCCAGCAGTGGACGACTTATGGGGGTATTAAACATTTAATTTTCTTTTAATAGCCTATATATTGTCCCACTGCTAGGCAAAGGCTTCCACACCTTCTTTCCATTTTTCCCCATTCTCAGCGTCCTGGTACGAGTACCATCCCTGGTGGAAGTGATCTAATGTCGTCTTTCCACCTACTCCTGGGCCTGCCTTGACGCCCGTTCAAACCTTTGATTAATATTACAAAGTAAATAAATAACTGAAATCTATATTATGGCAAATTATTACCAATGGGAGCCTGAGGCCAATTTCTTAAACCATATTCTCTCTAGTCATAAATGTATAAATTTTGAAAAATACACAACGTGCAAAGATAGGTTACTACCGTTTCATTATTCTAATGCCTGCTGTGGGCGGTGTTTGTTGCGAACAGGTGGCTCCAAACCTAACCGCGAGAGGGGCCTATATTTAAATATTAAATTTGTGATTTTTTAACTCTAAAGTTTCAACAAAGTGTGGAAATTTTTCACTTGACACTTCAATTTCTTTCTGACAAATTTGACATTGATTTCCATTATTTAGGTCCCCTCCCAGTTAAATTTTAAATATAATCAAATTGTATCTTCCTAAACGCTAAAGTTTCACCAAAACGTGTATCACCACTTTTCTCACTTGACATTTCAGGAGGTGATGATTAATCAAATGAAGATTCCAGAACACGCGATCAACTATTGAACATTATGCGCACGACGCCTAAAAGATAATGTCCTGAATGTCTTCTCCAATTGTTTCTTTTTCAGGTAGGCGTAACTACAATTACTACGTACCTACGTCTATTGTTTTTGCCTACGTACGTACACGTACGTACGTGTACGTGTACGTACGTTGTGATACAAAGTTGTTATTTTCTGATGATCTGAGGTATTTATACTCGTATAACCTAGTTCGGGCATTATTCTTCCACAAATAAAAATAAGAATAGACGTACGTGTACCTACGTCTATTTTTATTTTATTGGAGTATAAAAGATTAGCAATATTTAAATAATTTTGTGGAAGAATGATGCCCGAACTAGGTTATACGAGTCTCAGATCATCAGAAAGTAGCAAGATTGTATAACGTTCTTTTGGCAATGGGACTAGGGCCGCAAAAAGCTCGCGGGTCGCACTTTGAGTTGAAGACCCCTGGTGTAGAACATAGGCTTTTATACAGACCAGGTGTTGCGAAGTAAATGTAAATATTTTATTGTGGAGGCACAAACAGCGCCTGAGAGATCAATAAAATTTGTTTGTTTTGTAAAATGCTCTCCGCTGTCTGCTTTATAGATTGTGTACATGAATTATTCAAATATGCGAATGCGAGTACCTACGTTGAGGTCCATCTGTTTTAATGTTTTTTGCGATGAAACGTTGGGATAACCTTTAATTTTTTTTCGTGAAAATGCCTGTATCGATTATGGGGTTGTTTATTCGCCAGAGATGAGAGTAAGATTTGGGTAATGGATCCGAAAATGTGAGAGTGCGTGCCAAAAAATTAAATGGAATTCGTTCCATAAGCGCCAATGGCTTTGCAGCAAGGCACAATTGTCTGACACTATTTACGGAACCTTTATCAGAAACTGAAACATGTATTCCGAATAAGCGGGATCAAGAATTATAAAAGTGCTTACCAGTGGCGCCATCTTGATAGCACTATTATATTCCTGGTACCTTTACATACTCGCTTCTCTGCGTCAAATATTGTTAAATGTACAAAAAGTTGGAACTAATTTTCGATGTATAAAGTTATTCAGGGTTGATAGATTCTTAGATTATAAGAGGTATAAGAGCTTACGAGTTCCTATATGCAATGTTTGTCAGGTTTATACATTCCGCGTTTCGATGACTGGTACCGAGGTCATACACGTTTTACTTACTACAACAGTATAAGTATAGTATTTGACTGGTAATTACCAGTCAATTCTGCCTCCAAAATAACGATAACCGTTTATATCAGAGAAATTATATCTATTTCGTACAAATTTAGAATTTATATTATAATGACGTGTTAAATGTATTTAGCATACCTAGCTAATTTAGCTTATCAATCAATATCAAATAATCCACTTATCTTATACTCGTATCTACCAGTCATTCTGGATACAAAACTGTGAGAATTAGACATCAAGTCGAAGCTCATCACGCTGAAGTGGAGCAAGTTAGAAGAACATGTTCGTCGAGTGGCAAACATTGACGCTGTGGCTTGAAAACTCAATTACGAACGCTGTTAGCAGCTTGATACACACGACGTCATGTCCAAATTACTTCTACATGGATTTCTTTTTCGAGCGGTGACGTCAGTTGTTAGAAAATACCTAGAGATCGATATAGTATTGACTTAAAATTGTGTACGCTACTGGTGACTGTATATATAGGTGACATTTTTATGGAGAGCAGATGAGCAAACGGTGCTACCTAATAGTGATCTGGTCTCCTCACTAATATTAAAGGTTTTTTATTAGTCGCTAAGTTAGGACCTAGGAGGAGTCAAACCCTATCGTTTACTCTATTCTTTAAAATACAGTTTATTTGGTCCAAATCCCTCGAGTAGTTTCGACTTTCACTATAAACTGAGCTCTAACCGCGCAACACATCATTTTCAGTGTTCACTTGCGCAGCCTATGACGCCACTAGAGGGAGCCGAGGGGTATATTTTTTTTTCTTGTCGTCAGACCGATCTTTACCTTGGTATAAATATTACTTTTCTAACTCTTAAACTTTCGTTACACGTTACACAATTTTTCTTGGATAACTTTCACATGAAAAACTATTTCTTTTATAAGTTGTTAACAATCTTGAATGAGACTATATCGATAAAATTTTGGCGAATGGTTTTATCAACACTGTCTACAACTAATAGTATTGTAACATTCCAGTTAGTTATTTGATCGGTAACAGTTACAGCACATGTGGCTTAAAATAACGTGCTCTGTAATGTCTGCTCCCAATGATCATTGACACGCATGTCGTCGTTCCAATTACGATACCGCGTTCCAATGCTGCTACACTCTCTACATACACATATATGTACGAGATTACCTATATGGGACATGTATGAAATGGCTGCTTCCCAACTTTTTTTTATTGTTCTGTGTCAGAGAGATCACGTTAGTTCCATGACCGTCACGTGGTTACACCAGACACGGCTTAAGTCAAAATAAGGAGAAACTTTCAATTGAAGGCCTCGGTAATCAGGAGAAAACCCTAAGAAACTGTGTCGTAAGTTTATTTCAGGTACTTATGGTAAATGACGATAAAAGATACTTACTTATAGTACAGTTGAGAATAGGTCAACCTACCCAAAACGTCAAAATTTGTGAAGCTGAAATAAACCTGAAAAACTGAAATAATCGATTAAATTTGACACAGATGGTATACTTTAGTTGGGAGTCGACTGTACTCTTAGACGACACGACTAGTGAAAGAACCGTCAATTAGTAGCTTGCTGTTTCATAACATTTACACAGTTCTCTTTGAAGGTGTGAGTATTGTGTAGCCATTGCATAATGCATTTCACTAACGAACGCGCTTCCTGCATCGCATGCCGCTACCTTGCTGCGCTGCATGAGAACTTTGAATAGAAAACTGCTAAAGGGGCAACATTTGCTCTTCTTTTGAACCATTTTTAAGGCGGTTTGTGCAATTGTGGGTATCTTATGAGGTTTTTCTCATAAGTCAGTTTATAATTTTAAAAGTAATTAGTAAGTAGATTGTTTGCATATGGGTTTCTGTATTGTTTATACATAAATATTTATTATATGTATGAGTTCCCAAAATGTTCAATATTGTTTCGTCCGTCCATATACCATCCAGTCCATACCTATGTGCCGTTTTATGTTTGTTGTAGGTGGAGTTTCCGGACAATCTTGACAATATGTGCAAAATTCTAAATTTCGATAAACTAAGTCATAACCGGTCACTTTTACGATGTGTCTCACTTACAACGTGAATTGGCGGAATTATTGCGCCTTAAAACACAATACCAAAGGCCATTAATTTAAAAAAAAGTAGTAAGTTCAAATTAGGACAAGGAAAACTAATGAACATTCAATTTTAAATAGCCTTTTTCGTCCACAAATCCACGCTTCGAAAAAAGGACAGAGGAAAGAGCTTTCCTTTGACAAACCGAAGGTACCTATTTACGAGGGTATACTTGGTCCCAATGATTAAGTAGCTCGTAAACCTCTTAGAGCCTAACCCAATAAAATTCATTTTGACAAAGTGAGAGAAGAAATGGGCAGTCTTGTACGGAGTAAAAGCGTTCCGAGAGAAGGTCTCGTGTCGAACTACCGAACCAATACCCTGGGTCATTCAATTAAGTACGTAATTACATAACATATTGTGTGATGTAAGCAATTACCAGGGCTCTATTGATTATATTGGCAATGAAATAATCCCGAATATGATGCCGACCGGGCTTGGGCATTGTTGAACAAATTTTTTCATAGCAGAATTGAGCAATTGCGCGAAATTCTCAAAATATCTGTAGTATTAAAACGAAATATTACCTTTTACAATAAAATAGCTCTAGTACTTAATTTCTTTCCATTTTAGTCGTTCTCAGAAATATGTAATGATAAATAATTAATTGAAAATAAAACAGAAATTTGAATAGTAAATTATTCTGGACAACATAAACAATTTATCAAGATTTTGTTTGTTATGTTCAGGAGCTGGAAAGGATTGTCGAGGTTCTTAAAATGTTTATAACATACTTATATCGTAAATCAGTCATTCCTTTCAAAGTAATAGAATCACAAATTACGTTATATACTGTGGCATATCGTACGTTTAATGTCACTCTTTGTTAGTCAAAGGAAATAAGCAATTCTTCAGACAATCGAATCATTCTTCATTCATTCCAATTTAACTCAGCAGCAACGAACGAAGGTATTGTCGCTCTGTTGATTAAGTTTGAAAACATTTTCCGATGTTTGAAAAGTTATTATTTATTATGGAAATACTAAGTGAAACAGTCTTTTACGTACAGAAAACGTTGTAAGTGAAATATAAAAGGACACTCCGAATTGGCCTGCAGCAAAACACAACTCGTAATGGAATTAGCAAAAATCTGTTTCACTTTGTATACAGATTTAATTAAGAGCATTATTTAAGAGCTGTCCGAGTTTGAGAAAACAGAAAAGTTATTTATCGAAAAGCTCCAATTAAGGGCAAAGCTTTCTGGACTTAATCCAATAAACCTACTCATTTAGTGAACGAAATGAAAGGTAAATAATTTTAGGGAAGTTCTCGCCGCGGATTGCGCGACAGAGTTTTGTTTCCCGAGCAAAGGGTTCCCTAAACAACTGTGTGTGTTGGTTTGATTATCGTGGAATTGATTAAACAATGCAAAGCAGAATCCAATTATGCTGAGGATAACACTCCAACCGAGGACGGTTTCTAACGAATGTAGGTGCTTAGTGGCGGGACTACTTAATTAATTGTAAGAGCATATTTTATTTCTAAGTGATCCCAGTGAGATGAAAACCAAGTGAGTGCAAGTGGAATATTTCACGTCGTTATTTCCACTTCAATAAGTTAAGTGAAATTAAGATAAATCTTGATTTCAAAGCGAGATATTAAACATCTAGTATATTAGTTGAATTACTTTAGGTTGGCATCTAACCACACGATAAGAAGAAGAATCTCGGTTCTTTCTTATAACTATTGCTAATGATAAATACGTAAACTGAACTATAATTTTATACTTAAATCTACCTATCCTTATTTTTACGCTTACTTTAACTGTATGTGTATGTAATGTGGTAATAAAGTAAGTATCTTTATTTTGAAAAAAATAACTATTCCATACCTACTCACTCATTTATAGTCCGAATAAGTCCAAAATGAAAAGCAATTTCAAAAATATCTAAGGGACTTAATAACCTCCAAAAGCTACTATTCAGTTCGGGAATATTTTGAAGATAAACATTTTGAAATTATTATACGACAGGAACTACTCTTACAAACTTGCTATACCGACAAGGTTAATCATGTTAGGACTAAATAATTGTACATAAGTAATAACATCTGTATGTAAATCATGGTTATGCATTAATCATTATATTGAAATCAACAAGTTCATTTCGCATCGTCTCGATCTTTTGAAGCTTGTTTTAAGCACATCACTTGGTTCTAATCTAAACCATTTTAAACGAATGTACTTTTAAACAGCTGCACTTGGAAAATTACGATTCTCTGCTCCACTGTCCCGGGCAATGAAGTCAGTACAGCGCAATATCACCTCAGAGACGACGTGATAAAGGCCATTACCGTCGGTTGATAACTGTATAAGTTTTTACTCTAGTGCTGGGGGAGATACGAGAATTTCTGTTTGTTACTCGTACTTGCAGAATATCCTTGTTTGTACACAAAGCATCGTACGGATATCGGTTTATCAGTTGCAATCTGGTTGCAATGGCCAGCCAGAAAAAAAAATTGATGGAAGAAGATAGTTATCTATCTTCTTCCATCCATTTATCTCTTTCTAGAGATAAATATAATATTTATTTTCTCTACTCTTCTTAAAAAGAAACACCTATTTAATAAAATGAGTATTTAAAGCCTCACCAGAGTTTATTTAGGGGCGCCATCGCTATGTTGTGGAATGTAATGTGTTTGAACTAATGTTTTCATAGCGATTATTATAAAAGTATAAGTACCCTCTTGACAACTCTTTTAAAAGCCGTGTCAGGGTTTAACACGAAATGACTTATACATTTAGTTTATTTTAGATTTCAAAGGTTGTTTTTTCTGAAAGTCGATTGCTTTAAGAAGTATTTTCTTCCTATGCCTAGTGGGATCGGAATATTTTCAAAACCATCATCATTGGATGCCATCTTCAAAATGAAGTTTGAAGGTTAGTAAGCAAAATTGATTGCTATCCCATACTGCGTCTTTGAAATCATAGTAAGTTATACACAGTCTGGTTCACTCCTCGACATCGCCTAGGTCGTCCAAGTCATCTCTTTCCTGAACCTACACGTCTTGGATGAAAGAAAAAATAAAGTCAAGGGGCGGGCGCGCGTTCTTATTTTCACGCTATACAAGTAGGTACATGGTTAACCATTATTAAAAGCAATTAATATAGGTACGAGTATCAATATTTATTAAAGCTACTGAATCGATTACGAATCAGTAAACAACTCTATCGTATATAGGATAGGCATTCATTGCGATCAGGTTTTTTCCTACACAGGGCGGAGAAGCAAACAAACCATAGATATACAGTATGTAAGATTTTGGAATACTCTTCCGATATTCTAGCTGATTGAGAGAATTTTGTTTTAGTAAGTAACACTACTACTGCAAGCTGAAGTGGCAGTGGGCCGGTCACATCTGTCGCAGAACCGACAACCGCTGGGGTAGACGAGTTCTGGAGTGGAAACCGCGTTTGGGCAAACGTAGTGTGGGACGCCCCCCTGCTAGATGGAGCGACGATCTGCGCAAGGTGGCTGGCAGCGACTGGATGAGAAGAGCCGAAGATCGGGCTCAATGGCGCGCCCTGGGAGAGGCCTATGTCCAGCAGTGGACTAGAATAGGCTGCTGATGATGATGATGATGAAGTAACACTACAAAATATATCTTTTCCCACCTTTTCAGTTCTTTTAAAACTCATTATTATAATAAATACTTTCGCGCTGCATGAACACGTTGTAAGTGCCTCGTAGCCGTAGGTTTGTACCGTCTATACTTACACCTACTTGAAATGTCAAAATGTACGTATCTGAAATAAACCATGTTACGCTGAAATAAGGTTGAGATTTGATCGAGAAATTTGACAGAATACGGTATACTTTAGCTAGTTAGTGGACGACTGTACTTACGTGGCTACAAACTGCTCTAAGGCGACACTTACTGGCGCGCCAATCGCTGATAAAAACTTCTTCTCCAACACAAACATCCGGGCACTGTGCACTCAATTACCGAAGTTTGTTGCACACGGAATTTTCCGCATTTATTTTTTTACCTTTTTCTTTCATTTGCTCACGACCTCAACTGCTTATTAACCTCGCTTCAAGATATTGGCGTACATTTTAAGTGTGTCATACATTTGTATTTAAGTAGCCACATGTGTATAAGTTATTGGGATTTTGACCCCTCCCTCCTCCTCATTGACAGCCTCGGGGAAATCATTGGATGACCTCTGTTGAAACCCTTCAGTTTAAATATTAGATTTAATTGATTTGAAATTCTGAACGGACCGGCAACATACAGTGACAAGTGACAACGATAAAAAATACTTCGTCCAAAAATAAGAGTTTTATAATGCGTGTAAAACTTGTAAAATAATTAGGTAACGCGTACTCAATCAGGAACTCAAGCAAAAAATTGTTATATTTCTGAACAAAATTTCGTCTTTTCATTTGAAGAAATCTCAATTGGGTGTTCGGTTATTAATAATTTCCGCTTTGTAACTTTTTGAAAGATGAAAACTTTCTCAATTTTCAGGAAATCTGAAAATATTTTACAAATTCTAACGAATTGGAAAATAGCGGAGGTTGCTAAGTAATAAGGATTGGAGACTTTAATTCAGGGTCACTTGGAATTATCACACCCTATGTAATGAGAATCATTTCGAGCACGGACGGGTCTGACCGCGAATTCCGAATCCCCACTCATGACTATCGGATCGGGTCTCCCTAACTTTGTAATTTGGGCACACCCTCTATTAAATTCCTACTTCAGGCATTATCTATCTATAAGAACATACTTGGTGTATTGATCATATTAGATGGAAGTGATATGCACAGGAGATTAAAAAATGCGATAATTTGTTAGACTAGTACTACTAATCGATATATTTCTGACTTAAACGACGACACTTCAATCTCACCTGGCGGTGAGTGACGGTGAGGCCGAAGATGGAGCACACGGGCTTAATAAGTACTGACTCTTCTATAAACACTGCCGAAACTCATCAACGCTAAAGCGAAGACATTTGATGACATGGCAGACGTTATATAGGGTGGTAGCTAGCCAGGCGGATGCTGAAGGGGTCCTACCTAGCAAGCTGGGACTAGAAGCCTCGTATATGAGTATGAGTACGTATCGCACTCTTATCCAGTGGCGGAAGGGATATTCTAAATCCGTCCCATACACGGAAAAAGTGATGTTTCCGATATAATATAATATAAATGTTTAAAGTTGCCAATTAGACAAAGATAGCGCTAGCAACAAGTGACGTCACTTAGTGCTAGTGCTATAGACTCTCCATAGAAAATACAGTTTTAGAAAGAGACAGATATCATCATCAGTTCTATTGAGTCCAGGATTGGGCACAGGCCTCCTCTAATTATCTCCTTCTGGTTCTGCTGGTGGTATTACGTCCGATTGTAATCGAAATATAACAGCTTACAACTTATTAATTTTTCAGAGCGTCGGTGGCACAGTGGCTAGGGCACTGGACAGGATGCGGGAGGTCCGGGTTTGAAACCGTGCAGTGCCATGTACCAATGAGTTTTTCGTATTTTTCGATGACTTACGTACATTTACCGACTGCTCTAACGGTGAAGGAAAACATCGTGAGGAAACCTGCACACTGAGATGACCAGTGTGCAAAATGGGGTAGGCACAAAAGATCCTCAATGGTCGAAGTGCCGCTGGGATTATTCCCGGCCCCCTATCATAAGATAAGATATTAATTTTTAACAAATTCTGGTTTATTTTTCATGAAAGGTTTTCTAAAATTTTATCTTATTTTTTATTAATTGCATTAATGAATATAAACAATTCAACATAAGTCAACTATCCTATTCCCGAACCATACAAATAAAGTCACGTAATGGACATTAATGCATGACTAGATAAAATAAAATAAAATAAGGCCAGATATTAACCTAGTTAGCAGCGGAAAGTAGTGATATTTTTTTAATTTATATAAGAAGAGCACACGAGCAAACGGGCGGCGGGCCAACTCATCTTTAATATTATTAGAGGGTTTTCGATGAGCTGCTATAACCATGAGGACTATATGGAGTGCCTTATGTGCCGGTAATTACGCTGGCTCTCTGACCCTTTAAACCAAAACACAGTAATGCAAGCATTGCTGCTTTGCGGCAGAAATAGTACCACCCCAGGCTGACTCTACGCACACAGTCATACTACCTTAACATTCAAATAAACAAACTACAGTTGAATAGATTAAATAGCATATCAGCTTAAAGGCTTATTTGCATGAAAACCCAACGCGCATAAATAGAATAATAAAAACATGAAGCGGCAAGCCCGCGAACATATTTTGTTTGAGTTCTCAAGCGTATTTCCTGCTTTCTCTTATTTCCCCCGGGATAACTCATCTTATAGGGGACATAAGTTGTGCCGATATCAACGAAAGTACACCTGTACATTTTACTAAAAAAATATGGTGATTACAGTAAAATACTATGACGTGTATACTGGACTTAGCAAGGAAATGAAAAGTTGCGAAAGTAAACTCTCAATGTTGTGCATGGATAATGTAAACTCTCAATGTTGTGCATGGATAATGTAAACTCTCAATGTTGTGCATGGATAATGTAATGCAACTTTATTACTTGTACTTCTTTGAGATTATTGCTTTTTGGAGGTTTTGAAGCGAATGTATCGATGGCTATTTTAGATAATCTAAGGTGGCTATAATAGGTCTCGGCACCTCTGGACCATTACGGTTGTCCACTTAAAATAAAAGATCTTACCTTCGTTAGAGTAGGTATTTTAGTATGTATTTTATTAGTAGAAAATGCTTTCAATTTAAAATTAATCACATTGTGAATAAATGATTGAATAGATAATTATGAACGTAAGTAATTGGTGTATCATAATAGTTAATTAAATCTCTGTCCAGTATCATATTATTCCAGCCCTTGCTCGGGATTGGACAGATTCGGGATTGGACAGATTCGGTATTGGGCAGATTCTTGATTCGACAGATTAGTGGATTGGGCAGATTCTTGAATTCGACGGAAAATGCACAGTTGTGCACAAAATATAATACGAGATCAATTAATTCGAAGAATCTGTCCAATCCCGAATCTGTCCTATACCGAATTAAAAAGACCCGACCTACTTAAACAGGAACTCATTAGCGTATTTTATACGTATATGAAACTCCTTGAACATTCAGTTATCTAGCAGGCCACTTTATGTCATTTCTAACAAATAAGTACTTCAAACAAATGCATATCATTTATTTTCCTGTTATAATTGTTATCAAAGAGGATATTTTACGTTTATTGTTGTGAAATTCTATATATTGCATATTAGTCATTTTAGCAAAAACGCCTCCATGCAATATAATATTAGATATGATGCATTTTGAAGCGTAAAAAGAACAAAATATCCCACAGAATGTTTAATTAAATTAGCTCTATTACTCCCAACAATATTTTAAAAAGCTTTCTTCAAAGGAAAATCAAATTGACGTTAAATTCTAGGGAATTAAAAAGAGGATACTTTTTTCAATATTTTTCCTTTTCATTAGTAGGGACTCGCACCTACTTGTAAACCCTTTCTGAAGAGTTTGTAATTAAAGAGAGTTGAGGGAACTTTCTCATTTTAAGTAATATTTTCCATTCGATAGAACTTGAAAAGAAATAAATTGATGCGTGAAGTTATTTCTCGGAAAATATTATGTTTGAAACATATGGATTCAAAGTGTTAATCAGTGTGTAATTATGCTGAGAGGCCGGTCCGGGTTATGTCAGACTAATGAGTCGGTGAAAGAAAGTTCTTGTGTGCGAGCAGACCGCGGCGCCCAAGCCGGAAGAGCTACGCAAATAACCCGTTTTGCATTATGAAAATAGATGAAACAAAAACATGAGCCCACGGCAAAAGGCTACCTTTTCATTCATAAGAAACGTTCAACATTGCTCTGCCCATGCCTTTCATTAAACGTCGAAATGGGTGTTAGCGTTTTTGGAATGTTTATTTGTCCACAGTGTTTGATGTTGTATTAAACAGACTTTTCGTGGAAATAATCTTGGAGTCCTGTAAATTCTGTGGCGTAGTATAAAAAATCATACCGTGAAACAGAGACTTTCTTATTACTTCGAATTCTCTGGGATGCCTTTTTGATTGGAATTTCAGAATTAAGAACTTTATCCACACTTTTAGAATCACACATAAAAACTTACGTCAACGTCATTGAGTTACCGGGGATTTCACAGGGTCACATCCATTGTTATCTATCATATACACTTAAATACCGAGGAGCTCGTAGCCTAGTTGCGAGCACGGTCCAAAATTGATCGTGCAGGTTAAGCGACGTTGGCGCGGTCGGTACCCTGGATAGGTGACCGCTAGTGGCATATTTCCTCTGAGCTCCTCCGTGCCTCGGAGAGCATGTTAAGCAGTCGGTCCCGGTTGTTTTCATTCGACAGCACTCGTTAAGCCATGGCAGATGCCTACGGGCGGCCTGAACAATTCTGACAAATAGGTTGGCCACTAACCATACGATAAGTAATTAAGTACTTAAATACCGTTTGGGCGCAGAATTTCCATTTGCCAAAATGGCTAGTTCCCAAAATGACTAGTCCCAAAATTTCCAGTCTCAAAATTTCCAGGTCCCAAAATGGATAGTTCCCAAAATAACTAGTCCCAAAATTTCCAGTCTCAAAATTTCCAGGTCTCAAAATGGCTAGTTCCCAAAATGACTAGTCACAAAATTTCCAGGTTCCAAAATGACTAGTCCCTAAATGTCCAATCTCAATGTGAGCAAAGTGTCCAATGTGTGCTATTCAATGTTTCAATGTTCCAATGTGTTAATACCTACACCTAATCTCGACTATGTATTTTTTTCTATGTATTAATTTCATCTTATACCTATACCTAGATAAATATAAAGACACCCAGAAAGTACTGGTATTGCTCAGTTAACAATACTGAAATGAACTTGCAAACGATCGGATCGGTACAGGTATTTTATTACACTTCGCGCAGTCTGCTTTACAAATTCAAAGTGAACTGAAAATAATACCCTTGCTGCGTTTTCCGTAGTTTAACTATAAATCCCATTCTAAATAGATTCGGAACTTCTTTTCCGAATACCTAGCAACTGAGGTCTAACTATAATATTTACTTACGTCATTCAGTTTTCATTACAATGAGATACAAAGTAATCGAAACATATTCAGACTTGATACCGATGGTATCAACCGATGGCATATACTGATGGATGGTATCAAACACGGGTTAAAAATATTTAACCCGTAGTTTAGTGTAAGTGGAACTTACTTGTCTAGCGAATTACCAAAGAGACGTGATGTTAAAATAAAACAATGTTAGACAATAAATTATTAGTTTGCAGGGCCAGGTTTGCATTGGCGCAAGACGTTTTCGTGATTTAACCCGGGGTTACTTAACTCGAATTTCGTGCTAGGGGCCTAAGACCCAAGACTCACAAAGACAAGAAATGTTTCTAGAGTCTTACAGACAATCGTTGGCCGCATACACCATTATCTACTCTAGAGAGATTAAAAAAAACAATCAACAAAACATTATATCCAGTACAATTGAGAAGAAAATTGTTCCACGCAAACCCGCTGCACTCTAGCGAGCGTGTCTAACATATTAGCGGCAAACTTCAAACTAATCAAGAACACAGTCCCGTTCGCGTTACGCGTGTACGATGTACGTAATTTATTAGCGTTTATTCCCATATAGCAATCTGTAGGGATGCTGTTCTATTACGCAGACTCCGTCGAGATCCCTGCTCCAGTCAGCTACGGGAGTTTGGGCGCATCGGTCGCTCCCGACCGTTCCCAATGGATTAGACTTTTGAACTACTTCGCTTGAGAACTCGCCGCCTTCCTTATTTGAATAGGTAGTGTGTTTATGCAAACCCTTGGACCACAGTTTGTGATCAAGCGCCTGCCAACGGATTAAAGTGACGTTTTCATACGGAACTATGGGGATTACCTAAAACTTTTCCATTCGAAATTGGTAAGTTTACTCGTACAGTGCACTAAATGCTCTAGTTATTAAACACGCTTATAACTTTGTACTTGTATCTAAGTTGGGTCGCTTCGTTAATTTATTTGCGAGCGGCATCTTTTAGCTTTAAATTGTCTCTGAGTTAAGGTCGGTCGGAGGTAGGATTTTACCTGTTCCTGAGCGTTAAATGAGAGTCTCCTATAAATTCAGGTTTTCCGCAAGGGAAAACTTTTCTCTCGTAAAAGTTTTGCAAATCGGTATTCGATGTACGTTTACATTTTAGTGATTGGAATTTAGGTGAACGGAGTAATTTATTGTTCGTTGGAACTTATTAACTTAAAGGGCTCTTTTTTATTTCCGGGTCTACTTGACCCTTACGGCAAAAAGAAAATTAAGGGAAACGGCATACTTTACTGAACTTTGGGTCAGTGCCTACTCAACGTATTATGTAGATTATTGACAAAAGAGCTTTGACAATTTTTGTATAAATTTTGTCCGGGATTCATGTTCTTTTCCTGTTAGAATAATGTGAACATTTTATAAGACAATATTCTCGTTGATAGAAAATCTGTGTCACAATGTGTACGTCCAAAACAGAATTAAATAGAAAATTCAGAAAATAATTCGTTTGTTATCTAAAGAATTTTTTTTTTAATAAGGTGAGCAGATCAGCAAACGGGTTGATGGTAAGTGGTCACCATTTTCGATGCGTTGCTAACCTTGAGTACTAAGATAGAGTGCATCATGTGCCGGTAGTTACTCTGGCTCTCTTACCCTTCAAACCAAAACACAGAAATGCAGGCATTGTTGTAAAAGGGTGTTTACAACAATGCTTGCATTGTTGTAAAACCCCAAACTTACTGCACAAAGTTATACCACATTCAAAGCTATATCTAAAATGTTTATATCTAAATCTATAACGACGTGTTCTCTCTGTAGTATTTAACTTTCTTTGTTTTATTTTGTTTGTGATAGTGTACATATTTGTTGATTTATTTGTAACAAAATAACGATCTCAACCTATAAAAAAATCTATAACTAAAATAAATTTGAAACTACTTAAGTACTGTAATTGTATACTTTACACATAAACGGTAGTCTCCAGTTCCATAATAGTTGCCACTAGGTAAGAATAGTTCCATAAAAGTTGCCGCCAGTAAAAACGGCTGAGTCCCTAACAGCGTTTAAAAACACTGTAAGCAACACCTCCTTTCGTCGCAAAAATCTGCTTGTGTTTGGTCGATTTTGCCCAAATAAAATAAAATAAAATACCACTCCAATCACGCCGAAGTTCGTTGCCACTAGATGTTGAATCCTGGGATAGTAAATACGTTCTATTTCAACGATAGGGGTTATTTTTAGGATAATTTATTAGGTAAAGTAAAGTCTCGGTTAGCTGACCTCAGTGAATGGTATAGATACTCTCTGAGACAGAGAAACCCAATTATGGTATCATCAGAAGAAAACTAAATCCAGCTACATATAACTACTTGTATTGTCATTCATTGTAATATAAAATTACATTATAAAGATTTGACCACTTAAGCGATCAGGGCTCCATCTAGCACATTAGGCGAGACCTGAAAACCAGCGTGTCGCTGAGGTCTCGACCATTTCATTAGACACATAGGGCAATACATGTTATAGATTTCATATCGTATATTTTGTTTGTAAGTTAAGAATTAGAATAAAATAACTGTGAAGTACCTTATTATTTTGATGTGTATTAATGAATAAATACTCTTTTATTTATTATAATATTTAAGAATAAAAGTGACGTAAATTAGAATTTCTAAAAAACGTAATTCCACCCGGAGAATTTTTTTTCGTTATAATTATGTAATCAAAGAAAATAGTAACTACAAATCTATTGGTAACATGTAACCAATTTTATGTTCCTTTTTTTTTCGAAGACTTACGTACATTTCCCGACTGCTCTAACGGTAAAGGAAAACATCGTGAGGAAACCTGCACACTGAGATGACCAGTGTGTAAAATGGGGTAGACACAAAAGATCCTCAAGGGTCGAAGTTCCGCTGGGTTATTCCCTATCATAAGATAAGATAACATGTAACCAAAGCCACATTTAAATAACATAATAAACCACTTTTGCTAATTTGAAGTGAACTTTGATAATAACTTGACAAAATTTTGTTATTTCTACAATAATGGAAATACCTTTGTTATTAAGAAAAAATTATAACCAAAACTACTTCCGTACACCCAGAAAAATATTCTTGAACGCTTAAAACCAAATAAATAAAACGCCTATATTTATAAGCAAATATTTACTTTTCCTCATTTCAATATAAGTCCACGCATTACTACAAAAGTAGAATGAAAATACATCGGTCCATTTCGTCACGCTTTGTTGATCTTTATTGGCGACGACCGCTGCAAGAAAAACACGTCTTGAGTAGGAGGCTACGATTACGTTAGGTGGAACGTGCTAAATTTGCTGACATGAACAATTTGCTAGATGTTACCTTTTACATGTCCTGACAGTTATAAAACATGAAGATAATATGTTGGACATGCGAATTTGTACAGGAAACAACTAGCGCCACTTTAATAAAAAAAAACTACTTATTTCTTTCTTAAAAAACAAGGAATTTACGAAACCTAAGAATAAAGAAAAAGACTGATTTTAATTACAGGGGCTGACTACACGTTTTACTAGTATTATCTTAGTATAGTATAGTTTTAACTGTCATTGTCTGGGAATAAACAACTAAAAAGAATTATCACAAGAAAGTCCTTGCTTAGAATAAAACAAGTCTATGATTTGTTTAAACAATAAACAAATAAGACATTTTAAACTGAAACTAAGAAACTTTAGTTTTCATATAGTAAGGCCATCTTAATAACAGTTTAACGTTAGCTTTCAAAAGTCAATTAGTATTTACTTAACAAAATAAAATAAATAGCAGAAAACCGAACTGATCTCATCTAAGAAAATTAATGTAAAGTAAAGTAAAGTAAAATACACTTTATTGCACAAATATAAATAAATAAATAGTGAAATACAATTTAGGCGGCCTTATCGCTAAGAGCGATCTCTTCCAGGCAACCTACGGGCAGAGGAAATTATATCGAGAAAGAGGTAGTAGGTGTACAAGGTTTATGAAAAACGTTAATGTTAATGTCAAACATTTTGACAGTAGGTATATGAAACTCTATTTCTATTATTTATTAAAATCAGGAGTTGAAACAACCTAGTGTCATAGATATAGAAAAGCGAATGTACCAGATAAATAAAATTTCGTAGAATGGACGTAGTTATACTAAATAGTAACAAGAAAACAAACAACAATAGATATTACTAGATGGATACATCTCGCTGTATCTACGTCCCTGATATCGTCCATCCATCACTCCCACACATGAAATCTATTTCTGTCTCGACCAGATATGTCATTAACAGTCCATTTTCACTTAGGGTTAGTTAAAGTCGCATTAAATAGAACAGATGTACAATTTTTCCGATGTAAATGTAAAACGGAAATCAAACACTCTACATGACAATATACAATAGTACTCGTATTATAACTATATATTTTTTGTATAAATAGTTAAGAAAAAATGTAAGTTATCACCGTGCCTAGAGACACGTGCAATACCAGGAACATTGCTTGTGCTGCGCTGGCCTTGCAAGGATATCACTTTTTTACGTTCTTTTTAAAGCTCCCCGTGTCCTAGCAAAGGAGAAATTCCCCGGGAGGAAGAGTATATTGTATATGTGTGTGTGTTGATATGAATGTTATTCATAAATGAGAAGATATTTAACTTTAAAAGACCATTATTTCTATGGGAAATGTAAAAACGTGTTTGTCAAGTATTGTTGTATTTTTATATTTTTTATCAAACAAATGGTCTACCTAATGGTAAGTGGTCATCGTTGCCATTAGATATAATGTCTCATATTATAAGGTTATCAGTTTATCAAAAACTCTCTAATAACATCAGGTAGTCCGTTTATCTTGAGGACTTAGATATAGTGCCTCAAGTCGGTAATTACGCTGGTTCTTTGCAGCAGAAATACGAGTAGGTAGGCTGAGTCTACACAGAGTCTTACCACCTTTTGTTATTCAGATTGATAAAAATTCATAGCATAATAAATTAAATTATACATTTCTATTAAATTGTACCACTTCTTTCCGTTCTCTTTGCCTTCGTTATCCTCAGTAGACTCGCTTGAGAATACTCGTAACGTGAAAGATAATTTTATATGTATATGTCGGGTTTCCTTCCGGGTATGGACAGTGAGTAAACAAACAATTTCTATCTCCATTTACGACATGGGCTCGATTCTGGCTTGATCGCTAAATCTTAAGCTAAATGAAACTGACACGCTCACTTTTTTACACAATTGTGTAAGTTTCGTTCATCGATGATTTTAGCTAGTGACACTCGAAATCGGTACCATTTTTACGAATGTCAGTGCAGTTTGATCCAATTCAGGATATGAATCATCAGCTCGTAAGTGACTCTACATATAGGGCAGTTACAGGAAACTCTCTTATAGTTAAGCTCCATTTTATATCTCGTTACGTTTTAGAGAGCGATAACACGTGTGCTTTTATAGAGACTTAACACTATGAATGCTTCATGCAATTGGCGGTCACTTGATACGAGTACCTTAAGAGTATACAGGATGTTAACAAAAACATTCGCCGGATTTCGCCGGAATTCGAGATTCACTCCTGAATGTTGAACAACTGTGCCCATTTCTTTTTCATACTCTTCTTACGAAATATGTGACCTTGAGCAACCGATTTGTACGAAAATCTGGAAAGACTCAGACAGAAGATAGAAGTAGGGTAGGACTCTAGGATTTTATAAATTGTTTGAACAAAGTTGTTCATATAAATATGAATACTTGAATGCGTTTTGATTTGACTGTTGTGCCGACCAAAAAGTGTAACGAAATCAGAGAATTGTCCTTACGCTAGTTATAATAGGTCTTATAAAGATAGGATAAGAAGTCTTACATAAAATCCCCATATTACTTAGCGTCCGAAACTTCTACATAAAGAGACGGACGAACAAAATAGTGAAAGACAACAGTATTTTAGATTCTCCAACATATCCAAGAAAAGGAAAGGTTTCTCCACTTATATTAGCGAAACAAAGAAGTAATAGTGCTTATAGCAAGTTTAAATTAGGCTTAGACACTTGACACCCGTCAAGCTCCTTATCTCCCAAAAGTGTGGCATACGTGCAATTCTGTTGGTCCCAGGAGGAACACCGCGCTAAGCGAAGTCTATTGAAAAACTTACATGACTGTGATCGCAAATGTTTACAACTTCTCTCTTCTCTTTCATAAAACTCACACGCCACCACATATTAATCTAAGTCACTCAGCAGCTTAATTTACAAGTACTTATCTGTAACAGTTAATACTCGTGGTAAATATGTATGAAATATTCATGTTAATTCTATATTTTTATTCTAAAGTTAACCGCGTTCTATAGGTATACAAGTCAAGTATAAACGAGGAAATCTGTAATTGGCCTTCTTTAAGTTTAATACATATGTAATTTCATAATTGTTAATAGCTGTAGATTTCCCTTATAAATAAATAAAAACTTTATATACTTCCAAGAAGTTCTTTAGTAGGTAGTTATAGGTTTTCAACTTATTAATGTTATTATATACTTTTGTCGGCTGATATAGTACTTATGATAAACTACTGTTATGATAAAATACTATTATTAAATTATATATAATTTTTATTTTTAAAATTATATAAGTTTTATATTATATATAAAATAGTAATATATAATAATACTACTTATGATAAAATACTGTTAAAGCTGTGTCGCTGTATTTATGATGCAATTCTGTTTTAAAAAAAGAACGATAATGGTAGATAGGTATGAAGGTAGCGCTAAGTACTGTTGTCAAGAAGAGCAGTTGGTCTTTTATATATATATTTATTTATTTATCAATTTCACAGCATATCACATTACACATATAAATCAAACAATTAAAAAATCTATACATGCCAATTATGAAACCAAAAAGCTTCTTATTTTCTTTCTGATTCCATTTGTTTTCTAGATGTTAATAAATCAGCTTAAGGTGCAACGTGACTCTGTTTCAATATAAATGATTTTACACATTCGTCTCTTATTTGTGCAATATTTTACTAAAATATTATTATTGGGTCAGTTATACTGTTGTATACTGTAGCTAATATAAAAATAATAATAGATTAGAACCTTTACTATGATTAAAATAAACGAAACGAGTTATGCTACACCATTTATACATATTTAATTTTTTCGTTTATTAAGTATATTGTTTGTATTTTGTCTATGTGTGTAATAAAGATTATAATAATAATAAAATTCATTTTCAATTTTCGTATGAAAATCTACAAGTACATAAACTTTTAACAAGATCAATTGTGTTAAATTTTTGAATTCGCCAACGTACAACAGCATGCTTGACCTAACAGTAACAATATTTTAGTAAAATATTGCAAAAACACCACATTAATGTATAAAATCATTTGTATGGAAACTGAATCGCGTTTTACCTTAACAAAGAATAAAGATTTTCTTGGTAGAGATTCTATCCAACTGAGATCTCACCTGAATTTAGACAAGTGACACTTTTCGCGACATGAGATGACATTGTGTCTTTGATTTCCGTTTCATTTTTGGGACAAGGTAAATCCGACAATTTCAGTAACTGCTTGACATAAGAAATTGACAGGTTATGAGAGAAAATTGAAAGGCTGGGTCAATATTAGGGAAAACCCTTTTTTGTAAAATGAAATTCAGATATTAAATAATTATTCTTGTAAAACTAAATCGTTCCGAGAGCTGTCCAAGCATTTGTTCGATGCGACGAGGGCCCCAAGGGCTGGCGGCTATCTTGCCCAAAGGATCAGTATAGCGATTCAGCGGGGCATATGCCAGCATCCTTGGTACCCTACCACACGGGCCTAATCTAAGAAATTTTATAAGTTACATTTAATTATTTTGTGTGTGTACATTATTAAATTAATTATTTCTTGTAAAATAGACAGTTTGGTTAGATGATGGTAAATAACGATACATAAGTAAATAGCATCTAAGAATTCCTAATTAGTTTTGTACTCGTATTTGTAAAAGCTGTTAATTAACAACAACGTTGTTACTTCGTCCTCGTACAGAGTATAAAAGATTCCTACGTACCTAATGGATTTCTCACGAGTAGATAGAGCTTCACCAAAACATTTCAGGGTGAGTAAAACGGAGACCTGATTTTTGGTTTTACTGTTGTATTTATCTTCAGATTGTACGAGTATGAACGCTTCTATGAAAATAATGTGTACAGTGGTCAACACGTCAGGGTGACAAGTAGGTACATACCCTTTGGTACTTTAATAGCTTTAACTTATTTGACATATTAAGTAAGTAAGTAAGTAAGTAATACGTATAGTATATTCATACAAATGTCAAGAAATCACAACAAAAAATTATTACGACACGGTTCCACAGAGTATTGCATGATTCTTCAGAACGAGTGAGCGCGACTCCTTTAAGACAATATACTTACAGTACCTTGCTATTATTGAAACCCCCAGTCCAATTCAGACGCTAGTTGAAGATATGGATTTATTCTAAATTGAGATCTACTATATTACTTACACTTACCCAAACACAATGTTAATGTTTACAATTAGATAGACGTACCAGTGTCAAACCAGTTACATACCAGTGTCAAACTCGTTAAGGGCACATTTTAACTTGCTTAAGATGCTTCATTTTTTGTCTTATTCTAACCGAAAAGTTATTAGTTGATCTACTTAAGCTTAAAGAGCATATTAACCATCATGAAAAAAATCAAATTGTGGTGGTATTTGTAACAATATGCCGCAAGTACCTAACGGTAATAGACTCGACCACCGTTAAGTTATATGTTTTTAGTGATAAACGACTTGAGCTGAAGCTAACCATTAGTTGACTAACTGCTTAATTAAATTACATGCTATCCCTTTCTACGCCATAGCTCTAGATACAGACGGCATAACATTACGAACGTTTTTTGCAACCCACGGTTGACCATTAGCTGAACTCAAATATCGCCGTGCATAAAACGAGAGCGTCGGTGGCGTCGTGACTAGGACGTCGGACTCCCATGCGGGAGGTCCGAGTTCGAAACCAGACATTGCCATGTGCCAATGAGTTTTTCGGTTTTTTGAAAGACTTACGTACATTTATCGACTCCGACGGTGAAGGAAAACATCGTGAGGAAACCTGCATACTGAGATAACCAGTGTGTGAAACGGCAACCACTTCCATTAAATCTGCCACGACAGTCGTTCTATGTGATTAATTCCTTAGAATGATCACGACCCTCAGCCATGAGGAATACGACTTAGAAGAGAAAAACTATACCGAAACCAAGACCGAATGAATCTTCAGACACTCCCTCGTTCCCAAGGCTCCCTGAGCAAAAGATAAATAAATCAGTTCACTACACATAAAGAAGAGAATTAATTGGACTATTTGCTCGTAGATTAGTGACCTCGGTCCCAAAGGGACGAGCCATTTGTAAATGTAATCATCTTTTCATGGGCACACTAGTTCGCGCACACGAATCACTAATACTAAGGTACCGTCTTCTCCTACGCCTATAGTAAATGAGGGAGATTTTATTGCTCATTACATTAACAGATAAATAGAAACACATGTTGTTCCAGTTATGGCTTGGTTTTGTTATTGTTCTTTTAATAATACGTCTAAGAGAAGAACATTACGAATAATTCTATGTCGATTGTTGTACAATATATTTTGATATTATAGTATTGGGAGTAAGAATGGGGTCGTACGGTGGCCCAGAGACCGCGCTTGATGGGTCATGAGGAAGGGGGTAATGACCAGATAATTACAGTTTTAAGTAAGCCTCTTTCTGAAATATTGACCAAACTGTTCAGCTATATATGGCGCTGTCGAAAGGCAGCTGTGTAGTGATTCAGAACTAGAATATAAAATAATAATATTTATTGTTTACTATCTATTATGTGTTTATTTATTATATATTTATTTTTATTATGCATATCTATGCATTTAATTATTTTAGTATACCTACATAAGTATTTATATACGAGTATATCATATTACTTTTATTTTACTAACTTTACTGTGTATTAAGTAATAGTAACCTTTTTCATATCTTCACACTACACTGTCGCTAATCTCTTTAATGTCTAATTAACTTCAAAGGTTGCCTGGAAGAGATCGCTTTAAGCGATAAGACAGCCTTTGTACATCATCATCAGCAACCTATTAATGTCCCCACTGTTGGGGCACAGCCCTCCGCTTGACCAAGGGGGTACGAGCCATGATCCACCGAGCGGGCACAGTGCTGATCTGTGGATTTCAAACACCTTCGGAAACTTTTCATTTCCTCAAACTTGCAGGTTTCCTCACGATGTTTTCCTTCACCGTTAGAGCAGTCGGTAAATGTACGTAAGTCTTCGAAAAAATCCGAAAAACTCATTGATACATGGCATGGTTTCGAACCCGGACCTCCCGCATGGGAGTCCGGTGTCCTAGCCACCAGGCGTCGGTGGCTCTTAACACATATCGTGCTATTATTCCTGTCGTTTTTACTTTTCCTGTATTTGTGTACAATAAAGTGTTTCTATCTATCCATCTATAATAGAATGTAAAATTCAGTTCCTATAGTAAAAATAAAAAATGACTAATATATTCATTTCTGAATGATTACTTTTACTTTATTATTTTTCACACAATCACACTGCCAGTATTCTCACAAGTGCATGTACAGTAAAACACATTAACAAAATTTTTAAGAGAAGAAATGTTTGTAGGAGCCGTATTGTTTGTTCTAAACTTAGCTTAGCAAACAATTTCAACAATTAATTAAATTGTGCGTCTACACTGCCAAGTTTTGATTCAATAGTGGAAAGGAAAACAAACAACGCAGTCAAAATTGATTAATTTTAAATGATTCATCATCAAGTTTGGTTGCAAATTCAATAATATTGTTTTAACTTCAGTCTTTCGTATTGAATTCTTAAATATTTTGTGGTGAACTGCGTTGTACTTTGTCAAATGATATAAGAAATGAAGCAATTTCCTTATTTATATAAACTGAACAGGGATGTAAGGGGGGTCACCAATATCTAGACCTCCAAATGTCAAACTCACCTGCACGTGGTGCATCCTGCCGATTAACGAACGAGTCCCTAGCGACCGACTAGTGGCGGTATAACCACTCAAATTCTGGCTGGGTCAAAATACCAGAAGCACGATGACGGGCAGCAGCGTCATCGGGGCAAGCGACCCGGCTACTGCGATCGCCAACCCGCAGGCCTAGCGTGGCGATTATGGCATTACCTCCCATGGATAGCGCACAAAGAAAACGGCCCTCAGTTCCCGGCCGCCCCACTATCTGCGCAAGGTGGCTGGCAGCGACTGGATGAGAAGTGCCGAAGATCGGGCTCAATAGCGCGCCGTGGGAGAGGCCTATGTCCAGCAGTGGACTAGGGTAGGCTGCTGATGATGAACAGCTATACCTTGTTCATTCTGGGATGATCCTTTAGATAGATGACATACAACGTAAATTTGTCGTGTTTTCCGAATAATGTCAAAATAAAAACTAAAAATTTCGCTACCGAAAACGGCTAAAATATATTTTATACTAATGCTATTTTTGTATTCAAATTATTATCTATATATAGATTATTTCAAGTATATTGTTTGAAATAAGATTGAAACTATATTTTTTTCAATAACTAGGCAGTTACATACATACGTCGAATCATCTAGAGATTGACTCAATAAAATAGACAATTATTGTAAAAAATCTCTAATCGATTTCTTGTAATCGAGATGATGATGAATAAAAGGGCGACTTCGGATATCGGGGTCTTAGTGGATAATATTCTGCCCTGTCACGTTTGTGCACCAAATCTTACGGCGTAAACTGGGAACTACCTATGATGAAGATGGTTCCTCTGTCTACCTCTTCGGGAATTATGGACGTGAGAATAATGATTCTCGAATGTAAATTAATTAATCGAAATAGTTAATCTATTTTTAAAAGAATAGAGGCGGTAATTATTGAGCACCGAATAGACATCCCTATATGATAAGTCAAACAAACTTCTAAATGATCATCCCAAAATGAACAAGGTATAGTACACTTTTGCCTGTCTCTGCCGCAGAGCAGCAATAGTAATCCGGTTTGAAGGATAAGAGAGCAGTGCATCGAAAATATCTGCAATATTTTTGTGAAGACATCTCACCTCACCGACGGCGACCACTTAACGATCAGGTGGCCCGTCTACTCGTCTGTTTTTAAAAGAATCCAGTCGGTAATGTATCGAGCACCGAATAGACATCCCTATATGATACGTCAAACAAACTTCTAAAGGATCATACAAAATGAACAAGGTATAGTACACTTTTGCCTGTCTCTGCCGCATAGCAGCAATAGTAATCCGGTTTGAAGGATAAGCAGTGCATCGAAAATGCTCTGCAATATTTTGTGAAGACATCTCACCTCACCGACGGTGACCACTTAACCATCAGGTAGATCGTCTACTCGTATGTTTTCCTTTAATAAAAAATATATGTTATCCATATGACTTTGTTTCTTATATAAATACTATACGAGTATGATATGACTCAATAGAGACATAAATATGAAATATATGTATACGTATATGAGTACCTTTTGCTGGTTGAGTAGGTACCCATAAGGAAATTTCTAAAAAGAAAAAGGCTTCCCTTTTTGCGTAATGTTTATCGTTCTGTCTCTACTGAAGTAGATATCTTATTTACATTATGGCCAGTTAGGTATATAAGTAACATATTCGATCAGCAGGAAATATCTTCCACGGTCGAGCTGTCAAACGTTTCCATGCTACTGAATTCAGACCCTTAGAATTGAAGATCTCTCGTAATCTTTTTTTTATTTATGACTATAAGTATCTGCGAGCGTCGGTGGCCTAGAGGCTAGGACGCCGGACTCCCATGCGGGAGGTCCGGGTTCGAAACCATGCAATGCCATGTACCAATGAGTTTTTCCGATTTTTTTCGAAGACTTACGTACATTTACCGACTGCTCTAACGGTGAAGGAAAACATCGTGAAGAAACCTGCATGTCTGAGAAAATTAAAAGTTTCCGAAGGCATGTAAAAATCCATCAATCAACACTGGGCCCGCTCGGTGGATCATGGCCCGTACCCCCTTGTGAAAGGAGAGGCCTGTGCCCCAACAGTGGGGACATTAATAGGCTGATGATGATAAGTATCTACGTTTGACTCCAATATAACCTGATGGTAAGTGACAATGAGGCCGAAGATGGATAATACGGGTTTGGAAACCTACTGGCTCTTCTATAAATACTGCCGGAACACATCAATTCCGAAGCATAGGTGGAAGTGGTGGGACCAGCGATATATTGTGGTATCCGTGGTCCCACTACTGGTAGCGGTGGGACCACGGGTACGGAGCCATTTATACAAAAGCCAGACGGACCCTGACTGTACCCGGCGTGGTACTACCAGTAAGGTTACTGTGGTTACGCGCCTCGCACTTACGAGTCTACATAGCGGCACTATGGGAGATTATAATCCATCCTGACAAGGATAAAATTCATGTTATTTTCACAATTTTAGGATCTAAGTTTATATTAGGGATGTTACGGAGCTTCGACTCCGACTCCGAAAGGTCGGAACTTCCGATTGATTTTACACATCCGACTACGACTTCGGCTTCGATAATTTTGAATCGGAGGTTATACCGAAGATTTGTGAGCAAACATATTCAAAATTAATATTGTATTAAATAGTATAGGAATACATTTATGTATTATTATTTATGTATTCCTACACTACTCTCTAAAGGAACATGTTTCATTGCCGCAAACGTCATCATAAAAAATGGGCCTGTTCAGCTATAAAAATTAAAATCGGTTTAAAATCTGAACTTCTTCTGAACATATCTCTTCTACCTCCGCCTCCGAAACCGGTTCCGACTCCGGTTCCGACTCCGAAAATCAAATTTGAAACCTTCGGTTTTGACTCCGGTTCCGGTGAAACCACCTCCGTAACATGCCTAGTTTGTAGTGTGCTATGTTCATCGATCAATCCTAATTTCTATCCGTAAATCTCATCACCACTTTAAAATCGGCGAAAATTTCGTTGTCCACAAAATGTATGGCCAATAAAATTTAATTAGGCGACATTAACAATGATGAATCGTCCGCTGCTGGAGGCATTAGCGTAATTATATTGTGATTTCAGAATAATCGCATGATGAATGGCCTCATAGCAACTTCTACTTCTGTAGGATTGCTGTAATATTAATTTCGAGTCTCAACTCGACTAACAGCTTTGTAGAGTCGTTATTATGATTTAATAACAGTCTATTTTTAATTTCTTATTAACGTAGCTTCGAAATAAATTTGATTATCATGATTACGTTACGTTATACGAGATATCGTTAAAAAGCAATTATTAATAACGGAAGGAAAATTGTGCTTCAGTAATTTCAGCTAATGCTTTTAGCAAACTATATAGCTACGCTTTTAGCAGAATGTCAGATGGAAGCGGGTCGAAACTTTAAAAATATAAAACCGAAAAATATATTACTATGGATTCGGTCCGAATCCGTTTCCAGCACAACATAGACAACAAAAACAAATGTAGCACACTACAGCGATTTTTAAACGGAATCGCAACCTTATGGCACAAAAGCATATAAAAAACTTGTAAATATCTTGTTACTCTAACCTGTGCTATAACTACATTAAAGCATTGTCAATTTGTCACTCATTTTATTAGAGCAGAATTTGTATTCTTGTTTCCCTTTACTTGTTAAGGAAGTCTATGAATAGCACAGTCTCTATATCATTTTCTCACTTCACACTTGGTTTAACGCTATAATTATATCTCGCTGTAAGTATGTCAATTGCTCGGAATTTGGTAATATAATCTGTACAGACAGAACTGTTCTGTCTTAGAAACAAAACACTTCAAGTGTGAAACAGATCCGAATGATTGTCAGTAGTAGAGCGTGTGTGGCACAGTGGCTAGGGCACCGGGCTCCCATGCGGGAGGTCCGGGTTCGAAACCGTGCATTGCCATGTACCAATGAGTTTTTCGTATTTTTCGAAGACTTGCGTACATATTTACCGGCTGCTCTAACGGTGAAGGAAAACATCGTGAGGAATCCTGCACACTGAGATGACCAGTGTGTAAAATGGGGTAGGCACAAAAGGGTCTCCTCAAGGGTCGAAGTTCCCTATCATAAAATAAGATAAGATCACTTACTTTGGTGAAAAAAAAGTCACCTCTGAGATTATATTCGATCGGTAAGTAGTAAATCGGGTAACCTACAAAACATATATTTATACACAATTACCGTAAATTACTTACCTACTTCATACTTACGGTGTAGGTATACTTGCCCACCTATTACCCCTAACCTTTGTAAATAAAGAGTAATTTTATGGAATTATCTTACCTGGGCAGGTTTTATTGACATAAGTAGTTTACTATGGTATTTACAATGGTTACTATCACAAATAGATTCGTAAAATACATTTACCGACTGCTTTAACGGTGAAGGAGAACTTCGTGAGGAAAACTGCACACTGAGATGCCCAGTGTGTAAAATGGGGTAGGCACAAAGGATCCTCAAGATCCTCGAAGTGCCGCTGAGTTATTCCCGGTCCCCATCATAAGATAAGATAAGATTGCCAGTCGTAGACTATAATCAGCTAGTTAGTACATTTTATTACAGTCTGACAATGTATACATCAAATAGGTGGAATTTTATGCACCGTCTATCGCCCTGGATCCCAATCCCAACGTTTGTCATTAATTTCAAATTAAGTAGCAATTACATTTTCGTATTAATCTAACAATAACAACAAGATGTATTCTGCTAACACCAAGAAAACACATATGAACGAACTAATCGTTTATTAGAGACTTACTGGCTTGACCGACGATCGTTAATCGAACGGTACGTAACTAGTGGTATATGCAGGTGGTGCAGCACGCGTCAAGCGTGTGCTGCACCGACGGCCCGAGCTGTCCTGCTACTTAATAAATTTCTAACCACGGTCCAGAATGCCGAGGTATTTTCAGACCCTTGGAGCAGTATTTGCAAAGCAATTATATTGTTTCTAAATTCGGGTGTTAACCTTTAAGATAAGTAAGTTTTTTTTAAGTTTATAAAGTATCGGTAGGTAATTGTAAACTGTTATGTATAGTTACTGAATGTCTGGTGCTTTGGATCATTCTGTAAACCAGTCATCATTAATGTTATAAAGAAATATGAAAAGCGTCAAATCGCAAAAATTTAGTTCATATTAAGATTACGTTGTATTAGTAGAATCGGGCAAACACTATACGCACTGACTCCTCGTTATGTTGAAGTTTGTTAAAATATATGTTGTGTAGGACGATAAGTTTTAAGTTGATCCAATGAACAACTTACATATTTTTCTGATCTAGGACATATACAGGGTGTAACATTAAGAACGGTCAGTATGGGAAAGTCTGAAACTATAAGACATACGAAGATCTGTTCTTAGGAACCATGTCATCAATTTTCGTAACAAAAAAAACTGTATTCATACATTTTTTTAAAAACCTGTACTCAGCCTGGGAATCGAACCCGGTTGTTTTGAAAAAAAATCCAGCACTATTTCTATTTAGATATCGATTGTGTAGGTCTTAAGGAATAAATGTTAGTATGAAACGTGATGTGAAGCAGCCATAGAGACAATTTTAACGCAAATTCACCATCTGAAGATACAACATTCAATAGTAAGATCGTTACCTAAACGAGTTGAATGTTGTATTTTACAAAATGGTAGTCATTTCGAACACCTACTAAAATAAATTAAAAGATATGGAAACAATGCGTTTTATTAATTTTAAACATCACGTTTCATACTAACATTTATTCCTTAAGACCTACACAATCGATATCTAAATAGAAATAGTGTTGGATATTATTATTTTTCAAAATTACCGGGTTCGATTCCCAGGCTGAGTACAGGTTTTTTTTAAATGTATGTATACAGTTTTTCTTGTTACTAAAATTGATGACATGGTTCCTAAGAACAGATGGGGTATGTCTTATAGTTTCAGACTTTCCCATACTGACCGTTCTTAATGTTACACCCTGTATATTTATGGTTTGAATTGGTAGACTATTTTTTCCATACATTTTGTATGAAAGTCGAATTTTCACTTAAATCTCTTTTTCTCAGAAACGGGAGAGGTATAAAGCTTATTTTTCATATAATATATTCTGTGTGGAGTCTTTTGTTGAGTATGTCTGTATGTTTGTCTGTGGCACCATAACTAAAAAACCGATGATCCGATTTTAACAAGGGTAATTTTATATAAAGGAAAATTTTGTCCAAGAGTGTTCTAATAAAAACTGAATCATAGGAGTTCCAAGATCTTGGTGTATGTTTGACGTCAATATGGGTTTTCTAGAACGATAACTAACTGTGATTCCAGTTTGAGCTTAAATGTTTAGGACCATGGACCCATCCCACTTGGATGAAAAAAAAATAGTCTCCCGAGGTGCGCTCGTTCCTTCATGCCTTCCCACATCTGGAATATCGATGACCAGGAAAAAGTAAGCGGATCTCCAAAAGGCTAAGTCGGGGGTATTTTAAATTTTTAATGTAGAGTTATTTCGACAACGTTACGAGTAGTATTTTCTTTGCGGCGGGTTGGCGAGCACACTCGTAGACCGCCCGAGAGCCGCTTTGAGAAAGTTCAGCTCCGAAGGTAATTTTGTATTTTATTATTTTTCCGTGCTCCACGGTAGCTTTGTCTAAAATAAGCGCTTTGAGAACAAATCGATTTTTAATTAAGCTCTCTTGTTGCTTTTAGTGGTAATTTGCTCAGCTGATTTTGCATTTTTATACTATTAACTTCTACTGTTCATTAAATTGTCTTCTACAAGACGTAATTTTTTTGTTCAGTTAACTTTCTTATCTTCGTTTCGTAAGAAGGAAATTAACAGCTGTAAATTAATTGTTGATATTTATTTTATTATTATACTTAACCTATATTGATTTCTGGATAATATATAAATTGCTACAGAAATGTGCCATTAACAAATACAGTATCAATAACTACGTAAGATTTTTTTATTATTACCGCGAGTTCTGAATGATTCTCTGAGAGTCTCGTGTCATCTCTATCTAGAGCTATGGCGTAGAAAGTAACCTTAAGGACGTTTCGTGCAATTGACGGTACACTTAATAAACCTAACAAATAAATAAAATACTTTAAAATTACACCATCAACAGCTGCAGCAGTTTAATCAATACAGCTAAAATTAACCCAGCAGCAATGAAAATAAGCAAACATGTCATGTCAACTTCCAAGATACATGGCGATTAATTCAACCCTTTTCCAGCTACCCACTTAAATGGGAAAGTAACACCGCGGTCCTCTGTGTACTTTCACATGTAAAGGTATAATGTACTTATATCCTGTTTGTAAATTCTGGACACAAAATAGTAAGTGCTTACAGAAAAGAAACTCAGCATTACACAAATTTCGTTTCGTTGTATACACGCGGCGAGACCTTTTTAGAATGATTCTTCACATCACACATTATTATGTTATTTACATGGCAATTTTTTTTTTCGATAATGAAATAAACACTACAATTTTAAGAAAATTTACTAAATTACAAATAATTTATGCACCAAATTGTTTGTAATTTAGTCTTTTTTCTTACAATTGTAGCGTTTATTTCATTTTATAACAAAAGAAATGTGGCCGGATATTACATAAGAATGTGCGAACTGTGTGAATGTTTATTAGTTTATCAGTAAGTAGAGGTAGCTACAGAACGAGCAGCAGGGTATGATTTTGTGATTTTTTTGCCCCCTACCCGAACATTTCTTCTTTTTGTCGTGTGATTAGTTGTCAACTTATTATCAGAGTGGTGGTTACATGGCCTAACGACATGATACCTTCACTTTAACATGCTCTTCTAGGCACCTAAGTAGTGGGCTCAGATGAATGTACCACTATCGGTCACCCATCCTTGTTCGAAAGAGCCCATCAAAGCCGCGATCGCTCGTAATGAGTTTCCATTCTGTATACTTCAATTATTTTGCGGTGTGGTTCTCCTGTGTCCTCCCACATGTAAAGGTATAATATATCCTGTTTGTACTCTGAGTGTGGCCCCCGAGGGTGTCTTTTTGCAACACGTGTAGATATTGCGTTTGTTTTTCTAAAAATTCCAAAGCTGACAATGTTTGTGCACCGTTCGTTTTCCGTTTAAACGGTTTAGTTTTCTATTGTGGAACAATAGATGTTTCGTTTGAAAATGGTTGTTTTTTTTTTCAGGGTTCCGTAGCTAAGCCTTACCAAGGTACTTTCTCCGATGTCTATCTGTTTGTCTGCTTATTTGACACATTCCTACGAATGTCAAGAAATCATACATAACAAAAACGTAATGACTAGGGTTTCACAGAATATGGTTGTAACTTGTAACGGTTTTTGTTACATAGGATGAAATAAGTACCAACGAATAGTTTAAACAAAACATTTTATAGCTTCGACACAAAATTAATGGAACTACTCGCTCCGTATCTCAACCGCAAAGTACCTATAACAGGACCAGTCCAAGCTTTCCAATGATACTCAATTGTTTCAGAATAACCAACAAACGACCGAATAGATCAATAGAGGCATCGGATGCAGAATGCTTTGGAAATGACGTCGCCACAACATGGGTGCCTTCACTCGGTTGTCCACTGTGAAATGCGGACTGTACGCGGTTCTGGTCATCCTCCATATTCCGATACTGCAAGGAGAAGAGCAGTCTCAGTGCCCCAGTCTAGCAGAGAACCCTATTTGCCCGTGTTATAATTTTAAAGAAGGTTAGTCATTAAATTAAAAGTAAGTATATGAGCAGACATATTTTTTTTTCTAAAAGTTGAATTGATTTTTATTTAAATAGGTGTCGATTGCTCGTTAATTTGTTGTTTACATTCTTTCCGATATGGCAACGATACAGCATATCTAGAGCTGTATGAGTAGGTTTATTGTTCAGCTTTTCATTTGTTATTTACTAAACCTACCAGATGCAGAAAAAAGTCATGATAATTGTCTAGTGGTGAATTTTGCACGAAGCTTCGATATTTTTAGTAGATTCTAAGTTATCTAGTACAGTAATAAATTCAGCAGAACTTATTTAAGAAATTTGTTTCAGGATTATTTTTGGAGTGTCCCAGTGCGACCCCTGGGGTTGTAAAAAATGTACTGTCGAAGATAAGAGGAAGCATCCAGTCCTTATCCATTTACGATCTAGAAAGTTCCACAACCGAATTACGAGCGGACCTATTTCCGGCGCAAATAAAGATAAACAATTTACAGATCTCTCAATCAGCCATACACAAAATAAGTCCGAACGCGTTCGCGTCACTCCGCGATTCACTCAGTTCGTTAAGTATAATTTCAAGTAAATTAAACAGAATTCCTCACGAGTCATTTTTAGAACTGTACCATATTGAAACACTCGATTTACAGCTCAACGACATCAAAGACATTCAAGCGAACGCTTTCAAAAGTCTCAAGTTGAAGAAACTTAATCTAAAGGGAAATAAAATAGAAAATATTTCTGAAAATGCATTTCACAACTTAGAAGAATCTTTGACCGAACTGGACTTAACAGAAAATTTTCTAAGCATATTTCCTTTGGAAACCTTAGGTAAATTGAATAAACTTAGCAATTTGCGACTTGCTTGGAATAGAATTAATTCGATACCGAATGACTCCAGCGCCAGTATAACCAATTTACTAACACTGGACTTGAATTCTAATTTATTTACCAAAATTGAAAAGCATTGGTTTCGTAGTATGCCTAAATTAAAGACTTTAACTTTTTTTAGCAATCAAATACAAGAAATAGATGAGAAAGCATTTCATTTATTAGAAAAATTAGAAACAGTTGATTTAAGTCGAAATAAAATTATAAATATAGCTAAGAATACATTTCAAAAGAACCACAACATTCGCACAATAGATCTGAGTCACAATCACCTTCACCACATCAAAGGCCTATTTTCAAACCTACGTCAACTTTCAGAGATATTTCTATCTGAAAACAATATCCTTGAGATACCAGACGACGCATTCGAGAACACTATAGGGTTAACGGTCCTTAATTTAGAACACAACGCTGTACAGACTTTACATCTGAACTGTTTTTCTTCTTTACAAAATTTAACGCAACTACATATGGGAACAAATTTTTTGAAAAAACTTCCTCGTAATATTTTTCAATCCAATCATAAATTAGTAACGTTAAGTCTAGATAATAATGAAATTAACGAACTAGATGAATTAGTATTTAATAAGCTCGTTGAACTTAAAGAAATACGTTTGCAGAATAATAAGTTAGGCCATATTAAACGTAATGTATTTAGTCCATTGCCAGGTCTCTTAGAACTGCATTTACAGAACAATGCAATCCAGAATATAGATTCACATGCATTCATTACACTTCGAAGTCTACAACACATTAATTTGCAGGGTAACCGCTTGACTGCAATTGGAGATGTATTTCCGAATAGAAACTCTTCGTTAGTGTCCATACAACTTGGTGTAAACTATTTGTCGATATTGAAGAACAGCTCTCTCAGAGGGCAAGTAAATGTGCAAATAATGTGGCTCAGCCAAAATAATATTAAGATATTGACTTCTAATTTATTCAATGATTTGTTAAATATACAGAGGCTGTATTTAAAAAATAATAGCATTGTACATATAGAAAATAAGACCTTTACGCATCTAAAGAAATTGAAATTTTTAGACTTAAGTAACAATAAGCTTATGAAACTGAGCAATGAAACATTTTATAAACTTGTAACGTTGGAAGAACTGTATCTACAATGTAACAATATAAATCAAGTAGCGAAAGATACTTTCAAATTTTTAACTAAGTTAAAAGTATTGGATCTTTCACAAAATGAAATCATCGTTCTGGATTTTGATACTTCTTCACTGCCCATCAAACAACTGCGACTTAATAAAAACTCAATATCGATTATTGAAGCCAACTCTCTCAAAACTTTGCCCAACTTGAGTGACTTAGAGATGAACAATAATCTCTTAACTTGGGAAGATATTATTCAAGTGCAAATTCCAGGACTGAAGTCTCTGGTTTTATCTAGAAATAACTTTACTACTTTGGAAAATAAAACATTTTCTCATTTACCATCGCTACAAGCTCTGTCACTGGAAACGTCTAACATATCTCACTTGCCCCCAGCTATATTTATAAAGAATCAAAACCTGCTCAGAATAAACTTAGCGTACAATAACTTGAGAGACTTACATAAAGATGTGTTCGCTTATACAACCATACTACAGGAATTGAATTTGAAAGGAAACAATTTTTCAGATTTCCCTCATGTTGCTCTTTTCAACGTCACATCTTTGGAAGTTTTGAATTTATGTCACAATCAATTACACAGCGTGGATTTTTTCAAATTCATAGGACTGCAAAACTTAAGAACACTGAATTTGTGCGACAATAGCATCTCGATATTAAACGGCTTCAACTCCCCGGCTCTAAAGAACTTAGTCTCATTAAATTTGAGTGACAATATGCTTACAGTTCTTCCACCGAATTTTTTCCAACATTCGTTAGGTTTAAAAGAGATAGATTTATCTCATAATCTGTTTAAGTATATTCCTAGCAATGGCTTATCAGAAGCAGTCCTGCCTGCGCTGACAACATTAAATATGTCTTCTAATTCGTTGGTGCAATTGTTACAAACATATCCAGCAAAAGAGTTCCCACTTTTAGAAGAATTAGTTGTAACAAGTACAAACTTGACGATTATCACAAGTAAAGACTTCGAGAATTTTCCGTCGCTTAAAATTTTAATTCTAATGCAGAACTCTATTGTGCGATTATCGCCTGGTGCATTTTCAAAATTGCATAATTTAGATAGGTTAGATTTAAGTCAGAACAAGTTGGAAAACCTTCCAAGAGAGCGACTACAGGGACTGTATTCTGCGCGACTTCTGAATATCTCTCAAAACACCATCAGGGAGCTCGAAGAGTTTACATCAGATTTGCAGAGTTTGCAGAAGTTAGATATCTCCTTCAACCAAATAACGAGAATAAACAACGATACGTTCCGAGGGCTCCAAAGTCTAACAGAGTTGTACTTGAGCAACAACTGGCTATCGGCAATAGCCGCTGATGCATTTAGAAGTTTGAATAAAATAACTTTCATAGATTTCAGCCGAAATTACTTTGAAGTAATACAAATAAACCTGCTGAGAGCTTTGGAAACGCAGATAAAAACTATATCATTTGATGGTAAGTGTTCGTACTAAAGCTACATTAATCTATAGAACAATTTAATAAAACTATTTTCTCCGTCAACAAAATGGTTGGGCGGCGTAACGTGAGGCACGCTACCCCTCGTGGTTTAATTTATTATTGTCAGAGTTAGTAATTTTTTATTCGGCAATAATAATATTATTCCGCACCTTAATCTTTATTATGCGAGTACTTCTCAATTAATAATAGTAGTAATTTTGGAATTATTGTTTATACCCCAAATTATTTTTTTAGATAATCCATTGGCTTGCAACTGTGAATCACAAGAACTATGGAGGTGGATGCAGGATCACTACAAAATTGTGTTGAAGAGAAGCAGCAACCTACGCTGCGAGCATCCCGACGATCTTCATGGTTATAGCTTCATAGAGCTAACTTCCCAGAAACTATGCGACATACCAATTGTTGAACGAATCGCCATCCAAGACATACAAACTTATTCCGTCGTCGCCTCTTGGAAAAGTCGCAACCAAACTGGTCTGAACGGGTTTCAAGTCGCATATTATGGAGAACTAAATCCCGCTGTGGTATGTATCGATGTATTGATGTTGTGCTTTAGTTTAGCAATAATGTTTCGTCAAATTGAATGTTGCACTTGCACCTGCTATAATTTCATACGTAACTACGTAGAAATGAATTTAAAATGTATCATGCGAAACGCGCACAGTAACCATTACAACAAACATTTGAATACAAAGGCTGTGCATCACTTCAATGGACCATAAAAAATATTTATGTTTCTCGCCCGTGGATATTCGGACGCACCGTGAATCCGTTTAAATCTTCCTTTTTACAATGAAACACACCCGCGAACTACGTCAGCTACACAAATGCTGACTGATAAACTAATACTTCATTTATGTCTCACAGATTCGAGGCAAAGTTCTGAATGCCACGGCCCGGTCGACGAGGCTAAACCATCTGACCCCAGGGTCCAGATACACCATTTGCGTCATAGCAGTTGGCAACTTCGGCACTTCAGCGTCGACTAGCTCTTCAGTACCCGGCGCAAGAATATCTACTTCAGTCGAAAATACAAGTGCAAAATACGGAGACGAACAAATATTCAATCATGTTCGGTCTCACATGAACGATTCCTTGACTAGTAAATGCACCAGTGTGAGCACTATAGAAATTTTCGGTGCGGCATTAGATAGCCCCTTTTCTAATACTTACATGGGCATCGCTGATATTTTAACAAGAAGACTAAGTTTGGTTGTGGGCTGTTGTATTGGTTTTATAGTGTTCGTCGTTTTAGTATCGGCTTTAGGCTACATAAAGACTAAAAAACGTCCCGTTATCGCCAAAGTAGAGACCCAACAGGCTCCACAGTATATATCTTATGATAATTTTGCCACGCCGAACGTAGACGTTCAGACTACAGATATGGATATAAATACCATTTCGGATAAAGCAAAGCCGCACAGCAATCGCGAATAAACAAAAGCACACTTGTAAATCTCCTGGATAGAACTTTAAAAGCTATATACGTGTACTCGCGTAGGGTATCACGCTTTCCCAATGACATCCCCTTATGAATAAAAACTGGGAAAACCTCTCATGTTGAGACGAAATCATTTTATTCGTTCATCGTCTTTGAAACTTCGTTGGGAAGTTTCGCAGAATGAATTATTACAACTAGGAGCTTGTGAATAACGAAATGTGTGATAATCGAAAAACTTTTATGTCACCAAGGTTACCTTTCCATTAGAAATGATTTATGTTTTATTCAAAGGCATTTTCTATCCTTTATTGCACTTTTATGTTTTAGTGTTGATAATAATGTTAGTTTTATAGGTTATTTTATGATATAAATAATTAGATAGTTTGAATAATAATAATAATTGATGCAAATCGACTATCTTTAAAGTCTATAATTATTGTTAAATAAACATTTATATTATCAGGTTTCCTAATTTAAATTTTAGAAAGATTTTTAAACGTCTGACGTTGCATTTTGTTTTATTATATAAACGAACTACTTTATTGTGATTATTTTAGATAATTGCGATCGAATAAGTGCTAATTTAAAAGTTAAGATTAAAACACAATGTGTACACTTAAATGTAATTAAATGAATCAGTACCACCTTTGTTTGGTGGTCGTTGTATAAAGTCTTAAAAATGTTACATGTATTGTCACCATGGTGGAAAATAAATATTTGTATTCTGCGTTGCAAACTATGGGACTACTATAAATTACATGCATAGATTATCATAGTATTATAATATTAGCGAAGATATCATACTCATAATAGTGTAATGAACAATGACTGTACCAAACTATCTTAATATCTGTTTTAAATTCATCGGAATCCGTTTAAAATAGCATAAAGATTGTAGTATTGATAATAAAACTCTGAAAATTATGTGTCTCCTTTATTAAGATCACAAAATACTTTGACTTTGGGGTATAATGACCCCCGACATAAAAGACGTACGTCTGTCTGTTGGTTTGTCTGTTTTTTGTGGCTATATATCTCAACAACTAGTACAATCTGATTTAGATGGGGCTTTCTATTAATTCATTTAATTTTATTCATGCATAATCATGAGGTACACAGAGATCAGACGTCGTGAAAAAATGCCTTTCTATCGCTACGACCAAAAGGGGCAGAGGAAGGCCTCTGAATACTCATACTCATACCATTTATTGCTTTTCATGTGTTACAATTGGTCTTAAAATATATATTATATGATCATACATGAAACCCTGAGTAGGGCACCGGAATATAAAATAAGAGATACATGGCTAACGACTGTCCAGAGGGACATAAGAAACCTAGGCCTTGTGGAGGGTGATGCAAGCGACCGAAGCAAGTGGCGCCTCAATATAAAGAAAGCCGGCCCCGTATAACGGGAATGCGCGAGAACAAAGAAGATGCATAATCATGAGTTACATACAGATGTTATTATTTATGTACAATTATTTAGTCCTAACATGATTAACCATGTCGGTATAGGAAGTTTGTCAGAGTAGATCATTTCGATTAAAAATATCTAAATGTTTATCATCAAAATATTTCCGAATTGAATAGTAGCTTAAAAAAGTCTAATCAATATTAGTGGTTTTCTAGATCTTAAACTATCTTAGTATCTTCGACGTCAGATACCTCTCAATATGTACAATACCGTAGCGTGAAATTACATAAAAAGAAAGAAAGTGTTCTATTTATTTATTACTATTTCGGGGCTTATACAAAGATCACATGGAAGTATTTAGAAAACAATAGGAATTGTGTACATAAGAAGCTAACAACCTTTTATGTATGTCTATCCGGCCCGGATCTATTAAATGGATTAAATGAATTATTCAGCGACAAGAGACGCGACCCGGCGTTTCCTCCCGAGAGTCGATTCAACTCCTTCCTTCTATAAGCAGGCAGAGGCGGATAGTAATTCAACATTGTGAACGCTACAGAAAATTTGCAATTAAATTATCTGAAAGTTTACGTGACTATACTACTTAACACTCGTACAAGTTATGGAGTTAAATCCATGGTACAAGATGACTCATTGGTTATGTGATCTGATCATCTTATATTTATGACAAACTATCGTGCGTGCGAAACTTCATGCAATCCATAACTGTTTTGTCTAATTTATGAGTCATCTCGTCTTATCATAGCTGGAAGGACTTGTGAAACAGGCCCAAATCATCATCTTCGTAATACACATCTTTTCCAGCTTCCATCCTGTATCGTTCCTTATCTATACATCAGCCATACCACATCTGAAAGAGATCCTATGTTAGTACATCAGCATTGAATACCTCTATACACTACCTCTCTACCTCTAGTCACTGAGGGGCCAGCTGAAAATCAGCGCTGTGGCTCAGCATTATGCTGAGCTGGTGTACCCTTTTTGGCACTGTACCACACCAGATGTTTTGTGCTGCGTGTATTAATCTTTTTGAATTGTGTTCTATATTCTGGTGTTTACAGTGCTAAATAAACGTTTTCAATTTCAATTTCTATACTATTATTAAATGTCTATGAGCATATATTTTTCAACCCCCCTGCCCCAGTATTCACTTCCTACCACGATCATCGGTTATTCATTCCCCACCTCGATGATGGTAAGTTTTAAATAAATACCTACTTAAAAATGAAGATTGTGCAGATCTTTATATAGGGTAATGTAATTTAATTAGGTATTTCTATGAAAAAAATTACTGAGCGTCGGTGACGTAGTGGTTAGGACCCCGTGTTCCACAGTTGATAATAGTTGATCCGTTCTAGTTGGTCTGTTCAGTTGAACAGACCAACTAGAACGGATCAACTATTTTACTTTCCCAACGGTACACATACATAGGACGCCGGACTCCATGTACCAATGAGATTATCGGTTTTTTTGGAAGTCTTACGCATATTTATCAACTTCCCTAACGTTGAAGGAAAACATTTCGAGGAAACCAGCGCACTAAGGAAATCAATAGTGAATGTATGAAACGGGGAAGTCAATGGTAAACCACCCCATTAAATCTGCCAAGTAAGTCCATGTGGTTCATTAATGATTTAAAAAGAAAAAGATTTCTATGGAGAAATCACTTACTGTAAGTAATCATTTTGTAGTAAATTGCATAATGAAATCCCCTAAATTGAACTAAGCTGCGATCACAAAGGAATCAGTATGCCACAGTTAATGGAATTATCTCTTATCTATCCACCATTAGATTCGGCTAAGGCAAACGGCTCTCGACAGAATAGAGCCAATACGAGGACATTTCCATAACTATTTGGGACACGAAAACGATTGCTGATAATAATGCTGGAAGGAGCAAGATTAGAATAAGAATTAGTGTTGTAGGTAGATCTTCTGCAATATAATTAGGAAAGCCTAGAAAGGACAACTTTTTTTAATCAAAGAAAAACAAGAAAGGAACGAATCTCTTTCTTGATTTTTGGTATAAGTACTTAGCCAGTTACGAGTTGGTAATGATTACAGTCACATGTATTTTAAAATTAAAACTATAGTGAGACATTTTAAAATGTGATTAAATAGATAATACAGTCAAGTCATATAATGAAAAATATTACGTAGGTAGCAATATATAATTTAGCAAAAATAGTAGATTTTAATAGTAGATTTTTTTCGGTCTTTGGTATCGGAGGCCAAGATCCACTTCGGGTCACTGCGCCAGCGGAGTAAGTAAGTAAGTAAGTATATTTGGGATTTTCTCAAAAACTACTGGCTGGACCGATTCTCACTGTTTTGTCACTGTTACATAGATGAATATACTAAATGGCAGTGAAATAATTTTTAGAAAAAATCTTAAGATTTTTGGCGATTCGCAAGACCTTATAAATAGAAAATAATACTATACCAATAATTTACTATAGGTACATACATTTCTTAGTATCAATAATTTGCTTATAGCAATCGTTCAATATAGGCCTGCCCTAGCGGAAGTTTTACAAAATAAAAAAAATGACATAACAATACCATTACGCTATGTGCTAACTAGAAATCTGCATTTCACGTAGTGGCTAAAAATCTTAGACAGATAGGTAAAACTCGACTATTTCACTATCTGTCTAACTTTATTAGCGCTTCGTGAAATGACTACGCACTTACTGTAATGCGCTTTTACGCTATGTGGCTACGACATATATCAGGGTAATAGCCGAATTCAGTGAAATAACCGAATACCCTAGGAATTTGACCAAGACTGGGGGGGAAATGTTGCTCTTAGGGTCCGGAGCACCTTTGGCGGAAGGTGTAGGGTATGATGGGAGAGCAGGATCCCCGGGGTTCTTTCCTTCATACTATCTACTCTTTAAAAAGGTTTAGGACTCCAAGCAATCTCGTAACTCGTTGTTACAATAAATCATTTAACCCATTATTACATGATAAACAGTTTTAATCCGCCATCCGTCACTACTGACGACCAATAAACCCCAAATCCCTAGAGTATTCGGCTATTTCCCTGCGACATATAGACTTTTGAACTGTAAATGGGTCATTCGGCGTACAGAAAGCTATTGTTTTCACGGCGGTGGTGTAAACGATGTTAACAGCTATTCGAAGAATCGACCATCGGTTGCAGAACGCGGTCTGCGGCGGCTCTTTGATAATCTTACGCTTCTGCTTCGTGAACAATCACAGCTTTGATGTTAAACTGAGCAATTATGAAAGTAAAAGGCCAAGGAACATGTTTCAAATTTGGAAATTCACCGCTACTGGATATTCATGCTGGCTACCTACCTAACGCCTTTCGAAGTATAATAATTATACATTTCGGCGAATTGTGGTTTTGGTTTAATTTTACAAATAATAGAACCTGAAATTCTAGGAATTATGAAGTTTGTTTCATAAAGCTTTTGCCCTTAGCCCAACACATTTTCCCTCGTAGTGCATATTTCTCACATAACATTCAAATAGGTATTTACATCGTTTAGCTAAATGTCATTAGGCAAAGCTAATGTCACTGGCAGGATTCCCATCGTGATTACCTTCTCTCTGCTCCAGTTCTGACAAATTATAGAAACTCGACTTCTTTGTACCATATGGACTCGAAGAAGAAGAAGAATGAATTAAGTCTCTAAACAAAGTAACAGGAACAAACTCTATAAGTAACTCATACATTTAATACTAAGAAAAATAAACCTTATGGTAAAGTTTAAGGGTCTAAAAAAATCTCGTGCATGGCTCCAACGGTGAATTCCTCTTGTACGTAGTACTCACAGTTTTCTTGGTCCCTTACTATCTCTTACCTATATACATACCTATTATTTCGTTTGATTTTGTTGTATTTGTTCAGTAACAAACTAAAATACTTATCTTTTCCATCTCCCATCGTATCGTCATCCAGGTCAGGTACGTAAGGCATGCATGCATTATGTACAACTAGTAAGTACTATTCCAGGTCATTCAGCACAGGAAGTACATTAGCCTATCTAGAATTCGGTACTTACAGGCTTCCTACTCGTAGCATCCAATATTTGCATGCCATTATCGTATAAGTGGTACTAATGGAGCATATCACTGACGTTTGCTTTGACCGGGGGTGCTCTTGTAACACAATATGGACTCGACGCCTCGAGATATAGGTCGGGCAGCTAATGATGATGTCACGAACTCGATGTGACGACTACAGACTCTCTCACTCTCCCTGAGATCGATGTTTACATCTGACAGTACTTTGAAGGCTATTTTGCATTCCATTAGCTATTTTTTATTTAACAAGGCATTGGCAACACAGGCCATCAGCCTAAACATTAAGCGATTTAAAACAGTTATTAGTTGTGGTGTAGACACATTTTAACACTCCTAGGAGTTATGACGGAAATTTCAACCGGTCTAGTCTCTGGCGAATTATCATGGCCCGCCGCAGAATCACAGAGTGAACGAATCACTAACGAGAAGTTAATTTTGAGAGTTCATCACATTGTCACTGTTACTGAAGTTTGCTAGACAATATTACACCGATTTTAGCTATCAAAATCACCAGAAAATAATTTTTGAGTAATAAAATAAACACCGTAGAACCTTCTCCAGCCAGTTTCCATTTTCCAATTTCCAAAAAAAACCATTATCTATGTCCTTCTGAGTGTTTCCGATAATAGTAATTTAGCCCGTGCTCCATCTATACGGCCTCTTCGGTACTTACCACCAGGTGAGATTGAGGTCAAACGCGGATTTAGCCGTAAAAAATGGTATACTTACTGATATAAATGTTAAAACATTCCTACGGAAATAAAATTACTTATAGTACAATTTGATTACATTATACTAAACAAACCTGCCCCTATCTTATCACAAAAATGGACGTAGATAATATACGAGACGTAATTATGTAACACATGCGTGCAAATATTCATTGCTAATATCCTGTCATTTGGGAGATTTGGAGGAAATGTACGGAACTTATTGCCGACACATCTGTTTTCCTCATTTATTCGATAATTTTCGTTCGAGACTGGGGTGGGGTGATAAAACGCGTACATACCTAACGCATCTAGACTTATATTAGAGCTTCGCAGGATTGCTAAGTTACTAACTAAATGACGTTTGAGAAAAGAAAAAATATTTATGTTGGTATTAATGTATGTACTGAATTGTATTATATATATATTTTTTAATAAATTTGAGACCAATTTAATTTGGTCTAAATTTTAAAGATCACAGTCATATTAATGATAAAAACGTAGCATTTAGGTAATTTTTAAAAGTTTAACATAAAAAACGTATTTTATTCGTCACGGTTACCCATCAACTACCTATTCATAATTACTACTTACAAGCTTTTGTAATTTTAGAACTAAATCAGCGTGTGCAGAATTATCTGAATTGTCTATAGGTAATAAGGATCAAAATATTAAAAGACTAGGAAACCCTTTTGTGCTACTATCCAGAAAACGAAATATATTACTCCTATATCATTATTTTATGGCCCAAAATGAAACTTAGTATACTTAACTTAATTCATATTTATGGTTCAATTAGTTAAGACCGTTAATAATTAATACGTGTAGTGGATTGTTTATTGGTAAATTTATGTTAACGAGCTGTTAAACGAAATTGGTCTTATGTTCTACAACAGAAACATATGTGTAAGATGTTGTTGACTCCTATATAAATATAAATGGCCGACTGAATGTAGGTGAGATGCACACAGCGCATGCGTCAACTGGCAGATTTCCATATTAAACATCACTAGCAAGCAATCAACATTGGTTGAATTTCAAAATCTTTCGTCTTAACATTGCTTGCTTATCGTATGGTTAGTGGCCAACCTATTGTCAGAGTTGTTCAGGCCACCCGTAGGCCTCTGACATGGCTTAACGACTGCTGTCAAATGACAACAACCGAGACCGACTGCTTAACGTGCTCTCCGAGGCACGGAGGAGTTCCGATAACATATGCCACTACCGGTCACCCATCCTGGTACTGATCGCGCCCAACGTTGCTTAACCTGCACAATTACTTTCGGACCGTGCTTGCAACTAGGCTATGAGCTCCTCCTATGAGAGTCTCAACATTTGGAGCAGTGTTTTGGAATAAAATTGGGAACAAACCTGAGAATTCGACATCCGACTCGAATAGATTATTTAGTCAAGACCAAGACCACAAAAGTTTTGGTCTCAGCTGTTCGTCACCAGTACAAGCATGGAACCAAAATTACTTTATGCTAATAACGCATACGGGCCGAGTAGGCACCTGAATAACAAAATGGTACACTGTAGTAACCTAATTACTTTTTAATAGGTTAGACATTATGGTCAAATATTTCAATTCAATTCAAATATTCGCTAACAAACATAGGTACAGTAGGTGCCCGAAATAGTATATACAAAACAAATGGAGAATATTTTTTTTTATGTACTACTAAACCCGCATTTGACCTCGATCTCGCCTGATGGTAAGCGACGATGAGGTCGACGATGGAGCATGCGGGTCCAGTAAATGCCTATTCACTCTGGCCTTGAAGATCCCAAGGTTGAAGGTTTCGGGAAATACAGACGCTGTTCCATTCCTTAGCCGTTCGCATAATGAACGAAGAAGCAAATCGCTTCGTACGGGCAGATGGGATATCAACAACATAAGGATGGAACCCCTCCCCGCGCCTGGTAGTCCGAAGGCGGAATGGAGATGCTGGAATTAGGTCGTGCAATTCCGATGCGGACTCTCCGAAATGTATCCTATAAAATACCGATAGACAGGCAACCTTGCGCCGATGTTCCAGACTTAGCAGTCTAGCTTCCACCATCGATTCGTCACCTATAAGGCGCTTAGCGCGTTTCTCCACTGAGTCAAGGGCAGGCAGTTAGTACTTAGCTGAGCCGTCCCACAGGTGGCAGCAGTACTCCATGCACGACCGGACTTGGGCATTTACATATCAAAAAAGTAATTGTATAAAATAGTGTATAGTAAGAATATGTCAATAATCATAATAATTAATAATCAATTTCAGTCTAAATAAAGACAAATTAAAATATGAGAAGAATGTCAATTACAGCATCAGTTACTGCAGCTTGTTCATTAATAAATACTAAAATTGTTTGCAAATCATTACAGAAACGAAGATGGTAACGTTTGTTACATGTCCAACATACATAATAATATGAGACTCTTCTGTAAAATGTTTTTCATTACAGCTTTTGTATGTTCATCGACATCATATGAAGGGTAATTAAATGACATTATTTTCAGTAGTTTCTAAAATATTACAATACCTAGGTAAAATTATATACTTACTTACTTACTCCGCTGGCGCAGCGACCCGAAGTGGATCTTGGCCTCCGATACGAAAGAGCGCCATTGCTCTCTCTCCTGCGCAGTCTCGAGCCAGTCAAAATTATATAAAGTAATTAAATTATTCTGTGATATCAATGACAAATATTGTGACATACAGTGCCTATTTACATTTTTAAGCTCCTAGAAATGCAGTAATCGAGTAGAAACAACTCTGCAATAACAGTGACCTCAACTTCTGTCTGAAATTACTAAGCGTGATGTCGCCTTTGAGCTCCGTGGGTAACCGATTGAATAGTAGCCGCTCACTGTACCCCGCCCAATGCCTCACTACGTTGAGTCTGGGGACGAGGGTACTATGTACAAATGCCTCACTACGTTGAGCCTGGGGGCGAGGGTACTATGTACAGCTTTCCTGCGAGTGCTTTCTCGTGCGGATTTCTCGTCCTCTATCTCCTGTACCAGATATAGAGAGAGGTACTTATAATCTCTAGTGGATCGTCAGCATAAAGAAAATGCTATCAATAGGAGGTAATGTTTTACCACTAGAGGCGCCACTAGCACAATTACGTAAATACATATTTTCGAGCAAAAAAACTTTCAAAAATATGTGCAGCACACTTTAATCCTGAAGATTTTAATGAAATTGGTATTAAATATCTTTTTTAAATAACGTGTACGACTTAAATATGATTTTGTTCTAAACATAACCTAAAATAATGTATTGCTTTCAAAAACAATTTATGGTTTGTGCTAATGGCTCCATCTACGCAACGATTTGCGTTTTTTGACCAATTTATTGGATGAGAATACCTGAATTGGGCGAAAATACTTTACACAAATATTTTGCGCCGTTGGTAGCTTTATAATCTAAGTTCTTAGTTTCCTAGTTTTTTAATCTTTTCTAGTTTTGTTATCTGTGTTACTGAGTTCGCTATGTAAAATATAGTACCCTTTAATTCCGCAATTTAGCGGGGGTTATTATATTTATGGTCAGATCTACTTAAATACAAGTAAAAAGGAAAGACAATTAAGGGACTAATGATAAAATATGCCACTAGCAAGCAGTATCCATCCTGATGCCCATGCCGCCCATCATCACTTTCTGACCATGTTCGCAACTAGGCCTGCGACCAAATTATTATTTAACCCGCATGACCTCAATCCCCTCAATCTCACCTGGTGGTAAGTGACTACGAGGTCGAAGATGGAGCACACGACCGTTCGTAATATGCATAAGGAAAACAAATAATTTCGTTAAGGTTAATTTTGACATGTTGTCCATTCATTCGCGTCCTCACGCTATACGCACTTGTGGATTGATTAATATTAAATGGTCCGTACACGAAAGTGTAATTGACCGTGATCCACGCATAGGAATAATCGCATTCTTTTCATGTTAGTTACGAAATAACTAATGGTCACGTAGCTTTGATGGAACAAGAATTTTCTATAATTATTAATGTTCATTTGAAATATTCCTAGAAACTTTACAAATAAATATTAACCCCAATGGCTATTTGTTGGTTTATGTTTAATACATACCTTTTATAATAAATACCTAAGAGTATGTTACTAGGTACTCTTTATCCTTATTTAACGGTTACACGGAACAAGGACTTCACATTCTATGGATTTATAGAACTTTTTTTTTCAGCCTGTAACTATTGTTAATAGTTTGATTGTAAGAGTAGACGTAGTAGAGGGTAGTTTAAATAATAAAATTTACTGAAATCGTATGGAAATGTCACTGCGGTATCAATAATGATGTGTCGAAAGACTATTGTTTTTAAAATTCTACTGCCCTTCAGCCGTGTTCGTAACTGAGTTTTGTAACTGGTTACGATCGAGGAACGTTATAGCATTATCGTCAAAATAGGTCTTTAAAATCGGATAGTAAATATATAGATGACAGATTTATATAATTCGCTAGTTTCCAAGTAACAAATATTAAATGCATTTCTTAAAAATTAAGAAATAGACATAAATTTATGGTCAAATGTGAAAACAGAATTGACAATGGTTAGCTGGTAGAAAATGCCGCATGGCATTAAGCTCGCCTCATGTACTATTTTTGTGCATTAAAGTGTTAAATAAATAAAAAATAATAAAATTGAAATTCGTTGAAAAATACGAGTATAATAGCTACATACAAGCTCTCCAGTACTAACTTAAATCATTAATATCTCTCATGTTAGTTGAGATATCGAAAAACGAATTTTAGATCCTTCTTCAGGATGATGATGTAAGATGATTGATGGAATTTAAAAAAAATGTCAAATTTAACCTATGAGGATGGTGCGTTGCACCGCCTGTCAAACAGAATCTAGACCCTGTACAAATACTAGGCACATACCGTTCACGATCAGGGCATTTTGGGTAATTTTGACAACCTCAGCAGCAAAGTTATGATCTATTTTAGTCTATGATGCCTACATTTACAAATCCCTCAAGCAGAAATTAGGTTAAGAACCTACCATAACAAAAAATGATGATTTTTATACGATTAAAAAAAGGTCGCAATTTTCAACAGCCTAAGAAGTGAAATAAATCTCCGTATTCACGGCTCGGTCAACACAATAACCCCGAATGGCGCCTGGCTCTTATCATTGCGCATAATCAATAACCGTTATGCATTGTCACGATCTCGATGGAAATGCGAGAGCGCCGCTAAACGCTGCCGAAAGGCCTTTGTGAACAAATGGTTCGACTAGTGTCTGATGGTTTGTTGGCCGAAGCCGAGTAGATCACAATCAGGGGCGGATCCAGAAAAAAAATTCGGGAGGACCATCCGAGCATAAGATAACTTAATATTTTGTTAGCCTCTATACGACTCCAGTTTACCAACGCGTTTTCCTGTAGCTATTCTAGTACATTGTTTGCATTGCAGTCGTCAAAAATGTTTTTGTTGTATAGAGAGCAAACGAACCACCTGATAGAAAATGGTCATCGCCGTCTCACTTCACTATGAAGATAAGAGGGTTTCGGTGAACTGCTAACCTAAGGACTTAGATGGAGTACCTTATGGAGGTAATTACACTGACTCCCTTACCCTTCAAACCGAAATACAGCAGTGCAAGCAAAACAGTGCTGCTTTACAGCAGAAATACTCATATTACTCTTTTTATATAATTGTATAATTTAATTTACTTTTGATTGATAGGAGACACTCAAAACGCTGTGAGTTTTATCAGTTGGGTATCAGCCTAATTTGGGTTCCACACAAACTCTACAATCACTTCAGATCTCTATGTCTAGGTATGCTTGTGTACACAAGAAAGCAATTGGAGAATAGAGAAGCTGCGCGGACGGACATCGAGGCTGTATAATAAACTTGCTGCATGGCTTGCATTTCTGACGATGACTATTGTGAGCAAATTCTTTATCCTCTCATACAAAAAGAACCTTTGAATGGTTTATGAAAGGTGAAAGGATATTGAATTGAAAATTAAGTAGAAATGGCAAAGGAAATCGTAGTTAAGAAGTGCACGAAGTAGACAAGTATTTGAGATTTGTCACACATACTGCGATCATTTGTATTGACTCTGTATGAGAGAGTAATGATTTTGCCTGGACTGCAGAACGCAGCCCGCACTCTGTGACAAATCCCTTATGAAAGAGTAATAAAATTATTTATTATACTTATATATACATGAATAAACTTGTTGGTGCGTTCTGGGAATATGAAAGAACTAAATAATTATCATTTTACATTTTGCTCGTAAACTATAACATTAGACACCACTGAAGTGTAACTATCACTATAAATTTAAAATATACAGATTTATATAATTCATTTTACATAGGTAACTTTTATTCAGAAAATGGAAGATAAGAAAGATCGCATGTTGAAATGAAATCTAATTTACTTTATGGACGCAATTGATAAAAAAAAATTAACCCAGCATATAAAATTGTATGAGGAAAGACATAAAACAAAGGTGTAACATAATAATGGAATACAACGTGGAGTAGAGGACATAACAAGTCGAGTTTTGTTTCTCGCGTCAGTGCCCATCCCTTCGCTAACTGAATAACAACAATAAGGCCTTGTTCAGATGAACATAGGTAACTCATAACGTACAATGACCGCAAAGACATACAATACAACATACAATCCTAAAATATCATCATCATACTGCAAACAAATGAATTAATTTGATTTGGTCTCCCACAATCGATGCCTGAAAACATACAGACGACGCCGGTCAGAACGTGGCGCAATGTCATAGTCACCAGCCGGTCGTTGGTCAAAATATGTCGTCACCGGGCGCGAAATCAGATTCTATCAATTTGTTCTAGGACCTAAAAGACGTTATATCGAAAGTGTGTCCAATTTATAGCTATAAAAATGGTAAATAAAAACAGCGTGAAAAAGCGTTCGTCTAAACAAGGCATAAGAAGGAAGCCTGTCCGCCGGTACGCAGGAACTAACTCCCCAGCAATCTAATAACGAATCGGACGATAAGGAAAATGTTTCATTGACAAAGAATAAACAGACTGCTCAATTTTGTTTTCGCGATAAACGTATTACAAAGGTAATAAACGAACTCAGACACAATCTGCGACAAAATGTTAGTTCTATTTTACGACTGGTTCTCTGTTGACATAGTTCGGCAGAGTGCGTGTTCGTCGGGTAGTTTGGGATTCGATTGGGCTATACAGGTTTGTTTATTCATGTTTTTTGTGCACCAGTGAATCGACAATAAAGTTGCGAGTTTTGTGCACACTGCTGGATTTGAACTGGCGAAAAATTTTATATTATTGTTCTAATTTTGTTGTCTTCGCTTTCGGCGTTGATGTACAAATACAAAAATATTTATTGAACCAAACAACATGTGTTTCGGGAATGTTTATAGAATTTTTTACTTACTACCAGGTGAGATTGAGGTCAAACGCGGGTTAAGGAGCAATGTAATATAATAACGGGCTGGTTTCCGCAACTCGACGTCTTCAGCGCCTATTTTGCGTGTGATTGGAACAACTACTTACTAGAGCCACCCCAACCTCGCCAGAAAGTACAGCAGTCCTTTAATGTTGTGTAGGACTTCGGGAAGTGATCCTGGGGTGCCAAGGCTACCCGCACGGTAGGTGGTCACCTCACTGCATTCCAACAGCACGTGGGCGACCGTCTCCTCTACCTACAAGCAAATAAATTAAACTTCTACTCCTTTGTAGATAAGTATTTTTTTCAAATTTAGGTTTCATTTCAATATACCTACATTTATTCGGGGTATGATTTATCTATTAGCTGACTAAGCTATGTGATAAGTTTATTAGGAGTGCATCAACAAAGCTTTGTCACATGATTCTGGCGTTCGCCCGAAATTGTTTGCAATACTCAACTGAAGCTCTTTAATGCCAATGCTCACAACTTGGATTCTCTATCACCAACTCCTTATCACGGCGGCATTTGATGTGTGGATTTAGTGTGTAAAGACCTTAATTATATTAGCCTAGGGCGGCTTCAACTCTAAATTAGGTCCTGTACAGTCAGGGTCAGATAGATGTGAGCGTCCAAGGTAGTCAAAAGTCTTTGATGAAGTAGGTAAACGTCACATAGATGTGAGCGTTCAAGGTCGTCAAAGTCATCTGATGAACATAAATTCAATTTTACCTATATTCATAGTATGCATATTGTTAATAGCATCCAAAGTGGTCAATATAGCTTAGCAACATAGTTACCAATGTGTCACCAATAAACAATTTGACAAACGTAGTTGAATATTACTAACGCGATCATACCTATCTACCTATCTCTTTCATTTTGTGTTTGACTTACTTTAAAAAAATATTGTAAATTATGTTATGGAAGGTCATCGATTATCTATAAATAATTATACTAATTGGCTTTTGACGTGGATACCTACGTGTGCGTGAGAAATAAATTTGTTCACGCCCAGAATATCTCATATCATATTTTCCAAATATGTAGGTAGGTAGCAAAATATATTTTCCAAGTTCGTTTATTTTGTACTCCAGACAAAAAAAAGTTGAACATAAAATGCCTCTTATTGGTATAATAAACTTGAGCTTACTCGTTTATGTTTACTCCTACTATTATTATTTAGGTATTATCCTTTATTTATTATTTAGTAGCGCGTGTAGCCACCATTGTCATTAATTACATCAAGGAGGCGTCATCTCATTGACCTGACTGTGTTGTAACAGAATACATTTCCCCTTAAGGATTCCCAAATTGTATTCACATACCGCCGCAAGTTTTCAGTGCTGCGGGGTTGTTCATGGTCGGTTTATCCAGAGAGATACGGTGTTTCTCTGTAAAATAATATCAGTATCGTTAAACAGGCATAGGCATTATTATAGGCATTTACTGGACCCGCATGCTCCATCGTCGACCTCATCGTCGCTTACCATCAGACGAGATCGTGGTCAAATGCGGGTTTAGTAGTAAATAATAAAAATAAATGCAAAATAAAGAAAACGTGAATGCAAATAAATTTTAATATTAAAAGACACTTACGCTTATGCCGAGTTCATCCGCTATATCGGTGACGGAAACTCTCCCGGAAACTTCCCGATATAAATTGACAATTCGATGCTTTGTTTGTTCATCTATATGATATGGAGGCATATTTTTAAGTAATACAATTTGATTATTTATAGTTATACAAAAAAAGTCATTCGCAACGATGACAGATAAGATATTTGACAATCAGTTATTAATTGTATATGGCGATTCAAGTACTCACTCAAAATAGGTTCAATTTTTCAGAAAAAGATAGATAATGTAATATTGACCACTTTGGATGCTTACAACAATATGATCATTGTCTTAAACCTAGATGCAAAAATAAGATACGGAACGACTTGCCCCCAACTTAATTATGAACTCCCTGCTGCTTACATAATATTGGGGGCTGTGTTGCTAAGATATATTGACTACTTTGAATGTTTATGTTTTTTGAAAACCATGAACGCTTATATCTTTATGGCGCTGACTGTACATGTTTGAAAATGTAAGTAATAAAATACCTAACAGTGAAAGACAATGCCTGATGTACTCAAATTGAAACACTTTGTGTTAGAATTCACTACATTCAAAGAGTATTATTAAATTCCTACATAGGTACTGTGACACATTCCTATAAGTTCCACGCCTTGAAAATAATATTGAAAATGACTTTACTTCAGTCAGAAGACTCAGTTGAATTAAAATATTATACTGTGAGTAAAGTAAGTATACCACATTATACTACAATAGGTATTTACTTTTCTGTATAAAAAAAATTGTAGTGAGTATTATTATTTTTCTATTTATATAGTAAGTAAGTAAGTAATACGTTTATTTCACACACAGCAATGACCGAAACAGTTACAAT